>CM053786.1:427824298-429143048 GCA_028749045.1 Cupressus sempervirens | reverse complement strand
CTTGGGTTCTAATCATCTATCTGTCATCTTGGACATTGCTATATTCTAATTTTCTCATTTCTAGCCAGTTTTTGCATCCCCTTACCTCATTTCAATTTCGATCCCGAGGGGGCATAAATACTCTATCACTACTTAGGAGCATTTGTTTGATCTTCTCACTTGCTCTCACTCTATCTGTTTTTCTAAGTGTTAGTATTCTTCTTGAATTCTGACATCATCTCTTCCTAGTGTTCAGTACTACTGCTATCAAGCTGTGCATTCAGGACTTGCTATCTATTTTTGCATTTCGTTCTTCAAAATCAAATATCTATATCTATCATCGCCTACTTGGCTTCGATTTTCTTTGACATAATGTGTTCCCAGATCGATCACACATTAGTCAAAGAGGGGCAAATGTAATCACCTAAAAATGGTCATCTAGACTATTAGCCCCCTTTTCAACATTTTGGCTAAATTAATTTAATCACTTACCTAAGCCAAATTGCTAATAATCAATTTATTTGATTATAACCTATAGTTTGACTATGCTATCCTAAGTTCATTATTTGATTAAAAGAACATGTCCCCTTTTAATTAAATAAAAGACCCCATTCTTCTAACCCACTTAAAGTACACACATAAAGTCCTTTTTCTATTTTGCAATTAAAAGAAAAGGCTTTGTGACTTTTGTCTTATATGACAAGTCAACTTATATTCTATTGGTTGATTTGTGTGTGCACATGGATCACTCCTATTTTCAAATTCTACCGTTGATCATCCACCATCTTCATCTTGATCTCTACCGTCCATACATCTTTAAAAGGGAGAGAGCTTTCCCCATCCAGAATCCATCTTTTGAACATTGTTATGCTGCAGGTTTTCTAACAGGTTTTCTTTGGAGCTTTGTGGAGAACTTCTCTTCCTTGTCTACATTCTCTCATCCATGGCATTTTAGCTTAGATTCATGTTGCATGTTAGTTTAGCTTCTATTTTGCAATAATCTCTCACATAGCTTAATATTTGGATTCTAACACTCTCATTCATATTCTAGCATAGCTGCATTTGACATTCTCATTCTAGCTTAATCTTCATTTGCATTGCATCCTTGAGGAACTCCTTGGGACATTTGCATTCTTGCATCTTGTCTTTGGAACCTCCCATTGCATGGTTTACTAGCAAGAAGAGTATCTCTAAGGCTCATCTGAGAGCCTTCTTATTCTTAAAATATACTCTCTTGCACTCCGTGGATAGGGAGCTCTAAGCCGGCATCTAAGCATTCCAACTCATGGAATTGTTTGGATAGAAGGGTTTAGAGTGGGACACTTTCGAGTGTACAATATGGGTCAAATGGGGTCATAGGGTAACCTATGACCCTCTTTGACCCTTTAAATGACGACATATGTCTCTAGGGTTCCTAGGACCCCTAGGGACATATTCGAATCGTACATATGGGTGAAAGGGAGTCACAGGGTGACCTATGACCCTCTTTGACCCATTATTCGATGATATATGTCTCTAGGGGTCCTAAGACCCCTAGGGACATATTCGAATGGGTAATATGGGTCAAGGGGGGTCATAAGGTGACCTATGACCCTCTCTAACCCATTAAACGATGAGATATGTCGCCAGGGGTCCTAGGACCCCTAGGGACATATTCGAATGGGTAATATGGGTCAAAGGGTGTCATAGGGTGACCTATGACCCCCTTTGACCCATTAAACGATGACATATGTCTCTAGGGGTCCTAGGACCCCTAGGAACATATTCGAATGGGTATTATGGGTCAAAGGGGGTCATAGGGTGACCTATGACCCTCTTTGACCCATTAAACGACGACATATGTCCCTAGGGGTTCTCGGACCCCAAGGGATATATTCGAATGGGTAATATGGGTCAAATGGGGTCATAGGGTGACCTATAACCCTCTTTGACCCATTAAACGACGACATATGTCCCTAGGGGTCCTAGGACCCTAGGGACATATTCCAATCGTTCATATGTGTCAAAGGGGGTCATAGGGTGACCTATGTCCCTCTTTGACCCATTAAACGACAACATATGTCCCTCGGGGTCCTAGTACCCCTAGGGACATATTTGAATCGTTCATATGAGTCAAAGGGGGTCATAGGGTGACCTATGACACTCTTGACCCATTAAACGATGATATATGTCTCTAGGGGTCCTCGGACCCCTAGGGACATATTCGAATGTGTAATATGGGTAAAAGGGGGTCATAAGGTGACTTATGACCCTCTTTGACCCATTAAACGATGACATATGTCCCTAAGGGTCCTAGGACCCATAGGGACATATTCGAATGGGTAATATGGGTCAAATGGGGTCATAGGGTAACCTATGACCCTCTTTGACCCATTAAACGATGACATATGTCTGTAGGGGTCCTAGGACCCCTAGGGACATATTCGAATGGTTCATATGGGTCAAATGGGGTGATAGGGTGACCTATGACCCTCTTGACGCATTAAACGACGATATATGTCTCTAGGGGTCCTAGGACCCCTAGGGACATATTCGAATGGGTAATATGGGTCAAAGGGGGTCATAGGATGACCTATTACCCTCTTTGACCCATTAAACGACTACATATGTCCCTAGGGGTCCTCGGACCCCAAGGGACATATTCGAATGGGTAATATGGGTCAAAAGGGGTCATAGTGTGACCTATGACCCTCTTTGACCCATTAAACGATGACATATGTCCCTAGGGGTCCTTAGACCCCAAGGGACATATTCGAATGGGTAATATGGGTCAAATGGGGTCATAGGGTGACCTATGACCCTCTTTGACCCATTAAATGATGACATATGTCCCTAGGGGTCCTAGGACTCTAGGGACATATTCCAATCGTTCATATGGGTCAAAGGGGGTCATAGGGTGACCTTTGACCCCTTTTGACCAATTAAATGATAACATATGTCCCTAGGGGTCCTAGGACCCGTAGGGACATATTCGAATCGTTCATATGAGTCAAAGGGGGTCATAGGGTGACCTATGACCCCCTTTGATGCATTATACAATGACATATGTCCCTAGGGGTCCTAGGACCCCTAGGGACATATTTGAATGGGTAATATGGGTCAAATGGGGTCATAGGGTAACCTATGACCCTCTTTGACCCTTTAAATGACGACATATGTCTCTAGGGTTCCTAGGACCCCTAGGGACATATTCGAATCGTACATATGGGTGAAAGGGAGTGACAGGGTGACCTATGACCCTCTTTGACCCATTATTCGATGATATATGTCTCTAGGGGTCCTAAGACCCCTAGGGACATATTCGAATGGGTAATATGGGTCAAGGGGGGTCATAAGGTGACCTATGACCCTCTCTAACCCATTAAACGATGAGATATGTCGCCAGGGGTCCTAGGACCCCTAGGGACATATTCGAATGGGTAATATGGGTCAAAGGGTGTCATAGGGTGACCTATGACCCCCTTTGACCCATTAAACGATGACATATGTCTCTAGGGGTCCTAGGACCCCTAGGGACATATTCGAATGGGTATTATGGGTCAAAGGGGGTCATAGGGTGACCTATGACCCTCTTTGACCCATTAAACGACGACATATGTCCCTAGGGGTTCTCGGACCCCAAGGGATATATTTGAATGGGTAATATGGGTCAAATGGGGTCATAGGTCACCCTATGACCCTCTTTGACCCATTAAACGACGACATATATCCCTAGTGGTCCTAGGACCCTAGGGACATATTCCAATCGTTCATATGTGTCAAAGGGGGTCATAGGGTGACCTATGACCCTCTTTGACCCATTAAACGACAACATATGTCCCTCGGGGTCCTAGTACCCCTAGGGACATATTTGAATCGTTCATATGAGTCAAAGGGGGTCATAGGGTGACCTATGACACTCTTGACCCATTAAACGATGATATATGTCTCTAGGGGTCCTCGGACCCCTAGGGACATATTCAAATGTGTAATATGGGTCAAAGGGGGTCATAAGGTGACTTATGACCCTCTTTGACCCATTAAACGATGACATATGTCCCTAAGGGTCCTAGGACCCATAGGGATATATTCGAATGGGTAATATGGGTCGAATGGGGTCATAGGGTAACCTATGACCCTCTTTGACCCATTAAACGATGACATATGTCTGTAGGGGTCCTAGGACCCCTAGGGACATATTCGAATGGTTCATATGGGTCAAAGGGGGTGATAGGGTGACCTATGACCCTCTTGATGCATTAAACGACGATATATGTCTCTAGGGGTCCTAGGACCCCTAGGGACATATTCGAATGGGTAATATGGGTCAAAGGGGGTCATAGGATGACCTATTACCCTCTTTGACCCATTAAACGACTACATATGTCCCTAGGGGTCCTCGGACCCCAAGGGACATATTCGAATGGGTAATATGGGTCAAAAGGGGTCATAGTGTGACCTATGACCCTCTTTGACCCATTAAACGATGACATATGTCCCTAGGGGTCCTTAGACCCCAAGGGACATATTCGAATGGGTAATATGGGTCAAATGGGGTCATAGGGTGACCTATGACCCTCTTTGACCCATTAAATGACGACATATGTCCCTAGGGGTCCTAGGACCCTAGGGACATATTTGAATCGTTTATATGGGTCAAAGGGGGTCATAGGGTGACCTATGACCCCCTTTGATGCATTAAACGACGACATATGTTCTTAGGGGTCCTAGGACCTCTAGGGACATATTCGAATGGGTAATATGGGTCAAATGGGGTCATAGGGTAACCTATGACCCTCTTTGACCCTTTAAACTACGATATATGTCTCTAGGGGTCCTAAGACCCCTAGGGACATATTCGAATGGATAATATGGGGCAAAAGTTGTCATAGGTCTCTTTGACCCATTAAACGATGATATATGTCTCTAGGGGTCCTAGGACCCCTAGGGACATATTCGAATGGGTAATATGGGTTAAAGGGGGTCATAGGGTGACCTATGAACCCCTTTGACTCATTAAACGACGACATATGTCTCTAGGGGTCCTAGGACCCCTAGGGACATATTCGAATGGGTATTATGGGTCAAAGGGGGTCATAGGGTGACCTATGACCCTCTTTGACCCATTAAATGACGACATATGTCCCTAGGGGTCCTCGGACCCCAAGGGACATATTTGAATGGGTAATATGGGTCAAATGGGGTCATAGGGTGACCTATGACCCTCTTTGACCCATTAAACGACAACATATGTCCCTAGGGGTCCTAGGACTCTAGGGACATATTTGAATCGTTCATATGGGTCAAAGGGGGTCATAGGGTGACCTATGACCCCCTTTGACTCATTAAACGATGACATATGTCCCTAGGGGTCCTAGGACCCTAGGGACATATTCGAATCGTTGATATGGGTCAAAGGGGGTCATAGGGTGACCTATCACCCCCTTTGACTCATTAATCGACGACATATATATATATATATATATATATATATATATATATATATATATATATATATATATATATATAACAACGTAATATTTTTATTAAATATAATATATATTATAAATATTATTATATTAATATATATGTTATTAATATATCTATATAATAACGTAATTTTTTTGTATATAACGTAATATTTTAGGATATACTATTTATACTATTTTAGGATAATAATTATAATATAAATAAACACTATATATTTACACTATTATATCTATATTAATAATATTAATATTATTATAGGTATAATAATAATATTGATACTATAGGTATATTAATACTATTTTATATTAATATTATTGATATTTTATACTAATACTAATATACTATTAACTTAGTTATAAATTAAAGTCGTTTGCCTCCTAATATTTTCATAATATTAATATTATTGTGGCAAAGGAGGGAAACCTTAGCAAGTTTTCCCCCCAAAAGTCCTCTTCCTATATCAGATATCCGATCTATTATCGGATATCCGATTATACTGGCATCAATTTCAAATATTTGACTGTCCCTACAGACCCGACAACATTACTTTTTTACCTCTTTTTTCATGGGATTTGTAAAAAGTCGTATTTTGGGGCCCAACCAATCGAAAAGAATTCGAAAATATAACCTTAGGTGTTCGAATTTGTCATCTGAATGGAGAGCAGCAGTCGTCGAAAGAATAAACGTAAAAGGAATATATCCAATGAAGACATTGCAACATATAGGGAAAAGGACAAAATGAAACACCGAAGAAAAAGACAAGGTATGCTAAATATCAATCAAGTTGACGATGAATTAATAGAAGGTGAAATCATAGAGTTAGATAGTGAAAATGTACAGTTGGGGAATGAAAATGTACCTATTGAAAATGATAATGCGGAAATTGAAAATGTAGAGATTGAAAATTTTGAAGAAGAAATGCCACCAAGTCATAATCCAAATTGCATAATTGACCGTGTCGAAGATGACAATGCACAGGAACTTAATGCACAAGAACCTTACATATCTCCTAATTATAATCGACATGAAGGTTCTAAAACACCAAAATGGATAATTGAAATTGATGAAACGATTATGACTAGTTTGGAAGGAAAAAAATCAGAAAGAACCATTCGGTTATGGGCTTCAAGACTATATGAGATGTTTTTCAGCAACAAGACAGTGGTAGAGCAATGTCAGCTTTTCATGCACTTATTAAAGATGCAAAAGATGAGACCTATGCTTTCCAAATTGAAAATTCGTGTCAATAAAAAGTTGGAAAGATTGGGAAAAATAGCAGAGAGAAGGATAATAGAGCTGCTCGAAGGGTTATTACAACCTCTTTGGTAAGTCATCATTTGAGAAAGGGTAGATATATGAAACAAACTTGTATTGATTTGAATCTAAATCGTACTACTTTGAGAAGAGCACTTAGTCGACGAGAGAAAATTGATGATCCTCTTCAAAATGAAACATGGGCATTTGGTGGGAGACTTCCACGTTTTGATAAGAAGCTATCTGACGATGTGAAGGAAGAAATTATACAATTTTGGCACTCTAACTCATGAGTATCACCCAATGCTAAAGATGTCTTAAAGTTGAGAATTGGCATCAGAGACCGCACGCCACATCCTAAACACTATTTGGAGGTAAGTCAAACTATGTTGTTCAAACAATTTAGAGAGAGTCATCCAAGTGTTCATATATCACAAAGGGCTTTTGACTCTTTGAAGCCATTTTACTGTGTGCCACTCAAAATTTGAAATACATGTTGTTGCAAATATCATGTTGAGTTTTCTATACACCATGAACTATTATGCTCCATCCGTTCTACTTTGCATAGTAAAGAAATGTTGGAGGATTGTGGGGCTAGTGGGCTTCCAAAATCATCAAGAGACTTGTTAGATCAACTCTTATGTCATAGAGTTGATGGTTGTTCTTTTTATAAAAATGCTTGCTTAAATGAGAAGTGTTCAGAATGTGGTGGCTTATCCAAGTTTGACACATGTTTCCATGAGGGGTGTGAACAAGATCTTGGAAAGACAATAGTGAAAAAAAGGGTCTATGAAATGGTGAAATACACATTGAAGAGTGGGAGTGAGAGCTCTAGATGTGAATTGGTTGGAAAAGATATCAATGTGGCTAATTTTATTTCAGATTCCAAGGCAAATCTTTTTTACAAGTATGCAAGACATAGTCACAGGTCTCAGTGGTTGGATCAACAATTTAGAACGTGTAAGGAGACTTTTCCCATTGGAACTTTATATCAGTTGTTGATTTTGCTGAGAACTACACATTGCAACCTCAAAATGAGACACAATCTCAGTATTACAACTCTATTCAGATTGCAATTTTTGTTCACATAACATATAGACATGCCCCTGATAGTGCGGAAGATAATCGAAAGATTATTAGAGAGTATCATTTTTATATGAGTGATGATAGATCTCACTCTCATGAGTTTGTGCAACATTGTTTGAAGAATTTTTTTAATTTCTTACACGAGCATGCAATTGCTATCGATAGACATATCATTTGGTCAAATAACTGTACAGGTCAATTCAAGAATGCTCGCATGTTTTATTGGTTGTGTAGGATGCACGTAGAGAGAGGGGTGCCTCATATTTGGATTTTTTTTGAGTCCGGCCATGGAAAAGGGGAACATGATGGAGCAGGGGCATGTGTGAAGAGAGCTCTAGTTAAGGAGCAACTGAAGATTTCAACAACACAGCTTCTTGATGCTCGTAGCATTATTGATTGGTGTAGTTTAGCATTATCACAGGGGGGGAATCTCAATTCAATGGTACACAGGTTCTTTTGGTTGGTTGAGGAAGGGTCCATAGGTGATAGATCAGATTGTGCTATAGTGACAAAATCATCAAAAATGCATTCATTTCGGAGCTCTAATTCTAGTACATGGATCATTTGGACACGACAACTAGCTTGTTTTTGTTGTACTTGTTTTCAGTGTGATTGGGATCACTGTGAGTCAAGTGAGTGGGTGGACACATGGGCTCCACATTATCTTACTCCATTGTCTATCATACCCTTTATCAAAAATGATGACATGGAAAGTTCACTTGAGCATAATCATCTATTAGATCTACTTTAGCCAGGACATGTCTTTGCATTGGTTGCACCACAGGGGAATGATGAGAAATCCGATTATTGGTTAGCACGTTGTGTAAGAGGAAAACAAAAACTTGCACAACCGATCACAAATGATGATGGATTCAAGTATCCTACTAGTTCAGTGGTTGTTGCTGGAACATGGCTGCGGACATACATGCTTAGAAGGAACGAAATTCCTGCATTCGAAGACTATCAGAAGCACAAAGTAATTCTCATATATTCGCATCTTATTATAGCAACAAATGTAAAGTTATTGAAGCATCAAGGAAGACCAAAAGTAAAAGAACTTTTTACTATTGCTAATGTTGATCATGAAGCCTTGTTGGAGACCCTAAAACAGAGAGAGGACCCTATTGGAATACTTGACTAGGTATATATACTTCTTATGTTATTTTCTTCATAATGATTTAATGAATTGATGATTATCTTGTTTAATACAATAAGTTACTAATTTTTGTATGATATTGGAATGTAGGTACATCATGAAGAGTTGGAGGGGGGTGGTATTGGGGAGAATTTCTAAAATTTATGATGTATTATGATGTAAAATGTGTAGTTTTTTGTATATGGTTTTTGTATTTTGGTAGGTTCTTTGTAAGGAATTATAAAGGAAGATATTGAACAAGTTCTTCCAAATCATATTTGCATGTGATACAAGGCTATAACGACAATTTTAAGAGCATTTATAACTATATGAAAGATAATTGCATGCGGATATCTTATTACAAATTTGGTTTTTTCCTTATTTGACATAAAGCTGACATTATGATTATTAAAATTATTTTTATCAAACTAATCAAATAAGAAAAATCCATAAAGTACGGATGAACAATTAGAATACTTGATTTCTTCCATTTTACAACCAATCATAGCATTTGAAAGCATAAAGAGTCATAATATTGTATAATGTTTTTAAAGACTTTCATATTGAAAAGTTGTATGAAACACATTTGGGATAAGCCATAAAATCCATGAAAGAAGATAGCATGTAGGATAAGCAATTAAAGCCAATAAGCTAGATAGCACATGCATACTGACATGATATGAAGTTGGATATGAAGGCTATGAGTGGATGAGTCATTAGAGGTATCAACAATCCCATCATAAATGAGATCTTGGATTTTATGTTTCAACACTATGGAATCTTTAGTTTTATGAAATTTTCTTCCATGGAGATTAATTTAAGAATGCCCCGTGTGTATGTAAAGGTCTTAAGGGAGATTAATTTAAGAATGCAATATTCTCCTCTAACCTTTTCTCAAGTTTAGAATTGATTTCTATCATGTGCTTAGAGAGATGAAGGTAAGAAAGATTATTTGTCTCTTCTAGTTCTTTGTATTGAACATATAGAAAGAGAGATGACAAGTGAACAAATTTAAGTGTAGTCAATAGATCAAGGAAACCATTTAGTGAAAGAAATTCTTAGTATGCATATCATAGACCATTTAGTTAGAAAATACCAATAGCTCTAAGACCAAAGAGCCATTTTAAGTATGTTCAAGTACTAGAGACATAGAAAATCAAAGTCAATTTATGAAACTCCCCTTAGCAAAAAATGTAAACAAATATTTGCATTTGACATTTTGACTTGGTTGAAAAAGTTTGACAATAATTGATAATATTGCAAGCTTGATGTTCAAAAGCAATTTTTTTTCCAAGAAAGATAGTGACACATGGATTAGTCTTCAAACAATCATCCATCATTTGCGGCCACCCCGTACCGAGGAGTCTTCAAGTTGCTCTAAGTGCATTTTGAGGTTGATCCTTCGAGGGTCATAACTCAGAGCTCATGAGGGCTATCGACGAACTGTCAAATTCTACAGGACGGTGATCCTGAGGCCTAAAATAACCTATCTCATTTTTTAGAGATCACATTCCATTTGGATTCAACACAACGATCTCGCTCGATGCCAAAACTCACAGTGTGCCTCAGTTCATAGGTGCACCACAGCGTAACTTTGAAACCGCTGATCTTGGCATCAAATCGTCAGCCTCATTAGCTCCAGATGAGCGGGCGAACCCTAGTCACACCTTTGTTCTGGCCACGAAGACCATCCATCATTTGCGGCCACCCCGTACCGAGGAGTCTCCAAGGTGCTCTAAGTGCATTTTGAGGTCCATCTTTCGAGGGTCATAACTCAGAGCTCGTGAGGGCTATCGATGAACTGTCAAATGCTACAAGACGGTGATCCTGAGGCCTAAAATAACCTATCTCATTTTTGAGAGATCACATTCCGTTTGGATTCAGCACAACGATCTCGCTCGATGCCAAAACTTGCAGTGTGCCTCAGTTCATAGGTGCACCACAGCGTAACTTTGAAACCGCTGATCTTGGCATCGAATCGTCAGTGCCATTAGCTCCAGATGGGCGGTTGAACCCTAGTTACACCCTTGTTCTATCCACAAAGACCATCCATCATTTGCGGCCACCCTGTACCGAGGAGTCTTCAAGGTGCTCTAAGTGCATTTTGAGGTCGATCCTTCGAGGGTCATAACTTAGAGCTCATGAGGGCTATTGACGAACTATCAAATGCTACAAGACGGTGATCCTGAGGCCTAAAATAACCTATCTCATTTTTGAGAGATCACATTCTGTTTGGATTCAGCACAACAATCTCGCTCTATGCCAAAACTCGCAGTGTGCCTCAGTTCATAGGTGCACCAAAACGTAACTTTGAAATCGCTGATCTTGGCATCGAATCGTCAATCCCATTAGCTCCAGATGAGCAGGTGAACCCTAGTCACACCTTTTTTCTGGCCACGAAGACCATCCATCATTTGCGGCCACCCCATACCGAGGAGTCTTCAAGGTGCTCTAAGTGCATTTTGAGGTCGATCCTTCGAGGGTCATAACTCAGAGCTCGTGAGGGCTATCGATGAACCGTTAGAGGAGAAAAGTTCGTAAGGATGGAGTGGCTTAGTGTTTTTGCTAAAATAAGTTAGTGGGAAGGCTTTATTAGAGGGTCTTGGCCAAACTAGTGGGGTGTTTGCCAAAATTTCTTGTTTTATTTCTACTTGGTTTTGTTTTCTTGTTTTGTTCTTGAGTATTGTTATGTGATTGGGACTTACACTCACCCTTGTGGGAAGGGAAGAGAAGTCCAGGGTGAAGGGCTTAAGTTGGGTTCGAAAAATGTATTGAGAACCTTGAAGTATGGGCTCCATTGTATGCCATAACATTTCATATCTTGCTGGGGGTGATAAGGAAAGTATGGTGTAGAAAGGAAGTTTGAGGAGTTACAGCTGATGTTAGTGGGTTTGGAGGCCCTGAGAGGGCATTAAATGGTTCATTTATGATAGCCCCGAGAGGGCATGAAATTTGGGGAATAATGATAGCCCCGAGAGGGCATGAAAATTGTTTATTGCAAATATGGTTTGGTATGGCAAGTCTCCATTTTAGAACACACCTTCATCCTATGTTTATGGTTCCATCTGTGAAGCCATTGTGAAATAGTCTTGGGGGGAAATTGTTCAAGTTTGAAATGTAATGTTTATGCATTGAAAGATTGTATGTGTATCCCAGTTTGAGCCTTGTTCCCTAGCGCGGGGGTGGTCTCTTTGAGGCCTATGGTTGGGTGGAAAGCACCCATGGTCCTTGTTATTTTGTTGTGTTGCATATGCAGATTTTTGTCCAAGGGAGCAATGGAAATGGCTTGGAATGATCATCTTGCAGATTGATGTTGGATGAGAAAACTTGATATTGTGCCCTCATTTGTGAAGGAGGATTCACCAGCTTGTTCATGTTCTCAATGATCATGTTGGACAATGTTCATGCTACTCATTGTCCATATCTTTCAATGTCCATGTTCCTTATGATTTTGAAAAGTCCCTTATGTTGCCCCATTGTGATGGAAGGAGATTGTATCATTGTTACCTAATGTACGTGTAGAAGAAAATATTGATAAGGTTGTATATGCATGTTTCATTTGGAGTTTATATTGTTATGAAAGCATTGGTATGAGTCACAGATTTTCTTTGACATCATTGTTATCATTTGAAAATGTGAAAGAAAGTTTTCTTCTTGTGGTATTGTAAATGACTAGTTGATAATAACAATCCATAGATGTTATGTGATACCATTGATTGTATAAATTTAAAACTTAGTAGATTGCTTACAATCTTGTTGTGCACTCAATAATTTGGTGAGGAAGCAATGTTGATAGATAATGAGGATATAGTAATATACTAATTGTCACATTAATATATATTGTAATGATTAATGAATGTGTGTACATTGGTAATGAGGATAATAAGTAATTCTGATCCCCTTCCCTTACATGCTAGAATCACGACCTAGTCCATATGATACAACTGATAGACCCTAATAGAATATTAGTATCAGAGGGTTGTTAGGATATGAATTACCTCACTAATTTATGAGTGTTGTATCTTGAACTTGCTTGTTTGACTCGTGACGCTAACTTGAACTAGACTGTCATCCAATCTATTTGAAAACCACCTATGACTAAAATGTTAACACCTTCACACTATTCACATAAGTCTTGAACTCCTATTCAATGATAACCTTGTTTTACAATATGTAATTTCTTATGCGACTTCATAAGCTAAAAAAAAATAAAAAATTGTTGTGTTTTTACTAGTAAAATTTAGGGCATGACACATGATCCACGATAAATTGAACAATACTAGATACTAAATTAATATGTATATCATTGTGCACCTAAATGATAAAAATATATATCAAAATACATGTATCCATAGACAAAATTTTACACAAATATATATCAAAGATCATGTATCCATAGACAAAGTTCTCAAATATATATATATCAAAATACATAGATCCATATACACAATGTGGCTGATCCTGCCATCAGAATGTGTATAATATCAATGTTTCTATATACAATGTGGCATATGCCATCTCAAAATGTCTCATGATGCATCCTACGAAAACTATACTATCCTAGGGTGCTAGTGGATGATCAAAATGCAGCCTCTTCGCTGCACTAGGTGGATCAGATGCCTCCTACATAAACAAAAAAGGAAAACCCAAATTTAGACTACTAAATTTATATGATTCTATGTATCTAACATTGAATTACTCAAATGCATAATTATCTTTTCCTTATTGGAGATTAATACTATCAAAATTTCATAATAAATACCTCTCTCGTCGACCTCCTGCACCGGTCAGGAGTCCTCTCGTATGCCCTCGGCAATGGTGGTACCTCTGTAATTGTGGGCTATATATGTTCAAATACCTTTGTCAGATGAATCTAAAATTTAAACTATAACATTATAATTCATAGCATGCTCAATTTATAACATATTTAATCATGAATTCAAACTACAACTTACTATTGTAGGCTCCTCCTCAGGAGTGAGTGGCCGCGTCATCAAATCTACATAACTGTCCCGTCGAACCTCATGTGCACTAGGAGTCTCCTATGAGATACAAAATAGTAGTTGTTAATATCACGAAAATTAGTTTTGAATTTATTTATGAAGATAAGTGATGCAAGAGCATCCCATGCTCATCAGGGGAACATTGAAGATCCAAGGCATTACAGAGGTCATGGAACATCTCTTGAAGTCAATTGGGTAATCCTTGCACCAATTATGGCTCATGGAAGCATACAAAGTTATAATGTTGGACTCATATGTGGAAGAAAGTTGTAATTGGGCATGAGATAGGATTTTAGGATTTCATATGGTAGATGTGTCATTTGATAGGTTCATGTAGGTTGTCATGATCATATCTTGTCATTAGAAAAGTCAAAACGTTCTAGAATTGAGTTTTGGGGTTTGAACAAGCAGGCCCTAGTTTTTAAGCCATTTTAAGGAGGGTTTTGAAGTTTGGGTGTTTAGGAGTGTGACCAAAACCTATAATCTTGAAAATCCTTAGTGTGTTGGTCCCTTTGTTGAAGCCTTGGTGTGTCTAATTCCTCCTTGTGTGTCCCAGAGTTGAAAGGTACATAAGTGGTGTCCAGAGATTTCTTGGTGAGGAAAGAAAGAGAATCAGTGAGTTGGCCCTTGGGAAGGAAGAAAACTTGTTGTGAAAATGCCTCCTAAAAATCAAATGGCTAGAGAACTTGAAGAATTGAGAGAAGAGTTGGAAAAAGAGAAAAGAGAGAGGAGAGAACTTGAAGCATCTAGAGTGAGGGAAGAAAGATAGATGAGAAGAGAGAGGCTGAAGCTTATTGCAAGGATAGAATCCTTAGAAAAGGAAAGGCAAGAACCTAGAGGAGAAGAGGTTAGAGGAAGAAATCATGGAGAGAACCATGAAGAAGAAGAGGTTGGTAATGCAAGGCAAGAGCATGAGACAAAAGATGAGCCTGAAGAAAGGAGATTTATGAGAATCATTAAGGTAGTACAAGGTAATGGTGGGAAGAACCATATTGATTTTCCAATATACCAGGGTAAAATGGATAGTGAAGAAGTGCTAGGGTGGATAGAGGCCCTTGAGAACTACTTTGATCTTGAAGACATAGAGGCAGATAAGAAGGTAAAAGTAGCAACAACAAGACTGAGAGGAACATCACTCACTTGGTGGACTAGTGTTCAGAATGAGAGAGAGGAAAGGTGGTGCAGGGAACCTAACCTATGTGGAAGGGGGGAACAAGTATCTCTGTTGCCGGACACCTTGCCACTCCATGAAAACGAGGATTCAAGTAGATTAGGAAGTTGGAATAAAGGTTTGGTCCATATTTTACAAGTTGGTCTATGTTTTGTAATAAAGGCACATGTAAGGCCCACAAGCATTTTGGTGTGGTTATAAACCAAGTGAATCCATGGGACCAAAAGGCCTTAGAATAGGGTATTTAGAGTCTAAACAATATTAGCAAAAAGTGGTTGTTTGTTTGTTTTATGGTTGGGAACACCTATATGGTTGTTCCAACGGTCATGTAGACCTTTATATATGTCATATGTGATCTCAGTTGAAAGGGGGAGATCAGAGTGTATGGTGGTTTGGAGAAAAAATAATAAAAACTTCAATTTTTTGGAAATTTACTTAGTTGCATTTAATAAATCCATATGACCAATTTTGAGTCAATGGAATAGTTTAGAAAGTTAGGGAATGCATAAAAACTATAGTTTGAAATTTGAATTTCAAATTCAAACGGTCATATTAGTTTTGGAGGGAAAGTAGTAATTTGGTATTTGTTTGATTAAATAAACCTTTGTAACCAACTTGGTCAGTTGGACAGGTGCATATAAGCCTATTTAAGTTGTAATGAACATATGCAAGACATGAATCATTATTGGTACGGAAAAAATCATAGAAACTGTATAGAACAACAATCATACTTTCCTCTGCATCAATTAAAAAAATAAAAAATAAATGATACTTATACATACAATGGGGCTCTCTGTGCGAATGAAAATCCCTGATGATCTAGGACGCCGAATCTGTACAGGCTCATCGCCAGTAGCCACACCCTATATACAATAAATAATATAATTAAATGAGATTACCACAAACATTTTACAAGAATGCATCAATATTTAATCAATTAGAAAACATCTAATTACCTTTCCTTTGTCAATGCATGCTGGCTCACCCCCCGCACTTTGTCCCCCCGGGGCAGGTGGTATCTGCAAGATAAAAGAAAGATTAGCAACCATATATGCTACAATATCAAATAGAAAAAAGAAATGCGAACACAACATAATGTACCGTAGATGTCTCAAGGCCAAATGAAATGGCTGAGAGTGTAGCATCATCTATCTATCTGAGCTCCTCCTCGATCATCAACTAAACATGAATGAAGATCACATACATGTAAAAGTCAGTATGGCTTAAAAATTAAAATTACTCTATTATAAAAATTAACTTTAAATCACATATGTTATAACAAAAAAATGTATACACGTACCGACACCGAAGGAGTCCATGCCTCTACATTCCCCTCCTCTCTCGCATCAGGGTCTATAGCCTTTGCATGTGTGTCTGGTGTATCCTTGTCTAATACAAAATGATACTCAGGAAGATCACCTATGGGACCCAGGAAAATATTCTTGCATGTAATGCAAGTGTGAGGCACACAAACGTGTGATGAGCTAGCCGATGATGAACTGGCACCAACATCATCAACATGAGGAGGCAAGACTGACCTAGCCTGAGATATCATTAGGCTACTCAGCCTATGAATGGCTCTGATGGTCTGAGAGCTAGCCTCTGCCATAATATCTGGATGCTGCACTCGAGGAGGGGGGGGGAGATATCAGGGGGGGGGGGGGGGGGGGAAAGTGCCAAGTTTCTTTTGCTGGGAAGAGGGTCTATCCTGAGGAGCTCCTAGTCCTAAGCCCATGTTGGGCTTCATGCTCCAATAGTTCACTTTAAGTTTCAACACAAATTCTGCATATAATTTTTTAAGGAAATAAAATGGTATGTCTAAATTTCCATGTGGAGGGATATCAAAGACCATCCACCAACGGTCCCAAAAATTTGCACGTATGGCATCATTTGTGCACCATTTAATCGATAGTTTGGTTTTTTTTGGGTCAACTAGTATACCCGTTTTTGGGTTAGCAAAAAGGCTTGCCAAATCGTCTTTGGTTATGTTGAGGGCTGCGACCTCATCATAATCCAAACCATCATCAAACATCTGGTGCATTTCATCACGCCAACGAAGAGCGACATTTTGTTGGTTTGTAAGAGTTTCAATGTTATCCACTATGGTGTTTAACATGGATAACATAGGAGCTAGTGCAGGTACATTATTGTATGTTCTATGCAAACCTCTCAACTCAGTGAGATTTTCATTTATCAAATCCTTGATTCAAGGAGGGTTTTGAGGAGGTAGAGGATCATTTGGTGGACGGTTTTGTGGGGATACTAGATCGTTTGGTGGTGGGTCGCGAGGAATATTATTCCCTGCCTCAGTGTCATCATTTTAATCAGCCATTCCTATTAAATTGCAAAACGTAATATAAATTAAAAAAAATTTAAATTTTAACCATTTTTGTCAAAAAAACCCTAGATTCAACTAAAACAGACAAAATCTTGTTAAAATCTATTAAATTTAGGTTAAAAATGAGTCAAGGGGGGGGGGGGGGGGGAGAACATACCTGATATCTGATATCCGATTTGCTATCTGATATCCGATTTATTATCTGATATCCGATCTAACTGGCCCAAATTCGCGTGAAAATAAGGGCCGCGGGTCTGTGATTTTGTGTTTAATCCATGCACAGGTATTGGATATCCGATATTATAATATATATAATATAACATATATATTACATTTTATATATTTTTATATTATATTTTATATTTATTATATTAATTTACTATATATTATAATATAAAATATTATTATTATACTATATTATTATAATTTATAATATATTATACTTTTTTATTATATATTATATTATAAGATATTACTTTTTATTATTATATTATATTATATATATATTATATTACATTACTATATATTATAATATATGAAATATCATATTATATTATTATAATATAATATGTTATTATAATATTATTATTATAGTATAATATTATATGATTATAATATAATAATAATATTAAATAATATATCATACTATTATATGATTTTAATTATTAGTCAGATATTGGATTTAAAATCGGATATCCGATATGATATCGGATATCTGATAAGGCTCGGCTTAACCTTCCAGGTTTGGTTCCTGGATAGGTAAAAAAATGTCAGAGCAGATTTTGAAGCACTTTTACGCGTCTTCAAACTCTTCTTTTTTCACATCACCACTTTTTGGCACACCATGATCCTGCACATACCCAAAAACCAAATTAATTCTAAATGTCATCCCTACGTACCAAATGTCATGCTTACCACTTCATAATGGAGCCAAAAAGAAAATTAGCCACAAACTCAAGAACTTCTTTTGGAGTGGAATTGAAAAAAAGAAAAAACTAGCTTTGATTAAAATGGGACAAAATATGTAGACTAGAAGATAAAGGAGGACTAGGAATTAAAAACCCATTTTGGAAAAATGAAGCATTGGGGGAAAAATTAGTCCAAAGAATATATCATGAGCATGAAAATAAATGGATAAAAATATTATATCAAAAATACCTAAACAATGAAGATCCTCTATCTATATTTTGATACAAAATCCTACCATAGGGCTCCAAAACTTGGAATTTCATGATGAATCATCAACCCCTAATAAGAAAAAACATAACATGGGATGTAGGTAATGATGAAGAATATCTATTTTTGGGAAGAATCGTGGGATGGGTTGCTTTCCCTGAACAACTACAACCTCCCTACAAGAATCAAAGATACTATCACCACAACGTGGGGAAAATCAATTAGCAACTATAAACGTAAAGTAGAAACCAACTAAGTAGTAAAATGGGAATGGAAATCACTACAAGAAATAAATCTCATTGAAGAAGAAAAATCAGCGTATAACCAATTTGTAAGACAAAGACAAAGCAACTATAAAGAGAGAAAAGAGAATTTAGCCCTACTTAACAAAATGGAAAATATAGTGAAAAAAAAGGTTATGAACTAATCACAATTTTAAAAAGATGGGAACATATAGAGATACCTACTGATTTGTGTTGGGATCGATTGTTTCTACCAAAGGTAGGTATATTCCTTTGGGAGGCCATGCAAAAGAGGATTCTAATAGTAGTATGATTTAAAAAAAGAGAGTTTTGAAGGCCCTTTGAGGTTCCCTCTTTGCAAAAATTGGCTCAGAGACCACTGAAAAATTATCATATTAATGTCCCTTTGTGAAATCACACTAGTAATGGATTTGTTAGAAACTCAACTAACTCTCTGATTTCCCTAAAAAACTATGGGATCAATTAAAGAGTTGGCCCAAAAATGGTTACTCTAAGATATAAAATATTTTTTGTAAAATATCTCTATGCATCCTTCTCTGGGAAATATGGAAGGAAAGGAATAGGAGAATATTTTTAAACCAAGAAATGGAAATGTCTTCCCTCCTAAACAAAATAGAAGTAAGTATAATGAAAGTAATGAATATTGATCTAAGAAATTCAATTAAAGAAGAGGGAGTCTTCTAAAATTGGGATTCATATATGCAAAAAAAATGGAGTAATCTTAATAATCCCCAAATGTTACATACAAAAGTAAGTAAACAGGCTAAAGAAAATCATAGATGGGAACCTCCACCTGTAGAATGAGAAAAAATAAACTTGGACAAAGATTTTAGAGGAAACCATAGGAGGATAAGTATAGGATGTATTATCCACACAAAAAATACATTGAAAATAAAAAGGGAAAAATATTTAGGGGATTTCACAAACAAAATGGAAAAAATGGAAGCCCTCCCATTAGGACTAAGACTTAGTTTGAATTTTGGTTTTAAAAAACTAATCATAGAGGGTGATTCACAAATATACTAAACATTATCAGAATTAGATTTACACCTAATTGGAAACTCAACTAAAGATTATAAGAAGCTCTATCCTTATTAGAAATTTTTTATGAAATTGAAATTCAATACATATATCGGGAAGGTAATAAAATAGTAGACAAGCTAGCCAATCTATGTGCCGATAGGGAAGACACTATTATTCACAACATCTAAAGTAGCTTAATCAAGACGAGTATACTTAAATGGAATATTTTTCTTAAGTTTTCACCCTTTCCTCTTAACTCCCCATTGAATTTCTCTTTCCAAATCCTTAGGCATTATCCCCTCACCCCTCTTAGGAATTATCCTTAACTCTTTTGTCATTATGACACACTAGGTTTATAACCCCTTTATTTTGGGTTATTGATAGGCTTGAAGATTTTTTTGAGTTTCTTTATCTATGGATTATGATGAAGGGTCAACCCTCTCATGATTAAATAATAATTGTCTTTGTATCTTTGTACAGTAAATGCCATTAAAATGACCCTCAGACATCTGTAAAGTCTTCATAGTTATGTCTCCACCATAATGGTTTTTGGCTATCTATTTAGCCATCTTACATAGTCTTGGTCTACAAGGTTGGTAAATAATATCTCGTTCATACACCTAACAATGTATATAGTAGTACAAGAAATTTAAAGATATTTATTTACCAACTATTCTTGTAGCCTTCATGAGAAAGTGCAACTAGCATCTATTCATAACTAGGGTTTAATATAGCTAGTAAGCTTTTATTTTCTCTTTATATAGATTAGCTTTGAGTTTGTGTTAAAAAAATTTGTCACTTGGGTAAAACACACCTAAAAATTAGCTTTAAACTGGTAGGAATTTTTCTTGGAGTGCTAAACAAAGAAAAAACTTGAAAAGAATAGTATTACTCCATGAATACATTTCCCAAATTGAAGGACATTCACATATATGAACTTAGAGTGGGTGGAGTAAAACAAATGATATAATTTTCAAGACATGAGAAGGTTGAATATATTAGGCTAAACTAACTAAGTAAAACGAAATCTTTAAATTGATATAAAAAATAAGGGTGTGCTTACTAAGATATTCACAAAGTTAAAGTAGGAAATAAATCCATCTTGAATGTTTTTAATTATATGCAACACAAACTTCATAAATACAAACATACATAATTAGGATAAGATACCCCATCAATTTGTGATAGTAGATCAAGATTCTAAAATCATATGAACAAGGCTTAATATAGCTTCAAAGAAATTAGTAATCTAATGAAGCACAAACTAAATATAAATTAAATATATGCATAAATTAAGGAATAAGATTGAAAGTGATTTTCCAATAAGACAATATGATTGACAATTATAGAATTAATTGATTTTGATAACTAATCTCTCGTGAGTTTGAAGTGCTTTGTAGGATGTAAAGAATATCGAGGGAATCAGTCAATGTTGATAATACATGGAAAACTTTAGCATAATTAAAGGACCTAACAATTGAGTCAGGAAATAAAGGAAGGATGCATCCACATGTCCTCGCCAATCAAAAGGGGAAAATGGAAATTAAATCATTATATTGTAATTTATTAAATAAGTTATAAGGTATAAAGAAGAGAGAGCTTTTTTTTAAACTAGGGTTTTTTCATTTTGTGTTTGTGTAAGGGACTATATCTTGGAAAAGACTAGAGGTTTTGTTTTCCGTTCTTTCCTACCAATGCCCATTTGAATGGAGACCCTTTGTAATCTTTTTAATATATATAAAAAAAAATGGCTTTGACCTTTTATCAATCAAAATAAATTCTAGATTGAAATACCCAAATAAATTAGATAATATTTACTTTTCGGATTTATTTAATATAAATCAAATTCAAACTAACCATTACTATCACCATCTACATGAGAAATATAAAAGTTTAATGAAGCCTTAACTTAAGGATATACCTTCTTCCATCATGTTATAAAAAAAACTTACAAAGAAATTGCAAATGTTTACACTTTTCTACTTTATTAATTTACATTAAAAAAGTTTCATCTGAATTCAACTACATAAATTTCCATCTCAATTGAGTTGCATGTGATCTATAAACTCATCTATTGAACAAAAAATGGGAGTGAGAAATTCAAATATAAATAAACTAACTTATGGTCTATGGTATTTATACTCGTTTGCATGTTCTTATTTTACTTATGTTTTGTACATATGTAATTTTAAACTAATAGGACTATGGAAGTTTTTAAGGTGAATGTTGCTATTCAAAATTGGCAACATGTATCACAATAGTCATTTCTATTAGAGGAAAAAGAGAGAAATCATGATGATCAAAAATTTTAAATGTGCCAAAAGGATGGAGTAAGAGAATTTGATGTGAAGGCTGCAACAAGTAAGACTAAATTTCTGATAAATGCAATCACACATGGGTCAAAATATATTGTTTCTACATATGCAATATACAAAGAAAAGAGTTATCTTAATAGCTAGATGAGAAGTTTTTTTATCCATGAGTATACTTGGTTGTCAATCAAAAAAAAATTATAAGTACAATGATAAAGGATATTATTGATAGTAATATGTTTTCTTCTGTAGCAAGATACAAACATGCTTAATGTAAGATCCTAACCAAATAGAGCAATAGAAAGTTCTTTTTTTTTAATGTGTCTAACACATAGAGCCACGCTTTTGTTAATAGTGACTCCAAAGATTTTATAAAAATTGAGATCCAAATTAAGAAGTCACATCCATGACAAATAGGATTTCATTGTTTCTTATAGAGAACACAAAAATATCTAGAAAAGAAGGGCCAAGCTCTTTGAGTACAAATAAATGAATAATATTTTCCCCTCCTCTTGTTGTTGGTTGTATCAAAATAGTTCCTTTGAACTTATTTTTTCTTTCCCATGCACAATAATTCTACGTTATGTGTCTTTAAGCTTCTCTTCTACTCACAATGGGATTTATCAAAATTTTCACTATAGGCGATATTCATGCATGACTCAATTGGTTTTATCTCCTTTAATGGGGTCCTTCCCTTGTAGAAGACCATGATCAAGTTCACTTATTCAATTTTTACAAGGATTTTTACTAAGAAAATTATCAATGTGGCAAGGTTCATTACTTTTAATAATTGATAATGGTTTCCCATTGTGTATGACATTGTCTACTTACTACTTGTAAATGAACACAATGGAAAACCATTATCAATTATTAAAAGTAATGAACCTTGTCACACTGATAATTTTCTTAGTACAAATCCTTGTAAAAATTGAATAAGTTAAATTATTCATGGTCTTCTACAAGGAAAGGGCCCCATTAAAGGAGATAAAACCAATTGTGTCATGCACGAATATTGCCTATATTGAAAATTATAATAAATCCCACTATGAGTAGAAGTGAAGCTTAAAGACACATAACCTAAAATGATTGTGCATGGAAAAGGAAAAATAAGTTCAAAGGAACTATTTTGATACAACCAACAACAAGAGGAGGGAAAAATAGAGAAACTAATAGATCATTTCTTTAATTTATGTAGAAATGAATTTATTAAAAATAAAATGAAATTAAAAGAAATTAAAATAGTTCTAACAGAAGTAGAAAGTAATCTAAAATTATGTGAAATGTTTCTTGACAATTAAGGATGATAATTTTCCTATAAGAATTTATAAACACTCCCACATATAACCTGATCATGTAATTTATTAGCTTAGAAAAAATCAATAACAAATTTTGTGTGCGGCAGCCTCTACAAGTATGGAAGCCACTTTACGAATTCAGAAACTGAAATTGCATGCATCTAATCGCATTCCCTCTTTTCAACATTACATCCATTCAACTTACATATTGCCTGCATAATTTTTCTATTTAAGGATGATTGAACTTTAATTATTTGTCTTTGGAAATCTAAAAGAAATCACATCTCTAAGTGTGAACTTTCCCACATAATATTTTATGAACTAATTAAGTGTTGAGAAACACATGTCTTAACCTTGTGGGCTTTTAAAAAAAATCTAGAATTGAGTTTGGGATTTTTGATTTCAAAGTCAGATCATTGTATATATTTGAAGTTTGATGGTGATCATTTCCTAGTTATTTCCTTATATATTGATGACATGTTGTTAATTGGCAAAGGAAAAGATCTTATTGTATAATTAAAATCTCATCTCTCAGGAATTTTTTAAATGAAAGATCTTGGTGTAGCAAGGCACATTCTTGGAATGGAGATTATAAGAGATAGGTTAAATAGAAAGCTTTGGCTAGGCCAAAGTAAGTATGTTGGTACTATTCTAAGAAGATTCAATATGCAGGATTCTAGACCATTGAGTGTTCCTATTACTATGGGAAAAAAGATTTCTATCCCATAGTCTCCTACATCCCCATTGGAGATGAAAGAGATGATTTTAGTATCATACTAGAGTGTTGTTGGAAGTTGATACATGTTATGTTCTATACAAGACCAAACATTGCCCAAGCAGTGGGAGTACTTTCCTATTACATGTCTAATCTAGGAAGAGCACATTGGGATGCAATAAAAAGAGTCTTTAGATACTTTCAAGTTACCTCAAAGTACTCTATATATTTTCATGGAAATAAAAATGAGCATTCATTGGATATTCAAGGCTATGTGGATTCAGACCGGGCTAGCAATGTTGATAGAAGAAAATCCACCAATACATATATGTTTACAATATTTTGTGGTGCAATCAGTTGGACGAGGAAGCTACATGATGTGATTGTGTTTTCCACTAACGATGTACAGTATATGGAAACTACTCATTCTTGCAAGGAAGTCATTTGGATTAAGAGATTGTGTTCAATATAGAGTTCAAACAAGGTGTAGTGATAATTTATAATGATCATTAGAATGCAATCTGCCTAGTGAACAACCTGATATTTAATGCCAGGACCAAACACATTGATGTACAATATAATTTTGTGAGAGATATGGTCAAGGATTGAAAGGTCAAGCTGGAGAAGGTGGAAACTTTGGCAAATGTTGTTGATGCATTAACTAAGCTCATTAACACAGAGAAGTTCAAATGGTGTTCAAAGTCTATGGGACTCTCATCCCCTAGCTATTAGGTCCATGACACTTTGGAACCCCTAACTCTTGCAAGGTGTTCAAAAAGTGGGAGAATATTGAGAAACATGTGTCTCAACCTTGCAAGCTTTTACCAAAAAATTCTTGAATTTGTTTGTGGTAGTTTTCCACATGTTTATGTGTTGGAAAAAGGTGTATGAGTTATTAGAAATGTGTGTTGTCCCTGCTAGAATATAGGGTTATTTTTAGAGTATAAACAACTCATTATATGACTTCTATGAGGGTCTAAAGTGGAGGGCCAAATTATGGACGGGAATACTATTTTAACTTGGTTGTTTTCCCATCTTGGAGTTACAAATGTCAAGAATTGGTAACATGTGGCATGGTTGTTTTTCCCATGCTTTTGGACGACTAGAAGTGGTTTCTAATTGTAAAGTCACTATATAAGGAGGTCTTGGGGAGGAGTTTGATCATTAAGTTTTGTTTGTAAGATTGGATGCTAGAAGGTGTCTCTCTAAGCTTGAGTTATGGTGATGCACTCCAATAAGAACTTGTATTTCAAGTTTATTGTAATCATCTTGATTTGGTAATACATTATATGGGTTTTGGAAGGTGTATTTTTCTCTTGGAAGGGTTTCCCTATGGTAATCATTTTGTTATGTTGTTATTGTGATGTTTCATTTATGTATTTTTATTTTTTTGTTGAAATATCTATAATAGTTAGTTTAATTTGCATAATCATCCTATCAAGATTAGCGTAGGAAGAAATTCCACCCACCTTTTCTTCCTTAGAAGTGGTATCATAGCCTAGCCATTTTTTGTTCTACTTTTTGGGTATAGGGGTTTTTGAGGTAATCAAGGTTTGAGTGAGAGATTGTGCAGAGGTTTTCATTTTTGTGTTGCAAGATTGCTAAGATGGCAAGCATATTAGGGATGACTGATGTAGAGAAGTTTTCTGACACAAACTATGAGATGTGAAAGCTGAAGATGGAAGATTTATTGATTGATTGAGACCTATAGGATACAATTGATGTAAATAACAAGAGGCCTATAGATCTAACTTCAGCTACACAATATGATGTGATAGACAAAAAAGCTAAGGGTCTCATCAAATTGTGTCTTGTAGACTCAATTCTGATAAATGTCCATGAGGAACCTACTACGAAGAATTTTTGAAAGAAGCTAAGTGAGGTCTTGTAGACACTCAAAATTGTCCTAAACACTATATTAATTGATTTAATATCTCCCTTGACACTATAATTAATTATATTCTTCATGTTCCTCTAATTATTTAATTAAATTTATTTAATTAAATAATTTTACTTCCTTAATGTATTTAAATTTAATTTAAATGCATCCCCTCTAATGTGTTAAATTTATTTAATGCATAGTGCTACATAAATCCCCTTTTAAAATATTTTCAATTTATTTAATTCCCTCGACTTTATTAAACTCTATAATTGTATGATTAAGTTGAATCTTATTTATTTTAATCCTAATACCATCCTAAAACCTAGTCTACACCCATTACTCTCATCCTTTTAAGCCTACCCATTAATTAATCCCACTTAATTATCCTAAACACCTTTCTAAACACCTTTTAGCTCCTAAGTGTTTGCTCACACATGTACTAGAAACTCAAGATCCAATAAAGCTTCTATTTTGTTAATTTATTCAAAAGTGTCTTACACTCTTACACACTTGTCCACCTTTCCTTTCTCCAAGGTTTCTCACATGTGTGAGCAAACCTTGAGCCATCACTTTCACTAAAAGGGCTTATGTTGACCTTTTCATGGCTTGTCTCCTTATCCCATGTGTCTTCCTTGTGGAACTTATGCAGATACCATATAGATGCCAACTCCCCAAGACCTCTCTCAAACCTATAAATAGAGCCCTTGTCTCAAGCATTTCTCATCTCCTCCATATAAATTTTTATAATGCTAGTTTAGACTTAGAGATTTCTAGTGATTTTTAGTGATTTTTATGCATTGTTACTAACCTTTGGTAGTTTCTAGTTCATTTTCATTTGCATTGTTAACTTAGTTTTATTTCTTGCATCCACGTTCATATTCCTTTGAATGCTTTCAAGCATGGTCATCTCCATAGCAATTGCTTGAAGTGTTCTTCATTCATCTTAGCATATTTTCATATCATTTCATATCATTCATCAATCATTGTATTCCATAGTTGTGTTTTAGGAGAGTAAATCCACATCTTTCATTCTTAAACACACAAACAAGGCCTCTTATGGGTGCCCTTGTTGAGCTACTTTGAGGTTGCATGAGGATTCTAGTTTTTTGGTTGCATAGTTTTAAAACTCAAGTCTAACATTAGTTGTATTTTTTATTTGTTTTTAATCTTTGATACGCACATGTACAACTAAAATTTTCTTGTTTATGTGTGCTTCCAATAGGGTAGGTTTTCTTGCATATAGGTCTATCAAGAAAAATCACTTTTGAACAATATTTTCTTGAGGAAGAAGTTCTGTTCTTTGAGAATGAAAGAAGGTGTACAAATTTTTGAGCATCTATAAAGTTATAATGTGCTGGTGACTCAATGGACCTTCCTTGGGGTGTCAATGGATAAAGAAGAAAGGTTCCAAATCTTGCTATGTTCATTGCTAGACTCATAGAACAACCTTATCATCTCTAGTTTATGAAGAGATGATAAGGAAGATCTCTTTGAATGCCAAAGAGGTTTTGAGTGTTTGAGTAAGACCAAAAGAAAGAGGCAAGAATGAAAAGTGACATGGCCATTCTAAGTCCAAGAATAAGGGGATATCAAAATCTCATGGCAAGTTTAAGGCAATCTATTAGAATTATATCAAAATTGGACACTTCTGAAAGGACTACAAAGACAAAAGAAGAAGAAGAAGAAAAAAAGATTTTGATTATGAGTCTAAGAAGGAAGATGTAGACACTTTCATCACTACCTTGGCCACCCATGTAGGTGACAATTCATGTTTGATAGACTTGGGTGCATCTTTCCACATGACTCCTAATAGAGATTGGTTTAGTAAGTATTAAAATTTTGATGGCGATAAGGTGTATTTGAGTGATAACTCAATTCTTTATATTGGGTCATAGAAGTATTCATGTAAAATTTTCAAATGGTATAATTAGAAGATTTCATGGTGTCATGAATATCTCAAGACTAGCAAGGAATTTATTACATGTTAGCAAACTAATAGATGTGGGTGCGCATGTACATTTTTTTGAAGTAGGTGTGAAAATGGTGAGAGGTGTTATGGTAATAGAAAGAGAAAGTAGATTGGGTACATTATAGTAGCTTTTGCAAAGGACTACTTCGTTGGAGAAGGAGAGGCTTTTTGTTTCAATAGATGGTTGTGATTTTTGGGTACTCAACAATGCTCTATCTACTAAATCAAAGTTTCCTACAAAGAATACTATATTATAGCACCAAAGAATCAACCACATATGTGATAAGGGTCTATGAACCTTAAAAAATAAAACATTGTTGATGGGTTGAATTCTTGCAATCTTGAGTTTCATTTTTGTGAGCATTGTATCTATGGTAAACAAAATCACATTTAGTTTTACTCAAGTTCTCATAAGTTCTAATGTATTTTGGATCTAATCCATTTGGATGTGTTTGGTCCATTTGATGTTCCTTCTATTGGTAGATCAATTTTTTATTATATTTCTTTCATTAATGATTTCATTAGAAGAACATGGGTATATTTCCTTAGAAGTAAAGCTGAAGTTTTTAGTCATTTCAAAGAATTTAAAGCAATGGTTGAGTTGCAGACTGGAAAGAAAATAAAGTGTTTGAGAATTGATAATGGTGGTGAATATTTCTCTAATGATTTTGACACATTTTGTAAAGATTATAGTACTAAGAGAGAAGGCAACTATGTATTCTCCTTAGAAAAATGGAGTTACAGAAAGAATGAACATGACCTTGATGGAGAAGGCTAGGAGTATGATGAGTGGAGCTAGACTAGAACAAAATTTCTAGGCTGAAGTTGTAGTTACTATCTACTAACTAATAAATAGGTCTCCTATATCATCTCTTATTGATAAGACACCAATTGAAGCATGGTTAGGCCACAAACCTTCACTTAGACATCTGAGAGTCTTTGGTTGCAAGGCATATGCTCATATGCCAAATGAGAAGAAGAAAAAATTGGACAAAAATGTTGTCAAATGTATTTTCATCAGATACAGGTATGGTGTGAAAGGATACAAGCTTTGGGATCTTGTTGAACAAAAGGTATTTTATTTTTGAAGTGTTTTCTTTAGAGAAACTAGGCCTTCTTCTATTACAATGCAACCAAAATAGATAGAAGAAAAGAAAGATATGATTAAACTTCTTGCTACATCTAAGAAAGTGGAATCAAGGCCCTTAGAAAGATAAGATGTTAAGGAGAGCTCTACAAGTTCAGAATTGACAAAGATAGATAGGGAACCTAGTCATGAACTTGAACATGAACATGAACTTGAACTAGATCTTGTTCAAAGGTCTAGTAGATAGTAGATTGCACCATAAAGGTATGGATATTATCCTAGTGATCGCAGGAGTATATTTTATTTGAATGCTAATGAACTAATATTTATAGAAGAGGCTCTTGGTATGAATGACTTAGAGTTTTGGAAAATAGCCATCGATGAAGAGATGACAATTCTTAAGAAGAATGACACATGGGTTCCTGTACCATTTCCCAAAGGAAAAAATCTTATTAGTTGTAAATGGGTGTTCAAAAGAAAGATGGTTTTGGATGGAAGCATTGAGAAGTACAAAGCACATTTAATTACAAAATTTTACTCCCAGGTTGCAAGAATTGACTAGGGAGAAATTATTTCTCCTATAAAAAAAATGACATCCATTCAATTTTTACTTTCTATTGTAGCACTTTATGCTTTAGAAGTTGAGCACATGGATGTGAATACAACTTTCCTTCATGCTAATTTGGAGGAAGGAATTTGTATGACATAGCCAGAGCATTGTTAGAGTAAATAATTAATTATTAATTATTTATTCTATTTACTTAAGCTTACTTAGGTAAATGCATTTCATTTATTAGTTGTAGTCTAGGAGTTTGTTATAAGTTGTTGACAATATGAGATTTTGTTCTCTCTAAGTCATACTTATCCTCTCACCTTGTTCGAGGACTTTCTACCTTATCTGGATGTATGCTTAGTTGTCACACTTATCTCCTAGCATCTTCTAGCTTGTTCTAGGAGATTTTGTTAGGATAAACCATAGATAGAAATAAAAAACTACATGCAAATATAACCAATAATAGAAAAATAATAGATCGCACAAAAATGAACACAAGGCAGTAAGATTTAACGTGGTTCACCCAATCCCTGGGCTACATCCACAAAATAGCAAGTCCAATCTTATTACAATCTAGTGATTACAACCTGATTAATGTCTGTAATCCCTTACAACTTAATACCATCGCAAGAAGCAATTTTGCATCACAACATAATGAAAATACCCAACCCTAAACCCTTTTATACAAGTATTAAACCACTTTAGGGTTATAAAAGGTCAGCCATAAATTAGCCATAACTTTAGTGGTGAATCTACAAATGGAAAATCTACAAATAGTACCAAAAAATTATGGAGTATGTATAGTACTTTCCTAACCAATCACCACAATCTAACAATCTCCCACTTGGGGATTGATCAGACTCCATACTAAACAACAATCTCCCGCTTGGAGACTGATCCTGTAGTAATACCACTACCACATGGGCCTCCCACTAAATCAAACCACCATGGACTCTGTTGTTCTTTTATTCATGTTTAGTCTAAAAGACCAACCAAAGCTGAAGAGGAGTTCAGCTTCTCCCTTGTGACAACCTTTGTCAACATATTTGCTAGATTTTTATTTGTATGTATCTTCTCTAGCTTTAACTGTCCATCCTCCAAAACTAACTGAATGAAATGGTACCACAACTGTATGTGTTTGGTCTTAGAATGCACAGTTGAATTCTTGGCAAGATGAATGGCACTCTGACTATCTATGAAAAAATAATTATCCTTTTGAGGATGTCCCAATTCTTCCAAGAAGAATTGAAGCCATATCATCTCCTTGGCTACCTCTATAGAAGCAACATACTTTTCCTTTGTAGTGGATAGAGCATTAATCTTTTGTAACCTAGAAACCCAACTCATGGTTGCCCCACCAACAGTAAAGACATAACCTATAGTACTTTGCCTGGTATCACTATCCCCTGCCAAATTTGAGTCAACATAGCCTTGCAAATTAGTAGTAGAGACCCCAAAGTGTAAACACTTATTGGATGCTCCTCTCAAATATCTGAGAATCCACTTGACAACATTCCAATGCTCAAATCCTGGATGACTCTTATACCTGCTAACAACTCCCACTACATGTGCAATATCTAGCCGAGTGCATACCATAGCATACATCAAGCTTCCTACAATTGAAGCATAAGGTACCTTGGACATCTTATCCTCCTCTTCCTATGTCTTAGGACACATCTCCTTAGTCAACTTCAAATGACCTGGTAAAGGTGTGCTGACAGCTTTAGCATTCTCCATAGAAAAATGTTGCAACACCTTCTCAACATAATCAGCCTGAGATAGTGTTAATGTTCTATTCTTCCAATCTCTACAAATTTTCATACCAAGGATTTGTTTTGCTACCCCCAAATCCTTCATAGCAAATGCATGTGCTAACTGGCATTTCAAGCCATTAATATGATCCATGTTAAACCTAGCTACAAGCATATCATAAATATAAAAACATAAAATAATGTGGCTATCATCATCCAACCTCTTAAAATAAACACAATAATCTGAATGACACCTATTATAGCCATGCTCATGCATAGACCTATCAAATTTTAGATACCATTGTCGAGGTGCTTGCTTCAAGTCATATAAACTTTTCTTCAATTTTCACACTAAGTTCTCCTTACCTTTGACCTCAAATCCCCATAGTTGAGCCATATATATCTCTTCATCCAAATCACCATGAAGGAAGGTTGTTTTAACATCCATCTTCTCTAAATACAAATCTTCAGTAGCCACAAGACTTAAAACAGTATGGATGTAAGTCATTTTAACAATAGGAGAAAATATCTCATCAAAATCAATTCTCTTTTTCTGTGAAATCCTTTTACAACTAACCTAGCCTTAAATCTTTTCTTACCTCCTTCCTCTTCTTTTAACCTATAAACCCACTTATTTTGTAAAGCCCTTTTACTTGCAGGCAACTTGCATAGATCCCATGTCTTATTCTTCAGCAAAGAGTCCATTTCATCTTTCATTGCAGACTCCCACTGAATCTTAGTATCCACCTGCACAGCTTCATCATAACTTTATGGAGTATGTACAGTACTTTCCTAATCAGTCACCACAATCTAATAGATTCCTTGAGCTTTTTATATTCGAACTCCCTCTTTATAACTAATAACTCATTCAACATATTGTAAATACATATTTTTTTGTGTTTGCATACTTGTTGTCTCTCATGTCCGTTTAGGGTTTTTCCCTTGCTCCATGCTCTTCTCTCCTTGGCTTCTCTTTGATAGGTTTTCGCACGCAGGTGATCTTGGGCATCTTCAAAGTTGGATTTCATCAACTCCAAAATGGTATCAGAGCCTCCCTACTGCTACTTCATAAAAGATTTTTTGAAGCCGTGATTTGGGGTCACAAACCCTAGTTTGTTTGTGCATTTTTTCTTCAAATCAGTGGAACAACAATTTTTCAGAGAACATTGGGGTCAAATGGATGCTGTCATTAGATTTAGAAGGTTTTTTGTAGTTAAGATTCATATAAAACTTTTCATTTTTGGAGACAAACCTCCAAGAGGCAAACAAATTTCATTCCAGGGTTGCCGTACAGTCGTACAGATGATTTGCGCATCAAAAAATTAGAATATTTTTTATAAATAATGCCACCACTATGCTGCTAGTCCACAACTGCCGCACCACCATAGCTCCACAAGGGCACAGCCCCTAGGTAGCCGTAGCTAGTAGTGCTACCACAACGACACCACTACCAAGCCTCTGCTTAAGTGCCACCTCTTCTAGGTGGTGACCCCTATGCACCTAGCTCCTCCTTGATCTCTGCTAGAACTTGCTACCTCTACATAATCTCCTACTTTAGCTCCACTCCAAAGTAGTCAGCAGCACCTTGCTTGGATTAACATTTGACAGCCACTTGCAAGTTGACACATGCTAGGGTTGCCGCATGGCCCCTACCACGTTAGCCAGTTTGCCATGTGGCGTGTCACGTGGCTTCTTTTTTGTGTTGATGGGCCATAGGCCGTCATATTTAATCTTGCAAATTGCTGATATCAACATGACATCATCCTACATCATCATCCTTCTTGCACCTCTCCTAGGTCCTTTTTGACCTACCTTCAGTTTTTTGGCCATAACTTGAGCATACAGGGGTATTTTTCCAATCCAAAAAAGGGGCCAAAAAGCTGGTTCCAAGATGAAGACATTGGTGTAGGTATTTAGATTTTGATGCATTTTAACTGTCCATTTTTTTCAGTTGATGTCCAAAGTTATGTTTCTTACTCTAGCTTACATATCTTTTGCATCCCATGTCAGTTTTTTTAAAACTTTATATTTTTGGAAAGCTGATTTTGTCACCTTTTTAGAAATGTAGTCATTTTTCTTAAATTTTGGCCCATGCTCTTTCTATCATATTTTTGGCATTTTTTCTATATGGTAGATATCTTGGGTGTTTTAGGTCTGAGGATCATTTTCCTGGAATGGTTTCTTTTATTTTAGCTATCCTCTCTTTTGTGTCAGGTTTTTCCTATTTTGATCATTATATCTATCATTTTTAAGCACCTTTATGTATTGCATAGAGATAAAGTGCCACTCTTGCATTCCAGGGGTCATGAACGTTGTTTTGAGATAGTTGTACCTACACTATTTTCATAAAGTACCATGGGGGAATAGTAGTTTCCATATTTGTGTCATCTTCTTTTGTCAAGTGAGTCTCCCTTCCACAAAATTAGCCCATGCAAAGTCAGTTTGACACGTGTCTTTATGGGTGTTTGTACCTCTTTCCCTCTCTCGTTGTTCTTGGTTCATTTCCAAGAGACTTTGGCCCACCTTCTTAGTTTCCTATCATCTCACCCCGTCTGCATTAAGGGAGGGTTATTTTGATGGTCTAATGCTTCCATGGTTCAATGGTTCATTAGTTTGAGCTATGTATTTAGTGGTTGATCCTATATACAAGACAATTGTAGTGGTTGGCTACCTATGCATTTTGGTGAGATGGATCATCTACCATATAGACACACTTAGTTCATGCCTTCTTCTTCCATGAAGGTTTTTCAAATTAGTAGTTTTCTTTCTGATGGCAGATTTTGCGGCTTCTTCATGCTTTACTGATGCTCTTCATGATCACTCCTTGTTCCTATTTTAGGGGACATTTCCCTAGTTGGAGGCTTCTTCAGTTCTTCACTAGGTTCTTATCTCTTTTTAGAGAGGGGTTTTTCCCATTAAGTTTTCTCCTTTGCTCCAGTTATAGAGATTGCATTGTTCATGGATACCTAACATGGCTTTGTTGCCGAGACTCATTGTGCATTTCTACATTTCATCTTAGTTTTGTGAGCTTAAGGCATTTCCTTAAGTTTCACTCAAGGGGGGGTGTTAGAGTAAATAATTAATTATTAATTAATTATTCTAGTTACTTAAGCTTACTTAGGTAAATGCATTTTATTTATTAGTTGATGCAGGAGCATCCAGAGGTATAAGGGCAATCCTGTGTCACCCAAAAAAATGTACTTAGACTTAGTTTCTATTTCATGTCTTTACATTTTTGGATACCCAGTTGGCTCAAATAAAGGTTCCAACTCTCATAGTTCAACTATCAGTGCATTTGAAAATCCCAAAAAAATAGGAGCATGTATTTCGGCCATCATTTCGGTAAACTAGAAGGTGTGAATTGGCCAGATGAATGTAATCATGATTTAGAACATTCTAGAAAAAGAATCAAGTCAATAGGCCCCACGGTTTGAAAGTTATTACAGTATTTCGAGTTTTGGAGACCTCCTAAGAATGCTTCAAAGTCAGGTTTGGGGCATTAAATGACCTCAAAAAGGGTCAAAAAATGGGGGACGAGTGAAGCTGGTCCATAAGGTTATAGAGCACTTTGAGAGCTTTCCAAAAATGTAAATGGTTCGTCAATCGGAGCTATGGTTCAAAAGTTATGCCTCCCGAAACTTCGGTTACCATTTCTGGATTCTTCTAGATTTGCACCGACTTCTAACGCAGCTTCTGGAACCTTCTATTTTGTCGGTGGGTGCCTACTAGCACTTTCTAGAATGTACTCCTAGTCCTTAACCCTCCGGGGTCTATTTAAGGAGATTTCTGGCATTGTAAAAGGCAGTTCGGAGTGGAGTTTGAGAGGGGGTGCTAAAAGAAGAAATATTCTCCAGATTTATGCTATTGTAAGCCCTTAGGGCATTTTTTGAAGTTTATTTTCTCTATACTATTTGTACTAGCTTATTTTCTCAGTTAATATAATTTCCCTTTTCTGTTGTGTCCATTCTTCTCTTGGGTTGTGTCCCCATCATTAGTTGTAGTCTAGGAGTTTGTTATAAGTTGTTGACAATATGAGAGTTTGTTCTCTCTAAGTCATACTTATCCTCTCACCTTGTTCGAGGACTTTCCACCTTATGTGGATGTATGCTTAGTTGTCACACTTATCTCCTAGCATCTTCTAACTTGTTCTAGGATATTTCTTGAGCTCTTTATATTCAAGCTCCCTCTTTGTAACCAATAACTCATTCAACATATTGTAAATACATATTTTCTTGTGTTTGCATACTTGTTGTCTCTTATGTCCATTTAGGGTTTTTCCCTTGCTCCATGCTCTTCTCTCCTTGGCTTCTCTTTGACAGGTTTATGCATGCAGATGATCTTGGGCATCTTCGGAGTTGGATTTCATCAACTCCAACAAGCACTATGTGGTGAAAGGTAAAAGTCATTTGGTTTGTAAGTTGAAGAAATATTTGTATGGTTTAAAGCAAATTCCTAAAATGTGATACCATAATTTTGATACATATGTATTGAGTTTGGGATTTGTGTGTTCAAAGTTAGATCACTGTATATATTTCAAGTCTAATGCCAATCATTTCCTAGTTATTGCCTTACATGTTTATGACATTTTTTTTATTGGCAAACGAAAAGGTTTGATTGTATAACTAAAATCTTGGCTCCTAGAAAAGTATGAAATAAAAGATCTTGGTACAACAAGGCACATTCTTGGAATGGAGATTATAAGAGATATGAAAAATAGAAAGCTTTGGCTAGGCCGGAGTAAGTATGTTGGTACTATTCTAAGAAGATTCAATATGCAAGATTCTAGAACATTGAGTGTTCTTGTTACTATGGAAAAAAACCTTTTTTATCTCATAGTGTCCTACATCCCCATTGGAGATAAAAGAGATGAGTCAAGTACCATGCCAAAGTGCTGTTGTAAGTTTGATGTATGCTATTGTCTATATAAGACCAAACATTGCCCAAGCAATGGGAGTGCTTTCCTATTACATGTCTAATCTAGGAAGAGCACATTGGGATGTAGTAAAAATTTTTTTTAGATACTTGTGGGGTACCTCATATTACACTGTATGTTTTCATAGAACTAGAAATCAGCATTTTTTGGATTTTCAAGACTATGTGGATTCAAATTGGCCTAGCAATGTTGATAGAAGAAGATCCAACATTATTCGATGGTGTAATCAGTTGGATGAGTAAGTGATGTGATGTGGTTTCTATTTCCACTACAGAGATAGATTATATGGCAACTACTCATGATGCAAGGAATCCATCTGGCTTAAGAGATTGTGTTCAAATATAAAGTTCAAATATGGTGCAATAACAATTTATAGTGACATTCAAAGTGCAATTTGTCTAGCGAAGAACCTGACATTTCATGCCAGGATCAACACATTGATATAAAATATTATTTTGTGAGAGATATGGTTGAAGATGGCAAGGTGAAGTTGAAGAAGTTAGAAACTTTGGTGAGTGTTGTCGATGCATCAACTAAGCCTGTGAGCACAGAGAAGTTCAAATGGTGTTTAGATTCTACAGACCTCTTGACTCCTAGAAATTAAGTCCATGATACTTTGGATCCCCTGACTCTTTCATGGTGTTCAGCAAGTGGGAAAATGTTGAGAAACATATGTCTCAACCTTGCAAGCTTTTTTTGAAAATTTCTTGAATTTGTTTGTGGTAGTTTTCCACATATTTATGTGTTGGGAAAATGTGTTTGAGTTGTTAAAGATGTACCTTGTCCCTAGTAGAATATAGGTGAGATTTTTTTAGAGTATCAACAACTCATTACATGACTTCTATGAGGGTCTAAAGCAGGGGAGAAAATTATGAATAGGAACACTATTTTAACTTGGTTGTTTTCCCAACTTGGAGTTACAATTGTCAAGAATGGGTAACATGTCACATGGTTGTTTTGCCCATGGTTTTGTAAAACCACAAGTGGTTTCTAGGTTGTAAAATCATTATTTAAGGAGGAGTTGGGGAGGAAATTGATCACTGAGTTCTATTTGCAAGACTAAATGATAGAAGGTGTCTCTTTGAGCTTGAGTAGTGGTGATTTGCTCTTATAAGAACTTGGATTACAAGTGTAATGTAATCATCTTGATTTGGTAATACATTATGCGGGTTTTGAAGGGTGGGGCTTTTCTCCTGGAATGGTTTCCCCACAGTTATCATTGTGTTATGTTCTTATTGTGATGTTCCATTTATGCATATTTATTTGTCTATTTAAATCTATGTAATAGTTAGTTGATTTTTCATAATTGTCCTCTCAAGATTAGCATAGGAATTGATTTTGTCCACCTTTTCCTCTTGACATTAAAAAAAAATATTATACTCTATTTATATCATGTTTCATGAAATGTGAAAAATAATGTAAAGTATAGGATTTAATTTCTTTCAATTCTAACATTAATTATCATTATTTCAAAGAATTAGACAAATTACAAATATAGTATGTTGTTATTGTAATGCAATTTTTCCTATAATGACAAATGAACAAATATAGAGTGGCTTAATTTGGAAGTCCCAATGATTAGTAACACATTTTAAATTTCCTTTCAAATCTATTATTACTATACCAAAAGATTAAAAACAAAATACAAAATATTATTGTAAAGAATGGTCTAGTGAAACCTGTAACTATAATATAAAAAAGCTGGTGTAACAAATTTGGTTATACATTTGGTGTATCTCATATATAAGAGCCAATTTTTCTTTGGTTTTTTAAATTAAAAGATAGATTTAAAAAATTATTCAAATAAGGAGAGTTAGAAAGTAAGAAGGTTGAGCCATCTAGTAGAGAAAGAATACAACATAATCTTATTTTTATTTACTAATTAATTTAATATGTGAGGTAACGTCAAAATAGTTGTTCCTTATTTGTATTGGACCATCTTTAAATCATCATATACTAAGAAATTAATTAAACTTCAAAAGTTTATTTAGTGGAAAATTTACTCTTCAATTTCACTTTCTAGAAATGTGAATAAAAATAATAAGCTCCAAAAAGCTCAAAATCAAACAATGTTGGATTCTATCTAATAATAATAGTTAAGTTCCAATTCATATCAAAATCACAAATAATCATTTTGTAGGCAAGAAAACAACATTTTTATATAGCACACAAAATGATAAAAGCCTCCATGTAATTATTCATATGAAGACCCTTACAAAGTGAAAGATAAACTAAACATCTTTGGACTTATTACTTATCTCTTCAAAAAAATTCTCACATAAGAGGAAAATAGAACCATTATACCCATTATAGGTCAAGGTACTTATAGGAAACTTTTTAGTTTGGTGGCATATAAGCTAATTAGTTTGATAAAGATAACATACATGTGTATATAATTTGAATGCAAACTAAACATCACTAGACTTATTACTTATCTCTCCAAAAGAATTACTCACATAAGAGGAAAATGGAATGGATTATACTCATTACAAGTCAAGGCACTTATAGGAACACTACAACATTTGGGGTCAAATCATGACAACAATTTGCGACGTCTTGATACAAGTTTCTTTAATGAAGGTCCATATCAATTTTCATATTTTTTTTTGCAATTCTCCTTGACGTCCTCACAATATCAATGTTTGAGTCACAATTGTGAAACCCCCATGAGTATAAAAAAAGAAAAGAAAACATGACATAAATCATGTTCCATTTATTTTGATTGTGGAGAGTTGGATGTGAAAGAGATGGAGAGGTGTGAACATTTTTGTCCCTTGTGATTGGTGCATTTGATTTTTGTGCTCTTGTGATCTTTGCATTTCATTTTTTTGCCCTTTCTCTCTAATTTCATTTTCATGGCATGCCCTTACTCTACGATTTCATTGTTGGGTTGTGCCCTTGCTCTGTGATTTCATTGTCATGTTGTACCCTTATGATCTATGTGCCCTTGCTCTATGATTGTCTTCAAGAGTGAGAAGAGGTATGTATGTAAATGTTTTATTCTTTAACTTGTAAATATGTATGTCTTTATATTTCCTTCCACACATATATCTGTTTTGTATAGTCAGAGAGATCTCCTTTAAGGTGCTTATTACATATTATCTCACAATAGAAAAAATGATCAAGCTAAATACATATTCTAGAATTGAGATAATAAAACAATAAAACTTAATCAACCCATGCTAAGTGACTTACCTCAAGATCCTGCACAAAAATAATACAAACCACGAAAAATGGGCAAAGTTCATAAGAAATTTTACAAGCAGATATTTTTAGAAAGAAATGGCCATAACCCAATTAACTTGGTCTAGTTTCTAATTAGTTGGGTTGATTATAAATTCTTGTAGAAATTTCATCATATTAGGTACAAGAAAATGAACAATTAGCTTTACCAAAAATGATCTAAATACATACACATTCTAGAATCCGAATAATAAAACAATAAAACTTGCTCAACTCATGCTAAGTGACTTACCTTAAGATCCTAAATTTCCCTTTAGGTGCATCAAAGAACTATTCTCCCAAAACTATATAAGAACTCTCTAGATTACAAGCTTTTACAAATGCTTCTTTGGAAGCATCAACATGTTCCTTAATTGCTTCCTTCTGACTATTGTCACTATCATTTCCATTTCTTTTATCATTGTTGTTGTTGTTTCGTCTATTATTAGGATTCATATTGAAGTTCCTTCTATCCATTCTACAATGCCTTGTTGTGTGTCCAAATTTATTGCATAACTAACATATAGGTGCATTCCTCCTTTGATTGGTTCCATTCTGACTATTGGGTGCTATGTAATTCCTTGCAATGTGTCCAAGATTGTTATACTTGTAAAATACAATTTTCTTCCTTTCACCATTAGGTCTTTCTCCATCACTAGATCTACTTTGGGATCTTCCTCTTTCATTACTTCTAGGGTTAGTATTCCTAAACATTCTACTATTCCCATTATTACCATCAAATTTAGGTTTCTTACATTCTAGTGCTTTATCTCCATGACCATGACAATTATAACAATAGAAATTAGTGATGTGTTTAAAAGACTTACTTGTGCAATCTCTCTTCATATGTCCAATTTCATTGCATATGAAAAATCTACCTCTGAATTCATGTCTAACTTCCTTGGGTGATTCATCTTGCTTAGGTTGATCAACTTGCTCTATTATCCTAGGTTTATTAGATTTCTCAAAAAAATAAACTATCTCAACTTCTTTAGAAGACTAGATCTTATTCTAATCAATTTCCTTAGGGGTTTCTACAACTGGATCTAGTTCTTTCCTAATTTCAACTTTCTTGGCTGAATTTTCTCTAGTAAGGTATCCAAGACTTGTCTTACCATAAGAGGGTCTCTAATAAAATATATGCTTATCAATTTTCTCAAAAATTGTATAACTTGTTTCTCTAACTATTATTTGGCTTATGTCAACTTTCCTTTCACAATAGTGTTGTAATTTTCCAACTCAGCATGTTCTATCTTAATAGACTCTAATTTAGATGTCACTTGACTCAACTAGGATCTAAAAGTTTGCATTCTCGAATTTTAGATCAGGTTCACTCTTACTATCACTTCTCTTAAGACTCAAGTTAAGTTCAACAATTTTCAACTCATATTTCAAGATCTCATTTTATTTCTTAAGATCTCCTACTTCATCATTGTCACTAGTCTGCACAATTGATTCCTTACCAAATTTCAGATCATCAATCTCTCTTTTAGTTTTCCAATGTAAACTTTTTCATATTCATATCTATCTTTCAAGTTATCTCTTTCTTCTATAAGAGGACCAATCTATTCAAGAGCTTCTTCAAGATTTTTCTTTAATTGTTCCATATCCATAGGGATCAAGTACTCAAGTTGTTTAACCTCTTTAGAGTAACTATGCTCTGATACTAATTGTTAAAAATAGATAACACTAAGAGTGGGGGTGAGTCAATATTCTAAAAACTTTTTTCCATAGCTAAATATTGTTAATTACTTTATAACTTTCATATGAAAGTAAACCAACAATGTTGAACAATAAATATAACCATACACATAGAGAACTCATAACACCATTATTTTTTAACTAGGGAAACCCTAGCCCAAGGGAAAGCCCTGGTGGGGATGATACCCACTAGATGGTCCACTAAAAAAAAGAATCGTGTTAAGGATATTGACCCTGTTGGGACTCTATGAAGTACATATAGTGTCTTGAGTCCTTGTTAGAGGACCAAGCCTTGCTAGAAGCCTCAACCTTGTTAGGAGTTGGTAGAACAAATACAATGTATGCAAGAAGGGCCCACTACCCTAACATGCAATTATACAATTAAGTTCTTCACAAGAGTAGATATACATACAATACTTTCTCACTATTGTAACTCACACTTTCTTTGATCATACAATAGTTTGCATACCATACATCTTTTACATTATTTGTGTAAGATAAGATCTTTACTTATACCTCACACATTAATAAATCTTTGCTCAGTTGGCCTTCATGTCTTTACATGCTTGACATAATATAAAATAACTTATGGATTAATATCCACAAAGTTGGCTCATCATGACTTAGTAATTATTTTATCACCAAAATAATTCCTTAAGTTGTACAACTTATATTTTTGATATGCTATGTTTTTCTCTATTAAATGTTTGTATTGGTATTTTAATTGTAACTTGCATCATATTGTCCATACACATTTGTACACTATCATAGAGCTATCCTCAACTACACATAAGGTAACTCAAATTGAGTCATCCATACACATCACATATGTCTATGTATTGCTGCAAACTTTCTAACACTTAGACAATTTTCTAACTCTAAATCCATAAATGAAATGTTGAATACATGTTACCATAAATGACAACTTTCAAGACATTTAACTGACCATATTGCTAACACAACCTCTCTCTATTTTGGGTGATTGGATTCCATTTTGATTTTGTGGCCCCATCTTGGGTGATGCTAAAACTTGTATCATAGTCAAAGATATACAAGAAAAAATGATAACTACTATAGCTATAAGAATCATAAGAAGAACATATATAATGTGTTTCCATGAATAAAGTTCTCAAAGAGATGAATAAGAAAGAAATATCATTATCAAATTCCATGAATAAATTGAAAAGTTTTTTTCAAGTCTTCTCGTGTTATGAAGATAAGGCATATATAAACTCTTGACAGTTTATGATGACACTACGATTCAAGCTTAGACATTTACATAATGTAACCAACTCAAGATTCAAATTTCAGTGTTAATTGTATAACAGATAAGAATTCAACTTTCATTGTTCTCATCCTAACAAAAACTCAAAATAAGTTACTCATAATCAAAAGTATTCATAACTTGTACAATCTAAATACAAATTAATACCATAGCCTTATTCAGATGTCAAAAGATAGTATCAAATCTTATTATAATGATTCCTACCCTTATTTTGGATGCAAATTACATTAAAATGAAATACATCAAATACTTAAAATGTAAACAAGAAAAACAAGATATATATTATGATTACTAATAATGTTATACATGAACAAACTAATGCATCAAAGTTGTAAGTCTAATAATGGGTAAAAGCAAAAACTTGTGTCACCTTTTATAAGGAAATGTGATATCAGAATGTGACAGTTCAACATTAATGACAAAAAAAAAGATATTTGTGTTTAAAATATGAAGATGATGTAAACTGATGAAATATGTAGAATTGGATGAATTTTATGCCTATAATTTTTATAATTTTTTTGAGTAAGAATTTATTCATTTTATTTTATTTTGAAGTCCCTTTTTTAACTATAAAAAATATAGGGTGTAGTTCCCATCAAACAAGTATATGTAAATCATCTTTTTTTGTATTGATTTGAAAATATCCTATAGATGACATGTATAGCTAGTGCAAAAAAAAAGAAATAATTATTTTTGATGTATATTTTCTTTGTTATAACTACTCAAGTTTGACCTTATCAGAATCCAATAGCTTTTTCCTCCCGTCAAAACTTCCCTATCAAATCTATACCTTCTTGAAAAAAATTACATATTCGTGAAGAGGATTCTCTCCTCTAGAGATAAATATAATTTTTTAAATTTTTTTAATATGATTTACTATTTTTTTTTCCTTTTTTGAGAGAGCATCTTCTGAAATGTTGAAATATCAACTTATAATATTTTGAGATTATAACATATTATAACTAATCAAAACACTCAAAAATTTATATAATGATGATATTGAATCTAAGATCTATAAAACAGTATTTTTAGTTTTTGAAAAAAGTTGAGTTTTGATAGAGAAATGAGATTTTACCAAAATAGATTTTTGTATCATAAACGGTGACACAGATCTGTGCCTTTACCCTAATGTCACACATCAAATATATAATGTCATATATACATCAAATGTATGTCCATTATGTCCACTAACATAAAATTCAAGATACATGTCCACTAATGCCTATATGTGTATGTTAGAAATTTGTTCAACACTTCTCTCAAGATTCATAACAAGGGCTTAACCACCTCTTGTGTAGTATAACTTGAGTGGTTGTATCAAGCATAGATAGATCTATCTTTTGGTGCAACAGAAACCCCACTCTAACAATTGGTATCAGAACTTGGTCAAAGGTTTAAATTCTCAGACCCTAGGGTAATGTTGAGGGGAAAATTCTTAGAAATTTTTTTAGTAATCCCCTCTGGATTCATGACAAGGGCTTAACCATTTCCTATGTACTATAACTTGAGTGGTTGTATTAGGCATTGATAGATCAATCTTTTGGTGCAATGAAAACTCCACTCTAACAGTGTATCCATTCCTATATCTTCTCCTTTTCACAAGGGGAATCCCTAGAGGTCTTCAGCCATTGCATGGAAGGAGATGATGGTGTCTTCCTCACATGCTCACTCATCCTCTTGTTTAGGCTCCTCTCTAACTGGATCTGATGCAAACAAAGTATATATGAATCAATAATTATTATAAATAAAAATTAAACATATGTACACACAAAATCAATTATTTTCTTACCACCATCAAATAGTCACTCTATACATCCACCTCAAAGACTCATGGGTGATTGGGAGTAACAAGGCCCTACAACAATTCAATCAATATAATCACTCAATCATATTTATAAATATCATTTGAAATTTCAATAATAACTATTATAAATAACAACTAAAACTATGAAAACTCTTTCATACCTTAGTTAATGGCTTTGAGCTAACCATCATGGCAACGACTCTACGATTGATGGACTGGCGAAGATGAGAAGTCTCTGACATCAACAACTAAAAATCATATAATATAATTTCCATTTTTCTATAGAATATATTATAATCAAATGAATTAAATTAACATGAAACAAATGTACCTCTAACAAGCTCGTATCATGCCTAGGCTTAGAGCCCCTTTTGAATGTTGATGATCGAGTAGAGAACTTATGCACATGGATAAAAAAAAAAATCAATCCTTCATATGATTACTTAATAAATATATGTATTGATTTAAATTATTAAATCAATACATACCTATCGACTTGTTGACAAGACATAAAATGGGGTCAAGGAATCTATACTAGGGTCATCAACACTCTTACCCTGAATTTTGAACAATGTCAAGACATGCTAATTTATTATTCATTCATTGCACATACAAAATGTGATCGAATTAGTTTATTATAATTGTAATCTACTTATATGTGTCAATGCAAAATCTCTAACTCAGGAAGTCATTAGTGACTAGCCCATCATCCATAGTGTATCCAATGTGACTATCAAACATGCATAAAGATTCGCATGACATACACATGTGATTGCGATGCAAAGAAACCTCCTTCTCAACTAATGGACTGACGCAATGAATGAGGGTATGTGTCAAAGCATTGATAGTCCCTAGAGTACTAGTCTCTACATGTTCCTTCACAATTGAAGGAATAATGGCATGCTCACCCTATGGCTTGACAAAAGGTGCCCTAACTACATTAGGGTCACAATGTTCCCCTCACATCTCAAATGATGACCCCCCACCTCTACCTCGAAAATCTAACACATTAAAATAATTGGGGATCTCCTTGAGAAAATATTCACAATACAATTTCCTTAAGAAATATATTGGAACCTTGTGATTATTACAAGGAGGGGCATCAAAGACCATCCACCATCTATCCCAAAATTTATTTCTAATATCATCATGGATGCACTAGTGGATGGGGAAACTTTTAGTTGTAGTTTTAATAGTTTCTTGTTCTCCTGGCTTTTTAAAAAATGCACATATGTTACCTTTCATCATGTCCATTTTTTTTTACATCTTCATAGGATAATTTGTTTGCATAATTTTTTTTTTCTTCTCTCTTAACATGCCAAATATCCAACCGACCACTACCAGAAGCTACCTAGCTCATAATGGACTCAAGAGAGGATGCAAATTATGCTCTCATAGGATTAATTTTCCTACAAGCTTTTAACCTACCAATGATTCCTTCTAATTCATTTTTCCCTCTTTCTATATCATTCACTACATTGTCTTGGGTGTGAGGAGGACATCTTTAAATTAGTGGAGGTTGTAGAGGTTCTTTCTCTTCCTCACAAGGGTTTTCATTTTGATGTTGTTGAGAGTCTTCATTTTGATCTTGTGGGGGGTTTTTATTTTGATTTTGTGGAGGATTATATTGATTAGGCTAGAGATTTGGTGGTTGATTATTCACATTTCCTTATAAGAAACCAATTACATTTTAAAAAAAAAATAAACTTGAAGCAAAACTTTAAAAAAAATGCAAAACAATGCTAAAACATACAAAACACTACAAAATCAAGGTTAGAAAAAATACTTGATGAACCCGATCTTTATCTCTGGTGACAAGGAGGAATTTTGAGGAGGAGAGTGAGTAAAGATTTCACCTTTTGCAAAACACATGCACATTGTTGGGAGTAGAGAAGGAAACCAACAAAAGAAAACCAAAAAAATGGAATGGGTTGTGGGTTGAAGTCCATAATAGGTTTTCCAATAGTGTGCACAAGCCTAAGAATTGTGGAGGGTAAAAGCACAAACCTGTGTCACCCTTTTGTAAAGGAAAAGGCTAACAAAAGTATAACTGTTCAACTTCAATGACAGAAAATTAGTATTATTATTTTGAATTTGAAAATGAAGTAAACTAGTGAAATGTATAAAAATGGATGAAGTTTAGGATTATAATTTTTAATAATTATTTAGAATAAGAATTGATATATTTTCCTAATTTTTATAGATAATTTTTTAGCTGCTGAAAATAGTTAAAAATTAAGGGTTTAGTTCTCACCAGAAAACTAGATGAAAATAAACTTATTTCCCTTTGATCTCAAACTATGTTATAGATAACATATATAGCTAGAACAATCAAAAATAAAAATTACCATTAGACCTATATTTTATCTTTTATAATGGTTCAAATTTCAACTCACCTAAAATAGATAGTTTTCATCTCCCACCACATTTTTCAAAACAAATCTATTCTAACCAAGAGAAGAATTATACATTCTAAAAGAGGATTCCCTCCTCTAGAACGTCATATAATTTTTAAATTTTTTATATGATTTAATATTTTTTCTTTCTCGAAATTAACATCTTTTCAAGTGTTAAAATACGTGCTTGTAGAATTATTTAATTATAATATACTATATCTAATTAAAACACTATAAACTCTAGTTCTATAAAATGATGTTTATATGTTATTAAAAAAATATCATAAAAAATAGTAAGAGTTATTGAAACACCACTTTTATAAAATAATTCTATTTCTTTAGTAATTGGATAAAAACTAGTATAAAGCATACATTTAATAGACATTTCCAATTGGAAAAGTATGAGAACATATATAACTTAACTCGAACGAACTTATCTAGATCATATGTTTAGACAAAATTGATTTTTAAATAGAAATTATCAAATTTAGTCATTCTGATAAGTTAGCCTAAAAGGTGACACAAGTTTTTACTTTTACCCTGGACTCCAAGCCGTAGTGTGTGCTATTAGAAATTTTCAAAAAAAAAGGACGTGTGTCATCTTTTTGGCACCACAACTTTGTGCATTCACCCATAAATATCTTAAAGTTGATGATGAGGTAATTATTCACTCGAAGGAAAATAAATTTCTTTTTGGTACCTAGAATAAGATGAAGATGAAGAATTTTGGTTCTTGTAAGATTTTAAGGAGTTTTGATAGTGGAAATATCATTGAAATTGAATTACTAAAAGTCATGGATATTTCACCTATATCATAATATCTTTGAGTATTCTGAGTTAGATAAAAAGATAAAAGGTAATTTGGATTAACCTAAGAAGAAAATAGCTAACACTAAGATGATATTGAGTAGCTAAATAAGTAAAAGCACCAAAGGAAAAGACTACATGGAATACCTAGTTGAGTGGGAAGACAAACCAATTGAAGATAGTTCATGAATTACATAAGCTAAGTTGGATCTTTATGACTTAGGCCAAAATATTAATCATTTTTTATGTGGACATTGGTTCTTTATTAACCCCAAGTGTTTGATGTAGGAGCATCTTGGGTTTTTGAGAAATCTTGCATCAACAAAAAATATTTCTAGTTTTTTGTACCATTTTATTGTTCCTAAAGTAGTCATTGTTTATTTTATTTTAATTTTATACATAGTTGTCATCATATCAAGGACTTTTCCTAGATTCTTTCCCTAAGAGTGCAAGTTCTTTTGTTCTATATTTCTCGAGTTATGTATCATTCTTTGTAGTCATGTTTTGACCTTATGTAGTGTATTGTTCTAATTGGCACAATTTTAGTTGATTACAAGGCTTCTTCTGCAGTTAGGAGTTGACTCCTAACACACATGTGGACCTATCTTGAAGTGTGCATCACTTCATATTATTGTTGGTGTAGGTATTTTGATAGATCAACACTAAGGCAAGTAATAGAGAAAGATTTAACATAAATTAGCATGATTTTCATCTTGGTATATTTGTGTCAATCTGGGGGCATAAGCTTGTGGAAGGTGTCCAAGAAATATGCCATCAAAGGATGCTAGTTGTGAGATGAGGGAATATGAATGTAGCTACAACATGCGAAAGTAAATATATAGAAAACCAAATAAATCTTGGCAACAAGAACTATTAATTCCTAGCAATGGGAACATTAGCAAAAGAAATAAACACCAATCTATTAAAATAATTGATGAAAGAGATAATAATAACATAAATAGCTATAGAAATACTCACACTCTAAATTAACTAATCTAAAAATCAAAAAATGTATAAAAGTATGAACATCTAAATTAACAAAATTAAATGCTTAAATGATACTTTAAACAAACACACCAAAATATAAATACCATCAAGCTTTGCCAAAGAGTAGGTCCTTACTCCCTGACTTTCATGTTGAATAAAGACCAAACAAAGCTTGAGTAATTTCAATCATGCAAAAATGGTTTATTTATTTATTGTAGATAACATAGTTTGGACCTACATACAATAGTTTTCTTTGCCAAAATGTGTATATCTACACCATGATATATATCACTACAATTTACAATTAACCCCCACATCTTATAAGATGGCTCAACACCCTATTTTTGGCCCTTTCTATGCTTGACTATTTGGTTAATAATTTATGCAACATACATAGAATATAATGGTAGAAGGTTTTCCAATTTAAATGGAAGGTGAAACTATCAACCCTCCTATATTAATTTTATTGGAGCTGATCTCATTTAATAGGAAAATACAATAGTTTAGTAATGTGGAATGGAAGGTAGGCCATAAGAGTAATATAAAACATGATACCATAAGCCCAAATGGAATTAAAGCCTAATTTCCTTTCAACAAATAGATCTTCTAGATTGAGATTGTGATGGTAGAAATTTCATTGATGGTAGTATGCAATGACCATGTGCAGTTGGAAGAATAATAGTTCATGCCCAAAATGTGACAGGAAGTTCTTATGGAATTGGCAATAGGAAGATCTATTCCATAAATCAACATGCTAAAATAATAAAGATTAACAAAAGCAATCAATATTGAATTTTATATATTTTAATCCCAAACTATGTTAAATAGTACTTATTGTAGACACTCAAAAATGGTTCACATCTATGGTTTCATGAAAATGAAGCTCCATTTGACATATAGCACACCTTTTGAAAGAAAAATTCTTCACCTCATTCTAATTGGTCCTCATATCATCTCTTATGTCTTCTTTCATTCATATCTTCATTAACCACCATGATCATCTATTTTGATACACCAAATCATCTTCATCTTGCATTCCTACATTCCTGCATCATCCTACACTATCTATCAACCTTTTGGGCGTTCCACCTAGTCCAACCTCAGTCTGACCTTTGTTTAACTAATTTTGACAAAATGTGACCATGTTTGACTGATTTTACCCATGTTATGACCTATTTATATCATTTTTGACACTTGCACAAAGTTTCAAGTCATTTCGAGTCTAGTCAGGCTATTTTTGGCCCCTGGAGCCTTCTAGGGCACATTCTACACTTTTGAGCACACTTGATCTTTCCAAGTGTTCCATGGGTGCACTTGGTACTATCATAGTGCACATGGGCTTACCAAGTGCATACTAGGTGCACTTGGGTGTGTTTTTTGTGCACTTGGGTGCAATTTGGGTGCACTTGGGGCAATAAGATGCCTAGAACTGCTCTTAGAGCCCCTATGTTGCACTCTAGAGGCCATAACTTTTCTGTTTCAACTCTGATTTACAAACCATCAGTTGCATTCAATTTTTATCTTTGTTGTGAACAAATTGAGTAATAATTTTCATTATTTTGTCACTATCTTGAGTGGCAACCCTTGAAAATACTCTCAGGCCCCTGAATCGACATCATTTCTTCATGCTAATTCATCCCATTTTCTCATTCCACTAACTCTAATCTTTTGGCCAACCTGATTGTATTTCAATAGTGTCTATCATTAGTGATATCCTCTTTCACATCAATTTCACATCATTTTGGAACCATTTCAACATCATCAAAAACCATCTCAAATCAGCTCGAAACCATTTCAAATCAACTCAAATTCACCCAAAATCTACCTAGAATCACCCAAAATCAGCCATAACCAACTTGAAGCATGTCAAATACCTTAAATCAATCATCATTTGTCCAATCCTAGGCATTTTTATGGCTTTTAGTGCCTTGGAAACCTATCAATCTATCAAATCTTATCAATCTGACCTTAGTACTCTCTTAGTGCTAGGTTAAACTATCATTCACATCATCTGATCTTTGACATTGTTGAGTCTCTCAATGTCAGATCATAGCATTTTCAACCATTTAATAACATTTATAGTGTTAGTCAATGTTATTATGATCAACCTTATCAATCAATCTCAATCTTGTAGCATTTACAATGTCAGTTAAATGTTACATATCTTTAGTTCATGTCATGTGTCCTTGGCATGTTATCATTTCAATCTATTGATCAATTTGACCATGGCTTTGGTCTATCCATCATAATCCTAGTGATTCTCCATTGTCATCACATTTCATCAAAGGATATTGTTGCACTTATCAAATCAAATTGGACAATCACCTACTAATTTTCTCTATAGGATTAATAACCCATAATTTAATCGTATGTCTTTTCTCTAATTATTCTTCATTACTAACCTTCTCAATTAATTGATATTTTATTAATTAATTGGTTTATCATCTACAAGCCATGGAAATTCTTAATTTCATAAGTCATATTTTCTACCATTAATTCCGTTTTCACTAATTTCTATTTGTGTGAAAATTTGGATTTTTAATTCAAATATTCCACACAATATTGACATCATCATGAAATTGGGGTGTGACACCTCATGGATTCTCCTTTGACACTTGGCTAAGATTTTTCATAATACAATATTCTTATTCTCTTACAAACATCCATATTTGGCTTCCATTGTCATAGATTCTTGGCTTTAAGTGGATTTGAGGTGTCATATGATGCATCATATATTCTCTTCTCTCTTTAGCCAAGTTTTACTTCCAAGCATCATATAATCCTACACTTAGCATCTTGTGTCATATTCATCATGGATTATCCAAGGAATCTCTTTCCATGTTGCATATCCAAGGGTGAAAAATCCAATGCTCTCACCTTGTGTGTTGATTACAAAATGAGCATTCTTTCTCTCATTTCTAGTCCCTAGTTTTCTCATTTTTTCACTCTTGCTCTCATAGTCAAATCACATATTCAAGTATTTTCATAGCATTATCCCTATCATAGACTTTTTCTTGAATATTGTGTGCACTATAGGCAATTTTAAGCTACATCATATGGAGAAGAAAGGACATGGGAGCTACAAATGAAAGAGGGAGCTTTAACATTGTTTTGCTTTCTTTATTCATTTCTCTTTCATGATAGACTAGAGGGTGTTAAGATATGTTTAGTGGGTTTGTGATTTTCTCATAGTATGTTAGACATTAGTATGTTTTCTGGTCCTACACTTATATATATTAAACCATATGCAACATAAAACAGTAAAATGAGATGAAACAGAATAGAGATGGAATAGGGAAGTGAGTATGAAACTAAATGAAATGGATTAAAATATGACATAAATAGTTTCTAAATGGATCTCATCATATTTTTTTACTCTTCTAAGTATGGACCTAATTTGTAAATAAATGCTTTACTATATAACTATAAAAGAAGCTTGGTTAGATGTAGGAAAGTAGCATTCCTAGAGAATAGAAGATAGAAGATTCGAGATAAGACTTTGAGATTGAAGAATTCTAATTTTGTATAAGGCTAAAATGTAGAAAGCCTCACAACCAGGCATGTTGTGGTTTCTCTATATGTGAAGTTAAATAATTACACCTTCAAATATGTTGCATCTAGCATTGTATTCTATGTGATTTTCTTTTATCAATGTGTAGCTTACATGTGTAACTATGAGCAGGGAGTGATGAATGTTTAAGTTAAGTTTATTCCACATGTTTTTATATAATTCCTCATATCTTCCTACATCAAAGACACTAAGAGAAAGGAAACATTGCTTCATTTCATTTCAAAAACCCAACTAATTTACACATTGGAGAGATCTAAATCAGAAATTATTTTCAATGAAACTCTTGTTATTCCTCATTACAATGGAAATAAATTCAAAGATTCAAAACCACAAAGACATAAAAAGGGATCTAACATATTATTCTCTACAAGAAAAACTATATACATCTATTGTTCATATAAGAAAGATACCAAAAGAATGGTGGAAACCCATCTTGAGAACTTGTTCTATTGGGTGGAACCAACCTTGTGCAATGAAAAAGAAACAAAATAAGTAGAGGAGAAGAGATAGATCTAATTGGATAGTTTCAAACATCCTCTTCAAACTCCAACTAATATTGTTGTAAATATTCTCTCAATTCTCCTCCTTCAACTAAAAATCAAATCCCCATCATTTGCCTCAAAAAAATCATCAAGATATCTCCAAATGATATAGGAACAATCTGCTAGAGAGAAAAAATTATGACATTAAAGTCTTGCCATAAACTCCACTAAATGATTTCCAAGGTAAAATATCACTGCTGGGAATATTCTTCCCAAATTTGGAGACAACCTAGATAATCATTTTCTCATAAACAAAAAATGAAACTCCATTGAAATAGCCAAAACAATCTATTGAGAATGTCCCCTTTTACAAAACTAATGATATCTTTTACCTAGTTAAACATGCACACATTTGGTCTACAAGATCATAATCCTCATTCCAAGACCTTTTCAACAATACATAATACTTGCATATCTGGATCAAAATGGCAATGTTGGCATCTGTTTGAAGTTATAGATTTTGAAGGTGAAAGGGCTTTCAAATATTTAAAATATTTCATTTTATTCTATAGTTTGAAATAATGCAATAAAATACAAGATTATTTAAATGAAAGAAAATAAATTATTTATTCATCTTTGAAATTTTAATTTCCCTCCATATTACTCATTTGGTGAAACTGATTAACTACCCTTAAGTGCAACTTCTCCAAAGTCATGACTTCTCCATGGTTGTAACTTCTCTACCTAGGTAACCGATGATCTCCCCCTTGAGTGCAACTTCTCTATAGTCATGAATTATCCATGATCGTAACTTTTCCACCTAGGTAGCCTATGATCTCCCACTCCCCCTCTTTCATGACTTCTTCACCTGGGTAACCTATCATCTCCCCCTTTGTAGTGACTTCTCCACCACCACTGTGGCTTATCCACCTAAGTAACTCACAATCTTTCCCTCTATCTTGACTTCTCCACTACCATGACTTACCCACCATTGTAATTTCTCCACTTGGGTAACATGTGATCTCCCCCTCTATCATGACTTCTCTCGACCAGTGCAACATCTCCATAGTCATAACATATCCACCTCTAGAATGAGCACCTAGTGTGCTATGTCATAATTAGTCAACACCATGTGGAACATTGGTATTGGTTCACATCATACCATGTCACCTCTAGTCATCTACCAAGTGTCAAGTTGTGGTTGGTCAAAATTTATTTACATATCCTAGCAACTCAACTGAGCTCCATGTGCACTTCTTCACTGTCAAAAGACCTTAATCTTTGACATTTGATGTGCTTGAACTTGCACATATATTCATTAAGAAAACACTCAACCTTATGAATATGGGATAAATCCCTTGAACAACACTTTTTTAATGTTGAAAATGGTTAAGTAGCCTTTAGAAACAACTTCAAAAAATGACCAAATCTCATTATGGACCTGATGCTTTGCATGATCTAATAATATTTCATATGGAGAATCTACAACAAAAATTGGATACTCATTTTGATATTGGAGGAAAAATTTATTCACCTTCAAAGTTTTCCATTTAGCCATTTTTGCACATTTTTGCACATTGGTTTTGGACACTCTAAAAGAAAATACATATTGTATGAGCTTCAAAAGTTGATCAAATGGAGAGTTTAGGGGATACAAATTGGACAAATGGTAGGTAAAATAGTAGAAATCATGGACTACCATTTTTTTAGTTGTTGGTCAATAGTGTGTAAGATAAAAAAAAATTATGAATATGCTGTTTCAAATTTTTCAAAATATATCAGAACTAAATTAGAATAAATTGCATTTTACATGGCCATGGGAAAACTATCAAATAGACTCATAAGGGGCTCCAAATGGATACCAAGAATGTCTCTCATGTATACAAAACACTATTAAAGGAGTTTCATCAATATACTCAATTGGTCACAAAATATTAAACTTCAAAGTGGTGTACTTCAATTTGTGAGAAAGTACAAAAAATATACCAAGATGAAATGCCATACTTTGGGAAATTGAAACCCCTCCCAAAAATCATCATGGAAACTTAAAATTTAAAATGTGGGATATCTAATCTCCAATCTAAACATCTCTAGAAAGATAACTCATGAAACTCAACAAGGTGTAGGATATACTTATGCAAAGTAGGCATGTTCATTCTATATTACACTTAGCAATATTCATAGATTTCTCAAATACTTAAAGAAACATCTCATCGAATGACTTGAGATGTATCAATAGGATAAATGAAATACGATGAAAAAATGAGATACAAGATAAACCTCAAAACACCGGCTGAGCACATCTTCATAAAAGCATTTATAGGGGTACTCTTAGCAAACATCACAAATATGTTATTCAAAACTCTTACAAATTTTTGAGTCTCAACACCTTCTTTGGGTTACACGTGATTGAGTGGCAGTGATTATTTTACCATTTAGATTTGGTGTTGGTTTCATTGCCATGTTAGATTCTATCTTCTATGTTAATTTCTTAAAGACCTTCATGTTGTTCATCTTGAGATATCATCATGTACTATATGACATATGTCTATGTGACATCTATTCAGAAGGTGTATATTTGTACTTGTATTGTATCATGATTTGACTGATTGTCATTGGTATCCCTATAATATGTGTAATGAAAGATGTGTTATTGTATATTCCATGATGTATCAATTTATCTCATGGATTGTACCTTTCTTATATGGATATGATAAATGTAACTCTACTCCTTCTATCCATGTATGTACTGTAGTATACTTCTCTATTTGTGTTCATTTCATGATGACTAATTAATAGATGGTGAATATTTTAATTGGACTTTTAAATAAATGAATGATCTTGTAATATATATGAGATATATTTTAGTATTTTTAAGTTATATAGGTAAAAATAACTACATCTTGGAAGCCTTGAGATAGTTAACTAGGTCATGTTAGTTGGTATCATGTCCTAACAAATATTAGTAATGACATTTATACTTATATTTGTACTTACTTCCACATAATGTGTAATGTATATTCAACATTTAAAATAAAAATTTGTTGTACCAACTTAGTGTAGACATAGGTTAATTTCTCATGGGTTAGAGGATGGGGTTTTACAAAACTCTAAAATGTATATTTAACTATGGAGAAATGATTACTTGTAATATGTAATGTAAACATGTATCTATGACCACTTCTAATGCATTGAAAAGAATTTTTTTAGATGTATAACCTTGATGCATTTCAATGTGTCTTGGTGGCATCATCTATATGAATGTGTTTATAGGGTATTTTGGAGAATAGAGCCTCAATGATCTAAGTGGATTAGTCATATTATCATGCATTTTTAGTAGGGACGTCAAGAAACCTAAGAGGACTTGATTAACTAGTTGTTGTCCTATGATCATGATTGTATTTAATGTAATATCTCATAACTAGTTAATGTTATATGCAATGGTAATATAATGTTTTTGCACTTTAATTCTTTTTTAACAATTATTTTCTACTCATGTTTTCTCTCTTAATCCCGATGATAGGTTGATGGAACAAAAATATTACACAATGGATTTAGGAAGCACCAATTGAAAAATTATTTGATTCTAAGAGGAATCAAAAGACAAACGTTGATAATTTATAGCATATTTTAATCTTTGCTAGGGTTTCATGTGTCTCTTGCATACAACTCTCTATCTGAGTTGTCCTTCTATGTTTTCCATCTGTCAAACCATATTTAGTGTGAGAGTTTTTAGGGCTAGCTTATAATGGCCCTGGCTAGCTATGACCTAGTAGTTTCAATACTAGTCCTCAAGTTGCTACTTCAGATAGCCATGGCCCCTCTATTGAACAAACATCCTTGCAAGTTTGTCTTGAATGTCTTCCATGAGGTAATCCTGATATTATCCTTCCTCTACAAGAATTTTCTGTTGCATGTGAATGGTTAGAACAACATACTTTGATAGGGTATTTTTTGGGTTGGACTCCTCTTGAAGTCATGCTCAGAGAATGGGTTACCAAGAGCTGGACTCCTTATAGAGTCTGCTTTGAAGCTATGCAAAACCTTAGCAAAGGTTTTTCTTTAATTCCTCTTTGCTAACCCATCCCAGGTCGATGCAGTCTTTGGCAATGACCCTTGGTTTGTTCATTCCTCCTTGCTTGTGTTCCAAAGGTGGTCACTAGACTTTACAATATTTGATGACAAAAAGCTTAGGGTTCTTGTTTAGGTTGACTTTCCTTATCTCCCCCTACCATGTTGGCCATCTATTGATTCCATTGCCAATACTCTTTGCAAAGTTGTTACTAAGGAACATGATATTTTTTTCAATGTTCACCTTTAGAAACATATTTACATTGAGGTTGATCTCTCTAAGGATCTCAAGGATTCTATGGAGATTCAAATTGGTTCCCAAACCTTCTCTTAGAAGGTGCTTTATTTGAACCTACCAAACACCTATTATAGGTGTTAGTCAGTGGAACACAAGATCATGGATTGCCCTTTGGAAGTGCCTACAGTTAAACTTGCACCCAAGGATGCTCCTATTAAACTAGTAAAAGATAAAAAAAGAGGAATGGACCACTATTGGGCACAAGGGAAAGGATTCCTTGGCCCCCAAATAGTCAAATTTTGCTTCATCTTTCACTCCTATGTAGAATGGAGCATAAACCTCATCCATTGTAGGGTTGATGGCGATTTCACTAAAGTCAATTCCTATTATTTCATAGGATTCAAACCCTATTGTTTCATAGGAAGGCAACTGTGAGGGCTAGCACTCCTGTAGTGGTTCACACTCTACTTGTTGCATCCTCCATTGAGACTTAGAATTTGTGGTATTCTTGTAGTCCTCCTAGTCATGTTAAGAAACTAGATGAGAAGTGATAGGTCATCATTCTTGGAGGTTTTCCCTCTAGTTTCAACCCAATTTCTACTTTTTTGTAAAATAGCTACTCCTCCCTTGAGGACAAAGAAGATATGAAAGAGTTTTCATGAATGTTTTATCATGGAATGTGTGAGGTCTTACAGACCTCTATAGAAGGTACTATGTCTGGGATACCCATCATATACTTGGTAATCTAGATTTCCTTTGTATGCAAGAGGTTAAAATCTCTAGTTTCATGCTTTCTTCTGCATGTCGCATCATTTTATCGGATGACATTATGTTTTTTTCTTAACACAAAACTGGTAAAGGTGGTGTAGTTACTCTCCTATCACCTCGTCTTCATTCTGTTACTATTTTGCATGGTTCTAACCCCATGCACAGAATCATTTGAATATTTTTTTCTATTAATAATCATTCCTTTGTTATAGTTAATGTCTATTCTCCAAATGATGTTGTGGAAAGATCTCAACTTTGGTGTTGGATGGCTAACAACTTGCCTCTAGCTAGTTGGGTTATATGTGGCGATTTTAATATGGGGGTAAAAGTACAAAGTTATATCACCTTTCAAGTTGACTAATCAAAACAACTGAATTTCAGTATTTCTATCTAAAAATAAATTTTGTTCAAAGATATGATCTAGATAAACTCATTCTAGCTAAGTTATATATGGCATCACACTTTCCCAATTGGAAATGTCTATTAATTAATGTTTTATACTAGTTTGTATCCAATTACTAAAGAAATATAATTATTTCATAAAACTGACATTTCAATAACTCTTACATTTTTTAATGATATATTTTTAATAACTTATAGACACCATTTTATAGAGCCCAAAGTTAAGAATATTCTCATATAGAGTTTATAGTGTTTTAATTAGATATAGTATATTATAATTAAAAAAATTCTACAAGCACATATTTTAACACTCAAAAAGATGTCAATTTTGAGAAAGAAAAAAATAGTAAGTCATATGATAAAAAATTAAAACTTATATGACATTCTAGAGGAGAGAGTCATCTTCTAGAATGTATAATTTTTATTCTAGTTAGAATAGATTTGTTTTGAAAAATGTAGTGGGAGATAAAAACTATCAATTTCAAGTGAGTTAAACTTTGAATGATTATAAAAGTGACAATATAAGTCTAAAGACATTTTTTATTTTTGAATGTTCTAGATATATATGCTATCTATAACATAGTTTGAGATCAAAGGGAAATAAGTTTATTTCCATATAATTTTGTGGTGGGAACTAGACCCCTAATTTTCAGTGTTTTTCAGCAGCTAAAAAATTATCTATAAAAATTATGAAAATATATCAATTCTTAATCTAAATAATTGTTAAAAATTATAATCCTAAGCTTGATCAATTTCTACACCAATAGTGGCATGTTGTGATGGTTAAGTTTTTGAGTTGTTATCCTTGCCATCAAGGTTCAAATCTAATGGGGATGAGGTCCCCCGTTTGTGACCTCACTGGTTCAGAGCTCCAGGTCAAAGTGTTTAATCCTCTTTAAAAAAAAATTTGATCAATTTCTACACATTTCATTAGTTTACTTCATTTTCAAATTCAAAATAATAATACTAATTTTATATCATTGAAGGTGGATAGTTGTACTTTTGTTAGCCTTTTTCTTCACAAAAGGGTGACATAGGTTTGTGCTTTGACCAATGGTAGAGCTAGCTTCTAACAAGGAAGGTATTTTTCCTTTTTGCTAGATAGATGGGGAAAGGGAAGCATGGTACTACATGGACATTAAATTGGGCTTTTTTTATCCCAATGCTAACCACCACTAGTAGAGTGAGGTTTGGCACACTTGGTCAAATTTTTGAGCTGGTTGTGACCATATATTAAAACATCTCAATTGTGCCATGATTATTGCACAATATTTTTTCTCATTTTCTCAAGATTGAGAGCTACCTATCATTCCTCTATCAGATGTGATGTTATCAGACCACTATCCTATTTATTTTACCATTTCTTGGAAAATTGTTGTTCAACAATCTATCAGACTGCAACTTTTCCTCAACAGGTCTGTGCTAACACATGCTTCCACTATTGCTCACAGCCTATGTGTCTAGAATTTGGAGCCACGCCACCATTCACAAACAAGTTAGATTTAATGGTGGAATGATTTTGTGACTAGAACTAGTAGGTTTCTTCACATCTATGGGTGGCAATTGGTTATTTTCAAAAAAAGATCTTATGAGGCTAATACCAAGGCTCTTAGAAAGGCTTATAAAGCTCTTACCCTTAACCTATTTGATTCTTATTTGCAAGTCTAGCTTGCCAAGCTTTGTCATTATAAACAAATGATTGATAACTATGTTTCTCAAGGTCCCCAAATCAAAGCTCACCTCCATTGGATGGAGGTTGGTGATAAAGCTTCTAAAGAATTCTTCCAAGCTCTTAAAGCCCATCATAGTAACTAGGGTATACTTTAAGAAACCCCTCCTTTAGAAAAGGTGTAAAAAATTGGCAAAAGGTGTAAACCACTTGACAAAAAAAATTATTTTTTGTGGCAAAAAAAATAGTTTACAAAGAAAAAATAATAATCTCCATTGGCGAATCATTCATAGTCTCTCAAACAATGTGTAAAATTTGGGCAAATTGTGTTATTTTAAAACCACAAAAAATTTATACATTGGCGAACAAAAAATAATAATCATAGTAAAATTTTAATTTTTTGGGTGAATCATTTCATTGTATTCAAGGTTAAAAAAAACATATGCGAAGTTGATGGCATCGAAGGTTCACAAAGGGTTTCATCAGTTTGAACTTTTATGTTACGAAGTCGCGAAAAGGAGATCGCATCATCGAAGGTTTTATTCAGGCAGTTAGTTTGTTGGTTGCCAGACCGTGAAATGTTAATTCAGGCACTTTTCACATGTTCACAGTGGTTAAAGGGAAAGGACTTCTGGCATTTGCAAAAACGGAGATCGCATCATTGGACGTTTTATGCAGGTAGTTAGTCTATTGGTTGTGAGATCGCGAAATGTTAATTTAGGTAGTTTTTGCATGTTCGCAACGGTGAAAGGGGAAAGATATGTCATCCTGCAAAGTTGTGAAAGGTTAAGATGAAGCAGTGTTCACCACTTCACACCAGTTAGAAGGAAATGGGTTTTCACAACTGCGACAACATGATGTGAAACATTTAAGTTCTGAAGCTGCGACAGAAGGGGAATCTCATTAGAAGAGGATATAAGGCTTATTTCAGGGTTGCAAGGATAAAGTGAATACTTGATTTAACGGTTGTGATAGCTCAAGAAAAGAAAAAGAAGGGTTTTGCAATTTCGCAAAAAGATTTCAAGGTTAAGTTGAACCAATTGCGACAAAGCGTAGAACGAAGGGTTTCGTAACTCATAAGCTTGTACAATGATAATGTATTTTTAAAGCTAGAAACTTTGAAAGTACAAAAGAATAGGTTTTCAAATCTATTATCTGATTCCAGACAGCTGATGAGTTGACATTCTAAGGCAAATGAAATAAAGGTAGTAGTTACTACTGAGCATGATCGATAATAGATATCCATGCACGTGCAAGATTTTAAACTTTAAAGCCATTAAAATTTAACAATTTAATGCCATGGCCCATCACAAAGTTGCAAAAAACTAGAATTCTTAGGTATCTACAGCTAATAGAGCAAAAAGATTCAAGAATTTCCAGTAAGATCAAAATGGCAGAAGCAGAATCATCAGTAAAGAAGGGCACTAGAGAGGGCAGCAAGGTTTCATTGTTTGCCAAATTTGTAGAAGAATGGTTGAAGATTCTCCCTAAATCTTCCAATGCTAAAAGTGCTAATGTCCACGCATTTAGAGACACTTATAGCTTCTATAGAGATGCTCAAGTACCGTACACCAATGGAACTAAAATGTTCTAGTACTTTTACAAGAATAGGGTATAGAAGGTTCCCATCTCAAATCCATGGACGAGGAACCTGGGAAAGTTGATAATGCTAGAGGTATACGTGGATGTTGACCTTATCAAGGCACTGGTAAATGCATATAATCCAACCACTCGGTCCTTTCATAGAAAGGATATGAGCGTTCTTTGTACGTTAAGTAAGGATGCTTTTGTTGAAGCATTTGATTTGTAGGGTCCCATGTCAGTTCCTATTAACCTAGAAAAATTGGAAGCAACATTTGAGAAATAGAGAGATTTCTATACAACACATGCAATGTTGTGACATATCTCGAGGGAAAATCAAAACAAGATGAAAGGAGAATTCCCGAAAATGGTTATTGATTTTATACCCTTGTCATATTTGTGTGCATACTTTCAGAAAATAGTTTTCGGATTGAACAAACTATTGGGAGTGGATGGATCCATGGATGCCTCCCCAGAATTGTATGTGATAGCTCTAGACATTCAGGACCCACATACTAATGTGGGGTATGATTTTGGAACATTCATTGCTGATAGTATTTATTAGCAGATGGTGACAGCTCAACAAGGTGATCTTGGCAATTTCAAATTTCTACATTACTCGGTGTTTATGCATCTCATCCTCTTCTACAATGTGGGCCATGTGGATTCCGGTTTCATTGAATGTTTGGACAATTTCAGAGAGGCATTGCCTGTTCAAAGATGGACAAGATTATGGCAAAGGTTCTACTCTTTTTCTAATTCCCTCTCTTTTTATGATGATTTGGTTGCAACTATTCATAGGATGTTAGGTTCAAAATTGGAAAGATTACCTAGGTTAATCAGGAAGATTGTTAGACCAAATTTGTGTTTTGATGATGAGGGACCAATTGATCATGATTGGGGCAGTGCCTTTTTGTTAGCAAACTGTACAGTGATTAGAATTTTTGGTTGTTCCCAACCCCCTCATTTCTTGCCAAGATATGTACCAGAGAGGGTGGGTGTAGTGGAAATTTTCTGGCAGTTGTTATCCATGAATAGAGAATATCTAGGGCCAACCATTAAAAAGGGGTCTTTTGTGTGTAGAAATTTCAAAGTAGGGGATTTTGAAATTGGTAAAGAGGCCATTGAGGAAGTTGATGCCTTCCTAAGAGAGTTAAATTTCCCCACTGCCCCCACTAGGGTTTATGACCCATATAACATTGTTACAAGTGCTCTTAAACAAATGAGGGGTTATAATGTCATCATTGAAAGGAAAATTTGGGAAGAGGATGTCATTAGGGATGTATTGTATGAAGATGTCTATGCTGATAGGATGTAGAAGTGGAGAGAAATCCTCTCAATAGAGGAAGAAATGAAGAAAGTATATCCTGATTTCCAGGGCTTCTATTCTGATTTGCCCTATTATAAACAAATTGATAAGTGTATTGAGGAGTTTGATAACATTATGGCTCAATTTCCTCAAAATGCTAGAGATAGGGTAAACCCTTCTTCTCTAGAGGTAGATGTTGTAATGGAAATTAGTGACAAAGAAGATCAGCCTGGCCCTTCAGACTGGGATAAAGGGGGCAAGAAGAAACAAAAATTGATTGAGGTTCCGGAAAAGGCTAGAGAGAAAGCCTTACAAGTGCTTCCAAAAGGAACTAGGTATTTTGATGATGCCAGAAAAAAGTTCGTAATTGATCAAGCTACTAAAGAGGAGAGGAGACCCAATAGTTTAGAACTACAGTCCATGATGCTAGATGACAGAATTATGCAAGCTCAAGAATTCATGAAGGATGATGATTTTATCAAGAGTGAAGAATTCAAATTTTTTTTGTATAAACTCAAACATAATGAACTTTCTTTGCATGTAAAACCTAGAGACACAAATGAAAAAGTGACTGAAATGGTGCAGAAGCTCCAAGCCTATGATCCTAACAGTGAAAGCCTCACTGTAGAGGAGGCTAGGGAATTGGTACAAAGGAGTGGTATGATAGTTTTCCCAAGATGGGATATTAGTTCATCATTCCTGCTTGATCAAATGAGGAAACAAGAAAAATCAATCTCTTATGAGGAGATTAATCCATTTGGTGAATTGCAAGGGGTAGGATTTAATATAGATACGAAGACAATGGCTATTTAGAGTGTAGCTCCAAAATCATAGAAGCCTACCCTGATGGAAATTAAAGAGACACTGGTAGGTAATGCAATTTTCTAGAATGCACATTCAACTTCTTCAGATCAAATTTATAACCTTCAAAACACTGCTGCTATGCTAGGCAAGAACAAGATTGATATTCTTCAAGAACAACTGGTGCAGACATATGAAAAGTACCTTGACGCTAGGAAGAAGTATGAAGAGGAAATGAGAAAAACATATGTTCTGCAACACGCTTTGGAGGAATCAAAAAAGGAGAATGAAGATTTGAAAAGAGAAGAAAGGTCACTAAGAGTAAGGGAGGTACAAGACCAGAATATTCAAATAGACCAGATAGCAGAAGAACCACATCCAATAACACATATGGATGTGGATGAGTTTGAGATTAGCAATGATGCAAAGATCAGGACAATGAAACAGTTTTTGATTCATAGAATCACTGCTTTAAAGAGAGCCTCTATAAATGTACATAGTATGTACATTACTCTGCAGAGTAATGAATACCAATGCTCTGAGGCTTTATCACTATTATATCCATTGTTTGCCCAGTGGGGGCCATAGATTCAATTCTTTGATAGGTTAGTTCCTTTACTCACACAGAAAAAGGAACTACCTAAGGAGATCATTGTTCCTATAAGGAAAATGATACATCAAGTTAAAGAATTGAATTCATTCTTCATTGGTAGGATCAAAGTAGTAAGGGGAAAATTGAAAAGCATAGCATTGGGTACCCCAGATTTCATTCCAAAAATTTTGAACAATGAAGGGTATGTCAAATCTTGGCAAGAGTGGTCTAAATCTTTTGATCTAATATTAGACCATCCAAGATTTATAGCACTTTCAAGAGGTGAATCAAGTGATCAAGTTGTATATGATATGATTGATATGACATACAAAATTGAAGCAGATATGAACAAAATTACTAGAGAGGGTAAAGCCATCACGGATGCAAAATGGACTAAAAACATCAGTGAATTAGAGGCAGTTAGAAATATAGCATGGCCTATTGTGGATATAGATATTGCCATTTGGGAGGTTATAATAGATATCAAAGCAATCCCTTTAGTAGAAGATGATTAGCACAAAAGATGGTGGCCCTGGGGAATCAATTGGAGGACAAGTGTTGCAGAAGAATATCAAAGAGAAGCTATTCATCATAACAGATTACCTTACCTTTGCGGTACATCCACTGTGGGTAATGCTGCAGTTAGAACTGGAAGACAGGCTTAATGATCACTTGCCACTTGTCACATTTTGTAATTGTTTCACCTTTTTTTGTTAAAACATGTCACAAAAGGTTTCAACATTATAGCAGATATCAAAGCAATCCCTTCAGTAGAAGATGATTAGCACAAAAGATGGTGGCCCTAAGGAATCAATTGGAGGACAAGTGTTGTAGTAGAATATCAAAGAGAAGCTGTTCATCATAACAAATTACCTTACCTTTGCGGTACATCCGCTGTGGGTAATGCTACAGTTAGAATTGGAAGACAGGCTTAATGATCACTTGCCACTTGTCACATTTTGTAATTGTTTCCCCTTTTTCTGTTAAAATATGTCACAAAAGGTTTCAACAAATTGTAATGATTATCTTAATTGTTGTTATCTTTTGTCTTTTGTAATGAATCATTATGTAACCTTTGTAAGCCTGAAGCTTGTTACAACTCAAGTGATATAAATATGAGTTCCCAAGGCTTAGAAATGGTCTGATCTGTTGTTATTTTTCAGATTAAGACTTAAGTATAATTTTCTTTAAGAGCAGATATTGTTCCAACTCTATGTATTTCAATTTTCCATTAGGTTTTGTAGTCAGTAGTTCTTTGTGATGTTATGGGCTTTGCATACGTCTCTATTATCTCTTTTTTTATTATCAAACAACTAAATCAAGAGAAAGATACAAAAATAACATTGTGTCAACAATATGAATAGAGTAACAAGTAACAAAAATCTTAAACTCAAATCAAGAGAAAGGTACAAAAATAACATTATGTCAACAATAGAGTAACAAAAATCTTGAACTCAATTTTTGTAAATTGTAATTGCAATATGACTGAATAATGAATATGGAAGAACTAAAGTAGACCTATAAATTCCTTAGAACTGAATGCTACATTAGTAAATCAAAATTCACTTCATTGACTCAGTCTCAAATGTGAAACTGAAGTCTAACTAGTACTAATAGGTTCCTCTTCATTCTGAATTGGGTATTCAAAATCCGTAAAATCTTCATCTTCATTTTGACTTTGAGACCTAAATTCATCATTTATGTTGGAGTCAGCAGTAGAAGTAGAACCACCATCTTTTAAAGTGTTGCAAAGGCCTCGTCTTTCACATGTGGAATTCCAAATGGCCAATGACCTATCATAAGGAAAATCTCTAACATTGTATTGAGTAACAAACAACCTCAAACAATTTTCCAAATTTTTGTCTAGTTTGTTTCTGACATTTGATTTCAAAAACCCCAATGCACTGAAAACTCTCTCATCTTCCACCGACCCTAATATCATTGTTTGACATAAATCAACAAGTTTGAAATATTATGATATTGAAGTACATAATAATTCACTCTGACTTATCCTTTTCCAGAGCCTTGTTATTGCACTAGGATTGAATGGATTCTCAAAGTTTTTCATCTGGTTTTTCATACACAATGCAAAAAGTTTACATTGATTTTTAAGATTATTTGAATCTAAGATTCCTTGTATTAGTTGTCCATTGCAATCTATATTCTTTGAAAACTATGTTATCAATTCGTCAAGTTTATTATGAAACAACTTTGCATCAGTTGGATTATGTCCAAAGTGTTTCCAAAATTGAGGAAACACACAACTCATGGCTTCAAGAATTTCTTCGCGAGGGAATCTTTCACGAATCTCACTTGAAAGTTGGTAGGAAATTGACTTCACATTTTCACTAAAAGATTTAACAATCTTGTCAAAATCATCCTTTCTAACTAGTAGTACTCTGCCTCTCTTGGTTGTTTTAGATTGGTGCATTGGTATTTGAAATCCTTTCATAAACACACATAGCTCATTTTTCCCATTGAATTGTAAAAAATTCTCAACATGATTCAAATCTATAATTATCTCCCACCTTGAAAAAATTGGGCTATGACTCGAGAGATCTGAATATAAAGAATCCAGAGCCATCCATGTCATTTTACATAAATCAGAATACTCATGAATATACATAGTTCTGTCTTCGGCTTTCTTAACAAGTTTTTTCATTAAATCCAGCATGGGGAGAAGACTTGCTAAAGTTAATAGGTTCTCTATATCACTTAACTTATTTAACAAATTAGGAGCTCTGTCCACTATAAGGCGTTGCTCATATAGAACTCCAATCAAGGATTGATATTCTGCTAGAACTCATTCTACTGGTCCATGCAAAGATATCCATCTGGTCTTAACATCCTTGAGAATCTTATTTCCTACTGTTACTCCCTTAGAAAAAATCTTAAATTATGCAAAGTGTTTAGGACTTCTGCAAAAGTATGAGTGGAGCTCACGGATTAGATCTTCAACTTTTGACACTGTAGGAAAAGTACTTACAATCTTATATACTAAATGCATATAAGGTGCAATACTAGTTTGTAATCTTGCACAAAGACCAGTCCTTTGCCCTTGCATTACTGCAGCTCCATCAGCTCCCACACACACTAACTTCTTTGCAATTGTCAAGTCATCCATACCAGCAATTTCATTCAAAGCTTTCTTAACTTCTAAATATAAATTTTCTGCAATTGAATTGGCCCTCATTTTACGAAAACAAAGTAGATTAGCTTGACGAACATGATCTTTTATAGTATATGCATGCATACAAACCCAAGCAGTGTTATCTACTGCAGTGACTTCATCTAAGGATAATGAAATGAACTTGGATTCTTTTACTCTCTCCTGTACATTTTTCTTTTCCACCTTAGCAAGATAGCTTGTCATTTCCCATCTAGTGTATATTGACCAATGTGACATAGGATAGTGAGGAACTCTCAAAAAAGATAATAAATTACCATATTCTGAAAAGTCTCTCATAGGATGCCCTCTAGATAGAATATGAAAAATAACACTCATCTGAACGGTCTTTGCCAAGTTTGCATCATTGGCTGCATGTTGAAGCCCATCCTTGATTGGATTGCCACTACTGCCACTACCAATTACCGCTATTTTCTTGAAATGCTCTTCATATTCTATGACATACTTAACATGAAGGCATTCTTCCTTTGATTTCCATCTCACTGCCGCTACTTCCTTTCCATCTATGATTTTTTTTTCATAAACCTTACCAATATGTTTTTCTATAGTGTCGAGCTTTAACTGCAACTTTTTCTCTCTTTTAGTTTTCCAGGTACAAATCATACACTTGCATTCTATTGTTGGTTCATCATTGTTTGTGACTGGTTCAATAAACCAGTACTTTGCTACCCAATCAACTTGGAAAGTCCTTTTCATTTCCCACTCCTGCCCCATTTTTACATTCCTTTTTCTTTTCTTCCTACCAACATCAATATTATCTTTTGTTACAACATCTTCTGTTGTTCGAACATTGTTATCCTCGTTTGATGCATTTTGATTTAATTGAATAACAACCTGCTCTTCTAGTGGTGGTGAGGTATTGTGATTTCCTTCTGCACTTGTACTTGCCAAAGTTGGTGGACCAGAAACATTATCAATTCCAAAGAAAGCCTTTATGGTAGTATCTCTAAGTTTTTGGCATTTTGATGTAAGATTAATCCCTTCACTACCCTTGGGGGTCTTACCCTTGTCACTTCCCTGAGACTGAGCAATATCAGTTACAGACTCACCCTCCCCTAACATCTCAATCCACTGATAATCCATTTAAACTTTACTTCCCTGAGAATAAGTAGTATTACTTTCAGTATCCATTTAAAACCACAAAATATTTATACATTGGCGAATAAAAAATAATAATCATAGTAAAATTTTAATTTTTGGGCGAATCATTTCATTGTATTCAAGGTTAAAAAAAACATACCACGGAAGGGCTAGGGAATTGGTATAAAGGAGTGGTATGATAGTTTTATCAGTTTGAAGTTGACAACTTGGCAGTTGCTAAACCACGAGAAAGGCTTTAATAGGTCTATCACAATGTCGTTGTCAAAGTGAAAGTTAATAGTTTGTGTGTTGTGAAACCATGAGGAGGGCAGAGATTGCATCATCACCGGTTGAAAAGATAAAGGAGATTGTGTTGCGAAACCGCGAGGAGGGTAGAGATCGCATCATCGCCGGTTTAAATGATGGTGAACTTTTATGTCACGAAGTCACGAAAAAGGGAGATCACACCATCAGATGTTCGTACTTCACAGCGGTTAAAGGGAAAGACTTCTAGTAGCCACGAGACCGCGATGGCAAGGATTTCACATGTTCACAGCAGTTTAAAGGAAAGACTTCTAGCAGTCGCGAGACGGCGATGGCAAGGATTTTGCATGTTCGCAGCAGTTAAAGGGAAAAGATTTCCAGCAGTCGCAAGACCGCAATGGCAAGGATTTCGCATGTTCATAGCGGTTAAAGGGAAAAGACTTTGAGGGAATCTTTCACGAATCTCACTTGAAAGTTGGTAGGAAATAGACTTCACATTATCACGAATCCATGCATGCAAGCTTTAAAAACCATTAATGTTGCTAGCAACTTTTAGCATTGCATCTACTTTTTGAAAAATTTCTAATGAAAATGAGATAAGAAAGGAAACTATAGATAAGCTTCTAATTAAATTAAACTACATAAGCTCAAGGAGAGTATTTTACAGCATAGCTGCACATACCAGTGTACCACCACTTGTGGAAGCTATCTCTGGAATCTGAGTCGTGCCTGCGATGTGTCCTGCGCTACCAAAAATTTGATGGAGTACCAGCAATATTTAGTGAATGTCTCATTGCTTGGGAAAATTTGGATTTATACATATTACAAATCAATACAATTACCAATTTACCATGCCAAACGAGCTGACTCCTCCACGAAAAAATGAAAGAGTGTTGGCAAAATGAGCCAACTCCTCGACTTCCCATAACGTGAAATGAGCCGACTCCTCCACGGTAAAATGAAACTGGGATGGCGAATTCTCTCATACTGCATGAAATGAAAACTTGAAACTCGGTGAACATTCCATGATAAGCGTTACCTGGTCGGCTGCGTGAAAGGTGATACCACTAGGGAAAAACTCAAACGTAACATTTGCCTTGGCGATTACAATGCTAGGAAACCAGGTAAACCCAACAAAGCTTGGTGACTAGGAAACCATGGAAGGGCTTAGAAATCGCCAAAAATAACATTGGCAAAATGTCAAATTCACCAAAATATGAAAATTTTCCACTATATTATACCCTGATACTAACTTTGGGATTAAAAATATTAAATACGGAAATACTATTCTTTCCAATCTCCTTGACATCTTGCAAGCTTTTGTACATCATTATGAAAAAAAATTTCTTCGCAAGTAAATTTAGTTTCCTGAGAGGAAGCTCTTAGAAAGTGTATTTTTGTTACTCCAAACTGCCTAGCGGTCAAGCAATAGACTTTCCGTGAACAACTTCTCACCATCAGGGACCTTAAGGAGGCTATCTTTTCTATGGAAAATGACAAGTCCCTAGGTGTGTCAGGTTCCCTTGTGAATTTTACAAACACCTCTAGGAGTCTATTGGTCAAGATTTGCACAAAATCTATCTTGAAGCCTACCACACTAAGAGTCTAGGAGCCATCATTAACAAATGAAACATTAAATTCATACCTAAAGCTGGTGACCCTGAGGATATTTTCAACTAGAAGCCCATCACCTTGCTTAATGTGTCATACAAGATCATTGCTAAGGCCTTATCTCTCAAGATTCAACATATTCTTTCCTTAATTGTGTGCCCAGAGAAAACTAGTTTTATCAAGTCCAGGTATATTCTTGACAACATCATTATTGTTTGGGAAGGTATGGAGAGGGCTCTTAAGTCTAATCAGTAGAATCTATTTTTGAAAATTGATTTTTTCAAAGCTTATGATTGAATTGAATGGCCCTTCATTTTTCCTATGCTCTAGGATTTGGGTTTCGTCCTTAACCTTCTTCAGTTTGTGGAAATTCTTTTTGGTGATGCTAATGCTTGTATTACCATTAATAACACTCAATTTGAAGCCTTCAAGCTCTTTCGATCTATCCAGCAGGGTTGCCCTCTAGCTTTAGCTTTGTATGTTCTTATTATTGGAGGGTTTGGTTACTTACTTGCCTTTCTATTTTTTTTGGTTTGGTTCATGGCATTTCCTTTCTTGAGTCTTCTTCTCATCTTGTTAATGGTCACTTTGTTGATGACTCTTTTCTCACTCTCCTAGAGGACGGGAAAAATATCACTATTGCCTTGCAATGCTTGGACACTTTTTGTCAAGCTTCTAATTTGGCTATTCAATGGAACAAGATGTTCTGTTACAAGAAATCTTTCCTTCTAGTGATGTCCTGGCTTTCTCAATTTGAGTGGAAATGGGTTACCACTATGGAGATATTCTACTTTCTGGTCATCCCCTTCACCTTTCAAGCTTCTTCGGTGGAATTGTGGAATGTTGTGATAATGAAAATTGAGAAAAAGCTTAATTACTAGATTACTAAACCCTTTTCTCTTGCAAGAAAATTGTAAGTTTTCTCTAAGGTGTTGGTGACTGCTCATGTGTATTACTCTTCTTTTTCGGCACCTTCCAAAGCCTCCTATCTCAAGCTAGTGTGTTTTCTTTATGAATTTCTTTGGGCTTTTGGGTCTAATCATCATGGTTTTCATAGGGTTACCTAGAAATTTTGTTCTCTCCCTAAAGAGTTTGGTAGCCTTGGCCTTCTTTCCACATAGAAGCAAGGGCTTGCTCTTTGTGCTAAGTGGATTATTTGTTCTCTCACCGGTGATGAAGTTTGGAAAGTGTTGGTTTAGCACTGTATCTCTTCTAGAATCTTTTTTAATAGGCTTGCATGGAAGGGGATTAGTCCTTAGACCGTTCTCATCATGCACGAACTTGTTCATATCCATGGTTTCTTTGTTATCAAAAGCATTAGAAAAGATTGGGAATTTGTGAAGCCTTGGCTTCACTAGGATTGTGAGGGGTTTTGTGATGAGCTTTCTATGAATCAATAGAGCCTTTGGTGATCCTGATGTTTTCCATTTAGGGTGTTCTTCTGGCCAAGACTCAAGGTGCCAATGCTCTGCATTTTTTCAAACACAACATCAAGACTCCTAAGGATCTTTTTTTCTAGGATCTCTATGAGTTTCAAATCTTGAGAGGATATGCAAGTCCAATTTTGTCTTTCTCATCCACATTGATAGACTTTTGATCTTCTACTCTCTTCCCTTCCAGATCATTTGATTCACAAGGTGGGCATCCAATCTGTGCAACCTTGGAGGAGAGACTAGAAGTGGTATCCTACCACACCCTTCACCAGTTACAAGCCCAGCTTAGGATATTGTTGGCTTTCTTCCCATCTTCCTATGGTGGATACTCTCAACCAGCAATGGCATCTTCAGTCTTCTGCTTATCATTGGAGGATATGATTTGATACTTTTCGGAGTGCTATCACTGAGCCAAAGATTGCCCATTTTTCTTGGTGCCTATTATTTCAAGTGCTTCTCCTTGGGTTGCAGCTCAAACATATTGGTGCTCTAGATCCTTGATGTCCTTTTAGTGGTCATCCTGAGTCATTTTTGCATTTTTTTGGTTTTGTAGGCATGCTCAGAATTATTGGCAATGGATACATGTTTTTTTCAAACCCTTCAATCCAAAACCCTTTTCTTGGCACATGATTGTGCTGGGTGATTCCTCAGGATTCCTAAGAAATTTGCCTAGATCTAGCATACTTTTAGGATGGAGATTTTGTTTATTTTATGGAAGGATGGGAATGTTGTTCTTTTCACTCACATTTTTCTTGATATCAATGTTGCTATGTATACTAAAGCATACATTTGTAATAATGTCATGTTGCAGATTCAAGTCCAAGAAAACAAAGTGGCACTGGAGGTGGCCCACCTTTAGGAATTTCTCAATCATTGGGATAATGTACCTTGCACAATCATTGGAGTTCCTCTTGACTCCTCGGCTGACCACACTCCGCCCTGGGGCTGTCGTTGGGGTTGAAGTTATTTTTCTTGCCGCTCGCACATGCCACGCTTGTAGGCTCTCCACCGCTCTCCTAGTGGTGGCAATGTTGGTTGGTGGCCTCATTTAACTTCTTCACCTCGTCGCAACTTTGGCTAGTCCCTAGTTCCCCCTCTTGTTGCTCCTCCAGGCACTGACGGCTCCAAATGGTCTTTTCCCTGCCTAGATTTGGCTATTTCTCCACCACAAGCAGAGGAGAAAGACAAGGATGATGATGTTGTTAATGGTTGGACTGTTTCTAGTCCTCCTATCTCCTGGGGTTATAATGATCATGATGATCCACCTCCCTCGACCAACAGTACTCTAGATGCCTTAGGGAATTGCTTATATCTTTTTTTTAATGTATAGTTGTTGATTTTGACTGTGGCCCTATAAACTTTTGCAGGGTGGTCTTGTATCCCCCAACCCCTTTTTTGTTCTATAGTGGAAATTTACATAGTTTCCACTTGAAAAATAATATGATTATCTTAATTTTTCCTAAATAAATTATTTTTAGTATGTTTGATGATTTGAGACCTCAGTGTTTCATATAAGAATATTTGAAGCCTCTTGTTTCTTATAAACATTATTTAAATAAATGTTACATAAAAGACTGGTCACTAAAAATTATTAGTTTGCTTCGACCCCTATAAGTCTCTAACTATTGATCATAGGAAAACCTCCTGAAATTAATAAGTCAGAGATTAAGTTGACACTATATAGAAAAGCTTTGCCAAATTGAAAAGATCATTTTTTCATAACACGGAAATTATATTGTCTATATAGTGTCGTTCTCTTTTAATTGGCATGCCTGTCAGTATATTAATTAAAGCTTTTCCTCCTTAATGAAAATAGATAGCCACTTATTCACTTAGCTTGCTTAATTTAGTAATTCACTTAGCTTGCTGAATTTAATAATTCCTTCACCTATGGCAGTAAATAAAACATTGTCTTCTAAAATAAGAGTAGGGTATGGGATTAGATCTCATATCAGTGAAACACGAATGGAGCATCTCCATTAAATGACTGGCCAGCTTTCAGTATGGCAGGTCTTGCCCGGCCTATTAAACTTATCTGATGGGTTTGCTGCATTACCATAAGCTTTGTGAATGATAGCCTGGGAATCAGAAATTTATAGTCCATCTCTATTTCTAATTCTCCCAACCCTTAGAATACCATTTTCGGTTCCACTTGTTTTCAACCATTTATTTTTAATTGGTAGAAAATATATTTTAAAAAAATTGTGGCGAAACTGTTCAAAACGTCTTTCAAATTTATAAATAAATAAATTGCTGATACCTCAATTAGATTGGTGTATATATTCGAAAAATCTCCATAAACATGTTCTTTCTATGACTGAGTTAATGTTTGGTTTCTCCTGAACAGTCAAAATTGTAAGCCGTGTGGATCTAATCCTCTGCGGGTGGTCCTACCAGGTCAACCTGGAGAGAGATTTGAATCCGGAACCAACCATGGGGTAACCCACAGCCTCAGACTTCTCCTCTCAATCAAACGAACTAGCGCCTTTTGGTTAAAAAAGGTTCTATATTCCTTTTTTATTTGAAAATATAAACGAATATGCAAATTGTAATTATATTTATTAATTCTCGAGATTGTACAAAGTTCTACAATAAAGATGAATATGTTTATACAGTCGATGGCACTTTTCATTCATGTATTCAATTATAAGAAGCCTCTTAAGATTTCTTAATACATATTGAACTGAATTTTATATATCATTAATCTTTATCAATCTTAGCATTTAAAAGTATTCAATTGATTTACAATCTAATTAAAATTAATTAATTTTTATTATAACATTTAAACATCTAATTCACTTTATCACATATTTTATTTCTTCATAATTTATTATTGAAAATAATTTAAGGAAACTGTCATCCTTCTTATCAATTCTATACAAACTTTGTCATTAAATAAAACAAGTAAACATTTGTATCCATGCAAACTGTTCTTATAATTCAGGTGAAAGACATTCTAAAAGGATCCACAAATCTTGAAAGACATAAAAACACTCCAAAAAAATAACTCACTTTGACAGTGTTCTACTCATCACTTATTGTTATTTTTTTAAAGCAAAACTTGGCTAGCCAGTGTATATATATTATTAGAATAAAATCTTGATTCAAAGATTCAATCGGGAAAGAATCAGGAAAGAAAACCCGATATCATAAAAAAACAAAACAAAACATTTTGACAGTATCGTACTAAACACTTATTATTATTTATTATTGAAACTCCACATGTCCTTTGAAAATGAAGAAATAGCAAATTCATTTTTAATCGCAGCAGGGGCAATGGGAATCATTACAACATCTAACACATTCCACTCCCAATTTTCCTGCAACAATAATAACATCATTTCATCTTTATTTATTGTTAATAATATATTACAAAGTCAATTATTATGATAATAGATCAGGAAAATTATCTGACCTAATAAGAAGCAAAATAAGTCATTACACAATCTGATTGAAAAGGATATCTCATATCAATTTCCTTAAATGCAAAAATCTCCTGATCTTCAATAAACAAAAGCAGTTATAAGCAACTATAACTAATTACACTTACTAATAGACATTGAAGATGCGTAAGATGCTTCAGTAAGAATGGTGATGAATAGCAGGAACAAGAAAAAGCACAGCAGAAGTCCCGCTGCAACACGCTGGTAAGCTGCCATCTTAATGCTAATTGATTTTACTGCCTTTGCATTGCATTCAACCTGAGTAGTCTATTAGGGGATATAGCAGAAATAGGGCGATGGATTTCGTGGATATGCTCGATTAGATCAAAGAAATTGCATTGGTTTTTAAGACGTTAATGGCTGAAGTTGACAATAAAAATAAAAGAGTCCAGCTATTGATTGATATTGGAGATGCCGTTTAATCAAGTGGCATTGAAAATGTCGTATTCATTGAAAAAAAAAAAAAAAATTGATTATTTAATTGTTTTTTTGATTTATTTGGTTGGATTGTTTGCTGTTGTTGCTTCCCTATGACTCATGTTGATTAAATCTGGTATTCAACTTCATCTTTATTTATAAATTGGTCTTAATCTTAAGAAGAGAATGCTTTTGATTTATAGTTATAAATTATATTAATTTGTAATTTTAATTTTGTCATTTAGAAGAGAATATCTTTGATTTAGAGCTATAAATTAATTTTTATTCTAATGCATATTTTAAATCTGTTGTATCAATTAAAGAAAATCAATGTTAATATTTATTATAAAGAAATTTATTGATATATTATATAAAAAATAATTAATCTTAAAAAATTCTTAAAAGTCTTTTATTTTAGGGTTTTGCCTTAGATAAAGTTGAGTATGTGAAGTTTAACATTAACATAAATATTGGTCTTCTTTCTTATAGCAATTTGATGGTGGAATTGGTTTCTATAAATAGCTCTCAATATGTCATGAATTGTTTTGTATCAATTAAGCATAAACAAAGATGTTCCCTTTTTTGAGAAGGGACATAAGCATTAATAGATATATTTATTTGTTTTATCTGCTCAATCAAAACTTACATTTAGTATTAGAGCTTGGTTAAATCTAGGTAGCAATTATCTTATTTTGGCTTCCAAAAATGTTGTAGGATCTCCATTTCACTCTCCTATATAATGAGTTTATTGAAACTTCTTATAGGAGCAATTTTGGTAAGGTATTTATTGGAGATGATGAATTTCTAAATATTATTGGCAAAGAATATGTTTTATTAAAAAAAGCTAATGAAAATAGTTGGTTGCTACCTCTTGTTAAGTATATCCCTGAACTTAAAAATAATTCAATTTTAGTTGAGAAATTATTTTTTCAATATTGTAATGTCAAGTTGGAATCCAACAAACAAAAGATGACAAAAGAATATCTTATGAATGCATGTGAAAGCTAATTAGATGATTCATATATCTATTAGAAAATTAGAATATTGTGAGAGTTATTCTAAATTATAATGATTTATATCTTGATTAGATTGATTCCTTTTCAAGAGTGTTAAATGTAATTATTGACTTTACCATTTGATGTATTGACTTTGTCTGTTAACCCTTGTGTTAACACTCGACAGATGAAAGACCAAATCACTCGATCATCAAAGGGGTTACTCGGCAAAAGAATAAAAGACCAAGAGTATGCCGAGTAATGTTAACACCTACCGTGATAGTGTGTTAACCCACCCATGTTTGAAATTTCTGATAATTAGTTTTGTATTTAATGTGGTAAGTAAATGTTTCACTATCTAGCCCAGTTTTGAGTTTCAAATTTGGCACCCTTTAAATGCTATTATATCTTGTAAATGTATAATGTAAGAGATAGATTGATGGTGAGATTAATGAGAAGCAATATAGATAATATTCTCTACCTATGAGTTTTGGTTGTGCTATGTTTTCCTCTGTTTTGAAAATATCTAATATGGTATCAGAGTTGATGGTTGAATGTTGATGGTTAAGAGAAAATTGTTGGAAGCTAGAGAAGATCAAGAGAAAGCTTTGGGTGAACTAGTCATGTTCTTGCCCTGCAAAGATATAAGTTAAACTAGTTGTGTTTAACCTGCAGAGATAGAAGCATCTACAAAAAAATTTCCAAGGGCATACAATCTCTCTTAGAAGAAGAGCAGATGAAGGTAATAGTGTGTCTAAAAATTTGTTAACAAAGAAATCTTTTTATTTATCTCAGGAGAAAGGGAAAATAGATTAAAGTTGGTATGGATTCCACAAGTAATCCTAGCACACAAGGACCAATATTGAATGAAAAAAATTATTCTATATGGGTCATCAAAATGAAGGGCTACTTGAAGAATCTAGACTGTTGGGAGGCTATAGAGACTAAGTATGATGAGCCCAGTGCACAAGAACTAGCTCAAATGACAAATGCACAAAGGAATGCTAATGTAGAGAACAATAGGAAAGATTCAAGAGCTTTGTGAAACATAGTTAATGGAGTTGAAGAATCCATCTTTCCCAAAATTTTAGTAGAAACTAATGCATATCAAGCATGGGAAATACTTGCAACAACATATCAGGGAAAGTGCACCAAGTTGTGGTGACAAAAGGGGGGTATAAGTGGACACCTTTTTCCTAAAATCAGCAATTTTTGAACTGCAACAAGAATTTGAAGATAGTTATGCTCAAAATTTTAAGATATGACAAAAAAAAAAGTCATAGTCCTTTGAATCTAGTTTCTAAACTACTAATTTCTTTTCAAAATGGTTTAGTGTTAGGTCCTCAAAAAATGGGGCCACAAAAAGTGGTAGTATTTATTCCAAAAAAACATAATGTAGTACAAAATGTGGCCCCCCTAAAATTTTAACTTTATTTTTGAAATTCTTTAATCACTCTAGTCAAAAGTTACTTAACACTATGTAGTTTATCCTAGATTTTTTGGGTAATTTTATAATGTGTATTTTTTATTTAATAAATTTTTTAACTAGACACATCCCAAAAACATGAAATATCTATGTGCTCCCCCTAGAAATAATTGAAAACTAATCTAAAATAAAATAAAATAAAATTTCAAAGCATGTAGAATGGAGTCTAGTTTCTAAAAAACTAAGTTGTTGCAAAATTTGATGAACGAGCTAAAATCCATAGCCCAATTAGTACATGGTGGTTTTTGACAAAAAATGAACATACATTCAAAACAAATTATAGATGAAAGGCTTGAAATAGTTAAAATTAAAAATAAATTATATGGTTAGATAACTAACATAGAGACCTATAATGCCATGTAACCTGATCTTATCGATATCCAACCACGAGGAATATTGAAGGAGAGCACACAAGAAAAATCAATCATTTTTTATATGTTTGCTAGAAAACATGTCTCAGACTTGTTTATAAACTCCAAACCTTTGGGTTGGATCTCCAAGGCAAAACCAAGCCTTCAGCTTGGTTTTAATGCAAAGCTTTCAATAGCACATGCACCCTATAGTGTGCACACGCTATTAGAACCATCTAAATTCTTAGTAGCACATGCATGCTATAGGGCACATGCACTATTGAGTCCTAAATTACAACGCAAGTGCAAGAGAGAGCTGGGTGGGCGAGGGAATGGCTATGTGTGTGTGTATGAGAGAGAAAGAGATAGAGAGAAAGTAGGGGATGGGAGAGGGGAGAGAGTATAAGATGGGGGAAAGGGAGTGAGAAAGAGTAGGGATGGAAGAGAGCATTCAATATGGGAGAGAGAGGGAGTGTGAGAGAGTAGGGGTGGTAGAGAGAGTATAGGATGGGAGAGAGAGGAAGTGAGAGAGAGAGTAGGGATCAAAAAGAGAGAGTATGAGATGGGGGAGAGAGATTGAAAGTAGGGGATGAGAGAGAGAAGAAGTGTGAGAGAGAGTACAAGTTGGGAGAGAGATATTGAGAGTAGGGGATGGGGGAGAGAGAGAGTAGGCAATGAGAGATGGAGTGGGAGAGGGAGATCGAGAGAGAGGAGGATGGGAGCGCATGTGTGTGAAAGAGAGAGAGTAGGGAATGGGAGAGGGGAGAGAGGGAGAGAGAGAGAGAGAGAGAGAGAGAGAGAGAGAGAGAGAGAGAGTAGGAGATGGGAGAGGTAGTGGGAGAGGGGGAAAGTGGGGGGATGGAAATGTGTGTGTGTGTGTGCGTGTGTGTGAGAGAGAGAGAGTAGGGGGTATCAGAGAGAGAGTAGAGAGGGAGAGAGAGAGAGAGAGAGAGAGAGAGAGAGAGAGAGAGAGAGAGAGAGAGTGAGAGAGAGGGAGAGTGGGAGAGGGAGAGGGAGTGAGAGAAAAAGTAGGAGATGGGAGAGGAGAGATGGGGGATGGGTGTGTGTGTGAAAGAGATAGAGTAAGGAATGAGAGAGGCGAAAAAGAGATAGAGAGTAGGGGATGGGAGAGAAGGAGAGTAGGAAATGGTAGAGGGAGTGGGAGAGGCAGAGAGAGGGGGGATGGGATGTGTGTAAGAGAGAAAGAAGGGGTGGTAGAGAGAGAGTGAGAGTAGGAGATGGGAGAGAGAGAGAGTGAGAGAGAGAGAGGGAGAGAGAGAGTGGGAGGGAGAGAGGGGGGGAATGGAAGTGTGTAAGAGAGATAGAGTAGGAAGTGGGAGAGGGAGTGTATGAGAGAGAGAGGGGGGAATGGGAATGTGTATAAGAGAGATGGAGTAGGGGACGGGAGAGTGAACGGGGTGGCAAAGAGAGCTTGTATAGGATGGGGGCGAGAGAGAGAGAGAGTAGAGGATGGGAGAGAGTGAGAGAGAGAGAGTAGGGTATGGAAGAGAGAGAGAGTGAGAATAGGGGATGGGAGAGAGAAAATAGAGAGGGAGAGAGAGTACTTGAGAGAGAGAGATAGTAGGTGGTGCAAGAGGGAGTGGCAGAGAGAGAGAGGGAGGATGGGAGTGTGTGTGAAAAATATAGAGAGTAGGGCATGGGGGAGAGAGAGAGAGAGAGAGAGAGAGAGAGAGAGAGAGAGAGAGAGAGAGAGAGAGAGAGAGAGGGAGGATGGAAGAGTAGGGGATGGGAGAGGGGAGAGAGAGTAGGGGATGGGGGAGAGAGAGTAGGCAATGGGAGAGCAAGCGGGAGAGGGAGAGAGAGAGGGAATGGGAATGTGTGTAAGAGAGATAGAGTAGGGGATGGGAGAGAGTGTGAGAGTGAGAGAGAGAGTAGGTGGTGGTAGAGAGAGCTCATATAGGATGGGAGAGTGTGAGAGAGAGAGTAGGGGATGGGAGAGAGAGAGAGAGAGAGAGTTAGAGTAAGGGATGGGAGAAAGAGAGAGAGAGAGAGAGAGAGAGAGAGAGAGAGAGTAGGTGGTAGGAGAGGGAGTGGGAGAGGGAGAGAGAGAGAGATAGGGGGGATGGGAGTGTGTGTGACAGATCTAGAGAGTAGGGGATGGGAGAGAAGAGAGTGGGGGGATAAGAGTGTGTGTGTCTGTGAAAGAGAGAGAGTAGGTCATGGGAGAGGGGAGAGAGAGAGTAGGTGGTAGGAGAGGGAGAGAGTGTGAGAGAGAGTAGAGGATGGGAGAGAGTGAGAGAGAGTAGGGAGAGGGAGATAGAGAGAGGGGGATGGGAGTGTGTGTGATAGATCTAGAGAGTAGGGGATGGGAGAGAAGAGAGAGAGGGGGGGATGGGAGTGTGTGTGTGTGTCTATAAAAGAGAGAGAGTAGGCGATGGGAGAGATTGTGAGAGTGTGAGAGAGAGTAGGGGGTGACAAAGAGAGATTATGGTATGGGAGAGATAGAGTGAAAGGATGGTAGAGAGTGAGAGAGAGAGAGTAGGGGGTGGCAGAGAGAGAGAGTTTGGGATGGGAGAGACAGAGTGAAAGGATGGGAGAGAGTGAGAGAGAAAGTAGGGGGTAGCAGAGAGAGAGAGTACATGATGGGAGAGATAGAGTGAAAGGATGGGGGAGATTGTAAGAGAGAGTAGGGGATGGGAGAGAGTGTGAGAGAGATTTGGGAATGAGAGAGAGAGAGAGTAAGAGTAGGGGATGGGAGAGAGAGAGTAGAGAAGGAGAGAGAGAGAGAGAGAGAGAGAGAGAGAGAGAGAGAGAGAGAGAGAGATAGTAGGTGGTGGGAAAGGGAGTGGGAGAGGAGGAGAGAGAGGGATGAGAGTACATGTGAGAGATCTAGAGAGTAAGGGATGGGAGAGGGGAGAGAGAAAGGTGGATGTGAATGTGTATCTATGAAAGAGAGAGTTTAGGGGATGAGAGAGGGGGGAGAGAGAGAGAGAGAGAGAGAGAGAGTAGCAGATGGGAGAGAGAGACTAGGTGGTGGGAGAGGGAGTGGGAAAGGGAGAGAGCGGGGATGGGAGTGTGTGTAAGAGGGAGTAGGGGATGGGAGAGAGTGTGAGAGAGAGTAGGAGATGGAAAAGAGAGAGAACCTAATGGGAGAGAGAGAGTGTGAGTAGGGGATGCGAGAGTGTGTGAGAGAGAGAGTAGGGGATGGGAGAGAGTTTCAAAGAGAGTAGGGAGAGGGAGATAAAGAGAGGGGGATGGGAGTGTGTGTGACAAATCTAGAGAGTAGGGATGGGAGAGAAGAGAGAGGGGGATGGGAGTGTGTGTGTGTGTGTGTGTGTGTGTCTATGAAAGAGAGAGAGAGTAGGGGATGAGAGAGAGTGTGAGAGAGCGTAGGGGGTGGCAGAGAGAGTATAGGATGGGAGAGACAGAGTGAAAGGATGGGAAAGAGTGAGAGAGAGAGTAGGAGGTGGCAGAGAGAGAGTACGAGATGAGAGAGATAGAGTGAAAGGATGGGAGAGAGTGTGAGAGAGAGTAGGGGATGGGAGAGATTGTGAGAGAGAGTTGGGGATTGGAGAGAGAGAGTAAGAGTAGGGGATGGGGGAGAGAGAGTGTAGAGAAGGGGAGAGAGAACTTGAGAGAGAGATAGTAGGCATTGGGAGAGGGAATGGGAGAGGGGGGATGGGAGTGTGTGAGAGATCTAGGGAGTAGGGGATGGGATAGGAGAGAGAGGGGGGGGGATGGGAGTGTGTATCTATAAGAGAGAGTTTAGGGAATTGGAGAGGGGAGAGGGGGGGGAGAGAGAGAGAGAGAGAGAGAGAGAGAGAGAGAGAGAGAGAGAGAGAGAGAGAGAGAGAGAGAGTAGCAGATGTGAGAGAGTGTGAGAGAGAGTAGGGGATGGGAGAGAGTAGGGGGATGGGGGATGGGAGAGAGAGAGAGAGAGAGAGAGAGAGAGAGAGAGAGAGAGATAGGAGGAAGTGGGAGAGGGAGGATGGGAGTGTGTGTGAGAGATCTAAAGAGTAGGGTATGGGAGAGGAGAGAGGGTGAGAGAGGGAGAGAGAGTGGGCGATAGGAGAGGGAGAGCAAGAGAGATAGAGAAAGGGATGGAAGAGGGGAGAGAGAGTAGGGGGAGAGAGAGAGAGAGAGTAGGGAGGATGGAGAGTGATGTGTTTTCACATAGTGCGTATGCACAATAGTGCGTACGAGCTTTATAGTGCATACACACTATGTGAAATCACCTAAAAATGGTCAAAAATAAACTTTGGGGCCCATTTCATCCATTCTCTACTTTTGGTCTATTGTGCACTCTGTTATTCTGACACAAATCACAGGTTTGAACATAGAAAACACTATTTCAACACTTTTTGAAGCTAGCAAACACCAAATTCAATCACTAGATATGCGATTTGAAGACTTTTTCAAAATTCCTTGTATATAAAAGGTTAGTGCAATCCATTTTAAATATTGTTTGTTGATATATAGATACAAATTTGATTATAATTTGACATGTTGTTTAATATATAGTGAATTCATTGAAAATTGTATGTTTGAATGAAATGTTATTTAGAAATGGTTAGAAATTTGACAAGTCATTTGATATATATTGTGTATTCATTCAAATAATTATAATTTTTATATGTATTTGAATAATTTTTAATTTACACATTTTAAGTAATTCAGATGTTTGAATAATTTGACATGTAGAAATCATCATCATGCCAAGGAAGAAAGCAAAAACTCAAACAAATGAAGATAGGGAGAGAGATTTGGCAATTAAAAGAGATAAAATGAAATTACTACGTGAACAAAGAAATTTGCAAAGCACTAATGAAGAAGTTACTTTTGAAGAGGATCAAGAAACACCAATGCAAAGAAACAAAGAGGAAGAATTGGAAAGACAAAGAGAATGAATGAGACTATTATGCTCAAGACAATTGAATTGTGAAGTTACACCATCTTCCAATGTTCGAGTCATATCATTCGCTACACCATCTTCTAATGTTGAATTCATATCATCCTCTCATGTTGAAGAGACACTAATTTGTAGATCCAATGATATACACACTCCATCATGTCATGTTGAAGGCACAACATCAACACATAAAGTAGGTGATATTCCATCTTTTGCATCTTATTGCCAAGGCACATCATCTTCAGTTCAAGGTATGCAATACACTCAACCTTATGTTAATGTTCAAAATGTTGAGGGAATTGAAGAAATTATAACAACTCCTAGAATTCATTTTAGAAAACCAAAATATTTGATTGATGTTGATACTAACATTTTGAAATCAATGCCTGATAAGATTAGCAAGCATACTTGTCAAAGAAAAGTTAATCGTATGTGGAGATTTTTTTTTTGAAGAATTAAATATTATAGGTCAATGCCAATTATTTGTTGAAATGATGAGAAATTTGAAATTTAGGCCTATCATGAAGATTCTTGGGCTAAGAACGATGGACGATTGAAATGAAAAAAGCATTGTAAAGAATCTAATGAGTGCTTATGACAAAGTGGGTTCTAAATCAAGCACCAAAAATAGTAATATCACAAGATGAGTACTTACATCAACAATAGTAAGTAGCTAAATGAAAAAATCTTGACTCATGAGAAAGACAAGCAAAACATTAAAAATTGGTATAGGTACTCTAAGGAGAGCCATGCTAAGGTGTGTGAGATTGAAAGATCCAACAAAAAATGAGTTATGGACATTTAGTGGTAGACTACCACGAAAGGATAAAGACATTAGTGAAGCTTTGAAATCATTGATGGAAGATTTTTGGAAAAATAACACTCATGTTTCCCCTAATCAAAGAGATGTTGTAAGAAGGAGGATTGGTAGCCAAAATTGCAACCCACATGTGAAACATTTTTTGGACTCAACTCAGACACAATTTTTTGCAAAATTTATTGGTATGTATCCTCAAATTTGAATAAGTCAAAGATTTTTTGAAATGGGTAAACTTTTTTATGTCAAGATAAATCACACACACATAACTTGTTGTTGTTAAATACATATTGAATTTTCTAACCATTTTGATGCTTTTAGGCATATATGTGTATTTTTGCATTCTAAGTTTGTTTTGCAGGATCATGACATGAATGAGCCACCAAGATCTTCAAGGGAATTCATATCCAACATTTTATGTGAAATAGGGGATGGCCAAAATTTTTAAAAGACATCATGCTTGGATGGTACATGTTTATTTTGTGGTTCTTTGCAACTTTTATCAACTTGTCAATGTATGGATAGTACAAATGAAATTGGAAATGAAATAGTAGATTATAGAAAATTTAAGATAGTGACATATGCTCTAAAAGATGGGAAACAGGGAAAAAGATGTGATTTAGTCATTGAAAAGATTCTAGCGTATGAGTTCATGAAGATTTTTTGTGAAAAGATTATTTACGAGTATGCAAAACATACACATAGAGCTCGATGGCTAGATTTGCAATTCAAGTTGTGCAGGGATATGTTTCCACTGGATATCATTGTTTCAGTTGTAGACTTCATAGAGAACTACACACTACAACCACAAAATGAGGTGTAAGAAAAGTATTATACCTCTCAACAGGTTTCCATATTTTTCACATAACATTCATGCATTCACCTACAAGTATAGAGGATGACAGGAAGATTTTGAGGGAGCATCATTTTTACATCAGCGATGATCGATCACATTCTACAGAGTTTGTACAGGGTTGTTTTCAACTATTTTATGGAAATTTGGCTAATAGGGGCATCACATTTGTCAACACATTATTTGGTTAGATAATTGTGCATCTCAATTTAAGAATGCATGGATGTTCTATTGGTTAAGCAGGATGTACAGGTTGTGTAGGATTCAATATATATGGAATTTCACAGAGGTTGTTCATGGAAAGGGAGAGCACGATGGTGCAAGCAGATGCATCAAAAGAGCCTTAGCTCATGAAGAACTAAAGTATAAAGATGGAGCAATATTGATAGATGCAAAATACATCATCCAATGGTGTAACACTACAATGGGTCCAAGTAAGGAAGGTGAGTCTATAGTTTGTAGATTTTTTTGGTTGATAGATAAAACTAATATTGTAGCATATCAGGATTGTTGCACACTAATAGGATCCAGTGAGTTGCATTCTTTTAGAAGCTTTGATGCAGATTCATGGAGTATCCACAAACAAAAAATGGCATGCTACTTTCCATCATGTGCAGAGAAAAATTGGGATGACTATGAGTCAACTGAATGGGTGGACAAATGGGATATATGATTTTTGGACCCAATTGACACCTATCGTCCCCCACAAGCACTGAAAATGGTAGAGATGAATTCGTCTATTGACTTTGAACACTTGTTAAATCTAGTGCAACCTAGTAATATATATATATATATATATATATATATATATATATATATATATATATATATATATATATATATATATATATATATATATATATATATATATATATATATATATATATATATATATATATATATATATATATATATATATATATATATATATATATATATATATATATATATATATATATATATATATCTTTGTAATTTCAATATGTAACTTTATAACTTTTACCTAAGTATTTTCTGAATTAATGACCGCATTTTGTACATTTTTCACTACTGGCCATGTTTTTGCTATTATTGCACATGAAGACAATGAAGAAGGGACAAATGATTATTTTTGTCATTGTGTCCAAGCCAAACTAAAATTGGATCACTCAGTTATAGATGATGAAAATTTAGAGTACCATATCGGTGCAGTGGTTGTAACTAGCACATGGCTTAGACGATATTCTATCCAGAACCCTAACTTGTGGTTATTTGAGGATTGGCAAACAGAGAGGAAGATTCTTCATTATTCAAACCTTGTTGTCACATCAAATGTCCACTTGATAAAATATGGTGGAAAATCACATAATAAGATTCTTTGGAAAGTTCACGAGTCAAACCATGAGGCAATACTTGAAACATTAATAATCGAGCAGATCTAGTTTGCTCATTAGATTGAATAGGGAGAGAGGGAGAGAGAGAGAGAAATAGTATTCAATTGGATCCAAATACAATGTTGCAACCTCTTCCCCAACACTGTCCACATTAATAAGGTGGACTATATTGTTATGATCTGTAAGAAATGAGATTTAGTTTAAATCATAGATTTTATGTTTTGATTTGTTTAGAATCTAGATGCATTATTTGAATTTATATTAGATTCTTTAATAGGACCCATTTTTAGATTTGTCATTTGAATAAGTGAAAGTTTACATTTTTTTGTTTAGATCAAAATGTAATGAAAGAACATGAAAATTGTTAGAATGTGAATGCTTTGTGATGTAAAGTCATGATTGTATGCATGTAACTAGAAAACTTCAAACTAGTGAAAGCAAGGATACAATTGGAGAAGTTTTCAATAATCATCAAGCAAGGGTTACCATACAACTCAGAAAGAAAGGATTTCTACAAATGGATAATTCTCAATCACAAGCCAAATTCAATTTTTGTCATTCTATAATTTTAGTGGATTAATCTTATCATAGATTTTTTATTGTGCTAATTCTTCATTTGCAAGTCACCAAAGAAGAGGGCTAATAAAGTTGAAGCACTAGTGATAAAGGGTGAGATGCCAAAATCATCTATGAAATAGTATTATCAATTCACATCCTTGATATTTATTAGTGTTTTTTGTTCAAGTACCATTGTGTGTTAATCATCTTATGCCTAGAATTGCAGAGGATTTAGGTATAAAAAGGAGATGTGTTGAATTGGCAATTGTTATATATTCTTAGGTTCAACTTTGTTCACCTATTCATCATTTCCTATAGTAGCTCCCCCATTTACTTGTATAAACTATGTGCTTGAAGAATCAAATGTTTAGGATTTTATTTTTGAATAGATGATCTTAGAAAAATGACTAAAAAAGTCACATGCTCTTGTTTCAAATGGCCCTCCATAAGATTTACATTCATGATGGTTGCATAACTATCTCCCATCATACAAAACACACCCTTCTAATACCCTAATTTTCCTAGTGTGAATAAAATATCTAATGAATAGCCAACATGGTGAAATAGAGGTTAGTTACATATTCTAGAGATACAAATATGACAATTTTGACACTAAAGAATATATGTCATGATATAGACCTAATTGCTTATATGTATACTTTTCTTAAGAATTTGTTACTATGATGGAAAAAATTGTCATAAGAGAAGAAAATGGATAGTGTGGGTAGAGGAATGAACAAGTGAAGGACACATTTTTAGAATATATAGACATAAATCCAAAACTGTAGTCATTCAATTAGGGCATACTTGAGCTATTAGATGGAGACTCCCCTAACTAAATCTTGGAACTGTAAGAAAATAAATTTGAGGGAAAAAGCCACTCATTATATGCCAAAGCTACATCCTTTGTTTTAAATATAGTTTGAATAAATCAAACATTATAACTGCTCATTAAGTAGAACACAAAAGATAAATAAAAAATGACCTAATATGGTCAATCTAGTCATGAACAAAAATCCTAAAACATTCTTCAAGAACCCTATTTACAATATTAAAACAATGATCAAGTTGAAGAAAAATTGACTAAGAGTATATAAAACTCGATCAAAAGATCTTGTGCCAAATCAATAATGGAGACAAACAATTCCCTAAAAAATTTCTTCTACACAACCTAAAGATGGGAGGGATACATTATGAAGTGAAAATATATTTTCTGAAACAAGTCATTCCAAGATTTTGTATAGTGAATATTAAACCTAGTTATTATGCAGATTTTAAACATGTCATTCCAAGGTTTGAGTAAAGAAAATTGTATCTCATCAGAAAAACCATAAACTTAAAATTATGATTTGAAAATTGACTATGCTTTTTGCATATATCTAATAAACCATATTAGATATTGCTGGCATATGTTTTCTATGTAACCCATGTTATTTTATATTGAAGAATAATATAAGATTTCTATGGTTATTGCAATTATTGTAGATCATTCTTTAGATAGGTTTGTTCAAGTGACATATGATAGGTTTGCTCAAGTGACATATGATGAGATTGTCTATACAAAATAATGATTGAGTTGAAGTGATTTATGAAGTAAAGGGCTATTTAATGTAGCTATTTAAATCATGCATATTTTATGGCCATTTTCCTCTATTTTGTAGTTTTTTTTCACAACACTATTTCTAACATGGTGTTAGTTGTTAAAGTATATGAATGATCACAATATTCATGACTATATCCAAGGAATAAAAATCTACTAGGGTTCAAGAGGAGTTCTCTAACTTGGTAACATCTTCCTACAACCATGTCTAAGAGGTTATAACCCAAATCTTCAATTTGTCTTTTAAACACTCACATTGTTCACCATGCACCTAGTGTACCCTAGTACCTCCAACATATCAAAACTCATCCTTGGTTTCATGCCATGACCCCAACACCTTGGATCATATCAAAACATCCCATCTAACATGTTCCAACTCCTTGCACACTCTCAACAACTCATCTCTTACACTTTCTCAATTTTGCCTCTTCTAGGCTTGTTCTAACTAGCCCTTGCTAGTCACTAATTTGTTGTTTTCTCCAAAATTTCCCATAGAACTTCCTAAAATATTGGGTGATTAAAATATCCTTTTCCTCACTATAAAATATTCTCCAAAACCAACTACACTTGTTTTGTAAAATATCACTCAAAACTGGCTATTTCAGTCTACCAACTAGGCCTAATTTGAGGCTATTTACAAAGGAACTCACAATCCCTTGACTCCTAGAACTCCCATGACCAAAAAAAGTATTAATAAATGACTCAAATGCAATTATTCTTCTATTTTTTTGGTCTCATGATCAAATTTACAATGGTTTTTACAAAACCCTCCTTTCTAGCCCCTTTACCCTAGGGCTTTCTAGAAATCTTACTTTGCAACGTCTCTAGAACCCCAAAATGGTTAAAACACCTTCAATTTTGTTATATTATATGACTTCCAACATAAAATGCAACTCTTTTTTGGAGAAAACACTAAATCCACCTTTGGAGTAGTCACATACCCCTTTTTATGCACTCTTTCTCACTCAACCCCATACCCTTGGACATAAAAAACTCAACTCCAAGTTCTTCCCTACACATGAAATTAAAGAAAATATTTTACAATATTCCTGACCCAATACACAATCCCCAATAATCACATAAAGTAGAATGGGTCAGATTCACAAAATGACTCTCAAACCCCTCTTAAACTGTCACCTACAATAGATTTTAGGACAATTAATATGAAAAATAAAAAAAAATTGATTAAACCTTTATACCAATGCTAAATGAAAGTTAAAAAATTTTCCTATCACCTCCAAAAATAATTAGATCAAAAGGTACTATGAAAATGAATTTACAGTGGTTACAAGTTTTTATTTTTGATCAAAATTTCAAGGAAAACTATGCATTCATTGCTCAAACTTCAAAACTCTTACATTACCAATCAATTTTGACCATCCAAACTTGTCTCCCACATGTGGGAATGAGGTTTTAAACTCATTTATACTCTCAAAACCAAATGAAACCTCTCTAACTACCCCTCTAACCACCTTTGTGCATTAATCACCTTATTTTGTTGTCAAATTGACACTTTTAGTTGTCAATTGACAAGTTTTTGATCTTCCTTGCTACATGACTATCCCATTACATTAATATGGTCATTTGAGACCTTATTAAAAAAAAAAAATTAAACAACACTCATCTACCCTTTGAACCCCTTACATGACTCCATTAAGCCCATTTTGGCTTATATTGCCAATGTTGGTAATTTTACAAAATATTGCACTTTTAGTGCCTTTTACATCTTTTAGAGGCTTTGATAGCCTTATTACATTATTCAAGACCTTTATAGGTATTTTCTATCCACCCCTAACCTAGGATCAATCCAAATCCATTTCTAGTGACCCCTAGGTACCTTGTAGGCTCAATAATGCCACTAAGGCTTACATTAAAGCTTTCATTACAATATGATAAATCTATGATCAAAAAAAGATCACATGTCCATGATTAAACTCATCACAAGTTTTAATGACCTTAGAAGGCCATTTTTCTTCCAATCCACCTAAGGATCCATCAATGTCCCAACTGCTCATCTTGCCTCCTGCTTGTGACCTTGGTGCTCCTGCACCAGTGTTGGCCAACAATTGGAAAATTTGTGTTATAGAAAAAGAGTCTTCCAGCTTAAGCTTCTCTTGAAACCTTTTTTATAGTTCTTAATTTCAAAATAGATATGACTTTTTCATTGTAATATGTAGGCAAAGATCTCATAATTTTACTCATGTTCATCATCATTGCTTAATGGTGTAGGGGTACCAAGGTCATTCTATTAAGATACATTCATTGAAGACACCAAGGACTAAGGAGGAGATCTTGACAACAAAGCCAATAAATTGGAATATTTTGAAGACTATTTCTTTGAATGATTTCATTGTATATTCATTGAGTACATCATTCAACTCTTGTAGGGATGAATTAATACTTTCATATGGTCATTTCATGGTTTTTAAAGTGATCTTGAAGCATTAAAATTCTCATTGTCTTGTTATTTACACTAATAGTGTTGTAATAGTCACAAAAAAATTAACTATTTTGAAGGGTTTTATGATGATCTAATCCATTCTTTGGGTATTTTCTTGTTGTTTCCTAGTTTATGGATCTATTATAACATGTTTCAAATGCTACTAACCGATTTGAGTGCAGGAAGAAACATTTAAGGGGTGATCATTGTGGCTAATAGTGGGAAAAAGAGAGGAAAATGTTGCTACAAGTACACCAGTAGAACATCTACCTTAATGAGGGTATGGTTTTATGTTTGGATGAGTTAGGGCATGTCCTAAATATTGTGTTTAGTCTTTGAATGAGTCTTAGAAGTGATTGGAAGTGGGAGAACCATAAAACCCTTGTTTTGCACCATTTAATGAAAGGGTTTGTTGGAAAGCATTCCTAGAAGAGTCAACTTGGAAAAAGGACTTTGGAATCCTTAGTTTGGCATCAAATACCATACTGTAGAAAGTTTGGAAGTATTGATGCATTTCATGTTGCACTGGATTTTCCATATTTTGTGAATCCTCACCACATGATCCTACTCTGTATTAGTAACTACACCTAAGACTTGATGCCTTTGACTTGGTCAATTTATCCTTATAGCTTTTATTAGCTACTCTCTTTGATCATCCAGTAGAAAATATTTATACCTTCTGAATGCTTTTTCCTCCATGAGTTTAACATCACATCTTAGTATAACTCTTCTAGTGTTTCTAAGAAAATTCCTATATTCCTTTGAGGTTTTACTATACTAAACAAAGTACCCCATATCTATAGTCAGCTCTTATTTAGTACATGTGTATCACTTGGAATATGAAAATATATCAAACTTCCAAATATATTGAAGCAACTAACATCTAGCTTCTTCCCTATGAAAGCTTCCTCTGGTGTCATCTTCCCTAGCATCTTGTGTGGAATTTTTTTTTATGTGTATACTATTGTAGTACATGTCTCTTCCCATAGGTAACAAGGCATGTCCTGGTCATGTAGCATATAACACTTTCTACCTTATATATAGAATGATTCTTTCTCTCAACAACTCCATTCTACTATATATTATAAGGAATATTTCAATCTCTTTTGATTCCTTCCTTGGTATTCCCTTTGTACTAGATCAAGAACAACCTCAAATCTAGTGTCACTCATTAGAAAATATGCTTTTGTAAACTTTCCCAAAAAATATCGTTTACATGCATCATAATGATCTATGCTTATCTCTAGAATACATATCACTATCTGTTGAAGAAATTTAAGTTATCCATGATGAATAAGGACCATCCTCCTATTCCATATTTCTCTAAGACAATGCTAATGGATCAACATTAATTCATACAACTAGAGACATAGAAAATGGCCACACTTACTTTTCACCTCTTTAGGCACCCTTTAACCACTTCTCAGAGATTCCAAAAGATCAAACTCCAACTCTGTTCCAACACCAACTAACACCTACTTTGAGTCACAAACCTAATTGGCTAGATTAGGCTCGGTTACAAAGGAAGTATGAGTACTACCAATCTGTACATACCAACCATACCAAAATTTCACTACTACCAATCCGTACAAGCCATACAAAATTGAAACAACAGAGAAAAAGGCAGAAATTCTAAGTTTTATTCAATGGTTTCTACTCATTGGTCAAGTTGATCACATATAAGTAATGATATCTAGTATGGTTGGATAGCTTTGTGAATCTTATTTTTGTTTCACTTGGAATGAGGTTCTAATTCACTCTACAACTCAAGATATTCCCATTTTACTAACTACTATCCCCATTTTGTGCCATTACCTAGGGTTTCATCTATTTTCCCTCATATCTTGAGATTCTACCATGGGAAATTAACAACCCTTGTGGAATCTGAGTTAGTACAATGTTTTTTATGATCCTTTTGGTTTTAGGTCAAAAGAATGAGGCTGGAGAGAAAAACATGATGCCCTAGGCATGCAAGATCCATATGCATGCTAGAAATTCGTAGCAACATCTTCCATAACTCACTACAGAGAAGGTTTCGAGGCTTGAAAATTAGTATGTGATCATCTTACATGATCCCCCTCATGTTCCAATTTTTGGCTTGAATTTTTTCTCAAGGGGTAGGCACTTCCTTTCTTAATGGATGCCTAATCGCCTACATTCCTAAGTGAGCCTTAAATTGCATATTTCTCTTGAGATCTGAAGGCTTTAGTATTTTGTATAAAACCCAAAAGTGTATCCAAATCCATGATTTTTTTCTTTGGGTTGTGAGGAGATGTTTTTGATTTTCCATGTTCAAGGCTAGAAGCCTAGTCTTGAGTTTGTGAAGCAACTAGCCAATGAAAGTTTCATAGTTTGAATTTAATGTTGGATTCATGTTAGTTTGGACCTAAATAGAGCCTTTCCATACTTGGAAGTCACCCTTGGATATTATTTGTATTTGTGGGGTTTTGTGTCAAATATGCCTATGGGCCACTTTTTAGGCATAAAAATGAGCAATATAGGTGATTTTTCAAGGAAAAAAAGAATTTTATGTTTCTTAGAAGGTTATAAATTTCCTTAGGGTCATTAAGTTAAGTTTTAGTCATCTAGGAGTTAAGATGTCAAAAATTGCAAAAAATTGCAAAAGTTGTCAAAGCAAAATTGCAAAAATGTTGATAATTTTGCAAAATTTTGGGAATTGGTAAAGGGATGAAAATTTGGAAATAAGTTATTTTACTATTTTTGAACCTTTTCTAAGTCATAGAATTGGAATCAAGTGAAAAATGTAAAAATTGAACTTTTTGTGCAAAGTTGCATTGTTGAAAGTTGTAAAAGTTGCTCAAATCTGCAACTTACTGGAAAAAGGGTCATGGGATTGAATTGTCTGCTCCATTAGCTCCGAGTGGCTGGGTAAATCCTATCCCCAACCTTATCCTATCCCCTTCAATTCTTGAATGTTCTCAGGCACACCAAACTAGAACGTCCCTAAGGGTCACTAAATGCCATAGGGTTGCAATCTTTGACAGGGCATATCTTAGAGCTCTTGTGAGGTATGGATGTGATTCTAGTTCCTATAGGACCATTTTATGGAGACTTATAATAACCTCTCTCACTTTTTGGAGATCATACTCTATTTTCATTTTACAATGCCATCTCGGGTGATGTTGAAACTTGTAGTGTTGGTCAGTACAAAGTTACCAACTGCCAAATCTCTCTCACCTTTTGTTGTGGGATCAAACTATCAAACTATCTACTACATTAGCTCCAAGTGGATGGGTAAACCCTATCCCAAACCTTGTCCTATCCCCTTTAGTGCCCAAATATTCTCGGGCTGAATTGGAATGTCCCTAAGGGTCACTAAATGCCATAGGGCTGTGATCTTTGATGAGGCATATCTTGGAGCTCATGTGAGGTATGGATGTGATTCTAGTTTCTTATAGGACCATGTTGTAGAGACCTACAATAACCTCTCTCACTTTTTGGAGATCACACCCCATTTTCATTTTATGATGCCATCTCAGGTGATGCTGAAACTTGCAGTGTTGGCTAGTACAAAGTTGCCAACTACCAAATCTCTCTCACCTTTCATCATGGGATCAAACTGTCTACTCTGTTAGCTCTAGGTGGTCAGGTAAACCCTATCCCCAACCTTTCCTATACCCTTTAGCACTCAAACATTCTTGAGCACGCCAAACCGAAATGTCCCTAAGGGTTACTAAATGTCATAGGGTTGCGATCCTTGACAGGGCATATCTCAGAGCTCATGTGAGGTATGGATGTGATTCAATTTCTTACAGGACCATGTTGTAGAGAAATACAATAACCTCTCTCACTTTTTGGAGATCACACCCCATTTTCATTTTACGATGCCATCTCGAGTGATGCTGAAACTTGTAGTTTTGGCCAGTACAAAGTTGCCAACCACCAAATCTCTCTCACATTTCATACTGGGATCAAACTGTCTGCACTGTTAGCTCTGGGTGGCTAGATAAACCTTATCCCCAACCTTGTCTTGTCCCCTTCAGTGCTCAAATGACATCAAGCACACCAAACCGAAATGTTCGTAAGGGTCACTAAATTCCATAGGGTTGTGATCTTTAACAAGGCATATCTCGGAGCTCATGCAAGGTATGGATTTGATTCTAGTTCCTATAGGATTGTGTTGTGGAGACCTACAATAACATCTCTTACTTTTTGTTGATCACACTCCATTTTCATTTTACGATGCCATCTCGGGTGATGTTGAAACTTGCAATGTTGGCCAGTACAAAGTTACCAACTACCAAATCTCTCTCACCTTTCATTGTGGGATCGAACTATTTGTTCCATTAGCTTCAAATGGTTGAGTAAACCCTATCCCCAATCTTTTCATGTCCCTTTCAGCACTCAAATGTCCCTAAGGGTCACTAAATGCCATAGGGATGAGATCTTTGTTGGGGCATATATCAGAGCTCATGCGAGGTATGGATGCGATTCTAGTTCCTACATGACCATGTTGTGGAGACCTACAATAACCTCTCTTGCTGTTTGGAGATCACACTCCATTTTCATTTTATGATGCCATCTTAGGTGATGCTGAAACTTATAATGTTGGCCAATACAAATTTGCCAACTACCAAATCTCTCTCAGCTTTCATCGTGGGATCAAACTATCTACACCGTTAGCTCTGGGTGGCTAGGTAAACTCTATCCCCAACCCAACCTCATCCTTTCCCCTCCAACACTCGAACGATCTCAGGCATGCCAAACTAGAATGTCCCTAAGGGTCACTAAATATCATAGGGCTGGGATATTTGATAGGGCATATCTTAGAGCTTGTGTGAGGTATGGATGAAATTCTAGTTCCTACAGGACTACATTGTAGAGACTTACAATAACCTCTCTCACTTTTTGGAGATCACACTCCATTTTCATTTTATGATGCCATCTTGTGTGATGCTGAAACTTGCAGTGTTGGCCAGTACAAAGTTGCCAACTACCAAATCTCTCTCACCTTTATTTGTGGGATTGAACTATCTACTCTATTAGCTCTGGGTGGTAGGGTAAACCCTATTCCCAACCTCATCATGTCCCCTTCAGCACTTAAACGTTCTCGAGCATGTCAAACCAAAATTTCCTTAAGGGTTACTAAATGCCATAGGGCTGTAATCTTTGATGAGGCATATCTCAGTGCTCATGTGAGGTATGGATGTGATTCCAATTCCTACAAGACCATGTTGCAAAGAACTACAATAGTCTATCTCACTTTTTGGAGATCACACTCTATTTTCATTTTACGATGCCATCTTTGGTGATGCTGAAACTTGTAGTGTTGGCCAGTACAAAGTTGCCAACTACCAAATCTCTCTCACCTTTCATTGTGGGATCGAACTATCTACTCCATTAGCTCTGGGTGGCTAGGTAAATGTGCCAAATCTCTCTCACCTTTCATATGTCTTTCTTGATGTGTTCCTAGATTTTAAATATTAATTTGAATTCAGTTGATGTGGCTATAATGATATAGCTGACCTATATGTGTATAAAGGTCCTATTACTGGTATCACCATTATAGGTAGTGAAGGTCTACCATAAGATAAGGAGCTACAAGACCTCCCTCAACTACTAGTATAAGAAATTGAATGCATTCTAGACAAGAGGATAGCCAAACAAAACAAGAGGTCTACTTATTATGAATACCTAGTAAAATGGAAACACCATTTATTGGAGGATTCTACTTGGTCAACACTTACAAACATTATGAAGACTACTTTCAATTTAGAAGAACTTCTAACTAAAGGGACTTAAGTTATTTGGTATTAGGGAGTATGGTTTTAGTTGTGTGATTGTATCTGTGGTGATTCTTACAAACTAAGTTGATTTTTTGAAGATCCTTTGTGTTATTATGATATTTTAAATTGGTTTGAGATTGTTTATTTTTGATTTAAAGTGTTGAAGGCAAGTTTTCTAGAAACAATCTAGGAAAAGGCTTATTAAGAGCTCATTCCACAATGAAGCCCTAACTTGTATTTGAACCAATGGAATTCTCTAAGATTCTAGAAAATTTGAGTAAGGAAGGTATAATTATAGATTCCTAGAGTTGAGGAAGTGTCTCGATGGAAAAATCATGTTTGTATTAGTCCCTAAGTTGAATAGCTTAGTGTATTCAGTTAGGATTGAGACCAAAAAGATTTAAAAATGTTGAATTGAATTGATGGGTGTAGTTTAGTGGTGGATTTGAGTTATTTTTGGTTAGTAGAAGAAGTTTGCGGCCATGCACCAATTCATGCACCAATTATCTAGTAATTACTTTGAAAACCAAACCTAGTGTGACCTTATTAGGTCTATGTACTTTGCATGGGTTAGGTGCTATAGGAATGGAATTGGGAATCTAAGCTTTGGAGTCTTAAATAAATTCCAAAAGGGTTTCTAAATTTTGTAGTCAACATTTTTTACTATATGAAAATTGGAGAGTTAAACCAAGAGTTGATTCTCAATCAGTTCAACATAAGGAAGGTGTCCCACTAGAAACTTGGGGTTGGTGAAGCCATTGGTGAAGAGTTATAGTTATTGGCTTGCAATAGGGCTAGTATCCCTAAAAAAAAAAAGATGCAAGATCTTGATTGAAGAAGTAATCACCTTGGAGGAGTTCACAAATGACCCTATCACTTTTGATAGGCCATAAAAATGATATCCTAAAGGAGTAAGATATTTGGAAGGCCACAAGTTTAGTTTGGTAGATTAGGAAGAAGAAAGTGCTTAAACCTCACTTCTTTCTCAACATCTCTACATTAGTGAGGGGTAGATAAAGAGGATAGATGGCTACATAAACATAGAAAAAAATAGATATGGAAAAAATAAAAACATAAAGAGCGGGGGAATAAGAGAGAGTGAGATACAAGGATAGAGAGATAGAGATAGAGAAGTAGGGAAATATAATTATAAAGGGAGAAGGAGAGAGGGAGAGAAGGAAAGATGCATAGAGATAGAGGGAAACAAAAGAAGGGATAGGTAGACATGAAGATTAAAGGAAATAAAAAGATAGTGATAAATGAATAGAGATATAAGAAGAGGATGAATGTGAGATGAAATAGAGAGAGTTAGGGAGATGCAGAGAGACAGCTAGATGGTGATATAGATTCATAGAGATCATCATATTAATACTTAGTTTTCTCTTATTCAAAAAATATTGAAGATATCATGTTAGAACTCTCTTATAGATTTTGTATCAACTTAATACTTAATTTGTTTTCTTTAGGTCATCCTTTTTAAGTTTAAGTGTATGTGCATACATTAATGATTATTAGCAATTGTAAAACTTGATCTTCTTCTTATGTAACAATATTTAAGATTAACCTGAATAATTAAATTTACAAATTTTTTACATAGAAAGAATCATTTATAACCATTGCATTGTACTAAAATGAATCTAATCTACACATTAATCTAGGACACCTACATGGTTGATTATTGTTTGTATGAATATGAAATTTGTGTAGTTGAAGAATTTGACTTTGGATAACAAAAGATAACACAACTCTTGTGATCTAGTGATCCCTCCCAAGGTATTTTCCATACCACTAATCTTGACAGAAAACTTAAGACATAAAATATATGGGTGAAATAGAGGGTAGCACCATAGTTATAATATCACTTTGTGCATTGGGTTAATACTATAAAGGGTAGGATTGGTGCAATGTTGATTTGTAGGTAATAGCATTATAGATCTTGCATTGTTACTATGCTTGTTGGAGCCTATATTATATTATCAGCTGTTTTATCTAATGTTTAGTGTATTTTGAATTTGATTGCTTCAATTTGGAATAAACTGGTATAAGATATTATTTTTGTTAAGGGAAGTGTTAGGTATATTACAGCAATGGATTTCTTTCTAGGGCATTTGATCCTTTTTTGACTAGCTCGGAAACAAGTCAAGCTATCAAGAAATGTCTCTTAAACTTTGTGAGATAGATCTTGACTGATAAATTTGATTGTCAATCAATATTGTATCAAAAATTCAAAATAATTAGGTATTGAATTAAACTTGATAAATAAATGACAGAGAAGGAAAACTTTAAACATGAACAAGATCATAAATCATATGACGATGACATATTGGAAATGATTAACTTATGCTTAAATAGTGATAAAGTCTATTGTTAATCAATATTTTATCAAACTTTCGAATATATTAGGTATTGAATTTAATCTCATACATGAACATATCTAACTTAATGTCATACATGCACATATCTAATTTAATGTCATACACAAACATATCTAATTTAATGTCATACATGAACAAACATATAATATAAAATGATAACCAATAATGTCATATACATTAACAAACACACAATATATTATGATAACCAATAATGTCATATATGAATAAACATATCATATATTGAGATCTATTAGATTTCCACAATCCATGCTAATGTCCTCTCAAATTTTTGGATTTGATTGTGTATAATTATTTTACATCAACGTTTCGGATCATACTACATGATCCATCATCAGGATGCTAGAGAGAAAAGAGAACATGAAAAAAATTATACACATGATGATGATGGATCATGTAGTATGATCCGAAACGTTGATGTAAAATAATTATACACAATCAAATCCAAAAATTTGAGAACATATCATTTATTAACCAATAATGTCATAAGTCAAATAATTTCATACATCAAATAAATTTTATACATCAAATATACATCAAATGTGTATCGAATATGTCCATTGATGCCTATATATATGCATGTCTAGATCAACTATATCTTTTCCTTTCCATGAGGGGAAGGAAAAAAATCTCTTAAAGTCTTCTGTCTTCATGTGGAGGGAGATGGTGGAGATGATGGAGTCCTCCTCACATGCTCGTTTGTCCTCTTGTTGAGGCTCTTCTCTAACTCGAGCTGATACAAACAAAGTAGATATGAATCAATATTTATTATACATTGAAATCAAATATATGTACAAACAAAATTAATTATTTTCTTACCGCCATAAAATAGTCACTCTATAAGTCCACCTCGAAGGCTCATGGATTATTAGGCATAACGAAACCCTACAACAATTCAATCAATATAATAACTTATAAATAAAATTAGAAAATTTGATACTAACTATTATAAACAACAACTAAAAAAAAGAAAAATCTTTCATACCTTAGTGAATGATTGTGATCTAGCCATAACTGCAGCCACTCCATGATCGACAGATTGTCGGAGATGAGGAGGAGTGTCTGACATCATGAGCTACATGTCATACAATAAATGTTACATGTAACATGAAACATGAAACATGAAAAAAATATAATCAAATGAATTAAATTAACATGAAACAAATTTATCTATATATAGCTTGTATGATGTCTATGCTTCGAGTCCGTAGTAAAGGTTGACGGTCCTGTAGAGAATTGATGGACATGCATAATTTTTTTGTCAATCCTTAATATGATTACTTAATATTTATATGTATTAATTTAAATGATTAAATCAATACATACCTTTGGACTCATGGATGGGACAAAAAATGGGGCCAGAGGATCATTGCTAGGCCTACCAACACTCTGACCCTAAATTTTGAATAATGTCAATAGATGCCAATTAATTATTCATTCACTATACATATAAAATGTGATCAAATTAGTAAATTATAATTGTAATTTACCTGTGTGTCAATGCCAAATGTCTCATTCAGGAACTAATCAGTGATGAGCCCATCATTTGCACCATCTCCAGCATGAGTGCCAAATGTGCATAAGGATCTGCATGAAGTGCACATGTGACTGCGACACATGGAAGGTTCCCCCTCAAATAATGGGCTCATACAATGGATGAGGGTTTGTGTCAAATCATTAATAGTTTTTAGAGCGCTGGCCTCTACATGTTCCTTTACAACTAAAGGAATAGTCACATGCTCGCACTATGGCTTGACCATAGGTGCCCTAACTACATTAGGGTCAAGATGTGCTCCTAGCCTCTCAAATGATGACCACCCACTTCTACCCTAGGAGTCTAATCTATCAAAATAATTAGGGATCTCCGCAAGGAAAAACTCACAATACAATTTATTCAAAAAATACATAGGGACCTCATGATTGTTGCAAGGAGGGTCATCAAAAACCATCCACCACCTATCCCATAAATTATTTCTAATAGCATCGTGTATGCAAAAATGGATGGGGAAGAATTTCGTACCCCCTTTAACAGTATCTTGCTCATTGGATTTTTTTAAATAATGCACATATTCTACCTTTTGGTATTTCTTTTTTTTTTAACATCTTCATATGACAATTTATTTGCACAAAATCTTTTTTGTTCATCCTTCTTAACTAGCCAAATATCTAACTGACCACTAATTGAGGCTATCTAGGTCTTAATGGATTTGAGGGATGATGCCAATTGAGCCTTCATTGGATTGGTTTGTCCAGATTCTTTCATTCGACCAATGAGTCCTTCTAATTTAGTTTTGCCTCTTTCTATTTCATTTACTATATTTTCTTGTGTGCTGGGTGGAGGTCTTGCAATTGGTTCAGGTTGCAAAATTTTTTGTTCTTCTTGGGGAGGGTTTTGGTTTTGAGGTTCTTGTGGATTTTTTGGTTGATTATTGACATTTCCTGATAAAAAATCAATTGAAATCTAAATAAATAACCAAATCTAAATAAAAATTGTAAAAACCCTACAAAACAATATTAAAAACCTACAAAACAATATGAAAAACATATCAAACAATGAAAAATGAAGTTTAGATCACATACGACATGGGCATGGGCATGCTTGTGATCTTGAATTTCGTCGGTGAGGAGGCATATCAGCAATGCGAGTGGTGAAAAGTTTTTTCTTATCCAAATCACATACGCGCTATTGTTGGAAGAAGCTAAAAATTTGAGATAAAATAAATGGGATGTGGGTATGAATTCCATTTATATAATTTCAGTTTTTTTAAAGTTCTTACATGCTATAGAACTATGCTCTATTCAAAAAATGAAAAAAATAAAGGTTGTCACCTTTTTGCCACCACAACTCGGTGCATATACCCATCAAGGAGTAAAAAAGGTGAAGAATGCTAAGCTACAAATTTTGAGAAAAAGGTTTGAAAGCTTGCAAATGAAGGATACTGAAATTGTAGATTAGTTCATGAATCAAGCCATGGATGTAGTGAATTAGCTAAGATCTTATGGTGAAGATGTCACAGATAGAAAAATTGTGGAGAAAATCCTTAGAAGTCTTCCACAACAATATGACACTTTGGTAACTACAATTGAAGAATGTAAAGATCTTTCTACATATTCCATTGAAGGGTTGACTGGTTCAATACTGAACCATGAATCTAGAATTCAAAAGAGAAATGAATCTTTGGATATTTCTCTACAAACACAAGCCACAATCAATAGAGGAAGAGGTAGAAGAAATAGAGGCAAAGGAAGAAGAGGAAGAAGTTCATTTCAATTTGATAGCAGACATTGTGCTGAAAATCAAGTAGAACAACCTCTATCATAGTCACAAAATCAAAGAGGAAGAGGAAGAAGAAGGATGAGGCAGATTTGATAAATCAAACATACAATGTTACTACTGCAAAAAAATGGACATTTTGAGAGTGAGTGCAGAAGAAACAAGTAGACCTGAATAGAGGAAGAGCTAATATTTTCAATATGGAAGAGGGAACTCATTCAATTTTTTTTTCATGCTCAACAATAGAAGATAACAACAAAGAAGACACATGGTTGTTGGACAGTGCCTGCAATAATCACATGACAGGTAACACAAATCTTTTTACTAGCTTTGATGAAATAGTGAAGACCAATATAAAATTAGGAGATGATCACTTGGTTCATGCTATAGGAAGAGGTACTATCATAGTTGTAAATAAGAAAAATGAAAAGAAAAATATCCATAATGTTTATTATGTTGAGAATTTAAAGCATTATTTATTGAGGGTAGGCCAAATGAGTGAGAATGGGTTTGAAGTCAGTTTCAAAGGACCTACATGCATTATTCTAGACAAACCTCCTAGTAAAATGGTCATAGCTAGAGTCTAAATGACAAGAAATAGATTATATCCTCTAAATTTGAGAAGTGTCAAACAATCTATTGCTTATGCAAAATATGTCACAAATTTTGATGAAACTTGCTTATGGCATCTTAGATATGGCCACTTAGCATTTTACACTTAGGAGTTTGTGAACTCTCATTGAGTTATGCAACTCCAATTATGCACATGGTGTCTACAACACATGAGTTTGCATCATCCACTAAGTTGTCATGTAGACAACACAATTATCTACACTCCTCATTTAGCACATGTTGTCTACACCACTGATTTGCATGCTACACCATTGTAGGCTTATCCTCACATCATCGTACTTAATCTCGTGCTTAATGGAGAATAATCCATATCTGGTGGACATGTGCCTAGTTGTATGAAATATCACGATACTAACTTCTATGCATTCTAGAAGCTCCCTTGAGGCCTTTATATTCAGACACTCCTAGTGTACTCTCATGTTGGCTAATCAAGTTATTGAATGAATATCATAATTCTAATCATAGTCTATCTATTTTGGTCTACTGTGTGCTTGTGTTGAGTTCTTTAGTTCTTGGGTGAATTTTAGCCTAAGCCAAATTCTTACATGGTATTAGAGCTGAAGGAGATTGTCATCATGTAGCCATTCGAGACTATTCATGCTTCAACACCTCAACATGATTTCGGAGGATCTGCAAAAATTAGGAGCATCTAGAGCTAGATCTGACCTCTCCATTGCATCTAGAGCATCAATTCTATGAAGATCAACTATAAATTTGCCTATCTTAGGTGAAAGTTGATCGTGAGGCAAAATTTTTTTGCAAACCGGCACCCGAAGGCACCGATTTGCAATTTGGGTATGATCTAATTTGATCTGATTATTTAATTTTATTTTTAGATCTATTTCTTTGTATTTTTTGAATTTTCCATTTTCAAATTTTTTTCTATAATAGAGTAGACAATTTTTTTTGGCCGAACCAGGCCATCACACCCCAGATCGGCTCTGTGATTTTGGTTGGTTGGTGGATATTCGGGAATTTATTTTGCAAGATATTATATTATTCAACGCAATCAACAACTAATGGTCGTACCTAAAACTATAGCGATCAGATCATTTAAATCCAACCTCGCGAGAATAAAATCTAGTAGTGGATTATACCCGACAAAACCAAATCAGGCCCAGTACCCATTTGCTAGATCACAAATTCTAGCATTTTTCAACTAGCCTGTTCTTGAATCCCGTGTAGACTATTTCGTGTTATATACTCTATGCTCTGTATTTTATGCAGTGTAGAGACCCACATCCCAATCAATGTGGGATTAAAACCCATGAAAATTTGGCAACCTCCTGCAGATTCCAGCAAATCAAAAAGAAATCTGACAAACGGTGAACCCATTTTCGCCAATCAATCTATGACTGACATGTGATAGAATCTCTTTCACCCATGCTGGTACTGCCTCATCGCCTTCCACAAACATGTGGCAGAGTTTGGTTGCTCCATGGTGCCACATCTGCAAACTACATCTGGCCATGCATCATCTCCATCCCACATGTAGGTGACAACCCACTTGGCATCCACGCAGACTGCCACACAGTCAGTACTACAGAACACGTGGATCATTGTCATTGCTAGCTGTCTCCACATCTGTAGCACAATCAACAACTGAGTTAGTACACTCGCCACGTGGATTTTTTCCACATCATCAATCCATACAATCCATAAATTGATGACATCATCATGACATCATGCTAACATCATCAATGGGCTTGGAAGATGTTGATGTCATCAATTCATTATCTTAAATTTGACACTCATCTAGACATTATTCCAAGGTGACATTGAATTGTTGTGACGGTCATATGCATGTCAAATTTAACTCCCTCATTCTTTGATGCAACCCCTCTCCAGATTCATTTTGGTTTTTGCAGTTCAACTTCAAGAGGCCATAACTCGCACATCCGAACTCCAAATAGGGTACAATTTTTTATGAAATTGGGTAAAAAAATTTAAATATTTTAGTAGTGCAGATATTTTTTGGTTTTGGTGCATGGATTGTTTAGAAATTTCATTTTTTGGCAATTGAACTTGTATAATCCTGCATTTTGCAACTTCAAACGCTCCGTATGGGCACATCTGGAGTCAGAAATAGGTTCCCTTTTTTTTGGAAGTGTGTATTTTTTTGTCTACTTTCTTGATCTGGCATTAGATTGTAGTGTTGTGTGGACAAAATTGTCACTTTCAGCAATAGGGCATTTCTTTGCTTTGTAATGCTTCAAAATTGTAGCACTTTGTAAAGTTTTAGATTTGTACTCCATTAAAAAGTTGTAATAAGAAAAATCAGAAGTCCATGAAAGCCAAAATTGGCAAATGGCCCACTATAATCACACTACTGATAAAGTGCCCAAAGCATCTATTTTGGTGGTTTTCTTGATTTAGTGAAAAGGGGGGGGTGTTCTTGGTGTTGTGTTCTCTCTTTTTTGCAATTTTCTTTCATTTTCTGCATTATGGGCAACTTTAAGTTTTCTAAATTAACTCCTCATAACTATGCTTTGTGGTCAATCAAAATGTTGTATCACTTAATGCATAATGGAGTTTCACAATTTGTAGATGGTACTCTTCCTAAACCAGAGGTGATAATGTATCAACAAGTGAAATTTCTAATTGGGTAGCCATGGATAGGAAAGCCCTAGGTGATATATGTTTGGGGGTATATGATAAAATCATGTATCAAATCAAGAAATGTACTACATCCAAGGAAGCTTGGGATACCCTCAAAAGCCTTTATGGTAAAGTGTCTGAAGAGGATGTGTTCAAAATTGAAGATGAGCTTTTATCCTTAGATCCTAAGTCGTATGACTCAATATAGGACTTCATCATCAAGGTGAATGAATTAAGGACAAAGCTTACTGATTGTGGGAGTTCTATCAAAGATGACAGACTAATCTATCTCATTCATAACAAGCTACCATTGGAATATTCCACATTTGTATCTTATTTTAACACCTCAAAGACTACCTTAGGGTCTGCCTACAAGAAAGTTACTTTTGATGAATATGCTAAACTATTGGATGATGAAGAAAAGAACTTGAAATCAATGGGGATTCTCAAATCACCTCAGTTCAAAGCATTGGTGGCCAATGAGGGTTCTCAACATTCAACTGGACAATCTTCAAACAAAGGAAAGGGTAAGAAGAAATGGAAGAGCAAATCTGAGCATGCAGAAAAGACAACACCAAAATCTAATCAACAAGGCAAGTCCTTGAATTCCAACAAGAAAGGGGATAGAAACAATAAGGAGAAGAAGTGTGCTTATTGCAAGAAATCAGGTCATGAAGAGCATGAGTGTTATATCAAGAAGATTGATGAGTTGACTCACATCATGAAGAAACATAATGTTCCATTGCCTAATGCTTACAAGGAGAAAGGATCATCTTTAGATTCAAAGGGCAAAGGGAAAGCATTCATGGCAAATGAAAACTCTTCAAAAGAATGGATGTTTGAGTTAGGTGCCTCATATCACATGGGTTCTTCAAAGGAGGATTTTTCTTCATTGAATCACTCAAGGGTACCGCACATCTTCATGGGAAATGATACCAAAATGGAAGTTGAAGGAAAAGGAAATATGGAGATGGAAGATGGACAGTTTCAAGAGGTTCTCTATGTTCCTAACCTAAGTTCAAATCTCCTATCAATCTACCAAATCACTCACTTTGGAGATGGACATAGAGTTGAGTTCCTTCCAGACTCAGTAAAAGTGCACAATCTTAAATACAATTCCTTGGTTGCAATAGGGAAAGTGAATGATCACAAGAGGTTGTACTCTTTCTCTCATTTTATGCCGAAGACTCCTTCAAAGGCCTTGTTATAAGAATCACATTCAAACATGCAATTATGGCATGAGCGGTATGGTCATCTTGACTATCGCTATCTTCAAGAACTTTGCATATATCGAATGGTGAAAGGTCTACCTCAAATCAACTTTTCTAAGGGTGAATGTTCAATAGATTTAGTGGATATGCATCCAGATGGGAAGTTACAAAGAGGGAAGTCTTCTAAAGCAATAGGTGTTCTACAGATGGTTCACATGGTATTAGTAGGTCCTTTTGCATTCAGCCAGGGTCACTACATACTCACCTTAGTTAATGACTTTTCAAGGTTCACTTGGGTCTACTTTCTACATAGTAAGAATGAAGTGTTGGACTCATTTCTAGACTTCAAGGCTCATGTAGAACAGAAATCCAGAAAGGCCATCAAAGTACTCCAAATGGACAATGGAAACATGGATGTGAATAGAAGACTTAAGGATTTTTGTAGACATGAGGACATTGATCTTTAGACTCCTTCAACATTCAGTCCACATAAGACAGATGTTGCAGCTTTGAGGATTCACACTCTTAAGTCTATGGCAAGTTGCATGATTCATGCAAAGTCTCTCGATCCATCATTAGAAGTCGAATCAATATTAAGTGCCACTCACATTCCTAATCATTCTCCTCATCCATCCTTAGATGGAAAAAATCCTTTTGAGGCATGGTGCAGTAGAAAACCTATTGTGACACACTTCAGAGTCTTCAGTTGTCCTGCATGGGAAAAAAGATCTTCCAAGGGATGTAAGGCATAGACATCTTGGCCTTGTACCTTCATTGGTTATGAAGACAGTGTGAAGGCATATAGACTTCTAGATCTAGAGACACATTAGATATTTGTGGAGAAGGATGTACATTTTGAGGAAAGTTCACCCAGCTTGTCCTCTACTCCTCTTCACACATCATACAGTGTGGATACTGATAGTGATTCCAGTGATAGTGCTTCAATAGATTCAAACATGTGGGATTCTATCGATAGTTATAGTGAGAGGTCACTTCATCAGTTCAATCCACATGCACACATCACCATAGTGATAGGTCTAGAATAGTAAGGTACATCTAGTCTTCCAGATACAGGTTCAGTGAAAGATTTGGGACATAGTATTGATGATCTATCTCTTCTTCTTGATGCAGAATTACCTTCTTCATTTGTCACAAGGGTTTCAAATTCTCTTGTTCATACTCTAGATGATCAATCCTCATAGGTTGAAGTGATTGTGGATACTTATGATTAGCAGTTGCAGTAGGGTTCTTCATCAGTTGCAGAGATAGACAATTCTTTGGGACAGGTTCTTCAACCAATTGAGCAAGTTTTAGAGACATCATTTATCCATGGGATTCTTTCCATGCATAGTGGAAGCATCTCATTTTTACCCTTGGCATTGTTTCTTCCTAAGAGGAGGAACACCATTATGCAATCTTGGATCTGCTTCTTCATCAGAGCAGTCACTGCTCGACATTCTTCTTTGTGGGGGAGGAGCCCATCCTGTCTCTCTTCCTTCTCTCATTCTCTTATGTATATACTAGATGTATGTTGTAATGGGGGGGTCCTGATTACTCCATCCATATTTATCTCTCTTTTTGGGGGGGAGTTTTTCCCATGAGGTTTTCTCTCTTTCCCCACTTCATGGGAGATTGCATATCATTATGTACATGGGTACCTAACATGGCCTAGTAGCTAGGAGCCATACTACATTTCATCCTAGATTTCGTGAGCTTAAGGGCATTCCCCTAAGTTGCACTTAAGGGGGGGTGTTGGTGTAAATAAGTATTCACTTATTACACTTACTTAAGTTTTACGTAGGTTAATGCATTATTTAATTATTTTGCATTATTTTATTATTATTTTAGGTGAGACAATTAGGAGTTTGTGAACTCTCATTGAGTTATGCAACTCTAATTATGCACATGGTGTCTACAACATAGGAGTTCACATCATTCACTAAGTTGTCATGTAGACAACACAGTTATTCACACTCCTCATTTAGCACATATTGTCTACACCACTGATTTGCATGCTACACTATTGTAGGCTTATCCTCACATCATTGCACTTAATCCTATGCTTAATGGAGGATAATCCATATCTAGTGGACATGTACCTAGTTTTATGACATATCATGATGCTAACTTCTATGCATTCTAGAAGCTCTCCGGAGGCCTTTATATTCAGGCACTCCTAGTGTACTGTCATGTTGGCTAATTATCTTATTGAATGAATATCATCATTCTGATCATACTCTGTCTATTTTGGTCTATTGTGTGCTTGTATTGAGTTCTTTAGTTCTTGGGTGAATTTTGGCCTAAGCCAAATTCTTACACATCACAATCCTTATGAGAGTTTCATAATTGCCAAGCATAAGGGGAATGCCTTTCCAAATGCTACAACTTATAAAGCCCAAGATCTTTTAGAGTTGGTGCATACCAATCTTTGTGGCCCCATGCAAATAGAGTCTATAGGAGGGAGCTATTATTTCTTAACTTTTATTGATGATTGTAGTTAGATGACATGGGTATATATTATCAAGAACAAATCAAACACCTTTGAGAGATTCAAACAATTTAAGGCAATGGCAAAAAATCATAGTGGTAGGCACATTAAAGTCTTAAGATTTGATGGTGGAGGTGAATATGATTGCAAAGGCTTTGTTGAATATTGTAGAGAACAAGGAATTCATAGATAATTTACTACCCGATATACTCCACAACAAAATGGAGTAGCGAAGAGGAAAAACCAAACAATCATGAACATGGCAAGAAGCATGTTGAAAGCTAAAAACTTACCAAATGAATATTGGGTTGAGGCAATTGCATGTTCAATCTACATATTGAATAGATCACCTACAAAAAGTGTGAAGGATAAAACTCCTCTAGAAGCATGTAGTGGAGTAAAACCATATGTAACAAATTTGAGAGTTTTTGAAAGTATAGCTTGTACACATGTGCTAGAGGAGCTAAGGAAAAAGCTTGATGATAGAAGTGAGAAATGTATATTCGTCGGATATATTGATGCATCAAAAGCCCGCAAGTTGTATAACCCAATCACTAAGAAGACAATAGTGTCTAGAGATGTCAAATTTATTGAAGATAAGTCATGGTATGAACAAGATAATGGAGCAACTCAAGGTCAGCCCACTCCACATAGTTTTGAACTAGAAAATGTTGATCAGCCAAGAGAAAGACTACCTAGAATAGAGGCTCCAATAGCAATAGGAGAAAACCAAGAACAACAAGTGCATAGTCCTTCTTCTAGTAGTGATTCAAACCAAGGACAATTAGGGAACCAAAAGACTAGAACACTTAGAGAAATATATGAACAACAAGACAACAATGAATAGTAATTGTTTGTTTTGATGTCTAGTCATCCTATATGCTTTGAAGAAGCAATTGAGAAGAAAGAGTGGGTAGAAGCAATGAATAATGAAATTTTAGCCATAGAGAAGAATGACACGTGGGAGTTAGTAGACTTGCCCCAAGACAAAACAAGAATAGGAGTTAAGTGGATTTATAAGACAAAACTTAATGAAATAAGTCAAATTGAGAAGCACAAGGCAATGTTGGTAGCCAAAGGTTATGTATAGTAGCCCGACATAGACTAGGAAGAAACAATTGCACTAGTAGCAAGATTAGACACAATTAGAACTGTATTGGCAGTAGCAAAACAATACCAATGGTTAATTTATTAGTTAGATGCAAAATCAACATTTTTAAATGGAATTTTAAATGAAGAAGTATATGTTGATTAGCCACTTGGGTTTGAGATCAAAGGACAAGAGAAAAAGGTTTATAAACTAAAAAAGGCCTTATACGGATTGAAACAAGCACCAAGGGCTTGGTATAGCAGAATAGGTAGCAATAATAAGCTAACATTGTACACCAAAACAAACTTTCAAGGTGAAATCTTGATTGTATGTATTTATATTGATGATTTACTATATACTGGTAATTTGCATCTTGAAGAATTAAGAATTGATATGGAAAGAGAATTTGAAATGACCGATCTTGGTCACATGAAATACTTTCTTGGTTTAGAGATTGAACAATTGGAATAGGGTATTTTCATCAGTCAAAAGAATTATTCACAAGATGTGTTGACAAAATTTAGAATGAATAATTGCAAACCAATCAACATGCCTATTGTTCCAGGTACAAAATTGAGAAAAAATGATGAGGGTGTAATAGTGAATTCGTCTTTATACAAGAAATTGGTAGGCAACCTAATGTTCTTGATAGCAACAAGGCCAAACATTATGTTTTTAGTTAGCCTTCTTTCACAGTTCATGGAATCACCAAAGACATCACATTGGAAGGTAGGAAAAAGAATACTAAGGTATATTGCAGGAACAAAGAAACATGGTATTTTGTATGTAGGTAATGAAGACAATCAACTAATTGGATTCATAGACAGTGACTTTGCTGGAAGTGTACGTAACAAAAAGAGAATGTTAGGTTATGCATTTTTTTTGAGTAAAGATATAGTTTCATGGCCATCCAAGAAGAAACTAATTGTCACCATTTCATTAGTAGAGGTAGAGTACATAGCAATGACATCAATAGCTTTCCAAGCAATATGGATGAAGAGATTGATAAATGATCTTGAAAAAACATCAAAGAAGGAGTCAATCACAATTTTTTGTGACAACAATTCAGCAATTACACTTTCCAAAAATCCAATCTTTCATTAGAAGAGAAAGAACATTGACACTCGATATCATTCCATCAAAGAGCTGGTCAGAAATGGAGAATTCAACCTACAACATTGCAAATCAAAGGATCAATTAGCAGACATATTCACAAAGCCATTAGCAAGAGTAAGTTTTGAATTTCAAAAGTAGCAATTAGGAATTTTTAGTGTTGAAAATGTATTATTGTAGATAGAGTCAAAATTAAGGGAGTATGTTAAATGTAATTATTGACTTTACCATTTGTTGTATTGACTTTGTCTATTAACTCTCATGTTAACACTTGGTCGATGAAAGACCAAAGCACTCAATCATCAAATGGGTTACTCAGAAAAAGAAAAAAAGACTAAGAGTATGCCGAGCAATGTCAACACCTGTCGCAATAGCATGTTAACCCATCCATGTTTAAAACTTTTGATGGTTAGTTTTGTATTTAATGTGGGAGGTAAACCTTTCACTTTCCTGCCCAATTTTGAGTTTCAAATCTAGTGCCCTTTGAATGCTATTATATCTTGTAAATGTATAATCTAATAGATAGATTGATGGTGAGAGTAATGAGAAGCAATAAAAATAATATTCTTTTCCTGTGAGTTTTGGTTGTGCTATGTTTTCCTCTGTTATGAAAATATTTAATAGAGAGACCCTAAAAAATACGAGCTAATCATGTGACATATAAACAAGAAGTTGTTCCAATGAAACCCAAAGAATACCCTTTCATGAATGCAAATCTAGTTGGAGGGACGATAAAAGCCATAGGAAGATGAATTGACAAGACAATAAGGATAAAATGGGTTGTATTAAAATAGTTGGTGGATTTATTACTTACTGAATTCTTTTGACTTACCAAACTTGATGCTTCTTCCCAAGTTAAAATATTATCTGAGTATGGGTTTAGTGCAGGTGACAAAAGGGAAGAGTTTGTAAGGCAATTGCTCACAAGAATGATAATATAGCTAGCACATCACAAGATGTGATCTCATTTATGTGCAAATATGATTAGATGCATTCTCCTTTATATAAAGGGATGTATTTTGAATCTCATGTAGGAAGTGGTATTCCTTTTAATGGATTTATGGATTTATGGGCAAGTTTGTGTGTATAAGAGTTACATAAGAGAAGATGTTAGGATGTTAGATTGTATTCAGTCAGATATGATTTGGAGAAGGTTAATTTGCAATGTTTTTGGATAGGATTTGGTGAAGCTAAAATTATTTATGGGTCTATTAGATTTCAAGTGGGATATTGTTAGGTATGTGAAGTTAATGGTCACATGACCATTTGCCTTCATTCTTCTCCAAATTTGATAGTTGTATATGTCTTTATAAATGACTGTATATTCCATGGATAATATTGTATTGATTAAGTATAAATAAAGATGTTCCCTACTCTGAAAGAAGACTTGGACAAATGTGCATAACAATTATAATTTTTTGTGTTATGTTTTGTCTATTTTTATCCCTATCTTAAATATGTTTCTCCATTTTATCCGCTCAATTAAAATTTATGCATAGTGGTATAATTGATGAATTTAATATTTGTAAGAAAACTTGGAAGAAAACATCCAACTAGCAATTGCACCCTAAGTTGCAATAGGTATGCCTAGGATCTTTTTAGGCATTTTTAATTTAGACAAAGTTTTGTATAGTTCAAATTAATATATTAATTTTAAATGAAGTATATAAAATCAATAGAATAATTAATAAAATTTATATAAAAATTATATAGAGTCAAGTTATGATTGTAGAACAATAAATTGAAAACTTATTAATTTAATCTAGCTCTTGTAGACAACATGTCCACCAATTATACAAAGTGAATGACCCTAATAGAGAGCTCTAAAACTTGCAACCTAGCTCTCACCCTCGATATTGTTGGAACCTTCCCTTGAACACCTGACCCCACTAATTCAAACATATATTTGGATCTCTAGTTGGTCATCTCTAATGGAGTCTTTCAGGTCATTAGGGGACCCTCGACTAATAGAAATACCTAAGGGGTTTCACTGTTGACTTGGAGGATCGATATGGGGCTACAAAATGATCTGGCATTTTTGCATAGTCATAGCCCCAAGGCTAATCTAGAGAAACTTGGGGCTTTAGAGATCCCAAAGAAAAATTGGAAAAGTGTGTTGGTAGGATAGTATGCATCTGGTGTCCATCTGGTCTTCCTATTGTAACTCATGTGGATGTAGGTCCAAAGATCTTTATCCCAGATTCTATGTTGTATAGTATTTCTAAGGGATTTTTGCAAAGCTTGGTAGGTAGGTAGGTTTTTATCATATTGACCTACCATAGTTATGGTTGGGAGATGGGTTTCCACGAAGTAGAAACTTAAGGGATCAATGGAAGTTGTTTCTATGGTGGGTGCCCTACTCCTGATCAAATTTTCTATCGAGGACCAAAATCAAGCCTTGGTAGGAAATTGGATATATGGTAAGCATCTCCTAACACTATCTCAATGGCAATTGGGCTTTACCCTAAGTACTGATCTTCAGATAATGGCCCTAGTTTGGGTTAGACTCCTTGGACTACCACTTGATATCTAGGATGAAGGGATTATAAAATGCATTAGGAACTCCTTTGGGCATTTTATCAAGGCTAATGTAGTTACCCTACATAAATCTCACATGCCTATTTTGATAGATTTTATGTTGATGTAGAAATTAATAAGCCATTCCTAATAGTAAATTTCCTTGAAATCAAAATGGGAAACCTAGAAGCACATGATTAACTATGAAAATTAAGATTTGTACTACCAAAAGTATAGGAAATATGGCGATATGGTCATTGAATATAAAATAGATAAAAAAAGGTGAAGATTTGTCTACAGGAAGGAGGCAATTATTGAAGGAAATAATTATAATAAAGAATCAGGGTGCTCATCTAGAATGGACCTAAATCCTTTTTGATCCTCTACAAAGGAGAAGGAACAACTGAAAGGCTAGTTAGATGAGAACGAACCCATTGCAAACAAAGAGAATGACACCAAGGCTCATCTAGAGGAATGAAAGATATTGATTGAAGTAGGCAAACAAATAAATGACCCGAAGGGTTATCTACAAGGAGAGATGATGGATAATGATGATGATAGGGAGGTGGTCTATACTACGATAAAGGAATATTATAGGAAAGTGATGGGTGAAGTGGTTACGCCACCCAAACTAGGACGATCTTAGGGTGGGAGGCTTGTCTCAGCCCCTCAAGAAGAGGTGGAGAATATGGAAATGTTCTCTACCAAGTGGGAAGACTATGCTTCTTCAAAGGGAATTCATATGGTCACAATTTTTTGTATTGAGGAATCTCTCTTTGCTCTTAATATATTGATGACATTCGTGGATGAGGAGGGTTGGAAGAAACCCAAGAAGACAACTCGTGAATAACCAAAGGTGTATGCAAGCTCTAAGATGAGAGCTAGAGTGGCCCCAAAAGGGTGGTAAGAACTAAGGTGACTTCTTGATATATTTCCCAAGGGAAGTAGAGAACCTTAGAGGACACCCAATGAGGTACGAAATGAAGTTTATCGCTTGAAATATTAGGGTAAATAACTCAAGAAAAAAAATTTCTCTAACAAATATGATCTATGATCATAAGGTAGATATTGTCCTCATTCAAGAGGTCAAAATGAGAAAACACTACTTTGAAAAGTTTGTGTGATACATTTGGCAAGGGGCTAAATATTGCTATATAGTGAAGCTTTTGGGGATTTAAGAGGGATAGTGACTATGTTGAACATGAACAAGATAAATGGGTCTAAAATACAGAGTCACCCTTACTACTTGGTTGGGATTTTTTCAGATGGGGATAGGGAATGTACCCTCATAAATGTTTATACTCCTAACACTAGGGGGAGACTATAGGTTTAGGAGGAGGCCTTAGCCTATACTAAAAAATCTAACAAAACCAAGGTTATTTGTGTAGGGGACATTAATACCCCTCAACAAATTTTTGTGGGGTTGAGGATGTTTTTGAAAATATGCATGATCTAGATAGGTTCCTTAGAAGGAATGACCTCATTGATATGGAACTCCAGGGAGTTTACTTGGTCCAACAAATAGATGAGACATGCAATCTCATTTAGGTTAGACTCGATAGGGTGCTTCAACCATCTGGGATATAATGCCTTACACCTCTCTCTATGAGCTCCCAAAGAATGTCTTAGATCATTCAATGCTTGGAATTAATTGGATGAATAAGAAGCTATACAAAAAGAAACCTTTCAAGTATGATAGCCTATGGCATTCCCATCCCCAATTTAGAGAATGTATAGAAATTTGGTGGAATGTAAATGTCCAAGGCACAATTATGTTTTGCATAGCTAAGAAGCTTGAAAATATTGGGTAGGAGGTCATGGCTTGGGAAAAAAATTCATTTAGAGACATCTTCAAGAAAAAGAAAGAAATAGAGGGTCAATTTGAGCTTTTTCCAAAGAGAATGGTGAAGGAAGACTAATGTAGGGGACTCCCCTTAATACCATAAACTCATAACAGAAACAAAGAAACAATAGCAAATGTGAGAACAAAATATGAACTTCTTATTATTGCCACAAATGTGGAATTATAGAATTCTCAATTACAATATGCTAACCCAAATGGGGGCCTTCATTACAGTAATCTACAAGATAGTGTTGCAAACTATCACCTAGAGTTGTCCTAGACAATCTTTGGGCCTTTCTTAAATAGGCAGGTTTATGCTACCCGAGAAGGTTCTAGATGCTTAAACTTAATACCTAAGGCCAATAGACCCTAATAATATACATAGAGTCAGCCAAATACATCTTTAACAAATTATTTTAGAAACTTTGGTAGCACAACTTTCAAAGGCCATAACTCACAAACTATTGCTCTGATTGGCTATTATAACCACTTTTCAGAAATGCCAACTCTTGATCTACCGACTTAGAATCATGCTAGTGCCATTTTGTCAAGTTTTTGGACCTCATCCGAGAACTTGAAGGCCTCCAACAATGAGCCTAAAGATTTTATTACAAAAATTTCCACCAAAAATCTATAATAACTTCTTTGATACAAATGTTTGAGCAATGAGATTTTTATGGCAGGCTTACAACTCTAAAATTAACCTTCATGTAGAAAATGAGAACATTCTAAGCTCATATGAAAAACTTAACAAAAATAGTAAGTTCCCATAAATAGTAACCACCCTATCTACTAGTCCTTATTAAAATAGAAAATGCTGAAAATAATATATTTTTTTGGGTGATGCAAGATTTCCCTTACACCCAAGATGCTCCTACGTCAGATACTCAGGGTAATTTCAGAGGTGACCCCATCACATCTCAAGTGTGTAGAGGAAAACCAAAATAGTTGACCTCCTCCTTTAATAACCATAATGAATCCTCAACTAGTCTCTATTTCCATTTGACCAAATATTCCTCATAAGTTCTATTTTTGGTACTTTTTCCAATACAACTATCTATATCTTCTCAATCTCCTTGGTAGCCAAACTAGCTGCTAGAATGCTCCACTATGCTTTTTCAAGTTCATCTCCATCACCTCCTTCATAATACTCTGTCAAATATAAAATATTAAATACTAGTGAAATATTCAATTCAGCAAGCAACTCCAATTCATACGCATTTCCAGAATCATGCCTCTTCACTATCTTGCACGGTCCAAACTTCTTCATCTTCATCTTATTATATATACCTATTGTAAAACTCTCCTTTCTCAAATGAACCATGACTTCATCTCCAATCTAAAATTCCTTATATCTCCTTTTCACATATGCCTTAGCCTTATACCGTGTATTCATCTTTATGATGTGCTTCCTCACCTCCTCATGGATGTTCTTCAAATGTTTAGAAAAATTTTCTACTCTAGCACTACTTATCTCTCTCTTATCCAACTTCCTTAATTTAGAAACATTTTTGGGACTTCTCCCATATACAATCTAGAATGGTGATTTACCAATAATCCTATTGATAGAATTACTATATGAAAATTCTACATGTGGTAAAATCATATCCCATCCTTTTGGTTTATCTCCAACCAAGCATCTCATCAAGTTTCCCAAACTACGATTCATAGCTTCTATCTGTCCATCAGTATGTGGATGATGTGATGAACTAAACTTCAAATTTTTCTTCAACCTCTTCCACAATGTATGCCAAAAATACCCAACAAATTTGGTATCTCTATCTAAAACTATACTCTTTGGCAAACCATGCAATCTCACCACTTCTCTGAAAAATAACTCTGCTACATGAACAACATCACTAGTCTTCTTGTAAGGAATAAAATGTGCCATCTTTGAAAACCAGTCAACCACTACAAAAATAGAATCATGTCCATGCTATGTCCTTGGTAATTGAAGAACAAAATCCATGCTAGCATCCTCCCATAGCTTCTTTGGTACAGGTAATGGCTAATACAACCTTGCATTCTACTTCACTCCTTTCACCATCTGACATACTCTACAACTTTGTACAAAAATTTTCACATCTATCTATAACTATGGCTAGTAATAACTTTTAGCAACCAAAGTTATAGTTTTATCTCTACCAAAATGTCCATCCAATCCTCCACTATGTTTCTCCTTGATGAGGTTCTCTCTCATTGAACTTCTTGGAATGCACAACTAGCTTCCTTTGAACAACATATTATCTTGGATCATAAAATCTAACCATTTTGTTCTATCAAGTGTAAAAGATTCTATACAAGCCTTCCACACTTCACCAAAATTAGGATCATCTAGATACAATGTAATAAGTTCCTTGAACCCAACCATCTCTATCTACATTTCTATCAGCAAAATTTGTCTTCTACTAAGAGCATCTATAACTTTGTTAGACTTCCCACTTTTGTGTTTCAAAAAAAATGTATAACTCTGCAAAAACTCAACCCACTTTAAATGCCTTTGGTTCAATTTTCCTTCACTATTCAAATATTGTAAAGCTTTATGATTAGTATACAAAAAAAACTCCTTGGGAAGAAGATAGTGTCCCCATTTCTTCAATGCTTGAACTATGGCATTAAATTCCTGATCATAAACAAAATATTTTATTTTTGTATCATTCAACTTCTCACTGAAATAAGCAACAAGTCTACCTTCTTGGCTCAAAATTGCTCCTATTGCAATACCACTAGCATCACATTATACTGTTAAAATCAAGAAGTGATAAGATAGGTTTCTCAATAACTTTCTGTTTCAATAGATTGAAACTCTTATCTACTCCTACAGTCCACTTAAACTCTTTCCTATATCCTCTCATTATTTTAGTCAAGGGTCCACAAATACTGCTAAAACTTCTTATGAACTTTCTCTAAAATATAGCCAGTCCATGAAAAAAAATTACCTCTGTCGCACTCATTGTAGTAGGTCATTCAAGGATAGCCTTCACTTTCTCTGGGTCTATTTTCAGACATTCTCCTGAGACTAAAAATCCCAGGCACACCAACTCCTTCTTTACAAAACTACATTTCTTCAAGTTTATAAACAAATTTTCTTCCCTCAACTTTTAAAACACCTTGCAAATATGAATCAAATGCTCCAACAATATCTTACTAAAGATCAATATATTATCTAGGTAAAGAATGACAAAATTACATAGAAACTCCTTCAGTACCTCATTCATGACCCTCATGAAAGTGCTTAGTGCATTAGTTAGCCCAAAAGGCATGACTAACCACTCATACAGTCCTTCCCTTGTCTTGAAAGTAGTCTTCCACTCATCACCTTCTCAGATACGAATATAATGGTACCCACTCTTCAAATCTATATTTTTGAAATACTGAGCTCCACTCAAACAGTCCATAATATCATCCATCCTCAACAAAGGAAATCTATATGTGATGGTGATCTTGTTGATAGTACAAGAATCTATGCACATCCTCCATTTTCCATTCTTCTTTGGTGTTAACATTGCTCGTACAACACATGAACTCAAACTCTCTCGAATCAACCCCTTCTACAACAACTCATGAACTTACCTATTCAAATCTTTACTTTCTACTGGTTTCATTCTATGCACTGTCTTATTTTGCAAACTGGCTCTTGAAAACAAATCCATCTAGTGACTGATCTTCCTCATTTGAGCAATCCATCAGGTACATCATCTAATACAATATAAGAAAACTCTTCCAACATTTCTACAACTTTTGTAGGTACCTCCTCTACTTCTTTACTATCTTTAGGAATTATAGCAAAACACATATGCTCATATTTCATACCTTTAAGAAACTCTCTTCCATTAACAAAACATATTCTGGTAGCACTACATACCTTCTCTTCTTTATCCTTTAATGGCTTCAACTTATGTTTCACTCCACCCTTAGTTAGAGTGTAGGTATTTTCTCGCCTATCATGTACAACATGCCTATCAAATTTTCATGACCTACCCAATAACATATGACATATGTCCATAAGTATGATATCACATAGTACCTCATCTTGGTAGCTCCCATTCTTGAACTTCACTAAGAACTGCTCATTGACCATAACCTTGTGGTCATCATGCACCCAAGCAATACAGTATAGACATGGGTGTTTCTATCTCTTCAGCTTCAACTTGGTGACCATCATTTCTAACACTAGATTGTTAGTACTTCTACCATCAATGATCACATCACAACACTTATCTTCATATCTGCACCTTGTTTGAAACAAACTCTTTGATTAGGTTCATTCTCACCACTCAGCAAGACTCTTATATTAACTAGGACATCTCCTCTTTCAACATCTTTAGAATGTGAGGATTAGGCATCTTCATCAACATGTGCAACTCTCACATGACCTTCTATTCTTTGATATGTCCTTCCTTGGTGTTGGGTACATTCAAACTCTTTATGCCCTTCTTCCCCATTGTGTAAACATTTTCCATGGAATCCTCCTCTTCAAAATCCTTGTCCTCTACCTCTTCTTCTCTAATCTCTATTGTTTTGATCATGGAAATGATTGGAATTATTTCCCCTTTGGTTCTAGTTGCTACTTCTAGCCTCATCCTTGTTCTTCTGATCATCATTATGGCCTCCATAAGATCATCCACCAGATCTTCCACCATGACCTCTTCCACTATTCTTATTGTCAAACTTCTTACTTAGTTTCTTCTTAACTCTTAGGGAAAACTGGTATGCCTCCTCAATACTATTCATCCATACCAGACTCAGCTCATTCTAAATGCTGGGCCTTAACCCATTAAGATAATGGGTGACTTTCTCCTTATTAGCTTCTATATGGCTGGTTCTAATGAGAACTTAGTAGAACTCCTCAGTGTACTCTTTAATAGATTTTCCTACTTGCTTCATTCCTTGCATCTTTTTCAATAGATCAAGCTCATAATCCATAGGAATGAATTGTTGCTTCATTTTAGCTATCATCAGATCCCATCTGGTGATTTTGTCCTTTCCCTTTCTATTTCATTCCAAATGAACCTCTTACCACCAAATCTTTGCATGTCCCTTCAATTTTTCCTTTCCAAACTTGACCCTATCTAGATCCTCAATATCTTCATACTCAAAGTACTCCTCTAGTTCATTAATCCAATTGATCAACTCTTTTGGGTTAAGATTTCCTTAAAATGTGGGAACCTTAAACTTAGATCTTTTTTCCAATCTTGGAGATGGCCCTAAAAAGCCTCTCTTCCTCTGGGTTTAGAACTACCTTTGCTTTGGCATTTTCTTCTACTTCATTCTCATCCTCGCTTTTATCTCTTATGGGAAGATTCATTCCTCTATGCATTTTTTCTTCCAATGTTTTCATTTGTCTTTAGAGGGGTTGAAAATCCTCAAGTGTAACACCTATAGCTCTTCTGCCATGCTCTCTTCATGGAGGCATTTTCGTGCTTCTACTGAAACCCTAGTGCAAACTGCCTCACAATTGGTGATTTGTCCACATTCTCTGCCCAAACCACAGTCCTTGTGTGAACTGTCTCATAGTCAACAATCTATCCACATGCTCAAGAAATCTAGATCTAATACCACTTGATGCAGGGGACTCCCCTTAATACCATAAACTCATAACAAAAATAAAGAAAAGATAGAAAATGAAAGAACAAAATATGAAAAGTGGAATTACCAAATTCTCAATTACAATATGCTAACCCAAATGGGTCTCTTCATTATGGTAATCTGCAAGACAGTGCTGTGACTATCACTTAGAGCTATCCTAGACAATCTTCAAGCCTTTCTTAAATAGGCAATTTTATGCCACTTAGGAAGCTTCTAGATGCTTAAACTTAATACCTAGTGCCAACAAACCCTAACAATACACATAGAGTTTCCCAAATACATCTTTGACAAATTATTTTAGAAATTTTGGCAGCCCAGCTATCGAAGGCCATAAATATGAACCATTGCTTCGATTGGCTATTATAGCCACTTTTTAGAAATGCCAACTCCTAATCTATAGGCCCAAAATAGTGCTAGTGCCCTTTTGTTATTTTTTTGGACCTCATCTGGGCACTCTAAGGCCTCCAACAGTGAGCTTGAAGATTTTTCTACAAATTTTTCCACCAAAAATTGACAATAACTTCTCTAATACTAATGCTTGAGCAATGAGATTTTTATGGTGGGCTTACAACTCTAAAATGAACCTTCCTATAGAAAATGAGAACATTTTGAGCTCATATGACAAAATTACTAAAAATAGTAACCACCTTGTGTACTAGTCCTTATTAAAATAGAAAAGGCTGAAAATAAATTATTTTTTTGGGTGATGCAAGATTGCCCTTACACCTAGGATGCTCTTATAGAAAAGACCTTTTAGCAACTACACATGATTCAAATAATACAAGTAGTTGAAAGAGAAGAAGTCTTCTAGAAAAAGAGATTAAGGATTTAGTTGCTCACAAAAGGAGATCATAACACAACTTCTTCATAGGCCAGCCTCTAAATACAAGAAAATAAACACCATTAGGAAGCTCATTGAGATCACCGATGAGGAAGAGATTGGAAGATGGACCACCAGATACTTTGATAAAAATTATAAAACCCCACAGTTGTAGGTGGACTTGATGATGGAAAATGACCTTCTAGAAATCATAAATTTGGTTTTTGATGAGAGGGAAAACCAAGACTTAATAAAGAAAGTAATTGTAGAAGAGGTGAGAGAGGTGGTTTTTTCTATGGGAGTGTTCAAGGCCCTTGGACTAGACAAATTCCCCTTGGCCATCTTCTAGGAGTATTGGGAGATTACTAAATATTACCTTCTATTATAATGTTTAGAATAACTAAGAGGGGTAAATTAGTTATCCAAGGTCCAGATGTACCAATTGAACAAACAAACACTTAAACTACTTTAGATCTTGTCATTTATCAATTTAGTCTTTATAGTAAAATTTTAGTAACATAAATTAGCAATCCACTATCCTAAATATAACACACTATAAAAATGTAAACATTTATCATAAATTGTCACAAATAAATTCTACACAAGTTTGACACTAGAATTTAACTTGGAAACCCAATTTGAGAAAAACCACCAAAAACATGTCACCAAAATTTTTGCTCTTTTGAAGTGAGCTCTATTAGGATCCAAAACTATTAAAGTTTGCAAAACACATTTTTAAATGTGACCTTGTTAAAGGATTTAATCAGCATATTAAGAGTGACCTTGTTAGAGGACTTTAGAACATTCCATTGTGAATGTCACCTTGATTAAAGGATTTATTTATGACTATTAGATCAACCTTGATTAAAAGATTTCAATACTGATACAATGGTTAGAAATTAATAGCAGATTTGATCTAAAAATACAACTCACTTTACAATTTTAGATCTCAATTTGGCTCAAATGTTGATCCACTGACTAGCCTTCATTGCTATCTCAGTCTCTAAATTACTTGGGAACCCTTCAAGAAATCACTCTTCACCTCTTCTTAACTCTTTTCAGCCTTCTCCTTAAGTTTTCCAATCAAAACCAACAAAAATTGCTCCAACCTTGTTAGGTCTTCACACACACACACTCATATACACATGGGCTTATCTCTTATACCTCCCTAAATAGTTAATTTTTATCTTTTCCACTTAAACACCACCATAGATCTTAGGGTTATGATTAGATTCAACACATATAGTGAATCTCTCTACCTTCTTGTTCAAGTTTTCCTTTTCTGGGAACTTCTCTTTGAATTCTTGCATAAAAACATACAAATTTAGTTTCCCTTAATTTAAATTGTCCAAATCATCTATCCTTATCATCAACACATTTTACACATTCCAAGAAATTAACTTCGTGAGTTGGAAATCATGATTTCTCATAAACTATTAAAATGATGTCCCTTGGCCAACACTGTGTTTTGATACCCAATCATCACTAGGTTGGTCAATACTAACTTTCTTTCTTGGAAAATATATTGTCACTTGATCAATACTAATGCTTAGTCAATATTGATACACAATCAATACTATTTCTACTCAGCACATACTGGCACTCAGTTGACACTAGCATCACTGGACACAAACTTTAAGTTCCTCAATCTTCTACTCTATTTCTCGTTCAAAATTGTGCATTTGGTCAATCTTTGATCACTTCTTTAAACCTTCAGTACAACTATCTTCTCTTCTTGTAGCATGATTAAAAATTTATTTTATCTTGTCAAAGTCTAACAAATCAAGTTCTCATTTGTGGTTTCTTCTCATCACTCAAACTTTCCTGTACGTATTTTTATTATGACCAACTTTTCAAATCATATTCATCAATCATATAGATATGGAACTCAATTGAGATAGGAAATTGTCTTACCAATAAGGTTTGACATCAATGATAGCATAAGGATTGTTTCAATTATAGTTTCCAACAATATCCCTCTTTGGCATTGATGGAAACACCTCTAGTTACCATATAATCCAAAACATGTATTGCATCAATCGAACTCCCTATGTGTACAATATCAAATATTTTTTAATATCTTTAGTTTTATTTTGATTCTCATCTCTATGTTTTGATTCTCATCTCTATGTTCAACAATCTATTTTTTAAGTTCTATTTTGATTCTCATCCATGCAGCTCTAATATGCAACATGCAAGCTCCTTCTATCATATCATATCATGAAATCAATTAGATTCTTAAATATTTCTGGAAACACCTTTGGTTCTATAAAATTCCTCTTTCTTATTCAATCTCTCCCTCTTACTAATCACATCATAGGCAACTACTTCAATATTATCCCTTTTTATGGTAACAAAATTACATTATTCTTCCTCTTTGACAATAATGCCAAAGACATTGTGTCTATCCTATGCATCTTTTCCATGTAGATATTTTCATGTCAGTACTTAATTCTTCATTTTTCATATATGTATGACTAATAAAAGACTTTTTCCTTCTTCCTCCACTACTACCATAGGCAACTCCTCAAGTAGGATTGTTTACATCAACTTGTAGGACATTCTAATCAATCCATTTGATGTAGAACTATATTCAACTTAAGTAACATTGTCTAGGGAAATCACCCCTAATTTATCTCTTAGATATTCATGAGAATCCTTAGAAAAGTCTTTAGCGAAAATATTAACTATTTTCTCCTTAGAGTTAACATACTCCAGTCTCACTTCTTTGTCTTGAACTAGCTCTCTCATGTAATGATACTTGATAGAAATATACTTAGTCTTAGTGTGCATTACAATATTCTTTGATATGTTAATAGTATTAGCATGAATTTTGATGATACTAGTTGGGGGTGATATCCTAAGCATTGGAGTGTATTGACATGTTGCACTCATGACTATGTTTATCATTGAAGTCAACATAGCAATAAGTCTACAAAGATTGATAAAGCAGTAGCCAAATATCTTAGTTGTATAGACAATGCTTTGATTGGCTGATGATGTGCACCTCAGGACATTCTATAGTGTGTCTTAATCTTAAGATTCAATGTGCAAAGTTTAAGACAAAGATCTATGGAATATATGCTTGATTTACGAAGAGCAGTGTAGAAACAAAGTGCTTGAGAAGCAGTTTCTGATATTTTTATTATATCTTTCATTTGAGATGTAATTAAGTGATGCACAATTAGCTACTAATAGAGGATAGTCTAATGGTAACATAAGTGAGTGCACAATCCCTAGTATCACATGTGTAAATTTTTTCATAGATTGTGAGCCGACAATGCATTATTAATTGAGAATTAATTAATTATCTTATTATAATTAATTGGGAAAGCCTCAAGGCCAAATCAAGGAATTATTTTGAAGATAAGGTATAAAGGAATGATATTTTCCTTGTTTGTAAAATTTGCAAGTTGTATTGAGAAAGTATCAAGTGCGAAAAGGAGAAAAGTGTTTGAGGAATGCGAGTGAGTGATCCAAGAGATTATTCGATATGAGATTTTTGATCTAGTCACAAGATCAGAAGGAGCAAAAGTCTAGGTGACAAGACAGAGAAAGAGGAAGAAAGTACAATTCAATTCTAGTATTCTGTAAGGAATAATATAGAGAGCATTTGGACAATGGGTTCATTGGTCTTTCCCTAAAGTTGTTTGGACAGTGGGTCCATCTATCTTCCACAACTTCTAATAGGGTTGGAATCTCCTAAAAAGGATTCAATGTCTCCTAATAGGAACTAGTATGTACTGAATGTATTTATAGACTCCTAACAGGGTCCATCCTCTAACAAGGAACTTTTATATTAGTACATTATCTTGTGGGTACCATCCCCATCAAGGATTTCCCTAGTTAAAATATCTAGTGTTATTATGCATGAGTATCTTGTTATGGTTTCTGATTATATTTCTCATATGGTTAAGATTTATTAAGGTTGATAATTGTGGTAATAGTTGGATAACTAATTCACCCCCCCGCTCAGTTATATTGGTGGACTATATATTCTAACAAATAGTACTAGTGTTATCATAGTAGATAACAACTAGATTAGTGATTTCTTCCTTCATTCCTTTCAATAGTTGTTTGATCAATATGATATTTAAACAATTGATTATTGCTGTCACATATTCAACTTCAAATTTTGATTGAGAAATGCAATTATGTTTCTTGCTTGTCTATGAAACTAGTCCCTTTCCTAGAAAAAATGTCCCTTCACTTGTTCTTTTCCTTGTCATCAACATTGAGTGTTTATTTTGCATGAGGCCAATGTCAAAAATTCTTAGGAATCTCTCTCTTGTAAAGCTTATCTATGACCAACTCCAAGGTTTTGGGTAGTTGTTTATCAACTTGTTGGATAACTTAATTCAAGACAAATTTGAATGTTCACAAGGAGGCCTTTTCTGGTATCTTCTAATCTGGAAAGCTTTGCAAAAATATGACAACAACAAAAAAAAAAATAAAATATTTTTTCATTTTATAATGGATGCAATTTCTTACCAATGAAACTAAATGAATCCCTATTTTAGCCCAATGTTTTGAAATGAAAATAATAGAGTTTGACACAAATTACTGAAAAGTAAACTCCTAGTGGACATAAGCCAAAGTAATAACACATCTGCAAATTGAATCGTCAAAAGGATCTAGTAGGAAACCAATGAAATTAGGAGAAACATTTAATCAAATCCACTAATGATATCATCTATGGAAACTTCAATGAAAACCAAAAGATATTTCATGATTCATCAATTGTATGGCCATCGAAAGTGCACTCACACTAGACAAAACTCCATGTAAGAAAAATGATGATCATTTCCCCAATTCATCACAAAAACATAATTTGTTAACATAAGGTAAACACAAGAAGTAAAAGATCACACAATTATAACAATGTAATACAATTATAATAGAGAATGATTGCTAATATTCTTGGTTTCTCTATAGGGTCTTTTCCATGTATTTATTTAGGACTTATTTTGGGGCTAAATCCTTTGGATTCTTCTCGGGCAGATCTTATTAAGAAATTCAACAAGAAATTGGTAGGTTGGAAAGGTAATTTATTGAGTCAAGCTAGAAAAACTACTCTTCTTAAGGCTTGTCTCCAAAGTATGCCTACATATGCTTTGAGTCTCTTTAGGATTCTAGCTAAATATGCTAATACTATTGACAAAATCCAAAGGAAATTTCTTTGGTCTAGTTTTGAGGTTAAGAAGATAATGGCCTTAATTGCTTGGGATCAAATCTGTAAGCCTAAGCTAGATGGTAGTTTTGTGATTAGGTCTATCAGGAGTATGAATAAAGCTCTTCTTGCTAAGCAGGGTTGGAGAGTTTATCATGAAAATAAGGAGTGGAGTTCTATTTGGAAACATAAATACCTCTTTGGTTCTCCTTCTTTGTCTGAATTTCTTTCTTATCCTAATGTTTTATCACCTTCTACTATTTGGGGAACTACTAGGGGAGCTAAAAATATTTTAATCAAAGGTTGTATGTGGAAAGTGGCTACTAGGAAGAAGATTAGGTTTTGGGATGATGTGTGGATTTTGGATCATCCTCTGATTGAGGATTTTGAGGATAGAACTCTTGTAGATAGATGTAAAAAAACTTTTTGTATTCTTGTGAAGAATTACTAGATTAATAATGTATTTGTTTAACCTTGTTGAAACTAATATGATTTTTTATAGTATCCAATTAATCTTGAATTCTTTTAGCTTGTATCCTCATATTGAAGATCAAATGGTTTGGGGATTAGAACCAAAAGGTTGTTTTAAAGTCTCTTTTGTTTTTAGAACTAAGGAAAAGGGGATTAGACCTTTATAGACTAAAACTTGGATTAAAGGCCTTATTCCTAAAATTTACATTTTTTTTGGATCTTGCTTCAAAACAAAATTTTAACTTTGGACAATTTGCAAAAAAGAGGGGTTTATGTGGTTAACAAATGTTTCCTATGTAAAGGGGATTCTAAAGATAGGAATCATCTTTTCTTAAATTAAAAATATAGTCAAAAAGTGTGGAGTTATATCCTTATCTATTGGAATTTAGATTGGGTTCAATAGAATAATATTCTAGAGTTGGACATGTCCTTCTAAAGAGGTTAATATTGGTTTTCTATGGAAAATTACCCTACCGCATCTCTGGTGGTGAATATGGAAAGAAAGAAATATTATAATTTTTAGAGACAAAAAAACTCTTGAGTGGGTTCTTGGTCATAATATAATTAGAGCTATCAAGGAAAACTTTAATTCTCACAAAAAATTGAGTGATGATATCCAAATCAATAAACCTATGTAGAAAAAAGGCTATAAAATCAAAATTGATGATTAGAGGAAGAATGTAAAATGGGAATCAACCCCTATGGGTTGGATTAAAGATAACTTTGATGGTACCACTAAAGGAAATCCTAGTAAAGTTAGTTGTGGAGGGGTTTTGAGCGAGCATACCAGTAGAATTGTTAATGTTATTGCTATCCCTATAGGGATTTCTCTAGCCATAAAGTTGAAGCTATGATAGTACTATATACTATGAGGCTGGTAGTGGATCTTAGTTATCAAAATCTTTAGATGGAAGGAGATTCACTTAACATTATTAACATGCTTAATAACAAGAGTCTAGTTACTTGGACAATTGAGGTAAGTATAATGGAAATCAAAACCTTATTAATAAATTTGATAATGTTATTTTCTCTCATATTTTTTGGGAGGGTAATTCAACTGCTGATTGGATTGCCAACCAAGCTATCTATAGGGAAAGAAACTTGAGGTGATATGCTGACTTATGCAAGGATGTGGAGCTGATGGTGATAATTAATTATGACAAGACACATGCTAGAGAAGGAAATATTTCCTAAGATTGGAAAATTTATGAAGAGGAGTGATGGGTTTATGAAGGATAGTTTGAGATTCCCTAGGAAGTATTTTTGCACTATTGTGACTTGCATTTGGCATGTAAGTAAGTTTAATAGCTTCATAGTAATCTTCAAATCTTTATTACTTTTTCTAGTTTTTAATAATTTGGTATGTTGCAGGGGAAAAAAAGTTTTCAAGATGGGAGGGGAACCTAGAAAATAAGAGCCAAGCAATTGCAGGGTATGGAATGCAAAGGCCTCTATGTGGGAGATTTTGTAAAAAGGAAAAGAGATGACCTACATTGAGAGACTCCATGGGTATAAAACTCACATTATAGATTTCTTCTTTAAAAACTAGTTTTAAGATAGGGTCACTTTGCATGGTATCATGGTGAAATTGACTGAAGAATTTATTGTTGAGATAACGAGGCTTCCAATGGAAGGGATTAAATTTACCAAGGAGACTAGTAACTCAAATGTGGCTTTCAAGAAATTTCCAAAGATGGAAGATGTAGAGAAGAATTTGGAGAAAAATGGAGACTTTTACAAACTAAATCAAATAAAGGTTATCTAGAGGGACGTGCTATCATGTATCCATGACTATTTTATTCTTGATGGTAGGGCTAAAAGAGTCCATAAATTTCACTTTGTTTTCCTAAATCATTTTAGGCACAAAGATAGGATTTCCTTTCCATTTTTTTTGAAATATTCTCTGCTTCAAAGCCTATATGCTCATAGGAAGAAAGAATCTTGTCATGTGCTTCATGAAGGTTTAATAATACTTATTGAAAATTTTTGTAAAAGTGAGGCTATAAAAGTCTCTCTAATTTTTGAGAAGAGGAAAGGGTCTAGTAATGTTCCCCACTCTAAGAGAATAAAGGTTGAAGAAGAGACTAGTGATAGCAAGAAGGTTTTCGAACAATAGAGGCCTAAGAAAAATGTTGAAATCATAGAATCTAAGAATTTTGATAATGAGGAGAACTTATTTCTAACATGGATGGTTACTCTAGGAGTAAAGGGATGCCAACTAGTAAAGATATTGTAGAGGGAAGTAAGGATAGAAATATTGATTCAAATGTTGGGTCAGAAGCCCTTGGGGAGGATGAAGAAAGACAGATTGACCACCCTTCTCATATGAAGTGTAATGCCAGTGAGGACAAAAATGGAGGAGGATATTGGTAAGGAAATTGAAGATAAGAGCCCTATCAGTAAGGACATCTAGAGTAAAGAAGAAAAGGAGGAGAGGACAAAGAATCTAGATATTAATACTAATAACCAAATCAATACTATGATTACTACGGTTGGTTCTAAGGATTGTGGTAGATGAGAGGGATGACTCTTAGGAAGCTAAACTTTCCTTTCTTTAGATTGCTAAGCTAAAAGCAGAGAATTGGATGTTGAATGCACTAAGAGATCTCAGATGGAAGTGAAAATTGGTAACATCCCTAAAAATCTTAAAGAATATGAGTAGAAGCTTTGTTACTTAATTAAGGAAAGTGGTCAAAAAATGGAACAGGTCACTTCGAGTCTATGTGTTGTGGCAACAAGTCTAGGTCAAAAGAGTAATCAGGAGATAATGTCTCCTGGTAATGTAGGTATGGGGAGTCCAAGAGGACCTAGTCAGAGAACTATGTAGAACACGCAGATTAAGGTTACTAAGGCACTTGATGCTCCTATTCTTATTTCGACTGACATAATCTAGAGTATTGTAGAAGCAAGTAAAGAGGTGGCAAACATTATCAAAGAGCTATTGTAGATGTTGGTTGTGGAGTAGGTGTGTTGGTTGCTATTCTAAGTGATTTTTTTGGTTTTTACTATTTTCTTTCTAGCTTGTTTAAACTCTAGGTTCCAGGTCCTTATAAAACTTGGTTGCTTTTTATGGTTTAAACTTTTGGTTTTAGGTTCCTATAAAACCTAGTTTCAATGTTTAAAACTTTAGGTTTTAGGTCCTTGTAAAACTTGGTGGTACTTTAAATGTTTATCTTTAGTTTTTTATAAAGGGTTTTGGGTCCCTTCAAAACTTGCTTTTACCTTAATCTAAAACAATGCAATAAAACCATTATCTCCATTATCATTCATGAACACAAATTTACAAAAATAACACACTAGCAATATTTACTATACTTAGAATGAGAGTACCAATAGCATATATTATTGTATCAAAATATTGGCCTTAAATATGTATTACATCCATGTATTTAAAAGAAATCATCTCCTCCTTTTGTGTTATAAGTGAGATCTCTTCTAATGCAAATCTTATAATAAGAACTAAATAATTATATACAAACTAACTCTCTTAACGAAGCTAAGTATGTCTCCACCCTTATTTTCATCAATTAATGGGTGCACAATGTTTTACATGGTATAAAAGAATAAAAAGAATGAGAAGATAAGAAGAGAGAAGATGCAAGATGAACTCAGAGTCACTGGCACTTCCAAAAATGTGATCTTGGCCTCAAACTATAGTCAAAATGCATTTTTGGTGCTAAAAAATAGCAAATGGCAATTGACTATCAGCACACTACATGATCTCTAAAATTTTGATGCACCTCTAAGTTTTGTGCACCTTCAAGAAATGTAGCTTTGAAAAGTGCACCTTCAAAAAGTACACCTTGGTGGCAAAACCCAAAAATTCTTCTAAGTGCCAAAATTGAATCTCCAACATCTAGGTTTTCTTATTCTTTATACCAAAATGTATCCTTGAATTGTTGAACTATGGTTTTCATAGAGAAAATCTTGGTCTTTGACTCATCTTCAAAAACCTCAACGCTAGTGGCATTGTAATTTTCATTCACTTCCAAAAATTGCTTGAGTCTTATTCTTTATCTATTGAATGTCTTCATGTAGTCCTTCCATGTGTTTATTCCCAGAATATATCTTATATATCCAATCATCAAGATTCTCTAGTTCCTCTACTAAGTATATCTCCATTACCATCTAGTATTTTTTCCCTTTAATATATTTGAGAGCTTGCAAATCATTGGCCTAGGTGATACCTCATTTAAAAGCCCAAAAACTTGGTTTATAATGGTAACCAATTTGTTAGCATTAGTTTGGATGTTGTGAAAAAGGATAAAATTACCTTTTATTATTTGTACTTCCCTTTTCTCAAAACTATGATGTCATTTCTGACAAGCATCCAAAAATGAATCAATTGGTTGACATATTTGCTTCCTTTCCAATGTAGCTCCAAGAGTGATCTCAGAATTTTCAAAGTCTATTGGCCTTACTACCTCATTCAAATAACCTCCCAATAGATCATTATGTTTCCTCAACATTAAAAGATCTGATTCATCTTTGTGCAAATGTGTGAACACTTGTTTAACACCTATAGTGATCAAAACCATTGATGTATCTATTGTGGGTTTCCCTATGAGTACCTCCTTTATTTGGTAGTTCTTAGGAGTCAATTTCTTTTTATATACACGAGGAGGTGGGATGGAAATATGTGCTAGATAGTCCTAATCTTGATTCTTCATTTTGAAGGAAAATGTTTTTTCATCACCCTTGGGTGGCTTAGGCTTCTTACTCACTTTATTAATTATGGCATTCCCTCTTCTTCCCTCTTCTTCCATCAATTCCATCTAACTCTTTTGTCTAAGCATAACCTCTTTCTTAAGCCACAGTGGTGTTGTCCACATTGGTGACATGTACACACTAAAGAGGTAGGTTCTATTATAGGTTTCTCTCCCTTAGCACTCCTTCTCATGTCAAGGAAGAACTTTAGAGAGAACTTCTGTATCATTTTGTGTTGTGGACCTAGCCTCTCTATTTGGAGGACCTTTATTACTTTCTTCTACTATCTATCTTTTCTTAGATACTTCATCAAGATGAAACTACACATATACTCTCTCCTTCAAATTTGGATTTTTAGGTTCAATTGTAGGAGAAGGTGGAGTTATTGATCCTTTATCTACTACCTTGGGCATATCCTATGTTGGTGGAGGAGGAATGTCAAGGGGTCCCTATGGTAGCAAAGGTAGTGGATTCCAATCTCCCCCTGGTGGCTTGTTCCTAAGGGTGTCTTGTATTTTCTTTCCTACTAGTATCATCTTATTACCTACGGGCATGAAATAAAAATCCCAAAGGTAAAAAAGGTCTACCCCCTCACCCTTCATTTTTTTAATCCATTTATATTTCTCATCTTCAAAGGTCTCAACCTAGATGGGCTCCCTAGGGATAGAAGGTGGTGTCTAACTTGAGCTTCTTCTCCTCTCTTCCTTGGTTGCAATAGTTGAATGATTCACCCTATTCATAGGGAAAAACTTTATTTTCTCTCCTTCCTCCTCATCTTCAACCTTAGGGATGGTTTCTAGCATTTGATTTGAGGGTTTTTTCTTCTTCTGTAGTCTCCTCCTCTTGACACTTACCATCATTGTCTCTATTCTAGCTCATTTGGGGACCCATGGGGATGCATCTTCTACTGAGGCCTGAGTCAGTGGAATGACTTCCTATTCCAATTTCATCAATTCCTTTTCTTATTGATCTTTTTCTAGTTCTTGTTGGTCTTCTTCCTGAGGAACTAGTTCTTCTCGAGCCTTGGCCTCTTGCTCTCTGACCCTAGGGGCTCATGTTCTCTTCTTACTCTTTCCCTTTTGTGCCTTAAAGTAATAAATCTCCCACCCATGGTGATGTACTATATTCAGCCTCACTGGTGACTTGTTAGGGTAGTTTGGTATTGTGACCTTTGTACCTTTCCCATTGTTCTTATTGTCGGCATCCTCCCTTGATCCTCTTTCTAACTGTCAGTTTTCTTGCTATCGGTGTACTTATTTATCTTCACACTTCAATGACATAATTATTGGTTTTCCTTTTCATATTTTGTATGGTGTATTGGCTTGACTTTCTCTTCTATTTTGCATGAACTTTTTGGGTTGGCTCATGCACAACACATGAAGTAGTCTTTCTCCCTTAACTCTTTATTATGTGTACTTTATTTTCTTCATACTAACATTGCATGATTAGGATAGTTAATATTTTAAGTTGGGGGGTGGGGGATTCTTTTCCATGTCATCATTATTCTTCACCACATTACCATTTGTCTACCTCACTCTGGGTGTAATATCTCATGATTTTTCAGCCCCTATCTTGTCATCATTATTCACCATGAATTGCTTTACTTTCCTTATTAACTATAATTTTTTCTTTAAAATTTTCCCATTTTTTTTGCCGTCACTTTCCTTTGCTATTATTTCCTATTTTCAAATCCAAAACTTTCTTTTTTTTACTATTTGATACCTTGGGAGGTAAGCATATTTGCCATGAACCTAATTCTATAGATGAATTGAAAGATGCTAAAGAAGCCCTCAAAATTTTTACTCATTTTAGATGGACATACTACTTTGAATAGTTGTGTGGGTTTGATGAGCCTTCATAGCTGAGTTTTCTGTAGGGTTTCAAGGGGAGATTTCCATAGTGCATGGATTACAATTTCATGTTGATACATAAATAATTATAACTGTCACTTTTCTTCCCCACATTGATGATAACCAATCCCCTCAAGATAATCTAAAGGTATAGACTTGAAGCCTTATACCAAGAAGTTCTTGCAACATGGTGAACCAATTGAAAATTTTTAGGGGCAAGGAATGGTTTGTAAGTCTCCACCAAAACCTTGGGATGAAGTGGCTAAGTTTTTTTATCAAATATATTGCTTGTGAAGGGAACTATAAGTATGTTTTTCTCACCATGCCCATTTAATGCTTCATTTTTGATATGGTATTCTTGATAACCTCCCTTATTACTTGTTATTCTCTCCAAAGAATTCCTATAAACAGTTTCTTGAAGGTCACATTGATTCACTAGCTCATCATTGATTAAGAAATCTATTAGTTATCAAAGCCCTTCATTCTACATAGTCCTCCTTAGAATGGGATGGTTTTATTGGTCAAGTTTCTGAATCCTTAGCTACTCAACAAATCCTTTGAGCCAGTTCTTTAAAAAAATGGTCAGAAAAATCCATATCTTCCCCAAATCCAAATAAATCAAAAGCCCTCCTAGTACAACCCTCTAAAACTAGTAGTTAAACCCTAAAAAAATAAAGGTAAACCAAGTCCATATAATATTAAGAAGATGTGAAGAACCTTTGGTAGATTATAGGAACTCATTGTTAGTGTTGAAACCATTAATGGTGTGGAGGTTCTATCTATTTAAAAACCCATATAGAGAAATGATCATATTTTGAAGAATGTGAGATCTCAACAAAGGAGAAATAGGAAGCAATCCAAAATAAAGGAAATGTAAATCTTTGTTGAGGAAGAAGAATTGTCATCTAGAAGAAGACAAGTGACTAAACATGAGGTGATCCTTCAAGGAAAAGGAACTAAAGGGGAAAATGATGAAGACTCTAATGATAAACATGAACAAGAAGAAGAAACACTAGAAGAAGAAGCTAAAGGTGATCCTAAAGAAGAGAGTGTAGAAGAAAATACAAATGGTCAAGAAATTTAAGTGAGAACATAATCAATACATTAACAGAGCCTCTGGGTGAGAATCCCCAATTTGGGAATATAGAAGATGTGTAGCAAGTCAAAATGAGAAGTCAATTAAAGAGCTCCAAACAGAAACACTACTGAAAAATACAATTATCCAAGAATTCATAGAGAAGGCTAGTGATGTTTCTTTTAAGGGTGTTTTTTAGCAAGAAACTAGGATAATGCGTAAAAATTATGTTCAAGACACTAGTCCATTATTGGAAATAGGGATTATATAGTTTGGAGGTACAATATAGGATGCTCCTAAGAAATTCCCTTTTATAGATGTGTTGAGCTATCATTTGGGACAATGCCTTAATGATAAGAATCCTTTCAATTCCTCTCTTGAAAAACTAATTTGGGATCAACTCCAAGGTTTTGGGTGATCTTTTGACCTACTATAATCCACTCAATTGAAGATAAATGTATTTGTTCATAAGGAGGCCTTTGACGATTCCCACCAATTTGGATAAGATGTCTAATCTACTATTTGAAAAAGTAACCATGAAAGAAATCTATTTTTGGATTTTCTCTTTTATGATGTACGCAAATTATTGATGCATCTATATGAATTCTTAATTTAACCTTGTGTTTGTAAAAGAAAATAACAAAGATATGGTAACAAGAATTTTAAGAAAATGACTTTTAAAAGTAAATCCTAACAGATGTGAGCCACAAAAACAACATGTCTATGAGTTAAGCTTTTGAAAAGATCAATGGGTAACCAATGAAAATAGGAGCTACACTTCCTCAATTCCACTAATGCAATCATTGATGGGAATTTAGTAACTGTAAGATGTTTCATTTCTCATCAAATCACAAGGCCACAAAAAGTGTGCTCATGTGACACAAGAAGCTATTTAGGAGAAATAGGTGATATCTTCTCCAACTTAGGACATTAGGGAAATTTTAAACACATGGAAGACACTAGAACTAAAATATTGCACATTCAAATCAACACAACAAAAGTATTGGCTCCACTATAATTCATGAACATGCTTTCACAAAATATAACATACTCCAAAAAGAATAACTCCACTCAGAATGAGAGTACACATAACATATATTATTGCATCAAAATAATGGCCTAGAATACATATTACATTCTTTAAATTATAGGCAATAATCTCCTCAATTTTTGTTGAGAGTGAGAGATTCCTTCATGCCAATATATGCTTAAAACTAATAAAACAAATCTAATTATATACAAATTGACTCTCTAAGGGATGCTAACTAGGACTTCACCCTTAATCAATTAATGGGTTCATGAGCCTTTACACATCTTAAAACAAATAAATAATAAGAAAATAAGAAGATCAAAGCTAGAAGATAATGTGGGAGCCTCTAAAGGTGCCAAAAATAGAAGCTCAACCTTTTGTAGATGTGTCAAAGAGTTAAAATGTTGTCAAAATATGTTTTTGGTGCATGGAAAGCTCTAAATTAGGAATTGGCAATTATTTATTGGCACATAGTCACTTCTTCAAAATTTTTGGCACACCTCTAGAAATAGCACACCTTACACACCTTGGTGACAGACTTCAAAATTGTAAAATTTTCCCAAGTGTTCAAAACTAAAAATATAGCTTTTGGGTTTCATTCCCTTTTATACCAGAGCTATGTCTGGGTGTTTTCTCTTGAATTTCTCAATAATCTCTATCAATTGGGCTACATTTGATAAATCTAAAGCCTCATACTTATTATTTACTATCTACTAGTAGTTGCTAACCTCTATACGAGTCTCTAAAAAGTCCTCAAGTTTTATATCTAGTTCTAGCAATGCATCTTTAGACTCAAATGCTTGTCTAATATCTTTATTAGATGAGGCATTCTCAAAAGTTCCTTAGAAATTTTGAATTATTAATTGTACTAAATGGATCTTTGTCTTTGAATTGTCTTCAAAAATATCTATCCCAACAGCATTATAATATCTCTCTACTTCCAAAATTTTCTCTTGAACTTGGTCGTTGAGCTTTTGAATCTTTGCATGCAATGTCTCCATAACATTATTTCCTACTAAAATCTTCTCAATCCAATCATCTATCTTATCGAACTCTTCCACAATACATACATCCATAAGCATACAATACCTATGACTCTTTATTGATTGCAATGCTTGATGATCATTACCCCAAGTGTGTACCTCATCCATCAATCACAAATCCTAGTTCAATATAGAAATCATCTTATCTACACTAGCTTGCATATGGTGTAATAGGTTCAGATTACCCTATATTATATATACACCTTTCTCCTCAAATTTATCATATTATTGTTGACACACATTCAAAATTGAATCCATCTGCACCCCGTCCTTTCCTTTTTTGTCAAGTACCACACCTAAATTTTCCTCTAGATGATCTGGGTCTAAAGGACCAAATACTCCATGCAAATAACCTCTTAGAAGCTCATTTTATTTCCATAGCATTATCAACTTAGATTCTTCTCATTCTATATATTTAAACACTTCTTTGATCCCTGTAGTGATTAACACTTTTGTAGTGTTTACAGTGGGCTTTCCTAAAAAGAATTCCTTAATTTGATAATCTTTAGACATCAAATCTTCAATATCTACATGTAGAGGAGGGATGGAAATATGAGTCAACAAGTCCTAATCTTGGTTCTTCATAATGAAGGCCAATGTTCATGCATTACTCGTAGGTGGTTTAGATTTCTTGAGGGCTTCAATAATTCCTTAGTTCCCTCATCCACACTACAATGCAATTGCCTCTTTTGTATGACCATCACCTCTCTCTTTAGCCAACCTGGAGTAGTTTTTTATTTTTGTGGAGTCTGATCAATCTCCAAGTAGTAGATTTTTGTGATATGGAGCATAATCAAACTCACAAATTTATTTGGCATGATTTCCCTCTAGATTATTTCTATGGGAATTTGGGGGAAACACCCCCAAGATGAGGTCAATGGGCAGCACCCCTGTAGGGTCTTGAGGTAGTCAGGTGCACTCCCTATCACACTACAAGGTGGGGTTGAGGGGGCAACACCCTCGTAGGGGTTTCTAGGGGTAGCACCCCCGAAGCCAAAAATTCCTTTATATTGTAAAAGGCATTGGCTACCATTCCTATTATTCTAGCCCTAATTTTTGTAAGTAGCAAAAGCTTGTGTAAAAAGGCTTAGGGTCAGGGATTTCATAATCAATGGTGATATTGTAGCTTCACGTAGTGGTGTTGAGTTGTAAGGGATTATAGATTGTAATCAAGTTGTAATTACTAGATAATAATAATATTGGACTTGTTGTTGGTGGATGTAGCCCATCGATTGGGTGAACCATGTTAAATCTTGGTGTCTTGTGTTCTCTTTTATGCTATCTATTATTTTTTGGAATTGGTTATATTTGCATGTAACTATTATTTTCATCTAAGGTTATTCCTAACATAGTTCCCATCGAATACATGTACTTTTCTAAAGAAGGGTTTTATACTAAAAGACCCTTTCCCTTATCAATCGTCTTTAGTGTCTTCTCCTTTTGAGAAAGATCTTCACATTGAGCCTTTTTTTTCTAGTGGCTAGGGTCCTAACCTTGGTATCATGAGGAGTTTTCTAGGGTTGTTCATGTATTTGAACCTCCTTTGATACCTCACTAGTTGGCAATTGTTTTGGTTCTTTCTCTTTGGCAGCTTGCTTTGTAATGTATATAGCTAAAGGAAGAGGAGAAACTGATCCCTTTTCTAGAAATGACAAGTCCTGAGGTGGTGTTGGTGGGACATACACAAGTCCTTGTGGTAGAGGTGGAAATTGACTCCAATCCTCTCTAAAAGGTTGATTCATTAGTGTATCTCTACTTTTTCCACCCACCATTTTAGTGCCAACATGCATGAAGTCAAAATTGGAAATGTCAAAGGCATCTGTTTCTTGTATTTCTTGATCAATCCACTATTGCTGCTCATCTTTCAATTTTCTAACCTAGATAGGTTCTTTGGGAATAGATGGTGTTGTCACTATGGAGACATTCCTTCTTTTATCTTCAGTTTCCCTACTTGATTGAGTCCTTTGACTCAAAGGGAGATTATCTTCCTCTTCTTCTTCTTCTTCTTCTTCTTCTTCTTCTTCTTCTTCTTCTTCTTCTTCTTCTTCTTCTTCTTGGAGAATAGTCTTAGGAACTTCAAGAATAGGAATTACTTTCTTTTACAACTTTCCCTTTCACTTCCCTCATGCAAAATAATTTCCTTTAGCCCTCTTGGCTACTAAAGGTGATGCTTCTTCCCCTTTACAAGTTGATTTCACCTCTTGTGCTTCATCTACCAATTCTTGCTCAAGTTTAGGCAAGGGCACTTGCATAGTTTCTAGAACATAAGCTGCTTGCTCACCTTGAGGTTTAGGCACTATTGGATCTTGTTCTTCTTGTTGAATGGATCCTCTTTTACTTTTATTATTTCTTTGATCAGCTCAAAAATATTCAACATCTCTTTCATGTTGATACATGGTTTCTTGCCTGACAGGAGATTGGGCAAGGAAAGTAGGCACTATAACTTTAGCACCTTTACCCTAGGGTGTACTATGGCCTGTAGATCTTCTTGTGACGTTTCCTTACTCTATCAGAAGCAGATGTAAGTTGCCTTGCAATCTCCAGTAGAATGAGCCTATCTGATGGATATCTCAAGAGTTTCTTCAAAGTTATCATGGTACTAGCTACTCTTAGATAAGTGAATGTCTTGATTTGGATGTAGTAGGTGTCGATCTCAAGAATCCTTGCTACTTCCTCTACTAGAATCCTCTTGGCATAATCACCCTCTATGAAATGGATGATTGCAAAGATGAAAGCATTATTCACTATCCTATACTCCTTTCTCTAATCTGAGAGCTTCTTCTTTACTAGCTAAGGGTTTACCATGTATGGCCAAGTGTTGGTATCTTGCATGTTTCCCTTCTTGTACAATCCTGGGTTATTAGTTGTCCTAGCCGCCAATAGATACAACAAGTATGATGTCATTTCAAACATAGGGTTAGTTTTGACTCCCACTAGCTACTCATCTAAGTTCTCACTCGGCATTGTGGCCTAATTAATCAATATTTTTACATTCTAATGGTATCTATGAAATGGACCATCCAGACATTAAGATGTCCTATTTCTAGTAAACCCATGACTCTACTCAGAACCACTATAGTATAACCAATGTCATCCTTCATATATCCCCTTGTCATATCAACCTTTCTAGCTCTACATCCTACTAGTGTCCTATCAATCAAATATGATGATTGAATGATTTCAGTAGCCTTTACTTCATTCTCCCTGTACCATCATTTTGCCCGATCATAAGTTATCTTCACATATTGATCAACTCTAGGTAGATGGAAGACCTTTTCAATATTTATGAGTGTTAGGTTAATTACAATTTCTCCTATAACACTTTTCACATCTCTTTCTTCTGATTTATAATTCTTAGCCAATGCCATGATAAGTTTGGACGACTAAATAGATGTAGGATGAGATGATGCATTCACCAATCCAGATTTGATAAGCATAGAAACCATTGAAGACCTCTCTTTAGGTTTTTTATAAACCACAAGGGACACATTCCAGTCTATATGACCCAGCTCAACATCTCAAATTTTTGAATGTCCATCTTGAAAGCATGATCTCATAGGTACTCCTTGAAGCTTCAATACAATAGGATTTAGGGAAAAAAAAAATTGTGATAAAGGAGGATGAGGACACTGTTTGATTTGCACAATAAAGAAAACTATTAGTCTAGAAATTCAAAAATCAAATCCTAATCAAACCCAAAATACAAGAAAAATCACACCTAAAAAACCTAAACCTCAAGAAATAGCTAAAATTCCCCCTTTTACAGCCCTGAAGAGCAATTTGGTGCACCTTGCACACATTGAAGGCACACTAAGTGTTCTTTATTACTCAAACTTAGCTTTTACTATGTGGTTGCACACCTATGTAGGTGCACACCTTTGTGGGATGTGCACATGCCCATATGTTTGACTGTGCACATTGTAATGTGCTAAGGGAAAAGAGAATTTTTTAAATTATAAGTGTTCAAGATGTCAAGGGTGCACACATGCGCACCTTACATGCGCACACTTACTTAACTTAGGTTAATGTGTTTTAACAATGATGTGCAGATACATACCTTGGCAAGGTGTGCATTTGTACACCATTAGCTTAGTTTTTCTTAGGTTAAGAGAAAGGTGCACATGTGTACACCTTGGGGAGGTGCACACATGTGCTCCTTTCCTTGGGTGTCTTTAGGTTTTTCTTTGTTTTTTTTTTGTTTTTTTTGTTTTTTGAACCTTAAGAAAAGTACACACATGCACACCTTAGATAGGTTACTTTTATCTTTGATGACTTGGTGTATTGTGTGTGTAGGTTGAGAAGCTATCACACCTTGAAGGGTGCAAGGGTGTGGTCTAGAGTGGGAGCAATACAAACAATGATGTAGAGAGAGGAAGGGTCCCAGGTAATGATAGACCCAGGACCATGTGCACCCTTTGGAGGTGCACACCTGCATAGGTGCCTAGGTGTGCATCTCCAAAGGATAAATGTGCACACTTGTGCATATAGTGCACCTACATACCTTGGATAGGTGTGCATGTGTCCTAGGTGAAATAGTGTGCCTATTTGCACAAAAATCACCTTTTCACTCTGAATTTCACTATTTTGACATCTGATTTTTTCTAATCAGAGGAAAACACAAGACCCAAACCCTAGGTAGTGTCCAAAAAAATGTCCAAAGCCCCAAACTAAGGGTTTGGGAAATGAAAAAATTCACTAGGGGGTCCCCATTTCTAGGAGAAATGGGGTGTGTGTTGTGAAACCACAACAAGATGAAGTTCCTCATAACCACACACATCATATAGAATGCCTAAAAAATAAAAATTAAAAATAATTCTGAAATTTTTGAATTTCTTATAGTAGAAAGGCATGCATTCCATTTTGCATGTGCACAAATGTGGAAAATGATCATTGAGCTTCAAAATTCTAATCAATAGCTACAAAGATAGTTGCAAACACTTATTAATGAAGGGAAAGGCACCATAGATTTTCCAAGAATCTCCAAGAATCTTCTTGCCCAATTTTCTAAGTTTGATTGTCCACTTAATTTGCATGAGGACATGCAAAATCCTTCAGCTAAGGGATATGATGGGTGTATAATTGTGTCTCCTTTTTTAGCCTCTTTTATGTGTCTCATCATTCCTTAATTCTTCTCAAATTTTTTTATGCCATTAGTTATTAAGGGAATTCAATATATTTAATAGATTTTTAAGGGAAATGACAATTCCTAAAATGTGATGCTAAGTATAAAAAATAACAATGATTTGATTGGTTTCTACTATAGGAACTAAACATGGGTGACCAAGCAATTATAAGAACTTTGTAGTGACTGGGGTATTTGTACATACATATCATAGCTCTATTTTGTGATCTTAGTTTAGGAAGATGTTTTGTATTCTAATCTTAGGCCTAGAATAAATTTAGGCCAAAATATTATACTATTATTATTATGGTTTTTATATGGTAAAATACTTTTCACTTATGACTAAGATAGCATTTGTAAAATTTAGATCAATGGCCTGCAACCATAATAATTTGCTTCAACCTTATTTTGGCATTTTAGAAACTATATAAGAACATGTATGATCATAAGGAGGAATAGAGAAATATACTTATCAGAACGCTATTATAAATCATCCTTCTATATCCTATTTGCTACCATCCTTAGAAGATGCTTAATTACTTGAGTATATGTCTTCTACCATGCTCTCCTTAGATTTCTTTCTGTAATAATATCTCACCAAGTTCATGGTGAATTAATTGATGTCAAATTGCCTATCACGATTACTAGTGAATTTCCTTACTACTTGGAAAGATAGGTGTATCAGTAGTGCTTCAAGGGTAAAAGCACAAACTTGTGTCACTCTTTTAAAAAGGAAAAGGCTAACAAAAGTGTAGTTGTTCACATTCAATGACATAAACTAGTAATATTATTAAGAATTTTAAAATGAAGTAAACTAATGAAGTGTGTAGAAATGGATGAGTTTTAGGATTATAATTTTTAATAATTATTTGGAATAAGAAATTATATATTTTCCTATTTTTAAGAGATAAATTTTAGCTGCTAAAAAATGTTGGAAATTAGGGGTCTAGTTCCCACCACAAAAATCTATGGAAATAAACTATTTCCCTTTGATCTTAGATTATCTTATTGATAATATATGTAGCTAGAACAATCAAAAATAAAAATGGGCTTTAGAATTGTATTTTCTCTTTTATAACAATTCAAATTTCAACTTATTCAAATCAATCATTTTCATCTCCCACCATGAAATAAATCTATTCCAACCAAAGGGAAAATTATATATTCTAGAAGAGGACTCTCTCCTCTAGAACAACATAAAATTTGTAATCTTTTTTATATTATTTAATATATTTTTCTTTCTCAAAATTGACACCTTCTCAAGTGTTAAAATATGTAGTTGTAGAATTTTTTAATTACAATATACTATATCTAATTAAAACACTATGAACTCTATATGAGAATATTCCTGGCTTTGAGCTCTATAAAATGGTGTTTATATTTTATTAAAATATTATCATAATAAATAGTAAGAGTTATTGAAACATTAGTTTTCTAAAATAATTATATTTTTTGAGTAATTGGATACTTACTAGTATAAAACATGCATTTAATAGACATTTCCAATTGGAAAAGTGTGATACAATATATAACTTAGCTAGAATCATTTTATCAAGATCATATGTTTGAAAAAAAAAAAATTAGATAGAAATGCTCAAATTCAATCATTCTGATAAGTCATCCTGAAAGGTGACACAACTTTGCATTTTTACCCTCAAGCTTAAACACTGCAATTCTAATTTTCTTCAGATTCTCTATGTTTTCTATAGTTAATGTCTTACAATCCCACACATATTAACCTTCTCTCTCTTTTTGGTTATCAATTGTGTTGCATGGATAAATCTAATAGGTACTAAGTTCAACCTTGAACTATAGTTCATTTTGTAACCAATGATCTTGTTGATCACCCTTACATCTATTTTCTTTATAATGTCAATCCTCATATTCCTCCCATCTAATTCGGTCTTCATATTTTTTTCCACCATCTTCTTCACATTATTTTCATTTACTAGATTTCTTCCCTCATTGCTCAATCCTATTAACTTATGAATTATATCATTGTCAATCATGACAGACATATCTCCAATCTAGAACATTCCTTCATGAATTCATCTTAGAATGATTCTACTCCATTTGTGATTGTCAAATTTCATATAAAACATATGGTTCACTATGTTTAGTTCTTTCAAATGTGAAAACTCTTCTTTCAACTCCATGGAAATATAGATCTATGTCCTTATGAATGCCATTGTCTCCAATGCTCTCAAACTTGCAATGTATGTATGATCTAATGTCTTTTATGTACAAGACATTTTCTAGAGCTCATGAAAATGCTCCTAATGGATTATCTACTTGAGATATGAATGGATTATTATTAAACATATACCTTGGCCTCTCATTTACATCAAACATAATAGGATTCTCTATTCCAATTGATTCAAATACTTCAAGAACTTTGTAAGATACCTAGAATTCTTGTAATGAGGGATTTTCTTACTTCACATTGTGAACACTTCAATTTTGACTTTTCTTGCTATCAAATTGCTCTAAATTTCTCCTTAATTCTTTATAATATCAAATGATACTTAAGATTTTGTTTGAATATGTTAAATCTTTCAAATTAAACTTCACATTTATTGCACATCTACCAAATTTTTGTAAAAAGTTGTTACTGTTGACCAGTAAGTTTTTTTTAACTTTGTCCTTGTTCATGCAATCACCAAATGATTTATGCTCTTAACCCAATATTCCTTATTATTTTTTCTACCTCCATATAAATTTTCAACTTATAATTTTATTTCAAACTTATATTCCTTATTTTCGATACTATGTCTTCAATAAAAGGTGCTTAATTCACATTATGGTTGATTTCAATCTTCCATGAGGTGCATTAGAAAATTGTTCTTCTAAAAACACACATGATTGTTTTTGGATCTTTTCCCTTCACAAATACTTCCTTGAAGTCTTCAACATGCTCTTTAAGTACTTCATTCTGACTATTATTGCTAGTTATATCATTTCTTTTGTCATTTATGTTATCTTTCCTTTTGTAGTTTGGGTTTCTATTGAAGTTCTTTCTATCAATTCTAGAAAATATTGATATGTGCCCAAATTTATTGCATAACTAACATATAAATGTATTACCTCTTTGATTAGATCTATTCTAACTATTTAGAGCTTTTTAATTCCTTGCAATGTGTCCAAAGTTGTTACACTTATAACACACAACATTCCTTCTTACTACATTAGCTCTTTCTTCATCATTGGATCTTCTTGTGGATATCCTTCATTCATTAGTTCCATGATTAGTATCCCAAAATATTCTACTATTTTCATTATTTCTATCAAAATGAGGATTTCTACAATCTACTACTTTATGTCCAGAGCCATGACAATTATAACAATAGAAATGTGTAATAGGTTTAAAATAATTACCTATGCAATATCTCTTCATTGTCATGCCCATATATGCATGTATTTATATATGATTTTCATTGGGATATTAATTCTTGAGTTCAGTATGTAGGAAATGGAATCATGGAATTTAATCAGGGAAACAAGGGTTAAATTTATGCAAGCATGACATAGCCAAGGAGAATCTTTGTAAGATTAAAAGACTTGTTGCTATGTGTTTATTTTATAAATGTGAGTTTGCATCTATGTAATAAATTTAAATACATGAGTAATTAGGGACATGTCATTGTGATGCGAAATATTTTTTAATGTGTCACTTGACACTTATAATTGTACATGTGTTTGGGCACGTGGTCACTTAACCTAAACCTAATCCTCATTTTATACTCAAGTAAACCCACTTAGGAGAGTGTTAGGATGGGTCACCATCATGTGAATTTTGAATTGAAACTTGAAAGCATTTTAGAGGGGCTAAATGTGGTCCAAAGTTCTATTTTTTGAAAATAATCCACCCACATGATATTATAGCATGTTAGGGTTTTAAATTTAACCATTTAAGTGCCCAAATAACTTAGAAGAACCTTTAAAAAATGCATTCTTGAGCCATTTCGAATTTGGAGTCACCCCATGATCTTGCTTCCACATTTCAACTGAGTCAAAAGTTACGAGTTTGGTAGGGACAAAAGTGTAAGAGATAGTGGGCTTGATTTTTTTTTCCAAAAGTGTGATAGTGTGTGGGATAGTGGAGAAGTCATTTTAGAGGGCTTGTGATAAACTAGTGGAGTGCTCGATCACTCTCTAAGTTTAGAAATAATTAAGGTTATTGGAGGGAAAAGCTAAGGAAGGGATCTCTTCAACGAAAATCATTGTGAATTGCTTGGTTTCAACATTGGCACCCATGCCATAGTTACTCATTGAAGCTTGCATTATAGTGTTGAATCTATGTTTATGGAGAAATAAAATTGTGCATTATGTGTTGTGTTGTAAATATTGTGGTGTGTGCTTTGTTATATTTTGTTTTCTTTTTTTTTTCCTTGTTTTTTACAAGAGTTTTGTTCATGGGTGTGAGGACTTGACTCACCCTTTGGGAAGGGAAGAGAAGTCCAGGGTGAACAAGTTAGTTGGGCATGACAATGTAGTTGTGAGACTTGGAGTATGTGCTCCATTATAGCCATAATCATTCATATCTTACTTTGGGGGTGATAAGGGAGGTATGGTGGAGAGATAAATTTTATGGAGTATAGGCCCCAATAAAGCTATAGTTGATGATAGTTTGTTTGGAATTTATTGTGAAGAGGAGGATGATTGTGAAAGACCAAAAGGGCATGGAAATTTCTTATTGCAGATATTGTTTTATATGGAAAATCTTCTCTTTGAAAATCAAACCTTCACCCTATGTTCATGGTTCCATTTGTGAACCATTGTGAAAATACCTTGGGTTGGGATTGTTTAAGTATATTATTGTGGTTTTTATTCATTTGTAAGATTGTATGTGGTAACCTATTTGAGTCATGTTTCCCCTAGCTTGGTGGGTGGCCTCATAGAGGCCTAGGATGGGAGATGAGCCTCCATGGCTCTTGTGTGATCAATTTTTAGGTTTACCTTGTGCTCTTGGAATCTAAAGAAGGAACTAGGGTTCCTATACATTGATATAACATGGAAAGAACATGTCATTGTGCATTGCATTGAAGATGAAATCTCCATTTATGTTTTTGTGTATTACATTTGTAAAAGGATGCATTCTCCATCTCATGTACATTATTGTGAAGTGTAATTTCATGAGAAATATGTTGAACTTGGAAGATGATTGTAGGAAATTGCATTGTGACTTCAATCACATTCCTTTATATGCATTTAAATAGAAGGATTGATGCATCAAATAGTTTTAGATGGGATGTAAAATAGACTTATATCTAGGATAGTTCATTGTTTTTCTATTCTTGTAATGACCATGCATATGTTGTATCATGCTTGTTTAGATTCATGAATTAATGTGAGAAAATGTCTTTCAAAAGAAAAAGAGATTGTTCATGTTTAAGAAATTTTATTATGTATTGGTTCAATAAGAAAATTCATTTCGAGTACCAACATGGGTAGGAAGAATTGATCTGTTAGTTCACACTTGTTCTTATTTTCAAAAGCATTACATGTATTAAATTTATTTTTCAAGTGGACTTGATAGGTTATTAATCTAGACATATACATTAGAATGTTAGAACAATATCACATTAACAAAATTATTATCACTATAGTTGAATAGAAAAGGTAAAACTTTATAGAAAACACAACTTAAGATTACATGAATAAGAAAGGTTGGGAGAGTGATTTTTCCATTTTGTGGAAAATTTATGTGGAGTGAAATAATACACTCCCCAATTATGGTCTCCAATTATAGTCCATTAAAATAATCCAAAGAATATTCTTGAGATTGTCTAATTTCAAAAAATGTATATAATCCCTATATCCTAAGGCTATAATGTAGCATGCAAGGTTCAAAATGGACAACCCCATGTCCCATCAAAATTCATTGACCATGCATGTCTAGCAATAAAATTAAAAAAAATAGCTAAATATGAAAAAATAGCTAAATAATAGAGGAGGGAGATCATGAGATCCCCATCTCCTCCTTCTACCACAAACCTCAAGGTGCCTCGATATGCTACCGAGGACCAAGCTAATCTCTAGACAAACTATAAAAAAGACAAAACAAAGTCAATTTTTTTTTTTCCATATTCATGAAAACAAAGCATTTTTTTGCCTATTTTTTTGTTTTTTTCAACTACAAACTATGTAGATCATGAAGATCAAATGGTTAAATTTTTAGAAAAATCCATGTTGTTTTCAATTTTTTTGAAAATTTGTCAATTGTACAATTTGTTTGGAGGATAGCCATGTATAACCACTAATGGGAGGGGGCATGTTAGGACTTCCCTATAACTCCCTCCCCATGTCCACATCAGCCTCACATTTCCCTCACATTATACCACGTGGGCCCCACTTCATACCACTATCCTAACTGGTCGCATGTCCAAGCACTCACCCTTCTCAATAGATTGGACATTGACTTGGGTTGGTGGGACCACCAACCTCCCCTTTAAACCCCTCCCATCCCTTTTCAGAACCTTCACCCAAGATAGACACTCAATGGTAACAAGGGGTTAGATTTTGGAAAAGTATGTGGAAGCTTGGGTAGCATACCCAACATGGGAAGTGCCAAAGAGATGAGGGGAAAGGGAGAATTAGGTGACCAAGTGGCCAATAGGAATATAGGGCTTGATGTTTCAAAATTACCATGGGTATGGGTTGGGTGGATTTAGCATTTTTGGGATATGAATTGATAATCACTAGGATTTATTGTTTAGTCATTTAAAGTGGAAAATATATTAGTAAAGGATGGTAAATAAGATAGAAGTAAATAGGTAATATGCATATATAGTTTCATGTTAATATATACATATATAGTAAAAATGATTAGTTATAACTTATATGTATCTTAATGATAGTATATAGATTAAATAATGGGGCATCTATGCAAATGTTTAGTACATAGTAATAATTGGTAGGATTTTAATTAAACATTGAACCAATTTTATGAGAATTAGTAGGACATCTATTAATTTGTAGGAAATGAAAAACTTAGTTAGATATTTAGAATTTGCAATTAGAAAGGAACTAGTTTATGGAAGTGAGATGAGAGAATGCGTGTAAAGGGTCATTGAATAACATTAATTGATAGTTAGTGAGATCACATTAGTGGATAATCAGAATGATAAAAAATTAAATGTTTAATATATAAGTAGAGTATTTACATTGTTTAATTATGTAGAAGATAACTAATAATATAGAGGATAGGTTTTTAGTAGTTAATGTTAGTTAACTATTTTGATCCACATAAAATTTAATCAATGGGAAAGTGAAATGTGGGATGTGGTTATAGTGGTTATAGAGCTATGAGATAGATCTAGTGGTGGATGAATTATATAGTTTAATTAATATCTAATGAGTTAGGGACCAGTATAGCAATAGTGTAATCATCTAATGGTTATACCTTACCAATTCCATATATACTTAAGTTTAAAATTCTATGTTGATATATCCAAACTCTTATATTAAGGTTATTTTCTATATCGATTCAACTATACTACACCATCATAATAGATGCATGTGCATCTTGTAACTCTAAGGAACCCTAAAATATTTCAACACCCAAGTATAGTTTCCCCATCAATTTAATCATGATTAGAATATAGAGTATCAAACGAATGAGGCATCTGTTTATAACACCATAAGAGTTAAGCATTCAATTAAATCATACCCTTAAAGTCAACAAACCTATAGGATCACTTTCATATAGTGGTTGAAGTTTGTAGTCCCCTATCAATACAACCATTTCTCATAGACCCTAAGTAGTTTTTTTCTTAACCCATAACTAATTGTTGTCCTATTTGCATCATGCATGTAACAATATGTATTTTCTAAGTTTTTCCTTCAAAAAAATTTGTAGTTGTTTTTTTTCCCTAAAATTTTGTTGATGACATTCATATGACCAACTTCATTTCATATGAAACATCTACCTCTAAACTCATGTCTAACTTCTTTAGGTGGTTCAACTCGCTCTGTTTATTTAGGTTCATCACATTTTCTAGGTTGAATTTCTTACTTAACTTCTATAGGTACTTTTCTAGACTTGCTTGGTTCAATCACATCTTTCTTAGAGGTTTTAGCTATTGAATCTAGTTCCTTCCTAGCTTTGATTTTCTTTATTGATTTTTCTCCAATCAAATATCCAAGACCTTTCTTATCATAAGAAGATCTCTAATAGAATTCCATATCAATAGGGATCTTACTCAAGTTGTTAATCCTCTTACGAGACCCCTTATGAAGATGATTTACATATCCTTGGTATGCCTGATAGGGAATGGAACAATAATGAAAGCACCATGAACTTGGTGACATATTATTACAAAAAGAAATTTGAGCAGAGGATGGTAGAAGACATAAACAAGATGATGAAAATATTACAAGAAGCAATGAATCAAAGGTACATAATTCCACCCTCACTAGTGTTGAAATACAAAGATGATATATTTTTCATGGTTGAAATAGTGTCACTTGCATGGAGGCAATGGAGCCAAGATTTAAGTTCATAGACCCTATGTGCTATGAAATGAGTGAATATGTGATAGAAGGGTATGTGAATATCATACTCAAACTTGAAACTGATAAGGATAGTCCTAGGTGGTGAACCTATGCTAAAAAGATCAAAGAAGTAGAGAGAAAGCTCTACAACAAGGAGATAAAGAAGAATGTGGAGAAGAAATTTGAAACAATTATCAAGAAATCAAACATGACCATGAAGAAAAGGGTATAGCCATAGAGATGAAGTCCAGTGGATAGACTAAAATTTTTGTAGCAACAAACCTAGTAGTGGTAGGACCTTCTAAAGGGGTCACCATAGCAGAGTGATCTTTGGAGATATGTACTACCCCATGATGTAGTTGCACAACTATAACCCACTCTAGTCTAAAGGCAAAAACATTATGAGGAAGTGAAAATAGGTAGGAGAAATATGTTACTCCTCCAAGCACAAGGAAGTTTGAAAGACTCACAAAGGTGAAGACAAAACCCATTGAGTCCCCTAGAAAGAAGAGAGTAAAACAAAAATAAAGTGGACCTGGTAAGAGAAGAAAATCACTAAAACTTGTTGAATCTAAACCAGAAGAATGAGAAGGTGAAGAGGAGAATGAGGACAGACCTACAAAGAAAGTAGTAGGAGAAGTAAGAACTTCAACTAGAAATAATCTCTAGAAACCAAAGGTAGAGAATTTAAATGTATAGATTATAGAAAGTGATAATTTCATTCAGTTAAATAAGTACTATAGTATGTATAGCAATATGGATAGATTACAGTTAGAGAATGCAATTGTGAGAAACATGATTTTGAAGAATAAAATGTTTGAAGATATTCAAAGGAACATACCAAAAGAATTATTCAATAGATTGATCAATATAAGAAGAAAATTTATAGAAGAACATAGGAAAATTAGGGAAAACATGATAAGAAAGATTTGCAAAATTAACACTGATAATGATATGAATAGTATAATGAAGGGTATTGAGCCCTTTTTAAGAAACAAGAGAAGAGCCATTCTTTTAATGGGGAAAATTATTACGAGGTTAACAAGGAAATAGAGGAACCCATCATCAAATACATGACCTCTATGTCTAAGTCGCATAATAGAGTGCAAAGTCAATCAGAGAAATCCCTATGATTGATGAGTAGACCACTTCAGAAGCAATAGAAGTAGAAGTTAAAGACACCAAAATGATAGATCTATCATCGCAAATATTAATTGGGATAGACACCATGAAAATTTCTGCCACAAAGGTAATTGTAAAAATCATAGAGGATCCTTTTCAAAATCGTGGCCCCTACATTGTTGGAAATATTATTGATTACACTAGCTCTAAGGAGGAAGAGGAAAGAAGGAAAGCAGAAGAGAGGAGAAAGAATGAAAGAATAGAGAGACTAAAGAAGTGGAAATAAGAGGAGAAGAAAATAAAAGAATAAGAAGACAAGAAGAAGAAATAAGAGAAAGAAAGGAAAAGGGAGGAAGAAGAGAAGAAGAAAGAAGAAGAGAAAAAAAATAAAAAAGAAGAAAAGAAAAAAGAAAAATGAGAAGGAAACTAAGGAGAAAATGAATAAAAATTGGAAGGTTGTAATGCAATAAACTACATTCCTACCTTAGCTCAAACATGTCAACACAGAAGTTGACAAAAGTAGTCTTCCAACATGATGCATATGAGTTAATTGTCACACCAATGAAAAGAAAATTACCAATGATTCCCACACTCCCAGAATAATCAAATGATGATGATGATCAAAAGGGTCTCATATCTTCCTTGAAAATACTTTTAGAGAAGAATAAGATAGTTAAATCTCTAGAGAGAACATTGGGAGAAGTTTTGGATAGAATGCAAAAAGCAATAACATCCAAGGTGATAAAATCAAACCTATAGACAAAGGATAAGGATATGTAGAAGTGTTTGATGAAGAGTTAAACACTCTAAGGTATTGCATTGGTTTAGGCTCGGGAAAAACATGATGCACAACTATTTGATACAATTTTCACAAATGTGCGCAATAATCTACAAGCATTGGATTTTTGTATACAAGAGTTGAGAAATTGTCTTGTAGTAGGAAATAAGTTTTATGGACAATGTATCATGTCCTACAACCATCTTAAAGACATTGACAATAATATTTTGGCCTAGATGAGTTAGCTTCAAATACTCACTTTAGATTGAAACAACTTGATAAGAGCAATGAAGATAATGACAATGAGTTGTAGAAAGTTCACGATGCCATCACGATTATTGAACAAGAGAGGGAAATGATGATTAAAAGATTCTCTATTCGTAGAGAACACTTATCCCCAAAGATCAATATACTTCATAGGCAGCTAGAAGAATTTCTTATTGCTAGGACATCATATGAGAACTTTGCTTATACTAACTTGAATGCAATGGAAGTAGTGTCATATGACCTATGCGCACTAGTAAGCACTACAGAGGCATTAAGAGACACATGGAAGAAGTCACTAGAGATGTTAAAGATATAATTTTTAGATTGTATCTCTAGATTATCAAGTTGAGCCACAAGAGGTAATTCAATTTTAACATGTAAATAAGTTTTGACACCTTTGTCATTGATGTCAAAGGGGGAGTAATGTACAGACCAAAATAGAATTGGAGATTTATAAAAGAGAGTAACAATTTTATACTAAGGGGGAGTAGTACTTTTAGGAAAGATAAGGAAAATATGGTTATATGTAATGATCCACAAATTTTTTAATTTTTGAAAAGTTTTTGATGAAACACTTTGGGACTTAACCAATTTTCCCATATGTTGCCATCAATGCCAAAGGAAGAGGTTGTTGGAAATATGGCTAAGTAAGATGAGTACTAGTTATCATTTATGGAAACATATTACTGTAGAATAGAAGGAAGATCATACAACTAAAGATTTCATGACCAAAGATAGAAAATTGTCTACATATCAGATAGTTGAATATCTATTAAGAGGTAGTTTTGATATTGCAAAGTCTATGGTGTGAATTGGAACATTTGCAATTAAGGATAGGTAGATCATAGTCTCATGATTATATACCTAAGTGCATAGATTAGTACAAATGAAGTTATAAGAAAAACACTAGTAAAGGTAGAAAATGAATTAAAATAGAGCATATCAAAAAAGGGTTAATAATAGGCTAAGGAATTATTTTGGCCACAAAATAATTACTTAATTATTTAGGAATCACCCTAGCTATTAACACTAAGTTAGCATTGGTTAATTTAGAATATAGGAAAACATGTGAAAGCATCAAGCAGATTGGACAAAGTTTTCTAAAAACAAAGGGTACAAGTAAGAAATTACTACTTGTGAAGTATGAGTACGAGAATGTGAAGTTTATGGTGTATGTGTGAACTAAATATTTGACATGAAAAGTTATGTGAGATATTTATGATGCAAATTCTGATGTAAGATTAGTGATATGTAAAGTACATCAGTCAACAGATAAGAGGTTATTGTATCTATCTTTTTTTTTTTGGGGCACTAAATTGTATAATCGCATGTTTGGATTGTGGGCTCTTAGAAAAAATCCTACAATTCTTAGACAAAATGCATGATTTTTCTTTTAGACAAACAATGACTTGTAAAATAATGTAAAAATTGTTAAGAAAAGAGGAGAGCAGAGGTTTGAACCTAGAGAAGAAATAATAGTTGAGATAGCAACTCCCACACCTAACAAGAACTTGGCAAAGAATCACCCACTAGAGAAGATCATTCGAAGTAGAGATAAACAGAGTGATGACAAGAAATAGAGTACATGAGGAATTGTGTTTGATTTCTCAAGTTGAAACTAAGAGCACAGATGAGGCATGCAAAGATGATCATTGTATTCAAGCAATGAAGGAAGAATTAGATCAGATTGTAAAAAATGAGACATGGGAATTGGTTTCTAGACCTAAAGACAAGAATGTTATAGGAATTAAATGGGTATTCAGAAACAAGATGAATGAACAAGGGGAAGTTGTGAGAAACAAAACAAGAGTGTTATGCAAAGGCTATTCATAGTAAGAAGAAATAGATTATGAGGAAACATATGTCCCTGTAACTAGAATGGAAGGAGTAAAAATATTTTGGCTTATGCAACAAATAAGAAATTTGAAGTGTATCAAATGTATGTTAAATTAGCCTTTTTAAGAGTAAAACTTGAAGAAGAGGTATACATTGAGTAGCCCAAAAGATTTCTCTAAAATGAAGAAAAGGATATGGTATGTAAATTGAAGAAATCTCTATATGGCTTAAAGCACACACCTAGAACCTGGTATATGAGATTGGACAAGTATTTGCCAAAAATTGGATTTGCTAAAGGTATGGAAGATAGTGATTTGCATTCGAAAGAAATCAAAGATGGTTTGTTAATCATTGTAATATTTTTTGATGACATAATTTTTGGAGGAAATGATGAAGCAAGTGATAATTTTTTTGAAGAAATGAAGAATGAATTTGAAATGAGTATGATATGAGAAATGAAGTTTTTCCTAGGTTTATAGATTGTGCAAAAGAATGATGGAATTTTCATATCTCAAGCTAAGTACTTAATAGATTTTTTGAAAAGATTTGGCATGGAAATTGGTACACCTACGATAACTGGTCATGAGTTATCTAGCAAAGATGAGACACCTACAATTGAGTAGAAGAAGTAGAGATCTATGATTGGAGGTTTGCAATAGCTGACTCACACTAGACTAGATATAGAAAATGCAATTAGGATTGTAGTAAGATTTAAAGCTTATCCTTAGAAGTATCATTATGCAGTAGTGAAAAGAATATTTAGGTATTTGAAAGGTACACTTGATTATAGTTTATGCTATGAAAGATTAAGTGATTTCACATTATGTTCTCATATTGATGCTGACAGGTCAGGAAGTATAGATGATAGAAATAAAACCAGTGGTGGAGCAATTTTCCTAGGAGGAAGATTTGTTTCTTGGCTAAGCAAGAAACAAGATTGCATTTCACATAGTACAATAGAAATAGAGTATGTGGAAGCAAAAAATAATTGTAATCAAATCATGTGGATGAAGTAGATGTTGAAGGACTTTGGGATAGAAATCTTAGAACTAGTTGTCATACATTGTTACAACACAAGTACAGTAAGTATGTCTAAGAATCCTATATTGCCTTCTAAGACTAAGAATATTTATATTAAGCATCATGTTTTGAGAGAAAAGGTTCTAGAGAAAGAGATTAGATTGGAGTATGTTAGTACAAAGGAATAGATTGTAAATATTTTTACTAAGCCCTTTCCAAGGGATACTTTTGAGTATTTGGGCAGTATGCTTAGGATTATGCCCCTGCCTACTTCTAAGTAGATGATGTAAAGAGTACATCAATCCAATGGTACAAAGCACTATTCTTTGACTGGACTAAATATTGATGCTTCCTATATGGGGGAGTATCTAAAAGGAGCAGAGTCATCTAAGACTCTTGGTAACTAATTGTGAAAATTTTCTTTGAACACTTGTGCTAATTAAAGATTTGAACCAAATGATTGACATAATGAATCCTTTGTCATTGATATCAATGGGGAAGAATATGGATGAAAAACATCTCCTAAGTATGAAAGAGGGAGAGTGGCCTCCTAAGTATGTATGGGGGATAAATTGAGATCTCCTAAGGACTAAAACTAAATGGGGGAGTAGCTACAAGTTGTTTAGTGTGTGAACAACTCATGCAATTTAAAAGAATTGTGGAATGGAATAGTGTTTTAAAGGAATTTTTTCTTGATTGATGAAGAGGATTTGAAAACATGAGAATAGAAGTATCAACAACAATAGAGTGTTGTTTTGGTATTCTTGGAACTTAGACATTTTTCATCTATGTTGGCATCAATGCCAAAGGGGGAGATTGTTACAATGGATGCTAATGGTATTCCTTTGAGGGAGTATCATAAGCATTGGATAACATGTGGCATGATTGACATGTTATATTCATGACTATTTTTTTCATTTATGTCAAAATAGAAATAATTCTATTAGGACTAGAAGAGTAGTAGACAAATATTGTGGTCATACGAATAGAGGATTGATGTTTCAATGAAGTGCGGTTAAGGATGTGTTATACATTGTGTCTTGATAATGATGTTTAGTGCATATAACTAAAGTTAAAGATGTACAAAAGAAATGATTGAATTATAGAGAGCAATATAGAAATAGAGTGCCTAAAAAGAAAATTCTAATGTTTATATTTTACCTCCTAACAGAGATATAATCTTGATACATGAAATTACAGAGTGACAGAGGGTATTCTAGTGATGATATTAGTAAGTGTGCAAGGTCCAAAGTCACACATGTAAAAATTTGTAAAGACTATGAACCAACAATGTCATGTAGTTACAAAATAGTTAATTATCTTAATGAGCTCCTATCATAATTAATTGGGGAAGCCTCAAGGCTGACTCAAGGAATTCTTTTGAGGATATGGTATAAAGGAAAGATGTTTTCTTTGTTTAAATAAATGGAAGAAATATAAATGTGATCAAGGTAGTTAGAAAATGAGTAGAGTATTTGGTAAATGCAAGTAAGCGATCCAAGGGATTATTAGATGTGAAGTTGGTGATCTAGTATTGACATTAGAAGGAGCAGAAGTTTGGTTGACAAGATAGAGGAAAATTAAAGAGAAGTATTATTAAATTCTATTATTCTACAAGGAATAATATAAATATCATTTGGGCAATGAGTTCATTGGTCTTTCCCTTGAGGCTATTTGGACAATGGATCCATTTTCCTTTTACAACTCCTAACAAAGTTGGAATCTCGTAACAAAGATTCAAAGTCTCCTAACATGGATTGATATGCATTAAATGTATTTCATAGACTCCTAATAGAGTCCATCCTCTAACAAGTAATATTTATGTTAGTACATCATTTTGTGGGTACCATCTCCACCAAGTTTTTCCCTCTGATCACTGGTTTCCCTAGTTAACATATATGGTTTTATTGTGCATGTTTTTTATTATGTTTTATATATGGTTAAATTTTATAAGGTGATAATAATTTTTTAATTGGATAGCTTATTCATGCACCCCTCTCAGTTATATTGCTGGACTATTTATTATAACAATACAAATAAACTTCTAGATCCACCAAAGAAGCCTTTTAAGACATACTACACATGCTAGGCAGAAAAAGTCTTGGAAGAAATCATGGTTGATAATGCATGAAATATAGAAGGAGGTAATAATGGTGGAAACAATGGTAATATGATTTTTTGACATAATATGACCTTTGAGTTTCCTATCCAACCTCTCAAGGATAATGCCCCTATGAAGAATATCCCTCACTCAACACTTCTTATATTTAGGGGGTCAACCTCTAAGGATCCTTATATGTTCCGATTTTAATTTTATGTCCTTTGTAATAGCTATGATTATCAAAGTGTACACAAACAATAAATCCATTCCTATCTACATTGGAAGATTTTGCATTATGATTTTTTATGAGCCTTAAGGAAATTAGAACATGGGAGGTGAATCAGGAAACAATATAATTTCAACTTATTTCACTAATTAATCCTTCATAAAATATTATGATCTAATTGCATGCATAAAAGAATGAAAGTAGTAAAACATTCATAACATATTGACACAACATATGGTGACCCATAAACTTTCCAAATAGAAAGTAAAACTGGGGTGGGGATGATACCCACAAGCTTTAGTACTACAGTATAAAGTTGGACTATTAAGGCTTACAATTGATCACTTCTGATGATCTTCCCTATTAAGAGAAATGAGGACTACTAGGCACACCTTGTGAAAGGATTTACATACAATGAAATATGTAATTGGTAAAGAGATTTTTCAAAGACTATTAAGTCTATCCAGTTAAATTATTTAGTTGATACACCAGTTAGGATGAGTTGGTGATTGATATCTGATCTACTACTCAATTTTTCTAATTGAAATTCCTTTGAAATGTAATAATCACCTTTCTATGATAGATAAATGTTTTTGGCTCCTTATACTACTTGTAGCCTTCACAATTCACACTTCTCTCTTACTATATTTGGATCATACATTCTTCTATATCATTTGGATGTGATAAGAGGGTATGTGCAAGATCATGGTCAACCAAACTATGCTCTTAAGTGGCAATAAAAAATCAAAAAATTAGGGTTATGTGCAATTTCCTACTTGTTATTAACTTTATATCAAAAAGTTGAGAAAATTGAATCTAGTTTCTAAACTACTAGGACTTATCTCAAAAAAAAAAATTGATTAGTCAAAATTTTGAATTTTAATGGAATATTATAAAAATTTCAGAATAAAAATAAGAAGTAGACGTATGTCTAACCACCTTAATCAAAATCAAATAATAATATTTTTTAATAATATTCTAGATATAAGTAGTAGACTCCTCCCTGGATGTGACACATATTTTTGGGTATTTTTAATCTAAATAAATAATAAATAATTGCTTTTTGACTTTAGTATTTTTAGAATAAAAAAATCTCATGTCTGACCACCTTAACTAATTCAAAACTCTGCAAAATTCAATTTTTCATTTTTTTCCTTATAGTAGAAGAAACGTGGATGTGATGCATCTTTTGGATTTAAAAAATGTTGTACCATTTGAAAGTTATACTTGTTATTCAAGTAATGTGTCAATCAACACTTTATATCTAACTCCATTAGAAAATAAGTAATAATTACTTACTAAACTCATAATTTGACAAACCTTACATTTATGGAAAGATAAGAAAATTCTAAAGAAAATCTTTTCATTTCATCCAATTTTGGTGAAAAAAAAGTTGCCAGCTACATGTTTGAAGTAAACATAACATAAAAATAGGCCAAAAGTACATTTTTAGGTTGTTTTTAAAGTTGACCATATAGGTTTGGTATCAAAAGATATAGTAGACCTAAACAAGATATTAATTGTTTTCATTTAGTATTAGGGTGGGTGGGAAAAAAATTGGAATACATTTTGAAATGTTTTGAGATATTTCAGAAATATAGATTTTCAAGATCACCACTTTTTGGCACACCATGATCTTGCACATGCCCAAAATACATTACATATATACCAATCCAAATTATAATTCACCAAAGTTGGATACAACATAAGTATTAATCAAGATCACAAAGTTGGCCCAACAGCTAGCACACGGGTTCTAGAGACAAACTCTGTGAGGTTTTGATACTTGGAGACTATTTTAAACACTCAACATCATCATGCACCTAATAGATGTACAAGCTCAATTCATACTAATTACTTCAAAGTAGTTTGAATTCAATCAACATTGATGACTCAGTGAGCACTATCAAACTTGACATATAAACTAAATCACTTGGTTAACACTACATGGATTGATCAACACTAGCACTATGAGCTTGATACAAACTAAATCACTTCATTGATACTCCTTGGATCTTTCAACATGAGATTCACATCACTAAAACTACAAGCTTGGTAGACACTAGAGAGCACGTTTAACACTGTGCAACTTGGTTAACACTATGAAGCTTAGTTATCACTATCACTAATCAACTTGGTAAATACTGCTTGACATAAACTAAATATTAATTCTATAACTTGGTGGCCATGGTAGAGCTCAGTAGAACATAGATTACTCAGTTAACACAATAAACTATAAGATAAGGTTGGTAGTTGTTTAACCAATTGACTAAGTGTGAGTCACTAATAAACAAACTTTTACCATAATGTCAACAATATCACTCTTCAACATTAGTGACAAAAAAACTTATTAATCCAAAACTAAATTCTAAAAAATTTCAAGTCCAAAACATTATTTTTCTCCTTCCTATGTCTTCAACTCAGTAACATAATTTGTTTTTGAGATTTTTCAAAATTACTTTTGCAAAAGATGTTTATGATTATCTATATATGTATTTGTATAAAACTATTCATCTCCCCCATACATATATCTGATATCTCATATTATACTTCTCCCCAATACTCTTCATATATAGATATACATTCATCCTGTATACTTCTCCTCCTTTATATATGTATGTATGTATGTATGTATGTATATCAATCATCACTTTATATGTAACTCCATTAGAAAATAAGTAATAATTACTTACTAAACTCATAATTTGACAAATCATACATTTATGGAAAGATAAGAACATTCTTAAGAAACCCTTTTCATTTCATCACTAGCTACATGTTTGAAGTAAAAATTACATAAAAACAGGCCAAAAGTACATTTTTAGGATGTTTTTAAAGTTAACCATATAGGTTTGGTATCAAAAGATATAGTAGACCTTATCAAGATATTAATTGTTTTCATTTAGTATTAGGGTGGGTGGGAAAAAAGTTGGAATAGATTTTGAAATATTTTGAGATATTTCAGAAAATATAGATTTTGTAGATCACCACTTTTTGGCACACCATGATCCTGCACATACCCAAAATACATTACATATATACCAATCCAAATTATAATTCATCAAATTTGGATACAACATAAGTTTTAATCAAGATCACAAAGTCGATGCAACAGCTGGGACACGGGTTCTAAAGACAAACTCTGTGAGGTTCTGATATTTGGAGACTATTTTAAACACTTAGCATCATCATGCACTTGGTAGATGTGGAAGCTCAATTCATACTAATTACTTCAAAATAGTCTAAACTTAGTCAACACTGGTGACTCAGTGAGCACTATGAGACTTCACATATAAACTAAATCACTTGAATAACACTGCATGGATTGATCAACACTAGCACTATGAGCTTGATACAAACTAAATCACTTCATTGATACTCCTTGAATCTTTCAACACTAGATTCACATCACTAAAACTACAAGCTCAATAGACACTAGAGAGCACGGTTCACACTGTACAACTTGGTTAACACTATGAAGCTTAGTTATCACTATCACTGATCAACTTGGTAAATACTACTTGACATGAACTGAATATTGATTTTGTAACTTGGTAGCAATGTTAGAGCTTAGTAGAACATAGATACTCAGTTAACACAATAAATTGTAAGATAAGGTTGGTAATTGTTTAACCAATTAACTAAGTGTGAGTCACTAATAAAAAAACTTTTAGCATAATGTCAACAATATCCCTCTTTGGCATTAGTGACAAAAACACTTATTAATCCAAAATTGAATTCTAAAAAATTTCAAGTCCAAAACATTATTTTTCTCCCTATGTCTTCAACTCGGTAACATACTTTGTTTTTGAGATTTTTCAAAATTACTTTTGCAAAAGATGTTTATGGTTATCTGTATATGTATTTGTATAATACTATGCATCTCCCCCATACATATATTTGGTATCTCATATTATACTTCTCCCCAATACTCTTCACATATAGATATACATTCATCTTGTATACTTCTCCTCCTTTATATATGTATGTATGTATATATGTATGTATATCAATCAACACTTTATATGTAACTCCATTAGAAAATAAGTAATAATCACTTACTAAACTCATAATTTGAAAAACCTTACATTTATGAAAAGATAAGAACATTCTTAAGAAACCCTTTTCATTTCATCAAATTTTGGTGGAAAAAAAGTTGCCAGCTACTTGTTTGAAGTAAAAATCACATAAAAATAGGCCAAAAGTACATTTTTAGGATTTTTCAAAGTTTAGCATATGGGTTTGGTATCAAAAGATATAGTAGACCTTATCAAGATATTAATTTTTTTCATTTAGTATCAGGGTGGGTGGGGAAAAAGTTGGAATAGATTTTGAAATGTTTTGAGATATTTCAAAAATACAGATTTTCTAGATCACCACTTTTTGGCACACCATGATCCTACACATACCCAAAATACATTACATATATACCAATCCAAATTATAATTCATCAAATTTGGATACAACATAAGTTTTAATCAAGATCACAAAGTTGGCGCAATACTGGCACACGAGTTCTAAAGACAAACTCTGTTAGGTTATGATACTTGGAGACTACTTTAAACACTCGACATCATCATGCACTTGGTATAAGTAGAAGCTCAATTCATATTAATTCCTTTAAAGTAGTCTGAACTTAGTGAACACTAGTGACTTAGTGAGCACTATGATACTTGACATATAAACTAAATCACTTGGTTAACACTGCATGGATTGATAACCACTAGCACTATAAGCTTGATAAAAACTAACTTCATTGATACTCCTTAAATCTTTCAACACTAGATTCACATCACTGAATCTACAAGCTTGGTAGACACTAGAGAGCATGGTTAACACTGTGCAACTTGGTTAACACTATGAAGCTTAGTTATCACTATCACTAATCAACTTGGTAAATACTACTCAACATGAACTGAATATTTATTCTATAACTTGGTAGCAATGGTAGAGCTCAGTAGAACCTAGATTACTTAGTTAACACAATAAACTATAAGATAAGGTTGGTAGTTGTTTAACCAATTGACTAACTGTGAGTCACTAATAAACAAACTTTTACCATAATGTCAACAATATCCCTCTTTAGCATTAGTGACAAAAAAACTTATTAATCCAAAACTGAATTCTCAAAAATTTCAAGTCCAAAACATTATTTTTTTCCTTCCTATGTCTTCAACTCGGTAACATACTTTGTTTTTGAGATTTTCAAAATTACTTTTGCAAAAGATGTTTATGATTATCTGTATATGTATTTGTATAATACTATGCATCCCCCCCATACATATATCTGGTATCTCATATTATACTTCTCTCCAATACTCTTCATATATAGATATACATTCATCTTTTATACTTCTCCTCCTTTATATATATATATGTATGTATGTGTGTGTGTATGTATTTATATCAATCAACACTTTATATGTAACTCCATTAGAAAATAAGTAATAATTACTTACTAAACTCATAATTTGACAAACCGTACATTTATGGAAAGTTAAGAACATTCTTAAGAAACCCTTTTCATTTCATCAAATTTTGGTGAAAAAAATGTTGCTAGGTACATGTTTGAAGTAAAAATCGCATAAAAATAGGCCAAAAGTACATTTTTTAGGATGTTTTTAAGGTTGACCATATAGGTTTGGTATCAGAAGATATAGTAGACCTTATCAAGATATTAATTATTTTCATTTAGTATCAGGGTGGGTGGGAAAAATGTTGGAATAGATTTTGAAATGTTTGAGATATTTCAGAAATACAAATATTCTAGATCACCACTTTTTAGCACACCATGATCCTGCACATACCCAAAATACATTACATATATACCAATCCAAGTTATAATTCATCAAAGTTGGATACAATATAAGTTTTAATCAAGATCACAAAGTTGGCCCAAAAACTAGCATAAAGGTTCTAAAGAAAAACTCTATGAGGTTCTGATACTTGGAGACTATTTTAAACACTTAACATCATCATGCACTTGGTAGATATAGAAGCTCAATTCATGCTAATTAATTCAAAGTAGTCTAAACTTAGTCAACATTGGTGACTCAGTGAGCACTATCAAACATGACATATAAACTAAATCACTTGGTTAACACTGCATGGTTGATCAACACAAGACCTATGAGCTTGATACAAACTAAATCACTTCATTGATACTCCTTGAATCTTTCAACACTAGATTCACATCACTGAAACTACAAGCTCGGTAGACACTAGAGAACATGGTTAACACTCTACAACTTGGTTAACACTATGAAGCTTAGTTATCACTATCACTGATTAACTTGGTAAATACTGCTTGACATGAACTGAATATTGATTTTGTAACTTGGTGGCAATGGTAGAGCTCAGTAGAACCTAGATTACTCAGTTAACACAATAAATTGTAAGATAAGGTTGGTAGTTGTTTAACCAACTGACTAAGTGTGAGTCACTAATAATTTTTTTTTTACCATAATGTCAACAATATCCCTCTTTGGCATTAGTGAAAAAAACACTTATTAATTCAAAACTGAATTCTAAAAAATTTCAAGTCCAAAACATTATTTTTCTCCTTCCTATGTCTTCAACTCAGTAACATACTTTGTTTTTGGGATTTTTCAAAATTACTTTTGCAAAAGATGTTTATGATTATCTGTATATGTATTTGTATAATACTATGCTTCTCCCCCATACATATATCTCATATCTCATATTATACTTCTCCCCAATACTCTTCATATATAGATATACATTCATCTTGTATACTTCTCCTCCTTTATATATATATATATATATATATATATATATATATATATATCAATCAACACTTTATATGTAACTCCATTAAAAAATAAGTAATAATTACTTACTAAATTCATAATTTTACAAACCTTACATTTATGGAAAGATAAGAACATTCTTAAGAAACCCTTTTCATTTCATAAAATTTTGGTTAAAAAAAAGTTGCCAGCTACTTGTTTGAAGTAAAAATCACATAAAAATAGGCCAAAAGTACATTTTTAGGATGTTTTTAAAGTTGAACATATAGGTTTGGTATCAAAAGGTATAGTAGACCTTATCAAGATATTAATTGCATTCATTTAGTATCAGGGTGGGTGGGAAAAAAGTTGGAATAGATTTTGAAATGTTTTTAGATATTTCAAAAATACAAATTTTCTAGATCACCACTTTTTTGCACACCATGATCCTGTACATACCCAAAATGAATTACATATATACCAATCGAAATTATAATTCATCAAAGTTAGATACAACATAAGTTTTAATCAAGATCACAAAGTCGGCCCAATAGCTAGCACATGCATTCTAAAGACAAATTCTTTGAGGTTCTAATACTTGGAGACTATTTTAAACACTCGACATCATCATGCACTTTGTTAGATGTAGAAGCTCAATTCATACTAATTACTTCAAAGTAGTCTAAACTTAGTCAACACTGGTAACTCAATGAGCAATATCAAACTTGACATATAAACTAAATCACTTTGTTAACACTGCATGGATTGATCAACACTAGCACTATGAGCTTGATACAAACTAAATCACTTAATTGATACTCCTTGAATATTTCAACACTAGATTCTCATCACTAAAACTACAAGCTCGGTAGACACTAGAGAGCATGGTTAACACTGTGCAACTTGGTTAACACTATGAAGCTGAGTTATCACTATCACTGATCAACTTGGTAAATACTACTTGACATGAACTAAATATTGATTCTATAACTTGGTAGCAATGGTAGAGCTTAGTTAGAACCTAGATTACTCAATTAAGACAATAAACTGTAAGATAAGGTTGGTAATTTTTTATCCAATTGACTAAGTGTGAGTCACTAATAAACAAGCTTTTACCATAATGTCAACAATATCCCTCTTTGGCATTAGTGACAAAAAAAATTATTAATCCAAAACTAATTCTCAAAAATTTCAAGTCCAAAATATTATTTTTCTCCTTCCTATGTCTTTAACTCGGTAACATACTTTATTTTTGAGATTTTTCAAAGTTAATTTTGCAAAAGATGATTATGATTATCTATATATGTATTTGTATAATACTATGCTTCTCCCCCATACATATATAGATGGTATCTCATATTATACTTCTCCCCAATACTATTCATATATAGATATACATTCATCTTGTATAATTCTCCTCCTTTATGTGTGTGTGTGTGTGTGTGTGTGTGTGTGTGTGTGTGTGTGTGTGTGTGTGTGTGTGTGTGTGTGTGTGTATGTATGTATGTATATCTCATATATACTTTACTGCTCTCCCTTTTTGTCATAAAGGCCAAAGGTCTATGTTACATGGTAATGCCAAAATGTGACAAGAAGTCAAAACATACCTGCAAAATCAATGCCATTGTCATGTCCTTATTTTCTTGTAACAACTTACTTGCATGACATACAATTTGCACTTGTTCTGATAACTCCATGATATGATCAACTATGGACAATTTATTATCATGGATGAGAATTTTGGCATGTGCAATGTGTTTTTGCAATGCATCCATGTTTGGAAGAATCATCCCTTGGATGTCTACAAGTGTGGCCATAATCCTAGCTTCTTCCCGTAATAATTTTTTCTTGCAAATTAGTCATAAAACTGATCTTTGAGTAGTGAGTAGAACAATAGCTTGGGTCAAGTGACAACTGGTGTGCACTTTCCTTCAAGTCTTCATCTATCTTAGATAGTTTTTCTTTGATTCCTTGGGTGAAGATAGATGTATCACACATCTTACTAAATAATGAAGTTACATTATTTGCAGAGGTTTCCAATGAATCGAGAATAGTAGATAGTTCTATTTGATTTATTGCAATTTTTTGTGCTACCTGATCCAATACACTATTCTCAAATTTCCTCTCTGCTCTTTGTAACAAGTTTTCTCATCCATTCAGATCTTCATTGAATTTCTAGACAACTTCTGCTAGCTGATCGAAAATAGGTTGTGTACTACTCAATGCAATTATAAGTATGTTCTTTACATCTTCAAGCACTTGGATTTCTTTTCTCTTTTCTTCTCTAAGCTATTGTTGCTTAGTTCTCTTTTGCAATAGTTCAGTCATTATGTTTATTTTATTAGGATTCATAGTAGAGATATCCCCAAATTAAGATAACTATATCCTCATCAAGATCAATGTCTTCTTATTTTCCCTTATCTTTAATTGAAACTTTAGTACTTGGTTGAGACTTGATCTCAACCATCCTTGTACTAGCTAAATGTGGAGTAGAAACAATAGTAGAAATAGAGGGGCTAGCAAAAAAAGTAAATATTACACTAGCTATAGAAATACCTTGTTGTTGTATCACCAAATCTAATGATGGTGGAAGTTTTCTACTCAGTAGATGAAGTGTTGATTACTTCAATCTATATGGTACTTATCTAAATAGGTGCAAAGATTGGTTGGCTTCTTGGTGTTGTAGTGATTACCACAAACAACTCAAAAAAATCTTTCTCTAAGCTTGATGGTATTAAAACTTTGCTTAGAGAATGAGAAAATGAGGCCATTACTACTACTATAATCTTCTTTGGGTTAGTTTTTTCAATACTCTAAATCTTAGGGAGATTCTCCTCTGTAGCTTCATTTTCTCGCTCCTCGCCATCCATATTTACATTATCTTTTTTTTTCCCACATCTTCATCATCATCATTATCATTGTCTTCCTTGATATCTTCCTCATCTTCCATATCACTAACATGAACAATGAAATCACCTAATTGATGGAGGCTATAAATGTTCTTCCATGTAGTAGTAGTTGTCCTCACCATAGATTCTATGTATTTTATCAGCACAAGACATGTATTTAATTTAAGAGTGAGTTTTTCTTCATTTTTCTTCATGGAATCTTTCACCTATTTTTCACTAAGACTCAACATAAGTTGCCTCAAGGTCTATTCATATATATCTTTTGTAGTATTCTTAGAATTTTCCCATCTTTGCTTGATTTCTTGTTGTTAGTGAATAGATTATTTTTTCCTATAAAATTCAATAATTCAATCTGTGCCCAAGGCCCAAAAACCTAATAAGTTCACAACAGTTGGGTAAACATTGTGTCAATCATTTCCCTCTGAATTTTTATAGGTATAGCTCCCTTTATGAATAATTTATTGATGAACTTGAAAGATCAAAATAAAAAAATTGCACACTTTTACCAAAAAGTGTTTAAGGGACACTCACTTACTCTTAGGTACTGAGGTATTGATTTACAACTTCATAAATTTAAAATTAAATCAAAAATCTCATTATCTTTCCACAAGTGATTAAGACTCAAATATGAACTTAAATTCTATAGCAACTTAAACCAATTTTCAAAAATGAAGGACAAATACAAACAACAGGAGAAATAGCAGTAGATGTCATACAATATTAACCATCATGGCTCACAAAGTAACCACAACTGATTCTACTCAAGCACTAACTTTCAAAGCATAGTAAATTATGATATATATATATATATATATATATATATATATATATATATATATATATATATATATATATATATATATATATATATATATATATATAGATTTTTATAGGCATAGATCCCTTTATGAATAATTTATCAATGAACTTGAAATATCAAAATAAAAAAATTGCACACTTTTGCCAGAAAGTGTTTAAGGGACACTCATGTACTTTTAGGTACTGAGGTATTGATTTACAACTTCATAAATTTAATATTAAATCAAAAAGATCAATATCTTTCCACAAGTGATTAAGACTCAAATATGAACTTAAATTCTAGAGCAACTTAAACCAATTTTCAAAAATTAAGGACAAATACAAACAATAGGAGAAATAGTAGTAGATGTCATACAATATTAACCATCATGGCTCACAAAGTAACCACAACTGATTCTGCTCAAACAATAAGTTTCAAAGGATAGTAAATTATGATATATATATATATATATATATATATATATATGTATGTATGTATGTATGTATGTATGTATGTATGTATGTATGCATGTATGTATGTTCAAAAACATTTCCCAAGAACAAAGTCATTAAGAGACAACATTTGCATGAACTACTATATTGCAATTACTATTTCCATCCAACCAACTTGAATAATACTAAACTATCATAGTATTTTTATGCTACTAAAATCTAACCCTGTTCTAGCCAAATGCTCCAGCATTTATAGTCTTTTACAAACCTGAAAAGTCATCCACCAAAATCCAACCTTTTAGTTGAAAATAGTTATAAGAAAAGAAACAATCTTTAAAACAGTTTTAAAAATTAAAATTTCAAAGATGATTGTTTGTAACTAAACATCCTCATTAGAATTTTCTCCATCTACCATGGTTTTCTTAACTAATTTCAAGCTTTTGAAGGAGCTTGTATATTTCCTACATCATGTGTGAGTGAGGATTCTTCAAGCTAAGTAGTCTTGATCTACATGCATCTTTATGCCACTTGAGTTCCCTAAGCCTACAACTTTTTCTTGGCATAAGATCCTTATTCAAGTATAACATTGATTCAATATTGGCCAAGGTGGTGAAGTCTCTAGAAGTAGGGGTGTCACTATCCTTCATCACAGACATGGCATCATTGAAGCTCTTAGTTAGAACCTCAGAATCCATTTTATCATCATCAAGCTGTAAGATACATGTAGGGTTAACAATCTACATGTCCTTCAATAGTCATTTATGCATTCCAGTGACTTCAAGTTCCACTGCTTGCGTCTCTTTGATGGCTCCTTTGTAGATAAAATCCTTCCAACCCATATTGTTTTTTAGGATGAACAACATGTTGGAAATGTAGATGGAGTAACTAAGAGGGGGTAGGGTGGGGGGGGGAGTGAATCAGTTACCACAAAAACACTTCAATAGATCCTCTAGATGTCAACAAAATTACTTGTTGATGGCACTCGATAAACATACTGAAAATTTTATAACTAAGTACATACAGTGTATGGTATACTTTTAACTAAACTTAAACATTCATAGAGATTAACTTGTATACATAAAAGAAATAACACAAACACATGAGACACCAGATTTAATGTAGAAACCCAATATGGGAAAAATCACCAAGTAACTAGCTACTAATTTTCACTCTTCTGAAGTGAGTCCTGTTAGGAGACAACCTAGTTAAAGGTTACAAAACACATTGTTAGGTGTGACCTTGTTAGAGGATTTAATCACCCCATTAGGAGTGGCCTTGCAAGAGGTCTTGAAAAAATTCAATGGAACTATCACCTTGTAAGAGTATTTACAACTGGCTATTAAACCAACTCTATTAAGAGATTTTGGAGTCACTGCTACAATGGTAAGAAAGTAACAATGAAATGACCTAAATGAGATGCAATTGAATTGTTGATTATAGATCTTTGTTTTGCTTGATATTAAATCCTTCCTAATTGAGTGTTACTTTGTTACTCCTCAAGGATATCTGACCATCCTTCAAGTTTGCTCGAACTTTCCTTCTCAAACAATCAATACACTTGCATACTCGCCCATACACTTTTGAAACTCAACTTGACCTTTCATATATACCATCCAAATTATCAAGTCAGCTCATTTACAACTTACAATGACCAATAATTATTATCACAGTTGGCTATAAACAATACTTAAAATGATTAAACTTCTTATTTCCAAAACAACAAAATCCTTAATTAGCTGACCCTGCTTAGTAAAAACTGATCCTAAAATGATTTCTTGTGTTAACCAAAAGATGCTTGGTTAACACTAAAAACTTGCAAAATCCTTTAGCAACTGAGTGAATTTAGTGAACACTAACTCTGACCAACTTTCCTTTGTTAACCATGAGAGCTTGATTAACACTTCTTTCTATCATAATCTCCTTCGATGCCCAAGTGAGCATGGTAGATACTGTCTTCATAGAGTAATCTCTAGGAATGCTTGATAGACAAGGAAAATTTCCTTGCTAACCAAGTGAGTTCAGTAAGCATAGACTAAAAACTAATATGACTTTTTTGTAGCATCGAAGACAACACACAATTAGACAATTGTATCCAACAATCTCCCTCTTTGGCATTGATGGAAACACAACATGTCATAGCACAATGAAATTTGAAAATAGGATTTTCTCTGATAGAAAGTTTCTCCCTCTTAGATCTTTATACCATAAGCTTGTTATAAGAAGTAATCTTCCTCTTTGAAGGAATTACATGGCTTCTCTTTTCAAACAAATTTCAAAAGGTATGACAGTAAACTCTCCCTCTTTGACAACACATGCCAAAGACAACACATAACAAATGAGTATCAATGTACCTTGAGTATTGATTCATATGCAATGTTCTCTTGATTATGCTACATCAACTAATAGATCTTCAACTTGGTTTTTGCTGATGCATCACTAAGGCTTTACTTAGTGAGCTTTAGCTAGGGGAATGACACCTAACTTAGCTCTTAGATACAAGAATGCATCCTTAGGTAATGGATTGGTAAATATGTTTTAATCTGTTCCTTTTTATGCACATATTTCAATATGATCTCTTTGTCTTGCACCAATTCTCATTATCACAAAACATGACAACTGGTTCTTTGATCTCAACCTTCATGCCTTCCAATAGCTATTTAAACCAAAAAATATTAGAACAATTCACTATTGCTGCAACATATTCTACCTCTATTGTAGATTGGGATGTGCAATTTTTCTTTTTGCTTATCCAAGATACTAGCCTTTTGCCAAGAAAGAATGCTCCTTGACTTGTACTCTTTCTATCATCTAGATTTTCAGCCCAATTAGCATCAATAAACACTTTTAGGTCCAAAATTTCTCTAATTTTATACCATAGTCCATAATCTTCAGTACCTTTCAAATACCTCAAGATTATTTTGATTGCCATCATGTGGTTTTCTCTAGGTTTAGCTGAGATTCTTTCTACTATACCAACTACAAGAGCAATGTTAGGCCTTTTATGAACTACATACTATAATCTTCCAATCATTGATCTATATAAGGTCTAATCTACCTCTTTTGAATTATCATCTTTGGTAAGCTTTAATCCAGTACACATGGGGGTTTGAACTGGTTTACAATTTTCCATACCAAACTTCTTGAGTATCTCCTTGATCTATACTTAGATCGAGTAATGTAGATACCATTCTTACTCTATTGTATCTGCAATCCAAAAAAGAACTTAATCTCACCAAACATAAACATTTCAAATTCTTTGTTCATTTGCTCTAAAAATTCTTTGCATAGATCATCATTCCCTATAAATAAAGTATCATCCATAAATATTTCTACCAATACAATCTTGTTATCTGGTCCTTCCTTGATGTAAAAACTACTGTTATCATTAGTTCTCTAGAAACCAATCTGCATGAGGTAGTTGAGCAACCTCTCATACCATGCTCTAGGATCTTTTTTTAGACCATACAATGCTTTGTGTAATTTCTAGACCATGTCCCTTCTATCTGGATGAACAAAACCTTCTGGTTGTTCAATGTAGACTTCTTCATCAAGAATACTATTGAGAAATGTAGATTTAACATCCACCTAATATAACTTAAATCCTTTATGTGCTACATATGCAAATAAGGTCCTGACACCTTCCAATCTTGCAACAGGAGAAAAAGTCTCACCATAATCAATGCCTTTTTCTTGAGAGTAGCCTTTGCATACCAATCTAACTTTGTTCCTTGAGAGCTTACCATCTTCATTCACCTTATTCCTAAATACCAATTTTTTTCCAACCATATTTTTATCTTTAGGCCTAGGTACAAGAGTCCAAGTTTTGTTCTTCTCTATTTTCTCTATTTCTTCATTCATATCCTCAATCCAACTTTCATTTTCCAATGCATCTTTAACATTTCTAGGTTCAAAATCAGCAAGTAAATATGTACCTTTTAGCTTACTTCTTGTCATAGTACCTTATGATTTATCTCCAATAATCTGATCTAGTGCATGATGCCTCCTGACATACTTGGCCAATATAGGTTCTTTGTCTTTTGACTAATTTCCATTGTCTTTATTTTGAATTTCAACTTGTAGCTCAGGTTGTTCTGTCTATGTCTCGAGTCCTTCAAACTCGGTAGGCATTGGCTTGGTAGCTTCAAATTGTTACTCAGTTTGAACTTCTTGTAACTTGGTGACCATGAAAGACTCAAGAACTGAAGTCTCCTTATTGATAGATGTGTCTGGAAATGTATCGGGTTTGATGTAAACAAATCTCCTGTAGTCTTTTGGTTCCTTTTTGCTTTCTTCTTTAGTCTTTTTTGCAAACTCATCAATTCTCACATGTAAAACACTTTCTATGATTTTATGAGTAGACATATTCAAACATCTATATGTATTACTTTTGCAAGAATACCCTAAGAATATGCCTTCATCACCTTTTACATAAAATTTTCCTTTCCTAGATTCTTTCAAGATATAACATTTACTTCCAAATACTTTCAAGTAACTTACATTGGGTTTGTAGCCATACCATAATTCATAGGGAGTCTTAAATGAGTCCTTCTTCAACTATACTCTGTTTAAGGTATGAACTGGAGTGCTGATAGCTTCTTTCTATTATTTGATAGCAATGTTCTTTTCAATCATCAAAGTTCTTCCACAATCCATGATGGATCCATTTCTCCTTTTATCTATTCCATTCTACTTGGGAGTTCCAGGAGTTGATACCTGTCTTTTGATTCCTCTTTCAATGCAAAATTTATTGAATTCGTTGGAGATAAATTCACCACTTTTGTCTGATCTTAAGCATTTCAGTCTTTTCCCTATTTCTTTCTCTACTCTTGCTAAATACCATTTGAATTTCTCAAATACTTTTGACTTTTCTCTGAGATACATAATAGTCATCATTCTTGAATAGTCATCAACAAAAAGAATAAAGAATTTTTCTCTAGTATAGCTTTCTATTCCAATAGGTCTACACAAATCAGTATGCACAATTTCCAAGATATCTTCAAATTGATAGTTTTTCTCTTAAAACTAGTCTTTCCCATTTTGCCAATTTGACAATTCTTCCATAAACCAACATTTGGTTTCTTCAAACTATGAATGCCCCTTTCTTTCCTGAATTTTCTTATTTTCACGATGTTATCAAAATTTACATGACATAACCTTCTATGCCATAGCCATCTTTCTTCAACTTGAGCAATAAAACATGAGCAATCACCAAGATCAAGATAAAATAGGTTACCTTTTGTTTTTTTATCTGATCCAATCAGTTTTCCTTTATCATCTAATAGTCTCTCCTTTCCATTCATTAATTCCACTTTGAATCCAATATTGATTAGCTATGCCACACTTAGCAGATTATGTTTTAGTCCTTCAACCCAATAGGCATTGTCACATACAAGTTCTTTGGTTAATGAAATTCAGCCCCTCCCTTTTATGCAACAAGGTTCATTGTTTCCAAACCTTACACTACCACCATCATAGTCTTCAAAGTGTTAAAACTTTGTTTTGTCACCAGTCATATGATGTGAACATCCACTATGTATGATCTATGTATCATTTTTGCTCACATGAGAGAAAAGTGTCATGTTATCTTCTTCTTCATTAGTTTCATCTTTTAAAACAATGTAAACTATTTCATCTTCATTATTATCAGAATCTTTAGCCATAAAAAGAGTCTTCTTACCTTTGTCCTTAAATGATTTGTGATTTTTGAAATCCTTCTTGCCATTGCACTTGTGATTTTTCTTTTCATCTTTTTCTTTGTTTGGGCACCTAGTAGCAATATGACCAACCTCTTCACATGAAAAAAAGATTAAAGGAACTTTACCTTTGTATTATCCTTTGCCTCTAGAATATTTTCATGCAAATAGAGCTTCAACAACTTTAAGATCACTATCAAAACTTTCCTCTAATTCTTCTTCACTTTCTAACTAAATGTCTTTTATTTTCTTTCCTTTCTCCTTAAGTGAAAGCTTGGCCTCAAATGCATATTCAATATTGTTGGAAGCTGGAACATAATTGCCATAATTATCTACCTCAAATGTTGTCAATCTTCCCACTAAGGTATCCAAAGTTATCTTATGATTTATTTGACACCTTCTTTCTTGAATAGAAGATATTCCAATTGCATAAATAGGGAGCAATGTTCTAAGAACTTTACTTGCAATAGTTTCTTCCTTGATTTCTCCTCTAGAAGCTTTGATTGCACTAACATTGGTTTTGATTCTTTCCACATATTTGGCAACATTTTCTTCTTCTCTCATTCTCATCTGATCAAACTTTCCTTTAAGGATTTTAGCTTTGGCTCTCCTCACATTGTGATCAGCACCATAGATTTCCTTTAGCTTGTTCCACATCTCAAAAGTGATTTTGTAGTCCTTGACATCAAGAAATTCCTCATAGCTAAGAGCAAATGCAATATCTATCATCATGATGTTATGGTTCTTTTTCTCAGCAATATCTCCAATGGATAATGTACCAGTAGGAATTATGTATTCTTCATCAAGATATTTGCACCCTAAATCACCAATGGAAGCCAGATGAAGTCTCATAAGTCCCTACCATGCTGAAAATTTTTCTCTATTAAGCTTTGGAATTTCTCTCTTGTAAGACATCCTAATCTTTATCTTAGGTCCTTGAAACCTTTCCTACAAGCACCAAGAGCTCTGATACCAATTGTTGGAAATGTAGATGGTGTAACTGAAGAGCGGGGGGGGTGTGAATCAGTTACCACAAAAACAATTCAGCAAATCCCATAGATGTCAACAAAATGACTTACTGTTGTCACTCAGTAAACATTCTAAAAATGTTGTAACTATGTAAATGCAATGTATATTATACTTTTAACTGAACTTAAAAATTAATAGAGATTAACTTGTATGCATAAAATAACTAACACGAACACATGAGACACCAAATTTAATGTGAAAACCCAATATGGAAAAAACCACCAAGTAACTAGCTACTAATTTTCACTCTTCTAAAGTGAGCCTTGTTAGGAGCCAACCTAGTGAAAGGTTACAAAACACACTATTAGGTGTGACCTTGTTAGAGGATTTACAAATAGCTGTTAAACCAACTCTGTTAAGAGATTTTGGAATCACTACTACGATTGTAAGAAAGTAACAATGAAATGACCTAAATGAGATGCAATTGAATTGCTAATTATAGATCTCTATTATGCTTCATATTATATCCTTCCTAATTGAATGTTACTTTGTTGCTCCTCAAGGATATCTAACCATCCTTCAAGTTCACTCACACTTTCCTTCTCAAAAAGTCAATACACTTGCATACTCACTCATACACTTTTGAAACTCAACTTGACCTTTCATATATACCATCCAAATTATCAAGTTGACTCATTTACAACTTACAATGACCAATAATTATTACTATAGTCGGCTAGAAACAATACTTAAAATGATTAAACTTCTTATTACTAAAACAATAAAATCCTTCATTGACTAACCTTGCTCAGTAAACACTGATCCTGAAATGATTTCCTATGTTGACCAACATATGCTTAGTTAACACGACAAACTTGCAAAATCCTTTGGCAATTGAGTGAACTCAGTGAACACTAACTCTGACCAACTTTCCTTTGTTAAGCATGAGAGCTCAGTTAACATTTCTTTCTATCATAATCTCCTTCAATGCTTGAGTGAGCTCGGTAGACACTGTCTTCATAGATTAATCTCCAGGAATGCTCAATAGACAAGGAAAATTGCCTTACTGACCAAGTGAGCTTGATAAGCATAGACTGATAACTTATATGACATTTGTGTAACATCAAAGACAAAACACAACTAGACAATTGTATCCAACACAACATGCATGAGTCTACAACCTTCATGGGGTTTTTTCTCAGAAACTTCAACACACCATACCTTTCAACTTTGTGTACCTGATACATAATGGCTTGGCATCAGCTTTGATCTACCTCCCATACTAGAACAAGGGTTTGGACCTCACCAAAAAATTCTTCTCCTTCTACATACATAGTAGTGAAATCTAGGATAAATTTACTACCCTCCTTTACTATGGATCCTTCCCACTCATGCATTGCATCTGAGCATAATTTTCCCTTTTGCATTTGTTTGACCAATTTTTAGCTATCTAATGAATTGGGATAAAAATATTCTTGAGTTTGAATCAATGGAATAGCACCCAAATTCATCAGAGAATATATATACTCACTTATAATGATTACTAGCCTTTTTAGTTCTTTCTTTTCTTTTCTATACCTTTCAGACTGAGTCAACATATTATCTACTGAGAATTTGAAGAAGTGGCTTCCAGTATCTCTGGTCATGGCTCCCAATTCTATAGTAGTAACTTTTAAATCCTTTGCATCAATCTCCCTAGATTCCTCCTATTTATAGGTAGTCACCTCTGCTGTAAGCTTTCTAGTTATAGGGTCTTTGATCAATCACATGTCACTTTTCATCTTCTTTCTCTTAGAACCGCAGGATACATATTTCGTGACAATGTCATTAACAGGTATGGACATTGATTGAAAATTGTATTTCTTTCTTACTAAATTTGATAGCCATGGTAGAATAGTCGAAGTGGTTGTCATCCCTTTATTTTCTTTGAGGGAAGTCATGAAACTAGGCTGATCTGACTTTGAGGCCTCAATTTATTCGACATCACCATCTTGATAATCTGAGAAAGCAAGCTCATCTCCTTGATCTTGTCCTTGAGTCATCATTTTCTCTTTTTGAACCTTCTTCTGTGCAAGTGCCTCAAATTTGGTCTTGGACCTGGTTCTAGGAGCCATGATTTTCTTAGGAGATGTTGCTCCTTTTTGCTACTTGAAAGTCAAAATACCACCTACAACATGAGATGAAATCTAGATGTCAGAAGTTAATGTTTTAGAGAAAGAAACCACCTTTGGGAACTTTGTAGTTTGTTTCTCATTGATTGATTACATGTTCCTTCTCCTTATCCAATTATCTATAAAGGTTAAAATGAATTTGGTTCTAAGGTTTATATCATCTTCTTCATCTCAGTTCTAGTCCACTTCTAGTTGTCTCTACTCGCTTGCCTCTTCCAATCCTAGTTCAACAACATCTAAACCATCTTCAATTATTCCCTCCAATTTGAACTTCAATTTCAAGGAATTAATTTGAGTAAGCGTTAATATTGAATGATCTCTTTTAACCACCTCTCTCTCATCATTGCAATTTTCCCATAAATCTTTTAAATCAAGAACTATTGGTGTGATGTCCCCATTTTGACATATAAATTAAATAATAAATAAGTATTATATATAAAGTAATATTAATAATAATATTAAAATGATAATATTTTATAGGTAATATTATGTTATAATCATATAATAATATCATATTATATGTCACATTATTATAGCAATATAAATGTATGAAATGATAATCTAATATAATAATAATAATAATATGAAAAAGATATATTTTAATATAAAAATGATATATATAAATGTATTATAATATAATAATATTTGATATACTATCAAATAATATTCTTAATAATATAATTATCAATATAATAAACCTTATGATATCAATTAATATAAGTAACCTTATTAATATATAATTAATATAATTATTAATATAATACAATTATTAATATAATATAAATTATTATTATGAAAGGAGGTGACCCTTTGAAAAATACTTATATATAACAAATATCAAATAATGAAAAGTAGATCAGATAAGAATATTATTACATAATGGATTCAAATAAAAGGAAAATATGGGAATGTCTTCAAACGGGACATTACAAGTGGTATCAGAGCCCAGATCCTATCAGCCTGTGATATAGAAAAAATGAATTGATTTAGATAAATAAGGAATGAACAAATGTTTGTAACAATTGAGGAATATGCATCAACAGTGCACTCTAGGGATGATCTAAGGAGACTTGGGCATAAATAACCTATTTTGTACTAGAAACTAAAGCCCAAAACAATTTAAAGCTATTTATGAAGCTAGTCAACATTAGTATCCCATCCAAATGCATATTATCGAGCAATTTTATTAAGAAAATATGTCGTTTCATGGAAGGACCACTCAAAATCATGTTACACAGGGATAAAATTATGAAACTAAGATAACTTACAAGGCATAACTACATGAATCAATAGATATTATTCTCAATTGGAAACATGGATGTTAATCAATCTGAAAGACACCTCTTACGTCTACATACACATCTAGCACACTATCTTAAGTGGCTATAAAAACTTAGGAATACTTAGCTAATCACTTGAGCATGGGGTATACCATGTAGTTTCCTCCATGTTCAATATAGTTTCAAGAAATAAGGTTGCCATTCTTGGTTTTTCATTCAAGAAGGATCACAACAAGCATTGTAGAACCATCAAAGACCAAAGGAAGATATATGTAGATGGATAGAGGGATAACAAAGTGATGCAGGAGCATCCAGAGGTATAAGGGCAATCCTGTGTCACCCAAAAAAATGTACTTAGACTTAGTTTCTATTTTATGTCTTTGCATTTTTGGATACCCATTTGGCTCAAATAAAGGTGCCAACTCTCATAGTTCAACTATCAGTGCATTTAAAAATCCCGAAAAAATAGGAGCATGCAATTTGACCATCATTTTGGTGACCTAGAAGGTGTGACTTGGCCAGATGAATGTAATCAAAATTTAGAGCATTCCAGAAAAAGAATCAGGTCAAAAGGCCCCACGGTTTGAAAGTTATTGCAGTTTTTCAAATTTTGGAGACCCCCTAAGAATGCTTCAGAGTCAGGTTTGGGGCATTAAATGACCTCGAAAAGGGTCAAAAATGGGGGATGAGCAAAGCTAGTCCATAGGGCTATAGAGCGCTTCAAGAGCTTTTCAAAAATGTAAACGGTTCGTCGATCGGAGTTACGGTTCAAAAGTTATGCCTCCCGGAAGTTCGGCTACCATTTCTGGATTCTTCTAGAATTGCACCGACTTCTAACGCAGCTTCCAGAACCTTCTATTTTGTCGGTGGATGCCTACTAGCACTTTCTAGAATGTACTCCTAGTCCTTAACCCTCCAGGGTCTATTTAAGGAGATTTCTTGCATTGTAAAAGGCAGTTCGGATTGGAACTTGAGAGGAGGTGCTAAAAGGAGAAATATTCTCCAGATCTATGCTATTGTAAGCCCGTAGGGCATGTTTAGAAGTTTATTTTCTCTGCACTGTTTGTACCAGCTTATTTTCTCAGTTAATATAATTTCCCCTTTCTATTGTGTCTATTCTGGTATTTGAGTTGTGTCTCCATCAAGTGGTATCAGAGCGGGTTTTCTTGAGTGTGTAGACAGAGCGCCGACTGTGAGGCAGTTTGCACCAGGACTGTGTGGTTGTGGGTTCGAGTTAGAAGATGCCTCCATGAAGAGAGCGTGGTGGAAGGGCCAGAGCTGTTGATCCTGAGGAGGTTAGAGCCCTCCAGAGATAGGTACAAGAATTGCAAGAGGAGCTTCGTAGAGGAGCAAATATTGCCGCAGATGACAATAGTGAGGATGACAATGAAGAGGAAGTAATGGAAGTTGACGGGGAAGTTCTGAATCCTGTAGAGGAAAGGCTTTTTAGGGCCATTTCTAGGTTTGGGAAAAGACCTACAATTGAAGTGGGTATATTTTCGGGAAATTTGAAACCAGATGAGTTGATCGATTGGATCAATGAACTGGACGAATACTTTGAATATGAGGATATAAGGGACCCAGATAGGGTTAAGTTTGCAAAGGCCAAACTAAAAGGCCATGCCAAAATCTGGTGGCAAGAGATTCAACTAGAAAGACTTAGAAGAGGAAAGGAGAAGATCACAAGATGGGATCGCATGGTGGACAAATTGAAGAAGCAGTTCATTCCTGTGGATTACGAGCTTGATCTGTTTAAGAAGATGCATGGGTTAAAGCAAGCAGGAAGATCAGTCCAAGAATATACAGAGGAGTTTTACTGACTCCTGATTAGAGCGGGGCATGCAGAAGAAAATAAGGAGAAGGTTGCTCGTTATATCAGTGGGTTACGACCTAGCATCCAGGAAGAACTAAGTCCGGTAAGAATGACCAGCGTGGAAGAAGCATACCAGTTTTCCCTACGAGTTGAAGAGAAGCTGAGTAAAAGGTTTGAAGGAAGAAAAAGAGGGCGCGGTCAAGGAGGAAGGGGAAGCGGTAGATCATCTGGAGGCCGCAATGAAACTCAAAAGAAAAATGAAGATGAGGGTACTAGCAGGAACCAGAGGAATGAGGGTTTCAACCGCTCCTGTGATCAAGACTTTGGAAATCAAAGAGGAAGAGGTAGAGGACGTGGGCAAGGAAGAAGAGGCTTCCGTGGTACCTGTTTCCATTGTAATGAAGAAGGTCATCATGCCTTTGAATGCCCTCAACGACAAGGAAGGACAGATAGGAGAGCTGAGGGCCAAGCTAGGGTTGCTCATGTGGATGAGGATGCACAATCATCACATTCAGAGGATGCAGAAAGAGGAGAGACCTTGGTAAATGAAAGAGTCCTACTAAGTGGTGAAAATGAACCAGGACAACGGAGGAGCTTGTTTCGTACCAGATGCAAGTGTGAGGATAAATGTTGTGATGTGATCATTGATGGTGGTAGTACTGATAACTTGGTATCCGAAGAGATGGTCTCTAAGCTGAAGCTCAAGAGGGAGAAACATCCCTAGCCCTATCGGATTTCTTGGGTAAAAGATGATCATAAGGTCCTGGTAAGTGAATAATATTTAGTAAAATTCAAAATTGGGAGTTACCATGATGAAATTCTTTGTGATGTTATTTCGATGGATGTTTGCCATCTATTGTTGGGTAGACCATGGCAGTTTGATAGACATGCAATACATGATGGACATGAAAACACATACTCTCCGACAAAGGATGGAGTTCGCCACAAATTGAAGCCCATGAAAAAGGAAGGTGAAAAGGTATGTAGCAGTGCTAGGATTTGTCTTTTTGATGGAAGGAAGTTTTTAGATGGCATGAAACATCAGCGCATGTGCTATGCTTTGATTCCTAGAAAAGATAAAGAAGGTAGTAGTGAAATACCATTTGAAGTTTCAGATTTACTAGGAGAATTTGGAGATATTATCTTTGATAATGTTCCAGATGGATTGCCACCAGTAAGGCAAATCAGTCATCAAATAGATCTGATTCCAGGAGCTAGTTTGCCTAACAAGGCTGCTCACAGGATGACTCCTACTGAAACAGAGGAGCTAAATAGACAGGTTCAGGAGCTATTGAGGAAGGGCTTGATTCGAGAGAGCCTGAGTCCATGTGCAGTACCTACAGTACTTGCACCAAAGAAGGATGGAGAGTGGAGGATGTGTACAGATTCTTGAGCTATAAATAGGATAACCATCAAGTAGTAGTTTCCTTTACCAAGGATGGATGATCTTATGGACTGCTTGAGTGGAGCTCAGTACTTCACAAAGATAGATCTGAAGAGTGGCTATCATCAGATACGGATTCGAGAAGGAGATGAGTGGAAAACAGCTTTCAAGACCAAGGAGGGTCTTTATGAGTGGTTAGTCATGCCCTTTGGATTGACGAACGCCCCAAGCACCTTCATGCGGCTCATGAATGAGGTACTTAAGAAGTTCTTGGGAAAATTTTTTATTGTCTATTTGGATGATATTTTAATTTTCAGCAAGACTTTGGAAGAACATTTACTACATATTCGTAGTGTCTTTGAAAGGCTAAGGGAAGAGAAACTATTAATTAATCTAAAGAAGTGTGTCTTTGCAAAAAGGGAGTTAGTCTATTTGGGATTTGTTATATCACCTGAAGGTCTCAAAATGGATCCAGAGAAGGTAAAAGCCATCTTGGAATGGCCTACTCCAAGGTCTGCTACTGAGGTAAGATCATTTCATGGTCTGGTTAGTTTTTACAGGAAGTTTATTAAGAACTTCAGTGGCATATGTGCACCTCTAACTGATACAATAAGAGGGGATAGAAAAGAGTTCAAATGGACTGCAGCAGCTACGAGAAGTTTTGAATTACTGAAGAAGAAGGTGACTGAACAACCCGTGTTGGCACTTCCAGATTTCAGAAAAGTATTCCAGGTGGACTGTGATGCTAGTGGTAGCGCTATTGGGGCTGTATTAAGCCAAGAAGGTAAGCCTATTGCATATTTTAGTGAAAAATTGAATGATGCAAAGAAGAAGTATTCTGTTTATGATCAAGAGTTCTATGCAATAGTTCAGGCCTTAAAGAAATGGAGGCATTATTTATTGCCAAAGGAATTTGTTTTGTATACTGATCATCAGGCATTACAGTACCTAAATAGCCAAGGTAAATTGAATCAGAGGCATATGAAGTGGGTAGAATTCTTGCAGAGTTATACATTTGTGTTAAAGCATAGAAGTGGAAAATCTAACAGGGTTGCAGATGCATTAAGTAGGAGACAATTGTTGCTTACAACAATGCAGGCTGAAGTAGTTGGGTTTGATGAACTCAAGAATTTGTACCCTGAGGATCCTGATTTTGCTGAAGCATGGAAAGCTTGTAAAGAACCTGTTGTTGTAGATAGAACCAAGTGGTTAGACTATTTGATTCAGGATGGCATGTTGTTCAAAGGTAGTCAATTGTGCATTCCAAGGAGTTCCATGAGGGAGAATTTGATTAAGGAGAAACACAGTGGAGGGATGGCAGGACATTTTGGTCGGGATAAGACCATTGCCATTCTTAGAGAAAATTATTTTTGGCCTCAAATTACACAGGATGTGAAGAAGTTTGTACAGAGTTGCCAGGTTTGTCAAGTGGCCAAGGGGTTTAGTCAAAATACTGGCCTATATCATCCATTGCCTGTTCCATCAAGGCCATGGGAGGACATAAGTATGGATTTTGTTCTTGGATTGCCAAGGACCCAAAGGGGTAATGACTCAGTATTCGTGGTGGTTGATAGGTTCTCCAAAATGGCACATTTCATTCCATGCCACAAAACTCATGATGCTGTCCATATTGCAGACTTGTTTTTCAAAGAGGTGGTAAGACTACATGGTCTTCCAAGAAGTATAGTTTCTGACCGAGATACTAAATTTGTGGGGTATTTCTGGAGGACATTGTGGAAGAAGTTGAGAATAGACTTGAAATTCAGTTCCACGCATCACCCAGAGACTGATGGCCAAACAGAAGTGGTAAATAGAAGTCTGGGCAATTTGCTGAGATGTTTAGTTGGAGATAAGCCCAAGGGATGGGATTTGATTCTACCACAGGCAGAGTTTGCTTATAATAACTCTGTAAATAGGAGTACTAAAAAATCACCATTTCAAATTGTATATGGAAATAGCCCAAGGACTGCACCAGAATTGAGGAAGATAGAACAAGGGGAGAGAACAAGTGTTGAAGCTGAGGATTTTGCTGAACACATCAAGCGTCTACATGAGGAGGTCCAAGCACACATTATCAAGATGAATCAAGAGTATAAAGCTAGGGCTGATCAAAGGAGAAGACATAAGGAATTCCAAGTAGGGGATCTTGTCATGGTGCACTTATGAAAAGAAAGATTTCCAGTTGGTACTTACAACAAGCTGAAAATGAAGAAATTTGGTCCCTGCAAAATTTTGAAGAAACATAACTCAGGAAATGCATATGAAGTTGAGCTGCTAGATGGTATTCACATTTCTCCCATTTTCAACATTGCAGATTTGACAGAGTATCATGATGATGGTACTGATGAGGAGCTGGTTTTAGAGCCATGTCCAATTCCTGCTTCTAAGAAGGAGGAGATAGAAGACATTCTAGATCATCGTGTGGGTAGGAGTACCAGAAACAGGCAGTATGAAGAGTATTTGGTCAAATGGAAAGGACGACCGATCGAAGACTCAACTTGGATTTCAGCAGCTGAGGTTTCCCATTTGGGATTTCCTCTACCATCCATAAAGTGACAGGGTCACTTTTCAATCTACCCTGGGTGTTTGATGCAGGAGCATCCAGAGGTATAAGGGCAATCCTGTGTCACCCAAAAAAATGTACTTAGACTTAGTTTCTATTTTATGTCTTTGCATTTTTGGATACCCATTTGGCTCAAATAAAGGTTCCAACTCTCATAGTTCAACTATCAGTGCATTTAAAAATCCTGAAAAAATAGGAGCATGCAATTTGACCATCATTTTGGTGACCTAGAAGGTGTGACTTGGCCAGATGAATGTAATCAAGATTTAGAGCATTCCAGAAAAAGAATCAGGTCAAAAGGCCCCACGGTTTGAAAGTTATTGCAGTTTTTCGGGTTTTGGAGACCCCCTAAGAATGCTTCAGAGTCAGGTTTGGGGCATTAAATGACCTCAAAAAGGGTCAAAAAATGGGAGACGAGCAAAGCTAGTCCATAGGGCTATAGAGCACTTTGAGAGCTTTTCGAAAATGTAAACGGTTCGTCGATCGGAGTTACGGTTCAAAAGTTATGCCTCCCGGAAGTTCGGCTACCGTTTCTGGATTCTTCTAGAATTGCACCGACTTCTAACGCAGCTTCCAGAACCTTCTATTTTGTCGGTGGATGCCTACTAGCACTTTCTAGAATGTACTCCTAGTCCTTAACCCTCCGGGGTCTATTTAAGGAGATTTCTGGCATTGTAAAAGGCAGTTCGAATTGGAACTTGAGAGGAGGTGCTAAAAGGAGAAATATTCTCCAGATCTATGCTATTGTAAGCCCGTAGGGCATGTTTAGAAGTTTATTTTCTCTGCACTGTTTGTACCAGCTTATTTTCTCAGTTAATATAATTTCCCCTTTCTATTGTGTCTATTCTGGTATTTGAGTTGTGTCTCCATCACAAAGAATTGCCACCAAAGTTTAGATTCAAGAACAACCAAGCACAATATGGATGTCTAAATGAGTCATATTTGATGAAACCATGAGCATTCAAAACCAAACCACCTTCAATGTGAGACAATCCCATATTAGTATCTACAATAGCATACCAATACAATCTTTATTTAGTAGAATAATGTTATAAAATCACATGATATTCTATGGGGTGGATGACAGTAGCCGCTAATAATGCCAAGAAGATAAATTGCCGGTAAAGACAAATAGAAACATTAGTTAGGCTCATCCAAAAAAATATGCAGTCAGAAAAAATGGTAATCCTAGTTAATAGTTAAATATGTATCCACTCAGTGACAAAGGAAAATATCAGAAAGACGCAATACATGGGCTAGAGAACTAAGGAGAAAGAATTAGGGAGATAAATACAATCGTATATGCAAAGAAATAATACTCAATTCAATCTAAGTGCTATCAACAAATACTGCCGTAAAATAATACATGTTGAAGATACTTATTTTGACCATAACTAGAAATCTATAGCAAATATTAGATGAGTGTTGTGGTGTCTATCTTAGACTGGAGCTTGCAATAAAACTTGTCATACAAAGGATTGTTTAGGAAAATTGCAAAATTACAAGGCACACGCAATATTTCACATCCACGCAGATGGAATGAAAAAAAAAAAGGAAATACATTGCACGTGAGATGGAAAGAATACATTAAAAGAAAAAGCTGAAATTATAGGGTGAGGAAGCCACGTCAAGAGGTAAAGTGGTCAAATAAAAAATAAAAAAATTTAAAGTTTTAGTGAAGTCAAACAAATATGACTACTTAAGGTAAATGCATTAAAGTATGTTTTGTTTTTTTTTTTTTAATTTACACATTTAGTAGATATTATCATTATATATACATGTAAAATTGTATTTGCACTTTATTTATTTATTTAAAGTGATAATGAATAAATTGGTATAGGAATTAGTACAATTTATTTATATGATAAATGATGGATATATACATATTTTACTATAAGTTTCAAAGTGGGAAAAGAAGCCAAGTTCAAAGAATGGATGCTACACTTGATAAAGGAGATAAGGAAAGGATGAACAAGATGATCTAAGCATAATCCTAAGCATAATCAAGAAAGTAATGAAAGTGCAAGGGACCAACAAGGACTAGATAATCTACAAATTTAATGGTGATAAAATTTTAATAATTAGTAAATCAAATTACCTCCTAAGTAGACCACCTTGATGGATGTCATAGGCTGCCATCAAGGCCAAGAGGGCCAAAATTTTGCTCTTGGACTTAGGTAGGATATTTAAGGACAATAAGATTACCTCCTAAGTAGACCACCTTGATGGATGTCACTGGCTGCCATCAAGGCCAAGAGGGCCAAAGTTCTACTATTGGGCTTAGGTAGGAAGAATAAGATTACCATCTAAGTAGACCACCTTGATGGATGTCAATGGCTACCATCAAGGCCAGGAGGGCCAAAGTTCCACTCCTAGGCTTAGATTGATTAAGACTTGACATCATGTCAACTCTATTCAGTTAAGAATTTCCCAAGTAGACCACCTTCATGGATGTCAATGGCTTCCATCAAGGCCAAGAGGGCCAAAGTTCCACTCTTGGGCTTGGTAGGATATTGGTTTAGAACTAATTTATCATGACTAAACTCTTCTTTGGAGCTATTATATACATGTACATGCTAATAATTGTTTGTGTTTCAAGATCTATGATCAAAAGATGTATTGGGAAACTATATGTTATAAATCATTCCCTTTACTCTACTTCATTGTGAAAATTATAAAGAATGTACGATGTGTCTACATCATGTTTGCTTTGTGTCTTCATCTATCTACATCATGTCTACTCCATATTTTCATTCATTAAAGATGTATATTTTATAAAAATTTCCAGGCCTTTCGTTCGCAAATATGTTTTGTATCTATGAAGCAGTTTGTGTGTGAATGATTTTGCTTCAGGACAAGCAAATTTGAGAGGGGAGGACTGTGATGTCCCCGTTTTGACATATTAATTAAATAATAAATAAGTATTATATATAAAGTAATATTAATAATAATATTAAAATGATAATATTTTATAGGTAATATTATGTTATAATCATATAATAATATCATATTATATGTCGCATTATTATAGCAATATAAATGTATGAAATGAATGAAATGATAATATTATATAATAATAATAATATGACAAAGATATATTTTAATATAAAAATGGTATATATAAATGTATTATAATATAATAATATTTGATATATTATCAAATAATATTCTTAATAATATAATTATCAATATAATAAACCTTATGATATCAATTGATATAAGTAACCTTAGTAATATATAATTAATATATTTATTAATATAATACAATTATTAATATAATATAAATTATTATTATGAAAGGAGGTGACCCTTTGAAAAATACTTATATATATCAAATATCAAACAATGAAAACTAGATCAAATAAGAATATTATTACATAATGGATTTAAATAAAAGGAAAATATGGGAATGTCTTCAAATGGGACATTACAATTGGTGACTAACCCTTAAGATTGAACACCTTTTCTATCAAAATATCTCCTTCCCTGGCAAAATCTAAGTTTAAAATTGAGCACGTTACTTCCAATCGTAGAGGCATTGATCATATTACTACAAGCTAGATGATCGAGTCTGATGGGAAAAATGCACTCCCACTTCTCTTGAGGTAGATTATCTTTAATCACAAAAAAAATTTTCCTACATATCTCAGCTATAATAAAACAATCTAATGGATATTGAAGTAGCTCCACACATTCTTTTTCAAATCCTCCTACTTGCAGGTATGTAACCTTAGGGAATTGAATGAAAGAGCTTCAATATATTTGAACTAGCCTTTGAGGCTCTAGGGATATCCTTAGCATTGGTGCTTTTATGAGGTGGTAATGTAAACTTTCTATCAAAACATCATGCATTTTCTTGAATTCCTCCAACACTTTGTCTTTTTGTACCAGGGGGCAATATTGATAAATAGTTACATCTTTGTTCCAAGGTTCATGGGGAAGGCAAGTGATATTGCTAACATACACAATGTAATAGGTCAAGTAGGAAGACATATGGAATCTTCTCTTGATATCTTAGAATGTTTAAGCTAATTCCTTAGTTGACTAGCTATCAATTTTTCCCAATCTAAAAAACTATTTTCCTTTCAGGATAATATCTATGTGGCAGTACATCCAATCTGCAAAGAGGAAGACATCAACAGACCATTTAACCTAGTGTAGCAAAACCATATGATCATGGACATGAGGCTTCATGCGATCTTTAGTGATTATTTTGGGCAGCCTTGAACAACCTTTATAGTTAGTCTCTATCCATTTCTGAGCCATCATGTTATGGTACTTGTCTTGGTTTTCTTGGTATTTAACCAAAGATAGGGTAGGGCTAAAAGTAGCAAAGGTGAACTCAGGTAGATGCAACACTAATGAGATAGTATCCCTAGAGATGGACTATATTGTTTCCTCATCTGTTTTCAAAATACTCTTGCTTCTCGCATCATAGTGATTAGTGCACAATTGAAGAAATTCAGGACTCAAATGGGTGGGGGGAAAAGTAGCAGCTTCAAGTAGACCGCTTGTTAGGACTTCTAAACAACCATTAATCCCATTAGCTTTCTCAAGAAAATTCTCTCTTAGCTTCTCAACCTTGACTCCTTTTAAATTAGTGTTAGAAATTATCGGTCTCTTACACTCAAGACTGGAAATATTCCTGAAGAAATGCAAAATAGACCTCATTCTAAACAAAGGAAAGAAAAATCTAGCACTTTTCTTATTCTTCCAAGTAACAACACATAAGAAAGGACAAGGAATTTCTTGTATTCTCACCTATAACCGAATGAAAGAAAACTAGACCACTTCACTTTCTTTATTGTTTCTTTGCTTCTAATTCGCTTTTGTACATGATAAAACAATTAAGTAGGAAATTGGTGTTTTAAAGGCAAGGGAACATACTGGTGAAAGTACCACCACATAATGAGGTATTCATGGTGAGATTGTTGCAGCTTAAATTACACACTTGGAACTATTATAGGACTACTTCATTAAATGATCACCCTATGTGAATGTCCTTGCAATAATTATGAACTCATGGCATCCAATCTGGCCCCCAAATGAAATATTTTCTTCGTTTTAATCATGATGACAACTTGGCCTTTTATTCAAGCAATAATAAATTGGATAGGACCTTTTAATCATTACTCTAATACCTTATTTAATTTCTTTGGAACTGTCATCCTTTTGAGAATCATTAATATCCATGTGCAAAATCCTTAGTAATAGAACTACTTTGAACTACTTTGAACCAAGGTTCAAAGAGATTCAAAGTGGTTCAAGAAAAAATCTCTAATGAACTTACTAGGTCCCACTTATAGAAAGATATTAGTATCAAAAAGCTTTGGTTGAACTAGTTTGAACTACTTTGAACCAAGGTTCAAAGAAGCTCAAATCAGTTCAAAAGAAATATTCACAAAAAGGCATCACAAGACCGACTCCTATATGCAAGGCATAATGACTCTTGAAAAGGAGAAAACACAAGGATTTTTTAAAAAAAGGAACTAGAAAGTTATAATGGTGACTCAAAATGAGGGCTAGCACTTGCATAAGCTCATTTGGAATTTGTTGTACAAGTTGATGAGGATAGTATTTTCATTTACCTAGTTTTGACATCATCATGTCTTCAATCTACTTCTTCTCATCTACACTTCTGGTTTCATATCTGATAGATTTGAAATTTTCCATTCTAGGTCCTCCTTCTATTTCCTTTAATTTTTATTTAAAAGTAGGTGAAGGCTTCTTGAAAATAACTTCCTCAATATCCTCATCACCTAACTTTAGTTTATTTCTGGATTCAGACGCTCTTCTTGTGAATACAATAGTGAACGACTTGGTAGGTTTGGTTATGACAACCTTACCTTTATTCCTTATAGGCTCTTCTTCTTTAGACTTTGTTTCTTCTAGTTCATCCTTTGCTTCATCTTCTTCCACATCATCTCCTTTTCCTTCATTTAACAAAAGAGTAGAACTTTATTGCCTTAGTTTTGCTATCCTTTTCTTTCCTTTGTTAACTGCTTGAGGAAGATTAATTTCAATTTCTATCCTCACCTTAGTTTCATCATAATTACCAAAATATGTGGCTTTGGAATCCACAGGTTCATTCAATATTGCCTCAATGATATCCTTGGTCTCATCAATGTTAACCTCATAGCTTAGAGGCTTAACCCACACCACTCTAGGTCTAACTGCTTGAATGTACACTTTGTAACTATCTACCATGAAACAAATATCATCCTTGTAATCTTATACAAGTTTCTTTGGTATTCTATATCCATTATTCATCTTTTCTTAGAATGAATCAAAGTATTTGTCAATGATACTAACAAATTTTTCATCGATCTTTGCTATATATTCATTCACCGATCTCTGTTATATATTCATTAATCTGATATAAAAATGGTACATCTTTTTTCCATATGACTGAACCTTTAGAAGGGAAGAATTTTTGTACATAAAAGAATAAACAAGATAATAGTGAACCAAACTTAAATGGATTGTTCTTTGAAGTTCTAATGCTTTCCATGTTCCTGTTGAAAAAATATAGCATTAACTTAGCAAGGTCAAAGGACATGTTGTTCTTCACTACCTTGAGAGTCAGATCAACTGCCTCAAATGACACACTAATGAGATCATTGGAGTTGTAGATCTTATGAGTGATCACATGAATTCCAAATTTTAGCTCCATGTTAGTCACATTGCTGATTTGAATTCCTCTTCCATCCCACTCGACAAGAGTCTTATTTTCCAGTTCTATCCAACTTAGGTTTTGGTGGTCTTGGCTTTGTTCAACATTGGGAGCCCTGTAATTCTATGAATCATTTTCTTTGTAACTTGAATAGGCTACTATAACCATAATTTCACATTGTGTACATCGCTAAGAATAAACCTTATCCATTTTATTTGAAAGTCTTGGGGCATATGTAGAATATGTGTTAAACCTTGGGTCTCCAAATGTTGATGCTTGAGTTTCAACACACCATTCACACACAACATCTTCAGAGACCCATCCATCTCTAGGGTTCCAAGTTCTTGTATCAAATAGAAAAAATATGAACAAATAACATTAATTATTAATACCTTGGGTGGAATCTGTGATTGAGTTCTAGTTGGTTCAAGAACTTTTGCAATTGTTGGACTCAACTTGAAGTCTAGTACCTTCCAATTGACTCCTCAAATCAACATCTTAGATCCTTTCTTGATTTTTCTATAGGAAGACACCATGCTTAGTAGGGTTTATGAAAACACAAAAATCTTTAGCAACAAACACACAGATCATTTAGAAGCACAAAAATCACTCTTTGCAAATAGCTCTTTGAAAATTCACAATGATAAATGAATTCAATTTCCTTCCTTTAACAATGTTCACTTTTCAAATGCCATAAATGTTTGGTAAATTTTCTTTTTTGGTGATAGAATGTCTTCCACTCAGTTCAACCTTAATGCTCAATAGATTCATTCATAGCTTGGTGTCTACACAATGTTTTAGTGTATCCTAACCTTGCTTGGTAGGGACTTGCAACCCGACCTAGCTCAGTAAGTTCTCAAATATCTGCAAAAACTTGGTGATCCCTTTGCATCCTAAATGCTGATATGAATCTTACCTTTGAGTTGGCTAGAATTGATGTGAGATGTCTACTTCAGAGTCTTAGTTCAACTCATTCTACAAGGATTTAAAGTAGAGGTGCTTGAGTCACCCAACTATCGAGTGACATCTCCTTCATGACTCAGGCTTGCATGCTTAGAAGATTTTGGAATCTATTGTTTTAGATTACAGTAAAAATAGGTTTTGAAGGGACCCCAAAACCCTTTTACATCCTCAAAAAAGGAAAAAACATGCTAACCAAAAGGAAAGAGCCCATAAACCTACCAAAAAGTAGCATCAAAATCAGGTTTTACAGGGACTTGAAACCACTAATAAAGTCCAAATAAAAAACCCAGGTTTTACAAGGACCTGGAACCGACTGTATATATAAAAAACTAAAATCTAGAAACTAGGACCAAACATAGGAACTAGAAGAACCAGCCAGCAAACAAGACCTGCACAAGAACTCGACCAGAAAAGAAGACCCAAGAAACTATTGCAATTTCATAATCATCTTCATAGCCTCCTTACCAATCTTAGTTGTATCCTAGATGGAGTTAGCAATCGAAGAAGTAGCATCAATCAAAGATTTTTTCCTCAAACTCTATCTTGTCCTCTTGGTTGGGCCCTTCAAAGATATGGTTCCTTCATTAACTCTTTTACCCAAAGTTACCGTAGCAACACAGATGCTTGAGGTAACTTGCTCCATTTTTGTTCCAGTTTCCCTGATGAGCAGTCTAGGATTCTGCTCATAGTCCTTTAGTTTTTTTGGGATATCTCCCATTTGCACCTCCATGTGTTGAATAATAGCATGGTCAGCCTCCTGGTTATGTTGCAATGTATCCACTTTCTTCTTCAGCCCCATTATGTCATTATATAACTAGGAATCGACCTGAAGGAAAGAGTCAACTTTTTGTTTAGCAGAGTGGAGGAAGGAAAGAATGGTTTCCCTCTCTAGGGAGTCACCCGCATCAACAAGAATGGTGTGTGGAACAGGGCCATCTTTATCAATATGAATCCCCCCGTCCAATGGTTCCATCTCACCAGGATCCTCTTGCGTATGGTGGCTCTATCCCACCTTATCATGTCCCTTAGTTTTCTTCAGAGGAGTGGAAGCTTTCTCCATGTTTTCCTCCTCACTCAAAATGGCTAAATCATTATTTTTTTTCTCTTTATCACCTCCCCGAGACTCAAGATTAGTGTCCTCATTTTTAGACTTGCTCTATTCTGAATTCACCTCCATAGTATCTTCCTCTCTCCCCTCCTCATTATTGTCTTTCGAATTCAAGTAACCATCTAGGTTATAGCTAAACTCCCTAGCATCCTTCCCCTCCTCTTCCTCAGGGGCATCCTTATTAGAGCCATCAATGCTCTCCACCTCAGTGTCCTCATCCTCAATATGTCTTTGAGAACTAGAGGGTTTCAATTTAACCTTTGTTATCTTTTTAACACTCTCATCCATTTTTACTGTAATGGGATTAGGACTCTTTTTCTTGACAGTGGATGGGGATGAAGCAATGGAATTATTTTAACAAAAACCCTCAATGAGTAAAATTAGACCTTCATGTAATATGGGTCGAGACTATTTCTTTTTATGGGCATTCAAACTTTGGAGCAAAGAAAATTGCAAATAGAAAGGGAAGGAGATTATGTCCTTGTACCTAAAATGGTTAAGGAAAAAAAAGTGGAATTTGTGCACCCTTTTACTTCTTCTATCAAGGATGAAATATTCGTAAATACAACCAAGCACATCACGCCAAATACCTTTTATCTATTGCACATCAAAGAAGTCACCACTCTTTTCCAATTGCAGTTCTTCTTCTTTCATCTTTGGGAATTTCTTATAGGCCATGTTGGAAATACTGGTCTACTTCGAGAACTTGATACCTTTCATGGGAAGACTAGTGACTTCGGTAATGAATTCCTCAGTTAGCCTAACAAACACTCCATGTAGGGTAACTTTGTCATCCACCCAATTTTTAAAGAAGGCAATGGTGATATGGGGTTTTAATCCATGCAACTACTCCAGGTAGTTGGCCACCTTTCCCTTTTGGAGAATCTTCCAAACATCCTGCCTAGCCTTCCAATCATCACATTTTTTGGGTTCCTGCTTCCTCGGTTCACCTCCCATATTGCAGAGCAGACAAAAAACCAGAGACACCCAGATATCAAAAGAAGAGAGAAAGAAGTGAGACCAATTTTTTGTGACATGATATCGAGAATTCCTTTTTGAGGATACGTGCAAAGAGCATATAGCCTTCACATACCTCCTTGGGAATGCTAAAATGACAATCGTAAGGCCACTCCTGCAAATCATTAAATTTATAATCCAAAAAAATCTTTCCCACTTTGGAATGAATAACATCATAATTAATGATCACTTTAAGATCCACTTGTTTGTGCAAGTCATCGAGCCACCTCATTTTTTCCCCATTTGAATAGCATGATTAGCTATCCAATTAGCAACCCTATTGGCTTCTCTATAAGTATGGGAGATGACCACCTTTTCAAAATTTTGAAAAAGAGTTTTGATTTTCATAACCATTGCCTCTATAGACCAAGAGGTAGTATTTTTATTATTAGGGATATTTATAATGTTTAGAGAATCACCTTCCAACCATAATTTGGAGTACCCCAACTCAACAACTAAAATGGTAGTATAAAGGGCAGCAATAGCTTCAATAATATGAATATTTGAGTGACCAATAGGGATTGCAACAACATCAATAAAATTTCCCATATGATCTCTAAGAACACCTCCACATCTTGCTCTTCCTCGGTTGCCTTTGGCGGCTCCATCAAAATTTCCTTTGATCCATCCATTAGGAGGAACAAGCCATTTTATAATTGATCTAGGATTATCAATTTTCAACTTAGGATCTTGAGATCTTAAAGGGTGATCAAGTTGGAAGGTCTGAGCAAGCTCCCTCTAGGACAAAAAATTCTCCTTGCAGGCTCTGATAATATTCTGACCCACCACCCAACTTGGAATATCTTTGTTTCTAAATATCCTATTATTTCTTTATTTCCATATAACCCACCAAAGATGGGGTAGGGTTAATTTCCAAAGAAATTGACCATCAAGATCCTTTGAGGGGCATCTCTAGCTCTTGAAAGCAAGCTCCACATTGTTTTGATGAACCCATGTCATGCCCCAAAAGTTCAAAATCTCAGTCCATACTTCCTAAGAAAAAGAATAGCTCAAAAACATATGATCTCTATCTTCATAACCCTTTCTACATAAAGAACACCTATTAACCAAATTTATACCTCTTTTTTGCAAATTCTACAGAGTCAAAATTTTTTTTTGGAGAAGAGTCCAATAGAAAATGTTAATTTTGGGAGTAAGACCCTTAATCCAAGCTAGAGTCTAAAGAGGTTAAATTGTTCTTATTCTTAGGAGAAAAGATAGAAGAGACTTTGGAATTCCCACTAGGGTTAGCAAACTAGATAATCTCATCCTCCAGAAAAGGGTAAAGAGAGACAACATTAAGGGATAATTGGATATTATTGAACACTTGGCTAACATTAGTTAAATTCACCCATGAGTCATTCTACCAGTAATGACAAACAAGAAGGCTAGATCTCTGCTTGCAATGATCAATAAAGGTCTTGTCATTAAATTCTTTAGTCAAAGGGTGATCCAAAAGCCAGATATCTTCCCAAAAAATCACTTTAAATCCATTGCCAACTTTCCAAGCACATCCTTTTTTTAAAGTATTCTTGGTCCCCTGAATAACAACCCATATGGAGGAAGAGTGAATAACATCAGGAGAATCAAGGAAATTAGGAAGGGAGTAAGCATTGGAGAGATACTTCTGTTTCCATCTGGAACTCCACTCTCTATTGTCATGATACACTCTCCACCCCTATTTGGCTAGAAGGGCTTTATTCAAAATACTGGTTTTTTGAATTCCTAATCCCTCTTCACTGCGAGGTTTACAAACTTGATCCCAAGCAATTAAAGGCATTCTCCTTTTATCCTCTAAGCCAGACCATAAGAAGTTTCTTTGAATTTTATCAATTGACTTAGCAAATTAAAAAGGAATTCTAAATAGACTTAAGGCATAAGTAGGAATGCTCTAGAGATAGGCTTTGAGAAGAGTTAACTTACCAGCTTGGATTAAAAGAATACCTTTCCATCCTGCCAACTTATTACTAAATTTGTTAATAAGATCTTCCTAGAAAGCATCAGGGACCTTCAGACCAAGGGGGAGCACCAAGTAAAAGGAAGGGAGAGAACCTATAGAATAACCCTAGATATTAGCAATTTTAATTTGTCTGTGGATAGGGGTGTTAATGAAGAACACAAAACTTTTGCTCCAATTAACCCCTTGACTGGAAGCAGCAGAATATAAGTTAATAGCCTGTTTTAAAATTCTAGCTTCCTTCACTTTAGCCTTTCCCATGAAGATGGTATCATCAAAAAATTGACCATGGGAGAAAGTTAACGGTTGAGAAGAAAGTTGTAAGCCCTTGAGCAGACCTTTTTGGACCAAGTCCCCAATAAATCTCCCCAAAAAATCAGCCATAATAATGAAAAGGATGGGGGATAAAGGATCTCATTGTCTCAACCCACGAGAAGGAAAAAAGAAGGGAGAGGAACTACCATAACCAAGACCACTATAGAGATAGTAGAAACCAATTGGTGGATCAAACCCACAACTTTATGATCAAAGCCAAAAGCAAGAAAAATATTACAAAGGAAAGACCGATCCACTCTATCATATGCCTTGGCAATGTCCACTTTCATAATGAAACCTTGATTGTTAGAACAAGACAAGAAATGAATATTCTCATGAGCAGAGATGATAGAGTTAAGGATTTGTCTACCAGGGACAAAACCATTCTATTGATCAGCAATAATCAATGAGATCACCTTAACAAGTCTAGAAGTGAGAACTTTGGAAATAATTTTATAGAAAGAGTTACAAAGGCTGATCGGCTGAAACTGATGTGGAGAATCAGCCCCAACTTTCTTAGGAATAAGGCACAAAAAAGTTGAATTGAGTTCTTTGAGCAATTGCTTAGCCCCAAAGAATTCCTTAACCGCATCACAAATATCTATACTAACCACTTTCCAAAGATTTTGCAAGAAGAACATGGGGAAACCATCAAGGCCAAGGGCTTTATCTCCTCCTAGCAAACTAACAGCCTTGAAAATTTCATCATCCTTAGGGATTGAACATAACATTTTATTCTGATCCTTAGTAATCAGTGGTGGAATCACTTTGAGGAATTCAGCCTAACTTTCCACATTAATGTTAGAATCAACCGTCATAAGGGAAGAAGAAAAAGTCACCATCTCATTCATGATAGCCTCGTCATCAAAAATTTTCACATCACCCCTTTTAAGATGTGAAATGCAAGTTTTGGCCATGTGCTTCTGAGTGGAAAGATGGAAAAACTTACCATTTTTATCCCCTTCTCTCAACCATAGCAATAGGGATCTCTATCTCCAAAATATTTCTTCTTTAGTAATGATGTCATGGTATTGGAAAATCTTTTCATTCTCTTCAAGGAGGAGATCAGAGGTATAACCTTCCTTTTGTATTTTTTCTCAAATATTAAGAATATCCTCCTTAACCATAGATTTGTTCTCAAAAATATTCCCAAAGTTGTTCTTGTTCCATTTTTTGACTTCCCTTTTAACATTTTTTAGCTTGGAAGAAATTCTAAAGAGGGCAGTACCTTCAATCTCAATATTCCACCAATCTTTTAGTTTATTTTCAAACTGAGGGTGCTACAACGACATCTTCTCAAATCTAAAAGGAAAATTCTTCTTGAGATTAATCTTATCAGCAGTGAATAAAAGAGGGAAATGATTGGAACCAATTTTTTGACAAGCCTCTAGCTTACAGATGAAGTCTTTAGTCCAGTCAAGAGATATAAGAGCACGGTCAAGCCTAGCCTGAATGCATTCATTACCAATTCTTTTTGTTGCTCAACGTGTATTGGATTCCATGGAGGTCCAAGTCCATAAGGCCCTCATTATTGATGAAATCCCTTAGATCCAATCTTCCTTCCAACTAAGTAGCATTTCCTCCCTTTTTCTCGTGGTCATATAGAGGGACATTAAAATCTCCCATGATGATCCATCAGTCAAAATAGTTTTTCCTTTTAAAGTTAGAAATGAAATCCCAAACCTTTTTCCTTGAAGGCTTTGAGTTAGGACCATAAATATTCACAAGATACCACTCTTCCTTCTAGTCTGAACTAGAAATTTTGGCTATCATAAGGTTTTTACTAGCAAACAAAATAGTTCCAAAGAAACAGTTCTTCTTCCATAACATCAAAGTTCCTTCTAAATCTCCTTCAGAATTGGTAGCTTTTAAAGAATAGTTATTAAAAGCTTTAATCTGTTCTGCTTTCTCTTTAATCATCTTAGTCTCTTGAAGCAGGAAAAAATTAGGCTTTTGTTCTCTAACAAAATTCCTAACAATGTCCAATTTGTGAGTATTGTTCAACCCCCTAATGTTCCAAGTTATCATATTCATATCCATTTTTTAGGAGAAAAATCCAGAATGGTTGCCTGCTTGCCATTATTAATATTCTACATACTTTCTAACTCTCTAGTTATTTTGGAATCTATTGTTGCCTCATCTACTTTCTAATATTTTTAGCTCTGGCTTTCTTTTCATCTTTAATTCTTCTAGTGTTCATATAGTTCTTGGCATGATGTCCAAGTTCTTTACAAATGAAACATCTTCTAGTGGTGTCTCTTATCCTCATGTGATGTTTCACAAAATTTGCTCCAATGTGCCCAAATTCTCCAAAGTAGTGGCATCTACACCATGTGTTGTAGTCCCAACTAAATATAGCTTTTATAATCTATTCTGCTAGATTCAATATATTGGTTTTGCATTTAGAATATTTGTTTCCATGTTTCTTTCAATTGTGACATTTACCTTGAAACTTAGGTTTCTCCTTGCATTCACTTGCTCTCTAAACTTTCTTATTGCAATTGTAACATTTTCCATTGATTTTTTCCTTACCATTACTCCAAAATTTATTTTTATGTATGACCTAACTTACCACAATGATTGCAAGTAGGCCTTTGATTATTTTGAGCTCCTTTCTTGGATGATTCACATTCTTTTGTGTATACTATTCTAGCTTTTCCTTTATGTCTGTAATGATTTTGTTCATTCAACTGATTCATGTCTATTCGAGATTTCATCATCTTCTCATTGTTTTCTATAATATTTCATTTTGTGATCTTAGATTTTTGATTTCTTCATTTGCATTAGTAATTTGATCAATGAAGTCTTCCTGCTGAAGGGATAAATGTTGAATTTGATTGTTCTTTCCTTCTATCTCTTCTTTAGCTTTGTCTTTTTCTTCCATGAATTCACATAATCTTACTCACTAGATTTATTGTTCTCTTTTTATCTTTCTAACTTCTTCTTGAAGATTATAATTCTTTTCAAGTAGATCTTTAATTGCTTCATTAGATTCATCTAAATTCCTTTTAGGACAAATATCTTGAATTCTTTCTTCAGTGTAGAGATTGTCATTCATTTGTACTGAAAGGTTTTTCCTTCTTTTTAATGACTAAGAGATTTGCTCATTTGCTTTCTTCAGATGCCCAATAGCTGATTCAAGATCCAACTTTTCATTGTCAATAGCCTTATCTAGCTTGTATACCTCCATTACCTTCAATCTTTGCTCTAGTTGTTAAAATTCTTCTCTAAGAATGAAAAATCTCTGATACCAATTGTTGGAAATGTGAGTTATACAAGGTTACTAAGAGAGGGAGGGTGAATAAAGAACTAGTATAACTTCAAAACCAATTAATCCTTCATAAAATATTCTGATCTAATTGCATGCATGAAAGAATGAAAGAAGTAAAACATTCATAATATATGTAAACAAGATATGGTGACGTAGAAACCTTCCAAATTGAATGAAAAACTGGGGTGGCCACCAGCTTTAGTATTGTAGTATAAAGTTGGCCTATTAAGGCTTACAATTGATCACTTTTGATGATCTTTCCTATTAAGAGCAATGAAGACTACTAGGGTCACCTTGTGAAAGGATTTACATACAATGGAGTATGCACTCAGTAAAGAGATTTTTCAAAGAATGTTAATTCTACCTAGTTAAAGGATTTGGATGATACACCTATTAGGATGAACCAATGGCTGATCTCTGATAAAAAACTTTGATTTGTTGGCTGAGATTCCTTTTAAATGTAATTATCACCTTGCTATGATAGATAAATCTTTGTTGCTCCTTATACTACTTGTAGCCTTCACAATTCACACTTATTGCTTATTATATTCACAACATGCATTCTTCTATATCATTTTTATGTGATACAATACATTACATATATACCAATCCAAATTGTAATTCATCAAAATTGGCTACAACATAAGTTTCAATCAAGATCATAAAGTTAGACCAACTACTAGCACACGCATTCTAAAGACAAACTCGATGAGGTTCTGATGCTCGACAACCATTATCAACACTTAGCATTATCATGCACTCAGTATACATAGAAGCTCAATTCATACTAATCACTTCAAAGTAGTCTAAACTTGATCATCATTGGTGACTCAATGAGCACTGCAAAACTTGGCACATAAACTGAATCACTTGCTTGACATTGCATGGCTTAGTCTACACTAGCACTGTGAGCTTGAGATAAACTAAATCATTTGGTTGATACTCCTTGACTTGGTCAACACTATATTCATATCACTAAAACTACAAGCTCAATAGACACTGGAGAAAATAGTTGACACTGTGCAACTCAATTAACACTATGAATCTTAGTTAGCACTGTCACTAATCAAATCGGTAAATATTGCTTGACATGAACTAAATACTAATTTTAGAACTCAGTAGCAACTATAGAGCTTGGTAGAACCTAGATTACTCAGTTAACATAGAAAACTACAAGATAAGGTCAGTAGCTATTTAACCAATTAAGTGTGAATCATTGATAAACAAACTTTCACCATAATGTCAACATCTTTGATGTCTGAATTGTTTGAGTTAGATAATAATTTTCTATTATTATTTTAATCATATAGAATCTATTCTTTAAATTTTTTCCTTTCTTCATCATGGACCATATTGACCAAATAATAAAAAGATCAATATTCATAATAGATCAATTTGGATAGTACATGGGGATTTTTACATCCTAGATTGGAAACCTTTCCCTTTTTGGGTCTATCATGAGGATGAAAACCCTCAGTATACACTAGAAATGGAATGCTTGTTGTCCTTAAATATACTTCTCTCATACAGATTATTTATCTTTATACCCTACATTAGATATGAAGGTATTGTTGTATTAAGATTCTTGGATAACCATCCATATTTCTAGGAAATGATTTTACTTTATTTAAAAGACATTTTGAACTATCTTATATACTCTAAACAAATTAATCCTTAGTCACTTCCAAACTTTTAATTCTTTGGGTTTTCTTTCACATTTTTCCCCATTTTGGATAAGATATATGTATAATGTACAATCAATATATCAGTATAATATAGGATCAATTTAAATTAGGTCCAAGTATGGAAATCATCATTAAGCTTCATGGACCTATGTATGAAATAGTATTTTATGGGCATATAGTAGAAAGCATAATCAAGAAATGTTGTTGTCTACACATTTTTTGGTCCTTAGGGTAGTTTATCAAAAACTAGGAAAGGAGTTCATTTTTTATCTTGACAAATGAAGAGTTCCCTTTGACATTGCATCAATGTTTGTTGCAATGGTCTATACTATGGGAGAAAAAAAATACATCATACAACTTTTATGCACGATAATTTTTTTAAATGTTTATTTAGGTAATTTAGAAAATGATGCAAGGGTGGTGTATATTAAAACTGAAAAACTCAAACTTAAACATACAACAAGCCCTACTCAGAGTTACAGATAGAAGCTATATAAATATCACCTGAAACAATGGAAACAAGATCCATATAAGACTAGGCAATTGGCAACCACACTAATGTAATAATTAAAATAAGTTTATCAACATTCTTGACTATGAGGCCTTCTAGGTTTTGACCATATGCAAGGAATTCATGAAGTTAGAATCCAAATTCGCATCTTATCCTTCTTCTCCATATATTTCATATCATCCTCTAATACTTTCTATCTTTAAGCTTCTTAAATAGCAAGCTAAGCCACAAGTTGGCTAGTCAAGCATTTAATTATATTATAGCTCTAGCCTTTGAAGAGTAAACCAAAACCAACTTTAAATGAAACATAAATAATTGAGCACTCATAGGTGGATCCACATGTATCAAATGAGTCAGATTCTAACTTTGCAACACATTAGGTTAAGATAAGAAATTGCACCAAAAGAAATAACACTCCATATTAGAAGGAAAAGGTAGGAATAAAGACCACAAAGAATGGTTCATAACTCAAGAAATTAAAAAAATAAAGGCTTGTGCTTTTAGGAGGAGGATCAAGGATAGGTCCCCATTGCCACAGTAACCATGTGCAACATGAAACCAATAGTAGCAATGACTACATCACAAACAAAAAACTAGTAAAGAAAACAAGAAATATTTTTGGTTGATACAAGACTACTCAAAGGCCCAAGATGATCTTGCATCAGACATGTAGGGTTAATAAAGAACTGATGTCCACATCAGGCATCCAACACCTAAGGTTAATAAAGACTTTTTCCTATAGAAACTCTTGATTTTCATCTGATACCTCTCCTTACATCTATAGATTTTTTTGTATACAATATTATTTTCTAAGATAAAGGATTTGGATAGTAATATGATTAATTTTCTATTTTTAGAATATTCACTATATATTTTTAAAACCACATGGATTTGGTTTCTAGTATATATTGGCCCAACAATGGAAGCCTAGAATGTTGAAAAATAACTTCAATGAAGAGTTGAGTGAAATGAGTTGAAGAAGCAAGTTTTGCTTCTATGTAAATGCCATAATCATGAGGCTCATTCCCTTGTAGAAGCCTCTACCACAATAAAATTACCTCTAAACCTCTAAACATATCAAGAGACATTTTTTGGTCAACATTGAGGCTCTTTCAAATGATGATCAAATATGGCCCTAAGGTGCCAATGTCTTGGACATTAATTTGAGCACCCAAGATCACGATTAAGGACTTTAAAGTCACGAAGATGAACTAGGTGAAATCACCTCCCTAACATGGTTATCAAAGTGAATGTGATGGGAAAAAATAATAATCCCAACCCATTAGGAGTTAGCAAGGTAGATCTTATATCAAAACCATGTTCTTTCTTTTGAGCTAACAATTCTTCAGGTGCACTTTCTTATAAAACCTTAATTTTGTTAAACAATTGTAAACTCTTAGAAAATGCATTATTTTTTTCTATTACCATTGATGAGCTTCCCTTGAACAAAATCAAAATGAAGAGACATAAATACACCAAATTTTTCTTTCAAAACCATATGTGCATATATAAACATTAACTGCAACATGTCTAACATTTTTGCAAATCTACACATTAATTACACCAAATGTTTCTTTCAAAACCATATGTGTAGACATAAACATTAAGGACAACATGTCCAATATTTTTTCAGATGTAGACATTAATTACACCAAATGATTCTCTCAAAACCATATGTGTAGATATAAACATTAACTACAACATGTCCAATATTTTTGCAAATATACACATTAATTACAACAAATTTTTCTTTAAAAACCATATGTACAGATATAAACATTAAGTACAATATGTCCAATATTTTTGTAGATATACAGATTAATTATGCCAAATGTTTATTTCAAAACTATATGTGTAGATATAAACATTAACTAAAACATATTCAATATTTTTGTAGATATACACATTAATTACACTAAATGTTTCTTTCAAAACCATATGTGTAGATATAAACATTAAGTACAACATGTCCAATATTTTTGCAAATATACACATTAATTACACCAAATGTTTCTTTCAAAACCATATGTGCAAATATAAACATTAAGTACAACCAACTCAATAATTAAGGTACACAAATAAGTTATTTTCACGAAGAAGGATTATTTCAAATAATACAAGGGAGTTTGATCAAAATAGGAAGACAATTGCTAGATTGTTCTCTAACTTTCAAAGAGTAGGTGATGAAAAATGTGATTGTCCTTGCAAGCATTGTAACAGCTTAAAGACAAGAAGAATCAAAATCAAAACAATTAAGAGACATTTTAAGGAGAATGGACACACTGAAGGGGGGTTTGATGATCATTAATTGGTAAGTTGTCTATTATATTGTTTTCACAATTAGTATACATATGAACCATAGAACGGGGGTTTGATTATCATCATTTTTATAAAGGTCAATCTCCCCAGGGTAGTACATGATATGGACCAATACATCTTGGAGGAACATGGAGGTGTGAGTACTAAAGGAGAAGATCATGATTCCATGGAAGATGATGATCATCCACCAAAAAACACATTTGAAGATGATGACATAAATGCATTGATCCATGATACATTTGGTATTGGTGTTGTTGTTGTTGTTGCTACTGCTACTGATGATGATGATGATGATGATGAGGATGACATTGAGACCATCTACTTGATAAGGAAAACACGACCCTTTATGAAGGATCCCAATCAACTCTTCTCTTTGTTTTATTGTTGTTGGTGAATTTGAAGGTTACGATGGTTTATTCAATATAAAAATGTCACGTATGCTAATGTTTGTGATATATGTCATTATAGTCTATAAAAGTTTAAATATGTACCATTAAGATTGTTTATACTAACAACTAATATTTTTTTGTTGTAGATTGATAGGTGACTATTTTTTAGCGCCATCAAATGTTCTCCCTCACTTGTAGCAAGAATTATGTGCAACTATAAAACATATTGGAATGGAGTATCAATCAATAGATGCTTATCCTCAAGATCATGTAATTTATCATAAAGAACATGAAAATTGAATAGAATGCCCTAAATGCCATATGAGAAGATATCAAGATGATCAAGTGACAAAAAGGTATCTCGAAAGGTGATCAATTGTATATTGTCTTTGATGTTACACAAAATGTCATATCTTTACTAGTCAAGGTATGTTGAGATCACTCAAACAATGAAGATAGTTTGTTATGTTTGTTGAGCATTCCATTATTTTCCAAGTTTAGAAACCAAGTTCACTCGGGCTTTGAAGATAAGTTAGTAGAAGTTGAGTGTTAACTGAGCTCACTCAGTTAACGAAGGAAAGTTGGATGGAACTAGTGTTAACCAAGCCCACTTAGTTACCAAAGGAATTTTTTGATGATGCAATGTTAACCAAGTTCACTTGGTTAACACAGGAAAATCATTTCTAAGTTAATATCTACCAAGAAGGGTCAACTAACAAATGATTTTCTTATTTTAGCATATTGAGTTAATTGGATTTGTTTGTTGGTTATAGCCAACTAAGGAGATGAATATTAATTATTCTAAGTTGTATTCAAGTCAACTTGGTAATAGATATGATATAAATATAAGATTAAGTTTAGGATTGAATGTATGTGAGTGCATGGAAGAATAGAAGATGCTAAGAGGAAGAAAATTAGAAGGATAAGAAGAATATCCTTAAGGATTTTCAAAGATGCATTTGATCAGGAAGGATCAAGTATTCAACCCATAATTGAGCTATGAAATCAGCAGTATAGTTGCATTAGAAATTAGGTCATCTCATTGTTACTCTCTAACCATTGTAGCAGCGATCTAAATATCTTAATAGAGTTGGCTTTACAACAATTTTTAAATCCTCTTACAAGGTGGTATTTCTAGATTGAAGTATCTAAAGACTTCTGACAAGGCCACTCCTAATAGGGCTCACTTTAGAAGAGTGAAAATCAATAACTAGCTGCAATTGGTGGGTTTTCCCAAATTGGGTTTCCATGTTAAATCTTGGTGTCAATTGTGTTCATGCCATTTATTTCATGTGTATGAAACTAAGTTAATTAAGGTTAATCACATAAAGTATCCTAAGATTTTCATTTTAAGTATTTGTCAAGTTACAGTTGTCATTTCAAATGTTACTGAGCTATAGCATATTATTAGTATTAACCCAGTGCATGTGTGTTTACCAAGTACAATATTTTAGAGTTTATGTTCTATGATGACATCTAAGGGATCTAGAATTTATTTTAGTGGTAATTTATTCATCCCTCCCCTCTCTGATACTCCTCTTATATTTCCAAAAATTAGTATCAGAGCTGATGCAATGTCAATCATCATAATGTTATGATTTTTCTTTTTAGCAATCTCCTCCATAATCAACATTCTAGTAGGAGCCTTGTAAGAATTTTTCAAATATTTCAAACCTGAGTTGTTGATGGTTTCTAGGTGCAACTTCATAAGTTCCTACCATGCCTCAAAGTTATCTCTATTCAGCTTGGGAATCTCTCTTCTGTAAGACATCCTGATCTTTTAGGTTAGGTCCTTGAAACCTTTTCTTGCAAGCACCAAAATCTTTGATACCAATAGTTGGAAATATAAGAGGAATAGCTAAGAGGGGAGGGATGAATTAGTTACCACTAAAATAAATCCTAGATCCCTTAGATGTTAGAACATAACATAAACTCAAAAATACTATAACTCAGTAAACACACAAGTACTCGACTAATATTGATAATATGGTTTTGTTGGAAATATTTAGGACTAACTAGGTTACTAAGAGGGGAGGGATGAATCAATCACCTCAAAACTTTTAACAATTTCAACACTTTATAACATAATCCAATTGTCATAGATCTAATCTACTACATGCATGAGAAACTAAAAGCATAAAACATTTTGAACTTAACATTTGGTGACCCAGAAACCTTCCAAATAGAAAGTAAAACTAGGGTGGGGATGATACCCACAAAACTTCAATACTATAGCATAAAGTTGGCCTATTAAGACTTACAATGGTCAGTTTTGACAATCTGCCCTATTAGGAGCAATTAGGATTGCTAGGTCCACCTTGTTAGAGGTTTTACAAACATACAATGAAGTATGCACTCTATAAAGATATTTAAAGAAAGACTATTAAGTCTACCCTATTAAAGGATTTGAAGTTGATTCACCTATTAGGATGAAATAGTAGATCTAACTTACAACTAAATTGCTTATTAAAATCATTGAAATACTGATCGCCTTTGTATGATAGATGTAACTTGATTGCTCCTGATTTGACCTTGCAATACACTTTGCTCTGCTGATGATTCACATTCTCATGCTTATCATCACTTTCACATTCTCTTATGTCAAAATCACTACTCTTGGGTATGATACAATACATTACATATATACGCATCCAATTCTCATAATTACAGGGTCGGCCAATACAAAAGTTAACTTTAATATTACTGAGTTGGCCCAAATGTAGAAACTCAGGTTTTGAAAACTAACTTGGTCAATTTCTGATACACAGAATCCACTATCATTACTCAACATCATCATGCACCTAATAGAAGTAGAGGCTCAATCCATACTAATTACTTCAACATAGTTTCAAACTTGGTACACACTGGTGACGTGGTAGATATAATGTAACTCTGTGAAAACTGCATTCCATGTTTACCATGCCTACACTCGGTAAACATTGATCATCTCGTCACTTGGTTAACACTAGCTTCGCTTCACAAGAACTAATGAATTGGTAGACACTACAAAGCTCAGTGAACACTGAACTACTTGGCAAAAACTTCTGGTCTTCACACTGCCTAAATTCACTTGGTAACGATTGGAATACATGGAAAACACTGAACTACTTGGTAAACACTAAAGATTGATCAAAGATCTCACTAAACATATAGAATCTAAATAAGTTTTGTCACTAATAAAAAACTTAACGTAATTCCAACAATCTCCCCCATTGGCATTAGTGAAAAAAAACACTTATTAGCCAAAACTTATGTACAACATAGTGAGATACTGACTTGATATGGCATGCTGAATTTTTTTTATTTTTCAATATTTGTCTTTGTAACTCTGTTGTATATACATTTTCCATATATCTCCTCCATACAATATACATATCATATCAGGCATAATACCATACTGAGTGTATCTCCTAGTATGGAAACTTTCTTTCATGATATATACAAAATATTTTTCCTCCTTGATAATTGCATGTCTCTCTTCCCCTTTTTGACAATAATGCCAAAGATTTATACACAATCTACTTGTATAGAGACACCAAAATGTGAGATAAATTTAGAATGTACCTTAAGAATAAGAGTTAAGGCTCTGTCCCAATTTTCTTGCAAATTTTTGTAGATTTGAAGAGCAACTTGGACTTCTACAGAGAGTTCAATCATATGATCTACAATTGAAAAATTATTGTCATGGATCACTATTTTAGAATAAGCAATATTCTTCTGCATTGTATCCATGATAGGAAGGATCATATTCTAGATGTCTATGAGTGTAGAATGGATCCTTGCTTCCTCTCTCAATAATTCTTCATACATATCTGATAAGAATCTGATCCTCATGTGATGAGCAGAGCTTGAACAGGGGTCAAGCTGCAACTTCTATGAACTAGCCTTCACATTTTCATCAATCTTATTCAATTTTCTCTTTATTTCTTTAGTATTCTTAGTAACATCACATAACTTTGCATAAAGAGATATTACATTTGTGTAGGAGGATTAAATATTTGCCAAAATTGAAGAAAGTTCTACTTGTTGAATAGCTATTTGTTGAGCAATATTCTCAAGCACTTTACTATCAAACTTCTTCTCTACTTTCTCCATCAGCTTATCCTAACCACTGGAATCTTCATTGAATTTGTTAACTACATCTTCCAATTACAACAAAATGTGTTGAGAAGAATCAACATCAACACCTATAGCCTCTATCAAAATATTTTTAGCACTTTCTATAATCCTAAATTATCTTTCTCTCTCTTCTCTTAATTTCTTATGCTTGGCTTTCTATTGGAGGAGCTAACTAACTAATCTCATTTGTTCTACAATGGCATTGTCAAAATCCAATTTTGGAATTTCAATATCTTTATCTAGATCTATATTTTCCTCTATTTGCTTTCCACCAATCAAAAATTTTGGTTCAAACTTTGGTTCAACTTCTAACATTAATGCTTTAGATTTTGGAACAAAAACAATAGTGGAAATAGTAGGGCTAGCACTGAAAACTTGTAGAGTGCCTACTAATGGAATACTTATTGGAGTACTTAAAGAATCCAAAACTGATGTATTTTCCAAACTTCCCAAAATTGAAGTATTTACAGGTGAAGTACTGACAGAAGTATGCACAATTGAAGAATCCAAAATTGTACTTACTACTAAAGAAGTCAAAATTATGGAACACTCTATATTCATTACAATCAAAGCTGTTGAAGTTGTCTCCATGCTTGATGATGTTGCTATTTTTGCTAGAGAGTGAGGAAGGAAGGCTATGAAAGCCATTGCTATCTTAACTAGATCTTCTTCTTCTTCTTTCCTGGCTTCCTCTTCAGCTTCATCCTCTTTTTCTTCATCATCATCCTTCATCAATTCCTACTTTTCTTCAGCATCAATGGTGAGAAGTGGAGTATTATCTTTAACATTTTCTTCATCCTTGTTACTATCATCATCATCATCTTTGATCTCAATAGGATTTTCACTTGGTTTATGTAGATGATAGATATTCTTCCACATAGTTGTTGCATCCTTGACTACATGCTCTATTTCTTTTACCAAAATTAAACAAGTATGAAATCTAATAGTCATCTTGTCCTCATTTTTCTTCATAACATCTTTTATCTCATCATTGGTAATGCTCAATAACAACTATCTCAAAGTTTTCTCATATATGTCTTTTTCTATTTGCATGGTTGATTCCCATCTTAGCTTCAATCTTTCTAATAGCTCATTAGAAATTTGAGGTGATATCTAATCAGGGGAATACTTCCATTTTCCCATCTTAGCTTCAATCTTTCTAATAGCTCATTAGAAATTTGAGATGATATCTAATCAGGGGAATACTTCCATTTTCCCATCTTGGTTAGTACTAACTCCTTAATCTGCATCTTCTTAGCCTTTGTTCTTTTTTCAAACTTTAATGCTTTGAAATTGGTTATACTAGCACCTTCTTCCATTTTTTTCAATCTTTCCTGGAAGGTGAGAGGAGGCTTACTAAACACAACTTCACTGCCACCTTTCTTCTTGGATCTTCTTGAGAATACTGTAGTGGAGGGCTTGGGTGGCTTGGTGATAATTACCTTGCCTTTCTTCCTTGCTAGTTCTTCTTCCTTTTCTGATTCCTCTTCACTCTCAAATTCCTCCACATCTTCACCTTTTCCCTCAATAATTATAAGAGGGGTACTTTCTAGTTATATCCTTCTCTTTCCTTTGTTTACTACTTGTGGAAGCTTAATCTCAAGCTCAATTCTTGCTTTAGCTTTATCATAGGTTCTAAAGAGAGGTGACTTTGGATCTATAGGCTCATTTAGCAAGGCTTCAATTATTTCTTTTGCCTCATCAATATTAACCTCATAAGGAATAGGTTTCACCCACACTATTCTAGGCCTTACTACCTGAATGTATACTATGTCGTTATCAACCATAAAAAAAAACATCATCCTTATAATCTTCAACCAACTTTTGTAGTATCTTGAACCTGTTATACATCTTTTCTTTGAAGGATTCAAAATAATTATCCATGATACTATCTAAATTTTCACCCATTTCAGCTATATACTTAGTTATTTGATATAAGAATGGTGTGTCTTTTCTTCAGACAACTGTGCCTTTAGAGGGAAAAACATTTGAACATAGAAAAACAAGCATGTCAACAGTGAACCAAACTTGTATGGGTTATTCTTTGAGTTCCTTATGCTTTCCATATTCTTGTTCAGTTACTTCAATATCAAATCTACTAGGTCATATGAAAAATTCTTCTTCACAACCTTATAAGTTAGGTCAATTTCTTCACAAGACACACTATTGAGTTGACTCGACATGAAAACTCTTATGTGCTATCAAATGAATGCCAAATTTGAGTTTAATGTCTAATGCACTACTAATTTTCATTCCTTTGTTGTCCCACTTGGCTAGGGTTTTAGTGAGTTTAGCTTTGGTAAGCATAGGGAGACTAGTAATGCGATGAATCATTTTATTTGTTATTAAAATTGTCTGCTCTAACCACAATTGACCATTATGAACTTGGCTTAAGATATATCTAATCCATTTGATTTGAAAGTTTCGTAGTAGGTGAGGAATATGGGTTAAGCCTTTCTCTTCCAAGTGTTTATGCTTAGGTTTAAGAGTTCCATCCACATAGAGTTCACTTAGGGCACAATCCATTTCTAGGGTTCCTAGCTCCTGAACTACACATTTGAAATGAGTTCTAATATCATTTATGAGAAGTACCTTGTGTGATATCTATGATTGAGCTCCATTCAGGTTGAGGGTTTCTACAATCACTGGCACCAGTTTGAAGTTAGGAGCTTTCCACTCAACACCTCACACCAACATTTTAGATCCTTTCTTTGCCTTGTTGCAATTGTTGGATGCCATGATCACTCGATAAACTAAGAAAATTATTTGAAAAAATTCTGTTGGGAATTCTGCTCAAGATCATTGGAATGCTCTACAAATCACTCTATTCTCAATATGCTAAATTCATGGTGGAAATGAAGTTGATTTCCTACCTTTTGATTAAAACTTCCCATTAATGCTCAATATGATGAGAGCCATAATGACAGTGCATGATAGCCTGTCATCCACTATCGATACAAATCACTTGGTAGAAGCTTGTAACTCAGCAACCAAACTTAACCTTGTTACTCCCGACTTCGCTCGGTAGAGTCCATGACCCAACCTTACTCAGTAATTACTAATACTAAACTTTGTGATCCCCTTGTATCTGGAATACTAATTTGGATCTTTTCTTCCTTTCAATTGAAATTGTTTGAGATGTGTCCTTGAAAACATAGTTCCAATTCTTCCTTAAGAACTTAATTGGAAATGGTGGAGTCCCCCACTTCTTGAGTGACTTGACTACCATCACTTGAACTAGCTTGCTTGGTAGATTGAGGAATCCATTGCTATCTCATTTTCTTCTTGATGCTATCATCTTTTTCTTTCTTTTTCTTCTTCAACTTTACCTGTATTCATGCAATTCTTAGCTATATGACCAAGTTCAATACATGTGTAACATCTTATGGTGGTATCCCTTCATCTCATGTGATTTCTAGTACAATTCATACCAATGTGTCCATATTCTCCATAGTAATGACATCTACACCAAGTGTTGTAGTCCCAACAAAATACTACCTTTACAAATTGTTCAGCTAGATTGAATAATTTAGATCTACATTCAAATGCCTTGTGACCTTATTTCTTGCATTTGTGACACTTGCCCTCAAATTTTGGTTACCCTTTGCATTCATTAGCCTTATGACTATGTTGATTGCAATCGTAGCATTTTCCATTGAATTTTGCATTTCCATTACTCCAACATTCATTTGATGTATGACCTATCTTACCACAATAATTACAAGTAGGTCTTTGATTCCTTTGAGTATCTTGGTTGGAGGATTCACCTTCTTCTATGTATCCAAGTCCTACTTTACCCTTTTGCCTATAAAGATTGTTCTCATTTTTCTAATCCAATTGATCCATGTCTACTTGGGATTTCATTATTCTTTCATTGAGTTGCTTTTTAGAATTTAGATCAACTTTCATCCTTTCATTGATTTTATTTTTAGAGTTTAAATCATTCCTTAACCTTTCATTTTCAAATCTCAAACTCATGATTTCTTCATTTTCTTTGGAGAGCTGATTGATAAGACTTTCTTGCAAAAGGGATTGATTTTGAATTTTATTATTCCTTACCTCCAAGTTTTATTTTACCTTATTTCTCTATTTTGAGATTTCACACAATCTTATTGACTAAATTTCTTGTTCTCTATTCAATTTTATTACTTCTTCTTATAGGAAGCCATTCTTTTGTAAGAGTTCTTTGATTGAATCATTTGTTTCATTTGAATTACTTGAGGGGAGAAAATATTCAATCTTCTCTTCAACATACTGGCGGTCATTCATCTGATTTGCAAGTTCCTTCCTTCTTTTTAAGGATTGGGAAAGATGCTCTTTTTCTTTCTTGAGTTGAGCTATGGCCATCTCTAGATCTAGCATTTCATTGTCAATAGCTTTGTCAAGTCTGAATATCTCTTTGCTCAAGTTGTCAAACTTTATCCTAAGAACCACATAGCTTTGATACCAATTGTTGGAAATATTCAGGACTAACTAGGTTACTAAGAGGGGAGGGATGAATTGGTAACCTCAAAACTTATCATGCTTGCACTCGGTAAACATTGATCATCTCATCACTCTATTAGCACTAGCTTTGCTTCACAAGAACTAATGATTCAGTAGACACTATGAAGCTCGGCGAACACTGAACTACTCGAAAAGAACTATTGGTCTTCACACTACCTGAATTCACTTGGTAACTATTGGAATACATGGAAAACACTAAACTACTTGGTAAACACTGAAGACTAATCAAAGAGCTTGGTAACCATACAAAATCTAAATAAGTGTTGTCACTAATAACAAACTTAACTTAATGCCAATAGGTGTAACTCGGTAACTACTAAAATAACAACTCTAACTTGGAAAATTATTAACATGAAAATATTAGGATATGATTTGTGATTAACCTTAGTTAACTTAGTTTTATACACATGAAAAAAATAGAATGAACACAAGTGACACCAAGATTTAATGTGGAAACCCAATTTAGAAAAAACCACCAATTGCAATTAGTTACTAATTTTCACTCTTCTAAAGTGAGCCTTGTTAGGATCCAACCATGTTAAAGGTTACAAAACACATTGTGAGGTGTGACCCTATTAGAGGATTTAATCAACCTGTTAGGAGTGCCCTTGTTAGAGGTCTTTAGACACTTCAATCTAGAAATAAGGTGAATGAAGATGGAGAAGTTTCCAGAAATAAAGAAACCTTAGTATGCAAATGTTATTCTCAAGAAGAAGGTATTGATTATGGTGAAACTTTTACTCTTGTTGCATGATTAGAAGCTGTTAGGACTTTACTTTCTCATGATTCATATAAAGGATTTAAAGTTTATCAAATGGATGTGAAATATGCATTCTTGAATACAATTCTTGAAGAGGAAGTTTACATTGAACAACCCAAAGGTTTTGTACATCCTAGAAAAAAGGATATGTTTGTAAACTGCACAAAGCATTATATGGTCTCAAACAAGCTCCTAAAGTTTGGTATGAAAGAATTCATAACTATTTGATGGAGATTAGTTTTCAAAGGACAAATGATAGCAACATACTATATATCAAGGGGGGACCAAACAAGAAGATTGTGTTGGCAGAGATCTTTGTGGATGACACATTGTCTACTAGAAATGATGACTTGTGCAAAGCTATTTTAGAGGAAATGAGTAATGAATTTGAGATGTCCATGTTTGGAGAGATAAAGTTCTTTGTTGGATTGCAGATTCAATAGAAGAAAGATGGTATCTACATTACTGAATCCAAATATATCAAGGAGATACTAAAGAAATTTGGAATGAAGGATTCAAGACCAATTGGAACACCCATATCTAACAGACATAAGATTTCCAAAATTGATGATTTCAATGAAGAAGATTAGACCACATGAAAATACTTTATTGGAAAACTACAATATATAGTACATACAAGGCCAATATTGCATTAGCAGTTGGTATGATGGTAAGATTCTTAGAAAATCCTAAAGAAAATCATATGATAGGAATCAAGAGAATCATGAGGTATTTGAAGGGTACTAACGATTATGGATGGTACAAGAAAGGATGCACTTTAGATTTGAAAGCCTTTACTGGTGTTGATTGGATAGGAAGTGTTGATGAGAGGAAGAGCACTAGTGGTGGAGCATTCTTTCTTTGTAAAAGACTAGTGTTTTGGATAACTAAGAAGCAAAATTCTATTTCTCAGTCTACAAAAAAAGTAGAGTATGATGTAGTAGTAGTTAATTGTTCCAATGTTGTTTGGTTCAAGCAATAGTTGGCATGTATGAAGGTAGAAATCAAGGATTTAGTGGTTATCTTCTATGATAACACCAGTGCAATTAATATATCAAAGAATCTTGTGATTCATACTAAGACCAAGCACATTACAATAAAATATCATTTTCTGAGAGAATTAGTGCAAGATAAAGAGGTAAGATTGGAATATGTGAATACTAAAGAACAAATTGCAAACATATTCACTAAGCCATTGCCTAAGGATGCGCATTTTTATCTAAGAGGTAATTTAGGGGTCATTGTCCTATCTGAAGCTCACTAAATGAAGTTTAGTGATGCATCAACTAGTGCATGTTGAAGATCAATCAAGTTGATGCAGTATTGAAAGGGCAGACTACATGTGAACTTATACATGAGGTACATTGATATTCATTTATTATTGACTTTGGTATGATATGTCAAAGAGGGAGAGTTTTTTTGTCATATCAAAGAAATTGTCTAAAGACATAGAGTTTGCTTATAGAGGGAGAAACTAAAGGTAGAAGGAGTTCACACTGATAGAGAGAGTTCTCATGGATGAGAATTAGAATGAAACTAAGGATATTATCCTTACTATTTTTTTTCTCTAAAATTTCATTGTATTATGATATGTTGTATTTCCATCAATGCCAAAGAGGGAAATAGTTGAAAACAATTAATCAATTGTATATTATCTTTGATGTTACACAAAATGTCAAATCTTTACTAGTCAGCGTATGTCAAGCTCACTCAGGAAATGAAGATAGTCCCCTATGCCTACTAAGGATTCTAGTGTTTTCCAAATTCATAAGGTAGTGTATATTGAGTTTACTCGGGTATCAAAGAGAAGTTAGCAAAAGTTGAGCTTTAACTAAGCTCACTTGGTTAGTGAAGGAAAGTTGGATGTAACCACTATTAACCTAGCTCACTCAGTTGCCAAAGGAAGTTGGTGAAGATGCAATGTTAAACGAGCTGACTTGGTTAACATGAAAAATAATTTTTGAGTTAGTGCCTACTGAGCAGGGTCAGGTAATGAAGGATTTTCTCATTTTGGCATATTGATTTTATTGGATTTGTTTGTTGGTTCTATCCAATTGACAAGATGAATATTAATTATTTTGAGTTGTATTCAAGCCAACTTGATAATGGATAAGATATAAATATAAGACCAAGTGCAGGATTGAATGTGTGTGAGTGCATGGAAGAATAGAAGATGCTAAGAGGAAGAGAATTAGAAGGATAAGTAGAATATCCTTAAGGAGCTGTAAAGATGCATTTTGATGAAGGCACAACCCAAGACAAAATAAACACAATAGAAAAAGAGGTATATTATTATTAGAAGTGATATTCTATTAAATTTAGTACAGTGAAAATAGATTCAATGGGGTGCCCTATGGGCTTACAATGTGCCTGATTCTTGAGAAAAACCCTCCTCACAATACCTTCTTGCAAACTCCACCAAATACTATGTTTACAATGCTAGAAATTGACTTAAGTAACCTGAATTATGTTTACAATTAATAAACCATTTTAGAATATACCATTTGACATCTACCACCAAAACAAAAGGTTTTAGAAAATATGTCAGAAGTCGATGTAAAATTAGAGGAATCCATAAATGGTAGTCCAACTTCTGGGATGCATAACCCTTGATCTTAGACTCCAATTGATGAACCATTTACATTTCCAAAAAGCTCTCCAAGTGCTCTATATCCCTATTGACCAACTATGCTCATCCCCCATTTCTTAGGCCCATACGAGACTGTTTAGTGCCTCAAATCTAACTTTGAAGCATTCTTAGGGGCTCTTCGAGAAACTTAAAATTGTAATAACTTTCAAACCGTAAAGCCTTTTAACTTGATTCTTTTTTAGGAGTGCTTTAAATTATAATTATAATCATCCCTCCAATGTAAACCCTCTAACTCATCATAATTATGGCTCAATTAAAAAATAACCTATTTTTGGCATTGGCATGTATCCCAAGGTGCTCATAAACTCTAACCCAAAAAACAAATAGTGGAACTATAAGAGTTGGAATCTATATTTGATCCAAATGGGTATCCAAAAATAAAGACACAATAGAAAGAAACTAACACTAAACATATTTTTGGGTAATATAGAATTTCCCTTACACCACTAGATGCTCCTGTATCAGACACCCAAGGTAGATTGAAAAGTGACCCTGTCACTTTATAGCTAGTAGAGGAAAACCCAAATGGGCCACCTCCATTACAGATACCCAAGTTGAATCTTTGACTAGTTGTTCTTTCCACTTCACCAGCTATTCTTCATACTACTTGTTTCTAGAACTTTGGTCCACACAACTATATAGAATTTCTTCAATCTCTCTCTTCTCAGAAGTAGGAATTGGGCATGGCTCAAACATTAGTTCATCCTCTACAACATCATCATTATATTTTGTTAAGTCTCCAATATTGAAAATAGGAGAAATGTGAATCCCTTCTAGTAACTCCACCTCATATACATTTCCTGAATCATGTTTCTTCAAAATTTTGTAGGGATCAAATTTCTTCGTCTTCAACTTGTTGTAGGTGAACACTAGAAATAATTCCTTCCTCAAGTATACCATAACCAAATATCCAACTTATAACTCATTACATCTCCTCTTTTAATCTGGTGTACCCTTATAATGTAGGTTCATCTTGCTAATATGTGCATGTACCTCCTCATGTAGGTTCTTGACATGTTCAAAAAAGTCCTTTGCATCAACACTTTTCCTCTCTCCTTGCTCCATCCACCTCAGTGCTAGTGTTGTCCATGGACTACTCCCATACACAATTTGGAATAGAGATCTGCCAATACTCCCACTCATAGAATTTTTGTAAGTAAATTCTTCTTGTAGTAGAATACAACCGCATCCTTTGGGCTTATCTCCCACTAAACACCTTAGCAAATTGCCTAGACTTCTATTCACTACTTCTATTTTTCTATTAGTCTGTAGATGATGTGAAGAAATAAACTTCAATTCTATCTTCAATTTCTTCCACAAAGTCCTCCAGAAATACCCAACAAATTTAATATATCTATTAGAAATTATACTTTTTGGGAGACCATGTAGCCTCACCACTTTTCTAAAATGCAAATCTACAGTATGCACTACATCATGGGTCTTGTGGCATGGAATGAAGTGTGCCATCTTGGAGAACCTATCAACCACCACAAATATGGAGTCATTACCCCTTTGTGTCCTTGGAAATCCAAGTACAAAATCCATACTTATGTCCTCCCAAGGATTCGATGGAATAGACAATGGGTGATAAAGTCTAATATTTTGACTAAATCCTTTTGTTGTTTGACATACTCAATAACTTTGTACAAACTTCTTCACATCCTATAATAGATGAGGCCAAAATTAATGTTCACTAATAATGGAAAATGGTCTTATCTTGCCGAAAGTGTCCTACCATCCCTCCACTATGTTTTTCCTTGTGTTGGAGTTCTAAATGGTACTAAAACTACTAAGTGACAAAATGCTTAGTACCAGAATGATAGTACATACACAATCTAAAGACTAGCCTATTCTTATCAACAATTGCATATGTAAGGTATTTGGACCCAACTTCAACCAAACCACAAATGGTTTTCTACTCTTTTGGCTCTGCACAACCAGGGTGGGTATATCCAGGGATGGTTCAAAACTTAAATGACTGTATGAGGATTATTCTTAGTTTCATTCTAATTCTCATTTCAAGATCCTCAAATATATACATAATTCTTACTAACTTGCTAAAAACATCCCATAAACAGATATGGCCAAGAAGTCTTCTATAGATTTGCATACATTTTCAACAACAATGGCTAACTGAAGCTAAAAAAGTTCCATGCAGACAAGTGCTGGCCAACTTTGAAGATCTACAGGAAATAAAAGTAAAATTTGATTTGATGATGCATTTGAAAAACCATTTGTAAGATATTTCTCCTTCAGTTGAAATTACTTGATCAATGCCTAATCCATTGGGGGTTCAGAGTCTATAGCAAAATCTAAGATCTAATTTGTTGCCTTACAACAAATTTTATCATCAATTCTTATCAGAATTTATCATTCAAAATCATTTTCAATACTTAAGGAATCTTATCACATTCATCAAAGCTTTTATTTAATTCATTGAATTAACAAAAATGATAGATGGATATACAACCTCACTAGATTGCATTCAATTGTATAGGCTTTTACTCATACAACATCAAGGTAGCTAAGTATTGAGAAGGAGACAAAATTCAGAATGAACTGATATGGGGACAGTTCATAGTTTGTATTCATTTCCTTTGAAAATGGTACATCTTTTACAATAAACTCAGAATAGCCTTCCAGAAGAAACACAATTCATTCCATCTTCATGTATTTTTAGAAAATTTGACAGAAAAATACATTACAAACTTGCCTTCAAAATTTGGACCAAAAACTAGACTAAGCATAATACTTAGAAGAAAAAGAATTTGGACCCTCTCTTTAGCCTTGGGATCTCACTTAAATAGTGTGAGATGAAACAAGCTTCAGGCTAAAAAAAAATGATAGGTGTCCCTCTAAAGACAAGAATAAAATAACAGAAAGGCTAATTATAACAAACATTCCTTGGTGGGTCCCTTTCTGTTATGCTTCTCATTTGTTGAGACAAGAAAATATGATCTGATCTTACAATCATTCTTCATCTTCGGAGTACATAGCCATGAGGTCTGAAAGTGATGTATCATCTTCAGTTACCTACAAAATCACTTTAATCTGGGGATCTTCCATGTCTTCATTACCAATTACAAGGGTAACTGTTACTTTCGCATCTTCCTCCTCATTGTCTCCTGGCATCTGTTCCATAAACTGATTTTTCCATTTATTAAAAACATCATCATCTGGCCAATCAAAACTTAGAGCTTTTCTTTGTATCTTTATTAAAGAATTTGCACTTTCTTCTAAATCATCAAATTCTTTTCTCAGAGCAGTATAAAACAACTGTATTTTTACTAGCTCTTCATTTGTCTTTGCCCAGAACCAGTGGCCAGTCTCACTCATGATGTTTATTATTCTTTCATTGAATAACTCATCCATCTCCCTTTTCCATTTTTCCTTTTCCTTTACTGTATCAATAGATTCTAAAGCACAAGAAAATAGGGTGAATTTTTCGGTAATATATTTGGAAAAACAAAGTGTTAATCTTCTCTGTAAAGAATCTCTTTCATCCCCAAAATTCTCTAGCTTATTTAACAAATCAAAAATCTTCTCAACTTGATGATAAGGCATTTGGACTACAGATATACATATGATTGTAATATCATTATTTCTCTCCCTCCATTTCTGCGCAAGAGAAATCAGTCTATCCTTTTCTTTATTCAAGTCATCCATAAGGGTTATAATTCTTGTCAACTGATCATAAAAAGTTGACCATTGTATTTTATCCCTCAAATATATTACACCCTGCTTTAACTTTTCTTCATATTGATTTCTCAATTTTATCTGCAACTCATGCAATTTTATTTTTTCTTCTTCAAATTCCTGTGCAGTATAGAATTGTGGTCTTTCAAGGGTGTCAGGTATTTAAATGGTAGGGGTTGATCCAACAAATGACCATGAAGGGTACGTAATTCTAAGAGTTCTAGATTCTCCCACCTTTCTTATCCCAACTATCATATCCAATTGAGATACCCTATTTTCTAGCTCAATTCTCTTTTTTACTTCTTGATTGTAGGCATCCACCACTATTTCATACTTACTCTGCAAAATAGTCATTTCCTTTTCTTCTCTTTCTGTAGTGGCCAAGGCAAATTTAGAATAGTCAACATTCATGTAGGCTGCCTATACATTTGAAGTTTCAGCAACCCTCCTCACAGTGATACTCCCTATTAGTCCTGAATCATCAAGATGTAATGGAGTAGTCCTAGATCCTCTTCTTAGTGACCACATAACAAGGGCAGCTTGATCATTACTGAATACTATTCCCAAGAATTCCTTTTTATCTGGATCCTAAAATCCTAAATTATTTGACACAGAATTAGAAATTAAGGCATCAACAATATCCCAATTGGGAAATAATAAAATATTTGCATTTTTCACCATTTCTGGATGCTCTGCTTTCATATTCCTACACCTTTGTTCAAAAATGTGCATGTTTTCCCTCCATGCAAACTGCTGGAAAGCCCTAGATTTTACAAAACTATTATAAGACAAAAATTGTTGACTGGCTTGTTCCAAAATAGGGTCTAATTCCCTTCATTTGAAATCTGCTACAGTTAATTCAAAACTTGGCACAAGAGGCTCCTGGGGGTTCCCTTCATCAATTTTTGCTTGAGTAACAAAAACTCCTCCTTGCGACCCCATTTGTTCAATTTGCTCATTGGTGAGCTGCTCTTCCTCAATTCTCATTGGAGTTTGGGAAGGTGAGTAACATTCATCATGGGATTCCGCTTCCCTTATTATTTTTCTTCTTTTGGGAGAAGGTTCAGGGGGTCTTTCTTCAAGGACAGTATTAGTAGATTCAATTACCTATTTTTCTTTGTTTACAATGGGCATCTGATCCCGAATAACAGTATATCCTATCCTCTTTCGCACAACCAGTGGACCTACTCCTATGTTAGGGGTGAAACCAAATTTCCTCATAACTTCTCTGGCTTTATCTGAAAAAGAATCAATAAAATGTTGTTTCTTTTAATTCTTTACCTCCATTATTTCTGAGAATGTACTCATGAGCTTATTTATCCTATCTGCATTAGTTGCAACATTACTAAGAGGACTGTAATCTTTGTGAAAACAATTAATAAAATCCAAAACTTTTTAATAGACTCTCCATTTTTCTTTCTTTGTTTCTTTCTCTTGGAGAGAATATTCATTCCTTATTATATCTTCAGGGAAGTAGAATTCATGCTGACTTGGATGAAGCTTGATCCTATGTCTAAGAGCAGAATTAAAGAAATCTTCTGTGTCACAAAAATGAGCATGAGATACTGCCATCTAATACCAATCCAAAAAATTTTAGAGGAAGATCCACCCTTGTTTAGTTATTACAAACTGGTGAGCTATAGTGCAAGTAGGAAAAATTGATCCTATTCCCCTTTTGTGCAAAAAGGTCTCCTCCACTCCTCCCAACTGCCATAAAAATTCAGCTACCCCTACTTTTAAAGGTACCTGATAGGGTAGTACATGCGGTGTCCCTTTGAACCCATAGACCCTAATGACAGTTGAGACTACATATGGGATGATATCTCCCCAATTATGTGAAACTTTTAGACTATGGGGTCTATCCATACGCCTAATAAGATGCATTAGTGCCTTAGAAATTCTGGGATTGTCACTCAATATGAGGCATCTTAGTTTAGAAGCAAAGTGCCTATCAAATCTAACAAAACTAACATTTTCTGCTTCCCCACTCATGTCTACACTCCATAATTGAACTGGTAGTGCCTCCCCTTCTTGTTCCCTATTTAAAACCATTTCTTTACCGAAATATGTAACCCCTTTGAAAAGAAACATATGCATCAATAGGGAGTACTGACCCCAAACCTTTTCCACCTTGCCCTTTGCAATCCCCACCAATCCATTATGAATCTCATTAGCCAGGTAAGATGCAAAATCAAAAAATATTTCTACACCAAAAGAAGAGATTTGGGTGATCATATACATGAAGCTCACCGGAATAAAATCTTCTTCACCCTCTCCAAAAACTCTGCACAAGGTCCTGTATATTTCTACTGCCTTGGCATTAAAGCATGATTTCTTGAAAGGTTCTTTAGAAGATGATGTTATTGCTGGTAGGTTTCCAATTCTGCCTATGTGGGCTTTCAATGCACCTTGTCTAACTACATCCCTTTTGGACATATATTCTTTTTCTAACTCTATCAAATTAATGGGCACATGATACATGGTGAGAGGTTCCAGACTGAAAACCTTCCTAATTTCTTCTGGACTGATGGTAATTAAAACCTCACCATCCATTCTTCTCACTACCTTAGTGGCTTGATCATAACTTTTCGCTACAATTTCAAGCAGGTCATAATCCATAAACACACTGGGAAAAACAAGCTTTCCAAGATCAAAATTCCATATTGTGGCATGAGGGGCATATAATTTCCTTTCTGTGAACCATTTTTTGAACAAACTCAAACTAGTTTGAGAAGTCTGAGCATCCTGAACCCAATTACCCTTATCATACAATCCATCAGCTATCCTTAGCCTAGGGTTCAATGAGGTTAACCTTTTAACTTGTACTGTCTCTATAGTAGACTCAGGAAGCAACTCAAGAAAATCATCATGCACATTCCTATCCAAATAATTTACTGCACCTGAAAATCCCTTCTTCGGAGGCATCTTGGACTTGTTTTTTACAGAACTGAAAAGCCTACAAGGATTATGGTAGTACTACATACTTGAATTTTGTCTTTGTTTTCATCTGTATTTCTGCAAACTTTTTGCGAACAAACAACTTCACAATTTCTACAAGGCTTTGGCACACTTTCCTTCAGTAATTGCTTCTGCACAAGAATGGCTTCAAATCTTTGCTTGCGTAAGATGAAACTGATGAAATCTCTCTGTATTATACATCTATTTTTTTCTCAGCGACGATGCTTTCATATCTAATTCATACAGAGAGTGGCACTACATTCTATGTTTAAAATTGTGCTGGCAATTTTCAAAGATTCTACGATCATGTGCTACGAAGAGAACAAGTAGGAGTTGTATTTGACATGTCAGTCAATTTACCCAATGAGAACTTTCCATGTATATAATTCTTTCCTTGATGGTGCTTGTATCTGGACCCATTGACAACTGAGGACACATGTCAGCATGTCGCTACTTCGTTATGCATAAAGAATGAGCACCTTGCCATAGCGAAGCAGCGATAATCATCGATCTGATCCACAATCGGTCAAATGATATGTTACTAGGTTTGCTTAGAAAGAAGGTGGTGGGCCCTATTTTCTATGTCACTATAATTATCTCCCTCGCAACTCTTCATAGCGAGAAGACGATAGTCGTTGATCATATACTCAATCAAGGGTGAGGAAACTGCACGGGGTCTTCTGATTCATATTCGCTATGTCACATGGCTTAAAAAGCATGCAATTTTTCAAAGTGAGGTAGCGAGGACTGTTGATTCCATTCCAATCTGACATTTAGGATCTCTTTGTACATTCAATCAAAAGGGCATTAATGAAAAATGGATCTCTGCATAGTTGGCAACTATCAAAAATTTATTGTAGTCCTAATTATCATTCCACATCACCAAAGGTCCTGCCGACCTTCAAATTTCACGGGGCCTCGCTACTTTGCTAACAAGCTTTCCAAGATCAAAATTCCATATATTGGCATGAGGGGCATATAATTTCCTTTCTGTGAACCATTTTTTGAACAAACTCAAACTAGTTTGAGAAGTCTGAGCATCCTGAACCCAATTACCCTTATCATACAATCCATCAGCTATCCTTAGCCTAGGGTTCAATGAGGTTAACCTTTTAACTTGTACTGTCTCTATAGTAGACTCAGGGAATAACTCAAGAAAATCATCATGCACATTCCTATCCAAATAATTTACTGCACCTGAAAATCCCTTCTTCGGAGGCATCTTGGACTTTTTTTTTACAGAACTGAAAAGCCTACGAGGATTATGGTAGTACTACTTACTTGAATTTTGTCTTTGTTTTCCTCTGTATTTAAGCAAACTTTTTGCGAACAGACAACTTCACAATTTCTACCAGGCTTTGGCACACTTTCCTTTAGTAATTGCTTCTGCACAAGAATGGCTTCAAATCTTTGCTCGTGTAAGATGAAACTGATGAAATCTCTCTGTATTATACTCTATTTTTTCTCACGAACGATGCTTTCATGTCTAATTAATATAGGGAGTGGCACTACATTCTGTGTTTAAAACTGCGCCGTTGATTTTCAAAGATCCTACGATCATGTGATATGGAGAGAACAACTAGGAGTTGTATTTGACATGTCAATCAATTTACCCAATGAGAACTTACCATGTATATAATTCTTTCCTTGATGGTGCTTGTATCTGGACCCATTGACAACTTAGGATATGTGTCAGTATGTTGCTACTTCATTATGCATAAAGAACAAGCACCTTGCCATAGCGAAGCAGTGACAATCGTTGATCTAATCTGGAATCGGTCAAATGATATGTTATTGGGTTTGCTAAGAAAGAAGGTGGTGGGCCCTATTTGCTATGTCACTATAATTATCTCCCTCGCAACTCTTCATAGCGAGAAGACAACAACCATTGATCATATACTCAATCAAGGGTGAGGAAACTGCACGGGGTCTTATGATTCATATTCGCTATGTCGCATGGCTTAAAAAGCATGCAATTTTTCAAAGCGAGGTAGTGAGGACTGTTGATTCCGTTCCAATCTGACATTCAGGATCTCTTTGTACATTTAGTCAGAAGGGCATTAATGAAAAATGGATCTCTACATAGTTGGCACCTATCAAAAATTTACTATAGTCCTAATTATCATTCCACGTCACCAAAGGTCCTGCCGACCTTCAAATTTCATGGTGCCTCGCTACTTCGCTAATGGCGAAGTATCTAATTTTTTTGATAGCGAGGTAGCGAGATTCGGCACTTTAATGAATTCTAGACTGTAAAATGCAAGGGGCAACAGATAATTATTTTTGTTATTTAAACTGCTTTTGACAACGAGATTTATTACTTGTCACGCCACCTGGTGTAGTCATGGTACTGGCAAAATGCAATGTCACTACCTCTTGATTAAACGGGGCCTCACTACTTCACTAACGACGAAGTGTCTGATTTTTCTGATAGCGAGGTGGTGAAGCGTCAAAAAAATCATCATTCTGGCTCTTATTTCAGATATTCTACTAGGTCACCTTTCCTGTTTGGATGATAGTTGCAACGTGTACCTACACAATAAATCATTCAGAAAACAAAGCTCTGACCACCGTATCTTCACTTTGCAATCCTGCCTCGTAAAATACTCAGCATTCGCTACCTCGCCATACTTAAAAAGCATGCAATTTTGCATAGCGAGGTAAAAACAGCGGTAGATCTACTTGGATTTGACGGCTAGGAAAATGAGAAAAAAGGTGTCTCAGGGAACAGAAGATAAAAAGCGATAGAATATTCATCTCATTTGAAAATTCAAAAAATTTGCACTCAACAATTTATGAATAGAGAGAACATAGGGTTTTCATGAGTTTTTTTCAATGGATGGATTATCCAGAAACTCTATGTTTCACTTAGAAATAAAAAATCTGACTTTCTACAATTGAACAAAAGACTTCTGTTACACAAAAAGTCAGACCAACAGTGGCTCTATCTGGGGATGATAGACTACTTGAGTCTATGCAAGAATTCAGAATCTATGGGAGAGTAGACCACATGTTTGGCAAGATGACAACTTCTTTAGAGAGCACAAAGAAACACACAAAAACAAGGAACCAGACTGCACAAGGATATTTACAAAGATTTATAGAAAAAGCAAAATGACAAAAAACCCTAAAACTACTATTCATGGAAGAAAATAAGTATTTCTCAAGAAAAATACCTCTTCAAGAACTGTCCATGAACTAGCAATTCAAGAATATTGTCAGATATATCTTTGATTATATAAGAATCTTCACCCCAAGTATTCTCAATGAGATATGGGCCTAACCAAATAGGATCAAATTTGCCATGTTTTCCTTTATCTTCAATTCTGGCATTCCTCATCAAGACTAGATCTCCATTTTCAAATTTTCTACTTATATTTCTTTTATCATAGAGTGTCTTGACTTGCCATTGCAACTTTTGGTTCCTCAAAGATGCTTCTCTTCTGGTTTTGGTCAATCCTACCAATTCATCCATTCTTTCTTGCATTTCATCTGTAGTATCTTCATCATATAACTGGATGTAATTGTGTAGTTCCATCAAGTTGTTCTGAGGCATTCTGGCTTGAATTCTGTACACTAAATCAAATGGAGCTACACCAATTTCTTTTTTTACAGTTACTCTGTCAGCCCATATTGCTAACTGTAACTTGGAATCTCATGCCTTTTTATTATCATCCAAGGTTCTCTTAATGACCTTCAACAAGATCTTATTTGTGGACTCAGCTTGTCCATTCCCTTGTGGATGATATGGAGCAGATGATGATCTTGTCATTCCATATTTATCACAAAATTTGATGATCTCCTCAGATCTGAAACACATAGCATTATCTGTGACAATTCTCTATGGACATCCAAATCTAGAAATAATATTACTCAACAAGAAAATATTTACCACTTTACTTGTCCCATTGCTTGTGGGGATAGCCTCTACCCATTTTGTAAAGTAGTCAATAGCAACCAGAATCAAATAATAGCTAGTGCTAGACTTGGGGAAAATCTCTCATATGAAGTCCAGACCCCATTGTTGAAAAGGTGCTTGAGTCTCAACTGGCTTCAATGGAGTATTTCCTGAGAATTTCAGCTTTCCAGCAAACCTTTGACAAGGATCACATTTTCTAACCATAACTTGAGCATCCTTGAACAGAGAAGGCCACCAGAATCCAACCCTCATTATCTTATGTGCAGTAGTTTTGGCCATGTAGTGTCCTCCACATACTCCATCATGCATTTCTTTCAAAATCTCTTTTGCCTTTTCTTTATCAACACACTTTAACAGAATTCCCTCAAAATTTCTCCACCATAGGTTATTTTGGACAATTACATACCTAATGGCTTGTAATTTAGTATTCCTCTTTTCATTATCAGGTAGATGGGGAGGAGCTTCCATATGTTGCAAATAATATATGACATTGGTGTACCAATCACATTGGTCCATGTCACATAAGTCAGTTCTGAGATCGTCATTTACCAGATTTATCTGATTAGCCTCTAGATTAGTTTCAGCCATGAGTTTTGCCAAACCTTGACCTGTTACTAATTTTTTTATTTGTATATCAATGTTAAATTCCTAGATTCTATTGATCCACCTACACCTCCTACCTGAAACTTCCTGCTGAGAGAATATATCCTTGACTGCAGCACTAGGTACAAAAGTGATAACAGTAGCACCTACCAAGTAACTTCTGAAAGCTTTTATAGCTTTTACCAAAGCATATGCTTGCTTTTCATTTATTTCATACTTCAATTCAACAGGCTGTAGTGACTTGCTGAAAAAGGCAATAGGCTGCTCATATCCTTGATTTTTCTGTAATAAGACTGGAGCTACAGTATGGAATGATGCAAAAGAGAAAATATGCATGGGCTTTGCATAATCTGGGGTCCTCAGCACTAGAGCATTCTTTATTGTAGTTTTTATATCTTGGAATGCTTGTGAGGGTTCACCATTCCAATCTATAATAGCTCCTTTCTTGAGCATCTTTGAGATGGGTCTACTGATTTCAACAAAATTAGTAACAAATCTCCTCAGAAAATTGACTTGGCCAAAAAAGGAGTGAATTCCTTTCACATTTTTTGGTTTGGGGACTTTGTCAATAGCTACTACCCTTTCAGGATCTATTTTTACCCCATCCTTAGACACTATGTGTCCTACTAATTTTCCTTCTGTGACCTCGAATGTGCATTTCTTTGGGTTTAAATATACTCCATATTCTAAGGCTTTTACAAAGATTTTTTCCAAATGTTTGCAGTGATCTTTAGCCTTATTAGAATATGTTGTAAGATCATCCTGATACACAACCATAAATTTGTCAATATACTCATGAAATGCTACGTCCATGGCTCTTTGGAAGGTAGCTCCTGCATTAATCAAGCCAAAAGGCATCCTCACATACACATATGCTCCCCAAGGGGTTGTGAAGGCTATCTTGAATTGTTCACTTTCTTTTACTAGAACTTGATTATATTCAGAAAAACCATCCATCATTGACATCAATTCAGAGCCAGTCACTTGTTGTAACATGGCTTCCATATTAGGTAAGCCATAATTTTCTTTTAGAGATGCAATGTTTAAATTTCTAAAATCAACACAAAGCCTAATATCTCCATTCTTCTTCCTAACAAGAACTAGGTTTGAAACCCAAGTGGAATGCCTGATTGGTTTGATTATCCCACCATCTCTCAGTTTTGTCAGTTCTTCTTGCATTTTTGGGGCAAGGGTAGGATTGATTGGTCTCTATTTTTGCCTAAAAGGTCTTACATTTTCCTTCAATGGTATGACATGTTAGAAAAGATCCTCCCTATAAGCCTTAAGGTCATCATATGACCAAGAAAAAACATGTTTGTATTTTCTAAGTAGGTCAATCAATGTTTTTCGGATTTCAATAGGTAGATGTTGGCCAATATAAACCCTTTTAGGAACTTCATCAGTACCCAAGTTTATTTCTTCTAACTCCTAGGGTTTGGGGTCATTTACTCCAGATTTTACTCTGTCTTGATTATCAAAAATATTTTCCAAGACTACTAACCCCTTTGGTATCTTATTTGTTTTCAATTGCATTATTTCTTGACCAAAAATGGTTTCCTTCCCATTTATGCTTTCAATCAGTCCACTACAATCCATCTCCTGACTGTGATACTTGTCTTCATTTAACAAAAAATTTGTAATATCTTTGTCATCTTCAAAAACCTGCCAATTTTCAATGTTGTCAGGTATGGAAGGCCTGTTTTGCACCTCAATCTGGGAAATTCCTGCAAATGATATTTCTTTTGGCTTGATTGCTACATTTGCCAAAAGATCAGCCATCTTATTTTGGGTCCTATCTCTCCATGAGATCCCAAATGCATCAAAGAATTCTATCTGATCCCAAGCTACATTTCTATATTGTTTCAATCTCCTATTCTTGGATGAGTAGGTTCCTTTGATCTAAGAGATAATTAGTTCAGAATCCCCTATGACACATAATTTCTTAATTTTATGATGTATTGCAACTTTGAGTCCTAGCAGCAATGCTTCATATTCTGCAATACTATTAGTGTAGGAAAACTTCAAGGTGAATAAATATCTAAAAGTGTTATTTTTAGGGGAAACAAAGACTACACCTGCCCCTACACCCTCTTTAGAACTAGCCACATCAAAGAAAATTGTCCATAATTTTGGTGAATTCATGCAACATTCAACCTTATTTTCAATGATAGCAGGTAAATTTTCAACTTCCTGAATAATTAATTCAACCTTGAAAGCATTAATCCTAGTATCAAGGAAACAAGTGGTATCTTTGTCAATTTCTTCACCTAAGATGTGGTTAACCCCTGGTTCCCTATTTACCCTGACAGCTTTATCCCCTATATGAAAAGTGGCATAAGTAAGATCACATTGTAGTCTTCCCCCCATGGAAACACTCCATTTTTTGGAGAGTAACATTCCGTAGTGTGGAGGTATATCTACCACAAGGATAGAAATGGTCAATTCTACTTCAGGATATGCAGCCAATTTGAATGGTAGGGCATTTATAGTACCTATGACTAGGACTTCTCTAGCATCCATCCCTCTGCATCTGTCTTGCTTGGTATCTACCTTCAATCCTAAGGCTTCCATTACCTTGAAAGGCATTATAGTGTTGGAAGCTCCTGAGTCTATCATACAATTTTTTAAGGTTTTCCCTTTTATGATTAGACTGAGGAAAAAAGGATCAATATCTTCTATGAATGCCACTGAGGAATCATCTAGAAACATTTGAGGAATCTAGGATATGATACCACTATCCTCTATTACTAATGGGGTCTGTTGGGACATAGTTTGATCTACAATATTATTTTTTGCTATTCCACCCAACCATGAAAAGGCCTTATTCTTGTGTTCTTCAATTCTAAAAAGTTTAGACAGGGGCACTTTTATAGTAATTTGAGATAACATGGATATCATATCAATCGGTTCAACCACAATAGGTTTTACAATAGTAGCTGGAGTCAGAGTCTTTTGAGCAATAGGCACCACATTTTTCTTGACAACATTCGGTTCTAACTTCTTTGGTTGCACAACTAGTTTTGTTGCTTCACTTTTCTTACCCTTGTTCTCCTTGATTTTAGGCACATCTACACTGACTTTCTTGTCTTGATCATTCATCTTATGAGTGATTTCCTTGATGAAGACACTAGATGGCCTTCCTGCATCATTATTTATTACTCTATTTCTCAAATTATAATTACTATGGACTTGTGAAATCATTTCGGCTATAATTCTATCAATTTCCTCCTTGGAGGGCATTCTTAGACTTGTGAGACCTACATCAAAAAATGTACTACATACCTTATCTGCATCATACCCTTCATCATATAAGAGTACTTGCTGATGATGTAGCTGGTAAGAAATTCTTTGGCTAGTAACATCATTTTTAGGCTCTTCTGAATTAGAATCTATCAAATCATCATACATGCTCACCATAATCATCATACATGTTCACCATATTGCTGCTTATATCGGCATGGCTTTTCTCTTCATTTTCTTCTTCAACTTGCACTCCTTGGGCTTGGGCAAATGACTGAGCAACAACACAATAATTAGCAGAATGAGGTGATTGGCATATAATGCACCATGGTACATCATCATTCATATTTACAATGTTAATTTGCAGGGGGTCTAGAGTACCCTTATCCTTCACATTTTGGGTCTGGTTGGGAACTGGTTTACCATCTTTCCACTGAGTGGTATAAGGGTAATTTTGCATCCTAGGCTGTCTATTGAAGTTGTTGTTATTCATAGGGGGTCTCTCAGCAACATTTGGCTTATTGAAACTAGTGGGATTCATCTTCTTGAGCATTTCTAAGACCTGGCCTATAGTAGGTTCTTCGGGCTTTTTTCCTATAGGAGTTTTGTCACCCTCCCTTTTATTATTGTTTTTAGAATTAAAAATCTTATGATCATCCCTCCTACCTAGTTTTCCAGATGCCTTTCTATTATTCTCTATATTTACTACAACTCTATAGGCATCTCTCAAAGTTTTAGGATCTTTATCCCTCAATTGATAAGCCATTTTGCTATCAAAAGCATTGAAATAGGTTGTGAGACAGACGTCTTCATTTAACCTCATGAATTGAAAAAGTTTGTACCTACCTTTTTGGAATCTCACATTGAAATCAAATGTGGACTCATTTGGATTCTTCTTGATATTGTTGAACTCATTCAACATGAATCTTGCATTGGTATTGTCCCCATACTACTCTTTAAACAACTTTTTTAGATCGCTCCATGAGGTAATACTGTCATCAGGCAACCTCCTGAACCAATCCCTTGCATCCTCTGTTAGTGAATGCACAAACAATTTCATTACCATGTCTTCATGTTCAACTTCATAATCATTCAACATGTCAATGAAAATCCTCAAATTCTCTTCACCAGTAACAACATTATTTCCAAAAAACTTAACAACTTTATCCCTTAAATCAAAAGATATGGGATGGGGGGCACCAAGAATACTAGAAAATTATATCTGTATATATTTTTTCAGGTATATAGGTTTCTTCTAGAAACCAAGAACATTTGAGGTACTAGCTATATTAGCTTGACTCAGTGGAGCGGCTTGGGACTGTTGTGGTGGGACAAATGGGACTTGGGTGCCAATATTGGAGAATGAGGTAGGAGCAGATTGGGGTACTCCCTGAGTTGAGATTGTGGGACCACTAACTGGTGCAGGATTTGCAGGTGGGATAGACAAATTGGGCCATGAAGCCAATGTAGAATTAGACTTTATGAATTGGATTTTCCTTCTAGTTCAACCTTCTCAAGTTCTTTTGCAAGATCTTCCCTCTCTTTTCGAGCCTTCTCAAGGTCTAGATCTAACTTTGACATGGAGGGTTGTATAGATTTTCTTGGTATAGCTTGAGGCTCATTTATTTGGATTCCTATAGCCTTGCCTTTCCCTTTATCTAGAGCTTTTGCAGTGGGCTCTATAGGATCAACTTGAACAAGTTTATAGGCTTGAACTTGAGCAATAACTGGTTCTTGCCTTCAATTTAGGTGTTTCTCCTATTCTTGCACTTTATCTCTCAGATTATCAACATCTCCTAAAATATCCTTATGGAGAGTTGTGGTATTTTCTTCTAATTTTTTATTTTTCTCTTTCAAAGAAGCCATCCTTCTTAACAAAGCATCTCTTTCTATTATGGAATCTAAGGTGGCTTGCTCCTTCTCTTTTTCAAGATGAATGTGTTTAGATTCTTCCTTAGTAATCCATTTCTTCAAAAATTCTATCTCAGAGTGCACTTCTTTAGGATTTGTAGAAGTTTCCTCAAAATTAGCAGGGTCATCTAGATCTATAAGGTTTGGTTCTACATATGGGGCTACTCTGGGATTAAAAAGATTATCAGATGAACTCCTAAATCATAGCCTATAATTTATATTGGCTACGGGATCTAGTCTTAATGAAGCAATTCCCATAGTAGACACATCCTTTTCTTGAAAAACTCTCTCATCTAGTAATGGGTTACTGAAAATGCCTCCTAAGAGTCTTGTAGTTTTGGATTCAGAGCTAAGCGAAGAAGACTCTCTTCCTATTATTGGTTGATAATGGGAATTGACAGATGCATTACTTTTGGGTTTCCAAGTAGGATTCGGATCTGTCTTTTTCTTATTTTGGTTCTTCCTACCACCTTGGGGTAAATTAGTATACATTGCTACATCGGGATTGGCTCTCATGTAAGCTCTTGTGTTTTTCCTCTTGTCAGCTATATTACCTTTTTGTTACAATAAGCACTAGCTTCAAAACCTTGACTGAGTCACCACCCTATTTCGGGAAAATATATAATGACACTTTTAGCTAATCAAAAGAAAATGATACACAAGTAGGAACAAAAAATAAATGGCACAGACAGACCAATCACTGATGTCGTAAGACTGCAATTCTTGCTTGTTAGATAAAACACTTGGATAGGCTGGATACATCAGTGTGTAGCAATGGTACTTGGGCTCTATCTTCTTTAAATTTTCAAGGTTTGACACTAAAAGATTCCCTTATAACCACGGGCAAGACATAGATCACATGACACACACGTACACAGCAGGACCAAAGAAACTATAGTACTTTTCACAGAGGTGTTGGACAACTCCCCAGCAGAGTCGCCATTTTGTTGGAGTTTTAAATGGTACTAAAACTACTAAGCGACAAAATGCTTAGTACCAGAATGACAATACATACACAATCTAAAGACTAGCCTATTCTTATAACCAATTGCATATGTAAGGTATTTGGACCCAACTTCAACAAAAATACAAATGGTTTTCTACTCTTTTGGCTCTGCACAACCAGGGTGGGTATACCTAGGGATGGTTCAAAACTGAAACGACTGTATGAGGATTATTCTTAGTTTCATTCTGATTCTCATTTCAAGATCCTCAAATATATACATAATTCTTACTAACTTGCTAAACACATCCCATAAATAGATATGGCCAAGAAGTCTTCTATAGATCTACAGACATTTTCAACAACAATGGCTAACTGAAGCTAAAAAAGTTCCATGCAGACAAGTGCTGGCCAACTTTGAAGATCTACAGGAAATAAAAGTAAAATTTGATTTGATGATGCATTTGGAAAACCATTTGTAAGATATTTCTCCTTCAGCTAAAATAACTTGATCAGTGCCTAATCCATTAGGGGTTCAGAGTCTATAGCAAAATCTAAGATCTAATTTGTTGCCTTACAACAAATTTTATTAGCAATTCTTATCAGAATTTATCATTCAAAATCCTTTTGAATACTTAAGGAATCTTATCACATTCATCAAAGCTTTTATTTAATCCATTGAATTAACAAAATGATAGATGGATATACAACCTCACTAGATTGCATTCAATTGTACAGGCTTTTACTCATACAACATCAAGGTAGCTAAGTATTGAGAAGGAGACAAAATTCAAAAAGAACTGATATGCAGGGAGTTCATAGTTTGTATTCATTTCCTTTGAAAATGGTACATCTTTTACAATAAACTCAGAATAGCCTTCCAAAAGAAACACAGTTCATTCTATCTTCATGTATTTTCAGAAAATTTGACAGAAAAATACATTACAAACTTGCCTTCAAAATTTGGACCAAAAACTAGACTAAGCATAATACTTAGAAGAAAAAGAATTTGGACCCTCTCTTTAGCCTTGGAATCTCACTTAAATAGTGTGAGATGCAACAAGCTTCAGGCTAAAAACAAATGACAGGTGTCCCTCTAAAGACAAGAACAAAATAACAGAAAGGCTAATTACAACAAACATTCCTTGGTGGGTCCCTTTCTGTTATGCTTCTCATTTGTTGAGACAAGAAAATATGATCTGATCTTACAATCATTCTTCATCTTTAGAGTACATAGCCATGAGGTCTAAAAGTGATGTATCATCTTCAGTTACCTGCAAACTCACTTTAATCTGGGGATCTTCCATGTCTTCATTACCAATTACAAGGGTAACTGTTGCTTTCACATCTTCCTCCCCATTGTCTCCTGACATCTGTTCCATAAACTAATTTTTCCATTTATTAAAAACATCATCATCTGGTCAATCAAAACTTAGAGCTTCTCTTTGTATCTTTATTAAAGAATTTGCACTTTCTTCTAAATCATCAAATTCTTTTCTCATAGCAGTATAAAACAACTCTACTTATACTAGCTCTTCATTTGTCTTTGCCCAGAACCAGTGGCCAGTCTCACTCATGATGTTTATTATTCTTTCATTGAATAAATCATCCATCTCCCTTTTCCATTTTTCCTTTTCCTTTACTATATCAACAAATTATAAAGCACAAGAAAATAGGGTGAATTTTTCGGCAATATATTTGGAAAAATAGAGTGTTAATCTTCTTTTTAAAGAATCTCTTTCATCCCCAAAATTCTCTAGCTTATTTAACAAATCAAAAATCTTCTCAACTTGATGATAAGGCATTTGGACTGTAGATATACATATGATTATAATATCATTATTTCTCTCCCTCCATTTCTGCACAAGAGAGGTCAGTCTATCCTTTTCTTTATTCAACTCATCCATAAGGGTTATAATTCTTGTCAACTGATCATAAAAAGTCAACCATTGTATTTTATCCCTCAAATATATTACACCCTGCTTTAACTTTTCTTCATATTGATTTCTCAATTTTATCTGCAACTCACGCAATTTTATTTTATCTTCTTCAAATTTCTCTACAGTATAGAATTGTTGCCTTTAAGGGGTGTCAGGTATTTCAATGATAGGGGTTGATCCAACAAATGACTGTGAAGGGTATGTAATTCTAAGTGTACTGGATTCTCCCACCTTTCTTTTCCCAAGTATCTTCTCCAATTGAGATACCCCGTTTTCCAGCTCAATTCTCTTTTTTACTTCTTGATTGTAGGCATCAACCACTATTTCATACTTACTTTGCAATTCAGTCATTTCCTTTTCTTCTCTTTCTGTAGTGGCCAAGGCAAATTTAGAATAGTCCACATTCATGTAGGCTGCCTGTACATTTGAAGTATCAACAACCCTCCCCACAATGATACTCCCTATTAGTCCTGAATCATCAGGCTATAATGGAGTAGTCCTGGATCCTCTTCTTAGTGACCACATAACAAGGGCAGCTTGATCATTACTGAATTTTGTTCCCAAGAATTCCTTTTTATCTGGATCCTGTAATCCTAAATTATTTGACATAGAATTAAAAATTAAGGCATCAGCGATATCCCAATTGGGAAATAATAAAATATTTGCATTTTTCACCATCTGTCTACCCTCGTCAGGGGTTATATTCTAGAATTCTTGTATCATTTTTTCCTTTATTTGATTCTAAATGGAGGCTTCATCCATTTTTGGATGCTCTGCTTTCATATTCCTACACCTTTGTTCAAAAATGTGCATGTTTTCCCTCCATGCAAACTGATGGAAAGCCCTAGATTTTACAAAATTGTTATCAGACAAAAATTGCTGACTGGCTTTTTCCAAAATAGGGTCTAATTCCCTTCCTCTAAAATTTTCTATAGTTAATTAAAAACTTGGCACAGGAGGCTCATGGGTGTTCCCTTCATCAATTTCTTCTTGAGTAAAAAAAACTCCTCCTTGCGACCCCATTTGTTCAATTTGCTCATTGGTGTGCTGCTCTTCCTCAATTCTCATTGGAGTTTGGGAAGGTGAGTAACCTTCATCATGGGATTCCTCTTCCCTAATTATTTTTCTTCTTCTGGGAGAAGGTTTAGGGGGTCTTTCTTCAAGGACAGTATTAGTAGATTCAATTACCTATTTTTCTTTGTTTGCAATGGGCATCTGATCTCAAATAACAGTATATCCTATCCTCTTTCGCACAACCAGTGGACCTACTCCTATGTTAGGGGTGAAACCCAATTTTCTCATAACTTCTCTGGCTTTATCTAGAAAAGAATCAATAAAATGCTATTTCTTTTCATTCATTACCTCCATTATTTTTGAGAATGTACTCATGAGCTTATTTATCCTATCTACATTAGTTGCAGCATTACTAAGAGGACTGTAATCTTTGTCAAAACAATTAATAAACTCCAAAACTTTTGAATAGACTCTCCATTTTTCTTCCTATGTTTCTTGCTCCTGGAGAGAATATTCATTCCTTATTATATCTTTAGGGAAGTAGAATTCATGCTGACTTGGACGAAGCTTGATCCTATGTCTAAGAGCAGAATTAAAGAAATCTTTTGTGTCACAAAAATGAGCATGAGATACTGCCATCTTATATTGATCCAAAAATTTGTAGAGCAAGATCCACCCTTCTTTAGTTATTACAAACTAGTGAGCTACAGTGCAAGTAGGAAAAAATTATCCTGTTCCCCTTTTGTGCAAAAGGTCTCCTCCACTCCTCCCAACTGCCATAAAAATTCAGCTACCCCTACCTTTAAAGGTACCTGATAGGGTAGTACATGGGGTGTCCCTTTGAACCCATAGACCCTAATGACAGTTGAGACTAGATATGGGATGATATGTCCCCAATTATGTGAAACTTTTAAACTATGGGGTCTGTCCATAGGCCTAAGAGGATGCATTAGTGCCTTAGGAATTCTGGGATTGTCACTCAATATGAGGCATCTTAGTTTAGAAGCAAAGTGCCTATCAAATCTAATAAAACTAGCATTTTCTGCTTCCCCAGTGATGTCTGCACTCCATAATTGAATTAGTAGTGCCTCCCCTTCTTGTTCCCTATTTAAAACCATTTCTTTACCGAAATATGTAACCCCTTTAAAAAGAAACATATGCATCAATAGGGAGTACTGACCCCAAACCTTTTCCACCTTGCCCTTTGCAATCCCCACCAATCCATTGTGAATCTCATTAGCCAGGTAAGATGCAAAATTAAAAAATATTTCTACACCAAAAGAAGAGATTTGGGTGATCATATACATGAAGCTCACCGAAATAAAATTTTCTTCACCCTCTCCGAAATCTCTGCACAGGGTCCTGTATATTTCTACTACCCTTGCATTAAAGCATGATTTCTTGAAAGGTTCTTTAGAAGATGATTTTATTGCTGGTAGCTTTCCAGTTCTGCCTATGTTGGCTTTCAATGCACCTTGTCTAACTACATCCCTTTTGGACATATATTCTTTTTCTAACTCTATCAAATTAATGGGCACATGATACATGGTGAGAGGTTTCAGACTAAAAACCTTCCTAATTTCTTCTGGACTAATGGTAATTAAAAACTCACCATCCATTCTTCTCACTACCTTAGAGGCTTGATCATAACTTTTTGCTACAATTTCAAGCAGGTCATAATCCATAAACACACTGGGAAAAACAAGCTTTCCAAGATCAAAATTCCATATATTGGCATGAGGGGCATATAATTTCCTTTCTGCGAACCATTTTTTGAACAAACTCAAACTAGTTTGAGAAGTCTGAGCATCCTGAACCCAATTACCGTTATCATACAATCCATCAGCTATCCTTAGCCTAGAGTTCAATGAGGTTAACCTTTTAACTTGTACTGTCTCTATAGTAGACTCAGGAAGCAACTCAAGCAAATCATCATGCACATTCCTATCCAAATAATTTACTGCACCTAAAAATCCCTTCTTCGGAGGCATCTTGGACTTATTTTTTATAGAACTGAAAAGCCTATGAGGATTATGGTAGTACTACTTACTTGAATTTTGTCTTTTTTTTCCTCTTTATTTCTGCAAACTTTCTACGAACAGACACCTTCACAATTTCTACTAGGCTTTGGCACACTTTCCTTCAGTAATTGCTTCTGCACAAGAATGGCTTCAAATCTTTGCTCACGTAAGATGACACTGATGAAATATCTCTGTATTATACATCTATTTTTTCTCACAGACGATGCTTTCATGTCTAATTAATATAGAGAGTGGCACTACATTCTATGTTTAAAATTGCGTCGTCAATTTTCAAAGATTCTACGATCATGTGCTATAGAGAGAACAACTAGGAGTTGTATTTGACATGTCAATCAATTTACCCAATGAGAACTTTCCACGTATATAATTCTTTCCTTGATGGTACTTGTATCTGGACCCATTGACAACTGAGGACACATGTCAGCATGTCGCTACTTCGTTATGCATAAAGAACGAGCACCTTGCCATAGCAAAGCAGCGACAATTGTCAATCTGATCCACAATCGGTCAAATGATATGTTACTGGGTTTTCTTAGAAAGAAGGTGGTGGGCCCTATTCTCTATGTCACTATAATTATCTCCCTCACAAATCTTCATAGTGAGAAGACGATAGTCGTTGATCATATACTCAATCAAGGGTGAGGAAACTGCACGGGGTCTTCTGATTCATATTCGCTATGTCGAATGGCTTAAAAAGCATGCAATTTTTCAAAGTGAGGTAGTGAGGACTGTTGATTCTGTTCCAATCTGACATTCAGGATCTCTTTGTACATTTGGTCAGAAGGGCATTAATGAAAAATGGATCTCTGCATAGTTGGAACCTATCAAAAATTTACTGTAGTCCTAATTATCATTCCACATCACCAAAGGTCCTACCGACCTTCAAATTTCACAGGGCCTCGCTACTTTGCTAATGGTGAAGTATTTGATTTTTCTTATAGCGAGGTAGCAAGCTCTAGCACTTTAATGAATTCTAGACCGTAAAATGCAAGAGGCAGTAGATAATTATTTCTGTGATTTAAACTGCTTCTAACAACGAGATTTATTACTTTTCACGCCACCTGGTGTAGTCATGGTACTGGCAAAATGCAATGTCACTGCCTCTTGATTTCACGAGGCCTCGCTCCTTCGCTAACGGTGAAGTGTCTAATTTTTTCAATAGTGAGGTGGTGAAGCATCGAAAAAATCATCATTCTGGCTCTTATTTCAGATATTCTATTGGGTCCCCTTTCTTGTTTGGAGGGTAGTTGCAACATGTACCTGCATAATAAATCATTCAGAAAACAAAGCTTCGACCGCCGTATCTTCACTTTGCGGTCCCGCCTCATAAAATACTCAACATTCACTACCTCACCATACTTAAAAAGCATGCAATTTTGCATAGTGAGGTAACGACAGTGGTAGATCTACTTGGATCTGACAGCTGGGAAAATGAGAAAAAAGGTGTCTTGGGGAACAGAAGATAAAAAATGACAAAATATTCATCTCATTCGAAAATTCAAAAAATTTGCGCCTGACAATTTATGAATAGAGAGAACATAGGGTTTTCATGAGTTTTTTTCAATGGATGGATTATCCAGAAACCCTATGTTTCACTTAGAAATAAAAAATCTGACTTTCTACAATTGAACAAAAGACTTCTGTTACACAAAAAGTAAAACCAACACCTTGATCAAGTTCTCCCTCATGGAACTCCTTGGAATACACAATTGACTTCCTTTAAACAACATACCACCATGGATCGTGTAATCTAGCCACTTGGTCCTATCTAGAGTAATAGGTTCTTTACAAGCCTTCCAAGCCTCTACAAAGCTAGGATGCTTATGGTATAGATTCTTGAGTTCATCAAACCCAACCACTTCAACCTACATTTCTATCAACAAAAACTATCTCCTACTTAATTCATCTTCCACTCTATCAGAGAATTTGCTTCTATGTTTCAGTACAAATGTATAGCTCTGCATAAACCCTACCCATTTCAAATGTCTCTAACTCAATTTACATTGGCTATTTAGGTACTGCAATGCCTAATGAATCTCATTTGGAAAATCCACCTTATATGCATTTCCTAAATCATCTTTCTTCAAAATTTTGTAGGGACCAAATTTCTTCATCTTCAGCTTGTTGTAGGTACCCAGTGGAAATTGTTCCTTCCTCAAGTATACCATAACTACATCCCCAACTTGGAACACCATAGGTCTCCTCTTTTGATCTACTCTACATTTATACTATAGGTTCATCTTGTTAATATGTGCACTTACCTCCTCATGTAGGTTCTTGACATGTTAAACAAAGTCTTCTGCATTAACACTTGTCATTTCTCCTTGCTCCATCTTCCATAGCTATGGTGCACTCCTTGGACTACTCCCATATGCAATTTGGAATAGAGACCCACCAGTACTCCTACTCACATAATTGTTGTAAGAAACTTCTACTTGTGGTAGAATCAAATCCCATCCTTTTGGATTATCTCCCACTAAACACCTTAGCAGATTGCCTAGACTTATATTCACTACTTTTGTTTGTCCATCAATCTATGAATGATTTGTAGAACTAAACTTCAATTATATCTTAAAATTCTTCCACAAAGTCCTCTAGAAATACCCAAAAAATTTAGTATCTCTGTTAGAAACAATACTTTTTGGGAGACCATGTAGCCTCAGCACTTCTCTAAAAAACAAATCTGCAATATGCATTGCATCATGAGTCTTGTGGCATGCAATGAAGTGTGCCGTCTTGGAGAACCTATCAACCACTACAAATATGGAGTCATTTCCCCTTTGTGTCCTTGGAAATCTAAGAACAAAATCCATACTTATGTCCTCCCAAGGCTTTGATGGAATAGGCAATGGCTGATAAAGTCCAGTATTTTGACTAAATCCTTTAGTTGTTTGACATACTCAACAACTTTACACAAACTTCTTCACATCCTACAATGGTTGAGTCCAAAAGAAATATTCAATAATAATGGAAATGGTCTTATCTTGACCAAAATATCCTACCATCCCTCCACTGTATTTCTCCTTGATCAAATTCTCCCTCATGGAACTCATTGGAATACACCATTGAATTCCTTTAAACAACATACCACCCTAGATCATGTAATCTAGCCACTCGGTCCTATCTAGAGTAACACGTTCTTTACAAGCCTTCCAAGCCTCTATAAAGTCAAGATCCTCATAGTATAGATTCTTGAGTTCATCAAACCCAACCACTTCAACCTACATTTCTATTAGCAACAAATCTCTCCTACTTAATGCATCTACCACTCTATTAGACCTTCCACTTCTATGTTTCAATACAAATGTATATCTTTTCATTAAATCTACCCATTTCAAATGTCTTTGATTCAATTTACCTAGGCTATTTAGGTACTTCTATGTCTAATTAATCCCATCTAGCAACTCCACCTCATATGCATTTCCTGAATCATGTTTCTTCAAAATTTTATATGGACCAAATTTGTTCATCTTTGGCTTGTTGTTGGTATGCAATAGAAATCGTTCCTTCCTCAAGTATAGCATAACCAGATCCCCAACTTGGAAATCCTTAGGTGGATCCTCTCTTTATCTACTCTACCCTTATAGTACAAGTTCATCTTGGTAATATGCGCACCTACCTCCTCATGTAGGTTCTTGACATGTTCAACAAAGTCCTCTGCATCAGCACATGTCCTCTCTCCTTACTCCATCTTCCTCAACTCTAGTGCAATCCTTGGATTAATCCCATACACAATTTGGAATGGAGATCTACCAATACTCCTATTTATAGAATTTTTGTAAGAAATTTTTTCTTGTGGTAGAATCAAATCCCATCCTTTGGGATTATCTCCCACTAAACATCTTATCTCATCTAGCAACTCTGCCTCATATGCATTTCCTAAATCATGTTTCTTCAAAATTTTGTAGGGACCAAATTTCTTCATATATAGCTTGTTGCAGATACCCACTAGAAATTGTTTCTTCCTCAAGTATACATTAACTAGATCCCCAACTTGGAACTCCTCAAGTCTCCTCTTTTGATCTAATCTACCTTTATACATTAGGTTTATCTTGGTAATATGTGCATGTATCTCCTCATGTAGGTTCTTGACATGTTCAAAAAAGTCTTCTACATCAACACTTATCCTCTATCCTTGGACTACTCCCATATAGAATTTGGTATGGAGATCTACCAGTACTCCTACTCACAGAATTGTTGTAAGAAAATCCTGCTTGTGGTAGAATCAAATCCCATCTTTTGGGCTTATCTCCAACTAAACACCTTAGCAAAATGCCCAAACTTCTATTCACTACTTTGGTTTTTCCATTAGTTTGTGGATGATGTGAAGAACTAAACTTCAATTCTATCTTTAACTTCTTCCACAAAGTCCTCCAGAAATACCCAACAAATTTAGTATCTCTATTAGAAATAATAATTTTTGGGAGACCATGTAGCCTCACCACTTCTTTGAAAAAAAAATCTCCAATATGCATTGCATCTTGAGTCTTGTGCCATGGAATAAAGTGTGCCATCTTGGAGAACCTATCAATCAACACAAATATAGAGTCATTACTCCTTTGTGTCCTCAAAAATCCAAGAATAAAATCCATACTTATGTCCTACCAAGGCTTTGATGGAACAGGCAATGGCTGATAAAGCTTAGTGCTTTGACTAAATCCTTTGGTTGGTTGACATACTCAACAACTTTGCACAAACTTCTTCACATCCTATGATAGTTGAGGCCAAAAGTAATGTTCACTAATAATGGAAAATGGTCTTATCTTGACCAAAGTGTCTTGCCATACCTCCACTTTGTTTCTCCTTGATCAAGTTCACCTTCATGGAACTCCTTGGAATACTCAATTGACTTTCTTTAAACAAAATACCACCCTGGATCATGTAATCTAGCTACCTAGTCTTGTCTAGAGTAACAATTCTTTACAAGCCTTCCAAGCTTCTACAAGTCAGGTTCCTCATGGTATAGATTCTTGATTTCATCAAACCTAACCACTTCAACCTACATTTCTATCAACAACAACTGTCTCCTATGTAATGCATCTACCACCCTATTAGTCCTTCCACTTCTATGTTTCCATACAGATGTATGGCTTTGCATAAGCTCTACCCATTTAAAATGTCTCTGATTCAATTTACCTTGGCTATTTGGGTATTATAATGCTTGATGAATCCCATCTGGTACTCCACCTCATATGCATTTCTGGAATCATGTTTCTTCAAAAATTTGTAGGGACCAAATTTCTTCATATAGAGCTTGTTGTAGGTACCCATTGGAAATAATTCCTTCCTCAAGTATACCTTAACCAAATCCCCAACTTGGAACTCCTTAGGTCTCCTCTTTTGATCTGATCCACCATTATACTATAGGTTTATCTTGGTAATATGTGCATGTACCTCCTCATGTAGGTTCTTGATAAGTTCAAAAAATTCTTCTACATCAGCACTTGTCCTCTCTCCTTGCTCCATCTTCCTCAACTTTGGTGCAGTCCTTAGACTACTCCCATACACAATTTGGTATGGAGATCTACCATTACTCCTACTCACAAATTTTTTTTCAGAATTTTTTTCTTATGGTAGAATCAAATCCAATTTTTTGGGCTTATCTCCCATTAAACACCTTAGCGAATTTCCTAGACTTTTATTCACTACTTCAATTTTTCCATCAGTCTACGTTTGATGTGAAGAACTAAACTTCAATTTTGTCTTCAACTTCTTCCATAAAGACCTCTAGAAATACCCAACAAATTTAGTATCTATGTTAGAATTAATACTTTTTGAGAGATCATGTAGCCTCACCACTTCTCTGAAAAAAAATCTGCAATATGCATTGTATCATGAGTCTTATGGCATGGAATGAAGTGTGTCATCTTGGAGAACCTATCAACTACCAAAAATATAGAGTCATTACCCCTTTGTGTCCTTGAAAATCTAAGAATAGAATCCATACTTATGTCCTTCAAAGGCTTTGATGGAATAGGCAATGGGCGATAAAGTCTAGTATTTTGACTAAATCCTTTGGCTATTTGACATACTCAACAACTTTGCATAAAATTCTTCACATCCTACAATAGTTGAGGCCAAAAGTAATATTCACTAATAATGTAAATGGTCCTATCTTGACCAAAGTGTCCTTCCATCCCTACACCATGTTTCTCCTTGATCAAGTTCTCCCTCATGGAACTCCTTGGAATACACAATTAACTTCTTTTGAGTAACATACCACCTTGAATCATGTAATCTAGCCACTTGGTCCTATCTAGAGTAATAGGTTCTTTATAAGCCTTCCAAGCCTTTGTAAAGTTAAAATCCTCAGGGTATAGATTCAAGGGTTCATCAAACCCAACCACTTCAACTTGCATTTCTGTTAACAACAATTATCTCCTACTTAATGCATCTACCACCCTATTAGACCTTTCGCTTCTATGTTTCAATACAAATGTATAGCTTTGCATAAACTATACCCATTTCAAATGTCTCTAATTCACTTTACCTTGGTTGTTTAGGTACTAAAATGCTTGATGATAAGCATACAAGACAAATTATTTTGGCAACAAATAATGCCTCCATTTCTTTAAGTCTCAAACTATTGCATAGAACTCTTGATCATAAACAAAATACTTCTTCTTTGTGTCATTCAATTTTTCACTAAAATAGGCAATAGACTTACCTTCTTGGATCAACACAACCCAATAACACTTCCACTAGCATTGCAATCCATGTGGAACACTTTTTTTGAAATTAGGTAGTACCAACACAACATTCTCTATCACCTTCTTCTTGAGTAATTCAAAACTCCTTGCAGCTTGTGTAGTCCACTTGAACTCTTTTCTATCTCACCTCATTGTTTTAGTTAGGGGTGCACATATACTACTAATATTCCTAATGAACTTCTTGTAAAAACTAGCTAGACCATGTAATGACCTCACCTAAGTGGCAGACCTTGGAAGAAGCCATTCCAAGATGACCTTCACCTTCTCTAGGTCCATTTTGATACCTTCAGCTGATACAACAAACCCCAAATAAACTAACTCCCTTTTGAAAAAGATACACTTCAAATTAATCAACAATTTCTCTTCCCTCAACCTCTCAAGGACACTATGAATGTGCAATAAATATTTATCCAAAGACTTAGTAAAAATAAAAATATCATCTAGATAGACAACAACAAATTTTCCCAAAAATTTCTTTAGTACCTCATTCATAAATTGCATGAAGGTGCTTGGCACATCGGTCAGTCCAAAAGGCATGACTAACTACTCATATAGACCCTCCTTGGTCTTGAATGTAGTTTTCCGCATATCTCCCTCTCATATCTGTATCTGGTGATAGCCACTCTTGAGATCTATCTTTCTTGAATTACTAAGCTCCACTCAAGAAGTCCATAAGATCATCCATCCTTGGCAAATAAAACTAATACTTGATGGTAATTTTATTTATAGCCCAAGACTCTATACACATTCTCCACTCTCCATCCTTCTTTGGTGTCAGCACTGTAGGTACTACACATGGAGTCAGGCTCTCTCAAATTAAAATTTTCCTCAATAGCTCATGAAATTGTCTATTTAGTTCCTCAATATTAGTAGGAGACATCCTATGAAAAGCCTTGTTAGGAAAACTAGATCTAGGGACTAAATCTATTTGATGATTGATTTGCCTTATTGGTAGCAACCCTTCTAGAACATTATCAAAGATGACATCTCCATGCTCACTTAATAGACTTGAAACTTCAAATAGAACTTCACTACTACATTCCTCATCCTTTCTAGGAATTAAAGCATAACAAATATGTTGATGTTTCATGCAATCCAAAAGAAATCTTCCAACAACAAGACACACCCTAACACAACTGCATACCTTTTCACCCTCCTTTATAAATGGCTTCAATTTATGGAAAACTCCATCCTTTGTCAAAGAGTATGTATTTGCATGACCATTATGTATAGCATGCCTATCAAACTGTCACAACCTTCCCAACAATAAATGGTAGACATCCATTGGGATGATGTCACAGAGATCCTCATCATGATAACTCCCAATCTTTAACTTTAACAAACATTGCTCACTAACTAGGACCTTATGATCATCCCGCACCCAACCAATCTGATAGGGATAGGGGTGTTTCTCCTTCTTGAGCTTTAGCTTTGAGACCATCTCCTCTAAGACCAAGTTGTCAGTTCTCCCACCATCAACAATAAAATCACAACATTACCCTCACACTTGCACCTAGTATAAAACAAACTCCTCCTTTATCTAGGTTTAGTCTCACCACTCAAAAAGACCCTTTCATTAACCATAGCATCTCCTCTTTCTGCATCCTCTGAATGCAACGATTGTACATCATCATCCACATGAGCTAGTGGTTCAATTTTTCACAATGTAGAGAATTTACAAAATATGTGTGATAAATCATGTAGTCCTTGTGTCCTGTAGATTAGGGTTTCTATTCTTACCATCTTTTAAATCTTGTGTTACCCTAGTTATGCCTTGATTTCTGTGTTGTTTGAAATTGATTGAATTCTCAATGTTTTTCATCAACATAGTCCTCAAAATGTCCTAAATATGTTAAAACCCTAGGTTTATCTTGAATTTTCGAAAGGGTTTTCAAAAATCTTAAGTTCTTTTCTCTTATGATTCTATAGTGTTCTTGCTTCCTGTAGTGGCGTTGTGCTTTCTTTCATCTATCTCTGTGGTTACATTTTTCTAATATGGCATAAGGGCATAACAAAAACTTTGGTTTACAAGTATACGGTTGTATATTATGCAACAATGGAGTGGTGAACTTTTGAGCTTTATGGCCTTAAATTTGACCTTTGAGTGAAGGTGCATAAGAAATTTCATACCTCTTAAGTTTTGTCTTACAATTCCACGGTGATGAGTTAGCCCATATGAACGAAAGATTTTCATTAAGGTACGTCTAGCTATACATTCTCCTCTTTGGCATATGAGCATAATAAGGTTTAAAGCGGTTCCACTCATTGATTTATAGGGGTACAATTAATAGGTTGAGTAGATGGGTAGAAAGGTGGATAGGTTTGATTTATGCTCTTACATTTTGGGCTTATGACGTAAGGGTGTAAAGGATAGTGATGGCATAAAAGATGTCTTAAGGGAATATTAAATGGGGTTTATGGTTCTACACATGAAGGAAGCTTGTAAGAGTGAAATAGGGTTTTATTTCTTCTACGTGCTTCTATTTTTTTGGCTCATGGACAATCGTAAAGTGATGTCATAAAGAGCAATGTGTTGTCTAGGACCTGATAGATTCCCACATGAGCCCTAAAAAAGAGTGAATCAAATTGTGATGCATCAAATGTGTCAGATGGGCCCAACCTACATCTAAGAAAAATTAAGTGATCTATTTTACATGTGCTTAAATCAATCGTGATGCTCTTTCTTAAATGTAATCTGGGTCATTGATTTTTTGAGAGAAAAGTTTTCCCTTAGGTTCTTATGTTTGCAAGTATACTATGAAGAAATAGAATTGTTTCATGTCTCTCTCCATGTATATGACATGGGTTTGGCATATGAATGTAAGGAACACATAAAAGAGCAAGATCATGCGCTTGAGCATAGGGGTGTAAAAGATAAACTAAAAGGTGAAATGAGTGATTTACGTTGATACAAAATGTTTTCAAGAATAAATATGTAAGGATATGTTGAGATGGTTTGAGTTCTTATGATAAGAGGGCCTTATAGGGGCATAGAATAGATTGCAAAGACATTCTTAGAGAGGGTTAACACTTCTATGCTTGAATTTTTCTGTAGCACTACCAAATACGTGTAAGGGACTGATAGTTGCATCTCCAAGGTTATGAAGGTTGCAAGGTTTGGACTTAGTGTATAAGAGGAAGACCAAGTTTTAAAATAAAAAGGAGGTTGGCTAAGGTGTCATGACAGTTAAGGAAAAAGGATGAATTCTCCATAGCCAAGTAAAACAAAAAGAAAAAAAGTACTTTAGGATCATATTACATGGTTGACATTCTTTTCTAACACCCTACAAGGATGGTATTAAAACTCATGCATAAAAAATTTATTAAAGCTAGTAGATCACATAAATAAAGTATAAAGATTTGATTGAAGGTTCAAAGTATTTTCCATTTTTGAGAGCTTGTGTTTTCCATTCTAAAAATTCTTTAGGTATTCATAGCTTTTGTGATTTTTTGCACTAGTTTTGCAGGAGTTTGAGCTATAAATTTTTAGAAAATAATGGCTGACATGGATGTTGAGGAGATCCCTACTAAAGAAGTAGTAGTGGAAGAGGAAGGAGAAGATGTTGAAGTAATAGAAGAAGGAAAGAAGAAGAAGGTGGCAACCAAGGCTGAAAAGAAAACTCGAGTCAAGAAGCCAAATAAACATGTGGCGAAATGGATGAGGATAATTCTAGGATCATCTAATGCAGTTTTAGCTAATGACCATATTTTTAAAGACCATTACTTATTGTAAAGAGATGCAATGTGCCCCAACATCGATGGGTTTCATCTGTTTATGTACTTCTTTCAGAATAGAACTGAAAATGTGCTAGTATGTAACCCATGGAATATGAATATGGAAAAATTAATATTACCCGAAGTATTTATTGACATGGATTTGGTGAAGGCTTTGATAAATTCATATAATTTAGTCACTAGATCATTTCACAGACATAATGGGAGCATCTTATGTACACTTGACAAGAATTCTTTGGTAGAAGCTTTTGGTTTGGAGGGGTAGATGGATGTGCCCATAGATATTGAAGACTTACAAGGCAAGTCTGGAAGGAATAAAAATCATTAGATAAATAATGTGATTCTACCTCATATTCCATACAATGTTAAAAAGGTAGAGAAAATAACAAGCAAAGTAGAAGATCAATTGCCACTGAGTAGATTCAAGAGCTATATTAAGAATACTGTGTATGGATTACACAAAGTTCTGGGAAGTGATGGGGTAGAAGATTGTGTATATGGCTCATTTTTTTTAATGGCATGTGATATACAAGACCCTTTCCACAACAATGAATATGACTATGTGGGGTTCATTATTGAAAGCATGCACTATCAAATTGTGAATGCTAAGAAAGGAGAGCTGAAGGACTTCAAATTTCATCACTACTCATAGCTCATGCATATGATCCTATATAAGAACATTGGCTATATCAGTCAGGACTTCATTGATCAAATATCTGATGAATTTGGTGAGTTGCCTATTCAATTGTGAACTCCTATCTAGGGAAAAAGTTTTCATTATTCAAATGCTTTTGTATTTTCATTTTTTTTAGTGTTGTGATTATGAGAATGGTAGATCACACATTTCTTAGGGCTGCCTCCATTTTGAAAACATTACTCAAGCCTTCCTTTTTGGATGATAAAGTAAAACTAGATCATAATTGGGGTGATATATTTTTGTTCAAAGAATGTACCCTAATGAGGGTTTATGCATGCTCTCAATCACCTCATATATTACACAAATGTTTGCCTCCTAGGTTAGCCATTATTGAATTCTTCTAGCAATTTTTATCGATGAAAAAATAAATGATTCCTTCTTCCCTACATAAACCTACATTTGTGTGTAGATGTTTTAAAGTAGGAGATTTTATAATTGGAAAAAATTCTTATGAGGAGCTAAGTGAGTATTTAGGTTAGTATAAATTTTCCAATTGACTCTACAGAATGTATGACCTAGAAAATTATGCAATAAATGAAGACAAAGCTATTAAAGGTTATATTATACCTTGTAGCAAACCCATCCTTGTAGAAGATTTAATTGCAAATATAGTAGCAACAAAGGAGTTTGAGGAGTTATATGGAAAGTATGGGGAAATCAAAAAGGTAGAGGATGCCTTGATGAGGACTAATCCAGACTTCAAATTTCTTTTACACAGAAATCCCTTATCCCAATAATCTGAGGAAAATGGTAGATAATTTTGATCATATTATAGCTCAAATTCCAAATGAGCCTATAGGAGATGAGGCAAAAATAAATTGAGAATCCCTAGAGCCTGATGTCCAATTAGAGATTGATGTTAACAAGGAGGAGCAGCCTTCATCTTTTACATGGGTAGCTAAAGGAAACAAAAAGATAGAAAGCTATGCATATCCTAGAAAGGGTGGTGAGTAGAGTGCTACAAGTTATACCAGGTAATGATCAATATTTTTCTGACATTAGAAAAAATTATTTACATGAGAGAGCTAATTTACAAATTGCAACTTCCAGGTCCAATGATAGACTTATCTAGTCTAAGAAATCTATGGAAGATGATGATTTTATTAAATCATCAAAATTTTAAAAAAAAACTATATAAATTTAAGAAAAATGAGCTCACATTGAGCCTTATGCCAAGAGAAGATCCTGAGAAAAATAAAGAGTTAGTAAAGAAACTATTGGCATATGATCCAGATAGTGATACAATGACCCCTGTAGAGGCCAAGGAATTAGTGCATAGAATTGGCATGATTTTAGTGCAAGGCTATGATATTGAAAGGGCCTTTGTACTTGACCAAATTAGAAGGAAAAACAAGGAAATCAGCTATGAAGCCACCAGCAGTGAGGGTTTGAAGAGAGGGTCGGGTTTTAATATAGATACTAAGACCCTAGCTGTTTGGAGTATAGCCCTTGATATTAATAAGCCTAGAATGATGAATGTAGAAGACACTGCTCAAGATAACATGATTACTCAGACATTGGATACTACCATAGGCAAGGAGGTCTCCAGCATGATCAAACACTTTGCATTCATGAATGAGGCAAAGATGGAACAAATTGAGGATAGGCTTGTTGTGGCCTATAATGAGTGCTTGGATACTAGGAAGTTATATGAGGAAGAGCTCAAAACAAGCTATGTGTAGAAACAGAGCATAAAAGAGTTGGAGGATAAGCTTTAGAGCCTAGAAGAGGAAATTTCATCTCTGAAGAACCAACTCAAAGCTGCAAAAGACATAGAACATGCATAAAGGAATGCGAAAGAAATCAGGGACATTGTTGAGCTGGAAGTTCAAACAGAAGATATATTCATGGGGGTAACAATGTAAGCACCAGTAATCAATGTGGAGAGTGAGATTCCTAAATTTGATAGTGCACTAAAAAGGGGTGTAATGCTAAACATTTTGAATCACAAGATAGGTATCTTGATGAGAATCTCTCAAGATGCATATAATGCATTCACCAACTTGCAAGCTATTGAGCAAGTGTTCAAAGAAGCAATAATCTAGCTAGACCCAATTTTCTAGCAGTGGGGGCCATACATGCAATTTTTTGATAGATTGATACCTCTATAGGCCAAAGAGCCAGACCTTCCTAATAAGGTCATTATAGTTAAAGAGGGTATGGATAGAGTAAAGGATTTGCTACAATTCTTTACAAAGAAATTGATAATCATTCAGAATAAGATGAAAGTGTTGATTAATGGTTCTTATTCCTTAATCCTTTCTATTCTAAATTCTGATAATCAAATAAAAGATTGGAATGAATGGTCTAGTTCTTTTGACCATATTGTAAATTTTCCACAGGTGGCATCAATTTTTCAGGGTGACACTGATGAGTGTTTTTTCAATAAATTCATTGATACTCTGTTTAAAGTTGAAACTGAAATGAATAGGTTCATAATAGAGGGGAAGGAAATCATAGATGCCAAGTGGAAAAAGTTTGTTGGTGAGTTAGCAACGATCAAAGCATGTGAGTGGCCAACTAAAAGAGAAGTCATTGTGTGGGAGGTAATCTTGGAAATAAAGGCTTTACCAATAGGGGCAGTTGAAGAAGAGGACAAATTGAAGATTTGATGCTTCCAACTGTCATGTTGCAACTATTTCTGTTGTTTCTTTTTGTGTTGAGGGTGCAAAGATATTTTAAAATTTTTTTGTATTTTTGTACTCCCTTTTCTTTGGGAGACCTGTCAGTCACAATTTTCCCCTTTTTTTTTGCAACTCATGCTTATATAAATGAGTTTTCAAGGCATTTTGATGGGTCAAAAAGTTGTAAAGTTTTTGCTTTCTTCAAGAAGAGTATAGTCAGTCCATCTGTGTAGGTGTTTTGAGTTTACTTTCAAGTTGTGTACTTTCTAATGTTATATAGAAATGATAGAATCAACAAGATATTCTGGGTTTTGCATTGAGTTTTTATTGTTCATTGTATCAATTTTTTTAAAGGATAATACAAAAGGGTATTTACATATCTATGTCACTAATCTCTATCTCCATTTTATGATTTTTTAAACTTTGAGATCAATTTAATAAGGTTTAATTGATTGAATGCAATCTTGATAGGTTGTATACTTGTTCTATTGTTGCTTTTAATTCAAGGAGTTAAGGAAGAGCTTCAATAAATTAGTAGAGTTTATGAGTTTGTGAAAGGGATATTTCATAAGAATGGGAATGGGTGATTACAATTGATAAATTCATCTACAAGTTATTTGAATTAGATCTCTTGCTAATAGTTGACTCTATATCATAATGGATAAGGCACTAGTCATATAAATCAAAAGTAGATGAGAATAAATTCTACCACTACATATCCAATTTACATTCAAATCTAAATCAATCAACATATATTTTATCAAGTGTATAAGGGTGGTCATCATCTATGTGTGGAAATTCATGAAGTACTGTTAGTTACTATAGTTCATGTTTTTTTTGCATATATCAAAGAAAATGGACGATATCTACTATTCCTAGGGATTAAGGGTAAGAGTCAAGAAATTAATTAAATCCCTAAGGTACTCACACCTTGAGTCATTTGAGCTAGAAGTGTAGGAAGCATTGTACTTCATTCTATTGGCCCAGAGACATAGTGTATTATGCTAATCATGAGTATTAGCTACCTCTAGGCATAATACATTTTGTTGTCTACTGGTACTATTAATCATTGTTAAATCAACAAAAAAGAAAATTGGTGACTCCGCTGGGGAATATACATTTAGTATTATCATAAATTAATATATCATCTAAGATTTGTGTTTCCTTTTAGTAGAGTTTGAGATAGGGGTTTCAGGTGAAGTTTTTTGTGGTTTTGGGGGTGATTTGCATTTTGTCTGAGATTGTTAGTAAAGTGATTGTGATTTGTTTAGCACTTTTTTCTATTCTAATAGGGTGGGTGGTGACTCAGAAGGTTTTAACTAGGGTCAAGATTTAGGAGTTTGTTGTTTCAAATTATGGAGAAAAGAAGAACACTCAGTCAAATGTGAATAAAAAACTAGGAATCAAATTACAAACTGATCTCCGTCCTAGGGGAAGACAAAATTGGGCTATGATAATACCTCAAATGTAGAAAGAAGGCCACTCTTAGGAGCAAGTAATAAGGGGAGAAAATGTTAATTTCTCTTCTATAGAAAGGGAATCATCTTGCCGAAGTTCTACATCTCATCCCAGATTATTTGGTGATTACTTCTTTAACACTCCAAAAGTAATATGTCAAGAGACTATTAGGAAAAAAAGTGCACCTAGTTTGGATAAAAGAAATAGTAATAATCTCTTTCAACAAAGTAGTAACCCTTTCCCATCTGATTATTCTCAAGAAAAAATAGGACCAAAACACTTAGATCCTTTGAGTTTTAATGATGAAAAAACTTCTAGTTCTGAGTTTACTATCCCTGATCCTGATGAGATTGAAATCCTAAGAATGCAACTTGTTGAGTAAGAAGCCATAGATAAGAGATTACACAAGAAGAGGGAAGAAAGGATTATGAAATCTTTTGAAGAAAATCAGATAATACTTAGGCGAATTGCTGCCCTAAAGAAGAAAAATGAGATAGAAAACAATGGTTGGCAACCTGAAATTATAGGTCAAGTTGAACAACTTAAGATACAAGAGAAAAGTTTGTTGGAAAATCAAAATATGAATCTAGAAGGCCCTGCAATACAATAGATTAAAAACTATAGTGCTTTAGAAGTTGACAATAATAAAGGAAAAGATGTAGAGCATGTTGTTGATGCTAAGGATAAATGAAAACAAAAGGAGATTGTTGCTAAGATTAAGGAACCAAAAAAGATTGTTCATATCCATGATTCCATGTCACCTTCTAATATTGAGTTGGAGAAGAAAAGGAAAGAAAAGGATGCCTTGGCTAAGAAATTAGAAATTGTAGAATTTGAAGCAGCTATAGCAAAGATGAACAATAAGATTAAATTCTTGGAAAATGCTAGGAAGTAGTCTACAGTGATGCCTAAAGATGATGTAAATGGTGGATCTAATGATGTAAATAAAAATATTACTAAGGTACCTAGTTCTTTCTTGTCTTCTTTTTCATTGAAAATAGATCATAATAAATCTGTTAATGATGCTAGTACTAGTAATACTAAGAGAAATGTTGCCAATCACCCAAAGATTGATTTACAAAGGAGACCTATTTAGTTAGAGGGTTATAGGAAAATATGTTTTGAAACAATCCCTGGGTTCCCTAACCCCATCCCACAAGAAATGAGAAAAAGGTTGCCTAAATTTGTTGGGAACAATGTTATCACTTGTGAAGACCATTTAAGGATTTTTCTTGATATGATGAGTGATTATGAGGTTGAGGCTAAAGATGTTATTATGAAGTTATTTGTTCATTCATTAACTGAAGATGCTAGGGAATGGTTCAAGAGACTTCCTAAATTATCCATTATTGACTGGAAGGATATTGAATATTTGTTTCAAAGAGCAATATGGTGACAAGCAAAACCAGAGCTATATCCTAAGTGAATTCAATAAAATTAAGAGGCTATCTAATGAGTCTGTTACTGAATTCAATAATAGATTTTAGAAAAGGATGTATATGCTTATGCAAGCCATGTGATTTGATGACAAGATATGTTTGATCACTTACTTGAATTCTTTTGATGGTAAAATAGCATACCGGCTTAGGGATAAAGAACCTAGGACTTTAAGAGATGCCTTAAGAATTGCTATAAATGTAGAGAATAATTTGAGAATTTCAGGGAGATTAGAAAGAAAAAGGGATGATCCTAGGTTGTTTCAGAGTAAGGGAAATAGAAAGGAAGATCACAAAATTGTAGGTGGAAAAAAGCAAGAGCCTAGTGAGATAAGTCAAGTTCTAAATGCTATAAAGGGTCTAGAATTTTCTTAGGTCAAGAATGATAAAAATCTCACTAAAAATAGGGTCCCTTATCAATCAAATTCCAATAGATAGAATATGTTGCAAAATTTCCCTTATAACACCACTTGGAAGGATGGTCAACCTAGTGTTCCTCATCCCAAGAACACCAATAACAAGGTGACCCATGACCCCTTATCAAAAAATCTGTAGACCTAATGGATGATCCTAAATTCACTATTGAGCCCACATGGTGCTTTGGTTTTCAATTACCCCATGCTCTTGAATCTTGTGCGATAGCCTTGTCATTCCATGGAAATCAAACTATGGTAGAAGAATGTTAGTAACATGAAGAAAAAAATTATGATGTAGGATGTAATATTTTTGAGTCACATTATGATTATTCTAATTGTGAAGATTATGGTAGAGATGTAAATGAGAAAAGGCAGTTTTAGAATGATATGCAAGAACAAGTATTTTCTGATGAGAGTGATGGTGAAAATAATGTGCGTAATATGGTAACTACCAAAGAAGAAGTGACAATAAGGAATCCTTCTAGGCAAGCGATTGATCAAATTAATGCCAACATGATAGCTGAGGTGCAGACTAGAAACATGGATCAAAAAGATGGTACTGACAAGGTGACTAGTATGTTTATAAAAGGGATTGATCTTTAGAAAGGGGAAGTTGTGAAGCCTAAAGAAATCCTTGCTCTGAAGGTTAAATTTACTCGTAAGAAATGGGAACCAAAGAAGGTGGATAGTCCTGAGGTTTTTGAGCTCCCAAATAATGTTCCCAAGAAGTTAGATGAGAAGATACCAAAAGTGATCACTATAAATGACAAGAATCATCAAGGTGCTATAAACATTTTGGAAAAATATAATGAGAAAAGGAGTATGGTTGTTGATGCCCCTTATAATTCTTCTATAGATATGACTTTTGTGTTATCAGAAATCACTGTCAAGGTCCCTTTGTCTAAATTATTAAGAATCCCTAAACATTGAAATAAAGCCATAGCATGGTTGGGAGATACCGATACAAAGGTAAGACATGATTGTAATGATAATCATAATCCCAAGGAAAGAAATAAAGAAAGGGTGAAAGAAAAAGAAGTTGAAGTAGTTGTGTCTCAAATTCCTCAAATGTATTTGGATAGCTCTATAAATCTATGTTTAGGAAGTGTTGAGCCATTTTTCTTGAGTATCTTAGTGAATGGTAAAACATTGAAAAATTGCATGATTGATTCTAGTGCTTCCAATATTGTTATGCCTTTTGAAATAATGAAGGAATTAGGCTTGAAGGTTGATACTACTCAGGGAAGATGTTGTGCCATGGATAAAAGAAAAGTGATAGTCATAGGCACTATTCATGTTTTACCTTATAGACTGATAGCATGTCCTAACAAAGAATTTACTATGAGTGTGTTGGTCGTTGATATTCCACCTTAGTATGGTATGTTATTATCTAGAAAATGGAGTGTTTCCATGGAAGGGAGTATGCAATGTGATTTATCATTTGCTACTTTTAATATTGATGAGAATTTGGTAAAAATAAATAGGGAGCCAGGAGTGTATATATACAATAGAAGATGAGATAGAGGATGATATGAAAAACATTGTGGATATAGATGTCAATGCATTTCGAGCTGAGGTTTCGACTTTGAAGAAAGCTAAACTTAAATCTCAAATGGAAGTAGAAGCTGACACAAAGATAGACAAAGGTGATCTATGGGCCATGTTTTTTGATGGTGCTTGCTACAAGGATGGATCTGGTGTAGGTATTTTTTTGATATCTCCTATTGGGGTAACATACAAATTCTCTTTCACATTGAGTTTCCCTTGTACTAGCAATTTAGCAGAATGTGAGGCCTTGTTATTAGGACTCGGATTAGCTCACAAGCATGGAATAAAATGTTTACATGTTATAGGGGATTTTGAATTTTTTGTATCCCAAGTAATAAATGTTTGTGTCAAAAAATAAAAGATTAAAACAATACAAATATTTTGTATGGGATATGATTGAATATTTTAGTGCATTTGGGATAGTTTGTAAAGATAGGACAAATAAAAAGATGGCACATTTGTTAGCAAATATAGCAATAAAGCCTGATAACATTACATTTGTTGGTATATCCAAAGTTGAAATTCAAGCTAGGCCTTATGTTCCTAATAATGTCCAGAATTGGCAAGTGTTTGAGGATGATAAAGATATTCTAAGATTTTTGAATTGTGAAAATATGTTGTTAGGGAAAGAAATTGATTGTCCATCCTATGTAGAAAATATAAATGGGAAAGATATTTTTTTTGGGCAGGAAGTTGTACAATTGAAAACAAACAAAATCCCAAGGGGTTTGGTTGTTTTAGAAACTATTTTTGACAACCAAGATAGGTCCCAAATTGATGCCAATGAATATAATGCTAAAGACATGGAGGAGGTAAATTTAGGAACTAAGGAAACACCTAAGAAGGTATATATTGGTAAGAAGTTCTCTCCTAAAATAAGGCAAGGTTTGATAGATCTATTAAGAAAATATAGACATGTGTTTGCATGGTCATATGATGATCTATAAGCTTATAGAGAAGATCTTTTTCAGCTTGAAATCCCTTTGAAACTAGATGTTAAACCTTTTAGGCAGAAACAAAGGCCAATAAATCCAACTTTTGCTCCCAAAATGCAAGAGGAACTAATCAATTTAAGAGATGCAAGGATCATAAAGCCTATTTGACATTCATCTTGGGTGTCCAATTTAATCCCCATTAGGAAGAAAAATGGAGACATAAGATTGTATGTTGACTTTAGGAATCTTAATATATCTTCATTAAAGGATAATTACGGTTTACCAAATATGGAAGCTATGTTGCAAAAGGTCACTAGCTCTGAACTTATGTCCATGATGGATGGATTTTTAGACTATAATCAAGTGGTTTTTAAGGAATCAAAACAATTTAAGACTACTTTTACTACTCCATGGGGTACTTTTGTGTATGTTAGGATGCCTTTTGGGCTTACTAATGTTGGGGCTACTTTCCAACATGCTATGGATGTGGATTTTGCTGATATTATTAACAAATTTTTTGTTGTATATCAAGATGATCTAACTGCTTATTCTAAGGATGAGAATGATCATTTCATGCATCTAGAAAAGGTATTTATCAAATCTTTTAAGTATGGTATCTCTTTAAATCCTAGAAAGTGTAATTTTTGTGTTACTGAAGGAAAGTTTTTAGGGCATCTAGTTGGTAAGCATGGAGTGAGGATTGACCCTGAAAGGGTAGAAACAATAGAAAAAATTTAGAAGCCTAAGAGTGTTAAGGGAATTCAGTCATTTTTTGGGAAAATTAACTTTCTCAAAAGGTTTGTGACTAATTTTGTAGAGATTTGTAGGCCTATATCAAAGATGTTAAAGAAAGGATCTAAGATAAAATGGGATGAGGAGCCTAGCATTGCATTCTAGAAGATCAAGCAAGCTATTAAAGATGTTCCTATTCTTAGGGCACCAAATTATGATAAGCCAATGCATATATTTTATTTTGCTTCATTTCACACTATTGATGCAGTACTGTTATAGAAAAATGAGGAAGGTTATGAACAACCCATTGCATTTTTAAGCAAATAATTACAAGAAGCAAAACTCAAGTATGATATAAATGAAAAATAGGCATATGCACTAGTGAAAGGGGTGAATGCTTTTAGATTTTACCTAATGGGAGTCATTGTCATTGCATTTGTCCCTATTGTTGTTGTAAATGATATCTTTTCACAACAAGAGGTATCTAGCAATAGATGTAGGTAGATTAACAGAATACAAGAGTTTAACATTGATATCTAGATCACCAAACTGGTTAGAGGTCAAGGCCTAGCCAAATTGATGACATAAGCCAATTTAGAAGCATATCAAATTAATCAATTTGATGATAGTTGCAGGGATAATCTTTGTCATATGGATACTTTTGATTGGTATAGAGATGTGATTTATTACTTGCAAAACATGAAATCCCCATCAAGATTAACAAACAACCAAAAAATATCCCTGAAGTTGCAGGCTATAAGGTATGTTATAGTGTAGGGAAAATTATGGTGGAGAAATATGGACGAGGTCTTTTTGAAATGTGTAGATGAAATTGAGTCTAAAAGGATCCTAAGAGATATGCATGAAGGTGTGTGTGGTGGTCATTATATGGCTAAAACCACCACTCATAAAATTCTTAGGGCTAGCTTTTGGTAGCCAACACTTTTCAAAGATGCTTATGAGTTTGTTAAAACATGTGATGCTTGCCAAAGGTTTAGTGGAAAGCTAAAGTTCTTTGGGAATTTACAATTAAGACCTGTTGAAGTGCAAGCACCATTTCAACAATGTGGAATTGATTTCATTGGTGAGATTTCAAACAAGTCTAGTGGTGGACATTCTTGGATCCTAGTGACTACTGATTACTTCACTAAGTGGATTGAAGTAGTTCCTACTAAGAATGCAACAACTAAAGTAGTGATTAATTTCATTCTAAATAACATTGTGACCAGGTTTGGATGCCCACATAAGATTGTAACTGATAATGCTATACATTTTAGATCTAAAGAATATAAAAAAAATGTAAGAAATATAGTATTACAAAATACACATCCTCACCTTATCATCCCCAAGGGAATCATCAAGTAGAATCAAGAAATAGAAGTATATTGAAAATTATGAAAAGGGTTTTAAGAGAGAACAAGAAGGCTTGGGATTCAAAATTGTCATTAGCTCTATGGGTTTATAGGGTTACTGTGAAAAAGGCCATTGGATGTGCTCCTTTTGATTTGGTTTATGGCATACAAGCTAGACTTCCATAGAATAATTTAATGGAGATGTATAAATTTGTTCAACTTTATAAAGATGATATCATTGATGATATGTAGCTCAGGATGGATGATATCCTACAACTAGAGGAAACAAGAAGAGATTCTTCTATTTAGAATTCCAAGTTATAGTCACAAATTTGTATGACAAGAGGGTCATTGAGAGGAAATTTAAAATAGGTGATATGGTATTGATGTGGAATGATAGGATGGAAGATAAAGGTAAGCATGGTAAATTTGATCCCATCTGGCTTGGCGCATACAAAATTTGTGATAGAAATGGTGAAGATTCATATTTTCTGAGGAATCTAACTAGAGATATTCTTGAATTGCTAGTTCATGGACAATTCTTAAAGAGATACTTTTCCTAAAGTATCTATTTTCCATGAATAGTAGTTTTAGGTTTTCTTGTATCATTGTATATTATGTATATTATGTAAGTCCCTATAAATCCCTCTGTACAGTGTGGTTTCCTATTTCTGTTATTTTGTTTTTGTGCTCTCTAAGGAAGTTATCATTTTGTATCAAGTATGTGGTCTGCTCTACCATAAATTCCAAATTCTTACATAGACTCAGATAGTCTATCATCCCTAAGAAAAGCCACTAGTGGTCTAATTTTTCACAATGCAAAGAATTGCCAAAATATGTGTGAAAAATCATGTAGTCCTTGTGTCCTATAGAATAGGGTTTCTGTTATTACCATCTTTTAAATCTTGTGTTACCCTAGTTATGCCCTAATTTTTGTGTTGTTTGAAATTTATTAAATTCTCAATGTTTTTCATCAACATAGTCCTCAAAATATCATAAATATGTTAAAACCCTAGGTTTATCTTAAATTTTCAAAAGGGTTTTCAAAAATCTTGTAGTTCCTGCCCTCATTTACATTTTTTTCCTAGTTGCATTGTTTCTATTATGGATGAACTCTATTAGACTAGTTTTGTGTTGATAGTTAGTAGTATTGTTTTGAGACTATCAGATATTGTGCCATAGATTCAATTGATATATGATGAGATTACTTAGACTTTACATTTCATATATGCATGATAATTATTACATTATTTTCAGTTATTGATGATGATTAGTTAGATGGTTTATCATCACATGTGTTTTCTTATGGATACTTACCCCATACTTGCATGTGTATGGCGTGTGTGTTTGTTCTCTTATTGTATGGCATTTCCAATGTGCTTAAGGAAGGGAGTCGTAGTCACTTGCTAGTCGGGATCTACACGATGCACCACTTCCTGACATTGCCTATTTAGCTTAGCATATGTGTGTGTGTGTGTGTGTGTGTGTGTGTGTGTGTGTGTGTGTGTGTGTGTGTGTGTGTGTATAGTATGTACATGCATGGATTGTATGCAGGTTCCAAGTATCGAGTATCGACTACCCTGAATTGCTAGGATAAGCGTACCCTATCACACTATCTCAATGGTAAGAGAGGGGAGATAAATTCTCAAGTCCAAATCCTAAACCCTTAAAACTTTTTTCCTAGAAAGGTAGGACAAGTATACGAGATATTTCACCTTCCAAATGTGTCGGATGACATAATTCGTGATTTTAACCCTTTAGACTAATTTTGTATGGATTGTTCGATGATGGGTTTTCATATTTTATCTTGGAGGTCTATGGTGAATTTTCTATTGATTAAGTCTAAAATTAAAAGATTTAATTAATAATTTAATTATTTTGGGGAAAATTAATATAATATCATGATCTTTTGATATTTGGATTTTAATTAATTAAATGGGAATTAATTGAGAAAAAGAATAAAATAAAATAAATTAAAATTAATAATAATAATAATAATAAATAAATAAATAATAATAATAGAAATAATAAAAGAATTAAAATAAAATTTATAAGTCTACCCAGGAGTAAACGTCTCTCTTGATTGCACATATTTCAACAATACACGAGTTAGCACAAAAATTAAGCACATGGTGTCTACAACCTTGTGACTCATCTAGAAGGTTGGTAAAGAATCGTGCTTAGTTGTCAACATCTTTTGGTTGTTTCTAGAAACATTCTAGGTGCTTCTTGAGAGTTCTTTATATTGAAGCACTCCTAGAAGCTCATAGAGCATGTTTGGAGGACCTGGGAATATTGGAGAAGGAAGGAGCTTGCTCTACAATTTTTGAGGAGAAGTAATTTAGCATTAGTGTCCAGGTAGACACTCGTGATTTTTGCATATGTTATTTTCACTTCTTGCACTTCCTATCTTCTTCGTGTCTTCTGAATGCTTTCTGAGGATTTTCATATGTTGAATATCTTGGTTGCATGCATTTTTCCATGGGTAGATAAATTTTATATAAGAAATTCCCATATGCGTAGATCTGAGGAAACTACAGGGCTGGGGTTTTGTTTCGTACCAGATGCAAGTGTGAGGATAAATGTTGTGACGTGATCATTGATGGTGGTAGCACTAATAACCTGGTATCAGAAGAGATGGTCTCTAAGCTAAAGCTCAAGAGGGAGAAACGTCCCCAACCCTATCAGATTTCTTGGGTAAAAGATGATCATAAGGTCCTGGTAAATGAACAATGTTTAGTAAAATTCAAAATTGGGAGTTACCATGATGAAGTTCTCTGTGATGTTATTTCGATGGATGTTTGCCATCTATTGTTGGGTAGACCATGGCAGTTTGATAGACATGCAATACATGATGGACATGCAAACACATACTCTCTGACAAAGGATGGAGTTCACCACAAATTGAAGCCTATGAAAAGGGAAGGTGAAAAGGTATGTAGTAGTGCTAGGATTTGTCTTGTTGATGGAAGGAAGTTTTTAGATGGCATGAAACATCAGCATATGTGCTATGCTTTGATTCCTAGGAAAGATAAAGAAGGTAGTAGTGAAATACCATTTGAAGTTTCAGATTTACTAGGGGAATTTGGAGATATTATCTCTGATAATGTTCCAGATGGATTGCCACCAGTAAGGAAAATTAGTCATCAGATAGATCTGATTCCAGGAGCTACTTTACCTAACAAGGCTACTCACAGGATGACTCCTAATGAAATAGAGGAGCTAAATAGACAGGTTCAGGAGCTGTTGAGGAAGGGCTTGATTCGAGAGAGCCTGAATCCATGTGCATTACCTGCAGTACTTGCACCAAAGAAGGATGGAGAGTGGAGGATGTGTACAGATTCTTGAGCTATAAATAGGATAACCATCAAGTACTGGTTTCCTTTACCAAGGATGGATGATCTTATGGACTGCTTGAGTGGGGCTCAGTACTTCACAAAGATAGATCTGAAGAGTGGCTATCATCAGATACGGATTCGAGAAGGAGATGAGTGGAAAATAGCCTTCAAGACCAAGGAGGGTCTTTATGAGTGGTTAGTCATGCCCTTTGGATTGACAAACGCCCCAAGCACCTTCATGCGGCTCATGAATGAGGTACTTAAGAAGTTCTTGGGAAAATTTGTTATTGTCTATTTGGATGATATTTTAATTTTCAGCAAGACTTTGGAAGAACATTTACTGCATATTCGTAGTGTCCTTGAAAGGCTAAGGGAAGAGAAACTATTAATTAATCTAAAGAAGTGTGTCTTTGCAAAAAGGGAGTTAGTCTATTTGGGATTTGTTATATCACCTGAAGGTCTCAAAATGGAAGAGAAGGTAAAAGCCATCTTGGAATGGCCTACTCCAAGGTCTGCTACTGAGATAAGATCATTTCATGGTTTGGTTAGTTTTTACAGGAAGTTTATTAGGAATTTTAGTGGCATATGTGCACCCCTAACTGATACAATAAGAGGGGATAGAAAAGAGTTCAAATGGACTGCAACAGCTGCAAGAAGTTTTGAATTGTTGAAGAAGAAGGTGACTGAACAGCCTGTGTTGGCACTTCTAGATTTTAGAAAAGTATTCCTGGTGGATTGTGATGCTAGTGGTAGCACTATTGGGGTTGTATTAAGCCAAGAAGGTAAGCCTATTGCATATTCTAGTGAAAAATTGAATGATGCAAAGAAGAAGTATTTTGTTTATGATCAAGAATTCTATGCAATAGTTCAGGCCTTAAAAAATGGAGGCATTATTTATTGCCAAAGGAATTTGTTTTGTATACTGATCATCAGGCATTACAGTACCTAAATAGCCAAGGTAAATTGAATCAGAGGCATATGAAGTGGGTAGAATTCTTGCAGAGTTATACATTTGTGTTGAAGCATAGAAGTGGAAAATCTAATAGGGGTGCAGATGCACTAAGTAGGAGACAGTCACTGCTTACAGTAATGCAGGTTGAAGTAGTTGGGTTTGATGAACTCAAAAATTTATACCCCGAGGATCCTGATTTTGCTGAAGCATGGAAAGCTTGTAAAGAGCCTGTTGTTGTAGATAGAACAAAGTGGTTAGATTATTTGATTCAGGATGGCATGTTGTTCAAAGGTAGTCAATTGTGCATTCCCAGGAGTTCCATGAGGGAAAATTTGATTAAGGAGAAACATAGTGGAGGGATGGCAGGACATTTTGGTCGGGATAAGACCATTGCCATTCTTAGAGAACATTATTTTTGGCCTCAAATTACATAGGATGTGAAGAAGTTTGTACAGAGTTTTCAGGTTTGTCAAGTTGCCAAGGGGTTTAGTCAAAAGACTGGCCTATATCAACCATTTCCTGTTCCATCAAGGCCATGGGAGGACATAAGTATGGATTTTGTTCTTGGATTGCCAAGGACACAAAGGGGTAATGACTCATTATTCGTGGTGGTTGATAGGTTCTCCAAAATGGCACATTTCATTCCATGCCACAAAACTCATGATGCTGTCCATATTGCAGACTTGTTTTTCAAAGAGGTGGTAAGACTACATGGTCTTCCAAGGAGTATAGTTTCTGACAGAGATACTAAATTTGTGGGGTATTTCTGGAGGACATTGTGGAAGAAGTTGAGAACAGACTCGAAATTCAGTTCCATGCATCACCCATAGACTGATGGCCAAACAGAAGTGGTGAATAGAAGTTTGGGCAATTTGCTGAGATGTTTAGTTGGAGATAAGCCCAAGGGATGGGATTTGATTCTACCACAGGCAGAGTTTACTTATAATAACTCTATAAATAGGAGTACTGGAAAATAACCATTTCAAATTGTATATGGGAATAGCCCAAGGACTGCACCAGAGCTGAGGAAGATAGAACAAGGGGAGAGGACAAGTGCTAAAGCAGAAGAATTTGCTGAACATATCAAGCATCTACATGAGGAGGTTCAAGCACACATTACCAAGATGAATCAAGAATATAAAGCTAGGGCTGATCAAAGGAGAAGACATAAGGAATTCCAAGTAGGGGATCTATTCATGGTGCACTTGCGAAAAGAAAGATTTCTAGCTGGTACTTACAGTAAACTGAAAATGAAGAAATTTGGCCCTTGCAAAATTTTGAAGAAACATGACTTAGGAAATGCATATGAAGTGGAGCTGCCAGATGGTATTCAGATTTCTCCCATTTTCAACATTGCAGATTTAACAGAGTATCATGATGATGGTGTAGATGAGGAACTGGTGTTAGAGCCATGTCCAATTCCTGCTTCTAAGAAGGAGGAGATAGAAGACATTCTAGATCATCGTGTGGGTAGGAGTACCAGAAATAGGCAGTATGAAGAGTATTTGGTCAAATGGAAAGGATGGCCAATCGAGGACTCAACTTGGATTTTAGCAGCTGAGGTTTCCCATTTGGGATTTCCTCTACCATCCATCAAGTGATAGGGTCACTTTTCAATCTACCCTAGGTGTCTGATGCAGGAGCATCCAGAGGTATAAGGGCAATCCTGTGTCACCCAAAAAAATGTACTTAGACTTAGTTTCTATTTCATGTCTTTACATTTTTGGATACCCATTTGGGTCAAATAAAGGTTCCAACTCTCACAGTTCCACTATCAGTGTGTTTGAAAATCCTGAAAAAATAGGAGCATGCAATTTGGCCATCATTTTGGTGACCTAGAAGGTGTGAATTGGCTAGATGAATGTAATTGTGATTTAGAGCATTCCAAAAATAGAATCAGGTCAAAATGCCCCACGGTTTGAAAGTTATTGCAGTTTTTTGAGTTTTGGAGACCTCCTAAGAATGCTTCAAAGTTAGGTTTGGAGCATTAAATGACCTCGATAAGGGTCAAAAAATGGGGGATGAGCAAAGCTTGTCCACAGGGCTATAAAGCGCTTTGAGAGCTTTTCGAAAATGTAAACGGTTCGTCAATCAGAGCTACGGTTCAAAAGTTATGCCTCCCGGAAGTTCGGCTACCATTTCTGGATTCTTCTAGATTTGCACCGACTTCTAATGCAGCTTTTGGAACCTTCTATTTTGTCGGTGGATGCCTACTAGCACTTTCTAGAATGTACTCCTAGTCCTTAACCCTCTGGGGTCTATTTAAGGAGATTTCTGGCATTGTAAAAGGCAGTTCGGAGTGGAGTTTGAGAGGAGGTGCTAAAAGGAGAAATATTCTCCAGATTTATGCTATTGTAAGCCCTTAGGGCATTTCCTGAAGTTTATTTTCTCTGTACTATTTTCTCGAGTGCTACTATAGACTAGGATGGGAGTAGAGAGAATGCTTGGTTGTGACCTTGCATTCTGTAGTATGCCTTGTCTATATGAGAGGATACTAGCGGCCACATAGAGATCACTAGGGGGTCGGGGTCTATTGAGAGACTACCAAGGTAACTCTAGAGTGATCCGTGCAATGACACTTTCTTGCTTGCATATTAGGTTTCTTACATGTCTTTATGTGCCTCTAGAATTAGATGTCAGTTTGTGATTGGAAACTTTGAGTTAGTATACTTTTAGGATTCCTCGACTTAGAGAGTATTTGTGCTAGGTGATTTGATAACCTATTTGGGACTTGAGATTATCTCCTCAGTGCAATGGGAGTGGACCATTTAGGTTTCACGTGGTCAAGTGGTAGTGCTTTTTCACTCTTACCATTTGAGATCTGTCTGAGACACCATGGCTAATGCATTCCTTGTTGGCATCTATCTTCATTTTGTTCATGGATTATGATGGTGGACATGTATCCTTATATTGATGATTAGCATATGTTAGATGATGTTATCTTATGCTTTATTTTGAATTATTAGATTTCTTTCTGCATATGATGTAGTATGTTTTAGGAGTGACATTCCTACTATGATAATATCGATTATCTCTTCAATAATTTAGAATTTTATGCACGGAGGGATGGCTAGGGCCCATGATGGTCTAATGATGCTATTTATGGTTGGGAGGAACCATGCACTTAGTCAATTATGTTTGATGATATATGGTTATCTCTTATGATGGATGTTTATATATTCTATGATTATACATCATGTATGGTATTTGGTTTCATTTACTTTATTGCATTTGCATCATGGATTAGAATAGGATGATGTACTTTATTTTCACATATGTATATTCTTTTAAGCCTATCATACCCTGTGACATGTATAGTGGATGATTGAGCATCCTAAAATGTAATTTACTAAAGGGTCATTTGGAACAAAGCATATTATTTTGAGAACATTGGATTTATCATTATTACTTCATGAGGATGTGATCTTAGATGGCATTAATAATAGTTAATTTAAGTGTGATTCAATGTTAAGGGATCCTTGAAGAATATAACCTATTATGTATGTTTATGTTTAGTTTCAGTTGAATTGTTGCTATTGCTTCTTCTATCATGTGTATGATGTAGATGGATTTACTTTCATGTTTAAAAATAAATAAAAAATGCTACCAAAATTAGTGAAACTTTAGGTTTATTCTTTGGATCCCTTGGCGAGGTGTTACAAATCTTAAGTTCTTTTACCTTATGGTTCTATGGTGTTCTTCCTTCCTGTATGGGCATTGTGCTTTCTTTCCTCTACTCTGTGGTTATGTTTCATTGTTATGGCATAAGGGCATAGCAAAAACTTTGGTTTATGGGTATATGGTTATGTATTATGTAACATCTAAGCAATGAACTTTTGAGCTTTACAGCCTTACATTCAACCTTTGAGCGAAGGTGCATAAGAAGTTTCACACCTTTTAAGTTTTGTCTTATGATTCCACGGTGATGAGTTAGCCCATATGAAAGAAAGATTTTCATTAAGGTATCTCTAGCTATACAATCTCCTCTTTGGCATATGAGCATAATAAGGTTTAAAGTGGTTATATTCATTGATTTATAGGGGTAAGAATAACAAGTTGAGCAGATGGGTGGAAAGGTGGGTTAGTTTTATTTACGCTCTTGAGTTTTGGGCTTATGGAATAAGGGTGTAAAAGCTGGTGATGGCATAAAAGATTTATTAAGGGAATATTAAATGGGGTTTATAGTTTTACTCACGAAGGAAGCTCATAAGAGCAAAATAGGGTTTTATTTCTTCTATGTGCTTCTATTGTTTTGGCTTGCAGACAACTATAAAGTGATGTCATAAAGAGGAATGTGTCATGTGGGACCTGATAGATTGCCATTTGGGCCTTGAAAAGAGAAAATCAAATTGCAACATGCCAAATGAGTCAGATGGGCCCAGCCCACATGGAAGATAACTTAAGTCATCCATTTTGCATGTGCTAAAATTGATGGTGATGTTCTTTCTAAAATGTAATCTGGGTCATTGATTTTCTAAGAGAAAAGTTTTCCCTTATGTTCTTACATTTGTAAGGATAGCATGAAGACATAGAAGTGTTTCATGTCTCTCTCCATGGATACGAGATGGGTTTGGCATATGAGTGTAAGGAACTCTTAAAAGAGCAAGATCATCCGCTTCAATGTGGGGTCATAAAAGATAAACTAAAAGGTGAAATGAGTGTTTTATGCCGATACAAAATGTTTTGAAGAATAAATACATAAGGATACATTGAGAGGGTTTGAGTTCTTATGATAAGAGGGCCTCGTAGGGGTGTAGAATAGATTGCAAAGCCATACTTAGAGAGGGTTAACGCTTCTATGCTTGAAGTTTTCTGACACACTATTGGATAAGTGTAAGGTTTTGATACTTGCATCTCTGAGGTTATGAAGGTTGTAGGGTTTGGAATTTTCATATAAGTGGAAGACTAACTTTTAAAATAAAAAGGAGGTCGGTTGAGGTGTCATGACAGTTGAGGAAAAAGGACAAATTCTCCATAGCCAAGTAAAACAAAAAGAATAAAAGTACTTTAGGATCATATTACATGGTTGACATTCTTTTCTAACACCCCACAAGGATGGTATTAAAGCTCATGCATGTATAATTTATTAAAGCTTGTAGATCACATAAATAAAGTATAAATATTTGATTGAAGGTTCAGAGTATTTGTCATTTTTGAGAGCTTGTGTTTTCCATTCTAAAAATTCTTCAGGTATTCATAGCTTTTCTGATTTTTTGCACCAATGTTGCAGGTGTTTGAGGTATAAATTTTTAGAGAATAATGGATGACATGGATGTTGAGGAGATCCTTACTAATGAAGTAGAAGTGGAAGAGGAAGGAGAAGATTTTGTTGAAGTAATAGTAGAAAGAAAGAAGGGGATAGCCAAGGTCAAAAAGAAAACCCAAGTCAGGAAACCAAATAAACATGCAGAGGAATGGATGAGGATACTTCGAGGATCATCGAGTGTAGTGTCCACTAAAGACCATTTTTTTAATACCCTTACCTCTTGTAGAAAAATCCAATGTGCCCCAACATCTATGGGTTTAATCTATTTATGTACTTCTTTTAGAATAGAGTTGAAAATGTGCCAGTATGTAACCCATGGAATTGGAATATGGAAAAATTAATATTCCCTAAAGTATTTATTGATGTGGATTTGGTGAAGACTCTAATAAATTCATATAATCTAGTCACTAGATCATTTCATAGACACAATGGGAGCATCTTATGTAGACTTGCCAGGACTTCTTTTATAGAAGCTTTTGGTTTGGAGGGGCAAATGGATGTGCCCATAAATATTGAAGACTTATAGGGCAAGTTTGTAAGGAATAAAACTCATCATCTAAATAATGTTATGCTACCTCATATTCCATACAATGTTAAAAAGGCAAGGCAAATACCAAGGAAAGTAGAAGATCACTTGCCACTAAGTAGATTCAAGAACTATTTTAAGAATACGATGTATGGATTACACAAAGTTCTAGGAAGTGATAGGGCAGAAGATTGTGTATATGGCTAATTGTTTTTAATGGCATGCGACATAAAATACCCTTTCCACAATAGGGAATATGGCTATGTGGGGTTCATTATTGAAAGCATGCACCATAAAATTGTGAATGCTAAGAAAGGAGAGATGAAGGACTTCAAATTTCATCTATACTCATTGATCATGCATCTGATCGTATACAAGAACATTGGCTATATCAGTCAAGACTTTATTGACCAAATGTCTAATGAATTTGGTGAGTTGCCTATTCAATTGTGAACTCATATCTAGGACAAAAATTTTCATTATTTAAATGCTATTATATTTTTCAATTTGTTTAGTGCTATGATTATGAGAATGGTAGATCACACCTTTTTTATGGCTCCCTCCATTTTGAAAACATTACTCAAACCTTCCTTTTTGGATGATAAAGTAAAACTAGATCATAATTGGGGTGATATATTTTTGTTCAAAGAATGTACCCTAATGAGGGTTTGTGCATGCCCTCTTCCACCTCATATATTACCCAAATATTTGCCTCCTAGGGTAGCCATTATTGAATTCTTCTGGAAAATTTTATTGATGAACAAAGAAATGATTTCACCTTCCCTACATAAACCTACATTTGTGTGTAGATTTCTTAAAGTAGGAGATTTTATAATTGGACAGAATGCTTATGAGGATCTCAATGAGTATTTAGGTCAGTATAAATTTGCCACTAGACCCTACAGAATGTATGACCCAGAAAATTATGTAACAAATGAAGTTAAATCTATTAGGGGTTATATTCTACCTCCCAACAAACCCATCCCTGTAGAATATTTAATTACAAATATAGTGGTAACAGGGTAGTCTGAGGAGTTATTGGGAAAGTATGGTGAAATAAAAAAGGTAGAGTATGCCTTGATGAGGACCAATCCAGACTTCAAAGGTTTTTATCCAAAAATCCCTTATCATGGGAATCTAAGGAAAATGTTAGAGAATTTTGATCATATTATGGCTCAAATGCCAAATTAGCCTATAGGAGAGGAGAAAATAATAAGTCTAGAATCCCTTGAGCCTAATGTCAAATTAGAGATTGATGTTGAGGAGGAGGAGCAACCTTCATCTTCTACATGGGTAGCCAAAGGAAACAAAAGACTGAAAACTGTGCACATCCTAGAGATGGTGGTGAGTAGAGCCCTGCAAGTTATACTAGGTAATGATCAGTATTTTGCTAATATTAGTGAAAATTATTTACATGAGATGAAAATAGAGGTAGGTAGAGCCTCTACTAGTTTGTAAATTGGAGCTTCCAAGTTGGATGAGACTTATCTAGTCTAAGAAATTTATGGAAGATGATGATTTTATTAAATCATCAAAATTTAAAAGTTTTTTTTATATAAATTTAAGGAAAATGAACTCACATTGAGCCTTATTCCAGGAGAAGATCTTGAGAAAAATAAAGAGTTAGTAGAAAAACTATTGGCATATGATCCAGACAGTGAGACAATGACACCTATAGAGGCCAGCGAGTTAATGCATAGAAGTGGCATGATTTTAGTGCTAGAATAGGATATAGAAAGGGCCTTTTTACTCAACCAAGTCAAAAGAGAAGACAAGGAAATCAGCTATGAGGCTACTAGTAGTGAGGGTTTGAAGAGAGCGTCAAGTTTTAATATAGATACTAAGACACTAGCTATCTGGAGTATTTTCCCTAATACTAATAAGCCTAGAATGATGAATATAGAAGAGACTGCTCAAGGTGACATGATTACTTGGACATTGGATACTACCACATGCAAGGAGGTCTTCAACATGATCAAACACTTTACATTCATGAATGATGTAAATATGGAACAAATTAAGGATAGGGTTGATGCTGCCTATAATGAGTGCTTGGATACTAGGAAGTTATAAGAGGAAGAGCTTAAAAAAAGATATGTGCAGAAACAAAGGATAGAAGAGCTAGAGGGTAAGGTTCAAAGCCTAGAAGAGGAAATTGCATCTCTGAAGAACCAACTCAAACCTGCAATAGAGGCAGAACATGCACAAAGGAATGTGGAAGAAATCAGGCACACTGTTGAGGTGGAAGTTCAAACAAAATATATATCCATAGGGCTAACAGTGCAAGCACTAGTAATCAAAGTGGTGAGTGAGATTACTAAATCTAATGGTGCACTAAAAAGGGGTGTAATGCTAGACATGTTGAATTAAGGGATAGGCATCTTGAAGAGAATCTCTTAAGATGCATATAATGCATTCACCAACTTGCAAGCTACTAAGCAAGTGTGCAAAGAAGTAGTCATCTGGCTAGACTTAATTTTCCAGCAATAAGGGCCATACATGCAATTTTTTGATAGATTGATACCTTTTTTGGCCAAAAAGCTAGACCTTCCTGATAAAGTCATTATAGTTAAAGAGGGTATGGATAGAATAAAGGATTTGCAACAATTCTTTATAGGGAAATTGACAATCGTTCAGAATAAGATGAAAGTGTTGATTAATGGTTCTTATTCCTAAGTCCTTTCTATTCTTAATTCTAATAATCAAATAAAAGATTGGAATGAATGGTCTATTGATTTTGACCATATTTTAAATTTTCCACATGTGGCATCAATTTTTGAGGGTGACACTGATGAGTTTTCTTTCAATGAACTTGTTGATACTTTGTTTAAAGTTGAAACGAAAATAAATAGGCTCATAACATAGGGGAAGGCAGTCACATATGCCAAGTGGAAAAAGTTTGTTGGTGAGTTAGCAATGATCAAACCATGCAAGTGGCCAACTAAAAGAGAAGTCATTGTGTGTGAGGTAATCATGAAAATAAAGGCTTTACCAATAGGGGTCAATTGAAGAAGAGGACAAATTGAAGATTTGATGCTTCCAGCTATCATGTTGCAACTATTTCTACAATGATCAAAGCATGCAAGTGGCCAACTAAAAGAGAAGTCATTGTGTGGGAGGAAATCACAAAAATAGAGGCTTTACCAATAGGGGTCAGTTAAAGAAGAGGAAAAATTGAAGATTTGATGCTTCTAGTTATCATGTTGCAACTATTTCTATTGTTTCTTTTTGTGTTGAGGGTGCAAAGATATTTTAAAATTTTTTTGTATTTTTGTACTCCCTTTTTTTTGGGAAACCTGTTAGTCACAATTTTCCCTTTTCTTATTGCAAGTCATGCTTATATAAATGAGTTTTCAAGGCATTGTGATAGGTCCTAAAGTTGTATAATTTTTTCTTTCTTCAAGAAGAGTATAGTCAGTCCATCTATGTATGCATTTTCAGTTTAGTTTCAAGTTTTTTACTTTCTGATGTTATATAGAAATGATAAAATCAGAAAAATATTCTGGGTTTCACATTGAGTTTTTATTGGTCATTGTATCGGTCTTTTAAAAGGATAATAATAAAAAGGGGTATTTACAGTATATCTGTGTCACTAATCTCTATCTCCATTTTATGATTTTGTTTACTTTGAGATTAGTTAAATAAGGTTTAATTGATTGAATGCAATTTGGATAGGTTATATACTAGTTCTATTTTTGCTTTTAATTCAAGGAATTAAGCAAGTGCTTTAGTAAACTAGTAGAGTTCATAAGAATGGGAATGGGTGATTACAATTGATAAATTCATCTACAAGTTATTTGAATTAGATCTCCTGTTGATAGTTGACTCTATGTAAGAATGGATAAGGTACTAGTCATATAAATCAAAAGTAGATGAGAATAAATTCTACCACTACATATCTAATTTACATTCAAATCTAAATCAATCAACATATATTTTATCAAGTGTATAAGGGTGGTCATCATCTATGTGTGGAAATTCATGAAGTATCGTTAGCTACTATAGATCATGTTTGTTTTGCATATATCAAAGAAAATGGACCATATCTGCTATTCCTAGGGATTAAGCGTAAGAGTCAAGAAATTAATTAAATCCCTAAGGCACTCCCACCTTGGTTCTGTAGAGCCAGAAGTGTAGGAAGCATTGTACTTCATGTTGTTGGCCCAGAGACATAGTGTATTATGCTAATCATGAGTATTAGCTACCTCTACGTATAATACATTTTTTTGTCTAATGGTACTAATAATGACTATTAAATTAGGAGAAAACATGAGCCATCCTTTCTTGACCATCAGGTCTCCTATCTGTCCTTCCTTAACATTGAGGGCAATCATAGGCATGATGACCTTCTTCATTACAATGAAAATAGGTACCACTAAAGCCTCCTCTTCCCAAACCTTGTCCACATACTCTACCTCTTCCTCTATATTCTCCAAAGTTTTGATCATGGAAGTGGTTGAAATCCTCATTCCTCTAGTTTCAAATGGTACCCACATCTTCATTTTTCTTCTATTTCTCATTTTGGCCTCCAAATGACCTACCACCACCCCTTCCTCCTTGATTGCATCCTCTTTGCCTTCCATCAAATTTTTTGTTTTACTTCTCTTTAAATTGCAAGGCAAATTGGTATGTCTCTTCAATGCTAGTCATTCTAAGTAGACTTAACTCCTCCTGAATGCTAGTTCTTAACCAATTAAGGTAATGAGCAACCTTCTCCTTGTTTGCTTCTGCATGCCCCATCCTAATAAGGACTTGATAAAACTCCTCTATGTATTCCTGGATAGATTTTCCTACTTTCTTTAACCCTTTCATCTTCTGGAACAAATCAATCTTGTAATCAACAAGAATGAATTTCTTCTTTTGTTTGTCCACCATGCAATCCCATCTTGTGATTTTCTCCTTTCCTCTTCTATTTCTTTCTAATTGAATCTCTTCCCACTAGATCTTAGCATGGCCTTTCATTTTGGCCTTCAAAAACTTAAGCCTATCAGGGTCCCTAATATCTTCATACTCAAAATATTCCTCTAGCTCATTGATCAAGTCAATCAACTCATCCAAATTTAGATTTCTCAAAAACATCTCAATGTCAATTTTAGGTCTTTTTCCTAGCTTGGTAATGGCCCTAAAAATCTTCTCCTTTTCCTAGTTTATGACTTCTCCATCTCCTTCCCCTTCGTGCACAATATTTCCTTCTTCTTCATTTTCCTCCTTACTTTCGTCACCTACAGCAATATTCATTCCTCTACAAATCTCCTCTTGCAATGCCTAAACTTGTCTCTAGAGGGCTCTAACCTCAAGAGGAACAACTCCAACCCTTCCACCATGCTCCCTTGATGGAAGTGTCTTCTCACTTTATCAAAACCCACAACTACACAGTCCTAGTGCAAACTACCTCACAGTCGGTGCTCTATTTACACACTCAAGAAAACCCACTCTGATACCACTTGATAAAAGCACAAGCCAAGAAAAAATGAAAAAAATAGGAAAAGGGAATATTATTATTAGAAGTGATATGCTATTACATTTTGTACAATGAAAATAGGCTCAATGATGTTCCCTATGGGCTTACAATGTGTTTGATTCTGGAAAAAAAACCCTCCTCATAGTATCTTCTCCCAAACTCTTCCAAAAATTGCATTTACAATGCCAAAAATGACCTTAAGTAACCTAAGTTAGGTTTACGGTTAGGAATAAATTTTAGAATATTCCATTTTAAATCCACTACCAAAATAAAAGGTTCTAGAAAACACATCAAAAGTCGGTGTAAAATTAGAAGAATCTAGAAATGGTAGTCCAACTTCACGGAGGCATAACTTTTGATCTAGGACTCTGATTGACAAACTGTTTACATTTCTAGAAAGTTCTCCAAGTTCTTTATAGCCTTTTGGACCTACTATGCTTGTCCCCCATTTTTGAGCTCATATGAGACTATTTAGTGCCTCAAATTTGACTTTGAAGCACTCTTAGGAGATCTGCAAGCAACTTAAAATTCCAATAACTTTCAAATAGTAAGGCCTTTTGACAAAATTTTCTTTCTAGAGTGCTTTAAATTATAATTATAATCATCCCTCAAACTTACACCCTCTAACTCATCATAATTATGGCTCAATTACAAAATAACCTCTTGTTTACATTGGCACATATCCCAAGGTACTCAAAAATTGTAATCTAAAAAACCAATAGTGGAACTATAAGAGTTGAAATCTCTATTTGACCCAAATGGGTATCTAGAAATAAAGACACATTAAATAGAAACTAACACTAAGCATATTTTTGGGTGCCACTAGATTTCCCTTACACCACTAGATGCTCCTACATCACATTTGATCAGGAAGGATCAACTATTCAAGCCATAATTGAGATCTAAAATTAGCAATATAGTTGCATTAAAAATTAGGTCATCTCATTGTTACTCTCTAAACATTGTAGCAATGATCTAAATCTCTTAATAGAGTTGGCTTAAAAACTATTTGTAAATCCTCTAACAAGGTAGCATTTCTAGATAGAAGTGTCTAAAGACCTCTAACAGGGCCATTCCTAATAGGGTGATTAAATCCTCTAATAGGTTCACACCTAACAATTTTTTTTGTAACCTTTAATAGGGTTGGCTCCTAAAATGGCTCACTTTAGAAGAGTGAAAATTAGTAACTAGTTGTAATTGGTGGGTTTTCCCAAATTGGGTTTCCACCTTAGATCTTGGTGTCACTTGTGTTCATGCTATTTTTTTTATGTGTATGAAATTAAATTAAGGTTATTCACAAATAATATCCAATTATTTTCATGTTAAGTATTTGTCGAGTTAGAGTTGCTATTTTGGTGATCATCAAGTTACAATATATTATCAATATTAACTGAGTGCCTGTGTGTTTACCGAGCTATAGTGTTTTAGAGTTTATCTTTTGTGCTAACATCTAAGGGATCTAGGATTTATTTTAGTGTTAACTAATTCACCCCTCCCCTCTTAGTTACTCCTCTTATAATTCTAACAACCCTAGGATTGACATATTTTAGTAGTATGTTATATTGAAATCTAGTTGTACGTGATAATGCTAATTCCAAAATTGAACATATTTAATCCAAACAAAGGGAAAGTTTCCATTATCTTGTATCATTATCTTGCAGGTCTTCAAAAAAAGGGAAAATTTCCATGTCCAATGTTTGGTCCAAAGATGAAATCTCTTCCTTCCAATAGTTTAAGAAAGTAAGTGTTTGATGAGAATTGGTACTTCCTCCACAAAAAACATAAGTATCGAAGTGCCCAAAAACATCTTTTCAATGGGAAAGAAGAGACTACATCAAAGTCATGAAGAATGACACCTCACCTATCATGGTTGTAATATAATAGAATTTGAGGTTGTCAAGGCATCAATACTGGCCACCTTCCAAAGGGACTAAAATGTTATCCTAGAGAATTTAGTAGGCTACCCTCTTATGAGCAGCTACAAATTGTGCATTTGTTTGATACCATGCATATTGGAAAGAATGTAACAGAGGCATTGTGAAAAATATTGGATGGAAGCCATGGAAAAGAATAACTTGCCAATATTTGTAGTGACATTCATGATTCCAATCATGCAATGAAAAATATCATTAAATCAAATATAAATGAAGATCAGATTAATTCAAGTTTCCTTCGTTGGTTATTAATAGAGCAGCAAAGTAATGCCATAAAAGAAGTCATACAAAAAATAAGATTTCCTACAGGATTTTCTTTGAAGATAAGCAATCTTATATCAAGGAAAATTGAATTTTCCCTAGGCCTAAAAATGCATGATTGGCATACCTCCATCAAGATAAGTCATGGTCTTTTGTACTTACAATATATTTGTGAAATTGTATTCAATTTTCATTGTATTACATTAGAAAAGAATGAAATGATAAGTTCACAACTTTTTCAGTATGTGCTACCCCTACAACTCCCTAAAAACTTCGACAATAATATCAAACAAGTGATATATGATCTCTGATATATGATCTCAAAAAATACATGAGGTAAGTAGTGATATTTGTTCAATATATCAAAGAAGTAATATATTGTAAACTCTTGTATATATATGTTTTTGTGTCTTGAATCCCTTGTAGGTGGCTTTCATCTAAAGAAATCCATAAAGAAGATATAAAATATTAGAAGAAAATATTTTTTCTACTAATGTGTGAAATGCAAAAGTGTTTACATTTAACTTTTTTCAATGCACAAGAACACTACCTCATACATCAAGTTGAGGAGACTGAATTGTGTGGACCTGTACAACCTAGGTCAATGTGGATGGTTGAGAGACACTTGAAAATTTTGAAGGGTTTGGTTTGACAAAGAGCATGTCCTATGGGTTTTATGATTGAGAAATATATGGCATACTAGATGATGGTGTACGTTACTCAATATCTTCTAAACCTACAAGAAAGACCCATATAGATTGCATTTGGGATCTCGACTCCATTAAAAAATTTGAAGAGGAGTACTTGGTGGGGAAAGGTAGATTTATGAAAGTAAAAGCTAATAAATTATAAGATGTTATTTTAGTTAATTAATTCTTAATCTTCAAAATAAATATGTTATAAGTCATCTATTTACTTTTATATAGTTGCTAGAGAGAGTGATCCAGTACATGTGTTTATTGCAAATAATCAAGATTGGATGATAGTATGGATTGAATGATATTAATATTATGTTCATGGATTAAAAAGGGAATCCATGTCTTAATTGGTTAAACAAGCTCATTTTAATGGAGATCCAAATGTTACACAAAAGAAAATAGATTTAGCATATGGTTTAATAGATCTCCAAGTACTTAAAGTTTGTTAATCAATTGTATGTTTTTGAACTTGTGATGGAATAATTTTTACATGTTTGACATTACTGTAGGTGAAACACCATAGGACTATGTTCTATAATGGTTATAAATTTTGCATCAAATATTTGGATGATATGAACAAAACTTGTGATTCTGGGATAAGTGCAATCTTCCAGGTGACCAATATTTTCATCTAGAAATGACTTACATCCTTGAAAATCTCAAAATTGATACTATGAAATTTTGGTAGATATGTGCTTGAGAGTGACTTTAATTCCTTCAAATTAGTTCTCTTCATCATCAAATGGTACAAATTATGACTTAAACAAAATGTTTTTGATAGAACTATTATTGAGTATGAGAATGGATTTCTAATAATTAATACAAAGTTGTTTGAGCTAGTTGGGGATGAGCCTTATGTTCTTCCAAGCTAATGTGAGCAGGTATTTTACTAAGAGGCTCCACATAAACTGGGTTGGTCATTTTTTGTTAGACATGATCTAAGGGGAAGGCCAATAAAGCATAATGCGATGTAAGAAGGAGATATTGAGGAAGAGGAAGAAGTGGATCATGATCAAGAGTTAGTTGATGATGCTCCTGTTGGAAATAATTGATTAATTGTGTATTATCTTTTATGTTACACAAAATTTCATATCATTTTTAGTCAGTGTATTTTGAGCTCACTCAAGCATTGAAGAAATTTTTTTGTATCTATCGAGCATTACAAATTTTTCCTGGTTAGAAGACAATGTCTACTAAGTTCATGTGAGCAACAAAGTAAAGTTTGCAAAAATTGAGTGTTAATCAAGCTCACTTAGTTAATGAAGGAAATTGTTGGTGTAAATAAGTATTTACTATTTACACTTAATTAATTTTAGTTAGGTTAATGCATATTTTTTATTATTTATTTATTAGCCACCTAGGAGTATGCATACTCTTGTGAGTTGTCATGTTAACAACATAGGAGTTCACACCTCTTTTATACACGTGGTGTCTACAACATAGGAGTTAGCACACTAATTAAGCACATGGTCTCTACAACCTTGTCATTCTTATCCACTCATCTATAATGATAGTTAAGGCATGTGCTTAGTTGTCATGATACCTATCTTATCTCCTGGTTCTTTTTAGAGACATTCTAGGTGCTTCCTAAGAGGCCTTTATATACAGGAACTCCTAGTGTGTTTAAATATCATATACTAAACAGAGCAATTTATTAGGACATACTCTGATTAATTGATCATATCTATTTTCTGGTCTACAATTGTGCTTGCGTTTGAGTTCTTAGTTCCTAAGTGAATTTTCCCTAAGGAAAATTCTTACATGGTATCAGAGCTTGGGGATTTTCTCATCACATAACTATTTCAAGACCATTGTTACTTCAATACCTCAACCTAAATATGGAGTACTGTAGAAATTGGGAGCATCTAGAGCTAGATTTGACCTCATCATTATGTCTAGAAAGCTAATTTAGTGAAGATCAACTATAAAATCAGCTACCTTGGCCTAAAGTCAACCGTGAGAAAAAAAATTCACAAACTGGCACCCGAAGGACCAATTTGCAAAATTAGTATGATTATTTTAGATTTGTACATTTAATTTTTAGATATGATTTTTTTCATCTACATCTCTACAATTTTTTTCAGATCTACATTATTTTCCAAATTTTTTTTGGCCATCAGGCCATAGGAGAGATTTTTTGCAGGTGAAGATTGAAGCTTGTTGGTGCAAATCAGATATTTGCATCACATTCGGAAGGTCCAAAAACCCCTAGATTGGATTTTGTTTCATCTAAATCGGACATCTAAGACAAAATCTAGAGCCATTTATTTTTTGGAGGTGGGACGGTGATTCAAAAAAAAAACCAGCAACAACGATTTTCAAACAACAATATGTCCCTAATACGAACTCCTTTTTGTAAGAAATACTTTTGTTTTGGGGTAGAATCTTGTGATCTACACATTGCCACAAGTGGTTTGAGATCTCTATTTCTGAATTTTTCTACAACTCACAAATCCCATGTTTTGCCACTTAAAATGCTTGATACATGCTCATTTGGAATCCAAATCAAGTTCCATTTTTTTTGAAAGTGCATATTATTTTTTCTACTTTCTAGATTTGTAATCATATTATAGGTTTTGTGGATAGAAATATTGCTTTCAAAAATAGGCTCTAAATTGACAAGTGGCTATCAAGTGCCTAAATCATACATTAGGGGGAGTTCTTTCATTCATTGTTCTTTTTCTTTGGGGGTTTGTTGATTGATCTCATGGAAGATTTTTGTTTCACATGTCGACATAGAATTAGACCTAGGTTAACAGAAAGAAACTATCACATATGGAGTTATACACTCCTTGATCATCTTAGAAGAGAGCATAAGGAAGTATTTCCTTATTTATGTTCTAATGACTTGATCACTAACGAATCATAGGAACCTATTGATAGAGTGATTTGTATCATTCTTACCAGTCTCTCTTCTTCTGATCATTGTAAGCTGGTTGCCAAGATATGGTCACCACATAATTATTGGATGTATCTTTGGGAGAAGTATGGAGATCCAAATATTACTCCATTCCCAAAAGATATCTTACCTCCAGTTGTAGCTCAATCCTCTTCAGATAAGATCACACCTCTAGCTCATGTTGCTCCTACTAATCATGTTCCATCCATAGATGCTTTGGATTCAGTGCAATAGGACCCTTTATGTCTTCCTAGTCTACCTTCATGCGATGACTTCCTTTCCACCCTTGTAGGCCTATTGATAGAGTCTCACATTGAAGATGTGGGAGACACCCTTAATTATATTCATCTTCCTTTTAAGGCAAATTCTTTAGCCACAGTGATAGATTCATGCACTTTAGCACAACAGGGTACACTTTGTCTTCTAGGTGATAACTTCTTGCTAGACATTTCAGCTCTATTTGTGGAATCACACACAATTGATTTGGAAGACTTCTTTGATGATCTACTACTTCTCTTTGCTAATAACGATCCATTTACAATTGTTATGAGGGCTCACTCTGACCCTAATGTCCATTCTCTACATGATCAATCTTTCTGAGCTGATGTGACTATGGACACTTATGCACAACATCTGTAGGAGGTCTCTTTGTCATTTCAAAAGACTTTTGGTTTTTTGAAACAAGTTCTACATCACTCCTTGTTCAATCTACACTTCTTCCCAAGATTTTTGGAGGAAGCCATCATCAGTATCGACATAGAGACACTTGAATAGATTTTAGAGACACTGTTCATCTTATAGATTCCTTCTCCATATAGGGGATGCATCTCCTTTGTACCCTTGCCTTTGTTTCTTCCAAAGGGGAGGAACATCATTCAAAATTCATGGATTAGCTTCTATGTTAGAGCATTTCTCATTGATCAACACACTACCTTTAAGGTGGGGTACTGCCTCATCTCCTTCTCTTTTTTTGGGGGGGTGGACTATTTCCTCTTAGGGAGTTTTGTCGTCCATTTTTCTCTTGTATATACTGGATGCATGTCGCAATGGGGGGGTCTTGATTACTCGATCCATCCATGCATCCCTTTCCATCTCTCTTTTTGGGGGAGGGATTTTCCCATGATATTTTCCCTCTTTCTCCACTTTATGAGATATTGCATTTCATTATGTACATGGGTACGTAACGTGGCCCAGTAGTCAAGACCCATTATGCATTTCATCCTAGTTCTTGTGAACTTAAGTGCATTTCCCTAAGTTGCACTTAAGGGGGGGTGTTGGTGTAAATAAGTATTTACTATTTACACTTACTTAAGTTTACTTAGGTTAATGCATATTTATTATTATTTATTTATTAGCCACCTAGAAGTATGCGTACTCTTGTGAGTTGTCATGTTGAAAACATAAGATTTCACACCTCTTTTATGCACATGGTGTCTACAACTTTTTCATTCTTATCCACTCATCTAGAATGATGGATAAGGCATGTGCTTAGTTTTCATGATGCTTATCTTATCTCTTGGTTCTTTCTAGAGACATTCTAGGTGCTTCTTAAGAGGCCTTTATATTCATGCACTCCTAGTGTGTTTGAACATCATATACTGAAGAGAGCAATTTATTAAGATATACTCTGATTAATTGATCATATCCAATTTTTGGTCTATAGTTCTTTTATTTGAGTTCTTAGTTCATGGGTGAATTTTTCGCTAAGGAAAATTCATACAAAAATTTTGGATGGAACTAGTGTTAATCAAGATCACTTGGTTACCAAAGGAAATTTGTGAATATGCAGTGTTAATCGAGCTCACTTGGTTAACACAGGAAAATGATTTTGAATTAATGTCTACCAAGCAGGGTTGGCTAATGAAGGATTTTCTTATTTTGGAACATTGAGTTAAATAGTTTTTTTTTGACTCTAGTCAACTAATGAGATGAATATTAATTATTCTAAGTTATATTCAAGCCGACTTGACATTGTGTAAGATATAAACATAAGGTCAAGTTGAGGATTGAATGTGTGGAACATAATTGAAGATTTGATGATGCTTAGAGGAAGTGAATTAGAATGATAAGTAGAATATCCTTGTTGATATACAAAGATACATTCAATTAAGAAGGATCAAGTATACAAGCCAAAATTAAGATCTATAATCAGCAATTCAGATGCATAAGAAATCAAGTCATCTCATTGTTACTCTCTAACCATTGTAGTAATAATCTAAATCTCTTAACAGAGTTGACTTAGTAGTGATTTGTAAATCCTCTACAAGGTGGCATTTCTATTGAATTGTCTAAAGACCTCTAACAAGGCCACTCCTAATAGGGTGATTAAATCTTCTATTAGGTTCACAACTAATAGTGTGTTTTGAAACCATTAATAGGGTGGGCTCCTAACAAGGCTCCCTTCAGAAGAGTGAAAATTAGTAACTAGTTGCAATTGTTGCTTTTTCTCAAATTGGGTTTCCTCATTAAATCTTGGTGTCAATTGTGTTCATGCTATTTCTTTTATGTATGCAACTAGTTTAAAGTAAAATTAACCACAAATAATATCTTAATTTAAGCAATTACTGAGTTGTTTCAATGTTTACAATGTTACAACATTTTTCCAGTGTGTTTATCGAGTTAAAACAAAGTTTAATTTTAATTTGTATTGATATCTAAGGAATTTGGGATAAATTTTTGTGGTAGCTAATTCAACCCTCCCCTCTTAGTTACTTCTCTTATATTTCCAATAATTGGTATCAGAGCTTTTGGTGCTTGTAGAGAAGGTTTCAAGGACCAAAGCTAAAATTCAAGATGTCTTATAGAAGATAGATTCCCAAGTTGAAATGAGAAAACTTTGCGGCATGGCAAGGACTTATGAGGTTACATTTAGAAACTATCAATAATTTAGGTTGTAAATATCTTGATAGTGAATACAAGACTCCTACTAGGATATTATCAATTGAAGAAATTGTTGAAAAGAAAAATCATAACATCATGATGATTGAAATTTTGTCTACTCTTAATTATGTTGAATTTGATGAAGTCAAAAGCTACACTACAACTTGTGATATGTGGATCAAACTGAAAGCCATCTATGGAGGAGATGATAATGTAAGATAACCTAAAGCTAAAAGTCTTAGAGGATAATTTGATCAGATGAAAATAAGAGAAGATGAACACATTACAAAATATGTTGAGTGAATTAAAGCAAGTGTGAGTGCAATCAAAGCATCTAGAGGAGACATTGATGACAAAATAGTTGTAAGCAAGGTACTCAAAACCCTTCTTCCTATCTATGCAATTAGAGTGTCTACTATTCAAGAAATGAGATGTGATTCAAATAGAAATATAACTTTGGATGCTCTAGTTGGGAGATTGATAGCTTTTGAGTTGGATAACTATGATAAATATTTCCCTAATTCCAAAGGTATTGAGTCTACATTTGAAGCCAAACTTTCACTCAAGAAAAAGGGTAAGAAATCAAAATCCAATCAATTAAAAAGTGAAAAAGAAGAAGAAATTTTAGACAGTGATCTTGAAGTTGTTGAAGCCTTAATTGCAAGGATATATTTCAAAGGCAAAGGAAAGTACAAAGGTCCTCTAATCTTTTTTTTTTTGTGAAAAAGCTGGTCACATTGCTACAAGGTGCCCAAACAGAGAAGACAAAGATGAAAAGAAAAGAAAAAAGTTCAAAGGAAAGAAAGAATTCAAAAACTACAAGGACAAAGGTAAGAAATCTTATTTTATGGCTAAAGATTCTAATAATAGTGAAGATGAAATAGTATATATTGTTGTAAAAGATGAATCTGATGATAAAGGAGATAAAATGGCACTTATCTCTCATGTTAGAAAAAATGATACATGGATTATTGATAGTGGAGCTCACATCATATGATTGGAGACAAAACAAAGTTTGAACACAAGAAACATTATGATGGTGGTAGTGTGAGATTTGGAAACAATGAACCTTGTTGCATAAAGGAGAAATGGTGTATCTCATTAGCTAAAGAATTTAGATGTGACAATGCTTATTGGGTTGAAGGACTAAAGTATAATCTACTGAATGTGTCACCGATGAATAACATCAGATTCAAGGTAGAATTCATGGATGAGAAGGCCAAACTACTCGGCAGAAAAGGAAATTTGGTTGGATCTGGCAAACAAACAAAAGGTAATCTATTATATCTAGATCTCAGTGAAAGTTTATGTTTTATTGCTCAAGTAGAAGAAAGATGGTTATGGCACAAAAGATTATGCCATGTAAACTTTCATAATCTAGTCAAGATAAGAAAAAATAGAAGAGTAAGTGGTATTCCTAGCTTGAGGAAACTTGATATGGGTCTATGTGAAAATTGTCAAATTGGTAAGATGGAAAAAACTAGAATAAAAAACTAGAACTATAATTCTAAAGAAGTCTTAGAGCTTGTAGATACAGACTTATGTGGACCTTTTGGAATAGAGAGCTTTAGTCGAGATAAGTTTTTCATTCTTTTTGTTGATGATTACTCTAGAATGATGACTATAATGTATCTAAAAGAAAAATCTGAAGCTTTTCAAAAATTTCAGTGATATCTGGCAAGAGTAGAGAAAGAAACTAGAAAGAAGCTAAAATGTTTGAGATCAAACAGAAGTGGTGAATTTATTTCCAATGAGTTCAATGAATTCTGCATTGAAAAGGGAATTATGAGATAGTTATCAGCCCCTAGTACACCTCAGTAGAATGGTATAGCTAAAAGAAGAAATGGACCCATCATGGATTGTGTAAGAACATTGATGATAGAAAATAATATTGCAGTCAAATACTAGAAGGAAACAATCAGTACTACAATGCATACCTTGAACAAAGTACAGCTGAAGAAAGACTCATATCAAACTCCTTATAAACTATGGTATGGATACAAACCTAATGTAAGTTACTTAAAAGTATTTGGTAGAAAATATTATATCTTGAAAGAATCCAAAAAATTTAAATTTGATGTCAAAGGTGATGAAGACATATCTTTAGGATACTTTTGTAGAAGTAAAGCATACAAATTTTTGAATTTGTCTACTCATAAAATCATAGAAAGTGCATATATGAGAATTGACGAGTTTGCAGAAAAGAGTGAAGAAGAAAGCAACAAAGAACCTGAGGATTATAGAAGATTTGTTTCCTATGAGCTAGATACAATGCCAAATCTATCTAGAAATTAGAAAGCTTCACCTCCTGAGTCTTCGAAATCTCCAAAAACTACCAAGTTGCATCTAGTGCAACCTAAGTCACAATCTAAAGGACTTGAGTCACTGTCAAAAGCTACCAAGTTGTTGCTAGAGCAATCCAAGTCTAATGGACCTAAGTCATAGACAATGGGACATTAACTTAATATAGAAAGTCATGAAGAGGTTAGTGAAACAAACTCCAAATCCAAAGTACCTATGTTAGCAAGATATGTTAGAAGACATCATGCACCTAATCAGATTAGTAGAGACAAGTCAGATGGAATAATGACAAGAAACAAATTGAAAGGTACATGTTTGCTTGCTCAATTTGAACCTAGACATGTTAAAGATGCTTTGGATAATAAAAGTTGGATTGAAGCAATGAATGAGGAAATATAATAGATAGAAAAGAATAAAACTTGGACTCTTGTTGCTAAACCCAAGGATAAAAATGTAATTGGCACAAAGTGGGTATTTAGAAATAAGCTAAATGAAGATGGAGAAGTTTCCAAAAACAAAACAAGGCTAGTATGTAAAGGTTATTCTCAAAAAGAAGGTATTGATTATGGTGAAACTTTTTCTCATGTTGCAAGTTTAGAAGGTGTTCGAACTTTACTAGCATATGTAGCTCACAAAGGATTTAAAGTTATCAAATGGATGTAAAATCTACATTCTTAAATGGAATTCTTGATGAGAAAGTCTACATAAAACAACCTAAAGGGTTTGTAGATCCCAACAAAAGAGATATGTCTGCAAATTACAAAAAGTATTGTATGGTCTCAAGCAAGCTCCCAGAGCTTGGTATGAAAGACTTCATAACTACTTGATAAAGATTGGTTTCAAAGAACAAATGATAACAATAGTATGTATATCAAAGGACCACACAAGAAGATTGTGTTAGTAGAAATATTTGTGGATGGAACTTCATTTACAGGAAATGATGACTTATGCAAAGCATTTTTAGAAGAAATGAGTAAAGAATTTGAGATATCTATGTTTAGAGAGATAAAATTCTTTGTTTGATTGCAGATCTAGTAGAACAAAGATGGTATCAACATTACTCAATCTAAATATATCAAGGAGATACTAAAGAAGTTTGGAATGGAATATTCAAGACTAGTTGGAACTCTATTGAACATAAGCTTTCCAAAAATGATGATTCCAAGGAAGTAGATCAAACCACATACCGATGAATGATTAAAAAATCACAATATACAGTGCATAGAAGGCCTAATATTGCATTAGCAATTCATATAGTGGTAAGATTCTTAGCAAATCCCAAAGAAAATCACATGATGGATATCAAAATAATCATGAGATATTTGAAAGTTACTAAAGACTATGGTTTATTGTACAAAAAAGGAGGCAATTTGGATTTGAAAGAATTCATAGATGTTGATTGGGTAGGAAGTGTTGATCACAGAAAGAGCACCAGTGGTGGAGCATTCTTTCTTGGTAAAAGACTAGTGTCTTGGACAAAAAAGAAACATAATTGTATTTTTCAATCCATAGAAAAGGTAGAATATGTGGCAACAGTAATTAATTTTTCAAATGTTGTTTGGTTCAAGCAATTGTTGGTAGGTAAGAAGATAGAAATCAAGGATCTAATGGTTATTTACTATAATAACACTAGTACAATTACTATATCAAAGAATCCAGTGATGCATATCAAAACAAAACACATTGCTATAAAATATCATCTTTTGAGAGAATTGGTAGAAGATAAAAAGGTAAGATTGGAATATGCGAATACTAAAGAACAAATTGCAAATACATTTACTAAGGCATTACTTAAGGGTGCATTTATGTATATAAAATGTAAGTTAGGGATCATTCTATATCTGAAGCTTGATAAAATAAGTTTACTAATGCATCAACCAGAGCATGTTGAAGATCGGTCAATTGATGCAGTATTGACAAGGGCATATTGAAAATGAATCAGTATGTGAGGTACATTGATATTCACTGAATATTTTCTTTGGCATGAGATGTCAAAGAGGGAGAGTTTGGTTGTCATATCAAAAGAAATTTTTTTTGGTGATGTCAACGAGGAAGAACTTGGTCTAATACTAAAGAGGGAGAGTTTGCTATTAGAAGAAGATGTTGAGGGTAGAGTTTTGCTGACAGAGGAAGGAACTAAAGGTAGAGGGAGTTCACACTGATAGAGGGAGTACTCAAGGATAAGAATTAGAATGAAACTAAGAATATGTTCCTTACTTTAGTCTTGCTCTAAAAATTTCATTGTATTATGACATGTGTTGCCATCAATGCCAAAGAGGGAGATTGTTGGAAACAATTGATTAATTACGTATTGTCTTTGATGTTACACAAAATGCCATATCATTGTCAGTCAGTGTATGTCAAACTCACTTAGGCATTGAATACAATTTTCTGTGTCTACTAAGCTTTTTAGAGTTTTCCTAGTTTATAAGACAGTGTCTATCGAGTTCACTCGGGCAACAAAGTAAAGTTTGCAGAAGTTGAGTGTTAACCAAGCTCACTTAGTTAATGAAGGAAATGTTGAATGGAATCCGTGTTAACCAAGATCACTTGGTTACCAAGGGAACTTTGCGAATATGCAGTGTTAACTATGGTAAACTTTAAAAAACCCCCTCCCAAAAAAGATATAAATTATTAGTGAATCTTTCATTATTCTAAAAAACCAAATTATTTTTATCAGTGAATCTCTCAATTATTTTTATTTTAAATATTATTTATAGTGGAATTATTTTGGAATCATAATTTTTTATTAGAAACTATTGGTGAATCTCAATAATAATAGGAAGTTCACTAATCATCATGGAATATTACAAATCAAAATTGAACATGTTTTATCTCATGAAAATTATGAGGATAATTATATTATATTTTAAATCATTAGTGAAAACTAAATATTGGTAATCTATCCCTAAAGTAACCAATAATTATGATAATTATTGGTGAATTAAATATTATTTCTTTGATAACATATAATATTTAGGTGAATCAAATCTAATCATGTATCGAATATTGTGGTGAATATTTGAGTTTAATTTTTTTTATAAAATAAATTATTGAGTGGTTTTATATATTTTAGAACTAAATTTAATAAAAATGTGGCAATTTAGGTTGCATTAAATCTTAAATTATTAGCCAAATTACTAGCAAAAAAATTCAAAAATTCAAAAAATTATGAATATTCACCACTAAAAAATACCCTAGTGTTAACTAAGCTTGCTTGGTTAACACAAAAAAATCATTATGAGTTAGTGTCTACTGAGGAGGTTAATAAAAGATTTTTTTGTTTTGACATACTGAGTTAAATAGTATTGTTTGTTGGTTCTAGCCAATTGAGGAGATGAATTATTCTAATTTATATTCAAGTTAACTTGACAATGTGCAAGATATAAATACAAGGTCAAGTTAAGGATTGAACATATGGAACATAATTGAAGATTTGATGATGCTTAGAGGAAGTGAATTGGAAGGATAAGAAAAATATCCTTGTTGAGATGCAAAGATACATTTGATCAGGAAAGATCAAGTATACAAGCCAAAATTGAGATTTGTAATCAGCAATTCAGTTGCATTAGAAATCAGGTCATCTCATTGTTACTCTCTAACCATTGTAGCAGTGTTCTAAATCTTTTAATAGAGTTGGCCTAATAGCTATTTGTAAATCCTCTAACAAGGTAACATTTATATTAGATTATCTAAAGACCTCTGACAAGGCCACTCCTAACATGGTGATTAAATCCTTTATCAGGGTCATACCTAACAATGTGTTGTGTAACCTTGAACAAGGTTGGGTCCTAGCAGGGCTCACTTCAGAAGAGTGAAAATTAGTAACTAGTTGTAATTGGTGGTTTTTCCCAAATTTGGTTTACATGTTAAATCTTGGTGTCAATTGAGTTCATGCTATTTATTTTATGTGTGCAACTAAGTTAAAATAGGATTAACCATAGATAATATCTTAACTTAAGCATTTTTTGAGTCATTTCAGTGTTTACTAAGTTACAACATTTTTCCTATGTGTTTACCAAGTTACAACAGAGTTTAGTTTTGATTTGTATTGACATCTAGGGGATTTGGGATTTATTTTTGTGGTAACTGATTTACCCCTCCCTTCTCAGTTACTCCTCTTATATTTCCATCTCATAGTGCAAATGATATTGCTACTAATCACGATGATGATTCTTCTACTAATCACAATGAGGAGGAGGAGGAGGAGGATGATGATCATGATGACGATGTTGACAGGGATAGTAGTCACAACAATGTCAACAACGACGATGATCCTGATGATGAGATGGATGAAGAATAATATCAATGTATATATACAAGTAAATATTTTCTATTCAAATTTTTATTTTTTAATTATTAATACAAGTAAACATTTTAAATTAAATTTGGTGTAGTGATACAAATTTAAATATAACATGTGTTGGGATTAAGAAAACATCTTGTATTGTAGTTGCAGGGGATGTAGAGTTTGTTCCTAATGAGCATGTTGAGGTCCAAGTTGGTAGGAAAGATGATGTGGTTGGACAAGGTAAAGAGTGCAAAAATGTTCTTTAAAATCTTTAAAGTCTCAATTTTTAAAAAAAATTAACCCTTTTATTTGTTATTGTAGAGGACCAACGTTTGCAAAGGATAGTGAGTGCACATCTATGGGTGAGAAGAAATATCGACGATGACATGGATATTCCTCTAAAACAATATAGGGAATGACCAACAAAGAAAAAAAGAAAAAAAAAATGATTCATGTGAACTTATGTAACTTATTTGATAATGACTAATGTTTATGTATAGATGTTTTATTTATGTTCTATAAAATATTCATGTGAATGTTCTAATGAATCTTATGTTTCAATGTTAATGTGAATGTTCTAATAAAACTAATGTGTTAGTGAATGTTGTCATGTGATAATTCTTGAATGTTACATTTTATTAATAGAATGAATGAATTTTAGATGTTACCAGGGAATGTAGATGTTTGCGGGGGGAGGGTGTTGCAAGGGAGGGAAATGAGCTTCCACCATCATGTGGTTGTACTTGATTAGTAGAGAACATTAAACTATTCTCGAAAACAAATGAAGGTGAACATTAACCTATGATTGCATGACAACTAATAGTGTGAATCTCTTAGTTTCAAGCAATGCAGAAGGACGTCATAGTCAAACTCATTTATTGATGAAATTTAGTTGCAGTGTATGAAGTATTTGAAAGAATGGCTTTCTATGGGATTCCCTCAAATTATTCCTCTAAGATATTATATTATATCTATTTATCTGCAATCATGTTTGATTGCATTTGATAACTTTTGTTGTAAATTGGGAGACATAAAGAATAATATGAACAGTGGAAAGAAATGATATTAGATAATTCTAAAGAATACATTGATTTGTGAACTATTCTCATTATTTCTTTTGAGTGGTGATATGTTGAATAATATTATAGGGAGGAAGCAGAGGATCCTAAAGTATGGTCAAAGATTTGTCTTCAAAACATGGCCAAATTAGCAAAGGAGCCCACCACAATACATCGTGTACTTGAACCTTTGTTTCATTTTTTTGATAGTGGGAAACACTAGTCCCTTTAGAATGGACTCACATTATTTGTTTTATATGAAATGAAATGCCTAATGGAGAAAGTAGGTAACATGTATATTTTAGTTACTATTTCCAAATACCATGTTCACCTTTTTATTTTAATATTTTATAATATTTCATGCTTTTCTACTGATCAATTTGCAGGTCATTGTAAGGTTTTCACAGATCACATTTCCTGTCAAATAACAACACCACAATGACCACTCTTCAATTATAAATGCCCAAGTTATGTGTTGAGAAAAAAATATAGATCTAAATTGGGTTTTGAAATTTGTTTTACATCTTTTCAATTTGAATATAATCAAAAGATTAACACATTAGGAAAATTTAGAATCTAGTTTCTTACCCATAATAAAGGGCATACTTCTCCATCCACCATTATAAGACTCTTTCTTTTGCACAACATAATCCTTATAATTTCTTGGACATGATTCTTCCTACACTCTCAATAGGGACAACTACACTAATATATCGATTGGGTCCATTACAAAGAATCTTCTTCTTGGGTATATAAAGATAGATATTACACTTCAATTCATGAACAAATCATTAATATTCTTATCAAAAAGTTGGATTACTAAATGCAATTTGATATATTCATGCAAACTAAACTATTACACAATCTAATTGAGAAATAACACTACTCAATCAGTACCCATAATTTATATATGTACAATCTAGAACAACCACCATTCAACCTTTAAAATTCTGAATTTGGTTGATGACATTGCTAAATCAACTTTTGTGATTGTTATTCTCAAATTATTGCTACTTATTTTGAACATCAAACTCAATGCAACAAAATCGCCTTGTCAAGGTTTTGTGAAGAAACATATTTATACATATAAACAACTATCATGTTAAAATTCATCTCTCTCTCTCTCTCTCTCTCTCTCTCTCTCTCTCTCTCTCTCTCTCTCTCTCTCTCTCTCTCTCTCTCTCTCTTTGTGTGGGGTTATCATATCAAAATCCATTCCTGTATATATGAACATATTTTAATATATATAAAAACAACTATCATGTTGACATCCATTCTTGTATATAGGGGCATGAAAGAACATGGCCATTGGAAGACCTGCATTTGATAAATACTTTGTATGTAGGTGCTTGTCTTTATGTCTTCTCTCTCTATAGATGAAATTCATTTATTTTTGTAGGATTTTTAAAGGATTTGGACTGAATTTTCATATAGATTATGGTAAGAATGGTAGTAAAATCGCTTTAATTAAGAAATTATAAATGTTTAGTATCATAGTGTCTTCCATGGATTTTTTAAAATTAAAATTAATAACTATAGTATGAGATGTAAAGAAGCTTTAGCTATGTGTTATATTATTAATATATCTTTTTAATATCTTATAACATATGATTGTTTTTTAGGAAATATTTAAGTTCAGTACAACATATATCTATGATCTTGAAGAAGAGATACATAACATTGTAGATGTGCCCTTTCCATATGATAATTTAGACATTTTCAATCCTTGGGATACCACTTTCTCCATTGGCTAAGTACTAAAATAAGAGTATTGCATTCTGATTAATTTTTGTGATCTAATTTCAATTAACCTAGATATTGAATATTAGTTTGATTTGTGTTCTATTCAATGAGCCTTGTCACAACATAGTAATTTAGAGATGGAATATACATGCTTACAGAGTTCAAATCTTAGAAACCATAGGGATAGCCACACTAATAGAAGATGCAACCAAAACCATATGAGAAAGAGGAACCTCCAAGCAAGAAATGAACAAGGAAGACACACATCCACCATTGAAACACAAACATGTGGAGTGGAAATGAAATCACAAGGACCAAGGAAAGGAGCTCCAATGACACCATCAACAACAACAAGAGGAACTCAAACCGTGACAGAAACAACTGGGACAATTGGAATGGGTTCTTGAATAACATGATCTTCTAAATAATGTTGTGAGTTATTAAGAATGATTTTAAGATCATACTCACAATATGTTAGTATATTTAGTACCTCAGATATATTTAGAAGAAAATAGTTTAAAGTAGACCTTGTGCAATTGAGGATGTTTGCAATATTAGGTAGACTTGCAGGAGAGCAAATGAAGTATGCTTTAGAAGGAGGAAATTTTTGCTACATGAATGAAGTTGAACCACATTGAAAGGACCTTATAAAGGCAATGTTAAGCAATAAAAAGGCATGGTAAATCCCTTGGGAGATGTGTAGATCAGTAAATAAAACACAATATCTCATTATGTGTCAAGACATGAGATACAAAAAACATTGAATGGTAACATAAGGAAAACATCTAAAGAACATGTTACACTACAAATATTTCACTCAACTCTTGATGATACACCCATGGCTAAGCAACCAATTAAAGCATACCTTTTATAAAGAGAATGATGAAAAAAAACTAAGTGTCCTATACATTTTAGTATGTTGTTCAGACCTACACCTCATGTTTAATAAAGACAAGGATGAAAAAAAAAGTTGTCTTCTTTGTTAGAAATACATTTTACTATGTTGATCACATGTGTACACTGTTTAGCATACGTCTTGCAGATTCCTCTTTGGACCCTCTCATGAAGATTGTGTTTGAAATTCTTCTAAGTTGTCTGATTGATATTGCTTCTGCTCAAGCATTTCACAGATAGTGTTGCATTTTCATTTTCTTTTTATATTATGTAGATGAGAAGCCCAACATCGTGATTATTTCTCCATGCAGGAAGCCATGGATTTAACATACATTTTGTGTGCAACATTAGTTTATTGAGGACTTGACATGAAAACAAGTGGACTACCACCAAATGACCACTTGGAAACATTTGTCCCTGGCACAAATTTCAAAATTAGATTTCTCATTTGACCATTTCCCTTACAAAGATATATTTTGTCAAATATTGGAGGCACAACAATTATAGAAAGCTATGGTTGCCAATTTGAATCCATGGGTGCAAGAATTTATTCCTCCTATAGTACAGTACATGACTCTCCCTCCATGCCCATAGACTTTCCAAATTGCCCTTCCAATAGTGAATGCAACCTCACTGATATCATACAATATTGTTCTAGCTCCATTCCAACCATAGATAAATTATGTTCCACACATCATGAATTATATTCCAGCAATCTCTCCACTAATTTTCCCTCTCATGGGTTGCCTTGTTCCTTTTCCTCCCATAAATACTCCCTTTCCTAGTGGAAGAATAGTGGAACCATCTAATTCTTTGCCCACTTTTTTGGATTTCCCTTCTCATGAGTAGCAAGGTTTGAAGAGTCCTCCTCCACAACATCATTGTCTTCATCTACATATTTTATGAGAAACAAGGTGCATGGACTTTTAACGGAAGCAAAATGATAGAAGGAATTCACAAACAAAATTGGACGTCATAAAGCCAAATTTCACTTCCTCTTCCAGCAACCACAAAGCCTAAAATTGAATGAAGTGGATATTTTGGAATGGTTGCATATTGAATTTTTTTAAAAAATATTCTAGCAAGCCATCGTAATTGTGATGGCTTGGCCTAACAGATCATTGTCACACCAGCAACATTGCAGTCTTATACCCATCACAACTATGATAGATAAATCTGATGGATAGTCATCGCACCCACGATACTATTGTCACAATCTATCTCACTTGCGAAAACCTTTCAAATGGATGACTATCAGGCATACAACAAGGGCATCGCGAGAGAAGGCTGAAAATGTTGGATGTCGTAATTGTGACAATGGCCTGTCACAATTATGACAATGTAACGATGAACTCTTGGCCTTGCCTTTTGTCAAATTGCGACACCAAAAGCTATCACAATTGTGAAAATCGAGATTTTCATCACAATTTGCAACTCCAAAAGTCTAACGTGACTAGAGCCAATTCTTGGTACTATCGCTTGGGCAACAAGCAACCTTTGCAATTGCAACGGCCTGCCCTTGCAATTCGGGTCCAAATGTAGTAGTGGAAATTTTTTAATTTGATGGTATATAAGGAGATCAAAAGTGGCTGTTGGAATATTAGATTAGTCCAGATAAAGATAAGATACATATATGTATAATTTGCAGACTAGTTTATAGAGTACAAGGAGCTTGTCTAAAATTTTCAACTTAAGAATACATTGCAACTTAAGCCATAAGAAAATCATCACAAATTTTAAGAAACAAAAACTAACAAACGAATTTGACAATTTTAAATACTTGGAAGTAATCTTACAGGAAAAAAAGTGCAGAAAACATATACTACTAAAACTGACATGTTTTACACATTTCTTAAGCTCACAAAATAAAAAAGATAAAACAAGAGTAAGCTAAAGAATAATACTCACAACTCACAAGTACTCAGAATTTGTAAACTGCAATGCATAAATAAAACTACATCACAAATAAAATAAAACTATTTAATTCATAACTAGTTACTTTACAATTCAAAGTAAAAGAATCACATCGTTCCTTACGAAGTCCATAGAAAACATCCAAGATCATGGTCTTAAAATCATGTTTTGTCCAAATTAAATCAGACATCAGACGACTAACACAAAATCTACAAATTTAGAGAGATGTGACTAAACTGCCTTATTTAAAGATACTCTAAAGTCCGAACCAAGATAGATAAGCTCATGAAACATAAATCCAATCTGCCTGAGCAAATTGAAGTTTTTTCTGAAGCTTTTTTTTCTATAAGTGAACAAATTGGGTGGACATTCAAGATTCTTATTTGAACATGCCTTCAACCACATGGAGAGCAGCCACCACCTCATTAGCAGATGCTACAAATCAAGATAAACATTAAGCAACCTTCTCTATCAAAAGATATGAAAATATTGGTGAATTTTACATTAAACTAAATTAATTTATTAAAACTTTCTAAAATTAACCAATTGACTTAGCCACTAATTATATTACCCAATTTCATATACGCTTTAAGAGTGAATTAAGCTTAAACTAGACCCCAAAAATAAAGAAAAAAAATGACATGGTACCATTAGGTATCTTGGAGGTTCTAATATCGATTTCCCTGGCTTCTTGAGAGAGGGCACAACACCCACAACACATATGAACACAACAATCTCCACATGGTTCCTCTGGCAGATTATATTTCTGCCTTAGTTTCCTCCTATATCCACATGTATACAAGCATGACACTCCAAACATGCTCAAAATAACATACACACAGCCTTGTGCACAACAGCCTGCAATTCATACATATTCCACCATTAAACCACAATTCAAAGAAAAGTCAGACTCTCTATTGAAAGTACGGGTTACAAAATTAGGTTTTGTATTGAAAGCATGAGTTAAGAAATCTGATTTTGTATTAATGTAATTGAGGCAATCTGATTTTGTATTGAAGTATATGAAGTAGAATAGAGTATATATGTAAATGACTTGTATCGTTGTTCTCTGCATACTCAGCCACCCTTCCAAACGTAACACATGGTAAGAAAGTTGTCACACAACCTGCACAAATTAAATACCCATCTCACAAATATCACAAAAAATATGAATAGAATAGAATTTCAGGATTTCAGGACTTTTCTTACAGACAAAGATGCAATTTTTACTCACAAACAGAGAAGTCTTCGAAGCATCCACAGAGGCCGGTTGACCACTACATTCTGTGATACAATTGAAATTTTGATTGAGGCGATTTGGGCATTGTTTGTAAGCTCTAGCGAGGCATTTTAAAGCTATTTTTTTCATCCAGTCAACTTCATCTGGGCGGAGATTTTCATTAGCTGTGGAGGTATATGAAGCTGTTATAAATTCTCTTTTGTTGGAGAAAACAGTCATCACCTCATTTACTATGTTGAATTTGGAATTATTTTTCAAAACATTATTGTTTGATCGAGATAGGGAACATCAAGGTGTGTTTGAGTTGAGTTACTTTTATAATCTCCTTAGGAATTTTGTAAAGAAAAAAATAAATATATGAAGCTATTATAAATTCTCTTTTGTTGGAGAAAACAGTGATCATTTACTATTTTGAATTTGGAATTATTGTTCAAAACAATATTCTTTGATCAAGATAGGGAACATCAAGGTGTGTTTGAGTTGAGTTACTTTTATAATCTTCTTAGAAACTTTGTAAAGAAAAAAATACATATATGAAGCTGTTATAAATTCTCTTTTGTTGGAGAAAACAGTGATCACTTCGTTTATTATGTTGAATTTGGAATTATTGTTCAAAACATTATTCTTTGATCAAGATAGGGAACATCAAGGTGTGTTTGAGTCGAGTTACTTTTATAATCTTCTTAGGAATTTTGTAAAGAAAAAAATACAAAATTGTTGTCCCCAATTATATGTATGCAATCAATATTATGCATGTCTCCTCTATTGTAAGCTTCATATCAACCATCACCTTTTTCCCTTCTTCATTTTTTTAACTATCAATTCTAAGAATATATGTTTTCTAATAGTTGCATCATTTATTAGATATGAATCTATTTTTACATTTATGTAATTGATTTTTATGCTTTTAGTATTTTCAAATATGTAATATATCTTTTCAAGTTTTATTTATATGTTTTCTTATGCTTTTTTTGGCTAAAGAATGTAATGAAAAGGACATTTAATTATAGATGTACATTGAACAATTTAAATATGGGGATCCATCCCTCCCTTAAATCCCTCTTTTTCCATCAAGAAATGTGATATCCCTATTCTATATTTGGGTTGTTGCAATTTTGATATATCCAAGAATTTGATACTATTAGTTCTTATATTGTTAAACATCATTTGATAACTAGCATTTCTAAATACTATATGTATAATATATCTTTTGAACTTTTATTCATATGTTTTTCTAGACTTTTTTGTTAAAGAACGTAGTGAGAAGGACATCTCCATCTAATTAGAGATGTATTGAACAATTTAAATATGGGGATCCATCCCTCTCTTAAATCTCTCTTTCTCCGTCAAGGAATGTGACACCCCTATTCTATATTTGGAATGTTGTAATTTTGATATATCCAATAATTTAATATTATTAGTTCTTATATTGTTAGACATCATTTGGTAACTAGCATTTCTAAGTACTATTATATCTTTTGAACTTTTATTCATATTTTTTTTTAATGCTTTTTTGCTAAAGAATGTAGTGAGAAGGACATATAATTATAGATGTATTGAACAATTTAAATATGGGGATCCATCTCTCCCTTAAATCCCTCTTTCTCCATTGAGGAATGTGACATCCCTATTCTATATACATCCCTATTCTATATTTGGAATGTTGCAATTTTGATATATCCAAAAATTTGATATTATTAGTTCTTATATTATTAGACATCATTTGATAACTAGCATTTTTAAGAACTATATGTATAATATATCACAAGACCCTCTTTCTCATAGTCATCCCCAAATTGAAGCTCTTTTTTAGTCTAGGAAACTCTCCTAACCTCCCCCATATTACACTAATTTAAACTTACAATTACATTCTATTAAAATTTAGATAAATTATTCGTTAATAAAATTGATATAACATACAATAAGAAACATAAAAATTTAAAATATTAGACATTAATAATTTTCTTTTCTTAAATAATTTATATTTAGCAATGACTGATGCTCCTGGTGCACAACATTTGAACACTCAGTGAAAGGCATGTCTTACATGTCTCACAATGGCTGTCTAGTTGACCACTACTTTACAAAACCTAGCTAAGCCTCTTCTTCCTCATTTGCTCTACTAGATTTGTCTTTCGATATTTGGTCAATGGCATCTGCAAGGTAAGTTCTACATCAATTGCTTATGGGGAATGGTTTCATTTATATGATTCTTAGATTAGTTTTTCAGAGTTGTAAGCCATTTTCTATTGTTACATATGTCATCAGTGGCTTTTAAAAATAGGATGCGCTAGAAATCAAATCCTATCAATAAATGGATTACTGGACACGGTGATTATTTTGGGCTTATGGCTGATCTTGAGCAAAAGCATTGATGGTTGTGGAGTAGAGTGAATTAGTGTGAGTATGGTTGATATTATGTATTATTTGAGTGGAGATGAGTATTTCAAAATCATAGATCTAATGAGTGGGTACCATTAGATTTGTATCAGAGAAGGTGATGACTGGAAGACTGCTTTCAAGACCAAAGAAGGACTGCACAAGTGGCTAGTCATGTCTTTTGGGCTAACCAGTGCACTGAGCACTTTCATGCAACTCATGAATGAGGTACTGAAGGAGTTTCTGGGTAATTTTTTTCTCTATTTACCTAGATGATAAATTTATCTTTAGTAAGACATTGGAGGAGCATTTTATTCATATTCGCAAGGTGTTTGATAAGTTGATGGAAGAAATGTTGTTGATAAACCTAAAGAAGTATAGTTTTGTAAAGAAGGAGTTGGTGTACTTGGGATTTGTAGTCTCAACAAAAGGTCTAAAAATAGATCAAGAGAAAGTGAAGGCTATCCTTGAATGGCCTACTCTAAGGAGTCCAACAGAGGCAAGATCTTTTTATAGACTGGCTAATTTTTATAGAAAGTTAATAAGAGGTTTTAGTAGCATTTGTGGACCCTTGACTGAAACAATAAGAGAGGATAACAAAAAGTTTAAATGGACTATAGGAGAAGATAAGAATTTTAATCTATTAAAATAGAAAGTTACTAAGCATCGTGTTTTAACACTTCCTAATTTTAGCAAGGTGTTTTAAGTAGATTGTGATGCTAGTGGTACTGCAATAGGAGCTATTATGAGCCAAGAAGGTAGACCTATTGCTTATTTTAGTGAGAAGTTGAATGATGAAAAAAGAAAATATTTAGTTTATGATCAATAATTTTGTGCTATAGTTTAAGCATTGAAGAATTGGAGACACTATCTTCTTCCTAAGAATTTTGATTTGTATACTGATCATCAAGCTTTGCAATATTTGAATAATCAAGAAAAATTGAACCAAAGGCATTTGAAGTGGGTTGAGTTTTTGCAGAGGTATACACTTATTTTGAAACATAGGAGTGAGAAGTCTAAGAGAGTTACTGATGCTCTTAGTAGAAGACTACTTTTGTTGACAGAAATGCAGATAGAGGTGTTTGGGTTCAAGGTACTTGATAGTTTGTATCTAGATTATCCTAATTTTAGTGAAGTGTGGAAGGCTTATACACAGAACATGTTACACTTGATAGGACAAAGTGGTTGGATTTCATGATCCAAGATATTATGTTGTTCAAAGGAAGCCAGTTGTACATTCCTAAAAGTTTAATGAGAAAGAATCTCATTAAGGAGAAGCCTAGTGGAGGATTGGCTGGACATTTTGGTAGAAATAAATTCATAGCATTGGTTGTTGAAAATTATTACTAGCCACAATTGTAGCAAGATGTGTAGAAATTTGTACAAAGTTGTAGAGTATGTCAAATGGCAAAAGGAGTAAAGAAGAATGTAGGGTTGTATCAACCATTACCTATACCAAAGAAGCTATAGGAGGATATTAGCATGGATTTTATTCTTGGATTACCAAAGACACAATGTGGGCATGATCCTATTTTTGTGGTGGTTGACAGGTTTTCAAAGATGACACATTTTATTGTGATGTTATTCATGTGGTAGAGTTGTTTTTCAGAGAAGTGGTGAGACTACATGGTGTGCCAAAGATTATAGTTTTAGATTGAGATACCAATTTTTTTGGATATTTCTGGCATACATTATGGAAGAAGTTGAAGACAGATTTGAAGTTCAGTTCATCACATCATCCACAGAGTGATGGACAGATGGAAGCTATGAATCATAGTTTGGAAAACTTGTTGAGATGCTTGGTTGGAGATAAACCAAAAGGATGGGATATGATTTTACCACAGAAAAAAATTGCATATAATAATTATGTCAATAGGAGTACTAGTAAATCACCATTCCAGATTGTATATAGGAGTAGTCATAGAAATGCTTCTAAATTGAGGTAGTTGGATAAAGGAAAGATAAGTAGTACTGAAGTAAAATATTTTGTTGAACATTTGAAGAACATCCATGAAGAGGTGAGGAAGCACATCATAAAGATGAATACAGTATAAGGCTAAGGCTGATGTGAAAAGGAGGTATAAGGAATTTCATATTGGAGATGAAGCCATGGTTCAGTTTGGAAAGAAGTGTTTTCTAGTGGTAACATATAATAAGTTGAAGATGAAGAAGTTTGGACCATGCAAGATAGTGAAAAGGCATGATTCTGGAAATGCCTATAAAGTGGAGTTTCTTGCTAAATTGAATATTTCACCAGTATTTAATATTTTAGATTTGATAGAGTATTATGAAGGAGGTGATGGAGATGAAGTTGCAAAAGTGCAGTGGAGTATTCCAACAACTAGTTCGGCTACAAAGGAGATTGAGGAGATACTAGATAGTTGTATTGGCAAAAGTACCATGAACAGAGCTTATGAGAAATATCTGGTCAAATGGAAAGGGAGGCTAGTTAAGGATTCATCATAGCTAGCTAAAGAGGAGGTTAACCATCTTGGTTTTCCTCTAAACACCTGAGATATGATAGGGTCACTTCTCAAATTACCTCAGGTGTTTGATGTGGGAGCATCATGGGTGTAAGAGCAATCTTGCATCACCCAAAAATATTTTATTTTTAGTCTTTTCTATTTTAATAAGGACTAGTAGACAAGGTGCTTACTATTTATGAAAACTTTCTATTTTTAGTAAGTTTTTCATATGAGCTTGGAATGTTCTCATTTTAGAGTTATAAGCCTACCATAAAAATCACATTTCTCCAGCTTAAGTATCAGAGAAGTTATTGTACATTTTTTATGGAAAAATTTGTAGAAAAATCTTTAGGCTCACCATTGGAGGCCTTAGAGTGCCCGAATGAGGTTTAAAAACTTGACAAAAGGGTGCTTACATAGTTTTGGGCCTGTAGATTAGAAACTAACATTTTCGAAAAGTGGTTATAATAACCAATCAGAGAAACGGTTCGAGAGTTATGACCTTCTAAAGTTGGACTACCCGAAATATCTAAAATTATTATAGATCATAGCTTGTCTTGTAGATTTAATATAATGAAGGCACCCATGTGGGTTAGCATATGTTACTTGTGAATTATGTAATACCACATTTGTAGTGCAAATAAGAAGTCCATATTTTGTTCTCGCATTTGTTATTGTTTCTTTGTTTATGTTATGAGTTTATAGTATTAAGGGGAGCACCCTTCATTAATTTTAAAATTGAATTACATTCTATTTTTCAAATTTAAATTACTCTACGAATCTAAAACTAAAATCTAGGTATATGGAGAATCTTTCTAAGGCATATAAAATCTTTCAAATATTTCTGGGAAATGTATAATGAATATTTTTATTTGATTTTTGTTAAAACTTGTAGGTATAATAATTTATTTAAAATAAATTGTGATTTTTATTTATTTTTAAATGAATAATTAATTAATGTTAAAATTAGTGTATAGCTAAATCCTAGATAGAACTCCCAAAAAAAATTAGATGGTATTTATTTTTCTTACATATTGAATATAAATCAAATTCAAACTAACAATTACAATCACCATCTAAACAAGTGATATACAAATTTAATAATGCCTTAAATTAAGGATATGCATTCTTCCATCCTGTTAGAAACAAAATTTACAAAGAACTTGCAAAAGTCCGCACTTTTATGCTTTATTACTTTGCATTAGAAAAGTTCCCTTTGAATTGAACTACATAAAGTTCCCACTAAATTGAATTACATATGATCTATAAACTCGTCTATTGATCAACAAATAGGAGTGAGAATTTCAAACACAAATAAACTAACATATGGTCTATGGTCTTTAAACTGGTTTGCTTGTTCTTATTTTACTTATGTTTTGTACGTATGTAATTTTAAACTAATAGAAATACTAAAGTTTTTAAGATGACTTTGATTACACTCTAAAGTGGATGCTACCATTCAAAACTAGCAATGTGTATCACAATAACCATTGCTATTAGAAGAAAAAGAAAGAAACCGTGATGATCAGAAATTTTTAATGTGCCAAAAGGATGGAGTAAGAGAATTTAATGTGAAGGCTACAACATGTAAAACTGTTTCTGATAAATGGAATGACACATGAGTCAAAATACATTGTTTCTATAGATCGAATATACAAAGAAAGGAATTAGCTTAACGTCTACACGAGATGTAGTTTTATCCATGAGTAAACTTGGTTGTGCATAAATCAAAAATTGTGGGTACTATAATAAAATGATATTCTTGATAGTAATCTATCTGTTGTTGCAGCAAAATACAAACATACTTAATATTAATATTAGATCTAAACCAAATAGAAACAATAGAAAGCATATTCTTTTTCCTTGAAATGTAAGCAACATGTAGAGCCGCACTTTTATTGATAGTGAATGTCTAGCATAATTTTCAATGTCTAGAGATTTCACAAGAATAGAGATCCATTTTAAGAAGTTACATCCATGACAAAACTAATTTCGTTGTTTATTATACAGAACACAAAAATATCTAGAAAAATAGGGTAAAGCTGTTTGAGTACACAGAAATGAACAAACATTTAATGAAGAAGAAAATGTGTGTATTCATCTACAACTAGTAAGTCGACAATGTCGTACACAATTGGAAGTTCTAATAAATTATTAAAAAGCAACGAACACCGCCACAATGGCAATTTTCTTCGTACAAATCCTTGTAAAATGTGAACAAGTGAACTTGATCATGGTTTTCTACAAGGGAAGGGTCATCCTAAAGGAGATAAAACCAACTGGGTCATGCATGAATATCGCCTAGAGTGAAAATTCTCACACCACCACCTTCCCAAAATTGCAAGCTAAATTAGACAAAAACTAGTAGAAGAATACGTAAATTTTCTTTGAAACCCCAAAAAGGGCTTTCCATGCATATTTACCTCCAACAGATCACATAAGTGGATCTAGAAGATCAACGTGCAAGAAGCTTAGTATGGACAGAAACAATTCATTTCTACTTTCATTGAGTGACTTCATTTGAACAAAACCCCATACTAAGCAGCTTAATTCAACGAAACTAAAGATTAAAATCCATTGAAATGAATTGATCTAAAGCCACTTACCCAAAATGTAAATGCTCCAAACAGCTGTAGCTCTGAGAAAATACACAAAGTCTAATAAACCCCACGGTGAGTAGAAGGGAAAGGTAAAAACAAGTTCAGAGGAAATGTTTAGATACAACCAACAAGAGGAGGGAAAAATTAGAGAAACTAATAGATAATTTCTTTAATTTATGTAGAAATGAATTTATTAAAAATAAAATGGAATGAAAAGAAATTAATATTATTCTAAAAGAATCAGAAAGCAGCCCAAAATTACCTAAAATAGTTTTTGATAATTAAGGTTGACAATTTTCCTATAAGAAATTGTAAAAATTACGAGAAAAGCTTCCACATATAAGCCTATCGGCTTAGAAAAAATCAATGACAAATTCTATGTGGTGGCATCTACAACTGGAAGCCACTTTAAGACTTCAGAGATTGAAAGTGCATGCATCTAATCTGATTCCCTCTTTTCAACGTTACATCCATGTGGCTTACTTCTTGCTTGCATAAGTTTTGCATGCATTTATTCCCATAATTTTAAGGACAGCTTAAACATCACACATTAAGGCTTGATTACTATACTAAAAATGTTAAATAGACAAACTTGACTTATTTTTCCAAGCTTAACATCAGTTTCTGAGTGCAAACTAAACTTCCTCACATAATAGTGTATGAACTAATTAAACACAAATATTATGCACTCTTTATGTCATGTTTCTGAAATGTGCAAAATATTTTAAAGTACAAGGTTTAATTTCTTTCAATTCTAACAATAATTATCATTTTTTCAGAGAATTGGACAAATTACAAATTTAGTTAAAGGATTAACTCACAATTGATGTTGGTTATGTAATGCAGTGTTTTTTAAAATGAAAAATAAACAAATATAGAACCGTGTACTTCGAAAGTCCCAATGATTACTTACACATTTTAAATCACCTTTCAAATCAATTATCACTATACCAAAATATCAAAAAAAAAAAGAAACAAAATATTGTAAGGAATGGTCTGGTGACTATAACTATATTATCAAAGAGTTGGGATACACAAGTGGTGTATCTCATATAAGAGACAATATTTCTTTGAGTGTTTTCATTAAAGGATAGCTTCAAATAATTGTTCAACATAAGGAGAGTTAGAAAGTAAGAAGGGTCAGTTATCTAGTAGAGAAAGAATACAAAATAATCTTATTTTTATTTACTAATTAATTTAATATGTTAGATTAATCTCAAAATAATTGTTCTTAATGTGTGATGGACCACTTTAAATCATTATATACTAAGAAAAAAATTAAACTTTAGAAATTTATTTAGTGGGCAATTCATTACTCAATTTTACTTTATAGAAATGTGAACAAAAATAATATATTTCAAAATGTTCAAAATGAAACAACGTTAGATTTTATCTAATAACTAAAGTTAAGTTTGAATTGATATCAAATTCATAAATAATAAACAACCTTGCTCTATAACATATAAAATGACAAAAGCCTCCATATAATTATTCATATGAAGACCCTTACACATTGAAAGATAAACTAAACCATCTCTAGACTTATTACTTATCTCTTCAAAAGAATGCTCACATAACAGGAAAGTAGAACCGATTGTCCCTGTTACAAATCAAAACTCTTATAGGAAATTTGTCAGTTTGGTGGTGTATAAGGCTCCAAGGTGGTTGTTGGAATATTAGATTAGTCTGATGAAGATAACATAAATGTTCATATAATATTCACAACTAGATAAGTACTCAAAATTTGTAAATTTCAATGCATAAATGTAACTATGTCGCAAATAAAATTAAAACTATTTAATTCATATAATCACATCAGTCCTTACGAAGTCCATAGAAAACATCCAAGATCATGGTCTTAAAATCATGGTTTGCCCAAATTAAATCAGAAATTAGATGACTAAACAAAATCTATAAATTTAGAGAGATATGACTATACTGCCTTATTTAAAGATACTCTAAAGTCTAAACCAAGACAAAAATAAGCTCAAGAAACATAAATCCAATATGGCTGAGCAAATTGAAGTCTTTTTTGAAACTTTTTTTCTCCCCAATTGAACAAATTGGGTGGACTTATTTGAACATGCCTTTAACCACATGGGGAGCAGCTACCACCTGACTAGCCCACCCTGCAAATCAGGGTAAATTTTAAGCAACGCCCTTCAGAAGAAGATATAAATATATTAGCGAAAAAAATAAAAAGATTTCTATTATTTAATAGAAGAATCTTATATTATTTAAATATTTTTAAAACTAAATTGTATAAAAATATATAGAGATTTTAAATATTTTTAAGAATTAAATAATTTACTAAAATTTTCTTTAAAATGACATGGTACCTTTAGGTGTATTGGAGGTTCTAATATTGATTTCCCTGGCTTCTTGAGAGAGGGCACAACACCCACAACACATATGAACACAACAATCTCCACATGGTTCCTCTGGCAGATTATATTTCTGCCTTAGTTTTCTCCTATACCCACATGTATACAGGCATGACACTCCAATCATGCTCAAAATAACATACAGACAACCTTGTGCACAACAGCCTGCAATTCACACATATTCCACCATTAGACCACAATTTAAAGAAAAATCAGATTTTCCATTGAAAGTATGGATTACAAAATTAGGTTTTGTATAATCTGATTTTGTATTGATGTATGCATGAAAATCTGATATTGTATTGAAGCATATAAAGTAGAATAGAGGATGTATGTAAATTTCTTGTATCCTTGTTCTCTGCATGCTCAGCCACCCTTCCAAACGTAACACATGGTAAGAAAGTTGTCACACAACCTGCACAAATCAAATACCCATCTCATAAATATATCACAAAAACATGAAATAGAATTTAAGGATTTAATGGCCTTCTTACATACGAAGATGCAATTTTTACTCACAAATAGAGCAGTCTTGGAAGCATCCACAGAGGCCGGTTGACCACTTCATGCTTTGATAGAAATGAAATTTTGATTGAGGCATTGTGTGTAAACTCTATTGAAGCATTTTATAGCATTTTTTCATCAAGTCGACTTCATCTGGGCTGAGATTTCCATGAGCTGTATTGGTATATTCCTGGTATAATAGTTATCCTCTATTGAAGCATTTTATAGCATTTTTTCATCAAGTCGACTTCATCTGGGCTGAGATTTCCATGAGCTGTATTGGTATATTCCTGGTATAATAGTTATCCTTTGTTGGAGAAAACGGTAATCACTTCTTTTACTATGTTGAATTTGGATTATTTCACTCCTTACAAGATTGGATTGGTTTTCTCAAGAGATATTTGGCGGATGTTTTGAGAATTCAAACCAATGATCTTGATCAAGAGAGGGATACATCAAAGTTTGTTTGACCCAGGTCAAGTTACTTTTATAATCTTCTTAAAATTTTGTAAAACAAAATCTACAAAATTGTTGCAACCAATAATATGCATGCCTCGTCCATTTTAAGCTTATGTCAAATATCATTTTTTCCTCTGGTTTCTATCTTCTCTGTTTTTTCAAAATATTTTTTCCCTTATCTTTTCTTTTTCTACGTGGTTCTAATAATTATAAGGGCAGCTCTAGTGTCTACCTTTGGCAGGCCAGAGATAAGTGGATGGTTTAAATATCACATACTAAGATTCATTTAAAGACTAAAAATGTTAAATAGTCAAAGTTGACTAATTTTTTCTAAGTTTAATTTTCTCCTTAATGTGTGATGTTTAAGGATGGCCCGAGGTAAGAGCTTCAGAAGAGGCTAAATAGAGGCTAAATGGTAGGTATGATACCTGGACTTTCTTGTCTGAACCTATTTTGTTCCTATAGCTTGGTTCTTTTGCATGACTTATTGCCATAATGGAGTAGCCATTTCTGAGTCCATGTAGCAACAATAGATTATACATATCCTTTTATAAGGAATTTAGTTCATTCATTAACTATAGATCAAACTATTTCTAGGAAGAGGCATATGGCATTTTTAGGTGACTTCAATCATAAGAAGACTATGGCTATGGAAACCTATGAACTCCGAGGAATGGGAGAAATATTAGAGTATAGCAACAACTCAAGACCAAAAGAGGCCAAATAGTTTAGAAGAATATGAGATGTGGAAATGGCAGAGATGCTCTCAGTATTGGAGTTATTGACTACAATGCACATGCTATTGTAGTGTATCTAAATGGATCTATTCTTGGTTGGTTCATTTTTAAAAAAAAATCATGATAAGCTTCTAGATTTTAACCCTTGGATCATAGTCTTGGGAAATCAATCTCTTGAGAGGATAAACAATTGAGTTTTGCATGCTGAGATTTTTCCAAGTCATATTTAAGGGGGACGGCTTAAACATCACACACTAAGGCTTGATTCCTAGGCTAAAAGTGTTAAATAGTCAAAGTTGACTTATTTTTCCAATCTTAATTTATTCCTTAGTGTGTGATGTTTAAGAGTGACATGTTTAAGGTAGTACTATACTTAATGTAGTACTACATGACAAAAATACATGAATTGTGGGATATGGGTTAAAATTTACAAAAGTGCAATCTAATAAAATGATAAGAAGGTAATTATATCAAATAAAAATGACAGTGAAGTAGGTTTCTACTTTTGGAAAAGATCTCATTTATAAACTACAAGACCAAAAGCCTTTAATGAAGGCACATTATATTCTTGAATATGTTTGTATTGTTAGTTTTAAAACATTGAACTTTTGGTTGATAATCTTGTAAAGAATGTGAAAGTAATGAGGCTAACTTTCTAATAACATAGCCAAGCTACTTGACAATAGAGAAACCAAGTTATTCAGTAAAAGAACACACTAAAATAGTAAATTCAAATAAAAGTTAACATTGTGAACCAGTTGTGTTAACCCACCACATAAACTACGAAAATAAACCTAAAATCATAGAATGAGAATAGAGATTGCTGCTCCATCTTTTCCAAAAAACAAATGTACAATGCAAAAAGATTCAAATGGAGACAATCAAATCATAAGAGGAGGTGTACAATTTCTTACTTGCATGTATTCAAAATGAATTACAACTAGTAATCTAGAAATAAAATTCTAGAGAAAATTATAACTACTATTGTTACAAAAAAGAAAATCTTCGGCACTCAATGGTTGTATAATAAGTTAAGATTCTATGAGCTTTATAATAGTCTGGAGAAATCATTGTTCTACAGATATAGAAAAAACATTAAGCTACAACTGCTTCTATAAATACGCAATGAGAAACATAGGAAGGTTTCTCTATTTTCTTCTTCTTTTTCTCTTTGCTATTTGCTATCTTCTATCTTCTTCTTCTATCTCTGGAACACTATTGTCTCGCTTATTTATAAGTCAAGAAACTTCATCACTAAGTAATCACTACTACATTTGAACCCAAATTGTGATAGTAGGCCATTGTAATTACGATGGTAACCCGTTGCCCAACTGACGTCAAGAGGAATTGGCCCCTATCAAACAAGCATCAAACTTTTTCTATTGTAGGTTGTGATGGCAAGGGCTACAATCACAATTGTGATGACCACAAATGTCACAAATTGAGCTAACGATCTAGAAAACTATTCATTTTCATCATCACTAGTGCAAAAAAAATCTCTCTAATACATCATCGCAATTGCGATGTCTATGTGACAAAAATGCTATGGGCCCCATGGTAAGTTGTCAGAAATGTTTGTCACAATTGTGATGGTCATGTGGCAAAAATGTTGTGAGATGGCATGTTGTATTAATTTAAAAAAATTTGGCAACAAGCGTTGAATAGCTATGATGCAGTCATAAGTTAATATTGTCATGGAATCATAGGTTAGTATTGAACTTCACTTGGTTTCAAGAATAGTTTAATATTTTCTACTAGTCAAAGCCAACCATGTGAAGGTGGAAGCTCATTTGGTCCCATTTCCTCCCCCTACCCCCAACATCTAAATTCCCCATTAACATCTAAAATCTTTAAGAAAGGATCAATACAAAAATGGTTCTAGATCTACAAAAGTGACATCATTTTCCCATCTTCTGGTGCATGTCATTTTTCTGTCGCATTCAAAATAAGATTCTGCCACTCTGAATTGAGAATGGTCATGTAGTTTTGTTCAAATGCATTGATAGTAGGCAAAGGTGATAAACCAAAACATGATTACATTTATTTAATAGGTCTATTAAGTTCTTAAAATTATAGACCATCATGAACAATGTTCGTCATGTTCTATAACTTAAAATACTTAATTAAAGATCTCTAACAAAAATGCAAACCTGTTGTGTTTTTCAGCTTTGCCTGATGTTGTATAGATATGAATTGACATTGCATATTGAACTATGATATCCATTTGCATTGCCTAAAACCAAGAGATTCACACAATTAGTTGTCATACAATCATAGGTTAATGTCCAACTTCACTTAGTTTCAAGGATAGAATATTCTCTACTAATTAGGACCAACCACGTGAAGGTGGAAGCTCAATCTCCACACCCCACCCCCCCCGGAAAATATCTAAAGTTTCTAAGAAAGGATCAATCTTTAAACTACTTGAAATATCCTCATCACCTCCTACTACTCTTAAGGGAATTCCATCTCCATTGCTCATGAGAAATTCGTCAAATGGGTACATCTAGGAATATCTTCATGGCCTCCTACATAAAATGAACCCAATATTAGAAAAGGCCCCCGAAGAAATAATAATTCAAGTGAAATAAGCACATGAAAAATGAGAGAGAAAAAGAGGAATCTACTTACCAATAGGCATTTCCATCACATTTGTGGTCATGCTACCTATTGAGTGAGTTTTATTGTTTTTCTTTTGCCAAGATCTCTCTATTTGTATACATACATACATATACACATATATATACATATACATATGTATATATATATGTATATACAATCATACATACATATATAGAGATCACAAGGGCACATACATATATACATACATATACATACATACATACATACATACATACATACATGCGTGCGTGTGTGTATGTGTGTGTGTGTGTGTAGAAAGAGATCTTTTTTAAGGTGCTAAGGGACTTACCTCAATATTCTCCACAAAATAATACAAACTAGGAAAAATGGGTAGATGTCATAAGAAATTTTACAAAAGCATATCATAGCAGATATTTTTAGAAAGAAATGAGCCATAATCTAGTTAAATGGGTCTAGTTGCTGAATAGTTGGGTTGATATATATTTATATTTAATTGGGTTATGGCTTCTACAAGGGAATGAGCCTCGTGATTATGGAATTTACATAGAAGAATAACTTGCTTCTTCAACTCCTTACACTTAACTCTTTACTGAAGCTATTCTTCTAGTAGTAAGAATAGCTACACCAAATTCCTAGGAGCCAATGGCTCCTAAACCTATGCTACATTTTCTAGAGACATGGAAGAAGTTAGTACCAACTTTAGTACTTCATAACATTTTGGATCATATAGTGATGCCCAGATTAACAACAATAGTAGATACTTGGCATGTGGAGATCACAAGGGCACAACAATAAATTCCTATAGAACAATCATCATATTAGGTACAATAAAATGAACAAGATTTAGAGATTAGGAGGGCATGAAAATGAGACGCAAAGATCACAAGGACATGATAATGAAATGCAGTGATCACAAGAGCACGACAACAAAATCCTAGATCTCCACACGATACATACATACATACATATATACATACATATACATGTATGTATATATGTATGTATGTATATAGAGAGATCTGTTTTAAGGTGCTTATTACATCATAGCTACACAACAACAAAATTGATCCAACTACATACATATTCAAGAATCCAAATAATTAAGCTATAAAACCCACTCAATCCATACTAAGTGACTTAGCTAAAGATCTTGCACAAAAATAATGCAGAGTTAATGGGCAGACTTAGCTCAAGATCCTGTTGGCTAGGAACAATTGATTGTTCATTTTATTTTACCTAATGTAATGATAGTTCTACATAAATTTGTAATTAATCCAACTAATCAACAACTAGACCAGTTTAACAACATCATGGCTTAGGCATGTGCTATTCCCATTTATCATATGGTTACAATGTTGGAGGCAAAATTTATTATTTGTACAAGATATGGAGGAAGAGTAGTGGTGTTGGCAAACATGAAAATTTAATAATGTGAAGTCACCTTGAGGAACTTGTGTATGCTTTTGGAAAACATGTCATTGAAAATGTTCATCGTGACCTTTTCTTCTTCTACATGTTTTTGCATGGAGCCTTCACACACCTAGTGCTCACAAATTTCTACTTAAGAATGCATGTGAACCTGCAATGCACTACTATTTGGTGAAATATGTAGAAAATCATATAATCCTTTATCACACAAAGTATTTCACTTGGTGTGCTCATTTATTAAGTCAAGCACCCAAGTTTTCATTTCAAATCATGATTTATCTATTTTGGGCTTAAGAACTGGTACAATAGCCTAGAAAGAGTACCTAAGAAGAGATGGATCTCACCTTCATTCATTAACAAAATATAGCATTCATTCCTTATCACATGAATTAAAAAACAATTATGAGCATCCATAAAATAATCTCATAATGTCCATAGCTAACATCTAACATTAATTCATCCTCTAACATTCATTAATAGTAGCACATAAACACATAACATTCACTAACATGTGAAATAAGGTATTTAAACATTCCTCAACCAATTATGATTTAGTTTTCGATAACCTACCTGATTAGTTTGGGATTTTTTTTTCACCAAAAATCATAAAATGTAAGAGTAACTATGACAAAAAGAGCATAAAAATATGATTATCTTTTACCAATCATGATTTTTATCCCTTTTGACACAATCATTCTTACAATTTTTTGGCTCAATCTCCAACTGGTCAATATGTGTTTTGAAAAATTATTCTTGGACTATGAGTTAGGAAAAAGAGGAATATCAAACTTGAAAAGATGCACATAAAAGAAATTAATTTTTAAACTTCAATTTTATAAACTTACAAAGAGAACCATAGAATTATAAGAAACTATTATGGTTTGTACTATTTAAAAATTATAGTTACAAGTGATAAAGTTATATACCTTTGATTCAAAGAGTACAAATAATGGAAATGAAGTATTATAGAAGGTGCAAGCTCAACTATCCCCTCCAATCCCATGTGGATGGCACTGTTAAGTAGAGAATAGTTACATCCATACATATACACATGCATACATCGTTAAGTGTTACCTAACTATGTCCATGGCTACATAACTATGTCTAAGGTGTCTGCACACTAGAGGCATACTCTACCTACCAAGTTTCCTACATACCCATATCCACAGCTTCAAGATCCTTGAACTACTCACTCTAACAAATATGTAGTTCTAGCTTCTAATACTTTTGATGTAGTCAAGTATTCCTATAACCACTAGTGAGCTTTACTCACCTAATACAACTCTTCTCCATCATACAACCACTTAAGAAAATTAGACAATTTTCTATAATTACAATATTGTAATACCCTATGTAATGCCCCGCCAAGGCATCCAAAGAATTAACCTAAAGTTTCACTAAGTTCGATAACATTTTTTTTTTTGAAACATGAAAGTAAAACCATTCATAACATAGTAGTGAAAGCAACATAACATACATAATAGGTTACATTCTTCAAGGATCCCTTAACATTGAATCACATCTAATTTAATTATTAAGGATTCCATCTAATACTGCATCCACATAAAATAATAATAAAAAGTCCAATGCTCATACATTACATTTCTGAATGCTCAATCATCCACTATACATGCCATAGGGTATGAAAGGCTTAAAAGAATATACATGTGTGAAAATAAAATACATCTTCGTCCTAATTCTAATTCATGATGCAATAAAGTAAATGAAACCACATATCATACATGTTACATCATCATAGAAGATATAAACATCAATCATAAAGGATAACCAATTAACACAAACATAATTAACTAAGTGCACAATTCCTCCCAACCGTAAATAGCATCATTACACCATCGTGGGCCCTTTCCATCCCTCCATGTGTAACATTCCAAATCACAGAAGAGATCATCAATATTATCAAGGTAGGAATGTCACTCCTAAAACATACTACATCATATGCAAAAAAGAAATCTATCATGCAAAGTAAAGCATAAGATAACATCATCTAATAGATGCAAATCATCAATATAAGGATATGTGTCCACCATCATAATCCATGAACAGAATGAAGATAGATGCCAACAAAGAATGTATCAGCCATGGTGTCTCAATTAGATCTCAAATGGTAAGAGTGGAAAAGCACTATCACCCGACTACGTGGAACCTAAATGGTCCACTCCCACCGCGCTAAGGAGATAATCTCAAGTCCCAAAATAGGTTATCAAACCACATAGAAAAAACACTTTCTAAGTCCAAGAATCCTAAAAGTATACTAATCCAAAGGTTCCAATCACAAACCGACATCTAATTCCAGAGGCACACAAATACATGTAGGAAACTTACTATGCAAACAGAAAAGTGTCATCGCACGAATCACGCTAGAGTTACCCTGGTAGTCTCCCAATAGACCTTGGCCCCCTAGTGATCCCTATGCGGCCACTAGTATCATCTCATAAAGACAAGGCATACTACAGAATGCAAGGTTGCAACCAAGCATTCTCTCTACTCCCATCTTAGTCTGTACTAGCACTCGAGGCATGGGCGAGAACAAACAATTATCTTATTAGGTTCATTAATTCAGTATTAGGTGTAATGTTTTCATTCATTAAAACAACTTACAATGAGTTACCCTGGTAGCCTCTTAGGGCCCCAGCCCCCATTGCAAGCCACTTCCTAACACTGCTAGTAGATAACCTACTCTAAGCTCATGGAATAATAAATCACAAAGCACCACAATCCTATATAAGTGACTAGAAAAATACTAAAGAATATTCAATAATAAGAGCATCAAGTCTCCATGAGAAAAAGAAAAGCATCCATAGATAATCATGACCACAATAGTTCTCTATTGGCAACTGAAGGTATCACTGATAATCACAATAATCATTGGTTCTTAGCAAGCAACCAAAAGTATCTCAAAGTAATACTGATCGAAGACTCCAAAATGGTTGAGTCAAAACATCTCACAACATGACATCATCAAGATCAGATAAACAATTCAATCCCATCAAAGTAACTAGAAAGTAATCCAATTCAACTGATCAATAACTCATAAAAAGGTTACATAAATCACAGCTTAAACAAGAAGATTAAAGACAATATCAATCAGCATGCCATCACATAACCATGGTTGGGTTTAAAAGATCAAGATCAAAAGACATCATCATGACATCACAATCATAACCCCCGAGCCTCTGGTAGACATCCTATAATTGGTCAACAATCTAGTCAACCCAAAAACCCAAAACAAGAAGCATAAAGAAAACACAATGCAAGCACATGTTTTGGTTTTCTAAAATTACATAGTTGAATAAAGTGTGGAGGTCTCAGTTTTCATTTTTAAATTTAGATATCGAGAGGAGAAATTTGTATATTTTTACCTAACCCATGTATTTGTTTTGATGGATTAAAGTTTTTCCCCATGGCTCTTAGACTCAATTTTCTAATGGACATATTGTTATGTGCGAATGACCCTCGTCGATTTCCAATAGGACACATTGTAGATTTCAAACATGATCAATTACCAATTCTTTTCATTCATATCTTTCCTTCATAATTCAAATCGACTAAATAATTAAATTAAATCTATATTATTAAATTATAATGTTACAAAATAATTAGTTATTAAGAGAAATAATCTATTGATACAATTCATTTACAAAATATAATATTTATTAATTATTAATAACATATATATGTATGTATGTATGTATGTATGTATACATACATACATACATACATACATACATACATACATATATGTTTAACTAATAATATTTAATAATAATAATAATATTTAAAAAAATTATAAAAATAAATTGAAATGTAAAAATTTGATTTCACAACACATTTTTTAAACTGGCGTCATATATATTAAAGCCTGTGTATGCACCTGTCATTTCTATTTTAAACGACAACACTATAACGCGGGGTGTCGTGCAGGCCTGCTGACATAGGCCTGCGACAATACATTGTTGTAGAGCCTGTGGCAGTAGTGCCACCAACCACTGCCAAATATAAAGAGGGGTAGGGGTATGGGTCTGTCCCTCCCCGCCCCATTAAAATTTGTAATTTTTTTTTAATAAACATTTTCTAAAATGTTTCTCTCAGATGCGATTCCTTTTTTATTATAATGTTTTTGGCTGTGTTTTAATGAACACCGTTTCAACCACAATGTAAATGTGTGTGTGTGTGTGTATACACAAAGATTAATACTAAGCATTACAACATTTTTATAATAAACATACATACATATATATATATATATATGTATGTATGTATGTATGTATGTATGTATGTATGTATGTATGTATGTATGTATGTATGTATGTATGTATGTATATATGCAGATTTGCATAATTTAAAAAGAGAACATATACAGGGCTTTCTAATTTTATAAGTTAAGAATTTCTGTTTAAAATAATTGTTCTCTAAATTTACCCATTAATCCTTCTAATAGGTTTTTCCATACGCATCTGAAAACCCTAGCCCCATAGATTCCTCAGATCTACGCATGTGGGATTTTCTCATATAGAAATTTAACTACCCATGACAAAAATACATACAACCAAGATATTCAACATATGAAAATCCTTAGAAAGCATTCAGAAGGCAAGAAGAAGATAGGAAGTGCAAGAAGCAAAGTATCATAAGCCAAAATCACGAGTGCCTACCTAGACACTGATGCTAAATCACTTCTCCTCAGAATTTGTAGAGTAAGCTCCTTCCTTCTCCAACATTTTTGGGTCCTCCAAACATGCTCCTCGAGCTTCTAGGAGTGCCTGAATATATAGAACTCCCAAGAAACACCTAGAATGTCTCTAGAAACAACCAGAAGGTGTTGACAACTAAGCATGAGTCTTTTCCAACCTTCTAGATGAGTCACAAAGTTGTAGACACCATGTGCTTAATTTGTGTGCTAACTCTTGCGTTGTTGACATATGTGCAATCAAGAGGTGCGTTTACTCCTAGGTAGATTTATAACTTTTATTTTAATTCTTTTATTATTTCCATTATTATTATTTATTTATTATTTTATTAGTATTATAAATTTTAATTTATTTTATTTAATTCTTTTTCTCAATTAATTCCCATTTAATTAATTAAAATCAAAATATCAAAAGATCATAATATTATATTAATTTTTTCTAAAATAATTAAATTATTAATTAAATATTTTAATTTTAGACTTAATTAATAGAAAATTCACCAAAGACCTCCAAAATAAAATATGAAAACCCATCAAAGAACAACCCATACAAAATCAGTCTAAAGGGTTAGAATCATGAATTATGTTATCCGACACATTCAAAAGGTAAAATATCTCAGATACTTGTACTACCTCTCTAGGAAAAAAAGGTTTTAAGGGTTTAGGATTTGGACTTGAGAATTTATCTCCCCTCTATACCATTGAGATAGTGAGATAGGGTACGCTCATCCTGGCAATTTAGGGAAGTCAATACCTAGTACTTGCAACTTGCATAAAATCTATGCATGTACATACTATATATATATATATATATATATATATATATATATATATATATATATATATATATATATATATATATATATATATATATCTATATATATATATATGCTAAGCTAAACAGGAAATGGTAGGAAGTGGTGCATCGTGTAGATCTTGACTAGCAGGTAACTACGACTCCCTTCCTTAACCACATCAGAAATGCCATACATAAGAAACAAGCACGCACATCGTACGCATGCAAGAATGGGGTAAGTATCCATAAGAAAACACATGTGATAATAAAGCATCTAACCGATCATCATTAATACTGAGAATAATGTAATAATCATCATGCATTTATGAAATGTAGAATCTAAATAATCACATCATATATCAACTGAATCCATAGAACAATATTTGATAGTCTCAAAACAATGCTACTAACCATCAACATAAACTAGTCTAATAGAGTTTGACCATGATAGCAACAATGTGTCCAAAAAAATGTAAACGAGGGCAAGCACTACACCCTAGTGCAACCTTTGTGTCGTAGTTTACAGTTAATGTAAGGTTAATCTATATACATTCTAACTCACTCATTATATAGTTATGTTTAAAATCTTGTGACAATAATCAATAGGTCTAAATAGACCAGTCAAGTTAATGTTGAAATGGAGAGTTTAGCCTTCTCTTTTCAAAAGCTAGGTACACTAGGAACATATAATTTCTTAAAATATAAGCCTTGTGAGTTAGCATATAATATCTTAAAAGAGTTAAGTGCTACCTAACTATGTCCACCTACTAGGCTACCTACATACTCATATCAACAAGATCAAGACCCTTCAACTACTCACTCTAATGAATATGTAGTTCTGGTTTCTAATTTTTTTGATGTAGTTGTATTCCTATAACCAGTGGTGAGCTTCACTCACCTAATACAACTCTTTGCCATCATACACCCACTCTGGTGAATCAAACAATTTTATATAATTAAAATATTGCAATACCCTAGTGCAACCTTTGTGTTGTCATTTATAGTTAATGTAAGGTTAACCTATATACATCCTAAAGTTACTCCTCATATAGTTATATTTAAAGTCTTGTGGTAATACTCATGGCCATGCTACCTATTGAGTGAATTTTTTTAGTTTTTTTGTTGTGTCAAGATCTCTTTGTTTATATACATACATACATATACTGAGATCAGAAGGGCATGACAACAAAATCTTAGATCTTAATTAATCTCCACAATCCACAAGATCTCTCTATATACATACATACATACATACATACATACATACATACATAATATGTACATATACATACATACATACATACATATACATATGCATACATACATTTGCATATGCAATTTTGTCACCTTGAAATTTTTTATTTGGTCCTACTAGTTGGGAATAGTTATTTGTTCATTTTATTATACCAAATTTGATGATAGTTCTACAGGAATTTGTAATCAACCTAGCTAATCAGCAACTAGACCAATTTAACTAGGTTATAACTTATTTCTTTCTAAAAAAATCTGCTATGATATGCTTTTCTAAAATTTCTTGCCCATTTTTCTTGGTTTGCATTATTTTTGTGTAGGATCTTGAGCTAAGTCACTTAGCATGGGTTGAGCAAGTTTTATTGTTTTATTATTTGGATTCTAGAATATGGGCATTTTTTTAATCATTGGCTTTGTTCAAGTGCCAATTTTAATGAAGTAAAAAGGTGATTTTTAGGGTGGAAAGAACTATATAATGAAGAGGAAAACTTGAAAACTTGAATGTTGAAAAGCTAAAATGAAAGGTATTGAGGATCAAACACCTATGGTAGAGTTACAACACAATGTGAAGTTGATTTTAGATATAAACAAACAAAAAAAAAAACACAACATAAATCATTCCTCATTTGTTTTGATTGTGGAGAGCTACATGCAAAATATGGTGGAGAACTCTGAACGAAGGTGGAGAGCTCTGAACATTGGTGGAAATTTCATTGTCACTCCCTTGCGATCATTGCATTTCATTTTTGTACCCTTATGATCTTTACATTTTGTTGATGGGCCTTTGATGGAGATCAGTAGAGATATAGGATTTCGTTGTTGTGCTCTTGTGATCTCCATGCCCTTTCTTTGTGATTTCATTGCCATTTCATGCCCTTGTGATTTATGTGCCCTTTGTAGCACTACAACATTTGGGGTCAAATTGTGATGGTAATTTGCAATGATGATGTAATTTGTGATGCTCAGACCCAAATGTAGTAGTTCTTGCTCTACGATTTTATTCAAGGGGAGAAGAGGTACCTATGTAAATGTTATTTTCTTTCCCTTCTAAACATGTATCTCTTTATATTTCCTCTAGCAGATGATTAGAGAAGCTTCTCTTTATGTATATGTATATGTATATATACATACACACACATATGTGTGCATCTATGTATGCATGTATATATAGAGAAGCTTATCTTTATGTATATGTATGTGTATATATACATGCATATACACACACGTGTGTCTATGGGTAAAAGTACAAACCAATATCACCTTTTTACAAAAGGAAAAGAAAAACAAAAGTATAATTGTTCACCTTCAATGACATAAAACTAGTAGTACTATTTCGAATTTTAAAATGAAATAAACTAATAAAATGTGTAGAAATAGATGAAGTTTATGATTATAATTTTTCATAATTATTTGGAATAAGAATTGATATATTTTTATAATTATTAAAGTCAATTTTTAGTTGTTGAAAAACACTAAAAATTAGGGGTCTGGTTTCCACCACAAAATTATATGGAAATAAATGTATTTTTCTTTGATCTTAGATTATGTTATAGATAACATATATAGATAGAACAATCAAAAATACAATTTGTCTTTAGACTTATATTTTATCTTTTATAACGATTCAAATTTAAACTCACTTGAAATCGATAGATTTCATCTCCCACCACATTTTTATAAACAAATCTATTCTAACCAAAACAAAAGTTATACATTCTAGAATATGACTCTTGCCTCTAGAATGTCATATAATTTTTTTAAAAATTTGATATGATTTAATATTTTCTTTCTTTCTCAAAATTGACATCTTCTTGAGTGTTAAAATACATATAATTTTTTAACTTACAACATACTATATCTAATTAAAACACAATAAAATATATGTGAGAATATTCTTGACTTTGATCTTTGTAAAATGCTATTTATATGTTATTAAAAAAAATCATAAAATATAGTAAGAGTTATTGAAACATTAGTTTTCTGAAAAATATATTTTTCTTTAGTAATCAGATACAAGCTACTATAAAACATGTATTTAATAAACATTTCCAATTGGAAAGGTGTGAGACCATATATAAGTTATCTAGAATAAATTTATCTAGATCATATGTTTGAAAAGAATTAATTTTTAGATAGAAATACCCAAATTTGGTCATTCTGGTATGTCAGCCTGAAAGGTGACACAACTTTGTTCTTATACACATGCGCGCGCGCACACACACACACACACACACATGTATACATATGTATATACATACATATAAACATACATATATAGAGATCATAGGAGCATGAAAACAAGATGCAAAGTTACATATATAAATACACATATACACATAGATACATACATATACACATGTACATATAAAATTTTATCACCTTGGAATACTATATTTTCTCTTTACTCAATTACCAAGAGATAATATAATTTTTAAGTACATATTTCTACATACTTAGTTTGGTATGAATAGTTTTGATTGAATTCATCTGAGGAGAGTGAGTCTAGTCATGATGATAATGGATTGATTTATTGACTCTTTAGAGGAGAGAGACTTACAAAAGATTAGATATTGCTTATGGATATGGGATGATTCATTTGTGATGCCAATATATCATCCTCCATATTGAATTTTTATATCATGAATTTTCTAGATACAAATCACTAGACTTGTTCTTGTAAAATGGTGGGACTAAGATATAAACCTCAAACAAGGGTTGTGTGCTATGGTGGGGTAGGAGGAAGATGGTTGTGTGAATGGCTAATCAGGCAAGTTGTAGAAAATCAGGGTGTCAGTTGCAAGTAGTTTTCTTAATTTGATAATGGAATCAACTTTGAAAGCAGGATGATCAAAATTAGCATGTCCATCCTTATGATAGATGTCTCTATCTCATAATAGAAAATTACCTCAAACGACAAGTGACAAATTATTAAATATATGAAATATTTGAAGAACATTCACCTGTAATATTTTTGAAGGACAAAAATATAATTTGATGGAAAAATACATGAGCTATGTGGCTCCACATTATGGCTATTCCACTGTCTAGTAGTGGAAACTCTACACATTAAATATGAAGATCTTGAAATAAAAAAATGATAACTATTAGAGATCTATATTTGTGTTTTAGTGATAACAAATATATAGTCTAATTTCAAGAAAAATAATAATCTTACATACATACACACACACATATGAATATGATTAAATAAAATAAACAAGAGTAATAGTTGTAGCTATACAATTCTAGTATTATTGATTATGTTAAAAAAAATGTTCAATAAAACAAGTATGAAGTAACATAAATAGATCATCTGCTTGATCCTAGTATGACTTAATGTGAATGCATCTGATCATTACCTAGATGATATTATGCATGAGATCTTTACTCAATTACCAAGATATAATATAATTTTTAAGTACAAATTTCTACAAGCTTAGTTTGGTATGAATGATTTTGATTATGAAAGGATAATTTCTTGTGTGAATTCAAGACATGAATGGTTAATTTAATTTAGCATAATTACTATGCAAGTGTGTATGTATGCATGTAAAGTAGTTCACATAGTGAACTAATATACATACATACATGCACATATGCATACAATCATCATAATCAATTGTCCTTGAATTTGACCAAAGTTATTATATATGAACAAGATATACATGTTTAGAAGGAAAAGAAAATAATATTCACATAGTTACCTCTTCTCCCCTTGAAGAAAATTATAGAGTAAGGGTACATAAATCACAATGGAATGACAAAAAAAATTTAGACCTCCACTGGTCTCCACCAATGTTCGGAGCTCTCCACCCTCATTCAAAGCTTTCAACCCTCTTTCACGTGCAGCTCTCCATAATAAATCAAAATAAATGGGGAATGATTAATGTCATATTTTCTTTTCTTTTTTTGTTTATAATCCATAATCCACAATCCACAAGATCTCTTTGTATACATACATACATACATAGATACATACATAAATACATATATATACATACATATACATACATACATACATACATGAAAACAAAAATGCTCTTTCTAAGAGTTTACAATTGTTGAACAAAACTAATGTTCTATAAGAAAATGCATCTGAAGAACTATTAGCTTAGAAGCAAGATCATGGTGTTGAAACAATACAAAAAGTGCTTGACATGAGAGGTCTACACATGAGGATGTTGACCAATCTTGAAAACATGAATGGTGAAATGAAAGATATTGATAATTAAACACCTATGCTAAAGTTACAACACACTATGAAGTTGATTTTAGATAAGGTAGAGGCAGATACTCAGAAGTTTGATTATTAAAATATAAGGCATGAGAGCAAAGGAGAAGGAGAAGCTTTAGAAAGAGAATGAGAAGAAGCAACTTTAGAAAGAGACTGCATGATAGAAACAACAACTAGACAACATAGATGATATTATGGAAGCCAATGGATAAAATTCAAGAAAGTTTTATGGTAGGTACTATGACATTGGAATCACTTGCAAGTGTCTTTGACAATTTATAGTCCAAATATCAAATAAGTGTTTCAAGTATTAACATAGTCTCCTTACAATGATCCCAAGTATGAAATCCTTATAAGAGTGTTTCAAGGTTGGGAACCACTTCAACATCTTGTGTATGGTTTAAAGGTAATTTTGTTGTGACAGAGGCTTCTGCAAGGGAATGAGCCTCATGAATATGGCATTTACATAAGAGAAAAACTTTCTTCTTCAACTCCTTACACTTAAATATTCACTAAAGTTATTCTACAATTCCATACATATACAATTTTATCACCTTGGAAAACTATATTTGATCTTACTAGCTAGGAACAACTAATTATTCATTTTATTTAACCTAATTTGATGACAGTTCTATAGGAATTTATAATCAACCCAACCAATCATCAGCTAGATCCATTTAACTAGTTATGGCTAGTTTCTTTGTAAAAATATTTTCTATGATATGTTTTTGTAAAATTTCTTGCAAACTCTGCCCATTTTTTCTGATCTGCATTATTTTTATAGAAGACCTTGAGGTAAGTCACTTAGCACGGGTTGAGTGAGTTTCATTTTTTTATTACTTGGACTCTAGAATATGTATGCAGCTAGATCAATTTTTTATTGTGTAGCTAAGATGTAATAAGAACCTTAAAAAATATCTCTAAATATACATGTTTAGAAGGAGATATAAAGAGATACCCATTTAGAAGGAAAAGAAACCAACATTTACATGGCCTTGAAGAAAATTGCAGAGTTAGATCATGACAACAAAATCATAGAGAGAGGGCACAACATGACAACAAGATCACAAAGAAAGGGCATGACATGAAAACAAAACCATAGAGCAAGGGCATGACACAAAAATCTCAAAGTGATAATGAAACATAGAGATGATAAGGGCATGAAAACCAAATCACAGAGTAAGAACATAGAAACCAAATGTAGAGATATATCACAAGAATGAAAAAGATCAAGACCATATGGATAATCATGAGGCTCATTCCCTTGCAAAATTTATAACCCAGTTAAATATATGTATATATCAACCCAAGTAATCAACAACTAGACCCATTTAACTAGTTATGGCTTGTTTCTTTCTAAAAATATCTGCTATTATATGTTTTTGTAAAATTTTGTAATCCTCCACTAACAAAGATAAAACTAAACCATAAAAAAACATAAAGAACCATAATTTTTTTTTTTTATAATTTAATCATCATATTACAAGAACAAGTAGAATGACTTAATCATTCTCAATTCAAAGACCTCAAAATGAAAGATTATATCGTCTAAATAAATTTCCATAAAGATGTCTATACATAATGAGTTTAGTACAATAATGATGAACAATGTCATTCAAAGATGCCTAGGTTCGACACATGGACTTTACAACTATCAAATTCAATTTCAAGAAGTATCTTCAACAGTCTTCCTTAGCACTAGTTATTCAACTTGAACACCTGAAACATACACAAAAATGCACCACAACACAAAGAGGGCTCAGTACACACTGAGTTGAAAAGCGTAGTCCACCTGCATACATGTCAGAATAAACATATACGAAACCATAATGCAAATATCTGAACCACATATCATAGTGGGTTTCTAAATTTACTATGCAAGAAATAACATCTTCTAAACAATGCAAAATTCAACACGCACTAAGAATAACCAGTTAATGAACCATATATATACTGACATGTCATCACTATGGTGCTAAGATACTAACTCTGTATATGGTAAGCCCATAGACAACACATAGTGGGATTCTCTATAGTACTCGTGAAAAGACGCAATAGAGACTCGCCTTGTTCTCCGTACTTAACCTTACTGGTTTAAGTCATAGGTAAGGCCAATTATCTCTTATTTATAATTAACCCTCCCAATTCATCTTAAAATTTTCACTAAATTAATTAACTGATTAGGAAAAGTTGATATTTAGCCACCTCGATATACGTTCATTATAGCTATCCTCAAAATACACATCAAACAGATTTACAAAAGAATGTGCATGCAATAGATATAAATCAGTATACAACATGATACTACATCCTTTAATCTATTTGAAACATTTCTTATTCTACCAATTTCAAAAGTAACTTAGGTTACTATAACAATAGGAATACAACTATAACATTAAGATCTCATAAATATAATTAACTGGCATATCACATTAATGATATTTACCAAATCTTAATACTACAAAACTGAACTTTGCTGTCATAATAAACTAGATTACCACATACTGCCATAAAACAGTCTTCTATAGCAACCAATTAAACAATAGTTTAATCATTTCCATTATTTTCATACAAACATTACTAAATCTATAATGCTAAGCTATTATTTATCTTATTTCAAAATACCAAATAGCAATTCTAGTTATGACCAGCATAAAGATTTTAACCAATTTTCATCCCTACACCATCATGTTTGACAAAACTACTACCTAGATCTAAGTTGCATATCAGCAAAGGACAACTGAAATTTCAACATCATAAAATACTTCAAAGTCATAATCATATTAAGATGCCCAATTACACAAGGTAATGGCTATTCTATTAACAATTTTCCTATATATCGATGACCAAAATAACTATGCTGACAAAATAAAAATACAAATATGTTTTAAAATTGCAACAATATTTACTATCATAATGTCCATGACTGGTATCACATGATAGCAACCATTTAAATAACTAGATATCATATAACACTATAAACAATCATCAAGTGATTCAAACCACAACCTTCGTTCACAAACAACCAATTTAAATTCCTCCTTCTTTCTAAAGTTTGCTAAAGCAGAGCAATAGATCCAAATCAATGACTCTTAATACATATTTAAGAAGTCAAAACACAACTCTAAAGGAATTTGGTAAAATGACAATGCTTAATGACAGTTCATAAACCCCAAATAATTATCAATAGGTATTGACTAATTTAATTCCCATCGTAACACTCTATAGATCATGCTAATTTAACATAATTCAAATCTCAAGCTAACTGTTCAATAGAATGTCTCGCTTCTATACTAAGTAGAACAACATTGTTAACGTTTCAAGTCAACTGTTCGACATAATGTCTCAGCTCTCGACTGTGGTCTAGAGCTCATTATTTAAATTGAACTCGAGACAGAGGCCAAGCCTCTCACATTCTTATTACATAAGAAAGCTTTGATACATGGGAGCTCACAAAACTCGATAAATATTTTTAAAGAAAAACATATATGTTATAACCAAAGCTGTCAGTATGCTAACTGTTATGTGCATGCGTTTCTCATGTAGCTCGAGTCAAAGGAAAGACATGGGTATAAAATATAACCCAATCCATATAAAAAAAAACACAATTATATATGTCTAGAAACCATTTTAACATACAAACCAAATTCAAAACTAAAACCAAATCCATTATGTAACTACATCCCATGTTGTAAACCCTCTATATGACATAATGTCGACATCAAACATAGAGAAGAACACAAAAGAGTTCCTCAAATATATATGTAACTTGAAATGGGAAAAATTGATTTAAACACACACACATTACATGAACATACACCTTACCCACAGCCAAATATGAATGTTTACAGACCTCAGCACTTCAGATGCCCAACCCTACGAACACCCATACTTGGGTATCAATAAGCATGTATTCTTTTAAAACACAAATCTCTTATTTCCTTCATGAAACTAACACTACAAGAATCAGTAAAGGATTTAAGATAGAAAATGCCCCCTACTTGTAAAACTTAAGATGGAAGATTTCTCTTCAATCCAACTCGATGCCAAAACCCCAAAAGCTGAATCCAAAACTGGCAAGAAAACTCTGATGAAAATCTCCATCGAGCTTAACCATATAAGCAAGTTTCCCTTCCAACCAACAACCTTGCAAATGTTGATACCTTAGCAACAAGAACACAAATGCAAATCAAACAGAGTAATGCGGCCCAGTACTTGGCCCATAATCTGCAAAAACCCAACTCACAACATGAAATGGACGACTAAACCATCAGTGCCATAAATCCCCATGACAAGCATTCAATACACCATATGAATCAGAGTGCCATGTATTTGGCAGTACCAAGTCCACCGCCATGAATTTGGCTTCTAACAAAATGACTAAGTTTTCCTTCTTCCTAGCTATCGATACCCATTTAGGGTTACTTTAAATGCTTTCGTGGTAATTAAACCCCCTTTTTAAAACAAAAAGAAATATATATTCCAACCTCCACTTAGGGTGTTAGACCCTTTTAACAAAAAAAAAAACATACATATTTATATGAAAGAAAATTGCGGTTCCCTCAATTAACAAATTAATATGAATCATAAAAATGAAACCTTCTCAAGGGTATACACAATATAATAATTTAATCCCTTTACAGTCACATATATGAGAGTACAATGAAGAAGTTTTAATGCCTACATCATATTACCATCTAAATATATTTGCAACGTCAAGTTAACAAACAATATGAATTGGAATGTAGAAAACAATGAGTTAAAAGCATATTAAACATAATCGATATTCTGTCAACATGCAATCATTAATATGCCATATTCAAATCATAAAATCCTAATTCACATTTACTGCTAAAAACATAGTTCTACACAGAAAATACATTCAGCGTCAGTCTCATGATTCAATGATAGTAATATAACCAAGTTCTTCAGAAAATTCAAACATAACATCTAAAAGAAATATTATAATAGCAAGGTCCTAATTTGCAGAAAAACTCGAAGTAGTGGTCAGGCATGACACCCTCCCCCACTAGGTTTTGACTTTCTCCTGGAAGTCAGTAAACAAGAATGGATGAGCTGCTCTCATCATTTTAGTGTCCTCCCAGGTAGTAGATGTTTCATCGTTAGGGTCCCATAGGACCTTTACTTGCCTTATTTATCTCCCTCTTAAAATCATAGTTCTACTTTGAATTATTTGCACTGGTTCTAGCATGATTTGTCCATCCATAGTCTGCAAATTTTTCCAATCAAGTACGTGAGCAATATCAGGTATATACTTACGCAAAATTGAAACATGAAATACATTATGAATGCATGAAAGACTTGGTGGCAAGGCAAGTTTATAGGCAACTGGTCCAACCCATTTTAAAATTTCAAATGGACCCACAAATCTAGGTGCTAACTTGGATCCCTTTCCATAACAAATTGGACTCTTACGCGGTCTTACTTAGAGAAACACTTTATCACCTACCAACAATTGACGGCCAATTCTATGCTTATCAGCATATTTCCTCTATCTATCTTGAGCAGTAATAAGGTGCTCTCTGATCCTTTTAACTTGCTGCTCCAAATCTAGAAACATATCAGGTCCTAAAAGAGTCCTATCCTCCAAATTATCCCAACTGAGAGGCGTCCTACAAGGTCTACCATACAATGCTTGAAATGGTGCCATACCTATGGAACTGTGATATCCATTATTATAAGAAAACTCTACCAAGTGTAGATACTCCTCCCATTTATTCTATCTATCCATTATGTACATCCTAAGCATGCCTTCCAGAATCTGGTTGACATGTTCAGTTTGTTCGTTTGTCTCTGGGTGATAAGCTGAACTAAAATTCAACTGAGTACCTAACTCTCACTGCATGGATCTCCAAAGAGAAGATGTAAACACTAGATCCCTATTAGAAATAATCTTTTTAGGAATACCATGTAACTTAACTACCTGCTCCATATATATCTTGGCAACCGTTGCTACATTATAGGATGATCTAACTAGGATAAAGTGGGCAACCTTAGAAAAATAGTCCACTACCACCATAATAGTGTCATGCCTATGAGTTGTAATAGGTAATCCAGTAATAAAATCTATAGAAATGGTGTCCCATTTCCATTCTAGAATATTATGTGGCTGCAATAATCCTGCAGGGTGCTGATGTTTAGCCTTAACTCGTTGACACTCCAAGCATCAAGCCACAAAATTTGCTATGTCTCTCTTCATTCCAAGCCAATAATAATGCTGCTTAACATTAGCATGTATTTTCTTGACACCCAAGTGAGCTAAATAAGGTGTTTTGTGGGCCTCAAACATAATCATATTTCTTAGATCACCCGACTCATGAACGTACACACTTCCTCTAAAAAGCAGTAAACCTTCAGAGTTTACTGAATACCCCTCAAAATGCCCTTCCAAGATGCTTCCACTATCAATAACAGCTTTAACATCCTGAAACCAATGATCTGCAGAAAGGTTATGCAAAATCTTATCCTTAAGATCCACTGTTAGGATCAAAGAAGATAATTCATGTTGCCTTCTGCTAAGTGCATCAGCAACAACATTCTCCTTCCCTTGCACATAACTAATCCCAAAGTCATATTCACACAGGAACTCCATCCATCTTTGTTGCCTAGCATTGAGGTCTAGTTGTGTGAATAGATATTGAAGGCTTCGGTGATCAGTATGTAACTCAAATCGTTGACCCAAAAGAAAAATGTTGCCACTTAGTCAAAGCATGCATGATCACCACAAGTTCAAGATCATGAGTAGGATAATTCATGTCATGACTCTTAAGCTTTCTGGACTCATAAGCTATAACATGTCCTTCTTGCATCAACACTGCCCCTAAGCCATCCAATGATGCATCAGTGCAAACCACAAACTCCTTAGCTGAATCAGGAACTGCTAGAACTGGTGCACTGGTCAAACATTCCTTAAGTTTCTAAAATGCTACCTCGCACTCCTCTATCCACATAAATTTCTTCCCTTTTCTTTGAAGAGACATGATAGGATGTGCTATTCTAGAAAAGTTTGACATAAATCTGCAATAATATCTTGGTAAGCCCATGAAACTTCGGACCTCAGACACGTTCGCAGGTGCTGGCCAATCTACAATAGCCCAAATTTTGGATGGATCTACAAAAATTCCATCCCCTGAAATGATATGACCTAAGTAAAAAATCTTTGATTGGAAGAATTCACACTTCAAAGGATTGGCATACAATCTATTCCTACAAAGGCACTCCAAAACTTGCTTTAAATGCTGGTCATGCTCCTCAACAGTGTAAGAATACACTAAAATATCATCCAGAAAGACCGCTACGAACTTATCTAGGAAAGTTCTAAGCACACCATTCATTAGGCTCATAAAGACAGAAGGTGCATTTGTTAACCCAAAAGGTAATACTGTGAATTCATAGTGCCCATACCTAGTGCGAAAAGCTGTCTTATGAATATCAGCTTCATAGATTCTAAGTTGATGATATCCGAATTTCAAATCAATCTTTGAAAAGAATCGGGTACCCTTGACTTGATCAAACAAGTCATCAATTCTAGGCAAAGGATACCTGTTCTTAACAGTGACGTTGCTTAACTATCTATAGTCTATGCAAAGTCTCAAAGAACCGTCCTTCTTCTTGACAAAGATTACCGGAGCACCCCAAGGTGATACACTAGGACGAATCAAACCTTTCTCTAAAAGCTCCTCCAATTGAAATTTAAGTTCAACCAGCTCTTGAGCTGTCATTCTGTAAGGAGTCTTGGAAATTGGTTTCGTTCCTGGCACTAAATCAATCCGAAAATCAATTTCTCTTCTCAGAGGTATTCTTGGAATTTCTTCAACAAATACATCCGAAAAAATTTGCAAGACTGGATGATGGCAAGAAGAATCTTTATCCATGGAATCATCTAAGTCATTTACCATTATGGCAAACAAACTGCAACCTTTTCGAGCACACCTTGCTAATTGCTTGGTAGAAATTATCTGCAAAGAGATGGGTCTCTTGATTCCAGCAATAACCCTAGCTGATCCAACATCATCTAAACAAGTGATTTTCTTATCCTTGCAATCCATAACAGCTTGATGTTGTTCTAACCAATCCATTCCAAAAACTATAACATATGATCCTAAAGGTATAACCCTAAGGTTTGCTGAAGTAGTAAAATGTTTCATTTGAATCTTACAGTCAGAAGCAACTATATCAGTGTTCACCCTAGAACCTGACGCTAACTCCACTTGCCATCTATTCCTTGCCTTAACCATAGGAATTCCACTATATGCAACTAAAGCAAAAGAAATAAATGAATTTGTAGCTCTAGAGTCAAATAAAATAGATACTTTCATACCTTGAGTATTACCCTGAGCTTCAATAACCATGTTTTGATGTTCGGCCTGCTTCTGATCTAGGTAGCAAAAACACGGTGGTTCTTGACAGAATCACCAACTGTCACTTCAGACCTAGCTAGCTTAGGTCCAACCTTTGGCTTGTCCCAATTAGGGCATTGAGACTAGTAATGACCTATCTGACCACAATGATAACACTCAATAGATTTCTAGAATCCCATATTCTGACCATTACTTTGCACACTTTGAGGTGGTTGAGATGGTCTAGGCCATTCTGAACCCTTGGAATTCTTATCAAACTTCCTCTTCTTGAATTTCTCCACTGAAAATCCTAATTTCAAACTATTCTAAGGAGGCTTTTGATTCTTACTGGCATTCAGGGTAGGTAGATCCATGCTGGTTTTGTATGAAGTCCCATGATAGCCAGACTTCATCTCAATCAGCTTTGCTCACTCCGAAGCTTCCTGCATAGACACAAGTTTGAAAGTTCTCACTTCCTCCCCGATCTTGGGCATAAGCCCCCTGATGAAATGATGTATCATGGCTTTATCATTTTCTGCCGAGCCAAAAAAAAATTTTAAGCTCATAGAACCTATGCTCATAAGCTTCCACTGTAGAGCCATACTGCATAATCTAAAAGAACTCCTCTGCATGGGCCTGATGCCAATATTCTGACATGAACCTCTCCTTGAAACGCTCTACAAAGAGCTCCCAAGTAACTAAAGAGATATCAATGCCAAGCTTCTCCAACTTCTGTTCCCACCATAAGGAATTGAATCCCCTCAAATGCATAACCGTCCATCTTACTTTCACATTACTCACGTAACAGTGTAAGATAAAGCACTGCTCGATATTCAAAAACCAAGCCTTTGCTGCTGTACCCTATTCTGTACCATAAAATAGTAGTCCTTTAACCTCAAAAATATCCTTGAGCTAAGCTCTAGCCACTGGATCATTCTCTACAGGAAGATTAATACTCTGCACAAAAAGTATCCTAACATTCGTACCCCCACCAGGAATCTGGTTGTTCATCTCAATATTATCGAGATGTTGCAGTATCCATTGAAGTACCATAGCTTGATCTACCTGGTTATCTTGGTTGTTTCCAACCCCAGCATTTTGATCAAACTGATCATCCCCAACATTTCTCTAGTGCCTAGGACCTCTACCACGGCCCCTGCCCCTACCTCTGCCTCTACCGGCAAGGTTATCTTCAGAAATAACGCGACCTCAAGTTCCTCTAGTGACAGGAGGCATGATAACAACCTAAAAACAATTAATTGTTAATAACACATCGAAGACAAGAAAAACCCTAAAACCCAAGAGTCTTGGTTAGTCTAACCGCACTTTGATACCAAAATGTAATGCTCCATTAAAAAAGATAAAACTAAACCATGAACAAACATAAAGAACCATCAAAAAAAAATTTATTTAATCATCATATTACTAGAACAAGTACAATGACTGAATCATTCTCAATTCGAAGACCTCAAAATGAAAGATTATATCATCTAAATAAATTTCCATAAAGATGTCTATACATAATGAGTTCAGTACAATAATGATGAACAGTGTCATTCAAAGACACCTAGGTTCAACAAATGGACTTTACAAGTATCAAATTCAATTTCAAGAAGTATCTTCAACAGTCTTCCTTAGCACTAGTTATTCAACTTGAACACCTGAAACATACACAAAAATGCAACACAACACAACGAGGGCTTAGTACACACTGAGTTGAAAAGCATAGTCCACCTGCATACATGTTAGAATAAACATATACAAAACCATAATGTAGATATCTGAACCACATATCATAGTGAAATTCTAAATTTACTATGCAAGAAGTAACATCTTTTAAACAATGCAAAATTAAACTCGCACTAAGAATAACTAGTTAATGAACCATATATATACTGAGGTGTCATCACTATGGTGCTAAGATACTGCCTCCATATATGGCAAGCCCATAGACAACACATAGTGGGATTCTCTATAGTACTTGTGAAAAGATGCAATAGAGACTCACCTTGTTCTCCGTACTTAACCTTACTAGTTTAAGTCATAGGTAAGGCCAATTATCTTTTATTTATAATTAACCCTCCCAATTCATCTTAATTTTTTTACTGAATTAATTAACTGAATAGGAAAAGTTGATATTTATCCACCTCGATATATGTTCATTACAGCTATCCTCAAAATACACATCAAACAGATTTACAAAAGAATGTGCATGCAACAGATATAAATCAGTATACAACATGATACTACATCCTTTAATCTATTTGAAACATTTCTTATTCTACCAATTTCAAAAGTAACTTAGGTTACTATAACAACAGGAATAAAACTATAACATTAAGATCTCATAAATATAATTAACTGACATATCACATTAACGATATTTACCAAATCTTAATACTACAAAACTGCACTCTGCTGTCATAATAAACTAGATTACCACATACTACCATAAAATAGTCTTCTACAGCAACCAATTAAACAATAGTTTAATCATTTCCATTATTTTCATACAAACATTACTAAATCTATAATGCTAAGCTATTATTTATCTTATTTTAAAATACCAAGTTGCAATTCTAGTTATGACCAGCATAAAGATTTTAACCAATTTTCATCCCTACACCATCATGTTTGACAAAACTACTACCCAGATCTAAGTTGCATATTAGCAAAAGACAACTGAAATTTCAACATCATAAAATACTTCAAAGTCATAATCATATTAAGATGCCCGATTACACAAGGTAATGGCTATTCTATTAACAATTTTCCTATATATCGATGACCAAAATAACTGTACTAACAAAATAGAAATATAGCTATGTTTTAAAATTGCAACAATATTTACTATCATAATGTCCATGACTGGTATCACAGGACAACAACCATTTAAATAACCATATATCGTATAACACTATAAACAATCGTCAAGTGATTCAAACCACAACCTTTGCTCACAAACAACCAATTTAAATTACCTCCTTCTTCCTAAAGTTTGCTAAAGCAAAGCAATATATCCAAATCAATGACTCTCAGTACATATTTAAGAAGTCAAAACATGGCTCTAAAGGAATTTGGTAAAATGACAATGCTTAATGACAGTTCATAAACCCCAAATACTTATCAAGAGGTATTGACTAATTTAATTCCCATCGTAACACTCTACAGATCATGCTAATTTAACATAATTCAAATCTCAAGCTAATTGTTTGATAGAATGTCTCGCTTCTATACTAAGTAGAACAACATTGTTAACGTTTCAAGTCAACTATTTGACATAATGTCTTGGCTCTCGGTTGTGGTCTAGAGCTCATTATTTAAATTGAACTCGAGATAGAGGCCAAGCATCTCACATTATTATTACATAAGAAAGCTTTGATACATGGGAGCTCGCAGAACTCGATAAATATTTTTTTTAAAAAACATATATGTTATAACGAAAGCCCCCAGTATGCTAACTATTATGTGCATGCATTTCTCACATAGCTCGACTCAAAGGAAAGACACGGGTATAAAATATAACCCAATTCATATAAACAAAAACACAATTATATATGTCTAGAAACTGTTTTAACATACAGACCAAATTTAGAACTAAAACCAAATCCATTATGTAACTACATCCCATGTTGTAAACCTTCTATATGACATAATGTCAACATCAAGCACAAAGAAGAACACAAAAGAGTTCCTCAAATATATATGTAACTTGAAATGGAAAAACCTAATTTAAACACACACACATTACATGAACATGCACCTTACCCACAGCCAAATATGAATGTTTACAAACCTCGGCACTTCAGATGCCCAACCCTGCGAACTCCCATACTTGGGTATCGATAAGAATGTATTCTTTTAAAACACAAATCTCTTATTTCCTTCATCAAACCAACACTTCAAGAATCAGTAAAGGATTTAAGATAGAAAATTCCCTCTACTTATAAAACTGAAGATGGAATATTGCTCTTCAATCCAACTCGATGCCAAAACCCCAAAAGCTGAATCCAAAACCGGTAAGAAAACTCTGTTGAAAATCTCCATCTAGCTTAACCACATAGAAAGTTTCCCTTCCAACCAACAACCTTTAAAATGCCAATACCTCAGCAACAAGAACACAAATGTAAATCAAACAGAGTAATGCGGCCTAGTACTCGGCCCATAATCTGCAAAAACCCAACTCACAACAGGAAATGGCTGACTAAACCATCGGTGCCATAAATCCCCATGGCAACCATTCAATACACCATATGAATCAGAGTGCCATGTATTCGGCAGTACCAAGTCCACCACCATGAATTTGGCTTCCAACAAAATGACTAAGTTTTCCTTCTTCCTAGCTATCGATACCCATTTAGGGTTACCTTAAATGCTTTAGTGGTAATTAAACCCCCTTTTTAAAATAAAAGGAAATATATATGCCAACCTCCACTTAGAGTGTTAGACCCTTTTAAAAAAAAATAAACATACATATTTATATGAAAGCAAACTGTGGTTCCCTCAATTAACAAATTAATATGAATCGTAAAAACAAAACCTTCTCAAGGGTATACACAATATAAGAATTTAATCCCTTTATAGTCACGTATATGAGAGTACAATGAAGAATTCTAAATACCTGCAGCATATTACCATCTAAATATATTTGTAACGTCAAGTTAACATACAATATGAATTAGAATGCAGAAAACAATGAGTTAAAAACATATTAAACATAATCGATATTCTGTCAACATACAATCATTAATATGCTAGATTCAAATCATAAAATCGTAATTCACATTTACTGCTAAAAATATCGTTCTAGATAGAAAATACATTCAACATCAGTGTCATGATTCAATGACAGTAATATAACCAAGTTCTTTAGAAAATTCAAACATAACATCTGAAAGAGATCTTATAACAGCAAGGTCCTAATTTGCAGAAAAACTCGAAGTAGTGGTCAGGCATGACAAATTTCTTGCGAACACTTCCCATTTTTCTTGGTCTGCATTATTTTTGTGGAGAATCTTGAGGTAAGTCACTTAGCAAGGTTGGGTGAGTTTTATTTTTTATTATTTGGATTCTAGAATGGGTAAAAGCACAAACCTGTGTCACCTTTTATAAAGAAATGAGATATCAAAATGCGACAGTTCAAAATTAATTTTTTTAAAAATGGTATTTGTGTTTAGAATTTTAAGATGATGTAAACTGATGAAATGTGTAGAGTTGGATGAATTTTTTGCCTATAATTTTTATAATTTTTTAGTAAGAATTTATTCCTTTTCTTTTATTTTGAAGTCCTTTTTTTATCTATAAAATATATAGGGTGTATTTCCCATCAAACAAGTATATGGAAATCATATTTTTTTGTTCTAATTTAAAAATATCTTATAGATGACATGTATAGCTAGGGAACAAAAAAAGGAATAATTATTTTTTATGTATATTTTCTTTGTTATAAGTACTCAAGCTCGACCTTATCAAAATCCAATAGTTTTTTCCTCTCATCAAAACTTTCCTATCAAATCTACACCTTTAAAAAAAAATTACATATTTGTGAAGAGGACTCTCTCCTCTAGAGATAAATATAAATCTTTTATGTTTTTGTTATGATTTACTATTTTTCCCCCTTTTTTGAGGGAGCATCTTCTCAAATGTTGAAATATTGACTTATAATATTTTGAAATTATAACATATAATAGCTTATCAAAACACTAAAAAATTTATATACTGATGATATTGAATCTGATATCTATAAAAGGGTACTTTTAGTTTCTGAAAAAATTTGGGTTTTGATAGAGAAATAAGATTTGACCAAAATAGGTTTGGTATCCTAAAAAATGACATCGATCTTTGCTTTTACCCAAATATATATGCAACTAGATCAATTTTTTCTATTTTCTAGCTAAGATGTAATAAGAAGCTTAAAAAATATCTTTAAATATACATGTTTAGAAGGAGATATAAAGAGATACCTATTTAGAAGGAAAAGAAACCAACATTTACATATCCTTGAAGAAAATTACAGAGCTAGGGCATGGCAAAAAAATTGCATAGCAAGGGCACAAGATGGAAATGAAATCACAAAGAAAGGGCACAACATGGAAATAAAATTGTAGTGTAAGGGAACAACACTAAAATCAAAAAGCAAGGGCACACCAATAAAATATAGAGATGACAAGGGCATGAAAACCAAATCATAGAGCAAGGGCACAATAATGAAATGCAAAGATATATCACAAGAACAAAATGCACCAAGCGCAAGGTCATGATGACATTCATAGCTCTCCACCCTCATATGGAGCTCTCCAGAATCAAAATAAATGGAAAATGATTTATGTCATGTTTTCTTTTCTTTTTCTTATACTTATGTAAGTGTCACAAATATGATTCTCAGGTTGGTATTGTGACAGTGTTGGGGAAAATTGTGAAAAAAACATGAAAACCACCACAAATGAGACCATCATCACAAATTTCCAATGCAATTTGACTATAAATGTTGTAGTGATTCTTTATAAACTTAATTGTTAAGTTATGGTGGATCAGAGAATAAGATTTTTGAGCATGAATTAATTTTGACTTGTTGACAAGGTTTAGTTGTCCAAGCTCCTAGAAGATGTTGGAAACTAAATGACCTACTCAAGAAAAAAATATGATGGAGGCTTCAAAAAATAAGATTTAGTTTCTAAATTCTAACACTCCCCCTTTGTCTGAGCCATCAAAAACAAAATCACATGATCATGCTTGATCAACTACTCCTAGATTCTCTCAACCACTAAAAATTTCCAATGCTTAAAGGTTTGGTGAAGATGTATGTTAGCTGGTTCTTAGACCTACAAAACTCTAAATGTATTTCACCATTTTCAACCTATTCACAAATAAAATGATATATGGTTCCTATATGCTTATGTCTACCATGAAACACCTTTTTTCTATTAAATTAATGGAAGAAATATTGTCACAAAATATAGTGGTTTCTTCCTCTTGTTCTTCTTTTAAGTCATCCACTATTATTTTTATCCAAACCACTTGACATGTTGCTACATTTGTTTCTATATACTCAACCTTGGCTATAGATTGGACAACTAAGGGTTGCTTCTTGGAAGCCCAAGAAATTAAACCAGAACCCATATCTAAAACATGACCAAAAGTATTCTTTATATCATCTAAACTTCTATCCCAACCACTATCTATATAACCAACTAGCCTAGAATAACTTTTAGTGGTATATAAAATACCATATCCCTTGGCCCCTTTCACATACTTTAGGTTTCGAGTGAGTATAATTCCAGTGAGTATCCTTTGGAGTTTCCATAAACCTAGAAATCAAACTCATTGCATGCATAATGTTGGGTCTAGTTGTTATTAAATAGATAAAGCTTCCAACCAAACTTTTAAACATAGTTGGATTCACACTACTGCTACAATTTTCTTTACTCAACTTAAGAGATGCAACTATTGGTGTTGGGATTTTATTGCAGTTCATCATTCTAAACCTTTCTAAAATCTGATTTTCATACTCCTCTTGAGAAAAAAATGTACCATGATTCATTTGTTTAACTTCTATGCCTATAAAGTATCTCAAGATTCCTAAATCTGTCATTTCAAACCCATCCTTCATAGCCTTTTTGAAATCAAGAATAATACAATCACCATCCCTAGTAAAAATAGATCATCAACATATAAGACAATAATTACAATCTTGCCATCTATTGCCTTAATATAAAGAGTATCCTCACCATCATTTTTGCTGAAACCATTGCTCAAAAAATATGAGTCAATCCAATTATACCATGCCCTTGGTGCTTGCTTCAGCCTTAGCACTTTCTTTAGCCCATAAAGAGATCTCTTTAGTCTATATACTTTATCTTCCTCACTTGAAACTTCATAACTAGGATGTTGACCCACATAAACTTCTTCTTTCAATACACATTAAGGATGGTGGACTTTACATTCATTTGAAATACCTTCAACTTGTGTTCAGCTACAATTTCTATGACAACACACATTATTTCCATCCTTCCAATAGTTTCATATGTCTCTTTATAATCTCTCTACCAAATTGTTGTTTGTATCTCTTGACCACCAAATGTGCTTTATGCTTGTCTATTTTTCCTTTAGCATTACACTTGGTCTTATATACCCATTTCAAACCAATAAATTTTTTATTGGGACTCAATTTAGTAAGCTCCCAAGTTTCATTTCTTTTTATAGCATCTAGTTCCTCATCCATGGCCTCACACTATTTTACTTCTTTCACAAATTCTTCAAAGTTAACTAGATCACTATGAAAAAATAATGGAAAAATTAACATTTTCATCATAATCATTATACCTTTCATCTTGGTATATCTCCCTTAGAATTATAGCCTATCTTGGTAAAATAGAGGTGAGAGTAGGATTAGAATTCTCACTACTACCACTATGTTGAGTAGGTTGAGTCTAGAGTTGTCTAGACCTATCAAAAAATCTTTGTATGTTATTTTGAAGTTGTCTAGGCCTATTCAAAGATGACTATCTAGCTATCTCTAGTTATTTTTCTTACCACCTATTTCTATTAGGAGTATTCTTGAGCTCTCTAATTCCATTAGTTTCTATTGTTGCTTCATCTTGTTGATCATCCAACTTATCATCTTCATTACTAATAGGTACTTACTTGAAGTTCTAGATGATGCATCCATCAAGACATTCCATGACTCATTCTTTAAAAACTTAGCATTGAGCTTGAAATGATGATCTTCTTCATAAAAGGGTTATACAATCTATATGCCTTGTATTTTGAAGTATAACCTATAAAAATACACTTCTCACCTTTATCATAAAACTTTTATCTTTTCTCCTTTGGTACTTGTGCATATGCTACACACCCAAATACTCTCAAGTGTTCAATTGTCCATCTATGTCTTGCCCATGCCTCAAGAGGTATCTTATCATGGAATGTCTTTGTAGGATTTCTATTAATCAACTAAATTTTTTTTGCTACAACCTCTCCCCAATATTCAAGTGGAAGACCTTTTTCTTTAAAAATACTTTTTTTCTATCTCAACAATAGTTCTATTCTTTCTTTTAGCCACTCCATTTTGCTATAGAGTATAACTAGTTGTTAGCTCATTCGTTATATCATTTTTCCTGCAAAAATTTACAAAAATATTGGAGGTATACTCTCCTCCTCTATCTAAACTTAAAATTTTAATTCAATTTCCACTTTCCTTTTCATCCGAAGTTCTCTAAAAACTTATTAAAAGCTTCATAATTATTTTTCAGAAAATATACCCATGTTCTATGACTATAATCATCAATAAAGGTCATAAAATAAGTGCTCCCTCCTATGGAAGTAACTTTCATAGGGCCTACCAAATTAGTATGCACCAACTCTAATGGTGCTCTAGCCCTTATGGAATTACCATAATTAAAGGGTAGACTATGTTTCTTACCAAAAATGCAAGCCTCACACTTACTACTAGACTCTACAATACTTAGCAAACCATCCACCATTCTTTTCTTGGATAAAAAATTCAAACCCCCATAGCCAAGATGTCCATACCTTATGTGTCATAATTTATAAGGGTCTTCAATCATGCTTTTAAAAGCTAATTACTTTTGTACTAATGTATATACTTTCTTGGGAGGTGTATCGACAAATTGAGAGTTGAAACATGTCTCAATCTTTAATGGAAACATCTAGTTTTTTGTCAGTTGGACTACTACAATAGATTTCTTTCTCCCATCTTTCTCATGAGTGACACACTTGTAATTCTCCAACAAAACTTTGTATCCATTCTAAATGAGCTGTCCAACATTCATCAGATTGTGCTTATACTAGGCACAAAATAAACATTTTAAATTTCTTTCTTTTCACTTTTCTTAGTGTAGATCATAAAAGTATTTTTCCCACAATAGGAATAGTTCCATTGTTCCCCATCCTAATTTCAGATTTATAATTCTTATCAATGAAAGAAAAAAAAATTTCATACCACTCATGTGGTTACTACAATGGCTATCTAAGTCCCAAACTTCAGGGCTACCTTTCTTCACCAATATTGCACATGATGAAGGTTTTATTATTATTTCTTTCTCCAAAATTTATGTCAGTAATATTAACATGTTGTTCTTGCTGGTTACTCTATTTTTAGCATCATTCATTTGCATAATGCCCTAACTTGTGGCAATAATAACATTCAAAATTTCTCTTATTAGAGTTGTTATTTCTTCTTCCTCCCCAGGGGCTATTCTGAGAACTACTTGTGGAGCTTTCTCCTCCAAAATTAATTTGTCTAGAGTTTTCACATCCCCTTCCTCTAGAACCACATCTAAATTTGTTTCTTCCTCCCCCATTATCTCTTACATTGGCTTGAGTTCTGAAAGAGAGCTCTTGAGAATAATTTTTTGATCTATTAATACAGTAATTGTGAGTATGAAAAGATCTCATGAACTTATTGTTAGTGTAAATAATTAATTATTATTACACTTTACCTAGGTTTATTTAGGTTAAATGTATTATTATATAGACACCTAGGAGTATGCGTAGTCATATGAGTTGTCTTGTTGACAATATAGGAGTTTGCATATTCATATGAGTTGTCATGTAGAAAACACAGTTGTTTTTACTCCAATTGAGCACATGGTGTCTACAACATCTCTTTATGAGATACAATTATGTAAGCTTATCCTCTCCTCATCGTACAAACTCCTATGATCAATGGAGGATAATCCACTCTTGGTGGACATGTGTTTAGTTGTGAGGCTTACCACTTTACTGACTCCTAGTCATTTTATATGCCTTTATATATAGGCACTTCTAGTGTGTATGTACATGATATTCATTCTCATTATTGTTATTATGATCATCCATTTTTGGTCTATATTGTGCTAGTGCTTGAGCTTCTTGATCTTGGTGTTATTTTTTCCTAAGGAAAATTCTTACATGGTATTAGAGCGATAGGAGATCTATTCACATAGCCATTGGAGACCATTTTTGCTTCACCTCTCAGAAGGCCATGATTTAGATTTGGAGTAGTTGCAATTATAAGGAGCTTCTAGTGCCAAAGTGGACCTCACCATTGCATCTAGAGCATTGATTCAATGAATTTTGACTATAAATTTTCCTACCCTAGGCCATAGTCAAATCTAAGGCAATTTTTTTTTCAAATCAGAACCCAAAGGCCTGATATGCAAAATTGGTATGATCTCTTCAGATTTGTGCAATTAATTTTTAGATTTGTATTTTTTATTTTGCATCTCTACATTTTTTTTCTAATCTATATTTTATTCGAATTTTTTTCAGCCTTTATGTTGATAGGTGAGCAATTTTTATTATAGGAAGGCCAAGCAATCAAACCCTAGCCATTTGCAGTTTGACATAGTCTACAAATTAGCTTCTACACAAACCAGAGGACTTCACATCATAACCGATAACTAGCAATAAATTAGCAATGAAATTCAACAATATCAATGGTCTCAACATCGAATTAACTTCTATGGCCCCATGGTTTTATACAATATTGTTCTAAATATCACCACAGATGTGGGATTAAACATCTCCCAACTACTAGCAATCATTGCCCCCACTAGCCACTTTGGCTCCACTACTAGCCACCACACTTCGATAGCCACTTTGCTAACCTCCCGCTGGTGACCTTGGTAACCTTCTCCATCAGTGATGAACTCCCAAAAAATGCACCACCGGCTAAACATCTCCTAGCCCTACCAAGATTTTTAGATCTGCCACATCTACATCCCACGTGACTACAACATCAAGTGACTCAACCTACCAAGGAGCTACTTTTGGGCATGTCAGCTACCTGACATGTCATCCGTAAAGTTCTGCCATGTCATCAGACCACACTGCCATGTAAGTCATTTGGCTATCTTTTAGCTAATGTCACCATTTCATGAGCCTAAAATTCATGGGTATTTGACCATCACAAGTAGGCCATATTATACTATCACAATAGTCATTTGGACATCAAATTTAACCCCTCACCATATGTATTTTTGATTTGATAGTCTAACTTTAAGAAGCTATATCTCAATCATCTAGACTCCAAATCATGTGCAATTTTTTTATTTGGGCTAGGATTTCCTAAAATTTTCAATGGTGCTATTATTTTTTAGTTTTGGTACATGGATTTGTTAGAAAAATCATTTTTGGTAACTATACCTATCTAATCCTACATTTTGCAACTTCAAATGCTCTGTACAGGCTCATTTATACACATTTTCTAGTTCCTTTTTTTTTTGAAAGTACATAATTTTTCATTTACTTTCCATATCTATAATTAGATTATAGGCTTGTGTGGATAGAAATACCACTTTTACAAATAGGTCCTTTTTTGCATTGTATTACTTTGATCAAACTTCAAAATTATTATATATCTAAGCTACATTGCTAAGTACCAGATTTGAACTCTAAGAGGAGATTGTAAACAACAAAATTAGAAGTCAAATTTTGTCTATTTTGACAAGTGGCCTATTGTAAATGCACTACATATAAAGTTCCTAAAGCATTCATTTGGGGGGATTGAGTGAAAAGGGAGGGTGTGTCTTGAGTTTTTTTGTCTCCTTGCTATTGTGCTCTTTCTTTTGCATTATGGTTTCTTTTTCTAAGTTAACACCACATAATTATGCTACTTGGAAAGAAAAGATAAAGGAACCATTAGTTGAAAAAGGTTTACTACATTATGTAACTAGTGTACAAAGAAACCTGATGATGATGCTAATGAGTCTCATAAAGAAGACTGAGCATCAAAACAAGAAATGGTATTAGGAACCTTCTTAAGAATATCTCAGATCTTGTCAAATATCACATCAGGAACATTACCAATCTAATAGAAGTTTGGGATAAACTTGAAGCATTGTATGGGATAGTAGATTAAGATATGGCATATACTATTGAGGACAATCTTCTCAAATTGGATCCTAGGAATTTCAACACCATCAAAGATTATCTTACCCAAGTAAACATGTATAAGGCACAACTTAAGGATTGCGGTAAACCCATTAAGGATGGAAAGTTGATCAAACATGCGATGACTCATCTTCTTCCTAAATATGACACTTTTGTTTCCAGTTATAATACTCACAAGTTAACAATGGGTAGTGCCTTCACTAAGTCTTCATTGAAGTCATTTTTAGGAATGCTAGTCTTAGAACATGAAAAGTTAGTGAAATTTTACAATCTTCCAAGACCAAAGCCTTGGTAGCTAATGAAGGGAATCAAGGTGGTAAAAATTCCAACAAGAAGCAAAAGTAGTGGAAGGCTAGGTGATAAGATGACACACATCAATCTTCCTCACAACAAGGCAAGTCTTTTTCCAAAAACAATAAGAAGGTTAAAAACTTTGACAAAAGGGAGAATAAAACTTGTGCCTATTATAAGAAGAATGGTCATGACGAACATGAGTGTAAGGATAAGAAAATTAATGAGCTGCTAAACATAATGAGGAAACATAAAATTGATATACCAAATGCCTATGAGGGTAAGGGATCTTCATCCACTTCAAAAGGTAAGGGACAAGCTTTGGTAGCAAGTACAAACAATTTCAAGGAATGGATTCTTGATTTAGGAGCTACACATCATATGGGTGCTTCAAGGGAGCATCTTTCCTCTTTGAAACCATTACATGTACCTTACATCTATGTGGGAAATGACACACAAGAGGTTGTTGAAGGAAAAGGGAATGTTAAGTTGGACAATGGAGTTTTCAAGGATGTTCTTCATGTTCCCAACCATGGCACCAACCTTTGTTCATTCTACCAAATAACTCACTATGGATGTGGCAACAAAGTGGAGTTCTTTTCTAATTTAGTTGTGGTGAAAAATCTAAAGGATGATTCTGTTGTGGCAATTGGAAAGGCTAATCGTGATACAAGATTTTATTTTTTTTCTCATTTTGTGCCAAGTCCACTTCCCTTGCCTTGTTGACCCACTCAAATGCCCAAATTAAACTATGGTATGAGAGGTTTGGACATCTCAATTATTGCTACCTTCAACAACTTAGCAACAAGGATATGGTCATAGGTCTACCTTAAGTCAAGTATTCAGAGGGTTTATGTATAGGTTGTGAAGTAGGCAAGCATCTTGAAAAGAATTTTGGCAAGGGGAATTCTTAGAGAGCTACTATTGTTCTTGAATTGGTTCATAGTGATGTAGCTGGCCCATTTCTAGTACCATCATTTGGAAAGGCTCACTATGTTCTCACCTTCATTTATGACTTTTCATGCTACACTTGGGTCTTCTTTCTTGCTCATAAGAGTGAAGTGTTTGATAAGTTTATCACCTTCAAAGCTCAAGTTGAGAAACAATTAGGGAAAGCCATCAAGATTCTTTGAACAAATAATGGAAAGGAATATGTGAACTCAAGGCTTATAGACATTTGTGCTCATGAGGGTATTGATATTCAACATTCAATTGCATACACTTCAGAACAAAATGGTTTTACTGAAAGGAAGAATAGAACCCTTAAGGAGATGAACACTTGTATGCTACAACATAAGTCTCTAGATCAAGTTTTTGGGAAGAAGCTATGTGTTGTTCCAATTACATCCAAAATAGAAGTCAAATTAGTGTGGTAGAAAACCAAGTGTAAAACACTTTAAAAAATTTGGTTGTCCAGCATGGGAAAGGATACCTCCAAAAAAATGGAAGGCATTGGAACCTTAAAGTAAACCTTGTATATTTGTTGGATATCTTGACCACCTTAAAGCATACAAACTCATGGATCCAGAGACATAAGAAATTTTGTTTGAGAGGAGTGTTCACTTTGAAGAAACATATCCAAGTTTGGCTCCTTCAACTTCTCCTTCCTCCTTCATGGAAAGTGATGATAGTGATGATAGTGACTTGGAAGATGATATTCCTTGAACTTTGACTTGTAGGACACCACCTTTGTGGGCTCCATAAATACTTGAGGATATTCCTTCTTATTCTTCCACTACCTCATTGGGCACAACAAACACTTGATTTAGTAGGTTCATTGGTGGGCAATCCTTCAGATACTAGGAGGACAAGGTTAGAAAACAAATCATTTTTACATGCATATATTTCCATTGCTTATGATCCATAGTCATTCAAGGAAGCATTAGGGATTCTTGAATGGAACAAGGCCATGAAGGAAAAATATAACTCTTTAATAAAAAAAAACACTTGGGACTCGGTTCCTCTTCCTAAGAGAAGAAAGTTGGTTCAGTGTAAGTGTATCTATCAGACCAAGCTTGCAGTGGATGGATTTGTGGATACGTATACGGATAGACTTTTTGCCAAAGGTTTCTCACAAGTTTCTAGTATTGACTATATTGAGACCTTTGCACTGGTAGCTAAGATGAACTCCATTCATTTGATACTATCTATTGTTTCAACTCATGGTTGGGTTGTACATCAAATGGATGTGAAGAGTGCATTCTTCAATGGTGTTCTTCATGAGGAGATTTATATGGAGCAACCACATGGTTTCATTCAAGATTCTAATATGGTTTATACATTGAAAAAGTCTATCTATGGCCTTAAGTAGGCTCCTAGGGCTTGGTATGCCAAGATGGATTCCTTCCTACTCTTAGCAGGATTCACCAAGTGTCATTCAGACTCAAATTTCTACATTCTTTAGAGGGATGACTCACACTTGATACTCATGCTTTATGTAGATGACTTGATCATTATAGGAAGTACTTCATCCATCATTGCTAGTGTTAGGACTTCTTTGCAAGGAAATTTTTCTATGATAGACTTGGGTTTACTTCATTATTTTCTTGGTATTGAGATCACACAGTCTTCAACTAGGATCACACTTTCTTAACCCAAGTATGCTCTTGATTTACTTTCTCACTTTTTCATGAGTGACTGTAAGCCTACTCATACTTCCTTTCTTTCAGGTGTTAAGTTAGAGGCCAAGTTTTCCACTTCACTTGTTTTTTTAGATTGCGGTAAAAGTAGGTTTTGAAGGGACCCCAAAACCCTTTAACAACTAGAGAAAAGATAAAGAAATAAAACCACCAGGAAAGAAGTCCTAAAACCAACAAAAAAATCAAGTTTTTCATTATATAAACAATTGGTTGGGAGTCTCATTTACTTGACACATACATGCCTTGACATAGCTTTTGTTGTTGGCATAGTTTCTTACTTCATGCAAGAGCCACATGAGCATCATCGAAAGGCTGCCAAATGCATCTTACACTACATACAAGGTACACATACACATGGGATAGACTATGTAGTAGGTACTAGACTTCAATTAATTGGTTATATAGACTCAGACTATGCAAGAGATCTTGATTCTCGTAGGTCTACTTTAGGTTACATGTTTCATCTTGGTTCTAACCCCATTTTTTGGCAAAGTAAGAAGCAAAATACTATTGCTCTTTCTTCAACTGAGGCTGAGTATTAAGGAATTGTTACTATAGCTACAGAGGCTATATGGATATGACATATCCCAAAGGAGTTTGGATTCAACTTTCTATAGTCTATAGTCATACATTGTGATAACTAGTGCTATTGAGATCTCAAAACATCCAGTTCAACATCAATAAACCAAACACATTGAGGTTCATATGCACTACATTTGAGAGTTGATACATGAGTAGGTCATTACATTATATTATTTTCCTATAGAATAGGAGATTGCAAGATATCTTCACCAAAACCTTCACTAAGGTCAAGTATATTCATTTGTGAGATCTCTTGGGGTGCGAGATATTTTACCAGGGGGGTCACATGACTCTTCTCTTCTTTATTGTACTTATCTCTCTTTTTGGGGGAGGGTTTTTCTCATGAGTTTTTCCCTCTTTCTCCATTTTTAGAGATATTTCATTGCATGGCATCACATTATATGTAGAGCATTGAATTTTTACATGGGTACCTAACATGTCCTAGTAGCCATGACCCATCATGCATTTTCATCATAGCTTTTGTGAGCTTAAGTGAATTCCCCTAAGTTGCACTTAAGAGGGGATTTTAGTGTAAATAATTAATTATTATTACACTTTACTTAAGTTTACTTTGGTTAAATGCATTATCATATAGACACCTAGGAGTATGTGTAGTCATATGAGTTGTCTTGTTGACAACATGGGAGTTTGCATATTGATCTAAGTTGTCATGTAGACAACATAGTTGCTTGTACTCCAATTGAGCACATGGTGTCTACAACTTCTCTTTACAAGATACACCTATGTAAGCTTATCCTCCCATCATCACACAAAATCCTATGCTCAATAGAGGATAATCCACTCTTTATGGACATGTTCTTAGTTGTGAGGCTTATCACTTTGCTAACTCCTAGTCATTCTAGATGACTTTATATACAGACACTTCTAGTGTGTATGTACATAATATTCATTCTCATTATTGTTATTATGATCATTCATTATTGGTCCATATTGTGCTAGTGCTTGAGCTTCTTGATCTCGGTGTTATTTTTCCCTAAGGTAAATTCTTACACTAATAAACAATCAACTTGGACAAGTCTTTTGACTCTTCAATAGAAATCACAAGCATATCAAACTTTTGAGGTAAACTACTCAAGATATTCTCAAAAACTCTTTGTTCTTGAATCTCTTCTCCATTAGCTTTCAACTAGATTATCAAAGTGGACACACTAGTGCTAAACTCTAAAAAAAATTCATTCTCTTTCATAAGAAGAGGTTCAAAATCTCTTTGAAACATCTGCAACTTCACAATACATACTTGATCAATCCCTTTGAATGTAGTCTTGAGAATATTCCAAGCTTTTTTGGAATAACTAGTTGTTTCTATTCTCAAAAATAAAGCTTATGTCAAGGATGCTTCAATCATGCTCATTGCCTTATCATATATACTACTTGTCTCTCTCAATTAAGTCTTTTGATTGTTTGTGAGGGCAATGAATTGAACAAGGTTTGTAGTGTCTATGAAACCATTCTTCACAAGATTTCACAAGTTATTTTCTATTATTATGGTATTCATTTCCCTTTCCCAAACATGATGGTTTTGTCCATTAAAGGATGATGCTTGTTACCAAACCTTTCTCTAATCTCTAGCCATGTCTCCTACACAATAGCTTTGAACACCCAATGAACATAATTTCCCAAGCTCACTAGGATGAAGGGCTTACAAGATCTGATACCATGTAAAGCATGTGAAAGTGATGGGGTTAACTTTCTAACAACATAGCCAAGCTACTCGACAATAAAGAAATTGAGTTACTCAACAAAAGAAAACATTGAAACAATAAACCCCAAGTAAATGTTAACACCATGAACCAGTCATATTAACCCACCATGTTAAATATGAAAATAAACCCCAAATCATAAAACAAGAAAAGCTATTTATGATTGAACTTTTCTATAAAAAAAATGCATAACAGAATACACATTCAAATGGAGACAATCAAATCATAAGAGAAGATATGCAATTTCTTACTTGCATCTATATTCAAAATGAATTACGACTAGTGATTTGGAAATAAACTTCTACAAAAAATAATTACTACTATTACAAAAAAAAAAATCTTCAGCACCCAATGGTTGTATACTAAGTTCAAACAAGCTTATATGAGCTTTATAATAGTCTGGAGAAATCACTGCTCTAAAGCCATAGGAAAAATGTAAGCTATGGTTGTTGTTATAAATACTCAATAAAAAACATAGAAATGTTTCTTTTTCTTTTTCTTCTTTTTCTTTGAGCTATTTGTTATCTTCCATCCTTTTCTACTATCTCTAAAATATTTCCTTCTCCCTTATTTATTAGTCAAGAAACTTCACCACTAAGTAACTGATAGAGTTCCTTTAGAAACTTAATTATGCTATGGTGGATTAGAGAATACGATTTTTGAGCATGGATTAATTTTGACCTATTGACAAGGTCCAATTGCTTAAGCTCCTAGAAGTTGTTGGTAACTAAGTGAACTACTAAGGAACAAAATATGATGGACACTTCAGAAAACAAGATTTAGTTTCTAAATTCCAACAAAATTGACCATTTGATCTTATCTGTTGCTTGGCCAAATATGGTATGGCATTGAAGCACTAGCTCAAAGAAGTTGTATTTGATGGGTCTCTGAGTGGGTTAGACAGAATGAGGAAGCTAATTTGGAAGCCAAAAGATTTGATCATGCATTAGAGGGACAAACACAAGGCTCAAATGATAGAAGGAAATTTCCATCGATGTAGAATTTTTTTTTTTTTAGCTTAGCATCATTTCCATAAGACCCAAACTGATTCAAATTATATTTGATCATACTTCCAGTTCATGTTGAAACTATCTATCAAAGGGTATTTTTACTAATTCAAATGATTGATCATAAACCATGTGGTTTAAACATCACACACTAAGGCTTGATTCTTAGAATAAAAGTGTTAAATAGTCAAAGTTGACTTAGTTTTCCAAGCTTAATTTCTTCCTTAGTGTATGATATTTAAAGGTGGCCTGAATAAACTAGTATGATTCTTCTTGAAAACTTATTGTAATGTGAATGTGCTTTCGCAAGAAAAATATTGGCTACTTTTAAACAAGAAAATGATTTTGTTTATTTCTTAACACATGAATAAGTTTATTTCACATTATAAAGTTATATATTGTTAACTAATTGAATAGATTTTTATAAAAAAGGCTATTTCTTAAAGCAATACCAAGAGCCTTAACTTCCTTTAATTGAAAATAATCTCCATATAGTAAATCAATCTCTTATTTCAACTCGTTAATGAATTAGTTTTTGTAGTGTTAAAGGTTTTTTAAAAATTAACATTTTTATTAATAGAATGTGATCCCCACATTCCACTTTGATTCAAGTTGAATTGTATATTCATCCTTAGAAAATTACTTTAAAAAAAATCATTCAAGACAAATGTATTTTTCTTTAGTGAACCGATCTTTTTAAAATAGGGCATTTAATATATATAAATTGGTTGCAAAGCTTTAAGGGAAGCCAAGTGCACAAAAGCAAAAAATAATGCCGATGCTCAAAAAGCTTCAATAGATTTGTGGTAAGGCCTTTCATTGCATTACTTGACCAATAGATCTGCAACTAAAGGACAAAGGAGTTGGGTGTAGTGGTAAAGTAAAGTGATCTATGGTAATAAAGGAAAGTCATAAATAACACCTGTTTAAGGAAACAAGAAATACCCACAAAAGTAATGAGGACCAGGTGGAAATAGTAATGTTAGTGAAGCATGCAAAGAGGAATTATTGTAGGTTGTGGATGTTGGAAATAGAGATGGAGTAACTGAGAGGGGAGGGGTGAATCAGTTACAACAAAAATATTTCTACAGATCCTTAGATGTCTTAAAATACAGCTGCTACTGACACTAGGTAACCACACAAATAAATACTGAAACTAGATAGATGTTATATTAACTTTATTAATCATTTAAAGTGATTAACATGCATGCATAAAGAAATAACATGAACACAAGATACACCATGTTCTTCTTATCTGGATTAACAAAACCTTTAGGTTGTTCAATGTAGACTTCTTCATCTAGTATACCATTGAGGAATGTTGATTTGACATCCATCTAATAAACTTTGAATCCCTTGTGAGTAGCATATGCTAGTAAGTTTCTGACTCCTTCCAATCTTGCAATAGGAGAAAAATTTTCTCCATAGTCTATTCCTTCTTCTTGAGCATATCCTTTGCATATTAGTCTAGCTTTGTTTCTTGATACCTTACCATCTTCATCCAACTTGTTTATGAATACCCACTTAGTTCCAATCACATTTTTGTCTTTAGGTCTGGGTACAAGAGTCCATGTCTTGTTTCTCTCTATTTGCTCTATTTCTTCATTCATAGCCTCAATCCAACTATCATTTTCCAATGCATCTTTGACATTTCTAGGTTCAAAATCAGCAAGTAAACAAGTACCTTTCAGCTTATTTCTTGTCATGGTTCCTTCAGATTTATCTCCAATGATCTGATCTGCTGAATGATGTCTCCTGACATACTTAGCTAATATAGGTTCCTTTCTTTTTGAATAGATTTCATTATTATCTTTTTGCATTTCAACTTCAGGCTCTTTTTGTTCTGGCTCGGTAGATATTTGCTCGGTAGATGTTTTCTTGGTAAATACTTGCTCAATAGATACTGAATTTAACTTGGTTTGCTATGGCTCGGTTTGAACTTCCTGTAACTCGGTTACAGATGACTTAGGAGTAGAAGTTTCTTGATTCTCTGATGTAATTGGTACTATATTAGGTTCACTAAAGACAAACCTTTTATAATCTTCTGGTTCCCTTTTGCTTTCTTCTTCAGTCCTTTTTGCAAACTCATCAACTTTCACATGTGCACTTTCTATGACTTTGTGAGTAGACAAGTTCAAACATCTATATGCCTTACTTGTGCATGAGTATCCAAGGAATATACCTTCGTCACCTTTTACATCAAATTTTCCTTTTCTAGATTCTTTCAAAATGTAACATTTACTTCCAAATACTTTAAGATAACTTACATTAGGTTTATAGCCATACCATAACTCATAGGGGGTTTTGAATGAGTCTTTCTTTAGCTATACTCGATTAAAGGTATAGACTGCAGTGATGATTGCTTCATTCAAGTATTTGATAACAATGTTCTTTTCAATCATTAATGTTCTTGCACAATCCATGATGGATTTGTTTCTTCTTTCAGCTATTCCATTCTGCTAGGGTGTTCCAGGTGTTGATACCTATCTTTTGATTCCTCTTTCAATGCAAAAGTTACTAAATTCATGTGAAATGAATTCTCCACCTCTATTTGACCTCAAGCATTTTAATCTTTTTTCGGTTTCCTTTTCTACTCTGGCCAAATACCATTTGAACTTTTCAAATTCTTCTGATTTATTTCTTAGATACATGAGTGTCATCATTCTTGAGTAATCATCAAGAAAAAGAATGAAGAACTTTTCTCTAGTATAGCTTTCAATTCCAATGGGTCCACATAAATTAGTTTGAACAATTTCTAATATGTCTTCAAAATGATAGTTTTTACTTTTAAAACTAGTCTTTCCCATCTTTCCAATTTGACAATTTTTGCATAGACCAACCTTAGGTTTCTTTATGTTGGGAATGCCTTTTACTTTTTTGAATTTGCTTATCTTTACCAGATTATCAAATTTTACATGACACAACCTTTTATGCCATAACCAAATTTCTTCAACTTGAGCAATGAAACATGAACATTCACCTAGTTCAAGATAGAACAAGTTACCTTTAGTTTGAGTGCATGATCCAATCAGCTTTCCTTTCCCATCCAGTAGTCTTGTTTTAACATGCATGAATTCTAATTTGATTCCATTATTGAGTAGCTGTGCCACACTTAACAAATTATGCTTTAGTCCTTCTACCCAATAGGCATTATCACATATAAGTTCTTTTATTAGGGGAATTCTTCCTCTTCCTTTTATACAACAAGGTTCATTGTTACCAAATCTTACACTATCACCATCATAGTCTTCAAAGTATTCAAACTTAGTTTTATTGCCATTCATGTGATGAGAACAACCACTATCTATGATCCATGTATCATTTTTTCTCATATGAGAAATGAGTGCCATTTCTTCATCATTATCAGATTCATCTTTTACAACAATATAGACAATCTCATCTTCTTCTTCATCATTAGATTCATTAGAATCTTTAACCATAAAATATGTTTTCTTACCTTTGTCCTTGAATGATTTGAAATCTTTCTTGCCATTCCATTTTTGATCTTTCTTTTCATCCTTATTCTACTTGTTTGGACATCTAGCAGCAATATGACCAACTTCTTCACATGAAAAACAAATTAGGGGTACTTTACCTTTGTATAATCCTCTGCCTCTAGAATATTTCCTTGCTAGAAGGGCTTTAGTTACTTCAAGATCACTTTCTGAACTTTGGTTTGATTCATCTTCACTTTCTAACTGAGATTTCTTTTTGCCTTTCTCCTTGAGTGAAAGTTTGGCTTCAAATGCTGACTCGATGTTTTTGGAAGTTGGAATATAGTTATCAAAGTTATCCAGTTCAAATGCAGTCAATCTTCCAACTATAGCCTCTAGATTTATCTTATGTTTGTTTCACATCTTCTTTCCTGAATTGTAGAGACTCTGATTGCATAAATGGGAAGTAGAGTTCTAAGAACTTTGCTTATAATTTTCTCTTCACTGATATCTCCTCCAGAAGCTTTGATTGCACTGACACATGCTTTAACTCTTTCAACATATTTTGCAATGTTTTCATCCTCTCTCATCCTCATTTGATCAAATTGTCATCTCAAACTTTTTGCTTTGACTCTTCTAACATTATCATCTCCTCCATAGATCTCTTTCAGCTTTTCCTACATTTCAATGGTAGATTTGCAGTCCTTGATATCATCAAATTCTTCATAACTCAGAGCAGATGCTATATCTATCATCATAATGTTGTGAGTCTTCTTTTCAGCAATATCATTGACAGATAGCGTACTAGCTGGTTCTGCATATTTTTCATCTAGGTACTTCATTCCTGTATCACCAATGGATGCTAGGTGAAGTCTCATCAGTCCTTGCCATGCTGAGAAGTTATTTCTATTAAGTCTTGGGATTTCCCTTTTGTAAGACATCCTAATCTTTGGCTTAGATCCTTGAAATCTTATCCTGCAAGCACCAAAAGCTTTGATACCAATTGTTGGAAATAGAGATGGAGTAACTAAGAGGGGAGGGGTGAATCAGTTACCACAAAAATATTTCTACAGATCCTTAGATGTCTTAAAATACAGCTACTGCTGACACTAGGTAACCACACAAATAAATGTTGAAACTAGATAGATGTTCTGTTAACTTTATTAAGCATTTAAAGTGATTAACATGCATGCATAAAGAAATAACATGAACACAAGAGACACCAGATTTAATGTGGAAATCCAATTTTGGAAAAACCACCAAGTAACTAGTTACCAATTTTCACTCTTCTAAAGTGAGCCCTGTTAGGAGCCAACCCTATTGAAGGTTACAAAACACATTGTTAGGTGTGACCCTGTTAGAGGATTTGATCACCTTGTTAGAAGTGGCCTTGTGAGAGGTTTTTAAAACAATTCAACTAAATTGTCACCTTGTTAGAGGATTTACAAAATGGCTGTCAAACAAACTCTGTTAAGAGATTTTGAATCATTGTTACAATGATTAGAAAGCAACAATGAAGTGATCTGAGATATATGCAACTTATCTTTTCTGAATATAGATCTCTGTTCTGCTTCATTAAATCCTCACTGATCGAATGCAACTTTGCAGCTTCATAGGGATGACAAATTCTTCCTCAACATTCGCTCATGTATTTTCTTATTCATACATTCGCACTTTTATGCATCCATACACACTTCCTTACTTATGAATTCACAACTTGACCTTTCATATATACCTTACAGATTGTCAAGTCAGCTCAATTACAAGTTTACAACAACTAAAATAAATAAATCAGTCGGTTGCACAAAACAATTAAACTTAATTCTTTAGAATCATAAAATTCTTTATTGCTCGACCCAGCTCGGTGACCATTGCTTCAAAATGGTTTCCCCATGTTAACCAAGTGAAGCTCGGTAAATACTACAAACCTTGCAACTTCCTTCGGAGACTGAGTTAATTCCATAAATATTGACCTTCCTTTGTTTACCGAGTGAGCTTGGTAAAAGCTAACTTTCCTTTGCTTACCGAGTGAGCTCAATAAAAGCTAACTTTCCTTTGCTTACCGAGTGAGCTTGGTAAAAGCTAACTTTCCTTTGCTTACCAAGTGAGCTCAGTAAAAGCTAACTTTCCTTTGCTTACCGAGTGAGATCGGTAAAAACTAACTTTCCTGTGCAATGTTCAGGAATGCTCGATAGTCACTATAAATTGCTTTGCTAACCATCTGAGCTTCGTAGACTTTGTTTGATGGCTGATATGACATTTTTGTAACATCAAAGGCAATACACAATTAACAATTGTATCCAAAAGTGGAAAGAATAGAGGAAATGTAGACTGTGGAAAGAAAGGTGGATTGTAGACTTTCTTTCAAGATGAATTTTTTGCATACATAAAAGAAAAAATGGCCTCCAAACCAATAGAAATGTTAGAAAATTTGCAAGGATAGTAATGGTAAATAGAAATGAAGGAGGAAGGTAAGAATTTTGTGGACTTTCTTTTAAGTTTTCCCAATTATCAAGTCACATGTTAATGTTAGAGTGATGTGAAAACATTAGTCCCCACCTATGGGTGCTATGGACTAATAATATATTCTTTCTAATATTGCAATTACTTTTTACACACACACACACACACACACACACACACACAGAGAGAGAGAGAGAGAGAGAGAGAGAGAGAGAGAGAGAGAGAGAGAGAGAGAGAGAGAGAGAGAGAGAGAGAGAGAGATGTAAAATATTTTTTTATATTTGTACTCAGACTAATTAATTTCAACCAATTATAATTAAGTATTTTTGAGTAATTGAAATATTTATATATTTATAGCTCTAGTTGCATTTCACTATTCACAATATTTTTCTAACAAATAAACAATAGTGTGTTCTTTTACACGTCCACAAATAATATAACTATTTATTATGATAATATTTAAATTATATTAAATTAATTTTTTTTTTAAATATTAATTTACATTCAATAATGTTAATATAAATGCAATAAGCTATAATGACATTATGTGGCACCTATCTAAATATGCAATACATCTTTTGAACTTTTACTCATACATTTTTCTACATTTTTTGGCTAAAGAATGTAGTGACAATGACATCCAATTATAGATATATAATATCTTTTAAATATATTTCCCATTAGGATCGTGACCTCCCCCATCACCCCTTCCCACCACCAAGTATTTGTGACAATATTTTATATTTGGTATGTTGCAATTTTGATATGTTCAAGAATTTGGTACTATTGGCTCTTATACAATTGTATGTATCATTTCGTAACTAGTATTTCTAAGTGCTATATGTATAATATATTAAAAGGCCTCCTCCCTAGCTTCATGATAGAAAATATTCTTCCTTTCCAAAAGTCCTTTAACTCTAACTATGGCTACTATATTTAGCCAAATCTCCTCTTGATAGCTTAAGGCCTCTTTGGCTAGGGGAATAGGGATTGGAGAATAGGGATATGTTATTCCACACCCTATTTGGTTCTACAAAACTAATTTTTGATTTTTTAGTCTAATTTTTTTTAATTTTACAGAACTAATTCTCGATTTGTTCTTCACAGTCCCATTTGGCCTCACCAAAATTTGGATAACAACACATCCAATTGAACAGTGCATAAAAGAAGTATTCTATATCAACAATACATTTCAACAACATTATCTCTCTCGCAACATTCTCTATCCCAATTCTTTTCATGGAACTATTATGCATTCTAAGTTGGTGTTTGTAACAACCCATTTTCCCAGGTCTTAATTAACAACTAACATACTCAAAGGATAAACTTGACTCTGATACCATATCTAATAACCCGTTTTCCTAGGTCTTAATTCAAAACTAACATACTCAAAGAAATACAGTTATTACTTCATTTTGAAATTATAATGACTAACCATCTTACCATTTCATAGGATTATAACCAAATTAACTATCAACTGACTTCATGTGAACCTCAATAGCTATATTTTAAATTAGGTCAAAAATTAGGATGTAACAGTGTTTCTAACATGTAGTGTCCAAGACTCAGTGCTTTCAACATCTCTACAAACTTGATAAACAACTTATATCAAGAAATCAAGAGGCAATATATTGGCCAATAGTGGATGTTCTAGGTACTAGTTATGATGTCAGATGCACTTTTTAGATAGAATATAAAATTGCATCTCAAAATAAAGGGTGTGATGGATGATAGGCATACAACTCGATAAAGCCCAATATTTATTTCAATAATGGGAAACCCTAAATTTATTTGAAAGTACTGTCTATGTCCCATAAAAAAAAATGGATGGAAATAATGTCAAAAATATTCTATTATATTGCCAATATGTCAATAGGGGTAGACATGAAGAATATGATTGCAACGTACAAGGAGATAGTAGATGTGCTAGAGTTTGTAGACTGTCTAGACATTTATAAAATGAAACAAATTTCTTCAATATCATCCTAGCGAGTGAAAATAAAAATTGCAAGTATAGTGGTCCATCGTTATGCATGTGTCATGGATCTCTCAATTCATTTTACTATCTCAACTACCAAACCATCACAACCTTAGAGAATTTTGGTGTAATTTCTCCTTGCTTTCACCTTCTTGATCTTGACCAATAAATTTCAACTTTTAATAAGTTGTGAAAAATTAAAATAGGAATAGGAATATGTATTTCAATTCCACTCATTTAGGAGGAATATAGAAAAATTTCATTATTGGGCCAAAATTAGAATATATATTCCTTTTCTCAATTCCAATCTAGTGATTTGAGATTTTAGGAATTCATAGATGCTTATTCCAATCTAATTCACATTGCACTTAGCTCATATTTGAAAGAGGACTTTCCACTTGATTATATGTCATCATTTCTTACCATGGCCTTTATATTTCACTTCAATCTTTTTACAAATTTGAAGCCACTTTTAAAAACACATCAAATCATAAAACCCATTGTTCATCATTCAATCTAGGACTCCTTTTTTGGTGAAGAGTTTAGATTTCACATTAATGGTACTACTTTAAAAATATCTTCATTTAATTTTGTTGGTGAATTTTTTAGTCTTAAAAGAGATTTGAAAATAAAGTAATTTGTGGAGGAAAAAAATGATAATGTAAAGTAAAGAAACAAGAATAGTATTGTCTCAAGAAGTTCACACCAAGCTGATTTCTGAAGCATACAGATTAATATTAAGGAATTGGAAAATTTTAGAATGAATAATACATAAGAATAATTACAATTTGAAATATAACATTAGCTTTGCATGTATAAATAATATCTTATTATTGTTTGATGATGTTTTTGTCATTCTTAAACATTATACATTAAGCAAAAAAAAATTAGTCAACTAGGAATTGCTATATTAAATTAAAAAATAAATGTTATATCATCAAAAACATAACTTTCACTTTTCATTTAGTATTTTTTAATTTTTTATATAGTACTTATAGAGTTTGAAGGAAGAAGTCACCCTTGACTAAGCACCTCAATATATAGACCGACAATGATCTTTCTATAAATCTATTAATTAAATAAAAAATTACAAAACCACTATTATCTAATTTCTTATAAGAAATCACTCTTTAATAGTAATTTTTAAAAAAATAATTATTTGATGTTTAATAGTACCTATTTTTTTCTTAAACACCTCAAAAGACACATTCTTGACTTGCAATCAAATTTTTCATTTAAATGGTTGAAAAATTCTTGCCTCAACTTATTGGTCCAAAACTATGATATTGTTGTATCTACTTTTTGTGAATAGATTGGAATGTGGGAGAGAGCACTCTTCGTTCCCCTCATTTTCATAAAATATTTTCCTTTAGAATTTTAAGCTAAGTCCTTTCTCCTAGTTTTGTTACATTTTCTTTTGGAAATTGGTTATAAAGTGTTTGAGTGAGAGTTTTCAAAGACTATGTCAAATATTTGATTTAATTTTTTAAGATATGTGATCTAATATAATAATTATTTTGATTAAGTAAAAACAAATATTGATAGGACCCAAAACCTTTTACATAGAGTAAAGTATATAAGCATTAAAAGTTCAAATGAAGTTATGCATCAACACCCATAGTATAAGCAACCAGAACCAAAGAACCCTCAACAAAATGGGAAAATAGAAAAGACAACAAAAAAACTAAAGAAAGACAATGAAAGAACAATTAAAAAGCCTTCAATAGGTCCACCACCTAATTAGCTAGAATGTTCATTTTAACTATAGAATACCTTAGCTCATCAAGCTATTTATATTCCATAGCCTTAGGTTTCTTTGAAATTGCCCTAGTACATTTACTAGGTCCTTGATCATCCTTCGTCTCCTTATTCTCATGGTCCTTTCTCCCATGTTCTAGCTTCTCCAAAAGAATCTTAATATTTTCAGTAGTGGCCTTCAAAATTAAGTAGCTCTATTTAGTAATATTTTTCAATGTGTTCTCAATACCCATGGCTCTTCTACCTAACTTATCAACCCTATTTTGCATATCTTTCACCATTTTGTCTATATTTTTTACTATCTCCTTTAGGGGTGGAACTCTTTTCATTATATTTTTAATGTCTTCAATAGTACCAATAAGATCAATAAGTCTATCTAGGTGTTGGCCCAAGGTTCTCTATATTAGAATATATAGTCCACTAGTATTACTGAGAGGAGGGAGGGGGAGGTGAATTAGTTATATAGCTAATATCATAAATAACAACTTTAAAAAAGCTTAACCATATGAGTAATATAAACTGAAATCATAGAAAGATACTCATACACAATAATAATAGATATGTCAAGAAGGGAAACCCTTGATCGGAGGGACAACCTCAGTGGTGATGATACCTACAAGATGATGTACTAATATAAATATTTGTTGTTAGAGGATAGACCCTATTAGGAGTCTATTACAACATTCAATATATATGAGTCCTATTAAGAGAATTTGAATCTCTATTAGGAGATTCTAACCCTATTAGGAGTTGTGCCAACCCTGTTAGGAGTTGTGGAAGACAGTTGGACCCACTACTCAAATAGCTTCAATGGAAAGATCAATGAACCCACTGTCCAAATGATCTCTTTATTATTCCTTGTGGAATAATACAACTAAGTTGTACTTCCTTCCTCTATCTCTATCCTATCAACCAAACTTCTTCTCCTTTAGATCTTGTAACTAGATTAGGAACTATATGTTGGTCTCAGATTGGTTTTGAAAAATGAGTGTCAGCAAACTTAACCAATTCTTATTTGATGTTGAGTATAATACAAATGTTGAGCTACAATATGTGCCAAGCTAGAGATTCAATAGGTGCTGAGCGAAGTTCAAGTGCCAAGTGATGAGTGATGCTAAGCAAAGTATAGATGCCAAGCACCAGTAATTGGTAAGTGTTGAGTAACACAGAATCAACATATGAATTTGTGCCTTCACAAACTCATATGTAAACCATTTTTTGAGCCAACTTAGGATGAATCTCAAAGGATCTTAAAGATAAAATTGAATCTTTTGCGTTACCTATGTAATCAACATGCAACCAATAAGAAAAATGGAGAAAGCATGCAACCAATAGAAAAAGTGAAAGAATTGAGTAGGAAAAGGAGAATGAATATTGATCATAGATTCATACGTAACCTTAAGTCTTTGAAGCCTTTAAAAGGAGGATGAAACCCCATTATGTGTGGACATGAGTAAGAGATTATGGGAGAATGCCAATGAAGTGAAAAGGGGTGTAAATACTTAGAAATAGTAGAACAACATTGTAGAATTCAGTTGATCAAAATATAGTATCAAAATTTTGAGGAGAGTCATATTAGATCAAGGAAGGATCATAATAGATAGTGTAGAACGAGGATCTAGAATCAACAATTGAAGATTGCAAGTCGTCAGGTCAAGAATTTCTAATACTCTCTAGCCATTGTATTATAAATGAAAATCATAAGATGATAGGTCGATTTAATAGCGATGTTGTAAGCCTTTAAACAAGGTGCCAAATCCTTTAATAGGGTAACATTCCAAGTGAGTGTTTGTAAATCCTTTAACTAGGTTTCTTTTAACAAGGTGTAAAGTCTTTAACAAGATAAGCCTTTCATAGGGCAGACCAATTGAAGTGGTCAAACTTTGTAACCTTAAATAGTTACATATTGTTGTAGTGATACTTTGTGGCTATCATCCCCAGCCCAGTTTTACCTTCTCATTTTGGAGGGTTTTTGGGTTACCAAAATCTTGTGCTATCTATTTTCATGCATGCCTTTACTTTCAGGTTTATTAGATTAATTAGATGCAAGTGAATGATTTCAGCTAAAAGGTTTTGAAAAGGTTAAATATAGTTACTTCTAATTCATCCCCCCCACCCCCCCCCCCCCCCCCCCCCTCTTAGAAGTAAATCTTCCCACTTGTAAATTCCAACAATTGGTATCAAAGCCAAACTCTCACAAGGAGGAGCCTTATAGATTGGAGAAAATATCTGGAAGTGGAAGTCTACAAACTTGGGAAGATTATAGAGAATCAAGAAAATGATGTACAACTTGCTCTATACAAGTTGGAAGAAGCTAGAGAAGAACTAAGAAAATCCTTAAAGAGAAGAAGAGAGATTGACATAGCTGAGAATGATACACAATACAAGGAGATTGACACCTCAAAATTATTTGCAAACAGAGATTCCAAAGAGTTTGATACAGCAATAGTAGACCTAATGGAGAAAAATAGAGCCCAAGTAGAAGAAATTGGAAGACTCAAGCTTGAACAAGAATCACAAGCCATAATGCTTTGTGAGATGACTGAATAGAAGAAAAGAGCCATTGAAGATAAGGCTATGCTAGAAGAAGACAAGAGAAACCTTACCAATAGACTAGAAGAAAAGTCAATTGAGATTGCCAGAATTTCAAACATGTAGCTAGACACCCTAAGCCAAATAATGAATGCATGTCATGAATTGAATGTCAAGGACATTGAGATCTCTACACCAAAGATGCAAAATGACTTAAAAAGAGAGAAGGAAATTGTAGAGAACTTCAAAAAACCAAATGAGGCCATCAAGTACTTTGAATAGCTACTAAAATCACCAAGGGTTAGCAATGATACGTCGGGATTAGGATAAACTAGCATTGAAAAAGGAGAATCATCCAAGACTGCAGAAGAAAGAAGTAACAAAGGCAAGAACAATAAACCTACTTGTCATTTCTATGGTAAAAAGGGACATACCTCTAATGTATGTAGGAGCAAGAATTCCATCAGCATGAAAAACCTAAGAATGTGAGTCACTATCATAAGTACAACAAGCAAGGACATCAAACACGACTGTAGGACTAGGACTATCAGAACACCAAGATTTGAAGGTCACTGCTACAATTGCAAGAAGTATGGACATAGAGCCTTTGAGTGTAGATCAAAGCCTATATGGACACTTAATTAGCCAACAAGGGGAAGTAACCATGGACATCACTATAATTGGGACTACAACACTAAGTATAGCTATCATTATTGTCAAGAATATGGACACATCCTTGAAAATTGCATTAGAACACATTTCAGTGGAAACTATAGTAGATAGCACAACCAAACTACATGCTTTAGTTGTTTGAAGACTGGTCATATCATCAGGAATTTCCCAACAAGGTCAAAGGCACCCAACTCAAAGATCAACAAAGGAAAAGAGAAAGTGGATATTGAACACATTAGAGGAGAAATGAATAAGACATGGAAGAAGAAAGATGGGAGCAACACATTAAATGAAGGGATAACTTCACCTAAAAGGTCAAGTGATCATACTTCATCAAACTAGGCAAAGAGAAGGCATGTGGGACTGATTTACAAAGCTTTATCATACATCAATTCCTAAATAAGCAACGACTAAAAGCAAGAGATCAGAATGAGTAGAGATGAAAAGTCAAAACTTCAAGTTTTCATCAATGTTGTCGAGTTAGAAAAGTTTCCTTCAGATGCCAAATAAAATTCTAGTACAAGCCAAGTTGATTTCCAAAATTAGTAGAATTCGAATGATTAGTTGTAGTTGTGTTATTAGAGGAATTTAAGTAATGAGAAATTTTAGTTGAAGCTGAGTGAGGGATACTTCTATGGATGCTAAGTGGTGGAAAGACAATGGAAGCTGAGTAATACAAAAATGCTTAAGAAGCTAAATGGATAGCTATAAAATGTACTAAGCATTAAATTCATGAAAATAGGGTATATTATTGCATTTTGAATCATTTTTCTTCATCATGAACAAAGAGAAAAGAGGAAGAAGAGTGTAGAATGATTTTAAAGTAGAGAATCCAACATTTGAGCCAATTTCAATAGTGATTCAACACAATTTCATTGACTTCAAGGTATTTACATTTGTTCTGAGCTACATAGTTTTAAATTTCTTTGTATTAAAACCCTAGCTAGCACAAATGGCCTCCAGTTCTAGGAAACTATAGGAGAAAGAGACATTTGAGGTTCAACTAGTGTCCAACGAAGTGACACAACCAAATTTCAACCAATCCCTGAAGTGGGATATAAAATGACCCAGTCAGAGCCCTATCTACTAAACCCCCTAAAGTAGTTATGGTCCAAGATGTTAGAAGATGTTACAACTGCAAAATTGGAGCCATAAGAGATATGGAGATGAGGGAAGCCTATGAAAAATTGTGTGAAAATAGAGAATTGAAAGAAGAGTATCAAATTGTTGAGAAGGAGGGTTTGATGCGTGCCCTAGAATTTCCCACAGTTTTTAAAATTGAATGGATAAAGATAGTGCTTAGTAAGATACATGATGGAAGTATATGGTTGGAGGATAGTCAAATAAAAATAACAAAGAGAATTGTACATAGAGTGATAGGGTACCCAACCCTAGATTGGCCAAAGACCCTTAGAAGTGATTCCAAGGAAGCGATTGAAAAGAACATTGGTGCCAAGTGGAACAAGAGAAGAATGACAATAGACACTATCCAAGACCTTCTTGTTGACTTTGTTGTTAGAGTTATTGCATATAAGTTCTACCAATCTAGTAGACTTAATAGTGTGCCTTGCATTACAGTGGATGTGGGTTACAAATTAATGAAAAAGGATCATACTTATGATCTTGTAGAATTGTAACTGCAACAAATCAATGAAAACTTAGTAGCAATAAGGAGAACCAAGGGAGCATAGTGAAAGTTTGGTGCAATTTTGATTTGTATATTCTTCTATGTATAGAATGAATTTTCATCTTTTGGTAAAGTTGTGTGGAAATAATATAGGTCTATAATAGCTTAAGTTAATAAACATATAGAACAATGGGAGTTAATTTTGAAACCCTTATGACTAGCTATTTTGAAGACTTCAAGAAGAACATGAAGTAAAGGCTAAGAATACAAGTTTCTTTGGTAGAAAAGCATGTAAATAATGTATTTTTTCTTATAGATATTGATTATACCTACATACAAGAAACCATACCAAGGGATAGATGGTTAAGACCTCTTGGCTATGAGATAAACATAGATGAAGCTTCTGTAGCTATAACTACACTATTAGCTAAGGAAGTGGACAAGAGTGCACAAAATTTTGGAACTTTTGATGTCATTAGATCAAAGGTGGACATGGAGTTGAAGACTACCTCCACACTAAATAAAAAGGACAAATTGGTAAAGAAACTTAAGACCAAATTTGGAGAGAGCATTGCAAAAGAAGAAGAAGATGATGAAGAAGAACAAGGACAAGAAACACTTGTTTTGACCCAAGGCATGGGTGAGGATGTAGAAGAATAGGATGGTGTTGAGCAAGAAGAACCCAAGGCTGAACCTAAGAAGAGAAAATCCCAAAAATAGCCTACTGCACAACCCAAAGGGAAGAAGAAAGCAACAAAGCTGAGCCCAATCAAGCCAACTACAAGGCTAGACACTAGGGAAAGAACACAAATGGAAAAGGAATAGGGGAAGAAAAAATCCATAGAGAAAGGAGGGCTTGCAAAAAAAAATAAAAGAAGAAAATATGTTGGACCCCCAGAGTCAAATGAAGAAAAGATAGAATCTGACAATGATCAATTCAAATTGGTAAGACATTCTACCAAATCTAACTTGGAAAATTTTTATGGTAACATTAGGGACAATGTAGATTTGACTAGATTAAAAGAAATTTATTTTAATAAATTTTCAAGAGAAGAACAAAACATAGTGGAAGAATCTATCTACACTATGATGTCCAAGTTCAAGACTACCCCACTTGAACTAGACAATTCTATGCCTTAGAAGCTAAGATCTATTGTAGAAAATAAATGGCATTATGTCCTTAATATGGAGAATGAAATAAGGGACTCAACATTGGCTCATGTGATGCCAGACCTTACAAAAGGTAAAATAAGCAAGGCTAGTAAGAAACATGGGAGAAAATTTACACCCAAATACAGAGCCTTTAGTATTTTACAAATAAAATAGAGGATGTTGTAAAGAAATCCATACAAATGTGGAAATTAATTTATGGATTAAATATTGTCAAGGAAGGGTAGACAGATCCCTTTAAGGGAAGAAATTATGAGGAAGAAGAAGAGAATGAAAAGGATGAAGAAGGAGAGAAAGAGAAAGAAGAGACGACAGTGGAGAAGAAATAGCAAGCTAAAGAGGCAACAACTAAGGAGCAGTAGCTAGAACAGAGTGTCCAAGACACCCGATTTCCACCACCAAGTCCTCCACATACATCACCTACATCTATAAAAACTATAACTATAAAAGATGTTCCTGACACTTCAAGTCAGAACATCAATCCATTAACTATAGAGAATCTCAAAAAGATCCTTCACCAAACAACATTGCAATCATAGTTGTGCACAAATCCTATTTTGGTGAGTAGATTTGCAAAAAGCTATAGTACAAAATAGAAAAGAGAAGGTGAACACACAAGAACCACCTTCACAACCTCCCATAGCTACAAATGATCAACCAAAAGAGCAATTAACACAAGACACAATTGCTAAGGTTGATACCACAATAATAGCAACAACAACTACCGAGGAGCCAGCAAAGGAGTAGATAGGACAAGAAGTTCCTACAAAAAGAAAAAAGCCAAGGTGCACCTCCTCAAATCATTGTTATTGATTAGGGTAGAAAAGAAGACCAAGAAGAGGAGAAAATCCCCAAGGAAAGAGAGTAAGAAGAAATACAAACACTGGTAAACTTTCCTACCTCAAGGACTCCTACCAAACAATCGAGCACTAATGTAGTACCATTGCAAATCTCAACACCAGGCTCAAGCTTCACCAAGGTAACAAGGGTACTTCACTATGGAGACCTTGAACTTGATGAGGAAATAGTCATTCCAAGTTATGACTACAAAACAATAAATCTGGCACAGATAAATGAAGTGCAAGAGGCACTTGAGAGGACGAAGAAATAGGAGATACTCAAAAATGAGTATAGAAAAAAGAAAGCATTGGTCGAAATCAAAGAGATATTCCTTGATGCATTTACCTTACCTGTACCTAAGGAAACTATTGGGACAAAAAATTCCATGCTTCATTTTTAGTCCCATTTCAATTTTTAAGTCAAACCAAGCCCTATGAATGCCCATACTTGCATATGTACCTGGCTGTTCCTGTGAGGCGCCTAAGGTGTTTAATGTTTCTAACATCTTCCATTTAGTGCATCCACATGTTCCATGACGATAAACTATCATTGTGAGTCATTTCATAAAGTCTTGTTTTGAGCTGGTGTCAATTTTTGCATTTTCACCTGTGTCAAATAGTGACAAGAGGTTGTCTTTTCCATTAAATATCCCGCACCCAGAAAAGTTTTGTGACTTTCTGCTTTGAGAGTGTCTAGTGTCCATACCTGAGAGCTTATGTTTCAGATTTTGATCCATTTTAAGTTTGTTTGACTAGGTTTTGAATCCCTCAAATTTTGTTAGTTACTATTTTCATGCTTTTGCAATTTGCACATAATTCAAAGAAGCCTTGTTTGACATGCTATAACTTTTGACCAGTTGACCAAAATACTAAAATTCATTTTGTGTTGCATTTTGGATGTCAGAGACTTGTTATGTTTCAAGTTTTAGCTTATGATGAATTTTTTTGATCAATTTTCAAATGCGATTCCAAACGCAATTTCTAAAAGTTTTACTAGTGTCAGCAAGTGCTGTTGTTTGGTACCCCTGTCCATGATGTCATAACCTGAGATCCCTGATTGCTTAGATCAAATGGATTGTACCCTTGTGTTGTCCACTAAAATTACTTTAAGTGTGCTAGTTTTCAAGCCTTGACAAATTCGTATGCACACTTTTCCAGGTCAATTCTATTTGTGAAAATTGCTTTTCAGTCAATTTCCAGTTAGTAAATCCAAGTAGCCCACTTTCACTACTTGACAAATACATCCTATTATTTTTCATGAGCCCAAGTCCTAGATTTATAATTTCCTCATGAAAAAGAACCGATGCCCCAATTTTCATCCTCCCATGTGTCAGTTTACACTTTTTTTGAAGCCGATTATGAACCCAATTTAGTGTTTTCTGACATGCTTATCTACAAGTGATTTTAAGAGGGCAACTTTGACGGTTAATATCTTTTGACTGAGAATTCTTCATGAGACAATATTTAACAAGGTTCGAGAATGCAGAACAAAGAATCAGTGGGTTTGGTTTTGGAGCCCGGTCAGAGGTTTGGATCAGTTTTCAAAGACAACTAAAGGACCTTCTGGCATTAAAGTGAATTTTGTTGTTTAATGATAAAATAAGTTTTAAATTTGATTTTCCATGGTCAAATTTGATTCAAATTAGTATCAGGTGTTCAGAAGATCAATTTGACAGATCAATTATTTAGAAACAAAATTTTTTTAGTCAGACCCGCTTTGGGCCCGACTGACTAGTGTCAGACTGATAGAATTTGAGGAAATATTGAGTAGAACTTCAAGAAATTGAAGTTTCTTACAAGGAGGTTATAATTCCTTTATTAATTTTAGTTGAGAAAGATAATGTGTTTCCCAGGATTTCTCCATCTGACCTTGTTTCTCATTAGACTTAAAATCTGATTCAAGATGGTGGGAACACAAGCACAATGTGCAATCCTTGCTTCTAGAATAATCAATGCAAGTCATCCTCAAATTTAGAGCTCTAAAAGAGTACTACAAGTCCCAAAGATGATAGGGTGTACATCATCACATTCCATTAGAACTAAAAGATACCTTGGTATGTGTCAAATAATAATACAAGCCAAGGTTGCAAATCCCATAAAAAATTTTAAGGCGTGAGCATTAGTCTATTCTTCAGCAAGGAAAGGTAGGGAAGCAGTAGAAGTGTGGTTACTTGTATGTTTGAACAATTTACAAAAAAGGCCATAAAGATAATAATGTTTCTTCAAGGGGAAGCATGGTGCCTTAGAGGTGTAGAAAATCATTGAAAGAGGAGGGAGTTTTGTTGTTCTGGAGATTCTATTCACTCCAAGAACTAAGCGTGTGTTAGAACTTGCACTTGAGGAAGCCCGACAAATTGGATTTAATTACATAAAATTGGAACACTTTATTTTAAGGTTGTTACATGAGGGTGAAGGTGTTGCCGCTCGTGTGCTTGAGAAAGTTGGAGCCAACCTCAACAATATTCGTACTCAAGTCATTCGGATGTTTGGTGAAAGCATAGAAGCTATTGGGGATGGAGTTGGAGGAGTCAATAGCAGCATACGAGATCCCCACACATCATAAACAAAAGGAAAACATGCCTTATGATAAAGTAGATACAATGTAAAATAGGGCAATAAAAAAAAAGCAACACATGAAAGAAGAGAATAGAGCCACAGGCACATATAAAAGACATGCCACCAATAAAGGAAGCTGCAATCAAAACTTCCACTCAAGCGCCAAACAAATGAGAGAAAAGCCATAGGAGCAGGGTAACACACAAGATAAGAGATTGCAGTAATATGAAGAAATTAGAAGAAGTTGTCAGCAGGGAGAATATTCCATAGACCAGTGAAAATATGCAAGAAGCCATTGCAAGATTAAAAGGAGAAGTTCACATAATAGAGTGGCCAACAGTAAAAGATCGACAAGTTTTGAAGATCATGCCAGTCTGCAGGGAGCAGCATCTATTAAATAGATGGCCATCAAAATAGATCCATGCCAAGTTTAGCATGAAGAAGATCATGCATGAAGAAGGGGAATTTTGAGATATATTTTGTGAGTCTACTGCACCATACTTTTAAACAAAGCCTCATGCAAATGTCAAAAGGAATTGATTTAAAGCAGACAAAGCTCCAAGCCACCTTGTAGGAAGACCCTACACATTAGAGGAGGCTCAATGTTATAGGAGTAGAAAGGCCACCCAAGAAGATAAGCAACCAACAACATTAGCAAGTAATCATAGTCAAATGGAGAATTTAGCTCCAGTGAAAACACTCCAAAATCAACATCCCACATTCGCCTTACTAAAAGACTTTTAAAAGTTTAAATACCTTTCCATGCCCATACCAAGTGTCTGAAAAGCCATGCCTTTTCAAAGGTAGGTATGTGCAAGTGGTTCCCAGTTGTGACAGCTAGCATGTGTTGATGGTTAAATTTTGAATAAATACATGCAGATAATGACATGGTATTGAAAATGGAGATTTTCCCAGATCATGACACTTGTACTGATCTGACGGTACCCGCTTCCCCATAATAATAAGTTGTGAGAAAGATAAAGAATGCAAGAATATAGGAAGCTACCATGTGGCAGTGGGTCTCACAGCATGATGATGTGGCACAGATGGTAGATTTAGAGGCGATGCAAGGAGATGACGCCACATGGTGAGATCGTGAGGTGCCCGTTTCCCTGCAAAATAAAGTTGTGCCCGAGATAAGAAATGTGAGAAAGTAGAATTTTTCCATGTGTCACTGGGTCCCATAGATGGTGATGTGGTGACAAGAGTGAGGTGGATGAGTCATGAACGGACACATGGCAGCTGGTCAAAGTTCGTTAACCAAAAAATTGAAGGGATGGGTAAAATAAAATGATTTTAAATTTTCATTTTTAAAAATTGTTTTCAAAAAGTGTCTAGGCATTCAAATTGTTTTTAAATTAAAAGGGGTCATTTTAATATAAAGTGTGAACTTTAGGCAATTTTTGAAATTTTGAAAAATTTAAAATCAAAAGAAGTATGTAGACCAAAGTTTTATAGCAGAGGAAGACATTTTCAAGTAGACTTTCAGGGGGTTTCTGAGATGCAAAATAGGAAATGTTATATATCACCAAAATCGTGTGAATATGAATTTTTTGATTCTGGTGTTAGTCTTTGCATAGAACACCATCAGTTCTTGCTATGGGGGGATTTGTCTCAAGTACCTAAATTGCAACTATATTTAGGTAATTAGAGTCCAAAATTGATTTTTAACATAGTAATTACTTGAATATCAGTAAAAGGAAGTTAAAATTTAGTTTCGGTCGAAATTGTTTCAAATTCATTCATTAAAAATTGAGATTTCACTAGCATTTCAGTGAGCAAATCAGATATTTTGGCAAGTAAAAGCATTTCATCATTAGGCAGAGATATTTTCAAATCAGTTACAGGAATGATGAAACAAAAATCAAATCAATGGTAGAAAGAAGAGAGAGATGATTCAGTTGCCAGAGATTGAATTTCAAGTGGACAGATGCCAGTTGCATATTAGATCTGGGAAATTCATCTTCTCCTATATCTTTCTACTTTTCTTTCATTGTAAGGGTTCCAGTTTTTTGTTACTAAGAATCCAATAGGTTAGCAATTTTCTCTGGGTAATACCAGTAGGGTTCCATTGATTTACTATGAAACTACATTCTTTTAGCACTTTCTCTCTTTTATGAACAAAAATAGGAAGGTTAATACAGATAGTTTAGATCTGTTAGGTTTTTCTGTGTTTTTATTTCATGCATATGATTGTATAATTTCAAGGAAATAATACAAAGAGTAGTAGAATTTCATTAGTTTCATCTTGAATCTTGTCTCCTTTATCAATGATCTTCAATGTTTTATGGCCTTTGAACAAAGAGCTTAGGTTGTAGTTGCAGTCCCTTAAGGCTTTATGTTATTTCATTGTTGCCTATAACTCAAGTAGTTGTGTAAATGCTTTAGGGAATTAACAGGGTTGCAAGTTTGCTGATGGGGATATCATGTAAGAATGGGATTAAATTTGAGCATAGATGTCTATTTACAAGTTAAATAGATAGATCAGATATCTGAAGATACAAATAGGTATCAAATATCCATATGTATGTTTTTGATTCATAGATTTGCCCAATGGTTAAGGCACTGATCATTTACAGGATCATTAGTTCTTATTGATGCATATTTGAAGGTTTTATGAATTCAACATTATTAAATGAAACGTGTTTTACCCTTTTATGTTGAAGTGGGCTAAAAAGAACTAACCCTCACTCAGCTTATGAATAGCATAGGTTTGCACCTAGCTACTCTAGATATGTGTTGTTTCATAAGCCATTAGAAGATATAAAGGGTTTTTATCTGCTTTATATTAGATTGAGTTTATGCTTTGATAACTGGTACCATATAAAGAATATATAGGTCTACCCACCTAGGTTTAGCAGAGCCTAAAGTAGAAGAAGGGTCTAGCCTCATAGTTGGCATGTTGTCAAAAATGGCATGTTGAAAATGGGAGTTAGCTGCCCCTAAATATGTCACTTTCTCAGTGGGATAATTGAAAACCCTCCAGTGTTTTCAAACACCAATAGAAAAAAAGCCCATCATGAAGCAATTGTCCAACATAGTGGACCAGGTACAAAATGAAGACCTTGATACTAATGTCAAATTATTAGAATGGTCTAAAAATAAATTTCAAATGAAAGTTAGTGAGAAGATACCCAGTGAAATAACACTATCACAAGTTGAACTGGCTAAAAAGGTTGAGAAAGTTAAAATAGTACTTGAGAATATATTCTCATTGTACTCCAAATTGTGTGATTCATCATTTTTTAGATAGGAAACAAGCTAGAGAATACTAAGCTTGGAAAGGAATCTTAAGATATCTAACACATAGCTACCTAAAGACTCAGCTCAAAGTGAGAAGCATTTTGGCACAACACTTCACACTTAGAAGGGGTTAGCTATATTAATAGTAGAAGAGACTAATGTTAAGGCCAAATTGATACAAATACAATATGCTATTACCCCACATCTAGAAGTAGTACATAAGGAAATGGCCTATGTAGAAAATGTTTTAAAGAAAGGCCCTAATCTTTCTACCTTATAAGGCCTTGTACATCTTACAGTAGAAACAACCATCCACCACAAAGCACTGGAAATTGCCATAGACAATTTGGATGCTTCTCTAAAGATAATAATGGAGGTAAATAAAATATTTTTGGCTAAATATTTTATTCATTCTTAGGACCCTTTGACATAAGTGTCAAAAGGGAGATATATTCATTATGCATATAATAAGAATTGGGGAGATATCAACATTATGCATAAAATAAGAATGGGGGAGATACTACATTCTTTGATGGAAGTAATAAAGAATATCCAAAGGGGGAGATATTCATGTAAAGAGGGTGACATAATAAAGATAGGAGATATTAAGAAATACCCAAAGGAAGAAATAAGGAAATAAAGCCAAAAGGACAATAAAATTGCAAGAAGATGTGAAAAGGGGAGCAGAAACAAAGGGGAGTACAAAAAAAGAAAATAAAAAGTAAAGACAAGGCAAAGAGTATCAGATACATCAATATGAGACAAATCTAGCACATGAGTTTTTGGTTATAGAATTGACACATCATCCCAGGGGGAGTTACAAGATTTTGAGATATATAGTCTTCTACAAAATTTTGAACAAGATTTTGAAGTTTTGTACATATCTCAAATAGAATGTGTATTATACTCATAGAGACTAGATTCATAATGGTTAGTTAAGTGATTTTGCCACTTATGTCAAAGGGGGAGATTGTTGGTCTTAGATTGGTTTTGACAAATGAGTGTCAATACACTTAACCAATTCTTAGTTAATGCCAAGTATAATACATATACTTAGCTACAATATGTGCCAAGCTAGAGATTCAATAGGTGCCAAGTAAACTTCAAGTGCTAAGCAAAGTTCAAGTGTCAAGTGATGAGTGATGCTAAGAAAAGTATAGATGCCGAGCAAAACATGATTACTATAGGAGCCAAGTGAGACAAAATTCATATGTGTGTCAAGCATCAGCAATTAGTAAGTGTCAAGTAACATGGAATTAGCATATGAGTTTGTGCCTTCATGAATTTAGATCTAAACCAATTTTTGAGCCAATTCAGGGTGAATCTTGAAGGATCTTGAAGATAAGATTGAATCTTTTGTATTACCTATGTAATCAACATGTAGCCAATAAGAAAAATGGAGAAAACATGCAACCAATAGCAAAAGTGAAAGAATTGAGTAGGAAAAGGAGAATGAATATTTATCATAGATTCATACCTAACCCTAAGTCTTCAAAGCCTTTAGAAGGAGGAAAAAACCCCATTATGTGTGCACATGAGTAAGCAATTATATGAGAATGCTAGTGAAGTGCAGAGGGTGTAAAGACTTAGAAAGAGTAGAAAACAATTTAAAAATTCTATTGATTAGAATAGAGTATCAAAATTTTGAGGAGAGTCATATCAGATCAAGGAAGGATCAAAATAGCTAGAGTAGAATGAGGATCTAGAATTAGCAATTGAAAATTGCAAGTCATTAGATCAAGACTTTCTAATACTCTCTAGCCATTGTATTAGGAATGAAAATCCTATGATGATAGATTGGTTTAATAGCCATGTTGTAAGCCTTTAAAAAAGGATCTAAATCCTATAATAGGGTAACATTCCAAGTGAGTGTTTGTAAATCCTTTAACCATGTCGCTTTTAATAGGGTGTAAAGTCTTTAACAAGATAGGCCTTTCACAGGGCAAACCATTCGAAGTGGTCATACTTTGTAACCTTAAATAGTTACATATTGTTGCAGTGATACTTTGTGGGTGTCATTCCCACCCCAATTTTACCTGCTTGTTTTGGAGGGTTTCTAGGTTACCAAAGTCTTGTTTTATCTATTTTCATACATGCCTTTACTTTTGTGTTTATTAGATGAATCAGATGCAACTAAATGATTTCAGCTAAAAGGTTTTGAAAAGGTTAAATATAGTTACTTCTGATTCACCAGCCCCTCAAAATTAAATCTTCCCACTTGTAAATTCCAACACTATGCATCCAATAATCCCTTGGATCATTTATATGCATTCAACAAGCACTCTACTCCTTTTTGCACTTCATGCTACTTACATCAATAGATCCATGAATTCTACTCTTTCCAATCAAGGAAAACATCTTTTCCTTATACCACATCTTCATAATAATTCCTTGAGTTAGCCTTGAGGCTTTTCTAATTAATTAAGATAAGATAATTAATTAATTGCAATTATAATAGCATTGTTACCTCATAGTCTATACAAAACTTCACACATGTGATACTAATGCTTTCACACTCACTACCATCATCACCTAACTATCTTCTATCAAAGAGGAATGCACACCTCTTCATTACATCTTAGATGAAAGATACCCAAAAAAACATCAGGAACTACTTTCCCAATACTCTGCCTCTAAACTACTCTTTGTCAATTAGGTACAACTTATACACATCTTTTACTTAGGCTTTTTGTTCTTAACCACGTCATTAGTACACTATGTTGTACATGTCCATAGCTATGCATGTCCAAACAATCAAACCATTATTTGTACCATCAAGATCTTTGTTTGCTATGTTGTTAGTCTTTACATAAACAATTCTCTCTTGACATCAATGACAAACGCAGTCATGAATGCAACATAGAAATACTCTCCAATGCTCAAGACATTACCATAATGTAGTATTATTTGCATTCATGCTAACACTCTCACCCCAATTGATTTTACTAAGATGCTCAAATTCCTTCTAGATATCCTTCATTTGATCCTTAATTAGATCAATATCCTTCCTCATCAAACCTAGGTTGTTGAACATACTAGTCACATTCCCATGATCTTTAAGATCAAAGCTCTATCTTAGAATTTCCTCCCTTGGGTTCACATTAACATTCTCAGTGTTATCTTATAGGTTCAAATTGATATCCCCTTTGGGCATCTTCTTCTTACCCTTAATGTCCATAGGCCTTATATAGGAGAGAGATTTTGCATCCAATTTCCCCCCCTTATCCTTCCTATCCTTTTTCTCCACAATCTCCTCATTAGTACCCAAACTAGTATCATAATCCACCTCATCATTATTCCTTTTCCTTCTCTTAGAATGCAAGCCATGGTGGGTAGAAATCTTCCCCTTATTCTCCACTGGCTGAAACTTGTCCTCATCTATTTCACCCTTATAGACATATTTAGACTCGTCCCCTTCCATTTCATAATCCTCAAGAGTATTCCTTCTCATATGAGGCTTTTCCATTTTCTTCATTTTTAACAAAGTCATGATTAAAGCCATAAGCCCTTCATGATAGGCATGGTCCCCATCTAGGTCATTTTATAAGCTCAAAATAATGTTATCCAAATATTGCATGAGGTAAAAAGGAAAATTAATCCTAACCCCATATCTAAAATTACTCACCATCATGAAAAAATGATCATAAATTTTGGAATAGTACCCATCTAGGGCAATATGTACTAAATCAAAACAAATAGAATAGATTTCCAAGGTCTAGAAATACTTTTAGGGATAAAGTAAGAGTTTTTGATTTTAACCTACCTTTTTCTTTCCTAGTCTATCTCTATAAGAACATCAACAACCCTATCTAAAACATTTATGTCCTTGAAGAAATTGATCCCCTCCAATTCCAAACCCATAGCCTTAGTGATAACATCTTCAGTGACCTCCATGCATTGATTTCCTACGAGAACACTTCCATTCTTCCAAGTTTTGAGAAATTGTCTAATGATGGAGGGATTACTACCATTAATATTTTCTAGGTAGCCCGTAATCCTACCCCTTTCTAGAATGCTCTAGACTTCAAGTTTTAATTTCTAGTCCATGAAATTATTGGTCTCACATCTCTTCTTCCTACCACACATATCTTTTTTCTTGTTGAAATTACCTATCTCCTCCAAAAATGGAAGGGAATTCATAGTCTTTTCCTAGAAGAAACATCTTTCTCTTCTATTCTCTAAAAGCACGCACAATTTGAGTGATAAAAAGTAACTAATCACATCATAACTATACCCCATCTAGAAATTCTTTTTCTGACTCACCTCATAATCATACCTCATTACAAAATTAATCATTTATTAATTTTTGTTTGTTTGCTACCTATTTGATTATAATCCATCAAAGATGAACCTTCAATAGGGATGTCACTACCATTATGCCATACAATCTTCATGTGACTTTTACAAGCCACATTAGCAGCCCAATCAACCACCATATTAGCTTCTCCATAGTTATGGATAATAACACATTCATCAAAGGAATTAATTAGATTTATTGCTTTGAAAATAATATTATGAATAGTCTATGAAGGGGTGGTGACCTTATTAAGATAGTTGGTGATGTTTGAAGAGTCCCCTTCAAGTGATAATTTCTCAAGATTCTTGCTCTTAGCAAACAAGAGACCATGTAAAGAAACACTAGCCTCCACTATATGATTAGTTAGATTATGTACAAGGATCATTATAGCCCAATTATTATTATCATTTTCATCTCTGAAAATGATCTTGCATCCTAAAATCCCTGTGTTTCCCTCTGAAGCACGATCAAAATTCATTTTATACCACCCCTTAGGAGGAAAATCCCATCAAGAATTTCGTCTAAGGTTTTTCTCCACGTGAAGATGGTGAAGGCCATCCATCTTCTAGTTCTTAATGGCAATAGTCTCCCAATCACCTTTAGGCTCTTTATCTTTACCACTTATCCTAACATTTTCAACCACCACCCTCTTGATCTTGTCAAATATCTAGTTGAAATTTGACTCTTTACTTCTAAACACTCTATCATTCCTTTCTTTCCAAACCCACCAATACAAGTGAGGTAGGATAAAGTTCCAAATATTGATAATCAAAATATTGTGAGGAGTCTTCCAAGCTGTAAAAAAAATCTTGGATATTGTTAGGAAAACACCCACTCAATACCCAAGAGCCTAAGAAACTTATTCCATAACTTTCAGATATACAAATAATGTAAAGTCATATGACCAATGCATTCCTCTTTCTCCTTGTAAAGCTAGCATTTTCTAATAAGGCATAAACCTTTATTCTTTAAATTATCACTGGTGAGAATTTTCCCTACAAAAAAATTCAAAAAAAGATGTTAACTTTAGGGGTCATGCCCTTGAACTAGGCTTTCCCCGAACAAGATTCATGAAAATCTTCAAAATTCTAAACATATAGAGGTGAAACTAAGAATAGTCCATTGGGGTTAAGCTTCCAAATGAGAGAACCCCCCTCTTCAATTAAAAAGATAGCATTCAACATTATGTTCAAATCCTTGAGAAATAAATCCACTCTAGAAAAGTCCACCCATTTACCATCTTCCCAATAATCAGCAACATAAGTACCAAAATCCATCTTGCATTGCATCATATAGATATTTTAGTGTGGATCAGTACTAAGAGGGTGATCTTCCATCTAAATATCACTTCAAAAAGAGAAAATCTCACCATTGCCCACTTTCCATCTCACCACTTATTAACCATTTGTTTTTTTTTATAACATTTTTCCAAATAATGGATCCACCTTAAACATTGTCATTGCTAAAAAAATGGTGAAGACTCCCATTATCCATAATATATTTATTATTAAAAATATTATTCCTTTCTTCATCATCTCCAAATAAGTTTAGTCAACAAATAATCATTCATATTACTAATTCTTATCAACCCCAACCCCCCTTTTATAATAGGCTTGCAAACCTTCTCCTAGGCTATGAAAGCTAATCTTTTTTTTTTTCCATGCCTATCCATAGGGAAAAATTTTAGATTATCTAAATAATATCAGCATATTTCTTAGGAATCTTAAACACACTAAGAGCATATAGAGGGATGTTCTGAATAGTAGTTTTTAACACAATAATCCTACTAGCCTAGCTAAGGAGAGATCCTTTCCATACCACAAGCTTGTTATAAATTTTATCTATCAAGGATCTCCAAAAGGGGATCAAGGAAAAGGGGTAGACCAAGATAAGATCCTAGGAGACTACCAACCTCATAGCCCATAATTCTCTTGATTTTTGGTTTCCTATTCTCACTAACATTTATGAAGTAGATAGAGCTTTTAAGCCAATTAATAAGTTGACTAGTAGCATCCCAATATTTATCAAGATCCTTCCTAATATTTATAGCATTTTTCATTGTAGCTTCTCCCATCACAATATAATCATCCAAAAATTGCGCGTGAGAATAAATTTGATCCTTAGATGAGGGTCTAAGACTGACAAAGTCACCTTTTAAAACCATTTTATCAATAAATCTACCAAATCATTCCACCATTAAGTTAAATAAAATAGGAGATAAAGGGTCACCTTGTCTTAAACCATGTGAGACTCAAAAAAAAGGTGTTAAGGACCCATTTACCAACACTGAGAAAGTCACATAAGGGACCAAAATAAGAATGAGATCCAAGAATCTGTCATTGAAACCAAAAGATTGTACACCTAATCTCATAAAATCCCAATCCACCCTATCATAGGCTTTAGATAAGTCTAATTTGAGTAGGAACCCTTCTTTGTAAGATTTTGTCAAAGAGTGGATTATCAAAACAATGAAAGTGTCATTCAACTCTTTCAAAAGTTTCCTAGAACCAAAAAACTCCTTGACACCATTAATAACATCTTTCAAATTTAATCTAAATACATGATATTAATATAGAAAATATATTTTAACTATATTAGAGAAAAATCTAGAATGAATATAACAAAAATAAATCTACATTTGAAAGAATACAATTATTTATCAATCTATGTGATTGTACAAAATAGATAATTATCTTAAATATATTACCTCTACATCAAGTTAGTATGGTAGACATTATAGAATGATAAGGACTTCATCGAAAAGTGCATCCAAAACCTATTAAAAAAAAAGTGCAACCACACTATTCTATTTTAGACCTTGTCACATTTCATACAAATAGTGGCCAAAAATAGATAATTATGCAATAAATCATGGTATGCCATTCATCTTCTCATTCTTCATTTTTCATAGTATTTTGTTAATTAGAGCTTCCATTTTCTTTCTATTAATTGACATGTTGTTTATAGATCTAAATTGAACTTATGTTGCCAACAACTTGAACATAAGTTGTCACATATACAATAATCACTTATGACTGTTGCAACATTAACTCCAACAATCGTTAGATATTGAAATTCTTTAAATTTTCACTAATAGTATTCAATGTAAGATTCAAAAGAAATTGAAGAAATAGATAGAATTTCAAAATGATGATGATAATATATAATATAATTTAACCTAACCATAGTTCTTGGTTGTTTTAAAGATAACTATTTTATCTAATATTATATTCAAAGTTTGAATTAATATTCAATTCAAGTAAATGGAATGATTATCCACAAAGAAAGATTTTTTTAATGTATTTAGGTGAATATTTTTACATCTTCTACAGAAATAACATTTATAGTCTATGGCAATGACGGAAATTTTTAGATGCTAAACTCAAAATTCTGAAACTTTTGTCACTCACATTGGAAGTATTTTAAGATATTTTAATTTAAATTGAAAAGAATTGTATATTTTTTGAGGTTTTTTAAAAGTTTGAATTGAGTGTAATTTTAATACATAGTTGAGATCACATGGAAATAGGCATTTCTAATCTCATCATTTGGTTGATGAATTGGTAATTAACTCTTTATTGATCATTTATTTGTTGATTATTTGGTTATTTTGATAGGTTGTCACAAGTATGCAATTTGTCTAGATTGTAACAATTTATTATGGATATAGTTGGAAGATCTTTTAGAATTGTAGCTGAAAATTGGAAGTATTTTTAGATGCTAAACTCAAAATTCTAAAACTTTTGTCACTCACATTGGAAGTATTTTAAGATATTTTAATTTAAATTGAAAAGAATTGTATATTTTTTGAGGTTTTTTTTAAGTTTAAATTCTGTGTAATTTTAATACATAGTTCAGATCACATGGAAATATGCATTTCTGATCTCATCATTTGGTTGATGAATTGGTAATTAACTCTTTATTGATCGTTTATTTGTTGATTATTTGGTTATTTTGATAGGTTGTCACAAGTACACAATTTGTCTAGATTGTAACAATTTATTATGGATATAGTTGGAAGTTATTTTAGAATTGTAGGTAAAAATTGTAGGATGAGTATTAGTATATATATCATTTCAAATTTAAAAAAATTGTGATAAAAGAAATTTATTTTCTAGTTCTAAAGCTTAAGCTAAAAAATGATAACTCTTGAGTTATTTTATACTATTTAAAAAAAATATAAGTGTGCTAGTTCTTTATTAATAAATGTCTAGCTCTCTTATTTTATTTTATTTATCATCCTCATTTCATAATATATGTTTTAATATTTTTTTCTTTTATTTTTCATTGTTGCAAGAAATATTTTATTTGCCATCAATTAAATTTTAGATTTTCATTCCCTAAATTTTATTGGAAATGATCACACTCAAATGAGACTTTATGATTATACTTAGACTATATAGTGATGAAATTGTGCAAATAAATTTATAATTCAAATTGTACACTAAGAAAGTACACTTCTCTAAACCATTATATCCAAGGTATTCCATAGATTAGAATGCTTGGATGACAGCTTAGAGCTCCCTAGTCATGGAGTGCAAGAAGCATACAAAATAAGCATGAAGAGAGCTCTTAAATGAGCCTTAAAGATGGAACCCTTGCTAGTAAAACATGAAATGGGAGATTCTTGGGACATGAGAAAAAATGCTAGTGTTAGAAGAACTCTCAAGATGCAATTCAAGAAATGAAGCTAAACTAGGATGAAATGCGCAATGCAACTAGATTAAACAAGATGAGAGTGTTAAAAATATTTTAATTAAGTTATGTGATCCATGATAATGTAAATAGAATTATAAGATATTAAAAATGCATCTAAACTAGAATTAGGATGATGATGTAAGAATTAGACAAGAAGCAAGATGTTCTTTAGAAAGGTCCAAAAAAATCTACTAGGAAACTTGTAGCATAACAACAGCTCAAAAATTGGGATCCCTTGAGAGGGGGAGAGCTCTCTCTTTTAAAGGCATATAGATGGTTGGGATTAGGAACAAGAAATGAGGGATCAAGGATGTGGGTTGAATTTTGGCATGATCCATGTGCAAGAGAAAGTCAACCAATGAGAGAGAGCTGACCTTTCATGTGAGATAAAAGCCTTGTATTTTAATTTTTATATAGTAAAAGGACTTTATGTATGCACATTGAGTAGGTTACAAGAATGGGATTTTTTATTTAATTAAAACAAGGACATATTCTTTTAATCAAATATGGACTTAGGATAGTATTGTCAAACTATAGGTTAAGAAAAAATAAATTGATTTTTAGCAATTTGGCCTAGGTAAATGATTAAATAATTTAGCCAAAATGATGAGAAAGGGGCTAATAGTCCAATTGACCATTTTTAGGTGATTACACAGATAAATAAATGGAATATCATCTTAATTACACTTAAGACAAGTAAGAATTAAGTAAAGTATTTGTTATACAAACAAAGGAATACGTAGATTCAAACTATGAAAGTTGTCAAAGCATAATCAAATAGATAGATAAGATAAGGTAATAATGGAACAAGGTTTAAATCTAGGGATGGAAGTGGGAGTATTGATATATGATTCAAAAGATCATTTGAATAAAGATTGTTGAAGAAATGTTTTCAATCATTATTTTGTCACTACTTATATGTTTTCAAGCACTATCACTTAGTTGATTGATAAGGAGGATTTGATTAGCAAGATGTAACAAAAGTACCTAGAGGAAAGGTTGAGTTATGATTATGTATTGAAGTGCAAGAATTAGTTAAGATAGTGATAACATAATTTACTGATGATCTACTTGAGGTTACAAAATGATTGGCTACACTTGGAAAGTTTAGAAGAATAAGGTTGGAGAAAGTTCATTTACTAAGGTTGACCAAGTTGATAGATGGTACTAAGAAAAGTTAATGCAAGCCGAGAAAAAAGTCAGTTGGAGCTATTGGTCTAATTTTTCACAATGCAAAAATTTTGAAATTTTTTTAGTGAAAAATCATTTGAGTCTTTGTGTCTTGCAAATTAGGGTTTTGTTCCTTGTATTTTTCAAACCCTTAGATTGCCCTAGTTTATAGCCTGGTCTTTGTGTCTTTGAAATCTTATTAAATTCTCAAGGTTTTTCTTCAAAGAATTTCTCAAAAACCCTAGTGCCCTATCTTATTTTACCCTAGTTTTGAAAAACTCTGGAAATATTTTCAGAAAAATGATTTTTAAAATATATCATTTTACCCTAAGGTTGGGCTTGTGAAAGCATAATTTCATTAAAATATTGTTTAAACCTTTATTAGCCTTGTTTTTTTTGCATTGGGCTTGATTATTTTATTGAGAAAAGGTCCTATGTAACACAGATTTTGTGTGACCATTGATCTTGATCAAATCAATGGGCATCACATTCCCACAATAAGAAGATGTAGGGCTTTTAAACAATGCAGGCATGTGCTATGATGACACATAGCCCTTGCTAACATTTTAGCCTCAGTGCACCACAAAAGGTTTGTGGTTGCCAGAGCTAGTCAGATGTTTTTGTAGAGTTGCCAGTGCTCTCGTACACATTTTGAAATTCTTCCAATATCATTGGCTCATTCTTTAATGAAGGCATTATTTTATAGTTTAGAAGTTATGATCATCAATCTTGCAAGAATCAAGGGCTAGCACATGCCTGCAATAACAAAGTGCACAAATGTTATACATTGCGAGGAAGTGCCAATGCGATGCGTGGCATAGTGTGACATCATGGGCCCATCTTTCTTAGAAGGTAATAACAACTTGTCTTATGTGGTACTTGTCAAATGAGTTGGAGTATAGAGAAAGCATCTCATTGGTCTGAATACCTGACTAGATATTATAGTCATACAAGATTTTAATCACCATAGATCTAACCAAGATTGATGGAATGTGCTTGGTCGCAATATGGAACTGCTCAAATTTTAAATAATGTGGGCAAGCACCTTTTTGATGCATGGAAAAGTGAGACCAAGCTTTGAAAGGAATGATGAGTCATGCCATGCTGGAAAGGTCAGATGAAGTAAAGTGTGCTCATTGGTGGAATATGAAAGGTATGCCAAGTTGGAAGCGATGATGTCATGGGTGCAAAAAATTTAAATGCTATAGTTAGATTAGTTAGAGCATTTTGATTAAAAGATGATATTCTATTGGTCAAGCTAGCTGAGTGGGCCATCAAATAAAAAGTTTTAGACTCACTGTTGATCTAAGTAAGATTGAAAAAGAGTGCTTGCTCGCAAAAGGAAAGTGTTCACAGGTGAAAAAATGTGGGTAAGTGATAATGCACCATGTGGTAGTGGGCCCAAGTTGTAGTTCATCAATGACAGACTCAAACACAACTTTAGATTTCAACACGTGTTTAGGAATGGACAGTGGGCACTTGCTTGCAAACTAAAGATGCTAGGGAGTTAAATATTGCAAGAAAGTAGGAGTGTGACACATGTAATCAAGCCTACTTAGATGGTGACATGGCACTACATACAAGGTGATGATGAGGCAAGTGGTGATGTGGTAATCAAACGGGCCAATCACGTAGTGACATGTGGCAGCTGGTCAAATCAAGTTGACCCTAGAATTGGAGGCTAGAAAAAAATAAAATGCTTTTAAAATCTCATTTTAAAATTATTTTCTGAAAAAGGGGTCACGTTAAAAGTTTTTAAATTCAAAGAGGTGCATTTATTCTGAAGTTTATACTTTAGAATTTTCCTTAAAATTTTTGAATTTTCAAAAGTGAGAATAGAACCATAGTAGAGGGGGTGATTTTCAAATTGAGATTTAAGGAGTTTCTGAGAGGCTAAATATGCGATATTATATATTGTCAGAATCAGGAGAATCTAAAATTTTTGATTCTGAGGTCAATTTTTGCACAAAATGCCACTGGTTCAAGCTACAGGAGGTTTTCTTCCAAATTCCTATTTTGCAACTATATTTAGGTAAGGAAGTTTAGAACCATTTCATAACATGGAAATGACTTGAATATCAGTAGAAGATAGTGAAGATGCAGTTAAGGTCAAATTCTGATCAGATTCACTCAGTAAAAACTCAATTTTACTAGCATTTCATAAGGCAGATTAGATATTTTGGTGAAATAAAAGGGTTTTCATCATTTCATCAAAGATATTTGCAAATTAGTTACAAAGTAATGATGAAACCAAATTAGATCAAAATGGTAAAAAGAAGAGAGAGCTGATTCAATTGCAGGAGATTGAATTTCAAGTGGATAGATGTCAGTTGTATAATAGATCTAGGAATTCATCTTCTTTCTATATCTTTCTTTCTTTCATCTTTTGTAGGAGTTGGAAAATACTAGAAAGTTTCTCTAGAATGAAGGCATTCAGTAGAACTAGCCCTAGAATTGATGAACTCTGAATGGAAGATCTGGGATGTGCTAGTTCCAGACCATGAAGCTTTTGCTTTGTCTATGATACCCCTTTCCCATCCCATCAACTTCTCATTCCTACCATTTTCTCTCTTTTATGACAAAATTTTCTCATTGTATAGTCTAGTTTATTAGGTTCTTTCTGAGTTAATTTTATTCATTTTTATGTATTGTTTCAAGGAAATCAATACAAGGAATAGCAAGTGTTTAGTCTCAGTTTAAATCTTGTCTCCTTTCTCAGTTGAGTTGTGATGTTTTATGGTCTTTGAACAAAGAGCCTAGATCATAAGTGCAGTCCCTTAAGGTTGTATGTTGCTTCATTATTGCTTGTAACTCAAGGAATTATGTGAATTCTTCAAACATTCAATAGGGTTGCAATTTTATTGAGGATATCACGTAAGAATGAGATTTAAGTTGAACATTGATGTCTATTTACAAGGTGAATGGATAGATCATATATTTGAATATATGAATAAGTATCAGATATCCAAAATGCATGAGGGAGATTCATGAATTGCCCAATGGATCAGGCACTGATTAGCTACAAGATCATTAATTTTTTGTCTATACCTGGTTTTCATCCACTTTCCCCACCCACATAAAATCAAAACAAAATTTAAATCATCTTTAGTTTTTATGTTGAAGAACCTAAATGTGATGCCCTCACTTAGCTTGTGCATTTCATAGAGTTGTAATGTGCTACTGCACTTCTTTTTTACTGCATAGGTTATTAGGAGAAATAAGGGCTTTTATCTACTTTATTAGATCTAGGGATATGTTTTGCATTGGTACCATATTAATTGGATTTGAGACTCACCCGCCTAGGTTTTGTAGAGCCTGAACTGAAGAAGGAGTTATGCATTATAGTTGGCCCAAGACTGCAATCAGATGTATCTATCATAGGAATTTTCTAGCCTTAGATTCATTGGTTTGGTTTCTTGGTTATTTTCATAACTATTAAATCAGGTGCTAATAGGAGCCAAGTAAAGGCAATTTCTAGTGGATGTCAAGCAAGTTAGAAGGTGTTAAGCAAGATAGTTGAAGCTAAGTGATTTTTAGTTGATGCCAAGCACTAGTTAAATCTAGTTGATGCTAAGTGATTTTTAGTTGATGCCAAGCACTAGTTAAATCTAGTTGATGCTAAGTGATTTTACAATAGATGTCGAGTGACAAAATATGTGTCAAGTATCAATAAATTGATAATGCAAAGCTACTGCATTATGACAAAGATCGAAGGTTTGCCAATTAAAAGTTGACAAGTTTGTTTTCTTGGAACTTGTGAATCAGGAGGAAGATAAGATTGATGAGCTGAAAGCACAAAATCTTATGTAAGCCATTTTGGAGGTGAATTCAAATGGATTTTAGGAGAATTTTTAGAGAAGACAAGATATGGAGTAGATGTATTGTATCCTACCTAATCCATTGAAAACCCTAATTTTTGAGATGGATAATGAGTGGGAAAAAGAGTTCTAATTTCGTATATGTAGGAATGTCTAGTCATGAAGCAAGGTTGGTGAGAGGTTAGACAGTTTTGAATGCAAAAATTTGACAAGGAAAAGGAAGAGGGTTTGCTTCATTAAGTGACCCAAGAGAAGAAGTGTGCAATGGTGAACTAAGAAAGAAGTCTTAATGAGGATGAATGTGAGAAGACTGACCAAGCTATCAGAACTACAAAGATTGAGAGCCAAGTAGAGTTGAGGATCAAATAGTGATCTGTAATCTACAAGTAAGGTTGTACATTGTATCAAATCAAAGCTCTACTATTACTTTCTAACAATTGTATCAAATTAGGGTAAATCCTTTGGAGAAAGGTTGACTTAACAGTCATTAGAAAATCCTTTAATAGGGTGGCATTCCAAGTGAATGGCCTAAAGTCCTCTAACAAGGCTCACTTTTGATAAGGTGATTGAAATACCTTAACCAAGTCACATTTAACAATGTGTGTTGTAACATTTAATAAGGTTTTCCTTTAATAGGGCATCACTTCAAAAGATTGAAAAAGGAGTAGCATGTTATTCCTGGTTTTTCCCAAATTGGGTTTCCACATTAAATCATTATGTCAAGTGTGTTGATGGATATGTTATGTTTTATGCTTTACATTTCTACATGTTAATATTATAGTAACATATCAATTTTGGTATAGAATTTGGAAGTTGAGGATGGAAAGTGTTGGAAAGGAAAGGAAGAATGGTTTTCAATATTCAAACTCTAAGTAGGGTGGGATTTCTCTAGAATTTTAGAATTCGGCCCCTAGGTTAGGGCATGGGTCATAGAAGGAGAACGGTCAAGGATCTTTAGGCACAAGAGACTAGGGAGAGAAAGATGATAGGGACCTAGATGCCCCAAGGTATTGTACAAGATTTCATTAGTTCCTAAGGTGGTTCTTCTTGGCTCTAATAAATGGTCATCACTTTTTGGGGTCAAGCCTATAGATAAGTCCTCTTTCCCACATGTTAAGATTCTCCCCAAGGCAAAGAAAGGTTCTTGTGCCATTTCCATTTTGGATGAGCTTGTGGATCATAGAATTTTTTCAATGGGTTCAACTTTGGTTGGTAAATTCTTAGGGCCAAGGCCAAATATAGATATTGTGAGATCCTTCATAAAGAAGAAATGGGCCCTCAAAGGTCAAGTCTCTGTCATAGCAATGGCTAAGGGCTTTCTATCTTTCAAGTTTTCTTGTATGGAAGACCTCTCAAAAAATTTATGTGAGGGGCTATGGTTTATAGGTCATTCCACTCTAGTTCTTCAGAAGTGGTCCTCTAAGCTAAATATGAACAACTCTTTCTTTGTGCAAGCCCCTGTTTAGGTAAGGCTTCTAATTCTCCCCATAGAATTCTACAATGAAGATATTTTTGTGGGGGTCACTAGCTCCTTTGGGGAGCTCCTCTCAATAGATCCAATTACAACCTCAAAAAGATGTCTTACATATGCTCATATCTGCATAGGGGTAAGGGAAGGTGTGGATATGCAAGAAATAGTGATGTTCCACTCAAAATTGGGAGTGCATCTTTAAAAGCTAATTTATGAGTCTGTGCCTTTTGCATGTTTAGGACTCTATTTTAAATCTATGCATTATGCAAACCAATGTCCTAGAGCCAAGGTAGAAAGGAAAAAAAAATACTATCAGTACCTTAGTAAAGGGTAAGAAAATGGTTTGGAAACAAAAATTGACCAATACATCAGAGAACCAGGATGAGACTAAGGAAATAAACAATGTCATTGACCAGGAAGGAGATTAGGGTAATGAAGGAGGAAAAGGAACAAAGGAGTTAGAAAATAAGGTTGATGACATTGAAGGAGATTAGAGAAATGAAGGAGGAGAAGGATCAAATGTGTCAGATAATGAGGATCACTACATCAAGCCCTAAGTCATAGAAATGGAAAGTAAGGATTCACTGATTGAGAAATTGTAGGAGGTTGATACTTTGGAAGACCCCTAGATAGAGATCAAGTTGGCAGAAGAATACGTGGCCTCAATTAGAGAACCAAGTGGGCTCCCAAAGGACTCTATTCATAAAGAAAGTGAAGGAAACAAAGGAGAAGAGGTAAGCCAAGTAGAGCAGGAGATAAAAGTTGAGGCTTAGAATACTTTGGACTCCCTTTGGCTTCTCTAGAAAATCTGCTAACTTCCAATGTCCTAAGGAAGAATTTTTTAGATTTAATCAACAACTCTTCCCCAGAACAAATATCTAAATTGGAGGAATGGATGCATAGCTACTCTTAAGACAATAAAGGCAAGGGGAGTATGGTTAAAAAGAAGAAAAATCAAAATCAAGATCATCTTCCATTATCTCCAGCGATGACAAGAAGCAGGATCAAAGTATATGTTGGGTTAAAACCTTAGTCTCTAGGAAGAAGTCTGAGTTAGGTAATGCAAGATGAGGATAGAAAGAACTTGGTAGAAGGGAGCCAAAGAACCATCAAGGAATGTTCTGCAAAAAATAAATTTAGATCATATCTTGGAATATAAGGGGCCTAAATGGTGCCCACAAATAGGAGATAGTCTAGAATATGATCAGAGATTAAAGAGCTGATTTTTTATTGATTCAAGAAAAAATGATGAGAAAAGACATGGTAGAAAAATTATCTTTCAGTTAGAATATGAGTAGTAAAGCCACATATTTGGAAGGAGTTGCAGGGGGAGTTCTAACACTCTTTAATAAAAAGGCTTTCCATATCTCCACCGATCTTAATGAAGGTAATGCACTCCTTTATAAGGTTTCCCATGTTCATAGTAGTGACTATTGGTTTATTTTAAATGTGTATTCTCCTAATACTAAAAGAGAAAGAAAGGTCTTTTGGGCCAAGATTCTTGATGCAGTTTACCATAGTAATATAAATAAAGGAGTTATTATGGGGGATTTCAACACCCCTCTTTCAGATGAAGAAAAGTCAGGGGGACTAGCCCCGCATTAGGAAAGAAAATTAGACCTCTCTAATTTTATTAATAAGCTAGCCTTCTTGGATGTTGATATTTTGGAGGGACAATTCACTTGGTCAAATAGGAGAACTGGTAGGGATTGCATCTAGGTTCATTTGGATAGAGCCCTCATTTCCCTAAACTAGATGCAAACCCACATGTAGACTTTCTCTTCTTCCTAGAATTTGGTTAGGCCACTTGCCCATCTCACTTTCATTCAGTCCTTTGATGGTCACATGGAATTTCCCTTTCTATTTGAGAAGATGTGGATTTCCCACCCAGATTTGAAAGTTAAGATTTCCTCTTGGTGGAATATAGAGATGGAAGGTACAACAATGTTTAGGATAGCTCAAAAATTGAAAAATGTGAAAAGAAACATCAAAGTTTGGAAGACAAATTTTAGGAATATCTTTTAGGAGAATGATGAGAAGATAGATTAGCTTGGAAAAGTCTAGGAAAGGATATAGTAGGAAGGATACAATGAATAGATTAGGATTGAAGAAAGGTCTATCCTATCTGACCTCTACAATATCATTAGTAGGGAAGACTACTTTTGGAGGAAAAGATTTAGAGTCAATTGGATCAAAGAGGGGGATTAGAATACCAGGTTTTTCCATCTCTTCACCTTAAAACATCATGCTCACAATAGGATTTCAATTATAAAGAGGGGGCAGGCCTTTTTGACAAAAGAGAATGAGATTGCAGATGAAGTAGTGCATTTCTTTTATTCACTCCTTTCTAAGGACTCTTCACTTTAGCTAAAAGACCAAGAGGATATTTTGACTTCAATTCCCACTCTGCTATAGGAACATCATAATTTTATGCTGAAGGCAATTCCCTCCTTGCATAAAATTTACTAAGCTCTGCTATCTCTACCTACTAACAAAGCTCTAGGGCCAGATGGTTTTTCAACTTTCTTCTTATAGAAATATTGGGAGGTGTTTAAAGGGGATGTGGTGAAAGTAGTGTAAGTATTTTTTAGGGCTAGGAACCTTTTGAAGGAACTCAATGCTACAGTTTTTGGTGTTAATCCCAAAAATCCTAGTGGCAGATACGATGGATAAGTTCTGACCCATAAGCCTATGCAATTCTTTCTATAAAAATATTTCAAAAGTTTTGACTGCTAGAATTCTAAGTGTTCTCCACTTGATTATCTCTCCACAAAAACTAGATTTTTCTCAAGGAGATAGATCTTAGACTCAATTATGATGGTTCATGAAGTTATTCACTCCTTGGAAGCTAGGAAATGGGAAGGATTCTTGCTCAAGCTAGACCTATTTAAAGCCTATGATAGGGTGGAGTAGGACTTCTTAAAAGCTATTCTCTAAGCTTTTGGATTTGATGTCCATCTTTGTAAACTAATTCTTCAGCTTGTCTCTACCCCCTCTCTGGCCACTTTAATCAATGGAGCTCCCTTTAAATTCTTCTTCCCCTCAAGAGGGCTTAGATAGGGTGATCCCTTATCCCCTATTCTATTAATTATTATGGCAAAGTGTATTGGGAGGTTAATCCTAAGGAAAAGATAGGATTAGGGCCTACATGGTATTAAGCCATCTTCTAGATAGGTTACCTTCACCCATCAGTAATTTGTGGATGACACAATTCTAAGAGGGGAAGCCATAGTTCAAGAGGTGAAGGTGCTAAAATGTTTTTTGGATACTTACATGAGGAGTTCATGATAGGCTATAAACTAGGAAAAAAGCTTAGTATTTTTTGTAAACATCCAAATTGAGTGATAAAGAAAAATAGCTCGCATCCTAGGATCTAGTGTGGGGTCTCTTCTAGCTAATTACCTAGGAATTCCTATGGGGTCAAAACCACTAGAATCTTTCTAGAATGGCATTATTGATAGATTTAACAAGAATATGGTAGTTTGGAAAGGAGCTACCCTTAGTCAAGTAGGTAAATGTACTTTGGTGAAGTCAACTCTTCAAAATCTCTCAACTTATGCCCTTAGCCTTTTTGGAATCCTGATTCAACATGCTGATAGAATGGAGAAAATCCAGAGGGACCTTTTATGCATAGGGGTTGAAGAAAACAAGAGATATCATTTAGTGGCATGGGAAAATTTTTTCTTGCCTTAAAGCTATGGTTGCCTAAGCATTAGAAAATTTAGACACATCAATAATGCTCTTCTGGTGAAACAAATATGGCACATTTTTCAAAGTCCTAGAGAATGGAAGGATATCATGATGGAAAATTATTTGAGAAGGCAATCCCTCAGCTTCATATTTAGTGAAGTTGATCTTCAACATGAATCCTTTATCTAGAATGGAATCCTTAAGTAAAAACCTTTGGCTAAATCAAAGACAAAGTGGAAAGTAGGCAATGGGGAAAGCATCTTATTCCTTGTAGGACAACTAGTTAAGCTAGGGGCCCCTCGTAGATCATCCTATCTATGAGAGATGGGCTGATCTATGTGTAATAAAATTTGGTTTGAAAGTTAGTCACTACAAAGATGATCACAAATGGAAAGACCTATCACTAGTTTCCTAGGACCTTAAACCTCTAATGACTATCCTAAATACCATGATCCTTAATAATAAGATGGATGAAATAATTTGGGGAGACAATCCCAATGGATTATATTGAATTTCTTTAGGTTATTTCTCGCTATGGAATATGATGGAGAAACATATTTGGGAAAAGGCTTGGATAACTTGCCTCACTTCAAAAATCAATATATTCTTCTAGCTACTTCTTCAAGAAAAATTTCTTACCCTAGATAACTTGATTAAGAGGGGTCAGATTATCCCAAATAGGTGCAGTCTTTGCAAGAATGATTTGGAGTCAACCAACCACTTTTTTAATTCATTGTCCCTACTCCTCTAAGGTATGGGATCTTATGACCAAGGACTATGTCTTAGTTGGGGTAAACTGGCCAACATCCATGATTTCTTTGGACAATAGACTAGTATGTACAAAGGAATTAAGACACAAATGATATGTTCCTAGTCTCTTCCACATTTCTGTTGGGGAATATGGAAAGAGAGGAATAATCATATTTTTAGAGATAGGGAAGCCCTTGCTTTTGTTATCACAAATAAAATTGTTACCACCATGAAGGAAAACTTTTCCATTAGAAAGGGGGGAGATATTTAAGGAGAAAACAACATAGTAAAGAAAAAGGATAGGGAGAGGAAAAGCCAAGAAGCTAAGTAGCTTTTCCCCCTAAAAAATGGCATAAAGCCAATTTTGATGCGGTAGCTAAAGGGAATCTTGGCCCCACCGGCTATGGAGGAATTATAAAAAATGGTCTTGGTAAGGGAGTTGTGGCTTTTTCTTATGCCTTAGGGATTTAGATGAATCACTTTGGGGAGGCCAGTGCAGCTTGTCATATTGTTAAACTAGATTTGGCTACTAGAATTGAGAACCTTTGGTTGGAGGGAGACTCATTAAATATAATAAATTGTTTAAAAGGTTTCTCTAAGCCCTCTTGGGCCATTGCAAACATGGTGGAGGAGATTCGATCAAACTTGAGTAAATTCAAAAGGGTCCACATCAGCCATGTGTACAGAGGGGCCAACTTAGCCATGGACTAGTTTGTGAATGAGGGGGTACTAAAAAACATGGTGATGATGTGGAAAAATGGAGATATCTTCTTAGTGGCCATGAAAGATATCATAACACGAGTGTATCTAGGGAAGTACGAAGGCAATCTTACATTAATTATGGAAGTTTATGTATCAGTGCAAGTAAGACAAGATGTTAATGAAAACCATGGGAAGGTAATAACTCTCCATCATTTCCTATACTTGTGGCATGTTTTATGGGTCACTTTTCCTATCCCCATTAAAATTTCCAAAGGTAAGAAAGATTTAGGGATATGAAAATTGCAGGAGGTTGAAGTATGTGAGTGTAGGATTTTTGAAAAAGAATTCAAGATGGTTGGGGAGAGGAGTAGGAAGGACCTAACTAGGGAGGTGGAAAAATGGAAGAAAAGAATGAAAGTTTTAAACAAGCTAGAGAAGGGTGGGATAGTGAGGTATATTGAGAAACTTCACAACTTTGATAAGGAGGTCACCAAGCTCATGGTGAATACCTAGAAGGATGAGCATGTAAAAATTAATGGGATCTCTCATCAAATTAATGTGAAAATGATAGCTCAAATCATGGAGATACCCATGGAGGGGATAAATTTTTGCAGACATAAAAAAATGTCCACCAATGCAATTAAAGATTTGTGAAGAATGAGGAAGAACAAAAGCATTTAGTAAAGGTTGAAACATACTATGAAATGGAGTCAATAAAAAAGTTCTCAAGTTATCAAATATATTTCTTTGGATACTAGATTTGACAGGGTCAAAACACGTAACTTTGTTCTATTAAATCATTTTAGGCATGGCACAAAATTTTTATTTCCTTTTTATCTATTTACTTTGATGAGCAAGGGTATTGAGGCTTATAAGAAGAAACCCAATGCAAACCCAACCATGTATGAGGGTTTGCTCTTGTTGGTTTATGAATACCTTAAGTCTCAAATGAGGGGGAAATCTTTAGGCCACTGGGAGCTCAAACTATTCTGACTCTGAGGAAGTTCAAAGTCTTAGCTTGAAAGATGAGGATAACACCTCCTCAAAAGGAAAGAAGTCTAAGGCAAGGGAGAAAATTCCTCCTCCTTCCAATACTATTCCTAGCAGAAAGAGCCCTCAGGGTTTAACCCATGATCCAATGAAATAGTATGAAGAGGAGTATAATGAAGAGGAAGAGGAAATGGAGTTGGAGGAAGAGAAGAAGGGGAAAGATAGTGAGAAGATGGGGGAAGATATTTCTATTTAGTTAGGGAACCCAAAAAGGAGAAAGGTCAAGGTGGAGCTGCAGCTAGAAGAGAAAAAAAGATTAGACCCCTAAGGCATTAGGACCCTTCCCTTCTATCTCTCTATCTTAGGAGATTAGGGAAACTATGGTGGAAGATAGTGGGGAGATAATTATGAAAGATAGAAGGAGGTCATGGAGAAACTTCAACACCCAAATGAAAAAGATGGGCATTGTTAGGGAGAAAGTGAACTTGTAAGTCTTGGAAGACATAGAAGGAAAAGTCCATTTCGATGAACTCATAGATCTTTCTCTGGTTGTAATTTTAGATAATGCAAGGGAAACAAGGATCAATCTACTCAATAATGCCAAAAATGGCATGATAGATAATTTTTCTCTATCAAATGATTGTTCCATGAAATTGAGGCACTCAAAGAGAAAAGGAGCCATGAGGAAGGCCACAAGATGAGGAGTGACTAGGGTCATCCTACCAGCCAAGTGGATTGTCTCTCAAAGGTTGAGAAAAGGGTGCAAAAGATGGAGATATTGAACCAAAACCTGGCTAAACAGGTGATTACAACCCTAAACATTCTAAATGAGAACATCAATAGTCTGGATGAATCACTAGAAAATGTAGGAATTAGTGGGGATAAGGAAGAAAAGGCCATCTTAGACCTTAAGAAGACTGAGGGAGAAATGAAAGAGACCATGGGCCAGGTGGAACAAACTAATGACCTAAACTAGGAATGTGTGGGTGTAGAGATTTAGAGTGCCAACAAGGAAGTAGAAAAATTTGTAGGATCCAAATAGTGAGAAATAATTTCTAGTGGTCTAATTTTTTGCTTTTTACTATCTTTATTTTAGTGCTTCTAGTTTTTTTCTACTAGCCGCAGGCCTATCTTTTGTTTTTGGCTTTTGTCTCCTAGCTATGGGCTTGTCTTTTGTTATGGCTTTTTATAGGGAGTTGCATAGGGTCTAGACTTTATTTAATATTATTATTTCAGATATTATGTAAAAACTCTCAAATTTCAAGATCCTTGTAAAACCTATTTTTCTTAATTAAAAACATATTAGTTTTGGTTAACACACAATGAATGCATGCATGGTTGAGAAATTTTTATGGGTTCACTGAATTGTGAAAAAAATTATTTGTACATTTATACCTTGAATAACTGAGTCAACCCCCCTCTTAGTTATTCTAAAGAATTACAACAATTGGTATCAGAGTGCAGTTGCTTAAGAGGATTAATTTTAAGGTATCAAAAGCATAAAGATCAAGATGTCAAAAAGAGAGGTACCCAAGCTCAATAGAGATAACTTTTCTATATGAAAAAGTTTGATGAAGCTACACCTTGGAGGACTTGGAGATTATGCACAATCTTGCATTTTAGTAGCATGTGTTGATCCAACAGGAGCCCTAATTGTTGAATATCTGAAGAAAAAGAAAGAGCACAATTAGATGATGTCAGAGATTGCCTCTGTGCTAGGCTATGCTATGTTTGATGATATCTAAGACCTTAAAAGTAAAAAGTAGATGTGGGATGCCCTAGACACCATCTATGGAGGATACAAAAATGTTCAAAGAGCCAAGGCAAAAAGTCTCAAAGGTAAGTTTGATGACATTAGAATGGAAGAAGGTGAGAATATTGCTCAATATGTTGCTAGAATAAAAGAAGTTAGTGCAATCAAAGGTGCAACTAGTAAAATAGATGGTGATGTTGTGCTAAGTAAAGTCTTGAGAACATTATTGCCTATATATCCCATTAGAGTATCTACAATCCAAGAGATAAGATGTATGCTAGGAAATGATTTAACCCTTGAAGGTTTGGTAGGAAGACTCACTGCTTTTGAGTTATCTAATTTTGACAACTACAAACTAGAAAGTATTGAATCAACTTTCAAAGAAAACTATTATCGAAGGATTTTGAGGAGGTAAAGCCCAAGAAGAAGAAAAGAAAGATAAAGTATACATCCAGTGACAACAGTATAGATGAGGAAAACAATGAACAATTGGAAGCATTGTTGACCAGAATATTTCACAAAGGAAAAGGTAAATTCAAAGGTAAGCTACCTATCATTTTTTTTAATTGCAATGAAGTTGTTCATATTGCAGCAAGATGTAGATAGAAGAGAACTTCAAAGAAGGGAACAAGCACAAAAAAGAAGAGAAGATGATGGAAGAGACTATAGAGGCAAAGGCAAGAAGTCATGCTACATTACTAATGAAAACAAATTTGATGAAAATGATGATGAAGTGTTATATGTTGCAATGAAGGATGAATTAGATGAGGATGAGGCTACTACACTTGTGATTTGTGTGAACAAGAATGACAAGTGGATCATTGATAGTGGATGCTCACACCACATGATTAGAGACAAAAGTAAATTTGTTACCTTAACTTGTTATGATGGAAATAGTGTAAGATTTAGTAATGATGCACCATGTTTGATAAAATGAAAAGAGTTCATCAAAATCATAGACAAGATTTCACGTGATAGTGCTTATTATGTTGAAGGATTGAATAATTTGGGATGCAAAGTTGAGTTTGAAAACAAATCAGCCAAGATATATGACACAAATGGAAACTTGATTGGAAAAGAAGATCAAACTAGGAGTAATCTATTCTATTTGGATATAGAAGATTCTACTTGTCTTATTGCAAAATTTGATGATGGATGGCTTTGGCACAAGAGATTATGTCATGTTAACTTTGATAATCTGATTAGTATTAGCAACATAAAAAGAGTTAGACGTTTTCCTAAGTTAAAGAAACCAAAAAATATAATCTAAAAACAATGTCAATTAGGTAAGATGACAAAGTCAAGCTTTAAAATTAAAGCTTAGACCTCTAAGGAAATACTTGAAAATTTTCATATTGACTTGTCTGGACCTATTAAAGTGCAAAGATACAAAGGAGAGAGGTATATAATGTTTCTTGTTGATGATTACTCTAGGATGATGATAGTCATGTTTCTAAAATAAAAATTAGATGCTTTTCAAATGTTTAAATGGTATTTGGCAAGAGTTGAGAAAGAAATAGGTAAGAGCTTGAAATGCTTGAGATTAGACAAAGGAGGTGAATTCACTTCACATGAGTTTGAGATGTTCTGCAATGATAGAGGAATCAAGAGACAAAAGTCAACACCTGGGACTGCTCCACAAAATGGAATTTTTGAAAGAAGAAATAGATATGTAATGGACTATGCCAAAATACTCATGATGGAGAAATTTTTTCTCTAAAGTGCTAGAGAGAATTTGTAAGTATAGTTGTATATACCTTGAACTATGTGCAAGTAAAGAAAGGTACTCACTCTACACCTTTTGAACTATGGTATGGTCATCCACCTAATGTAAAATATTTTAAGGTATTTGGAAGAAAATGTTATTCTTAAAGATGTTAGGTGTGGAATGTTTGATACAAAGAGTGAACAAGGTACATTTCTTGGTTACTCCACATGAGGCAAAGCTTACAAGTGTTTAATTACTAACACCAACAAAATTTTGGAAAATAAAAATGTGAATTTTGATGAGTTTATAGAAGCACATGAGGCTAAAACTATAAAAGAATCAGAAGATTACAAGACATTTGTATACTATTATGAAGGAATGCCTTCTAAAGAAGATGCTACAAATCATGCAGTAAACTAATAGCAAGTGTCAATAACTACTGAATCACATTCTATGAATGTTGAGTTGCATTCATATGCTAAGTTGCAGAATGAGGACAATACATTATCTGAATTAGAGATTAGTGTACATGAAAGAGATGTTGAAATACCTAACAGAGATGCACATAGTGATACTAAAGTTGAGAGATAGAATGCAACCATAAGAACTGAGCCTAGACTATCCAAATATGTCAAAAGACACCATCTTATAGATCAAATCATTGGAGACAAAGATGCAAGGCCAATGACAAGAAATAGGTTGAGAAGTGAATCATGTTTGTTGAGCATGAAGGAACCTAAGACAGTGAGAGATGCATTGGAAGATGATGACTAGTACAAGGCTATGGAAGAAGAAATTCAATAGATAAAAAGGAATAAGACTTGGAGCCTAGTTCCTAGACTAGAAAATAAAAATGTGATTCACACAAAATGGTTTTTTAGAAACAAGCTAGATGAGAATGGTGAAGTGAAAAGAAAGAAAGCAAGACTAGTTTGTAAAGGGTATGAACAAGAAGAAGGAATAGACTATGGTGAAACATTTACCCCTATTGCAAGAATGGAAGGAGTAAGAATTTTTATTTCTTATTGTTGTATATAAATGATTCAAAGTTTATCAGATGGATGTTAAGCCTGCAGTTCTGAATCGGATATTAGAAGAAGAGGTATACATAGAATAGCTAAAAGGATTTGTGGATAAAAAAAATAAAAACATGGTATGTAGACTACACAAAGCCCTATATGGATTGTAACCATCACCAAAATCATGGCATGAGACACTTCATACTTATCTTGTTAAGATTGCATTTGAAAGGATAGATGATAATAGGAATTTATTCATGAAAATAGATAAAGAAAAAGGTATACTATTATCTAAAATATTTTTTGATGATATAACATTTGGAGGAAAAAATTCTTTGTGTAAAGATTTTGTAAATTAGATGAAGCAAGAGTTTGAAATATCAATGTTTGGTGAGATCAAATTCTTCATGGGATTACAAGTCTATCAAATGAAATGTGGTGTATATATCATTTAGTCAAAAATTTTAAGGATCACTTAGTCACTTGGTCAAGATATATCTATGTTATCATGCAATTCAATTTCATAACAATTACCACTATAAAACTTCCTTAAAACTCTATAAGGTCTAAAATTCTTCATCTTCAACTTATTGTATGTTCTAATAGGAAATATTCCTTTCTTCAAATGAACTATCACCTCATCACTAACTTCAAAATTATTATGTCTCGTAGATGTATCAACATTCTCCTTGTACTTTTGATTACTTTTTTCCAACTTCAACTTCACTTCCTCATACAAAGACTTCATAAAACCAACACATTCTTCCCCTTCGACACTTCTCTTCTCTTCACTAGAAATATCTCTCAAATCTAATATTCCTCTAGGTTGCATTCTAGTAACAATCTCAAAAGGTCATTTTCATGTACTCCTATTCACAAAATTATTATATGATAACTCAACTTCTTCCAATACCATATCCTAATTGTTCAGCTTATCTGCAACTAAACATCTCAACAAATTACCCAAGCTTCTATTCACAATCTATATCTATCCATCTATTTGTGGATGGAATGTAGAACTAAATATCAACTTATTATTATTCTATAAATGTTAACCAATTGTGTTAACTGAGTTCAACAGTAACTAGAAATGTTAACCAAGTTCTAGTTACTAAGTTGTCTAGTGTTGATCGAGTATTCCTTCATACACCAAGTGAATGTATTATTTTGTTGATTCTCTATTCCTTCTTTGACCAATTTTGTCTATGATTAGTTCTTAGTTTGTTCTCACTTGTGTATTTAATTTAGATTATGAATTTAATGATAGGATCTTGTCTTGGGATGAATGTAGGCCATTTTTAGGTTGGCCTTTTTATTATATAATGATCTAAAATATTATATAAGTCATTTTGGGAAGTATAGGTATTTGGTTAACTTTAGGGAATAACTTAGAGAGTTCAAAGAATATATTTTTAGAATTGTGAATTTGAAGCTAGATCATAGATCTTGAAGTTGTATTTTGTATTTGATCATAACCTAGAAGGCAGGTTATAGTTGGCCATGCATGTTGATAATTTGATGAATCAAAAAATGTTTGTTGTTATCTCTCTCCTTGGTTTTTTTCTCTATGTGTTTTCTTCCATTGTCTTTATTTAGCAAGGTATTTAGATAGTTAGGTGTACATTTAGTGCTTGTTGTTCATTCCCTCCTTGCATTAGGTGGAATCAGAGCTTGAGATTTTTCCTTGTGGAGATTGGATAGTATAGAACCCTAAGTTGAATTTGATTTTAGGGTGGAAAATCTATAGATTTGACCTATAATTTGTTGAGGGTTATGATTTTGTAGGAACCTATTTGTAAATATGATTCATAGAGGAAATTTTGACACTCCTATTATGGACATGTTGAGAAAAATTGCCACTAGATTGGATACTATGGAGATAGCCCAAAGGAGAGGAGCATAGATCTTGATGATATGAGTGATGATGAAGAAGTGACATGAAACCCTAATCCAGAACTTGAGGAAGATCAAGATGAGGGAAATTTTTTGAGAGTGTTGTCTAAGGAACATTTAAATCCTATTGTAGATTTTTTTCCTTATGATGGAAAATTGGACACCAATTCTATGTTGGATTGGGTCTTTGATATGGAGAATTCCTTTGAGTTTGACGACACTCCTAATAATAGCAAGGTGAAAATTCTAGTCACTAGTTGGAAAGGTCATTCCTCATTATGGTGGGAGTATTTGCAAACTAATGGATAAATAATAGGAAAGGAGAAGATTAGGAATTGGCTAAAAATGGTAAACAAGGTGAACAAGAAGTTCTTTCCTACTAATTATCAAGTTAGCTTGTTGAGAAAGATGCAAAATTTGAGACAAAAGGACATGATTGTGAAGGAGTATACTAAGGAAATTTATAGATTGGACATCAAATCTATAAATGTGGATTATAAAGTTGAGAAAGTTGCAAGGTATCTAAATGGATTAATATCTAGAATTAAGATGAGATAAGTTTGGTGAAATTGGAAAGTGTGGAAAAAGCATATCAATATTCCTTGAAAGTTAAAGAGGTCTTGACAAAGAAGCATGAACAAAGAAAAAGAGGTAGAGGTGGAAGATTCTAGAGAGGTAGAGATAGATCTTATGGAGAAGGTGGCAGATCCAATAATCCTATACAAGATAAGGGGAAATCTAAATGAAAAGTGATGAAAAAGAAAATACTGAATGGAAAGATGGTAATTCTTACTGAGGAGGTACTAGCGCTTATTGAGGAAGAAGTAATTCTTATTCTAGAGGTGGTTTTTATGGTAATTATTTTAGATGTGGTAAAGAAGGGCATAGATACTTTGAGTATACATCCTCTAGTGAGAATGAACAAGGTAACAAAAATTCTATGATTCAAGGAGACCTTGAGCATTCACCAAGTGGACCTAAGGCTAGATAAAATATGATGTTGAGAAGAACTTTCTATAATAAGGGATATGATGAGGAACCTACCCTTACAAGAAGTCTTTTCAAGACTAGATGTAAGATGGCTAGGAAATGTAGCAAAGTGATATTTGGCAGTGGAATTTCAACAAATTTGGCATCAAAGAAGCTAGTTACAAAGTCACAGTTGCAAAGGATAAAGCATCCTAAACCCTACCATGTTTCATGGATCAGTGATAAGCATAAGATATTGGTAGGTGAACAATGTGTTGTAAAGTTCAAGATTGTAAATTACTTCAATGAAATTTTGTGTGATGTAATGCCTATGGATTTTTGTCATATTCTATTGGGTAGACCTTGGAAATATGATAGATATGATATGCATGATGGAATATTGAATCAATATACTTTTTAGGTGAATGGAAGAAAGTAAGTATTGTTTCCTTTGATTCAAATTCTAGATGAGGTTAATTGTACTACTATTTAAATTTGTGAGGTCAATGGGAAGAAATTTGAAAAGGAAATGAAGAAGAGCCAAATCTATTTTTTCGTAATTCCTAGAAGACTAGGTTGTGTTATTAGTAACTGAGTGACAAAAAATAGTGATAACCAAGTGGTAGACAGTAATAACTGAGTGACAACAAAAGTTAGCATTATTGCCTGAGTTCTAGTAGAAATTGAAAGGTTGTTGAATGGGTATAAATAATTTTTTTAGAGGATATACCTTATGGTTTACCACTAGAAAGAAGTATAAGTCATTGTATGGACCTGATTCCTAGAGCTATTTTTCCAAATAAAGCACCATATAGATTGAAACCTATAGAAAATGATGAACTTAATAGACAAGTGCATGAGTTATTCCAAAAAGTGTTTGATTAGAGAAAGTTTGAGTCCATGTGTTGTACCTATTATATTAGCACCTAAGAAGAATAGAGAATGGAGAATGTGTATTGATTATAGAGCTATTAACAAGATCATAGGGAAATATAGGTTTCCTATGCCAAAGATGGATGATATAATGGATTGTTTGAGTAGAGCAAAGTATTTTACCAAGACTGATTTGAAGAGTGGTTATCATCATATTAGAATCAAAGAAGGTAATTAATGGATGACTCCTTTGAAGAAAAAATATGGTTTCTATGAATGGGTCTTAATTCCTTTTGGTTTGACTAATGCACCTTGTACTTTCATGATGTTGATGAATGAAGTTCTCAAAAGATTCTTGGATAAGTTTTTGATTGTTTATTTGAATGATATTCTAATATTTAGTAAGACTAAGGAAGAATATCTTGATCATGTTAGACAAATGTAGCAGAGATTAAAAGAGGAGAAGTTGATGATTAACTTGAAAAAGTGTTCTTTTATGCAAGAGGAGATTATGTATTTGGGGTTTATGATTTTAGCTAATGGTTTGAGAATGGATCTTAAGAATGTGGATAAAGTAAGATCATTTCATGGTTTGGCTAGTTTATATAGGAATTTTATAAAGAATTTTAATTCTTTTTGTGATGCTATGATTGAGAAAATGAGAGGAGATAAAAATGATTTTAAGTGGACATAGAGAGCTGATAAGAGTTTTGAGACTTTGAAACAAAAGGTTGTTGATTTACTTGTATTGGCTTTGTCTAATTTCAATAAGGTATTTCATATTGAATGTCATACAAGTGGTAGTGCAATAGGAGCTATGTTCAGTCAAGAAGATAAACCTTTTTCTTTCTTTAGTGAAAGTTGAATGATGCTAAAAGGAAGTATAATTTGTATGATGAAGATTTTTATGCTATTGTTCAATCCTTGAAGAAGTGGAGACATTATTTGATTCCTAAGGAGTTTGTGTTGTGTACTAATCATAAAGCTTTATAGTACTCAAGAAGTCAACTTCAATTGAATCAAAGACATATGAAGTGGGTTGAGTACTTGCAAAGTTTCACATTCATGATCAAACATAAAAGTAGAGTTACTAACTGAGTTTCTGATGCATTGAGTAGAAGATGTTCTTTGTTGACCAAGATGAAGGTTGAAGTTCTTGGTTCTAATTAAATGAGGGAGTTGTATGATAATTGACCTTGATTTTTATAAGTTGTGGGGAGAGTGTAGAGCACCAAATCTATCAAATAACATGAGTAAGTATGATGAGTATTTCATTTAGGAAGGTATGTTGTTCAAAGGAAAATAGTTATGTATACCAATAAGTTCTATGATTTAATTTGATTAAGGAAAGTGTGACAGTTTGGCTAGACATTTTGGAATTGAAAAGACATTGAGTTTGCTAAAGGATAAGTATTATTGGCCACAAACATATAAGGATGTTTATAAGTTTGTAAGAAGTTGTGGAATTTTCCAAGTTTCAAAAGGAGTAAGTCATAATACTAATTTGTATACACCTATTTATGTTTTTGAGAAACCTTGGAGTGACATTAGTATGGATTTTGTTCTTGGAATACCTCAGACAACACAAGGGTATGATTCCATATTTGTTAATGTTGTGGATAGATTTTCTAAAATGACACATTTCATACCATGTAAGAAGACATTAGATGTTGTGCATGTTGCTGATTTTCTTCAAAGAGATTGTTAGATTGCATGGATTACCAAAAAGTATTATTTCTGATAGAGACAATAAGTTTGTTTGTTACTTTTGGAGGAATTTGTGGAAAAGATGGGTACTCAGTTGAGATTTAGTTCTATATTCCATCCATAGATAGATGAACAGACAAAGGTTTTGAATAGAAGTTTGGGTAATTTGTTGAGATTTTTAGTTGGAGATAAGCCAAGCAATTAGGATATGGCATTGGCATAAGATGAGTTTTCCTATGATAATTTTGTGAATAGGAATATAGGAAAAACACCTTTTGAGATTGTTACATAAATGTAGCCTAGAGGAATATCATATTTGAGGGATGTTGCTAGTGAATAGTTGTCCACAGTTGACCAAGTGTTCCTTCAGGTGTTGAGTGAATCTGTTATTTTTTTGATGCTTAGTTTAGACTCTTGGAACTTGGTTAAAAATTCCACAATAAAAAAGGAGCGGGATTACAAGCTAACCCAAGATGCTCCTCCATTAATTCTACCCTCTAATTTAATTCCAACCTTAAATATTATTAGTAGATATGACATCCTCTATCCAAAGACAATCACATATGCATGTGTTGACTCGTCAGAATATTCTAGCACATGGTTATTATCTACTAATCCGTATAATGGTAATCAAATGGAAATATTAACATCTCACATGCCTCATGTCATAATCCCATAAATCTCTATGGAACAAAAAAAGATTCAAGATCAATCATTCTTTACAAAAAGAATTGCATTGATTACAAAATGAATTATCATTATTCAAAATAATTTCTTCACTCAATTATATGCAAAAATAATACATTGATATTTATATAATAATGAAAGAATCATAACACGTCTTACTTCTATATATACCATAATTTCTAAGAACATAATATATTATTTCCTTTGAATAATATTAAATAATATTCCATACATAATAAGGTAAATAAGAAACTTATATATATAGCAATATTGGACACAACCAAACTTCAATTTCCCAAACAACATAGGAAAGATTTCATTTTTTTTGTCTAGCTGCAATATTATTCCAATTTTAATTTGTAATGAATGTTAGTAATGTATTGTACTACTCATTGTTGCTATGTGGATTTCATTAGGTGTGGTAGTCAACTTGGTTTTCCCTTTCTTTTGTTTACAAACATGGAACAACAATTTATATTTCTAAAATAACCTTTGCTACCTTCTTGTAATACTTATTGTAATATATGCATTATTTCAATAAAAAAAAATTAATAATAAATTAGTTTATAATATATGAAATTATCCTTATCTCTACTTACCTTGGTGGTGTGTCCCTCTAATCCTTGCTACAATATGTCTTTTTCTGCTATACTTTGTTTCCTTCATTTCTATCTAAGTTCATCGATGACCTTGTTTTATCTAATATTATTCACTTTATTATAGTAAATATATATTAATCTATGATAATTTATATATTGATAAAAAAATGGTAAGTAAATATTTTCTTACCATGTGAATTATTTATTCATTGAATATATGATATATAATTGTCATTATTTATTAGTCATTTTTTATTGTACGTTGATTAATATTATTAAATATGTTTAGATAAAGAATTAAATGATATATATTTTCATATATTCATTTTAATTATAATTTTTCAATATGCCAGGGTCAAGGTTAGTACATGGAACAAGGTCACACATTTATATCTATCTAGATAAACAATATTTGAGTATAGGGAAATATTTGTTGTAAAATAATTTCTTACATGAAAAAATTGAGTTGTACTTTCTATCTTATTAAGATGAAAATATTTTTATATTGACTTGATCCTTGCACCCCTTTGAGTTGAAGTGTTGGTTTAAATTAGTCTAAACATATAAGAAGTTTGAAGATATAAAGTTATTTTTGCAAGAATTGCACACTTCTATTTGGCCATGTTAGTGTGTGAGCATAATGTTTTTTTATTTTTTTTACTTCTCCCCATACATCTTCAATTGTAATAATAAATTTCATCTACAATAATATGTGCCCCAATAAAATACCCTTTATATCAAAAGATAATTCATAAGGGGTGATAATTTCAACGTAAAAAAGTGACCCTTTTTTAACCAAGTATTAATGGCCAATACAAGATGAAAAGATTGTATTGCTTCTCATAAATATATAACAAGAAAAAATGTTTTCAAAAAAATGGTATTGTAATAACCCAGTAGGATATTTTCCCCAAATTTACTTACAAACATTTTTTCAAAAAACAACACATATCTTTTGCAAAATAAAGCCAACAAAAATAACTAGCAATGAACTAGTAAATGCTCACTAAAGTATCTCAAAATATGTTATTACATTATACCTCAACAATACAATAACCAAAAATAAAAAATTCAATCTTAAAAACAATCACATATTAAGATTAGAGAGAAAAAAATAAAATTTACATGTAATCTTATATGTGAATTCTAATGAAAATATTCCATAGATGATGAATTGGGGCTACATCCAATCCACCTATAAAATCTTGAATGTTTCCATCCTTAAGCTTCAACAAGAGAAAGCTAGTAGCTTCCCAAAGTTCTCCAAAGAGAAACTAGAAAATTAATCTCATATCCAGGCATGCCCAAAATGAATCTTCCTTCCTTCTTTTAATGAATCAAGTTGTAACTCTTTAGTTTCCACTTCTCTATCATTGATCCTCTTCTTATTTTGTCACCTTCTAACCCACTTTATAATATCAGATTGACCACTTTCATAAATTTTCTTTAAAATCTCATAAGAAAAAATTAAATATTGTATGAATTTAATTTTAGAATTCCCAATTTCCCAATAAAGGGACATTTCCTCCCTCCCCCAAATTTCTTTCTACAATCATGAGTCTATAATACAATACCAGGGTCCCATAACCATATGTTACCATCACTAAAACTCATACTAGCTATTGGAAATATAGATGGAGTAACTAGGGGGGTGAATCAATTACCACAAAATATATTCATGGATCCTTTAGATGTCTAACAAAACTAATTACTGCTATTCATAGAACCTTTTCTAGTCTTTTTGTTCTTTCTTGCTTTCTTCTTTAGCCTTTTATGCAAACTCATCATTTCTCATATGTGCACTTTCTATGATTTTGTGAGTAGACAAATTTAAACATTTATATGCCTTGCTTTTTCTGGTGTACCCTAGAAATATACCTTCATCACTTTTTACATCAAACTTTCCTTTTCTAGAATCTTTCAAGATATAATATTTACTTCCAAATACTTTTAGGTAACTTACATTGGGTTTGTAGCCATACCACAATTCATAGGGAGTCTTGTTTGAATCCTTCTTAAACTGAACTCAATTCAAAGTATGGACTACAATGTTGATAGCTTCCTTTCAATATTGGATAGCAACATTCTTTTCAATGAAAAAAGTCCTTAAACAATCCACGATGGATTGATTTCTCCTTTCAGCTATTCCATTTTGTTCAAGAGTTCTAGGGGCTGATACCTATCTTTTGATTCCTCTTTCAATGCAAAAGTTATTGAATTCATTGGAGATGAATTCACCAGCTCTGTCTAATCTTAAGAATTTTGGTCTTTTCCATGTTTCTTTCTCTACTCTTTCCAAACACCATTTGAATTTCTGAAATTCTTCTAACTTCTCTCTTAAATACATAAAAGTCATCATTCTAGAGTAGTCATCTACAAAAAGAATAAAGAATTTTTCTTCACTATAGCATTCTACTCCAATAGGTCTACACAAATTAGTATGCACAATTTCCAAGATATCTTCAGATAGATAGTTTTTTCTTTTAAAACTAGTCTTTCCCATTTTTCCAATTTGATAGTTCTTGCCTAAACCAACATTTGGTTTCTTCAAACTAGAGATACCTCTTACTTTCTTGAATTTTCTTATTTTCACCATGTTATCAAAATTTACATGACATAACCTTTTGTACCATAACCAACTTTCTTCAACTTGAGCAATAAAACATGAGCAATCACCAAGATCAAGATAAAATAGGTTACCTTTTTTTTCTTTGCCTGATCCAATAAATTTTCCTTTTTCATCCAATAGTCTTTCCTTGTCATGCATGAATTCTACCTTGAATCCAATGTTGATTAGCTATGCCACACTCAGTAGATATGTTTTAGTCCTTCAACCTAATAGGCATTGTCACATACAATTTCTTTTGTTAATGAGATTCGGCCTGTCCCTTTTATACAACAAGGTTCATTGTTTCCAAACCTTACACTAGCACTATCATAGTCTTCAAAGTGTTCAAAATTTTTTTTGTCTCCATTCATACGATGTGAACATCCACTATATGTGATCCATGTGTCATTCTTACTAACATGAGAGATAAGTGCCATCTTATCTTTTTCTTCATCAAATTCATCTTTCACAACAATGTATACTATCTCATCTTCACTGTTATTAGAATCTTTAGCCATAAAAAAAGTCTTCTTATGTTTTTCCTTGAATGATTTTGATTTTTGAAATTCTTCTTGCCATTGCACTTGTGACTTTTCTTCTCATTGTTTCTTTCTTTGTTTGGGCACCTGGTAGCAATATGACCAATTTCTTCACATGAAAAATAGATTAGGGGAACTTTACCTTTACATTTTCCTCTATCTCTAGAATATTTCCTTGCATTTAAAGCTTCAACAACTTCAAGATAACTATTAGAACTTTTCTTTGATTTTTGTTCACTTTCTAACTAAATGTCCTTTATTTTCTTACCTTTCTCCTTAAGTGGAAGCTTGGCCTCAAATGCAAATTCAATGTTTTGGAAGCTAGAACATAATTGTCATAGTTGTCTAGCTCAAAAGCTATCAATCTTCCTCCTAAGGAATCCAAAGTTATCTTATTATTTTTCTCACACCTCCTCTCTTGAATAGAAGATACTCTAATTGCATAGATAGGAAGTAATGTTCTGATAATTTTACTTACAATAGTTTCTTCTTTGATTTCTCCTCCAGATGCTCTAATTGCACTGATACTAGCTTTGACTCTTTCCAAATATTTGGCAATATTTTCGTCTTCTCTCATACTGTTCTAATCCTCTAATACTTTTAGCTTTGGCTCTTCTTATATTGTCATCACCTCCATAGATGTCTTTGAGTTTTTTCCACATTGCAAAAGTAGTTTTACAATCTTTGACCTTATCAAATTCTTCACAGCTAAGAGTAGATGCAATATCAATCATCATGATGTTATGATTCTTTTGCTTAGCAATATCTTTAACAAAAACTGTACTAGTAGGAGTTTTTTATTCTACATCAAGATATTTGCATCTTGAATCACTGATGGTAGTGAGATGAAGCCTCATGAGTCCTTGCCATGTTGAAAAGTTATCTCTATTGAGCCTTGGGATCTCTCTCTTATAAGACATCCTAATCTTTAGCTTAGGTCCTTGAAACCTTCCTACAAGCACTAGAAGCTCTAACACCAATTGTTGGAAATATAGATGGAGTAATTAAGGAGGGAGGGGTGAATCAATTACCAGAAAATATATTCACAGTTCCTTTATATGTCTAACAAAACTAATTACTACTATCACTCGGTAAACAAACTGAAATTGTAGCAACTCAGTAAATGTAGAGTATATTTTACTTTAGCAAATCTAACATCAATAGTAATAATTTTCAAACATGAGAGAAAAGAAATGAACACAAGAGACACTAGATTTAACATGGAAACCCAATATGAGAAAAACCACCAATGTAACTAGTTACTATTTTTCATGCTTTTGAAGTGAGCTCTATTAGGAGCCAACTTGGTTAAAGGTCACAAAACACACTTAGGTGTGACCTTGTTAAAGAATTTAATCACCTATTAGGAGTGGCCTTATAAGAGGTCTTAAAAAAAAATTCAATAGAATTGTTACCCTATTAGAGGATTTACTATTTGCTATTAGACCAACTCTATTAAGAGATTTTAAATCATTGCTACAATGACTAGAGAGTGAAAATGAAATGACTTGCTTGAGATGCAACTGAATTGTTGAATCTAGATCTATGTTCTATTCACAAAAACTTGATCCTTCTTGATTGAATATTACTTTTCTACTCCACAAGGATATCTAACCATCCTTCAAATTCTCTCACACACTTTCCTTCTCAATGAATCAATACACTTGCATACTATTGTAAATCATAACTTGACCTTATATTTATATCATTTAGATTATCAAGTTGGCTCAATACAAATTATATTGACCAATAATCATTACCATTGTTGGTTGGAATTAGTACTTGAAATAATTTAAACTTCATATCCAAATCAAAATAATCCTTCGATAGCTGACCCAGCTTGAGAAATAGTGCTCCTGAAATGATTTCTTGTGTTAACCAAAAGAAGCTTGGTTAACATTGCAAACTTTTCACAAATCCTTTGGCAACTGAGTGAACTTAGTTAATACTCACTCTAACCAACTTTCCTTCATTAACCATGAGAACTCAGTTAACACTACTTTCTTCTATAATTTCCTTTGATGCTTGAGTGAGCTCAGTAGACACTGCCTAACAACTAATATGACATTTGTGTGACATCAAAGACAACACACAATTAGTCAATTGTATCCAACAACTAGCAACTCTAAAATTAGGACCTGTCATGTATTGGTATCAAAAGTGGAAGTAAAGTCCAACTATCACTATGGTTTCTAAATCCCATGTCCATCTTCGAATCTTCATTTTGAGTGTAGGTTGTGCGATTTTGAACATAAATCTCTAGCCATGTAATATCATAGTATAATCTAAAAAATGTAAAATATATAACCTATTAACACCAGGATCCCAAACCACCCTATCAACACAATCTTGGGTGTAGAAAGATATGATTGATGAATCTCCAACATCCTAAATGAGCTAGCTACATAAATATAGATGTCAAGCACAATCCTCATATGTAAGGAACCCAACCCATCAAGACTCAAGATGTTTCTTTCATGACTAAGATCAACATCAAGAATGATAATGATATCATCAATATGTCATTGAACTACAACAATAAAAATCTTATATAAAAGATATCTTAACATATGTAGTTCCCAATCATTTGTACGCAACTCATTAACCCCTATTGGCCAAGCCAAATTAAAAATTTTATTAATAGTCCAACAATGGAAAACACTAATAAATGGAGTATGTAGAAAGATAAAAACACCAATCAATATGTAGGTAGTTTCCATATCATAAGACTAAGTAAGATGTAAAAATCCTCAAGGCATACTAGGGATAGCTTTGAATTATCTACTTCACCATAAGTTTGATCACTAAAATCAACAACTCCATAAATAAAATGATCACCTCCACATATAGTTTTTGAAGTAAAGTCACTTGATTCATTTTTTACCTCATGATATGGTGAGATCATGTTATTGTTGTTGTAAAAATTAGAGCCTATGTATTTGACTTCTTGCTCATCCTTATGGTCTTTATTGGTAAAATGTGCCTCATTATGGTGGGGAATGGTGGAAACATTGTTCTAGTTTTCATATCCAAAAATGATATTGATTCCTTCAATAATTTGTGTCATCTCCATAATTCTAATTTTTTTTTCATCTTCCTTTTGAATAGCTGCAATACAACTCTAATTTTTGGCCTAATATAAGGAGTAATGTGTCATACTTAGTTAGAGACATAACTCATTTATATCTTTGTATTTATATTTAGCATGTTTCATAGCTATATCCCTATCTTTGAGAAACTTTAAGTAGTCTGATTGCATTCTTTTTAATGTTGTTTTAAGAGTATGGAGGTATACATTATTGATTTCATATGTTATACTCTTCTCATTTTCAACACCTTTAACTTCCCATAAGGTTTCTTCAATATTTTTATAAGTTGTGTCAAAATGAGCTAAGGCTATAATGATTGTATCATTTGATACTTTTAGCTAATCCTCCAAACTATATGCCCTAAAGTCATCAACTTGAAATGGAATTTTGAATTGGTCCTTTAAGTTAGCCTCTATCTAGTAACATCCTCTTTCTGTAGATTTTGAATACTAGATTCATTTTTAGTTGCACCACTTTTATAATTTCCTTCTATATTCATTTTTATTTTCTTGTGAACTATTATACCATTGTTTTCAAATAGTCCATTCTAATGGAGATGTCTCCTTTCATTTTTAGACGTATAATGTAGATAGACATTCTCATTTGTCGATTACCACTTTCAATTCACCAAATAAGATGCTAGAAAAATCCTTACCATCACCCATAGTGGGTTCCCTCTCATTTTCCTTATTATATTGAAGTTGGACAAACAAATCCTCAACTTCCTCAATGTTTATCTAAACTTCTTGAGTTGACTCTTCCTCCTTGTTCCTCTCACAAGTGTGATCAAGTGATAAAAAATGTTTGAATGAAAAAAATATCTTTTCTTTCTTCCTTTGGTTCTTGCTCATTTCTTGGAATCCTATAACCTCCAATTCCCTTGCATTTAATTCTTCATTATTATGTTGTTGTTGGTACCTTTTATTTTTGCCTCACATTGTTTGAGCACCTTGTTGACTAGGTTACAAGAAAATTTTGAAGCCTTTTATTCTTTGTTCAAATATGCACTAATAAAATTTGTAGAAGTGGATAGAAATGAGAACCACTCTCATTAATTGTCACAACAATAATGTTTTATATGGTTGCACTAAAATCTACATCACATTCTTCTATGACTATGCATAATAGATTTTGAAATACAATATGTAGTACATTATACAATCTCAAGTCAAGAAGTAGGTTGCATAATCTAATACCTGCAAATAATTTTTGTTGGAAATATAGGATAGACTAGGTTATTGAGAGGAGAGGGGTGGATTAGGAACCAATAAAGCTTAATCTTATTTCACCAATTAATCCTTCATATATAGTCTACTCGAATTACTTGCATGAAAGACTAAAAGTGGTAAAACATTCATAACACTTTGACACAAGATATGGCAAACCAAAAACCTTCAAAATAGAAAGTAAAACTAGGGTGGGGATGATACCCACAAGCTTTAGTACTACAGTATAAAGTTGGTCAATTAAGGCTTACAATTGATCACTTTTGATGATCTACCCTATTAGGAGCAATAAGGACTACTAGGTCCACCTTGTAAAAGGATTTAAAAAATATACAATTAAGTATACACTCAATAAAGATATTTGCAAAAGACTATTAAGTCTACCCTATTAAATGATTTAACCGATACACTTTTTAGGATGAAGCAATGGCTAATCTCTAATCTGTAACTCTATTTTTTCTTGTAGGGATTCCTTTGAAATGTAAAGATCACCTTGTTGTGATAGATAAATCTTTGTTGTCCCTTATACTACTTGTAGCCTTCTTAATTCACACTTTTTTTCTTTATATTTGCATGATTACTTCCCTTTTTTTGGATATGATACATGTCATTAGATATATACCAATCCAAAACACAATTCAACAAAGTTGGCTACAACATAGATTTCTAATAAAATCACAAAGTTGGCTCAACTACTAGCACTGAGGTTCTGAAGAAAAACTTAGTGAAGTTTTGATACTTGAAAACCATTGTCAACACTCAACATTGTCATGCTCTTAGTAGACATAGAAGCTCATTTCATACTAATCACTTCCAAGTAGCTTAAACTTGGTTGGTACTTGTGACTTAGTGAACACTGCAAAACTTGACATATAAACTGAATCACTTAATTGATGCACCCTAGCTCAGTCAACACTAACACTACAAGCTTGGTATAAACTAAATCACTTGGTTGACCCTCCTTGGCTTGGTCAACACTAGATTCATATCACTATCATTCTGAGCTTGATAGACACTAGAGACAATGGTTGACATTCTGCAACTTAGTTAATATTTTGAAGCTTAGTAGCAACTATCATTGATCAACTCGGTAGATACTACTTCGTATGAACTAAATGTAGATTTTGAAACTTAGTAGCAACTATAGAATTTGACAACAACTTTATTTCTTGGCAGTAACTATAGCACTTGGTTAACACTACAAACTAAAAGATAAGCTTGGTAGTAGCTTAAGTAATTGGCTAAGTGTGAGTCACTAATAAACAAACTTGACCTTAATATCAAAAATCTTTTCCTTTGGCATCATTGACAAAGGCACTTATCAATCCAAAACTGAATGCTCAAAATTTCAAGTTCAAGACATTCTTTTATCTCCATCCCATGTCTTCAACTTGGTAACATACTCTATTTTTGATATTTTTCAAAATTTCTTTTGTAAAAGATGTTTTCTTATTATCCGTACATGTATTTTTATAATATTATGCTACTTCCCCATTTATATATCACATACTATACACATATTATACCTCTCTCTCTCTCTCTCTCTCTCTATATATATATATATATATATATATATAATCTTCTCTCCCTTTTTGACATAGATTCCAAAAGTGTATACTACATGTTAATCCAAAAAGTGACAAAAAATTATAATGTATCTCAAAATCAATGCAATTGTTTTGTCCAAATTTTCCTTTAACACCTTGCTTACATGCATTGTAATCTGTACTTCTATTGATAACTCCATCATGTGATCAGCTATTGAGAATTTATTGTCATGGATGAGTGTCTTGGCATGTGCAATGTGTTTTTGCAATGCATCCATGTTTGGAAGAATCATGTCTTATATTTCTACAAATGTGGCTCTGATCTTGGCTTCTTCCCTTAATAATTCTACTTGCAAATTTGTTAGATATATGATCTTTGAATAGTGAGTAGAAGTATAGCTTGGGTTAAGTGACAACTAGTGTGCACTTTCCTTCAAGACTTCACCTATTTTAGAAAATTAATATTTGATTCCCTATATGAAGCTAGATGTATCAAAAAAATTCCTAATTAATGAAGTTACATTAGTTGTAGAGGTTTCCGATGAATTGGGAGTAGTAGACAATTCTACTTGGTTTATAGCAATTTTCTGTGCCACTTGTTCCAATATCTTGTTCTCAAATTTCCTCTCCACTCTTTTTAGTAACTTTTCTTGTCTATTCAAATTTTCATTTAATTTCTAGACAACTTTTACTAATTGAACCAAAATAGGTTGTGTACTATCAACCTCAATACTTAGTGCATCTACAAATATGTTCTTTACATCTTCAAGCACTTGGTTTTCTCTACTTTTCTCTTCTCTAAGATTTTTTTTCTAAGCTCTCTTTTGCAATAATTCACTCATAATTTTTATTTGATCAAGATTAAAAGTAGAGATATCCTAATTTGGGATAACTATATCCTCATCTGGGTCAATGTCTTCTTCTTTTCCTTTAACTTTATTTGAATCTTTGGTACTCAGTTGAGACTTATTCTCAATTGTCCTTATACTTGTTACTAACACATTTGGAATTGTAATAATAGTAGAAATAGAAGGGCTAGAAAAAAGTGCATATTGCAATAATAGTAGAAATACCTTGTTGTTTTATAGCCAAATTTGAAGATGGTGGCACTTGTTGCTTAGTAGATGAAGCATTGATCACTTCAGTTAATATGGTACTAAATTGAATAGGTGTAGAGTTTGGTTGGGTGCTTGGTGTTGTAGTAGTTGCCACAACCAACTCAATAGAAGCTTTCTTAAAGCTTAATGGTATGAAATATTATCTTAGAGAATGAAGAAATGAGGCCATCACTACTATTGCAAGCTTTTCTAGGTCAGTTTCCTCAATACTTTGAATCTCAGGGAGATTCTCCTCTATAGCTTCTTATTCCTCCTCCTCATCATCTAGAGTTACATCTTATGTTTCTATGTCTTCTTCATCATCATTTTCATTATCTTCCTTGTCATATTCATCATCCTTATCACTAACATGAACAACAAAATCACCTAATTGATGAAGATTGTAAACATTCTTCCATGTAGTTGTAGCTATCTTCACCACATGTTAAATGTCATTTAACAATATCATGCATATGCTGAATTTTACAGTGCGATTTTCCTCATTTTTCTTCAAGGATTCTTTCACCTCTTTGTCACTAAGACTTGGCCTAAGATGTCTTGGAGTGTGTTTAGATAAATCTTTTGCAATTTTCTTAGCATTTTCCCATCTTGGCTTGATTGCTTGCATAATCTCATTGAGAATATGTTGTATAAGTTGATCAAGAGAGTATTTCCATTTACACAAATTTTGACATCATCATGTCTTCAACCTACTTTTTCTCATTTGCATTCCTAGTTTCATATTATAGAGGTTTGAAGCTTTCCATTCTAGGTCTTCCTTAAATTTCCATCAATTTTTCTTGAAAAGTAGTGGAGGGCTTTTGAAAATAATTTCCTCATCATCCTCCTCACCTAACTTCAATTTCTTCCTTGATCCTAATGTCCTCCTTTTGAATACTATTGTAGATGACTTAGTAAGTCTAGTTATGATAACTTTATCTTTCTTCCTTAAAAGATCTTCTTCCTCAGATTTTGTTTCTTTTGCTTCATCCTCTTCTTCATCTACTTCCACATCATCTCCTTTTCCTTTGGTCAATAGGAGAATAGAACTTTCTTGCCTCAATTTTGATATCCTCCTCTTTCCTTTACTAACTGCTTGAGGAAGTTTAATTTCAAGTTTCGTTCTTGCTTTGGATTCTTTATAAGTACCAAAATATGTGGCCTTGAGATCCATAGGTTCATTCAACAATGATTTAATAATATCCTTGGTGTCATCAATGTCAACTTCATAGTTTAGAGGTTTAACCCACACAATTCTAGGTATTACAGCTTGAATGTACACTTTTTCATAGTCTACCATGAAACAAATATCATCCTTGTAGTCTTCTACAAGTTTCTTAAGTATTCTACATCTGTTATTCATCTTTTCCTTGAATGAATCAAAAAAGTTGTCCATGATACTAACAAATTTATCACCCATCTCTATTATATATTCATTAATATGATGTAATGCTAGCACATCTTTTCTCCATACAACTAATCAACCTTTAGAATGGAAGAATTTTTGCATATTGAAGAATAAACAAGTTAAGAGTGAACCAAACTTAAACAACTTGTTCTTTGAAGTATTGATGTTTTCCATGTTCTTTTTTAATTGACTTAGGATTAACTTGACAAGTGTGAGGCCTCGCCTTGATCCATCATAGCATAGTTGATACATTACTATTTTGATAATCATAACTTGATATGTCGGGACATTATTTGATGCACTGAACATTATTATGCTATTTTATGATGTGTGATGCTTTACTTTTAGATAATTGATTTTTTCATAGAATTCTTTATGAAAAAGTTTAATGATGAAGTAAATGAATGCAGAACTAACACTTTGATTATTCAATTTTAATGGTCGAAAATATGACTAGAATGGGATAAACAATTGATTGTTATAAAAATGGATGTTTTAAATTTACATGATTTTCCTACTATGTAATTTTTATATATGCATGTTATTTTTTGAATTACTAATGAGTGCAATTAGTGTGCAGGATATTTAACCAGGAAACCTAATGGAAAGATGAAACTAAACCCCTTTCTACTTGTGCTAATTTGCATTGTCTTTCTTCGAAGGTTGTTATATAGTCTTAAAACTCTCCTAGCTTTTGTTGGGTTCTATTAAGTGTTTAAGGCCTAAAAACATTAAATTTAAGTATCCTAGGGGTAAGGGTATGGGTTGGGAGTACTTTCCACCCCCTTAGCCTCTTAGGTTGACTTTTAGGGTCACTTAAAAACCCTACTTTCGGTTGATTTCGAAAATTGATTTGTCTCCTTCATGAGTTGGTGACTAAAACTCCACCTTGGGGTTACCTAAAGCCTAGTTGAGTTAGGATCATATTTAGAGGCATTTTGGAGAATTTTTGGGGTTGTTACCCAATCTCTAGTTTTTTTTAAGAGAGAAATTTGAAGATTGAAAGAAAGGAAGGATAAGCTCTTCTCAACTTGTCATTTTTTCATAACTTTCTTTTGTGAAGGTAGGGTTCTTTACGCTTTTGATCATGTTCTTCATATTGTTCATACTTTGATTCATGCATAAGGCATTGTGTTGTTCTTGTATTGCATGTATGTGTGTTGTGGTTGTTTGGGAGGGATCTTAACTTGTTCTTGCATGACATTCTTATGCTTTGCTTTGAAATTTTGAGAGGATTTCATGGAGATTGTTTTGGCATTACTCACCCTTGGATAGGGAAGAAGTTGTCATGTATGGGGGAAGGGCCTTAGTTGGACCTCAATAGTATAGAGTCTCCTCTCATGGTGAGAAGAGGGAAACAGGATAGGGTGTATGGGCCCCTACTTGTCATCACATACCTTGTATGAATATTTTAATTCTTGAAGAAGGGAAGGAATGAAAATCCTTGTGGTATTGGCATCGAAAGGGCATTTGTAGAAGAATGGATGTTCTTGAATTTTAGCCCCAAAAGGGCTATGTTATGGTATGGTGATTGATGTCTCCTATTCAGAAAGTCCACCTCCCACCTATTTTGGTTCAATGTTGAACCTATTGTGCAAAACTGAGTTGGGAATGCATGCTTGAATTTTTTATCATAGTATGTTTGATTTGTCTCTGGGTCAGTTTTCATTTTCTCCATGATCACCATGATGTATTGAAGAAATTGATAAGAATCTCTTGTTAAGGACCAAGAAGAGAAATCAAATTTTATTGAGATCCTATGTCAAAATGTATTTAAATTTTGATGTAGTGGCAAGGATGTCGGGTTTTCTTATTGGTTCTTTCCCGATGGAGCCTTGAACCAAGTTGATTAATAGAAGAGAAAAGATTTAGTAGCATTCTTGCATTGTATCTTATGTTATTTCAGTTATGGATATGTGAAATGAGGAATGGATAACGCGGTGATGTTTAATTATGCAATTTTCAAGTTTAATTATGTTAAGGAAGAAATTCGTTATGTTGAATTTTCAATGCAATTTCATATGTATTAGGAGATATAATAAATCTCTCATTATTGATATAACAAATTGTTCAACCATCTTGTTGAACTATGCATTTGGTAAATTCATTTAAAAACAAATTGCATAGAATCCTACCTTAATTATCTTATAGATTTAAGGAATACACTATTAGTTTTTTTTTAGGCTCATATGGCACATTAGGAATTATAACTCCTTGGTAATATTATCAACATGTTAGCTTTTCAAAATATGATCCAACTTAGAGAGATTAATTCACCTTTTCATATCATCTCAAGGAGAAGATGCATATACTTTCAAAAAGGAAGAAATAAGAAAATTTCCCAAAACACCCACCTACAGGATGTTGGAATTTGTATGAGAGAATTAATCTATTCCTTTGCTGAGATAAAGTGTATTCAAAATTGATTCCCTTAGAATTTTTTTTTCTTAAATTTAATTAATATCAAAATGATTTATAAGCAATTAAATAAATCTATTGTATTAACTACATCTATCCTATCACTTTACAAATTTGTGTAACCTACCAACTTGCCTCACCTCTCCCCTTACCCCGTGTGTTGATATCCCACCTTTTTAGCTCTTATGCACTGGGTTAATGAGCTGAGAGTTGTGATTAATGTTGTTTGGGCTCAAAGGTCAACACAACATTGTTATAAAGCCTTAAACAAAAGAAAATTCCAACCACTAGCGTCCAACTTGGGGGGAAAAACCTACCATCTTAATGCCTTGGATCACATGAAGATTTCTTAGAGATTTTCCATGAATGGAAGGGTAAGCCTGGGTAGTTAGAGGTGGAGTAAAATTTTTATTATATCATCTTCGTTGCCTGCAATATTTTTTTGCCAGCAAATCATATTGCTTGGCTTGCGACACATATCGCCCCCATCCCACTAGTCAACGCATGGTCTATTGGGGTAGCGTGCAAGCTCCTTGGGAGTTAAAAGAGTTTGATTTGACTCATGGCTTTAAACACTCCATCATACCTTCCCTATGATTTGTTTGGCCATCAACTTTATTGCTGACTTTGATAAGGGCCACGTATGGCACCCCCAACTTGGATGTGTGCTTGGGAATGCACCCAAGTGGGAAAGTACAGACCCACGTGGGTGGTGAGGTGGGGATTAGAATTTTGTTAGGTGTAGGGGGTTAGAAAGTAGAGTGGTTAGTTTAGTTTAGTTGAGTTTAGATGTGGATTGGTTTAGTTAGTTAGAATTAGATTATAGTGGATGTTAAGTTTAGTGTTGACTTAAGCGGTATTAGTAATTGTTTTTAGGATTAGTTTTTTTAAGTTGTTTTATTAGTTAGTTTTACTTTATTAGTATTTTAAGTAATTTGTTTAAAAGATTAAATTATATGTAGTTAGTGAAGTTAGATTTGGGATTTAGTTTTAAATTAAGTATAGTTAGTATAGTTAGCAATGACGTTGTTCTCATTAGTATGCAATAAAATGTTAAGCTTAAATAGTACTAGTTAGTAAGCTAATGTTTAGGTTAGTTTAAATTTTAGTTAAAGTTTTAAAGTTAGATAGTATTTTTGTAAATAGCTTTAATTTAGATGTTTTAATTCCTTAGTGATTTATTCGCTTACAAATTGTTATATGTGTTGGAAGCGTTAATACCTTATTTATTTATTTAACTTTTATTTAATTTTAGATGTATTATTATTTTATTAGAAATGTTTTATTTTGAATAGGATATAGGTTTAAACAAAATTGTTAATTGAATAAAGTTTAAATAAAGTTTATTTGATTGTATGTTAGATGTTACATTAATTAGTCAGTTCATTCTATTCAAATATTTTGAATAACTAGAATTATTTTATTTAAATAGTCATCTGAATCAATTAGTTATATGGTTAAGTGATATTTTCTTAATAGATATGTATAGGTTAATGCAATAGGATTAAAATTAGTTGTAAATTATGATTACTAGTAAACTTAGTACTATTTTTCTATGGATGTAATCTTTTAATGGGTAATTAAAAATAATAAAGTGTTAGATCCTTTAATTGATTAAATTTAGTTTTTTTGTTTAATTATCGATTTAACAAGGAAAGCTTGATTTAATTGTCCATTCCTACATGATGTTTTTAAATTGAGTTGTAATCTTGAAGTATTGTTAAGAGATCTTGTGTCTATCTCTTAGTGCACTTAAGTTTTTTTTTTTTTTTTAAATTGTGTGTGTTTTGCCCTAGATTTTGGGCATGACATTTTGGTATTAGAGCCCATGTTTCAACACTAGGAACCTAAAACCATTATGCTTTTGAACTTAACCAAAACTTTAATTATGTAGGAGGCCTCCCATTACACAAAGCAACCATCGAGGCAGAGGTTATAGGGTAAGAGGTGGTAGAGTGAGACGGGAGGATGGACCACCACCTCCACCACCGAACCTGAATCAAGATATTTTGGATGCCCTCCAAACATTGATTAGCATAGTCCAACAAAGGATAGCACCTATAATATAGCCATGGCAGTAGATTACTGAAAGGGAAGCATAGGTTCTCAAAGGAGGCAGGGCTGGAGATAGAGAGAGGAGTAGGAGTCCCCCACCGAGGCAAGTTGAGGGACAGGGTGAGCATGAGGGTGAGTCAATTCATCAGAGAGGACCACCACTCGACAAACCTCCTAGACATATAGGAGATGATATCAGAGATTTGATATGACTCAAACCACCACTCTTTACTAGTTCCACTAAGAGGATAGTAGAAGAGGCCTGGTTATAGAGCCTATAGTGGTGCTTTGGATTATGTCCTTATGGGAGTAATCTGAAGGCACATCTAGCAGTCCATTAGCTAAGAGGAGATGCCTCCAATTGGTGGCATCACGAGGAGACTATAAGAGGAGTGAGGATGAATACCCTTACATGGGAGTTATTCTTAGAGAGATTCCAAGAGAGGTAAATGTTTGAGTACTTCAAACAAAAGTAGATAGAGGAGTTTCATTCTCTATATCAGAGGGGTCTTATAGTAGCTCAATACGAGAGTAGGTTTCTTGAGCTCCTTTCTTATGTTGAATACATGAAGGACAAGAAACTATGAGTACATCACTTTATCATGGGTTTGAATTTCTCACTTTGAGATTCAGTCTGTATGGCTTTCCCTACCACCTTTAGACAGGTAATGGAGATAGCACTAGTTGCTGAGGATACTCAAGGTAGACAAGAGTCACGAAATCAATCTCAAAACTGAAACTCCACCTAGCAAAAACCCCATTGGAAAGGGAATCAAAAATGTACAATAGGGTCCTCTAAGGGCCAATAGTCTCAACAGTAGCAACAAGAACCCTCACAGGGTTATTAGGGCTCCAAGCCTAAGCAGTGGTAGTCACAAGGTCCTAGGCAAGATCAGAAGGTACAGGCTCCATAGTCATAGTCAGTGAAGACTCAACAGTCTTCCAAGGGTGGATATAATGGATCTAACTAGTTAGGAGGCCCATAGCAGTCTGGATCATAGGATGCATGATCTTATACTCGAGGACCATGCTACACTTGTGGTGGCATGGGTCATATAGCTAGAGAGTGCCCGTAGGGATAGTCATCCAGTGGTCAGAAAGGGGTGTTTCAAGAACCAACAATTGGAGACATGGGAAAATCCCATAGAGTTTTTGTAGTAGTTCATAACTGCTAGGCTGAGCATCAGGCCACAACAATCGAGGCTACAGGTGGAGTCAGACAGACAACTAGTGCTAGAGCCTATCTATATTATTGCCCAATGGACCCTAGCTCTTCAAGTCTAAGAGCTAGACCAGGTTAGGGTCTAGTGGGATTGCTATGATGAGGTTATGGATTCATGGGAGGATGTGGCACATATGTGATCTTAGTACCCATATCTTTTTGATGAACTCCAAGAGGAAGTTCATGCCTAGTGGGGGAGGATGTGAGGCCTCACCCTGACCCATCATAGCACAGTTGATACATTACTATTTTGATACTCATGACTCGATATGTCGAGACATTATTTGATGCACTAAAAATTATTATGCTATTTTATGATGTGTGATACTTTACTTTTAGATAATTGATTTTGTCATTTAATGCTTTATGAACATGTATAATGATGAAGTAAATGAATACAGAACTAACACTTTGATTATGCAATTTTAATGGTAAAAAAAATGAGTAGAATGGGATAAACAATTGATTATTAGAGAAATGGATGTTTCAAATTTACATGATTTTCTTTCTACGTAATTTACATATATGCATGTGATTTCTTGAACTACTGATTTGTGCAATTAGTGTATGGGATATTTAATCAGGAAACGTAATGGAAAGATGAAATTGAACCCCTTTCTATTTATGCTAATTTGCATTTTCTTTCTTTGAAGGTTGTTATATAGTCTTAGAACTCTCCTAGCTTTTGTTGGGTTCTATTAAGTCTTTAAGGCCTATAAACATTAAATTTAAGTATCCTAGGGGTAAGGGTATGGGTTGGGAGTACTTTCCACCCCCTTAGCCTATTAGGTTGACTTTTAGGGTCACTCAAAAACCCTACTTTTTGTTGATTTCGAAAATTGATTTGTCTTCTTCATGAGTTGGTGATGAAAAATCCACCTTGGGGTTACCTAAAGCCTAGTTGAGTTAGGATCATATTTAGAGGCATTTTGGAGAATTTTTGGGGTTGTTACCCAATCTCTAGTTTTTTTTTAGAGAGAAGTTTGAAGATTGAAGGAAAGAAAGGATAAGCTCTTCTCAACTTGTCATTTTTCCATAACTTTCTTTTGTGAAGGTAGGGTTCTTCACTCTTTTGATCATGTTCTTCATATTGTTCATACTTTGATTCATGCATAAGGCATTGTGTTATTCTTGTATTGCTTGTATGTGTGTTGAGGTTGTTTGGGAGGGATCTTAACTTGTTCTTGGATGACATTCTTATGCTTTTCTTTGAACTTTTGAGGGGATTTTATGGGGATTGTTTTGGCATTACTCACCCTTGGATAGGGAAGAAGAGGCCATGTATGGGGAAGGGCCTTAGTTGGACCTCAATAGTGTAGAGTCTCCTCTCATGGTGAAAAGAGAAAAAGAGGGTAGGGTATATGGGCTCCTAGTTGTCATCACATACCTTGTATGAATATTTTAATTCTTGAAGAAGGGAAGGAATGAAAATCCTTGTGGTATTAGCCTCAAAAGGGCATTTGTAGAAGAACAAAAGTTCCTGAATTTTAGCCCCGAAAGGCCTATGTTATGGTATGGTGATTGACATCTCCTGCTGGAAAACTCCACCTCCTCCCTATTTTGGTTCAATGTTGAACCTATTGTGCAAAATTGGGTTGAGAATGCATGCTTGAATTGTTTATCATAATATGTTTGATTTTTCTCTGAGTCAATTTTCATTTTCTCCATGATCATCATGATGTATTGAAGAACTTGAGAAGGATCCCTTGTTAAGGACCAAGAAGAGAATTCAAATTGTATTGAGATCCTATGTAAAAATGTATTTAAATTTTGATGTAGTTGCAAGGATGTCAAGTTTTGTTAACGGTTCTTTCTTGACAGAGCCTTGAACCAAGTTGATTAATATAAGAGAAAAGATTTAGTAGCATTCTTGCATTGTATCTTATCTAATTTCAGTTATGGATATGTGAAATGAGGAATGGATAATGTGGTGATGTTTAATTATGCAATTTTAAAGTTTAATTATGTTAAGGAAGAAATTTGTTATTTTGAATTTTCAATCCAATTTCATATGTATTAGGAGATATAATAAATCTCTCATTATTGATATAACGAATTGTTCAACCATCTTGTTGAACTATGCATTTGGTAAATTCATTTAAACACAAATGTCATAGAATCCTACCTTAATTATCTTATAGATTTAAGGAATACACTATTAGGTTTTTTTAGGCTCATATGGCACATTAGGAATTATAACTCCTTGGTAATATTATCAACATGTTTGCTTTTCAAAATATGATCCAACTTAGAGAGATTGATCCACCTTTTCATATCATCTCAAGGAGAAGATGCATATAATTTCAAAAAGGAAGAAACAAGAAAATTTCCCAAAACACCCACCTACAGGATGTTGGAATTTGTATGAGAGAATTAATCTATTCCTTTGCAGAGACACAGTATATTCCAAATTGATTCCCTTAGAAAATTTGTTTCTTAAATTTAATTAATATCAAAATGATTGGTAAGAAATTAAATAAATCTATTGCATTAACTACATCTATCCTATCACTTTGCAAATTTGTGTAACCTACCAACTTGTCTCACCTCTCCCCTTACCCCATGCATTGATATCCCACCTTTTTAACTATTATGTTCTGGGTCAATGGGCTAAGTGTTGTGATTAATGTTGTTTGGGCTCAAAGGTCAACACAACATTGTTATAAAGCCTTAAACAAAAGAAAATTCCAACCCCTAGCACCCAACTTGGGGGGAAAAACCTACCATCTTAATGCCTTGGATCACGTGAAGATCTTTTAGAGATTTTCCATGAATGGAAGGGTAAGGGTGGGTGGTTAGAGGTGGAGTAAAAGTTTTATTATATCATCTTCCTTGCCTGCAATTTTGTTCTACCAGCAAATCATATTGCTTGGCTTGGGACACGTATAGCCCCCATCCTACTGGTCAGCACATGGTCTTTTGGGGTAGCATGCAAGCTCCTTGGGAGTTAAAAGAGTCTAATTTGACTCATGCCTTTAAACACTCCATCATACCTTCCTTGTGATTTGTTTGGCCATCAGCTTTATTGCTGACTTTTGGAAGGGCCACGTACAACACCCCCAACTTGGATGTGCACTTGGGAATGCACCCAAGTGGGAAAGTATAGACCCTAATGGGTAGTGAGGTGGGGATTATAATGCCGTTAGGTGTAGGGGGTTAGAAAGTAGAGTGGTTAGTTTAGTTTAGTTGATTTTAGATGTGGATTGGTTTAGTTAGTTAGAATTAGATTATAGTGGATGTTAAGTTTAGTGTTGACTTAAGTGGTATTAGTAATTGTTTTTAGTAATAATTTTTTAAAAGTTTTTTTATTAGTTAGTTTTACTTTATTAGTATTTTAATTTATTTTTTAAAATTATTAAATTATATGTAGTTAGTGATGTTAGATTTTGGATTTAGTTTTAAATTAAGTATAGTTAGTATATTTAGCAATGACGTTGTTCTCATTAGTATACAATAAAATGTTAAGCTTAAATAGTACTCGTTAATAAGCTAATGTTTAGGTTAGTTTAGATTTTAATTAAAGTTTTAAAGTTAGATAGTATTTTTTTAAATAGCTTAAATTTAGATGTTTTAATTCCTTAGTGATTTATTTGCTTGCAAATTGTTATATACATTGGAAGTGTTAATACATTATTTATTTATTTAACTTTTATTTAATTTTAGATGCATTATTATTTTATTATAAATGTTTTATTTTGAATAGGATATAGGTTTAAACAAAATTGTTAATTGAATAAAGTTTATTTGATTGTATGTTAGATGTTACATCAATTAGTGAGTTCATTCTATTGAAACATTTTGAATAATTAGAATTATTTTATTTAAATAATCATCTAGATATAAATTAGTTATATGGTTAAGTGATATTTTCTTAATAGATATGTATAGGTTAATGTTAATAGGATTAAAATTAATTGTAAATTATGATTACTAGTAAGCTTAGTACTAATGTTCTATGGATGTAATCTTTTAAGGGGTAACTAAAAATAATAAAGTTATAGATCCTTTAATTAATTAAATTTGTTTTTTATTTAATTATCGATTTAAAAAGGAAAGATTTTTTTAATTGTCCATTCCTGCATGATGTTTTTAAAATGAGTTGTAATCTTGAAGTATTGTTAAGAGATCTTGTGTCCGTCTCTTAGTGCACTTAAGTTTTATTTAAAAAAAAAAATTGTGTGTGTGTTTTGTCATAGATTTTTTGCATGACAACAAGGTTGAAGGATAGGTTGTTCTTCACTACCTTGAGAGCTAGATCAACTACTTCATATGACACACTATTGAGATGACTAGAGCTATAGATCTTATGAGCTATCACATAAATTCCAAATTTCAATTCCATGTCTATGACATTACTGATCTTCATTCCTATTCCATCCTATTCGGTAAGAGTCTTATTTCCTAATTCAACCCGACTTAGGGTTTTGGTAGTCTTTTGTTTGTTACACATTGGGAGCCATGTAATTTAATGAATCATTTTCTTTGTGATTTGAATAGGCTACTCCAACCATAATTTCCCATTGTGTACATATGCAAAATGTGAGTTAATCCCTTGGTCTCCAAATTTTGATGCTTGGGTTTCAACACATCATTCACACATAACTTTTCTAGAGTCTCATCCATCTCTAGGGTTCCAAATTCTTCTATTGAATAGAAAATATGTGAATGAATATCATTAATGAGTAATACCTTGGGTAGAATTTGTGATTAAGCTCCAATTGGGTCAAGTACTTTTGTAATTGCTAGACTCAATTTGAAGTCTAGTGCCTTCCAATCAACTCCTTGAACCAAAATCTTAGATCCTTTCTTGGTTTTGTTGCTAAAAGATACCATGCTTGGTAGGGTTTATGAAAACACAAAAATAGCTCTTGAAAATTCATAGTAAAAAATGAATTTGATTTCCTTCTTTTTAACAAATTTTCACTTTTCAATTTCCATAAATGATTGGTATATTCACTCATTCAATGATAAATTGTCTTCCACTTAGTTCAACCTTAATTCTTCATAGAGTCATTCATTTCTTGGTGTCTACACAATGTTTTAGTATATCCTGACCTCACTTGGCAGGGTCTTGCAAGCTGACTTAGCTTAGTAAGTTCTTGATTTTTCACAATCATTCAGTGATCCCTTTGCATCTTGAATGCTGATATGGATCTTTGTTCCTTGCTAGCTAGAATTAATGTGAGATGTCTACTTCAGACTCTCAGTTGCCCTTATCCTATAGGGGATCAAGTTGAAATACTTGAGTCACCCAATTCTTGAGTGACATCTGCTTCATGACTCAAACTTAAATTCTCAAAATATTTTGGAATCCATTGCTACTTCATCTTCTTTCTAATATTATCAACTCTGGCTTTCTTTTCATCTTCAATTTTTCCAATGTTCATACAGTTCTTGACAAGGTGTCCAAGTTTTGTACAAATGAAACATCTTCTAGTGGTGTTTATTTTCCTCATGTGATGTTTTACACAATTTTCTCCAATGTGCCCAAATTCTCCATAGTAGTGGAATCTACACCATGTGTTATAGTCCCATCTAAGTATAGCTTTCACAATTTGTTTTGTTGGATTCAATATCTTGGTTTTGCATTTAGAAGATTTGTGTCCTTGTTTCTTGCACTTTTGACATTTACCTTAAAACTTAGGTTTCTCCTTGCATTCATTTTCTCTATGACCATGCTTATTGCATTTGTAACACTTTTCATTGAATTTTTCTTTACCATTATTCCAACATTTGTTTGATGTATGACCTAACTTACCACAATGGTTGCAAGTAGGCCTTTGATTCTTTTGAGCTCCTTACTTAGATGATTCACCTTCTTTTGTGTCTCCTATTCCTACTTTTCCTTTGTGTCTATACTAACTTTTCTCATTCAACTAATTCATTCTATCTTGAGATTTTAACATTCTTTCATTGGTTTTCTTTTCAATTTTTAGATCATTCTATAGTCTTTCATTTTATGATCTTAAGATTTGTGATTTCTTCATTTGTAGTAGTAAGTTGATCAATGAAGTCTTCTTGCTGAAGGGATAGATGTTCAATTTCATTTTTATTTTCTTCTATCTCTTCTTTGGCTTTGGTCTTTTTTCCATGACTTCACATAACCTTACAAATTGAATTTCTTGTTCTCTTTTCATCTTTCTAAATTCTTCTTGAAGATTGGAATTATTTTCTAATAGATCTTTCATTGCTTCATTTACTTCATCTAAATTTCTTTCTAGATAGATGTCTTCAATTCTTTCTTTAGTGTAGAGATTATCATTCATTAGTACTACAAGATATTTTCTTCTTTTCAATGATTGAGATAGTTTCTCCTTTGTTTTCTTTAGTTTCCCAATAGTGAATTCCAAACCCAACTTTTCATTGTTAGTAACCTTATCTAGCCTATATACCTTCATTGCCTCTGATCTTTACTCAATTTGTTAAACTTCTTCTTTGATAACCACAAAAGATATAATACCAATTGTTGGAAATATAGGATAAGCTAGGTTATAGAGAGAGGAGAGGTGAATCAGGAACCAATAAAACTTAATCTTATTTCTCCAATTAATACTTCATATATATTTTGATCTAATTACATGCATGAAAGACTAAAAGTAGTAAAACATTCATAACACTTTGAAACAAGATATGGTGACCCAGAAACCTTCCAAATAGAAAGTAAAAATAGGGTGTGGATGATACCCACAAGCTTTAGTACTACAATATAAACTTGGTCAGTTAAGGCTTACAATTGATCAGTTATGATGAACTTCCCTGCTAGGAGTAATAAGGACTACTAGGTCCACTTTGTAAAAGGATTTACAAAACATACAATGAAGTATGCACTCGGTAAAGATATTTGCAAAAGACTATTTAGTCTACCCTATTAAAAGATTTAAGTGATACACCTGTTAGGATGAACTAGTGGTTAATCTATGATCTGCAACTCTAATTTGCCAGAGAGTCTCCTTTGAAATGTGAAGATCACCTTGTTGTGATAGATAAATCTTGGTTGTCATAGCCTTCTTAATTTTCACTTCTTCTCTTTCTATTCACATTTTTACTTCATTTTTTTGGATATGATACAAGTCATTACATATATACCAATCCAAAACACAATTCAACAAAGTTGGCTACAACATAGGCTTCCAATAAGATCACAAAGTTAGCTAAACTACTGGCACTCAAGTTCTAAAGACAAAATCAATGAGCTTCTAATGCTCAGCAACCATTTTCAAGACTCAACATCGTCATGCTCTCAATAGACATAGAAGCTCAATTCATACTAATCACTTCCAAGTAGCTTGAACTTAGTCAACACTTGTGACTTAGTGAACATTGCATAACTTGACATATAAATTGAATTACTTGGTTGATGCACCATGGCTTGGACAATACTAACACTATGAGCTAGGTATAAATTGAATCACTTGGTTGACCCTTCTTGGCTTGGTCAACACTAGACTCACATCACACTATGAGCTCGGTAGACATTAGAGACCATGGTTGACACTATGCAACTCGATTAATATTGTGAAGCTTAGTAGCAACTATCACTAATAAACTTGGTAGATACTACTTAGCATGAACTGAATATAGATTCTAAAACTTGGTAGCAACTATAGAATTTGGTAACAACTATATTGCTCGGTAGTATCTATAGCACTTAATTAACACTACAAATTGAAAGAAAAGCTCAACAATAGCTTAACCAATTGACTAAGTGTGAGTCACTGATAAAAAAACTTAGCCTTCATGTTAAGAAATTTTAATATAAACACTTTCAATTTCTACATTTGATTGTTTGTAGTTTTTTTATCATCATGTACACAATCAAATCCATAAATTGAAACTGTATTGGCATGGATTGTGGAAATCTAATAGATATCAGTTTTAACATAGTGTCTCAGCTAGGGAAATAATGACTGCTTCTCTCTCCAAGGTTTTGAAAACTATTAATGGTAAGTTGTACTACCTCCTTCATGATGTCTTCTTCATAAAGTTTGTGTGGAGTTAAAATTTGTATGACCTCCATTAGACAAGAGGCAACTACTAGCTTTATCTCATCATCTAAATTTTTTGTCCACTTGTGTTGATTTAACCATGTTACTATAAGAGCAAGAGTTGTCTATAATAAATTAAGGTTGATTTCTCTACCATGGCTAAGAATCCTTCCAATTCAATCAATGTGCCAAAAATATTCCCCCTGATTATATATTCTAGACCAAGCTTGCTACCTATTTTATAAAGTATTTTAGCCAATTTTTTATTTTGTCCCATTTTGAGTCCTTCAATGGTGTTTTTAGTTGTTGTCTAATTGGAACACGCATACATCACATCAATAATTATAGTACAATCGGCCCTATTATCTAAATAACTATTTTCCCAATCAATCAACCAGCTACAAAAGATGCCTTTAGGTCTACTTGGTAACATAAATCTATACTTTTATAGGTTGGAATTTATTGTTAATGATCCATTGTTCATGATTTTACTAGCTACGCATTCATTAATCACCTCATATGCAATCTCATTATGAGATTTCAAACCAAGTTTATGGGTTTCAATTTGAAGGAATGATATTATTTAACCAAGTGAACATGTATGATAGCATCCACAATAGTTGAAAATTTAACTAGAACATTAATTGTCCAAATCTCGTAATAACTTTTGTCATGGCTAGTGAGTTGTCTTAAAACACTTTAAAACTTCACCCAATTCACAATGGCGTAAATATGGATAAACACATCAATGTAGGATCTGATTTGGATGTGTCTTTACCCAAGGAATGAACTCCATCAAACCCATTTGTTACAAGAATAATCCATCATTTGAAATGTTTATAAAAATAATTATGTTGATAGAAACAATGCTTTGGCATAACTTCATTGGCTATCAAAATATTCTCAAGACTATTGTGTTCTAATATATATGTGATTACAAAAGGATGTACCATAAATTTTGAGATGATTGGTGGCTTATTAATTTTCTCATTCCCAAAAAATTCAATGACACATATTTTTGGGTAAGAAAGTCTTAAATTAAGCTCCACTATTAACACAAATATCCCTAAAGTATGACTTCAAGAATCAAACAAGAGCTCCACCAATTTAGTACCTCTACATGATTCTTCACATAAAATTGTATTATTAATCTTGATGGACAAAAAGTTACTTCAGATGCATTGATATTTAGAAAATAATATATATTGGCTCTACATAAAAATACTTAACTCCCCCAAAAATTTGATTTGTCATGGCCAAGTTTAGAAAGATAAATCACCATAATATAGTTACTTTTGGAAAGTATTCATGTTCTCTTATTAAAAATACTTTTCATTTGTGTTATAGGGAAAAATATTGGCACCCATTAATAATTATTATTCAAACATAGTCATAAGAAATTATCGACAGCAAAAAATGAATATTGACCCCACTCTCCATTTGTTGCAACCTTACAATGATACCCTATGCAAAATATAAAGATCAAGTCAATAGAATTTTAGCTCCCAAATTTTATAGAATTAATATTTTATCCAAAAAAATATTTATGATACTTATTCAAATGACATTATTTTATTTGCTTAATCAACACCACTGCCAAAATCAATGTCTTCTATTGCTCATAAATAATTAAAAGCTTCAAGCAGTAATAAATTGTGATTTGCTACAAATTTATCCTCTGATTCTAGACATTTGAGATTCCTTTGTTTCTTATAAAATTATCATAGGATGGTAGGAAAATTGCTTTGATAATACTATAATAATCAAGTAGGATATTTTCCCCAAATTTACTTAAAGACAATTTTCAGAAAACAACATATATATTTTGTAAATAAACCAATATAAATAACAAAAAATGAACTAGTAAATGCTCATTAAAGTATCTCAAAATACGTTATTGCATTACATCAATATAATAACTAGATATCACAAATCCAATGTTAAAAATAGTTGAAGAGTTAGATTGTAGAGAAACTATAAAATGTGCCTATAATTTCATATGTGAATTCTAATGTAAATCTACCATAGATGATGAAATGGGTCTACATCCTATTTAGGGAAAAAATGGAGACACTTTAATAGGATTGTACATCTCCACTTTTTTGAGCCACCGAGACATTCAAATATGTATGTGAGGGAAAGAGGGAAACCTTCAAATATGATTCCTGTTATAATCCAAATTAAATTAGCTAGAACCCAAAGAAAGAAGGATGCCAATACCAAATTTGAATTATAAAAGGGGAATGCAATACACTCTTTGGCTCATATAAAATAATGTGAATGCAAAATTGAACCAATTTCTTAAATAATGTAAATATGGATTTTATGTGTATACAAGTCCAATTAAGATATAGATTTAAGATAAAGATATGAAAGAAAATAAAATATAAAAGACTCACCTTGAAATATATAGAGGAAGATGCATTTTGGCTCTAAAATTTGTGGATTTGAGCCTATTTCTAAATATCCAATGTTGAAATCCTAAAGGAAATGATGAAAGAAACAAAAATCAAAAATCATTCATCTAGAAAAGAAGAAAGGGCTAGGTTGACCAAGAGAAGGACTAGCTCAACTTAGAAGGACTAATTCCAAAAAGTTGACGTAGTCTGATGACACTATAACAAATTCAAACCAACTTCTCTAAAAAGCTTCCACATAGTTATTTCCATATTTGCATGCAAAATCCTTCTATCCTACTCCTACATAGAGAAAATGAAGAGTTTTTTTTTTGTTGGGTTGGATGACGACTTGCCTTGATTAGGCCCTAGGTTAAGTAATTAACTATAAATTTAAATTTAGTTGATAAAAGAAATGCTTGAATGTACTAGATTTGACTAATACCAAATGAAATATACAATAAGCTTTGAGATGCAATTGTATTTGATATGTGATCAAGTATGTAAGAGTCATAGCCTTGACTCAAATAGACCATAAGGGCATCAAAGAAGCCAAAACCTCACATGTATTAAAATTAATGTGAAATGAAATGGATGAATAATAGAATAACTTGAATGAATTTAAATGGCATATCTTCTCCTTAGAGCCAAACTCTGCTACCACCTTCAAGGAAGAAGCTCAATGTAAGAAGGAGATGCTTAGACTTGAATTCTTGAAGAAACTTTCTTGAACAAGAACACCTTGATTTCTTTCTTGTGGATCCCTTAGCTTGTTAAGATGAGAAAACTTGAGAATATGAGATATGAAAATGAAGCCTCCAAGCCTCCTTTTATACTAGTTTTTAGGTAGGAAAATAACTCAAGCCGACAAGGGAATAAATTAAATCAATTGGTAAACTTGATGTCTTTCAGGCTCCAAACCCCACAACCACTAGGGATTAGGTCAACTTAGGTCAACATAGGTTGATCTATGTTGGCCTAGTCATAGGGAAGGGGATAGGATGACCTCAAAAAGTCTTAAAAGAGATGTAGGTGAAATTGGAAGATAATAGATTGGTTAGGGCATACTGTCAAAAAAGTAGCAAAATAACACCTAGAAGACCATGTAGAAAGGAGAAAGATGATGAAAAAGCATAATATGGAAGAAGAAAGGAGAAAAGGAGACCAAAACCACACTATGGAGGGCTAAAAGTTCTCAAAATAAAGTGCACCCATTTTAAGATAGTACGTTTAGGCCCCATTTTAGCAAAGTATGAGGCAATTCATACTCTTGTTAAAGGAAGGGGAGAAGAGATATAAAGTCACATTGAGGTAGACCATCACTAATATTAACCAAAAAATCCCCCAAACCTAGGATCTTAATTCAATTCCCATGCATAAGATCATGATAATAAAGAAAAATGAAAATGAAGAGGAAAAAGGAAGATAAAGACAAAATTAAAAGACATAAACTAAAACCAAAATAAAATATTGAAAGAGACCTCAGATGAAGAAATTCCTCATCCACTCATTTCATATTCATAAGGTTACTAAAAAGAATAAGAGATCACATAAAGGAAAGACCATCACAAAGGACTACATCCCTCATTATTCTATCCTGCCAACATGAAAGCATAAAGAGAGAGAGAAAAAGGAGTAGTGATTATCTATCCTAGTAAGATTTTTGTGTCTTACCATGAATCATAGAGAGGAAGGTTTGAATGGTCTATGAAGTTTTTATACCTCATAATAAATCCTTTAAAAAAAACCAAAAAAAACCAAGATTAAATGGTCTAGTGGGTTGGTGTTCCTGGTAGTCAACCATACGTGCCTTCAGTAGCTTATGCATGCATGTGTATGTGTCCATCCACATATCAATTTCTTAGTATCACCATAGAGTGTAAATTTATATGCATTACCCTAGAGGTATTTAGCAAAAACAAACAAGGTGTGTTTCCTGAGGATGGAGAAGTATCACTAATATCTATTGAGGATTTAGAAAATGGCATGTGTTTTACCCATCTATGAGTTTTGATATATGTGTTTGTTTTTGCAAAAGAGACATGAAGGAAAAAATTATAGACTTGAGGATAACCTAGAAATCATACCCAATGAACAAGGATAAATTACTCCAATCCATACTAAAAATATGTATTTGTTATCCCATGGTTGTCAACAAAAAATATGTACAAAGAGGCCATATATATGCCTCCCTCCTTATGATGACTATGTAGCAATAGATATCACAAGAAAGAGAGTCAAGGATAACTACTTATAGCAACAAGGAGATATTCCTTAAAAATAGTGTATACCATAAACTTAGCAAAGAGCCTTAACTCTTATAAGCTGAGTAAATAGATAAACTATGAAAGGATATTTTGCTAATGAGAAGAGACCCTTGAAAGGAAGAGATCTTGTGTACAAGATATCTACCTTCAAGAGGAGTCCTATTGAAAACGATACAACTTGAAGACAAAAGAGTGTAATAAGAACAAGAATGCACCTATTTAGACCCATGAAATAGGTGAAATAGGGGTCCTTGAAAGAAGGATGACAAACTTTAGAGCACATAGTAAAGGTAAAATATTTATAATAAACATATTTTTGTGAATAAAGAAGAGGCAATGATCAAGGGCATGTGACTATTGTATAAGATGGATTCATAATCAAGACACAATTCCTTATATGAAAAGAATGTCACATAATAAAAAAATGCCACTATGTTAAGGAAAGACAATCCTTTGAGAGAGTGTGTGTTTAATGACTCCTTTCTCAAGATCTATCAATAATCCAAGTCTAACAACTATTAGACACTTCATTATTTCTAAATGGAAATGTAGCATACCTGATTGAATACATTTAACTATAATTCAAAACTTCTAATATGTAGAAGTTTCCTTATCAAGATAGTCAAAAGTCATGGATCTTACCCCCCACAACATATCACCTATTTCATTCATCTATCCAACTTAACACTACCATTTTTCTACCAACTATGCATGGGGTGTGATATTCTTCTTTTTCTTGTATTGGAACATGTATTCAATCCATGTAATTTTACAATTTTTGCTCACCCTGTATTACTCTTTTATTTGATTAAGAATTAGGATATCAATATTTAATGCTGATAAATGATATTAAATTTTACTTATAATTCTAAATATCAATTTTAATAGTTGTATCCTATGATCCTTGACATAACATTCCCATCCCATATAAATAAGGTGACATGGACCTAGAAAGACACATGCCCATTTGTGATCTTGTCACTTCATTAGTCGCATGTCATTGATTGTTGTTTCTACTTTCGTTGGACATAGCTATCCTCCCTACAAACTATATAGTTGACCGATTTTTAAAAAATTGAAAACATTATAGATTTTTTTGAAAACTTCAGCATTTGATCTATATAGTTTGTATTAAAAAAAATTAAAAATTTGGAAAAAAAATCACTACATTTTCATGAATTTGGAAAAAAAATGTTTGACTTTGTTTTGTCTAGAGATTATCTTGTATTTTGAATAATATTGCCATAGTTATAGGCTAACCTATTCGGATTGATAATTTGAAGTTATGATTTTAATACCAAATCAATTTCAAATAATTAACTAATATTTAACAATATCAAATTATAATTGATATATATTTATATAAATATCATCAAATGTGATTATTATTGAATTGATATTAATTGATATTAATATACTATTAAGGGTTTGTGATATTGTAGTCATTATGAATTATCTATTATTAGGTCTCGTGTGTGTGTGTGCATGCGCGCACACGTGTGTGTGTGTGTGTGTGTGTGTGTGTGTGTGTGTGTTTGTGTGTGTGTGTGTGTGTGTGTGTGTGTGTGTGTGTGTGTGTGTGTGTGTGTGTGTGTGTGTGTGTGTGTGTGTGTGTGTGTGAGTACAAAGGAATATCCCCCCACCCCCAACCCTGAGCATGAATCAAGAAAGAAATTCTATGATGAGATTACATAACAATATCTTGCAAGATATAAAGAATTCCCAATTTTGAACAACATAAAATGTTAGAAAAGATATCACTTATGAAGTAAACTATATGTGATTATTAAATAAGAAATATTACTGTCCAATGTATAAAAAGATATTTGTTAGGAAATAGACACATGATCATAGATGCAATAGAGCTTTTCACATCCAAAGATAAGGATGTACCATAATAATTCAATCTATAGAGAAATGAAAGAGGAAGATGAAAGAATACCATATTATTGCCACTTATCTATCACAAAAGATACAATATAGGGATAAAAAAATCCTTGAAAGAAAAGAAAAGGAAAATCAAATATATGCCCTAAATGAGAGATTGTATTATAATAAAGATGCACTTACAACCTTAATATTATACACAATAAATGCATGCAAGAGAAAACATCAAATTATATGAGAGAATGCAATTTCACAAAGGATATTGGAAAAAAGAAGAAAAGAAGAATCACATTATACCTCCCTAAGTGGTTTCAATTTATACTAGACAAGTGAATTCAAGAAAACATAAGCTTGCACTTGGGATGTTATTCTTCAAGTAATCATAGTAATTGAATACAAGAAAACATTTCATCATATAAAAGGAAAATAAGTCAACAAAGGGAGAAAATGTATCCTATGTTATAGATAGAAAGAGGAAATAAGGCCTTCCCCAACCAAGTGAGAAGACAAGGAAAATGACTATTATGTTACTCACAAAGTAGAACAATGAGCCCCCAAAAGATAAGCTAACAATGTCAAAATCCTAGGAGCAAAATATTAGGGATGCATGTGTATCAAGTAAAATGATCATGAAAAAGATACCATTCAACATCACAAATCACATGAAACATAACATAAGCAATGAATTGAAAAAAGAAGGATGAAGCATAGAAAAATAAGTTCTCTTAGGTTTAATTAGATATAAATGTAAAAATAATATTTCAATGTGCATATACTCATTAAAATAAAATAAAATGGATGCACAAAGTCAACAATGGAAAATGTTGGTTTGAAATCTAGAATTTCCCAATTTTGAAGAGTTGAGAAGCCAACTATAGAGTTGATGTGAGTAGGATCCTTATGATCTAAGTTTGAATTGGAAAAACTAGGGTCATAAGAATCATCAAGACCTAAATTGAAGTGAGACATGTTGTAAGAAGAATAAAAAGGAGCATCAAATGTGTGGTCCTCTATCACTAAATTACTCTTAGGAGAGGGACAAACATAACTCATCAAAGCCTCATCTATAGAAGGAATGTCAATAGGATGTAAAGAAAGAGGTTGATCATTAAGATTAATAACACTATTGTCATGCCTAACCACTACTTCAGGTTTTTCTGCAAATTAGGACTTTATTGTTTTAAGATTTCATCCTGAAGTTATGATTGATTTTCTATAGAACTTGGTTATAATACTATTGTTGAATCATGAGACTAATGTTGAACGTATTTTCTATGAAAAAACTATGTTTTAGCAATAAATGTGATTTAGGATTTTATGAATTAAATTTGGCATATCTATGATTTCAAGTTGATAGATTATCAATTATGTTATTATGATTTTGACTCTTTGTTTACTGCATTCTGTTTCATGCAATAGTAGACTTGATGTTGTAGATATATTTAAATGGTTATATGTTGTATTTATTTAGAATCCTTCTTTGTACTTTCATATATGTAACTAAACAGGGATTAAATATTTAGATCATGTTAACCCTTAAGATGGTTTCGTTTCATGACTCATATTGAATGGTTAATTGAGGGAACCATGGTTTGCATTTATATATAGTTATATAAGTTTTTTCTTATGATTAAAGGTCTAACTCCTTAGTGGAGGTTGGCATATACATTTTTATTTGTTTTTAAAAAAAAGAGTTAAATGACCTCTTAAGCAATTAGCATTGATGTAACCCTAAATGGGTATCGATTGCTATGAAGGAGGGTAACATTGTTATTTTGTTTGAGCCATATTCATGGCAGTGGACTTGGAACTGCCAAACTTATGGCACTAAAGTTGCAGTCAGCTATACCTTGATGTGAGTCGAGTTTTTGCTAATTATGGGCTACTTTCTAAGCCATATTGCTCTGTTGATTTTACATTTGTGGTTTTGTGCTAAGATATCGGCATTTTAATGGGAGTTGGTTGGAAGGTTAACTTGCTTATTGGGTATAATTCGATGGAGTTATTTCTCAGTAGTTGGTTGTTGTTGTTTATGTTGTTTCTGCTTCACTCCATTGTGAAGTCTTCTGCGAATTGTGTGAGTCGACATTCTAGAGTTTGCTCACTGGTGTTGGATTTAGTTTTTGGGGTTTTGGCATCAGGTTGGATTGAGGAACAATCTTCCATCTTCAATTGTTCAAGTAGGGGGCAATTTCTTACCCTACTCTTTCACTCTATTTGGGAATGCCATGTTACTTTCATTTTGCATAATGTAAAAGTTATCAAATTTGCATATTGTGAAATTTTACATTCAGAGATGAGTATATGCACTATGTGCGATGCAAAGTTCTGCATGTATTCACCTTTTAATGTGGAAGTTGTGGAGAGATATGATTGGAAGTTGCCTTATTTATGTATATTTAGCTTCTCCCCAAACATATGTTTCCCACCAAGTTGAGTTTTGTGAGAAACATATGGTTGTGGCAGTAAGCATGTTGGCTGTTGTGTTAATTTCGAGTAAGCTTTTGTGCTCCCTTTTGTATGAGATTTGTGAGAACCATACCTCCAACTTACTTGGTAATACATAACCAAATTTCGAGAGGCTCGGCCTCAGACTTGAGAATGTTTTAAAAAATGGGCTCTTGTCTGCTGTCGAAGGCAAAGGCATTTTGTCAAATGGTTTGCATCAAACCATAACAATGTTAAATTGTCATGTTAATTGCATGGAATTTTATGGGTAATGAGATGTATGAAATATCTTCATGATACATGGTTGTTATATAGTTTGAACATTGATAGTCCGAATTTCTTATGACAGTTATCTTGTATTATGATATTGATGAGTAATTCAAGGGTTTTATCATTATTTTTCTTTAGAAGTGTGTTGAATCCAATAATATGATTAAATTATATATTGAAAATGGTAACTTAGTTAACAATTGATAATGGTTTTGGAAATGACAATTTGTCAAATATTTTAAAAGGAAACTTGTTCTGAACAGAAACTCTATGATAGTATAAATTTTCTTCATAATTTATGATAGAGATTAGAGTTATGAATTACTGTTGTTGTGGAATTGGTTGCAAATAAACAAGACATTATTTTGAGAGCATAGATATAGGAAGATGTTGTTGTATCACCAAGGTCATTATGCGAATAGCTTGTGAGCATCTTACTCTTTTTGGGATTTTGCATCTTATTCATTTTTGGTCATTGATGTAATGAAAGTTATATTATATATTTGTGAGTTGTATTTCAAATTTAATTTAGATAGTGTATTTTAAATGCTGATTGTGGTTATAACAGGGTAGTATCTCACCGTTAAATAGTGGTAAAACATCAGTAGACACTTAGATATTCAGTAACCTTGTAGGTTATCTTTTGTTCAGCATTGAGTGCACTTGGATTTAGTAATACTTGATTTTATTATGAAGTGTTTTAATAAGAATTTACAGATTGTTTTGAAATAAGATATATTTTTGTTCTTTGATAAAATGGAAAGTCATTTTAAGATATGAGACAGATTATGAAATATGTTGGCGTGATGAAACAAGGGTATCATATGTACATTGTATTAATATCTTGGCCAATTCGGAGGTTAAGCTTAGTTTGTTATAATAGTAGAGATAAGTAGTACAGTATTGCGACTAGTAAATATCACTCAACTGATATAGCATTTTAGTGATATTTACGAAATTGTAATATTGTAGTATTTACTTCTATTATTAAAATAACCTAAGTTTACTTTCAAATTGATAGTAGAAGCTGAAAGTTTTAAAAAGATGAAGAATGTAATATCATGAGAAAACTGACTTTTTATTAGTTACATGTGCATTCTTAGAATATCTGTTTGATGTGTATGTTAAGGATAGCTATAGTGAACGTATATTGAGGTGGCTGAATATCGATTTATTCTATTCAGTTAATTAAATTCAGTGATAATTTAAGATGAATTGGGAGGGTTAATTATAAATAGGAGATAATTGGCCTTACCTATGACTTAAACTAGTAAGGTTAAGTATGGAGAACAAGGCAGGTCTCTATGGCGTCATTTCATGAGTATTATACAAAACCCCATTATGTGTTGTCTAAGGGCTTACCATATACGGATGCAGTATCTTAGCAACATAGTGATGACACCTCAGTATATATATGGTTCATTAACTAGTTATTCTTAGAGCCAGTTTAATTTTGCATTGTTTAGAAGGTGTTACTTCTTGCATAGTAATAATAGAATTGCACTATGTTATGTGGTTAGATATCTGCTTTAAGGTTATATATATATATATATGTTAATTCTGACTATGCTTTTCAACTCAATGTGTACTAAGCCCTCTGTGTGTTTTGTTGCATGATTGTGTTATTTTTAGGTGTTCAAGTTGAATATCTAGTGTGAAGGAAGACTGTTGAAGTTATTTCATGAAACTGAATTTGATACTTGCAAATTTCATTTGTGTGACCTAGGTGTCTTGAATGATATTGTTCATTAATATTGTACTAAACTCATTATGTATAGACATTTTTATGGAAATATATTTTGATGATATATTCTTTTATGTTGAGGTTTATATTTCTGAGAATGATTCAATCTTTGTACTTGATCTTTAAATTTGATGATTAAATAAAAATTCTAAGGTTCTTTATGTTTGTTCATAGCTTAGTTTTATTTTTGTTTGTGGTGTGTTACATTTGGTATCAGAGCAATGGTTAGATTAACTAGGACTCTTGGGTTTTTGGGTTTTTCTCATCTTTGATGCGTTATTAACAGTTAATTGTTTTAGGTTGTTATCATGCCTCCCGTCACTAGAGGAACTCGAGGTTGCGGTATTCCTGAAGATAACCTTGCTGGAAGAGGTAGAGGTAGAGGCAGAGGCCGTGGTAGAGGTCCTAGGAACCAATGAAATGTTGGGGATGATCAGTTTGATCAAAATGCTGGGGTTGGAAACAATCAAGATAACCAGGCAGATCAAGCTATGGTACTTCAACGGATACTAGAACGTCTCGATAATATTGAGGCTAATAACTAGATTCTTGGTGGGGGTGCAGATGTGCGGGTACCTCTTGTGTAGGGTATTAACCTTCTTGTCGAGGAAGATCTAGTGGCAAGAGTTCAGCTCAAGGATCTTCCCAAGATGAAAGGGCCATTATTCTACAGTATGGAACAGGGTACAGCATCAAAAGCTTGGCCGCTGAACATTGAGCGATGCTTTGTCTTACATCATTACTTGAGTAACATGAAAGTAAGATGCATAGTTATGTATTTGAGAGGATTTGGTTCCTTGTGGTGGGAGCAGGAGTTGGAGAAGTTGGGCATTGATATCTCTCTAGTTACTTGGGAGCTCTTTGTAGAGCGATTCAAGGAGAGGTTTATGTCTGAATATTGGCGACAGGCCTGTGCAGAGGAGTTCTTTCAGATTATGTAGTCTGGCTCTACAATGGAAGCTTATGAACGTAGGTTCTATGAGCTTAAGAAGTTTTTTGGCTAAGAAGAAAATGATAAAGCCATGATTCAGCATTTCATCAGGGGGCTTATGCCCAAGATTGGGGAGGAAGTGAGAACTTTCAAACCTGTGTCGATGCAGGAAGCTTCAGAATGAGCAAACTTGATTGAGATGAAGTCTGGATATCATGGGGCTTCATACAAAACCAACATGAATCCACCTACTCTAGATGTTAGTAGGAATCAAAAGCCTCCACAAGGTAGTTTGAAATCAGGATTTTCAGGTGGAAAATTCAAGAAGAGAAAGTTCGGTAAGAACCCCAAGGGTTTAGAACAGCCTAAACCATCTCAACCACCTTAGAGTGTGCAAAGTAATAACCCATATCCTAACCTTTCTGGTCAGAATATGGGATTTCAAAAATCTATTGAGTGTTATCATTGTGGTCAGATAGGTCATTACCAGTCTTAGTGCCCTAATTGGGACAAGCCGAAGGTTGGACCTACGCCAGCTAGGTCTGAAGTGACAGTTGGTGATTCTACTAGGAACCACCATGTTTTTGCTACCCTAGATCAGAAGCAAGCAGAACATCAAAACATGGTTATTGAAGCTCAGGGTAATACTCAAGGTATGAACGTATCTATTTTATTTGACTTTGGAGTTACAGATTCCTTTATTTCTTCTGTTTTAGTTGCATATAGTGAAATTCCTGTGGTTAAGGCAAGGAATAGATGGAAAGTGGAGTTAGCGTCAAGTTCTAGGGTGAACATTGATATAGTTGCTCTTGATTGTAAGATTCAAATGAAATCTTTTACTACTTTAGTGAACCTTAGGGTTATGCCTTTAGGATTGTATGACATAGTTTTGGGAATGGATTGGTTAGAACAACATCAAGATATTTTGGATTGCAAGGATAAGATAATCACTTGTTTGCATGATGTTGGATCAGTTAGAGTTACTGCTGGAATCAAGAGAGCCATCTCTTTGCAGACAATTTCTGCCAAGCAACTAGCAAAGTGTGCTTGAAAAGGCTATAGTTTGTTTGCCATAATAGTAAACAACTTAAATGATTCCATGGATAAGGGTTCTTCTCACAATCATCTAGTATTGTAGAGTTTTTAGGATGTATTTTTTGAAGAGATTCTAGGAATACCACCGAGAAGAGAAATTGATTTTTGGATCGATTTAGTGCCAGAAACGGAACCAATTTCCAAGACTCCTTACAGAATGACAGCTCAAGAGCTGGTTGAACTTAAATTTTAGTTGGAGGAGCTTTTGGAGAAAGGTTTGATTCATCCTAGTGTATCACCTTGGGGTGCTTCGATAATTTTTTTCAAGAAGAAAGATGGCTCCTTGAGACTTTGTATAGACTATAGACAGTTAAACAAGGTCACTGTTAAGAATAGGTATCCTTTGCCTAGAATTGATGACTTGTTTGATCAAGTCAAGGGTGCCCGAGTCTTTTCAAAGATTGATCTGAAATCCAGATATCATCAACTTAGAATCTAGGAAGTTGATATTCATAAGACAACTTTTCACACTAGGTATGGGCACTACATCTTCACGATAGTACCATTTGGGTTAACTAATGTACCTTCTATTTTTATGAGCCTTATGAATAGTGTGCTTAGAACTTTCCTTGATAAGATTTTAGTGGTTTTTCTAGATGATATTTTGGTATATTCTTGCTCTACGGAGGAGCATGATCAGCATTTAGAGCAAGTTTTGGAGTGCCTTCGTAGGAACAAACTATTTGCCAATCCTTTGAAGTGTGAATTCTTCAAGTCTATGATTTTTTACTTAGGTCATATCATTTCTGGGGATGGAATTTCTGTAGATCCATCCAAAATTTGGGCTATTGTAGATTGGCCAGCACCTGTGAATGTGTTCGAGGTCTAAAGTTTCATGGGCTTAGCAAGCTATTACCACAGATTTGTGTCAAACTTTTCCAGAATAGCACATCCTATCATGTCTCTTCAGAGAAAATGGAAGAAATTTTTCTGGATAGAGGAGTGCAAGGTAGCATTTCAGAAACTTAAGGAATTTTTGACCAGTGCACCCATTCTGGTAGTCCCTGATTCAGCTAAGAAGTTCATGGTTTGCACTAATGCATCTTTGGATGGCATAGGGGCAGTGTTGATGCAGGAAGGACATGTTATAGCTTATGAGTCTAGAAAGCTTAAGAGTCATGAGGTGAATTACCCTACTCATGATCTCGAACTTGCAGCGATCATGCATGCTTTGACCAAGTGGCGGCATTTTCTTTTGGGTCAACGATTTGAGTTACATACTGATCACTGAAGCCTTCAGTATCTTTTCACACAACTAGACCTCAATGCTAGGTAGCAAAGATGGATGGAGTTCTTGTGTGAATATGACTTTAAGATTAGTTATGTACAAGGGAAGGAGAACATTGTTGTTGATGCACTTAGTAGAAGGCGACATGAATTATCTTCTTTGATCTTAATAGTGGATCTTAGGGATAAAATTCTTCAGAATCTTTCAGTAGATCATTGGTTTTAGGATTTTAAGGCTGTTATTGATAATGGAAGCATCTTAGAAGGGCATTTTGAGGGGTATTCAGTAAATTCTGAAGGTTTACTACTTTATAGAGGGAGTGTGTATGTTCCTGTTTTGGGTGATTTGAGAAATATAGTTATGTTGGAGGCTCACAAAGCACCATATTCAGCTCATTCAGGTGTCAAGAAAATTCTTGCTGACCTTAAGCAGCATTATTATTGGACTGGAATGAAAAGAGACATAGTAGATTTTGTGGCTCGATGCTCCGAGTGTCAGCAAGTTAAGGCTGAACATCAACACCCTGCGGGACTATTGCAACCACATAATGTTCCAGAATGGAAATGGGACACCATTTCGATAGATTTTATTACTAGATTGCCTATTATAGCTTGTAGTCATGATGCTATTATGGTGGTAGTGGATCGCTTGTCTAAGGTTGCCCACTTTATCCCAGTTAGATCATCCTATAATGCAGCAATGGTTGCCAAAGTATATATGGAACAGATAGTTAAGTTACACAAAATTCCTAAAATGATTATTTCTAATAGGGATCCAGTGTTTACTTCATCTCTTTGGAGATCCATGCAGTGAGAGTTAGGTACTCAGCTAAATTTTAGTTCAACTTATCACCTAGAGACAGACGGACAAACTAAACGTGTCAATCAGATTCTGGAAGACATTCTTAGGATGTACGTAATGGATAGACAGAATAAATGGGAGGATTATCTACATTTGGTAGAGTTCGCTTATAATAATGGTTATCATAGTTCCATAGGTATGGCACCATTTCAAGCATTATATGGTAGACCTTGTAGAATGCCTCTCAGTTGGGATAATTTGGAGGACAGGACTCTTTTAGGACCTAATATGTTGCTAGATTTGGAGCAGCAAGTTAAAAGGATCAGAGAGTAGCTTATTACTGCTCAAGATAGATAGAAGAAATATGCTAATAAGCATAGAATTGATCATCAATTCCTGGTGGGTGATAAAGTGTTTCTCCGGGTAAGACCACCTAAAAGTCCAATTCGATATGGAAAGGGTTCCAAGTTAGCACCTCGATTTGTGGGTCTGTTTGAAATTTTGGAATGGGTTGGACCAGTTGCCTATAAACTTGCCTTGCCATCAAGTCTTTCACGCATTCATAATGTATTTCATGTTTCAATTCTACGTAAGTATATACCTGATATTGCTCACATTCTTGATTGGAAAAATTTGCAGATTATGGATGGACAAATCATGCTAGAACCAGTGCAGATCATTCAAAGCAGAACTATGAGTTTAAGAGGGAGATAAATAAGGTAGGTAAAGGTCCTATGGGACCCCGATGATGAAACATCTGCTACCTGGGAGGACATTGAAATGATGAGAGCAGCTCATCCATTCTTGTTTACTGACTTCTAGGAGAAAGTCAAAACCTAGAGGGGGAGGGTGTCATGCCTGACCACTTCTTCGATTTTTTTTGCAAATTAGGACTTTGCTATTTTAAGATTTCATTTTGAAGTTATGGTTGATTTTCTGTAGAACTTGGTTATAATACTTTTGTTGAATCATGAGACTGATACTGAATGTATTTTCTATGAAAAAACTATGTTTTAGAAATAAATGTGATTTAGGATTTTATGAATTGAATTTGGCATATCTATGATTTCAAGTTGATAGATTATCGATTATGTTATTATGTTTTTGACTCTTTTTTTACTGCATTCTGTTTCATGCTGTATGTAGACTTGATGTTGCAGATATATTTAAATTATTATATGTTGTATTTATTCAGAATCCTTTTTTGTACTTTCATATATGTAACTAAACAGGGATTAAATATTTAGATTGTGTTAACCCTTAAGATGGTTTCGTTTCATGACTCATATTGAATGGTTAATTGAGGGAACCATGGTTTGCATTTATATATAGTTATATAAGTGTTTTCTTATGATTAAAGGTTTAACTCCTTAGTGGAGGTTGGCATATACATTTGTATTTGTTTAAAAAAAAAGAGTTAAATAACCTCTTAAGCAATTAGCATTGATGTAACCCTAAATGGGTATCGATTGCTATGAAGGAGGGTAACATTGTTATTTTGTTTGAGCCATATTCATGGCAGTGGACTTGGAACTGCCAAACTTATGGCACTGAAGTTGCAGTCGGCCATACCTTGATGTGAGTCAGGTTTTTGCTGATTATGGGCCGGTTTGTGAGCCACATTGCTCTATTGATTTTATATTTGTGGTTTTGTGGTGAGATATCAGCATTTTAATGGGAGTTGGTTGGAAGGTTAACTTGCTTATTGGGTATAATTCGATGGAGTTATTTCTCAGTAGTTGGCTATTGTTGTTTATGGGGTTTCTGCTTCACTCCATTGTGAAGTCTTCTGTGAATTGTGTGAGTCAACATTGTAGAGTTTGCTCACTGGTGTTGGATTCAGTTTTTGGGGTTTTGGCATCAGGCTTGATTGAGGAACCATCTTCCATCTTTAGTTGTTCAATTAGGGGGCAATTTCTTACCCTACTCTTTCACTCTGTTTGCTAATGCGATGTTACTTTCATTTTGCATAATGTAAAAGTTATTAGATTTGCATATTGTGAAATTTTACATTCAGAGATGAGTATATGCACTGCGTGTGATGCAAAGTTTTGCATGTATTCACCTTTGAATGTGGAAGTTGTGGAGAGATATGAATGGAAGTTTTCTGATTTATGTTTATTTAGCTTCGCCCCAAACATATGTTTCCCACCAAGTTGAGTTTTGTGAAAAACATATGGTTGCGACAGTGAGCATGCTAGTTGTTGTGTTAATTTTGAGCAAGTTTTTGTTCTCCCTTTTGTATGAGCTTTGTGAGGACCATACCTCTAGCTTACTTGGTAATACATAAAATTTTTTGAGAGGCTTGGCCTCAGACTTGAGAGTGTTTTAAAAAATGGGCTCTTGTCTGCTGTCGAAGGCAGAGGCATTTTGTCAAATGGTTTGCGTGAAACCATAACAATGTTAAATTGTCATGTTAATTGCATGGCATTTTATGGGTAACAAAATGCATGAAATATCTTCATGATACATGGTCGTTATACAGTCTAAACATTGCTAGTCCAAATTTCTTATGACAGTTATCTTGTATTATGATATTGATGAGTAATTCAAGGGTATTGTTATTATTTTTCTTTAGAAGTGTGTCAAATCCAATAATATGATTAAATTATATATTGAAAACAGTAACTTAGTTAACAATTGATAATGGTTTTGGAAATGACAATTTGTGAAATGTTTTAAAAGGAAACTTGTTCCAAACAGAAACTCTATGATAGTATAAATTTTCTTCATAATCTATGATGGAGATTAGAGTTATGAATAACTGTTGTTGTGTAATTGGTTGCAAATAAACAAGACATTATTTTGAGAGCATAGATATAGGAAGATGTTGTTGTATCACCAAGGTCATTATGTGAATAGCTTGTGAGCATCTTACTCTTTTTGGGATTTTGCATCTTATTCATTTTTGGTCATTGATGTAATGAAAGTTATCTTACATATTTGTGAGTTGTATTTCAAATTTAATTCAGATAGTGTATTTTAAATGCTGATTGTGGTTATAACAGTGTGGTATCTCACCATTAAATAGTGGTAAAAAATTAGTAGACACTTAGATATTCAGTAACCTTGTAGGTTATCTTTTGTTCAGCATTGAGTGCACTTGGATTTAGTAATACTTGATTTTATTATGAAGTGTTTTAATAAGCATTTACCAATTGTTTTGAAATAAGATGTATTTCTGTTCTTTGATAAAATGGAAAGTCATTTTAAGATATGAGACAAATTATGAAATATGTTGGTGTAATGAAACAAGGGTATCATATGTACATTGTATTAATATCTTGGCCAATTCAGAGGTTAAGTTTAGTTTGTTATAATAGTAGAGATAAGTAGTACAGTACTGCAACTTGTAAATATCACTCAACTAATGTAGAAGTTTAGTGATATTTACGATATTTTAATATTTTAGTATTTACTTCTGTTATTAAAATAACCTAAGTTTACTTTCAAATTGACAATAGAAGATGTAAGTTTTAAAAAGATGAAGAATGTAATATCATGAGAAAACTGACTTGTTATTAGTTACATGTGCATTCTTAGAATATCTGTTTGATGTGTATGTTAAGGATAGCTGTAGTGAACATATATCGAGGTGGCTAAATATCGATTTATTCTATTTAGTTAATTAAATTTAGTGATAATTTAAGATGAATTGGGAGGGTTGATTATAAATAAAAGATAATTGGCCTTACCTATGACGTAAACTAGTAAGGTTAAGTACGGAGAACAAGGTAGGTCTCTATGGCATCATTTCATGAGTATTATAGAGAACCCCATTATGTGTTGTCTAAGGGCTTACCATATATGGATGCAGTATCTTAGCAGTGATGACACCTCAGTATATATATGGTTCATTAACAAGTTATTCTTAGTGCAAGTTTAATTTTGCATTGTTTAGAAGGTGTTACTTCTTGCATAGTAATAATAGAATTGCACTATGTTATGTGGTTAGATATATTCTTTAAGGTTTTATATATGTGTGTGTGTGTGTGTGTGTGTGTGTTAATTCTGACATGTATGCAGGTGGCCTACACTTTTTAACTCAGTGTGTACTGAGCCCTCTGTGTGTTGTGTTGCATGATTGTGTTATTTTCAGGTGTTCAAGTTTAATATCTAGTGTGAAGGAAGACTGTTGAAGTTACTTCATGAAACTGAATTTGATACTTGCAAATTTCATTTGTGGGACCTAGGCATCTTGAGTTATGTTGTTCATTAATATTGTATTGAACTCATTATGTATAGACATCTTTATGGAAATATATTTTGATGATATATTCTTTCTTGTTGAGGTTTATATTTTTGAGAATGATTCAATCTTTGTACTTGATCTTTAAATTTGATGATTAAATAAAAATTCCAAGGTTATTTATGTTTATTCATAGCTTAGTTTTATTTTTGTTTGTGGTGTGTTACGACTATCATAAATTTATGTAAAATTGGCCTCATAAGGAATGAAATAATTCATGTAATAATGCAAAATATATAAGGTTTGAATGAGTTTCTATGATAATCATGTTAAGGCTCAGGTCTGTAGAGAGATGTCTTCAAAGTATTTGACATGAGCCTTCTTAGCAATATATTCTAACATAGGTTGGCATTGATACTACCAATAAGAGGCTTCAGATGATATTTGAGTTGAAAGAAGATTGTGGGATCTAGAGTTGAGTGTATCTCCATGAGATTGGGAGCTCCTCCTACATTTCAAACCTGTGGAATGCTAGATAAATTTCATACAAAAATAGTAGATGCACAAGAAATAATATAACATACATTATGAATAAGACTTTAAAATAGATCAATATGAATAAGAAGAAACAAATAATTGATATCAAGTTCTCCTCCCCATTTTAGAGAAACAAATGATATTAATGCCCACAACCCAAGAACCCAAGCAACTTCCTTGTATTATAGTAATCAATATTACATACTCTAATCACCTAAGATGGTCACTAAGACTATTAGCCCCCTTCTCATAATTTTGGCTAAATTATTTAAATATTTACCTAGGCCAAATTGCTAACATTCAATTTATTTTATTTTAACCTGTGGTTTGACTATAATATCCTAAGTCCATATTTGATTAAAAGAACATGTCCTCTTTTAATTAAATAATAGACCTCATTCTTCCAACCCACTCTAATGTGCACATGTGAAGTCTTAATTCTATTTACAAATTAAAAGAATATACTTTGTTTCACATGAAAAGTCAACTCCTTCTCATTGGTGGAAATGATCTTGCACATGGATCATGCTAAAAGTAAACTCCCACCCTTGATCATCCATTTCTTAATCTTGATCTCAACTTTCTATACACTTTGATCTATCTCCTTCTCTAAGGATCCCAATTTTAAGCTATTGTTATGCTACAACTTTATTTATAAGTTTTCTTGGAGCATTTTATGTAGAATTTTTACCTTCTTGTCTCATTCTTTGCATTGGGGAAAAATTGGACTTGATGATACCTAGAAAATAAGCTGATCACCCCAACTCATTTTGAGATACGATTCATATGAGCGTAATTCATTTGCAATATTTTAGTTTATCATTGATCCATCAGCTTAATTTATAACATGGTTGTAACACTCTCATTTATTTAGCTTGGTTACATTATGCATCTCATTCTAGCATTCTTTTCATTGCATACTTGAAAGTTATTTGATAATAGCACTCTTTCTCTTGTCTAAATAATCTCCCATTTCATGGTTTACTAGAAAAGGTTGCATCTCTAAGGCTTAGTTAAGAGCAATTTCTATGCTTATGCTCACACCCTTCCATTCCATGACTAGGATGTCTAAGCTACAAGTCAAGCTTTATAATTCATGGAATAAATTGGATAGAATGGTTTACACAAGTGTACTTTATTAGTGTACACATACAATGAACTAAATTTTTTTGCAAAGGATAGTAGGCTTAGATTTCCTTTACAATCAATCTATCATTCACCATTAAATTCAAAAAAAATTGCAAAAATTTATACATTGTATTTTTTTATGAAGTCTGGTGTATTAACTGTCACAGAGAAAAATAGTTATTGGTAGTATTGGTGTCTCCTCTAGCAATAATATTGATGGTAACTCCCTTAGATATCAATAAACTCCCTTTCACATCAAGTTACTGCCTTTGGCATTGGATACTCCCTTAAGCATTGGTCACTCCCTTCAACATTGGTTGAACTCCCTTCAGAATCAAACACTTCCTTTGCCTTAGTCACACGAATGCATTCAGTCATGTGGATGCCTTTTGTCACTCAAATGCCTCTAGTAATTCAAATTCCTTTGGTCACTTAGATGCCTTTACTCATACAAAAGCCTTCGCACACACCCTTGCACTCCATAACTAGATAGCTCTAAGCCTTAATTTAAGCTTTCCAATTCATAGAATACCGTAGATAGAATGGTTTAGAGAAGTGCACTTTCTTAGTGTACATTTTTGGTATACAACATGGGGTAAAACACTTTTGTTTTGCCTCTCTAGCTACATTTAATCATGCAATCTACTTGTTTTTGTACTTTTTTTCTATGCAAATGTAATTATCATGTGATCGTTATTAGTATCGTACGATATTTTTCAGTACTACAATGTGATACTTTACTAGTTAACATACCACATGCCTATTTATAAAATTATCACACCTAGTATTGTGAGTTTTATCACATGGGTATATTGATAACTATTATACAGAGGAAAAATATCACCTATGTATATTGAAAAGTAACATATGATACTCTATTAGCAAAAAATATCACCCTATCTGGAACTGACTATTGTTCAGGTTATTTAATCAGTTTTGAGTCTTTGGCATTCTTTTCTTGAGATTTTCAAGTTTATTCATTGTCTAGAAGAGGTCTACTACTTGTTTTTTAATCTCATTTTGGACTAACCTTTTGGTGGACTAACACTTTTTTTTAAAGGTTTCTCTAATATTTCTATAAACTAGCATATATATATAATGTCAAGAGTATTCATTCTCGAGGCACCTATTTTCATAAATCCAAGGATTATTTTTTCTCAATTAGGATTCATGAAAATAGGTGCTTCGAGAACAATTACTTGCAGCACAACAAGAAAAGTATTTTTAATTTTTTCTATTTTTGATAAGGTTAGTATCAAATTATTTATTTCTTTTTAAATATAGTCGTATAAACTTACAATAAAATTATTGTTCAACATTTTAGTTTTTAATTCTATGTATGGTGTTTATTTGCATCACTTTAATTCAGTTTTATTTTAAGGATATTGTTACATAAAATGTTATATTCAAGAGTAGAGTTATGGTTAGGGTTAGGGTTAGAATTAGAGTTAGCGTTGGCATTAAGATTTAAATTAGGGTTAGGGTTAGGGTTAGGGCTTGGGTTTTAATTAGACTTAGGTTTATAGTTAGGGTTACAATTAGACCTAGAGTTAGGGTCAGGATTAGAGTTATAGTTAGAGTTAGGGTTAGGGTTAGGGATAGGGCTACAGCTATGGCTAGGGCTATTTTTAGGATTATAGCTATTGTTAGGGTTAGAGTTAAGGTTAAGTTTAGAATTAGAGTTAGAGTTAGTGTTAGGGTTAGGGTTAGAATTTGGGTTACAAATATAATTAGGATTAGAATTAGAGGTAGGGTTAGGGTAAGCACAAGGGTGAGAATTAGGGCTTAGGTTACAAATATAGTTAGGGTTAAGGTTAGAATTAGAGCTAGGGTTTGATTTAGAACTAGAGGTAGAATTAGAGTTAGAATAAGGGTTATAGTTAGAGTTGAAGTTAGGGTTATATTTAGGGTTAAAATAAGGATTAGGGTTAGGGTTAAAATTAGATTTATGGTTAGAGTTAGAGAAAGGGTTATATTTAGGTTTATGGTTAAGGTTAGGTTTATATTTAGAGTTAGGGTTGTATATAGAGTTACATCAAGGTTAAGGTTAGTGTAAGGGCTTGAGTCATGATTAAGGTTAGAGTTAGCATTAGGGTTAGGGTTTTAGTAAAGATTAAAGTAAGGGTTAAGGTTAGGGCTAGAATTTTGAGTTAGGGTTAAGGTTAGGGTTAGGGTTTTAGTGAAGATTAAACTATGGGCTAGGGTTAGATTTACAATCTAATTATGGTAGAGATAGATTTATAGTTAAAGTTAAATTTAGGGTTAGAGTTAGGCGTAGGATTATGGTTAGGGTTAGGGTTAGCATTAGGGTTAGGGTTAGTGTTAAGATTAGATTTAGGGTTAAGGTTAGGATTGGAATTAGGGTTAGGGCTAAAGATAGACATAAAGAAAGGGTTAGGATTAAAATATGAGTTAGGATTAGGGTTATAGCTTGAGTTAGGGATAGACAAAGCATACAAATTATGGTTAGGATTAGGGTTAGATTTAGGATTTAAGTTTGAGTCAAGGTTTGAGTTAGGGTTAGGTTAGAGTTTTGAGTCAAGGTTAAAGTTAGAGTTAGGGTTAGGGTTACCATTATAATTAGGGTTAAAGTATAATTATGGTAGAGTTAGATTTAGGGATACAATTAGAGGTAGGGGTAGGGTTACAATTATAGTTAGGGTTAGGGTTGGAGTTAGAGAAAGTGTTAGGCTTAAGGTTATTGTTAGGGTTATGTTTATATATAGAGTTAGGGTTATATATAGAGTTAGCATCAAGGTTAAGATTAACGTAAGGGTTTGAGATAGGGTTAAGGTTAGAGTTAGGGTTAGGATTTGAGTTAGAGTCTAATTATGGTAGAATTAGATTTATGGTTATAGTTAAGGGCAGGAGTAGGGTTAAAGTTAGTGTTAGGGTTAGAGATAGGGTTAAGGTTAGGATTAGAGTTAGGGTTAGGGTTAGGATTAGGGTTACAATTTGAGTTAGGGGTAGACATAATATTAGAATTAGGGTTATATTTAGGATTTGAGTTAGAGTTAGGATTAGAGTTAGAGTTAGAGTTCAAGTTAGAGTTTGGGTTAGCATTAGGGTTAGGGTTAAGATTTGAGTTAGGGTTAATGTTAGAGTTAGGGTTAAGGTTAGAGTTTTGAGTCAATTTTAAGGTTAGACTTAGGGATAATATTAAAGTCCAATCATGATAGAGTTAGATTAATGGTTAGAGTTAGGGGTAGGGTAGGGTTATGGTTACGATTACAGTTGGAGTTAGGCAAAGGGGTAGAGAATGGATTAGATTTAAGGTTAGGTTTATGTTTTAAGTTAGGGTTATATATAGAATTACATCAAGGTTAAGGTTAGAGTTATGGTTAAGGTTTAGTCAACATTAAAGTTAGGGTTAGGTTTAGAGTTAGAGTCCAATTATGGTAGAGTTAGATTTAGAATTAGAGTTAGATTTAAGATTAGAGTTAGAGATAAAGGTAGGATTAAGGTTATGGTTAGTGTTGGGATTAGAATTAGGGTTAGATTAGGATTAGACTTAGGGTTAGGGTTAGGGTTAGAGATAGGGGTAAAGAAAGGGTTAGGGTTAGGGTTAGGGTTAGTGATATGTTTAGGGTTAGAATATGAGTGAGGGTTAGAGTCCAAGTTATAATTAGGGTTATAATTTGAGTTAGGTGTAGACAAAGCATTAGAATTATGGTTAGGATTAGGGTTAGGAGAAAAAGTAAGATTATGGTTAGAGTTATGTTTAGAGTTACATTTAGGAGGGAAGCTTGTTCTTGTTACACATGCCACTTAGCATAATAGAGCAATATAAGGATTACAATGTTCCTTAAGTAGTTTTATAATTTTATTAGTTACATTTATAAATAGGCCATTGGTTAATGTTAATTATTCTTAGCATGAATAGTGTACAATGAAGGGCTACTAAATGTTATTGAGCTAATAATTACACTTAAAATGAGTATAAAATGAATATTATGCTTTAGAGTAGGTTAATAGTTAGAAATAGCACATCAATTTTATACATAATTTAATGATCAACATATTAATGATATATCTCATGTAAAAGATTTAATATTACAAACACAAAGGTCAAGGAAAATGTTTCAAATATTTTCAAGTATAGTTGAGAAGAATTTGAGCTAAAAAGTTAAATCGTTCATTTATTATTCTATTACATAGATGAAAGGAGAATGGTATCCCCTAGTACAATTATTTAGATGAAGTAATTAGTAAAAAATTGAAAGATGTGAAATCATCATATGGACCACATGTATAGTTCTCAATAATGATGTATGTACAACACATATTCTTTAGAGATTAAAATTGTATTATGATCTTTTTTCGTAATATGATCATCATAGACCCCTTGTACATGATCAATTGAAAAAGTTGCATTCTCAAGTTCTTTTTACCATAGTTTTACAACACTATTTAATTATTCGTGCACACTTTTGAAACTTTTTCTCAAAAAAATGATTTGATCCTACAAAAGAAGTTGGGCTCATGTTGACCATGCTTAAAAAATCATGGAAAATAATTTAGAAATATTTAGCACCAATAAAAAAGAATAAAAAATGTATACTTAATTATAGGGATATAAATTTTAAATCAATAATGGATTTGCAAAAACATAATAGGTCACTTAGTATAATCAAGTGTGGATAAAATGAATATAAAAACCAAATTGTATTAAAATTGTAATGAAATTTTGGGTATGGAAACATGGTAATATTATGACCATTCATGGATAGTGAAGAATAGACAAACATACTTTTCAAATATTGAGTAGCAATGTATTGGAACTGAAAGTTATGAAGCACAATCATTATGATTTATTTCAATTGAAGAAGGTATTTATAATTTGAATTAATGTTATAGCTACCTTAATTTAAAATTAATTGATGATCGTAGTTAAATTTAAAAATTAGAGAATTAGTATAATGAAATTTCAGCCTAATGGTACTTGCAACCATTGAAATGTGCAAATAATAAGGTTATCATGTGTTGCATTGAGCATATCCAATTATAGTTGTCACTAACTATGGAATATGAACTATCAATGTACATAATAAGAATAAAAATATAATAGTTCACGATGATGATCACATAATTTAGTAGAGATAATAAATATTTATTATTAAATAATATGTTAGAAAACATCAATGATTTTCAATACTTCTTAGTCTACATTCTCCACTTTTCTCTTTGAAAGTTGTTTCCTATTTTTCATTTTCTCATAGTAGTCATATGTAAAAGGTGGCATTATCCTCAAACCTTCTAGTGACTTAACATGAGACACGACCACAAATGCCAATCTTGCTCTTTCTCTTGGATCTATGTCAATGCCCATGCCAACCTTAATGGTAGTTGGAAGGTCCTACCCCTCTACAATGGTGCTATTGGTATTAGGATTGGATGATGATCATCAAATGGTACTCCAAAGTAATTATCAAATTCAACTATAACATATGTTAGTGGCTCAGGTGGAGCAGTTCTTTGTTTGTACACAATATTTTTGATGTATCCCAACAATCCATTCACAAGATCAACCTCTATCCATAGATTTGTAGTTAAAATTTCTCTTACATTGTTATTGATCAATAACTCAGTATCAATTTCTTCACTTGATAAATCTTCATTTCTATTACCATTCCTTGACTTGATTGCAAGGCTACATGCAACTAGATGTCATAAAGAATACAACATCCTCATGTTATGGTTATGAACATTATCATTTGTAGAGAATAAATGTACTATCTTATCAAACTTGGCATTTCTTACAACATCTAATCTTATAGGTGTTCTTGTCATGAGCAAGTTCCAGTCATCTATTTGTGGATTTACATCTCTCACATTTGTGAGAAGCTAATGAAATCTTTTTTGTTGGATATTTTCTCCATCTTGCCTAGATATTTTATCTAGTGTAACCACTATCTTGAATTTCTGCCATAATAACTTTGCCCACCTATTTCTATCATATGCTAGTCTATCATTAATAGGAGGTAACTACCCCAATTCACCAACTAAAATAATAGATACACCTAAAAAATAGTTGCAAATTTTAAGTTAGATAGATAAGGTAAAATCAAAAGAAATACATTCTATATGACCAATGTTAATCAGAATTAGGAGACATTAATAACACCATGTGATATTAGGAAAGGGATACCTCCAAAGCTTATGTCTACTTTATGTAGGAAGGCTTGTCTAAGTAGACTATTTATATTTTCTAGCATGTTCTAACCAATGCAGCTCATTTCATCAATCAAAATATATTTGATATTTTCTATCTCTTGTTCAAAGCTTGTAAGTCTTATCCCTTGTAATTGGGAAAAATATATACTTGGAATCTACAACTTTGAATGAATAGTAGATGCTCCTTTATTGAAAGATACAACTCCAACTGGTGCAAGCAATAGAAGTGGAGAAGGATTTATCATCGATGACATCTAAAGAGATTGATTGATGGAACCGATTAGATAAGACTTTCATGTTCCCATTGTTCCTTGAATTATCATAAATAAAGGATTTCCCACTTGATTGCTATGGTAGTGTGTCAGAATTATAGTGATTTCCTTTTTTTTCTTGTGACTGAGAGTTGCAAATTTGATACACTATGGAATGCCATCATACGTAAGACATCCATGCCTTTTCATTTCAGGTATGAAATTTATTGCTCAGATTATCTCCTCTTCACTTTGATATTCACTACACCAATTTTTATTTCTATCAATATCTCTTATTCCCAACATGTCAATTTCAAAAGTTGGCATATGTTGACCATGGTGTAACCCAAATATTATTTCCCACTCATGTTCTATAGTATTTTCTTGAATGGCTTTGTTATCTTCTATCTCTAAATCACTTGAAGGTTCATCATTTTATGCATGTTCTTTCCTTTGGATATGCCAAGGGTTATAGTTAAATGAGTCCCAAATTTCTACTATAGTATCATCATCATGACCAACGTCTCTCTCGACATTACAATTTTTTTTTATGGTATCAACTCAGAAAAACAAAAGTCCACCCACTTATTAGAATCTTGCAAAGGAACAATAAAATACCTAGGAAAAAATCTAACAATAGTTTCTTTCTTTCTTGGGCCCCATTTATTATCTCCTCTTCTTTTACAATTATACATCCAAGACCTTGCTACATCAATCAAACTAATAGCTTCCTTGCAAAGTGGTATTTTTTTATAACTATCAACAAAAGATTTGGTGAGTTCTTCCTCATTTTTGTCATCATTGATTACCACAGGTTTGAAAACTTCACATGAGACATTTAGATTAACAAAAATTTTCTACACTCCACCAATAGAAGTTCTAATAACATATGAAATATTTCTTGTGCTCTAATATCTCTTTCTATAACTATCTTCATTAAAATATTTCTATATGCCCATGATGCTAAAACATTAGGATTTTCAAGATTTGAAAGACACATCAACATTTGTTGATATTTTTCAGAGCTTCTCTCTACTTTTGCTACATACTTTACAATATATTTGATAAGTTCATGTCTTGAAAGGATAGGATGCCAATCAACATTGGCCCTCCACAATTATAGTATGTATTGATTGTATGTATTAACTCTATCATCATTTCTTCCTGGTTCAAATTTTTTCTCACCCAAATCTACATTGGTGTATAACTTTGACCCCTCCAAATTTAATTGCCAAGGATCATTATACCTAAAACATTGGTGATTACATATCTTGTTAATCCAACTTGTTGAAAAAGGTGAAATAGATAATTTAGATATAATTTTTTTCAATTTGATTAACCTACAAACCATTCATCCTACTTTTTTACGAAGTCATGCTCCCTCCTTATAGACCATGTGTCTTTCAACACAATTGAGTATCTATTCATAATCTTTATCAATATCCATCTCAGCGAGTTGTGTTTTATTCTTGAGGCATGGATGTTGACCAAAATTTTGAAAGACCTAAAAATGACAATTCATATATTATTCTATTGGATAGAGGTGATCAATGCATATTAATATTTAAATCATTTATAATATGAAACTTAAATGTATATTTCTTTGATGTGGATAAAGTCTAGGATTTCATGCATGAATAATGGAATCAAAATATCTCTTTACACTTTTTTGTTCATCCTCATTTGACTAGTTAATAGTGTCCATATTTGGTGCCCCTTCGAGCCATAAGCATTCATGAACATGAGGTGAATGATGATGTTGCCACTCATATCTACACCAAAAGTCCTTTACTTTCATACCTTTTTCAAGTATTTCTTTCCTAAACATTGTATTCCTTAAGTGCATGTAACAAGTGACTAGACATGAATAGTCGATGATATTCTACCTTCTTCATTTTTGAGCCTCTTTTAGATCAATATCTAGTGTACCAAGCATTAGTGAGTGTAAATCAAGCCATTTCATATCCACTACACTTAATATAAAGAAAATTGTAGATGTGCCAAGTTGGTCAAGCAAGTTAGTTAATTCTATGCTACATTTTTCCCAATATGATCTTCTTCCTCTTAGACTTATTTCAAATCATATTAGAATATTTGCAAGATTATTACATGGAATATTCTCCATATGTTCATGGAAATCATTAATAGTAATTCGTATTTCCTGAAAGCTCCTTTTTGCAGAAAAAAATGTTTAACTTTGTGTGCAATGTTGCATTACCATGTTTTGCACAAAATACCTAAACTGTGGATGTTTTCCAAAGTGGTGATCCCTATATTTGATCAAATGCTTTACAAATTCATGCAAGTATACTTGTTTCATTCTAGGCTCTAACCAATCACAACTTCCATTTGGAAATAATGTTGGGAAAACCATATCCAACAACCCAGATGTGACATACTCATTGATAGGTGATGCACCTATCGATGGCCACTTAATTAAAGTAGGTGAAATTGCATCAAGATTATTAACCCAAGCATGAAATTAATTCCATTTTCCTTTGAGAATTAGGTGGCCTCGAATCCATAGATTTTGTGTGCTCAAATATATTACCTTCATCTGTCTCTATGAGAGGACCTAGGAATACAACTTCATTTGCATTAGAATCAAACTCCATATGCATTGTCTTTAATCTATGAAAAATATGTTCATCCATATTTCTAGGTAGGTCATTAAGAGCACTTTCATCTATCCTAACATTTTCATAAAATTTATCATTTTCACTTTTTATTTCAATGCTCTATAAACACAATCTCTTCTTCAAACAATAATGATTGGTAAATTATCAATTGTGTGTGGCAATACTTTTGATATAGACATGGCAGTGAACTTGAGATATCATCATTTTGAGCGCTCCAAATGACACAGCTAGCCAACAGACTACGGACCATCGGTGAGTCATCAATCTTCCATCTTCATACTTTTATTTTCACGCATTTCGAGTTCATTTATGCACATTTTTATCATGTTTTAGGATGTTCAATTCTTTCTTCATGCGAGACCGATCTCTTCTCACGCGAAGATCTTCTTTCTTTGTGCGAAGAAACAAGATGTGCTGTTTCTTCATGCACGGCCAAAATATCTTCGCGTGGGGCAATTTTGGCTTCGCGCGAAGATGGAGATTCTTTGCGCGAGGCAATTCCTATTTCACGTGAGAACCTCTTTTCTCGCATGAGATGATCTATCTTCGCGCGAGGAGATCTATTTTCGCGCGAAGGTGAGATTCTTCGTGCGAAGAGAGAACTATTTCACACAAAACCATATGTCTTCGCGCGAGATTTCACCAATCTCACACAAAATTTTGTGCCAGTTTTGTAATTTTCGCATTTAGAAATCACATTTTATTTTGTTTTGATGCTTCGATTCGACTTGATACTGATTGTTTGTTTGTCATTTTTTTGTTGTGCATGCAGGAGGTATTCGGAGATGTATCATTTAGATCTCATTATCTGCCTTATGGAGAGTTATTGCAGAGTTTGGATGATGCAAGTCGGGCACACATTGCCCGTTTGGGTTTGTCTTCACTATGCCGAATTCCGGCCATGATGGTGAATCACAGTTTACTGACTACATTGGTAGAGCGTTTCCATTTGGAGATGAACACATTTCATTTGCTGATGGGTGAGATGACCATCACACCAGAGGACATATGGAGGATCTCGAGGTTCCCCTTTCACGGTGCTCGGGTTGTGTATGATATAGTGCCTTGATTAGGGATGGAGGCACTATCCATTGTTTTTGAGAGAGAGCTACCAAGAGGCAGGGCCATCAGTTGGGATGAGCTGATGCATACTTATGGACCTACACACAAGTTAGCATCCATGTTGGCTATTTTCTTGAGCTGCTTCCTATGTCCTGACAGGGGACAGCATGGGTTGGAGTGTGGATGGGGTTTCATGCTCCGTAGGATGGTTGAGGCACCTGAGATCTTTGGGTGGGGTCAGTGTATGTTGGCCCATCTTTTTCATGAGATGCATGAGGTCATCTTCCATGAGAAGAAGACCATGGTAGTAGGTGTTTATGTGCTATAGATCTGGGCCTAGGAGCATCTCCTTGTATGTAGGCCAATTTTTGAGGATTCTCGGGAGCCCATGGAGCCCTACATTTGTAGATATCGAGGGTATATTACCCAAGCCCACCTGGGTAAGACTGAGCATTGACGAACACATCTCAATGACCTGGTGTCTATTATATGGTGACCCTAGAGAGAGATAGAGGACTGGGATGATGCCCCAAGAGAGTTGCCTTGGATGTTTAGTTCTCGACCGTAGGCAAGCAGGACGACATCAGTCATAGAGAGATTTGTCATCTCACGAGTGTGGCGGTAGTATGGCCAACCACAGGACATTTTGGCTGAGTACTGTGCCTATGCCAGGGTGCAAAAGGATATAGAATGGGGATGGCCTCCACAGATGGATCCAGGATGATCCATGATAGATATTCGTATCCTTGTTGTAGTTTAGTGGGACTACCTACCAGAGGTAGTAGATGCCGGGATGATGCCTGCATATCAGGCATTTTTTATGAGCCATCCATTCCCATACTTCATAGATCCACTAGGGATGGAAGGGTAGATATAGGGGCAGGGACAGGTACAGGGGTAGGGACAGGTATCATAGCAGCAGTAGGCATAGCCATAGGTGCCACCATAGGTCCAGCACTGGGTACAGCAAATACCTATTCCCCCATGGCAGATGGGATCAGACCTAGGTGCTGGGGGTAGTAGAGTAGGACACAGTCGGTGGAGGAGGCAGAGGACAGAGGAGCAGGCCCTTCAGTAGGAGGTCCCATAGCAGTAGGTACCTCCACCGTAGTAGGCACCTCCACCTCAGCATGCACCAGAGATGGTCGATGAGGATATGTTGGATCAGCCGGTAAGTGGAGTACAGGACGCGGTATGGCGGTATCAAGATCAAGTTCGTGCAACCTCTCGACAGTTGGGAGAGTTGTAGATTGCAATGGCAATCAGGGATGCACAGCTGGTAGAGAGACATAGAGAGACAGATCACCAGAGAGAGCGCACGGAGGCTGTAGAGCAGAGGCTAGAACTGACACAGGATGAGATCCACTTCCAGTCTGCTCGAGTTGCATATTATTATGCTGCATACACTAGTGCAGTACCTGATGAGACATTGCAAGTGCAGCGATTCTCTCAGTATGCATGAGAGTCAGGAGGTACACCACCTCCTATCAGGCCGGATATGCCACCACCGCCTTTGCTACCTGCTGCCCCTGTTTCTCCTGCTCCTCTTGGAGGCAAGAGTTCGAGACAGATTTAGACACTCTGTGCCTAACTTTTATTTTAATCTCTAGCTATGTATCGATTGGTGTGCCAGCACCAAATGTATCATTTTTGATTGATTGCGTTCGAGTAGCGCCCATTTTTTTGTACTGACCCATTCTTTGATATATATATATGAGATTTTGAGCTGAGTATTCCTGTGTACATGTCATTGTCTATTTTTTTTTGCTCTGATGTACATGAGATGTATGTTTAGATAGAACGCATATGTATGAACTGAAATCTGACATAGTGTTGTGAATTTTTGTTTGACAGTCACAAGTATTTCATTGAAGAATGAGCATCGATGAACCAAACGCTTGTGCAGCCGTGGAGGAATTTGATGTATGTGGAGTATGAATAGGATTACCATAGAATTGCATGCTAATGCAAATGAAGTATGAAAGACTATGTTAAATGTAACCCTAGGTCTGGTTACCAAGCCTCGATGATTTATCATCATTGGATATAAAATAAAGCTTGTATGTTATACAATTTCCACTGACATTGCAATCATGAAAATATAAATGTAACATACGTTATTGGAATGTTGGGATTAAATGTAAGCATTTGAGGCACAAGAAGCCAGAATGACCAGAACATTTGTCCCTTTTAATGTAGTAAGTTAACATAAGCATCAAAGCATGAATGCTAGGATGACCTGAATGTTGCTTGCATGACAGGCACACCAAACACATGAGAGATTCCTCTTATGCGAAGTATTCAATATTCATGCTGTCTACAATGACCCTTGCATTCGTAACCTGAGACAGAAGTGTGCTAAATATACTCGCAGTGACCCATACGTTCACTTAATTAGAGGAGTATCAGTATGTACTATAGCATGAAGAGTTCACTCAAACAAACAAGGAGAAGAACCAATATCATTGACATATCTGTATAAAAGGAGTCAAGGTACACACAACCATCCAATACAAAATGGAGGCTCTTATAGTGGACACCCCTCTTATAGGAATAGATCAACTTATTGGAAATAAACCGCAAATAGAAAGCATATAAAAAGATCATGCCCCCAGTCATTCCTTCTCTAGTCAAAGATGACATCATCGATGTTGCTCGAGGAGATATGATAAAGCAAAACAAAGCAATAAAAGAAAATGCTCAACATATCCAAACAAGTATATCATTGAGTTTAATGTTTTCAGGATGATGTCAAGTGTCAATGTCTAGAATATGTAAGAAAGAAATCTCTTCAGTAGGGTGACAACAGTAGGCAGACGCAGTCAGAACAACTGGTGACTGAGGTCAAAGATGAATCTTCACGATGAAGAACCTAAGAAGAACTAAGCGATAGTAGGCAAACACAGCCAGGATGACTGGTGACTAATGCAAAAGAGATCTTCCAAAAAGAAATCTTGAGACATGACCCGAGCAACGGTAGGCAGACACAGCTGTAACAACTAGTGACCATTGCAAAAGAGATTCTATGAGGAGAATCTCAAAAAGAGTGACACTAGCAACAGTAGGCAGATGCAATCAGAACAACTGGTGACTGTCACGAAGGAGATTCTATGAGGAAAATTTTGAAAAGAGTGACACTGGTGATAGTAGGAAAATGCAGTCAGAACAACTGGTGACTGTCATGAAGGAGATTCTATGAGGAAAATCTTGAAAAGAGTGACACTGGTGACAGTAGGCAGACACAGTCAGAACAACTGGTGACTATCACGAAGGAGATTCTATGAGCAAAATCTTGTAAAGAGTGACACTGGTGATAGTAGGAAAATGCAGTCAGAACAATTGGTGACTGTCACGAAGGAGATTCTATGAGAAAAATCTCGAAAAGAGTGACACTAGTGACAGTAGGCAGATGCAGTCAGAACAACTAGTGACTATCACGAAGGAGATTCTATGAGGAAATTCTTGAAAAGAGTGACACTGGTGATAGTAGGAAGACGCAATCAGAACAACTGGTGACTGTCATGAAGGAGATTCTATGAGGAAAATCTCGAAAAGAGTGACACTGGTGATAGTAGGCAGACGCAGTCAGAACAACTAGTGATTGTCGCAAAAGAGATTCTATGAGGAGAATCTCGAAAAGAGTGACACTAGAGGGGAATGCCCCCGAGCTATGATAAGACTCAATCCATGGATACATGAGCAGGAAAAGCAGGAAAGAAAAAGCATGAAAGTGACTAACAAGAGGCGCCTGTTTACCAAGTTTTCACCTTCTTGGCAGGATTTTTTTTTTTTTTTTGTTTTTTTTTGTTTTTTTGTTTTTTTTTTTTTTGGTATTACAAAGGCACCTATTGCTAGGTTTTTACTAGGGTAACAACTTTTTCAAGATTTTTTCTGATTTTTAGGATTTTTTCAGGACATTTTCTGATTTTTAGGATTTTTTCAGGACATTTAGATATGTACAGAGAGCTTGCTGAGATTGAATCAACTGTAAAACCGCTTTAAGTGGAGAGTGTTCATAGGCTCTTTAAGAACTTCTCCTTCAGTTGTGGAAAGTTGATAGGCACCAGATCCATATACTACAGTAATGATGTAAGGACCTAGCCAGCTTGGTTCAAACTTTCCCTTTTGCATTCGTTGTTGTTGATTCTTAGGATTTTCTCTTAGGACAAGATCACCCAACTGGAAGTCACGTGGCCTAATTCTCCTATTGTAGCTTCATGCCATTCTTTGTTGATATGCTTGTAGATGATCACAGGCCACTTGTCATCATTCATCCAGCAACACAAGTTCTTGAAGTCAGGCTATCCTATAGTCATCATCTATGATAAGGCCTTTCATAGAGATTCTCAAGGTAGGAATCTCGACCTCTATTGGAAGCACAGCATCCGCCCCATATACCAACACAAAAGGAGTCATCCCCATTGGAGTTCTAATGCTTGTTCTATATGCCCATAGTGCTGGATTGATCTAGAGATGCTAGTCTCGCCCTGACTAACTAACTGTGCGATGAAGAATTTTGAGGATTGCCTTATTGGATGCCTCAGCTTGGCCATTACCCTAGGGGTAATAAATGGAAGACCAATGTTGTGTAATTTTGAATTTCTTGCATAGTTCCTTAAGGTCTTTATTCTTGAATTGTCCTCCATTATCAGTAATGATTGAGGAAGGTATACCATATCTACAGATGATGTAGTTTGTGATAAAAAGCACTACAGTTTTTCCATCAGCAATTATGAGAGGGACTGCCTCTACCCATTTCATGAAATAATCTATAGCGGTGATAATGAACTTATGTCCATTAGAAGAGGTTGGGTGAATCTGTCCCACCAAGTCAAAGGCCCATTGTTGAGATGGCCATGTTGAAGTAGAGGGAATCAACTCTCTAGCTGAAGCATGAATGAGATTCTTGTGTAGTTGACACTGTTTGCAGGACCTAGCATATTTAATAGCTTCTTGCTCCATTTTAGGCCAGTAGTAACTAGCACGAAGGAGTTTGTGAGCTAGTGTTAGGCCATTGGAATGAGATTTGCAAATGCCTTCGTGAACGTCAATTAGTGCACGTTTGGACTCGTCGAGTTCTAAACACCTAAGAAGTGTTCCGTCGAGACCTCTCCTATACAGATCGTCAACAATAATGACATAATGTGAAGCATTATAGATTAGGTAACGTTTCCCATTTTGGGTTAGACCTTTTGAAATGGTTTGATTAGGAAGGTAGGAATAGATGTGATGGTAGCAGGATGATTCTTGTCCTATAATAGAACAGATCATCTTGGAATTAGGTGTGTCATAGGTTGGGTAGTGTAACGCTTCCACCAAGAACTCATGTCGGAGATCATTTTTTGGCATTTGTAGAAGGGAGGCTAGAGTGGCCATGGCATCAGCCGCTTTATTATCTGCACGTGGAACTTGTTGGAAGGTGATGTGTGCAAAATATTTCATCAAGTCATCAACCATGTGCTTGTAAGGAACTAGTTTTTCATCCTTTGTTTGATACACATCATTTACTTGGTTGATGACAAGCTGAGAGTCACCGAATATATCCAATTGATCTACTCTCCATTCAGCTACAATTTTCATACCATTGACCAAAGCTTCATATTCAGCAATGTTATTTGTACAAGGAAATATAATCTTGTATGCTTTGGGCAATGAGTATTTCTGTGGCATGATGAAAAGTAATCCAACACCTGATCCTTGTTGTGTGAAGGATCCATCAAAGAACATAACCCATGTACTCATCTAGAAAATCAATGTTTATTAGTAGAAGACTCTATATGGGTGCCTCAGCGAGTTGGTCTGCAATTGCCTGTCCCTTTATAGATTTGCATTCAACATATTGGATGTCAAACTCACTTAGTGTCATGACCCATTTAGCCAATCTTCCTGTGAGAGCTGCCTTATTGAGCAAATACTTTAATGGATCTATTTTAGCCACAAGCCATGTAGTGTGGGCAAGCATGTAGTGTCTCAACTTTTGGGAAGCAAAGACAATTGCCAAGCAAGCTTTCTCAATAATACTATAGTTTTTCTCATAAGAGACCAATGTTCGGCTCAAGTAATAAATAGCTCTTTATTTGTTATTATTGTCTTCCTAAGCCAACAGGATTCCCAAAGATGTTTCAGTAGCTGAAATGTATAAAAGCAAAGGTTTCCCATGCATAGGAGGCATCACGATTGGTGGATTGACAAGATATTGTTTAATCTGTGTTAAACTTTTCTCACAATCTTGGCTCCAATTGAATTTCACACCCTTATGTAAGGTCTTTGTGAAGGGTTCTGATTTATCCGCCAATTGTGAAATAAATCTACAAATAGATTGAAGCCTTCCCTATAGTCCTCTCATCTGACTGATGTTTCGAGGTGGTGGCATGTCCATTATTGCTTGTAATTTTTCTAGATCTACTTCAATTCCCTTTGCAGAAACAATATATCCTAACAGTTTTCTTGATGTGACACCAAATGCACACTTCTTAGGATTGAGCCGAAGACTAAACTTTTCCATACGATCTAGGATTGGTCCCAAATCATGCAAATGGGTATTGTGTTTAGTGCTTTTGACCAAAGTATCATCAACATAGTCCTCCATAGTTCTATGCATCATGTCATGGAAAATTTTAGTAATAGCCCACTGATATGTAGCTCCAGCATTCTTTAAACCAAATGGCATCACATTCCAACAAAAGGTTCCCCATGCACATGTGAAGGCTATTTTCTCTTGATCTTTTGGTGCAATTTTTATCTGATTATATCTAGAAAAACCATCCATAAGTGAGTACATCTCATAGCTAGCTGTCATGTCCACAATCATATCAATATTAGGGAGTGGGAAGTCATCTTTAGGACATGCCAAGTTAAGATCATAGAAATCTGTACAAACTTTGATAGACTTACCATGCTTGGACACAGGGACAATATTGGATATCCATTCAGCGTAATCAATTGCACGAATGAAACCAGCCTTCAGAAGTTTCTCCAATTCGGCTTTGACTAGCAATGCAACATGAGGATGCATTTTTTGAAGCTTCTATTTAACTAGTTTTATGCCTAGCGTTATGGACAAGTGATGCATAATAAGATCAGGATCCAATCCTAGCATGTCAGAATATGTCTAGGAAAAAATTATTTTCTTTCCCTTGAAAAAGGAAATGAATTATTCCTTTTCTTCAGTTGACAATGACTGAGCCAGATGTATCACATGAGGATGTTCTTCTGTGCCTAGGTTAATCAGCTGTGTTGGCTCTATTAACACTGATGATCTCTCCTAAAAGTGACTAGGAAGGACATCAAATATCTCATTTGCGGGCACCTCAAAGAGGTTTTCACCCTTGGATACATCTTTTGTTTTTACTATTTTTGGATCCGACACTGCCACGATGTGGTTTTCACCATCGGACCTCTTGCATTTTTTCTTTTTAATTATGTGACTGAGATATTTGATGTCGGCCTCAGTCATGTTGATGCTCTGCTCATTGGTGGAAGACGTTATAGGTTCGATAGCGTTTAGGTAACAGGAAAGAGTATAGTCATTCTAGAATGTGGGGACTTTGTTAGATGCATTGGGGTTCCAGTCTATAAGCTCGGGATGTGCGAGTGAGAGAGTAGTGGCTGGTTCAATTGTGTTCATAGTATAGTTATTATATGCGTGGACCAACAATTTGAGACCTATGGCGACCTCACCCACAGGTGTATTCAAACGTCTCAGAGTATGAACGTTAGTAATTGATGACTCTAATACACTAGTTGGATTAGACCCCTGTGACCTATCCCTAGACATTTCACTCACTTCGATTTGATTTTCATAGACATGCACTTGGTCAATGTCTTTATCAATAGTCACTTCTGAAAGATTGTCAAATTCACATTCATGAGAATTGGTGCTACATGGTGAGAGACTATAGAACTCCCCAATAGTGATAGGGACATACTCTACTTCAGCCTTTGGATTCTTACACAAATACTCAATATGACATGACTGACTAGATTCTCCCTTTTCTGAATGATATTTGAGTTGCTCAGTATTGTCCTCAGAAGAATCACTAGTATTATTCAAAGTGCTAACACGTGGCACAAAGTCATCTGGCTCAACAAAGAATTTAGCAAGATCATAAGGAATAGGATGAGGGTAAGAATCCTCATCATCAGATTCTTCCTTTTGAGTACCTAATTCAGATTGTGACTCATTTTCAGATGAACTCTTAGGTACGGGTATGAATTTATTGGATCCCAAATGGAAAGGGACCTTCTTGAACCCCAGGCTAGTTGTGTCACTGTTGCTTCAAGTTGTTTCTTTGATAGGATCTATTAAACCATTGTTATTGCACCCAATAGGGTCGATTCCCTTGTAGCCAAAACGCTTCATAAGCTTAAGACCGGGTCCATACTTCTTAGGAGTGATTTCTCGAACTTGTTATGTTAGGTCTACTAGAGACTCCTCTTTGTAAAGCCATGCAGCAATGGCTCTATTTTTGCTTTCATCTTCTAAGGGAACTGTAGCTTTGACAAAAGAGCCATTAAACTTGGTCTGAGGTGTCAACACGAATGGCTTCTTTGCTAGTGAGGGTCTCCCAAAATATCAAGGGGATTCTGGAATTGATGTTAATGATAACATTGGTTCCATGTGGTACTCTCCCATACCAATTTCTTTCAATTTAAATAACTACTCAATTTGTTTCAGCTTATTGTTGTGACAATCAGTAGACTCACAGTTAGTAGGGACGAAAGATTTAGCATCTTTGAGCATATTGCAAGTGTAGCTAGTAGTTGCAGGAATAGTAACTTTAGAGCCATGAAATGGGAATTTAATGCATTGGTGGTATGTGGATGGCATAGCATGCATCTCATGTATCCATGGTCATCCCAACAGAATGTTCTAGGCTAAGGGAATGTCAAGCACCTGACAGGTGACATCCCTTTCGACAGGACCAACGCGAATTGGTAAATTCACAAGACCTAGTGACTTTCATTCTACTTCATCGTATGCTTTAATAGTGATCTTTCGTCAAGGATCAATAGAGTCCTCAGAATAATCCAATTGTCTAAGCAGAGCTGCAAAAACAATATTTAGGCCAACGCCATTGTCAATGAGTACCCGATGAACACGTGTCAGGTGGATCATAACCTCAATGTGTAGAGGTTGATAGTGTGGGTGATTCAGTGAGTTGTCATCCTCCTTAGAGAAGGTCATAAGATGAGGTGAGGTCAGGTGACCTACCATGGATTGAAATCATTCAAGATCAAGATCCTAAGGAACGTTTGCCTCAGTAAGGGCTTTGTCCAGAATTTGCCTATGAGTGGGCGAGAGTTTAAGCAGCTCAAATATAGAAATGTGAGCATTGGTTCATTTCAATTGATCTAGAACACTATAACTAGTTGCAGTCAGGTTCGTTGTGTGTTTTGCACCTTTACCGGATGAACCAGCAAGGGCTTTGTCCTTGCGTTGTTCGAGATTTGAAGTAGGAGGTGTAGGGCCTTTGAGCACCAATTTTGCATGAGAGTGAGTAACAGCATTAGCACAGTGTTACGAAGGCATATTATCCATGTTATTGGAAGTAGGGCCTCTCAAGACAAATGGTGTCTTGGGTTTATCATTATCTTGCTTCCCCTTTATGGTAATAATGTCGCAGTATTCAAAATCTACAGGTTCAACCATGTGAATGACATTATCATCATTGGAATACGTATAGTTGACCTTATTGCAGGGTTTTGGTTTCGAAGTCTCTCCTTTTTCATAAGGTGGGAAAGGCTCTTTGAACGCCTTGTGGTCCGAGTTTTTGTTATGTCCATCTACCACAAGTTCACCAGCATCAATCATGTCCTGGACTTTATGACGTAAGTTTATACAGTTGATGGTTTTTTGTCCCTTGTTTTGGTGATACTCACAAAATGAGGTCTCATTCCACCATGGTGGACATGGTTGTGGATCATAGGGATGAGGGTTATCCATTGGTGAGATAAGCTTGTGCTGTAGCAATGTTTTGTAAACCACATCCAAAGGTTCTCCTAAAGGTGTATACTCTAGCTTGGGTCGTGCTGCCCATGTATTTCTTGGTTTGTTCCTAGACGTTTTAATGTTAGGAGGAGGCTTCTCAGCACTTTTGGATGCTTTGAAGAAGTTTGTGAGATTAAATGTTGCTTTAGCAAGTTTTGGTGTGACATTATCAACAACCCCATCATGTACAATTTCTCGGTTCTTGTTCACATGTTTGGTTTTATCCTTGTTGGAAGTGGAACCTTGTTTTGAGTCTCTTTGAAGAGTGAGCTCACCTTTCTTGACCATAAATTCTTCGATACAGATAGCCTATGTAATCATGTCTTCAAAGGTACGCGGACCTTGTAGTTGGACTCTATACCCAAAATCAGGTAAGAGGTTATCAGTGAAAATGTTGAGCTTCTCCATTTCTGGGATTTTATAGGAGTACTTGGTATAAAGTTGTCTCCACCATTGGAGGAAAGTGAGAAAAGGCTCACCAATCTTCTGTTTAAGGTTGCATAGATCTCGAATATTTACAATATGTTGAATGTTATCAGAATATTGCTGAACAAATGAATTAGCAATTTCATCAAACGTCTTGATACCAGGAGGTAAATGTGAAAACCACTCCAAAGCTTGACCACCTAGGCTTCTAGGGAATAAACGCATGAGGTACGTTTGATTGTGTATAAACTCCATAGAAAAAGCACCAAATTCCTGCAAGTGATCTTGGGGACTAGTAGTACCAAAGTAATTTTCATATTTGGGTAGTTCTACACCTCTTGGGAAAGGTGACATGTTTATACTTTTGTCAAATGGAAATGAACAAAGAGTGTCTTTTTGGGTTTCTCTTTCTCATGTATCATCTGAGCCAATTGGTCTTGCATAATTTTTAGTTGTTTTTGGAGTTTAGTGGTCTCAGTTTCTTCTTCACGTGTGATAATGGTCTCCACATCGAAATGTGTGGGTAGTTTAGCTCCCTCTTGGGCGAGTTTGAAAAAGTATTTTTATTTCTCTTCGTTGATTAGGATTCCCATGACCTTTTGAAAGTTTTTGTCTCTTCAACATCTTGCTATGTGTTCAGAAAGGATTTCTACCTCTTCTTGTTCTTCATCAGTTTCATTTTCTTTCTCTTTCTCCTTGTCATCCCTAGGTTGTTCTTGATATCGACTATGGCTACCCCGTTCAGGTTCACGGTTAGTCATTATAGGAACTTGTTCAGTTTCTATACGCTGTGTTTGAAAAGGGTCCATGGAGAAAGGGTCATACATTGTGTTTGAGAATGCAGGAATCCTACCTATCTCAGTATCCTTTTGGTAAAAAGGATTCCCAATTTGTTGCAAATTGGAAAATGTTCATTGATCTTGAGATGACCTTGCAGGTGAGGAAGACCGTGAAGATGCCTCACTAGCCAAACTGGATATAGATTGCATAGCGAAAGGTAAGCTACCTTTGCTGCGATTATGACCCCTAGCATGACCATATCTAATTTTATTAGGATAAAACACGTTGCCACTTCTGGTTGTGACAGTCATAGGCAAGGACAAGAAGCTAGAACCTAGGCAAGGACTATACTAAGACTGAGTCTCAAAAAGGACAAGATAGTAACAAGAATGTTGTTCACTAAGGCACAAATGGTCTGATTTAAAGGCTAGAACAGCCAGAGATTATGACCACTGTAGCACAAAGTATGGCAAGCATTAAGACGAGGACCAAGATTGCGTATGAGACGAGACTAGTCAAGGTATAAGACACAAGTTTTCAATTAAATGAAGTGTCACTGTTCCATGACTATTTACAAATAGAGAGGGATAAAAAGACATAGAAATAGACAGTGTGCAGGCCACAAATAGCTAGAACAAACCCAGATTGTAAATGCTGATACAAAATTTTTATGCGAAAAACCTTTACGGGTCACGCGAAGAAGTTTTACGGGCCGCGCAAAGATGTTTCTGTCTCGTGCAAAGATCAGTAATAGTTTTTAATTTCGTGCGAGAATGTTTCTGGATCGCGCGAAGATGCGCAACAGAACTTTAATTTTGTGTAAGGGCAAAATGGCTTCGCGCGAAAGCCAAATGATTTCACATGAGAGCAAAATGATTTTGTGCGAGACCAAAATGATTTCGCATGAAAGGACAGAATAGTTTCACAATAGCGACTAATTTTGACAAAAATTTTGATCGATCCAATAACCAGACAGATAAATAGGCATGTAGAACAACAAGCAAGTGATTTCAAGCATGTTTGAAAATAATGAGCAAGGGCAAACGCAACCTTGCACATGAACAATTAAGTGACTTAGTTTGTGTTAATCCCTATGAGAGCTATTTGTGTACGTTTTCAAAGAGTTTTGCAATCATCGCACACATTCCTAGAAAAATAAAAGTTGGCTTCTCTAACGTATTTAATAATGGTTTGACTCTGCAACTTTTATGGCTCACAGGGGTGACCTCCAATCCCGATGCACCGAAGTTTTGACACAGTCTGAGAACTTAATCTTCAAGAGCTGCTAGGGAGATCTGACAACCCAAAATGAACCACACCCATGGAGATTTCTTCCACAAGGACATTTATATAGCGGTTGTCACTACCATGGTGAAAATGGCTATTACCGCTTGAGGTTCCGTCATCACAGTTTTCCCTATAGAGGGATTGTCTGCTACGGTTAACCCTCTCTAAAGGTGACCGACTCAAAATAGTATACCACAAGGGGACTTAGCTTCCAGATTCAAGGTTCTGACACCTTTTCACCTTTCGCCCAATCAAAGAAAATAGATTAATCTGACACGCTAGACTAAGATTATCCCTTAAAGATCTATGATATCATCTTCCTGTGATCTATCAACCTCTCCAGAGAAAGGATGCCTTAATCAACAAGTCAAAGATTCATCTATCTACGAGATGCTCAAAGTATCCTCCCCACCCATAAGGAATCCGTCTTAGAGAGGAGTTTCACTAGGAACCCACTCCCTCAAGATCCACGAATAGTGTTCATGGGGGCTTAATTACTATGTGTGTACAGATGTTAATTCCTGAAAGCAAATCTATCTAAAAGTAATCAAAAAGAACAAGGTGGTACACTTAACACTTTAACTAATGTGAGGTGAGTCCAAAGATGTGGAACATTTAACCCCTCACACAAGCCAAAACAAGTCCACAACTCAGAAATTAGTGAGTTCTAAAAAGCACAAAAGGGTTGCCTTGTGGAGCCTTTAATGCTTATGTCCTGTAGACCCCTCCCCTATTTAATGAGGTGCTGAACTTGCAACCACAGGGTGGAACGAGGGGTCGACGGATGAGCGAGTCCAATAACCCAAGATAGCTAATCAGATCTATCACTAAAGACTAAGCCTGGTAAATGAATACTAACAGAGATCACACCCTAGTATGAGTTTATGCATGTGTTTGTAAAATGGAAATAAAAAAGGAAACACACAAGCTCAACATGAAAGATGTTTGTTTTACATCCAAATGAAATGTTATCAGTTGATGAAGATTACTTGGTGATCCTCACAATGCGCTTAGTAGATTTTTACCTGTTTCTGACAACTTTAGCATGCTTTTCCCATTATTCCACAAACTGCTGCTATGCTGTTCAAAAAAAATTAGAAAACATAGAAACACTAGAAACTACAAATAGTCAGCAAAAAAATTAGAAAACACGCAAATCAATGCAAAAAAAATTGCCTCTGTCAGCAGAGTTTCACGCGAAATTCCTGACAGTCTGCGCGAAGAAGTTTTACGGCCCGCGCAAAATCAAATTCGGCTCTCGCGACATTAAATTTGGCTCGCACGAAATTAAACTTGGCTTGCGCGAAGAAACAAGTCTCGCGCAATGATTCACGTGCCAAAGAACTTTCTCGCGCGATGCGGAAAGAATCTTCGCTCGAAGTTTATAGATCCTCACACAAAAACGAACAGTTTCGCGTGAAGATTTGAACCTGTACGGAACCGTATGGACAGAGAACAAAAAAATGATTAAAAAAATATAGAAAGAGGCCAGAAAAATTAATTTTTAGGCCCCACGGTGGGCGCCAAAAATGTATGCATGAAAATGCGGCCTATGCTAACACACACACACTTCAACACAGTCCTTATTTGCGGATTCATCGCGGAATGAACATTGAATTGTTCATCCAAAATTTTCCCTGCAAAGCGACCTATGCCTTCTATCTAAAGGGATTTTGCCTGTTAATATCCTCAGAATCAAGGTGTAGGCAACCACACCCTCTAAGAACGAAGGATTTGACAATGGAATTAAGCTAAGAATGAGTATACAGATTAATCTAAGAAATGAAAGATGCAATGTAATCTAAGAAAAAATGAAGCAAACTAGATTAAGCATATGCATGATTAAACTAAAACGAGATTAAACTAAAAATGAGAATGTATGCAAGAAATATAAGTAAATATGAGTATGAATTTCAACAGCAATTTGATAGCAAATCAATTCATTCTCATTAAAATGAAGAGATGAGGGTCTCTTAAATAGAGTCTCCTGGAATCCATCAATGGTTGAGATCGATTCAGATCAATGGTCAGGATTGAAGATGAGTTTCAGTCATAAAGGGAGATTCCCAAATTAAAGGGAGTTAACAGACTTAATTTGAGATAAATAAGGAGTTAACTGTTTTAATTTGAGTAGAAAAAGGAGTTAATTGTGTTAACTCATTTTTTATCAATAGTGAACTAGAAATTCCCCTTTTTGAACCGAAGAGAGATTTTGTTGAGATATTTAATTTAATAAAATGAAATATGATCTCATAATTACTTTTTCTATTTAATTAAATAATCTTTAATTAATTAGAGACACTTTTGTTTAATTAAATAACTTCATTTAATTAATTAGGAATGTCTTCCCATTTGATTAAATAACTTTGTTTAATTATTTAGAAGTAAGTACTCCATTTAATTAAATAATTTCTTTTAATTAATTAGAAATACCTTTCCCATTTAATTAATTAAGATAGGCGTATTTATTAAATTAAATAAATTTAATTCCATAGTACATTAGCCTTAGGATATAATTATAATTTAATTAAAGTATAAATACTTAATAATTAAATTAAATATTAATCAATAGGTTTAATGTGACTAATACGAGTAAATATTATAGGAATTAAATAATAAGCATGATGAATGTAGATTTAGGTTTTCTGCATCTGACAATTAAGTCAAGTAGCGAATAGCAGAATGAGAATTGCCTATTAGAATAGGACTTTGAAATTATCATGAATAGACTAGAATAGGTATAATGGCAATGAGCCAATTTTGGGGTATTACAGTGGTAAACATGCATTTAATGTGAAGTAAAAATTGTGAAAGATTTAATGGATGCAAACTAACTTGTATACATTATTTATGCAAATTTTGTGTGTGAGATTGAAGCAAGATTTGGAGAATTAAAGAGGCCTGTAATTACACAAAGCCACTGGAAACCTTAATACATGATATTGAGGTATTTTCTGAATTATTGAGCATAATCTTTCAAGAATGGAAACACAATAAGTCTTTAGTGTAAGCAATAGACCTAGGTACAATTTTAAGAAACACTCATTTGTTTCTTTGATTGATGACCCCATTGGAGCATTTTCACAAGTTCCAAAAAATGTTCTTCACATCGAAGATATAAGAGGATATATTCACTATAAGATTGAAAGCATAGGTGATTCAGAGTTTCATAAGGAATTGGAGAAGATGTGCAATAATGACTTATCATTGAAACCTAAACATAGATACTTGGAACAACTTAACCTAGTTTTAGATTAAGGTAAAAATAGGTTTTGAAGGGGACCTAAAACCCTTAACAAAAAGGAAAAAGATAAACCATTAAGCACTACCAGGTTTTAGAAGGACCTAAAACTTGCAGTTTAATAGTAACAAAATCAAGTTTTACAAGGACCTAAAACCACACAAAAGGACCATAAAACAAACCCAATTTTTATAAGGACCTGGAACCTAGTTTTAACAACAGACAAAAACTAGATAAAATAACCAAGATTAGTGACCAATTACCAAAACCACTATAAAAATAGAGACTAAATACCAATGACACTAATAGTTTCTATTGCAACTCTTTAATCATTTTCACCACCTCTTTTCCTACCTCCATAGTGCTTTGGATGGTATTAGTAGCAAATCCTCCAGTAACTTTAGCCGCTTTTTTCGTAGAGCTCTATCTAGTTCTTTTACTTGGTCCACTTGGAAACATGATTTCTTCATTGGTTTACTTCCCTAAACTTGTAGTAGCTACACAAATGTTGGAAGTAACCTGCTCCATCTTATCGCCACTTTCTTTAATCAATAAATGAAGTTTATGTTCATATTCCTTTAGTTTCTTTGATATATTACCTATCTGAACTTCCATTTGACTAATCTTTGCACAGTCAATTTCCTAGTCTTGTTGCACCTTTTCCACTTTTCTTTTCAAGCTCATTAATTCATTATACATCCATGATTCAACTTGTAAAGAGGTATCAACTTTAAGGTTTGTAGTATGTAGGAAAGAAAGCATAATATCCCTATCTGTAGACTCATTCTTCTCCTTCCCGATTTCTTCCCTACTAGAAGACTTATCCTTCTGTATCCATATCTTCCCTCACATTCACAAAAAACTTATTAGAAGGGTCCTCATTTTCCTTCAATATTTCTTCTTTTTCATCCCTCACTCCCTTGGAATACTGACTTTGATTTTCCTCTTCACCAACATTACCCAACCCTATATTTTTCTCGTTGTTGTCTTCCTCCTCATCCTTACCAATCTCACCCTTACTAATTGGTTAGCCTTCCAAATTGGAGCTAAAATATCTGACATCCATATTCTCCTCCAAATTTTTCTCATCATTATTTTTTGAGTTATCAGACTCAGTAATCTCTTCCACATTTTTCTAAGGGGTTTCTTGGGTCTCTTGCTTTAAAATCCTCCTTTTTCTCTTAACCCCTTCATCACCCTTACTCTTCCTAGAGTAAGTTTTGCTAATGGAGACCTTCTTTTTCTTAGAAGGAGGATAAGACACTATGGCCTTATTTTTATAGTAATCCTTAATAAGTAAAATTAACCCTTCATGTAAAATCAGACAAGACTCTTTTTTCCTATGAGCTTGCAAACTTTGGAGTAAAGAAAATCTTAGATAAAAAGGAAATGAGAGCCCATCCTTGTGACTAAAGTGATTAAGGAAAACAAAATGAAATTTATGAAAATTCTTAGCTCTACCATATAAAATAAAATACTCACAAATGCAAGAGAGCACATCCTACCAGATAACCGTAATCTGACCTAGTTCATAAAAATCATTGTTCTTCTCCAGATTCTTTTCCTCTTCATCTATTTTGAGAAATTTCTTAAACATAGAATTTGAAATAATAGTTTCTTTACTGAACTTTATGCCTTCCTTAGGCAAACCCATCACCTTAGCTATGAACTCTTCAGTCAAATGCATTGTCATCCCATGCAGGGAAATCCTATCTTCAATCTAGTTTTTGAAGAATGCCTCTATAACATGAGGTTTACATCCATGAAGGCACTCCAAATTAGTGGTGACATTACCCTTCTATATAATTTTCCAAATAGAAGCTTTGGCCTTCCTTGCCTTACAATTTTTTGGCTCTTATTTTCTGAGTTCTCCTCTCATTTCCAAAGACTTTGAATTACTACAAAAAGCCAAATTTGAATGGACACAAAGAACTAATGATTTAATCAAAGATAATACATTCATTAATACAAATAAGACATGCATTAAAATAGATAAGTACAAATCCAAGATAAAAATCACATTAATGCACTTCCTTGGAGAGACAATACTAAATCTATAACCCCACTCCCATTTATCATTAAATTGCTAATCTTAGCAAATCTTTCCCTCTATCACGTGAGTTGTATCATAATTAATAAGGGCTTTCAAATCCATTTTCCTACTTAAGTCACCATGCCATGTCATCTTATACCCCTTTTGGACAGCTTGGTTGGCAATCCAATCAGCCACCACATTACCTTTGCAAAAAGAATGAGATATAATCACTTTTCAAATTTCTTGATTAAAGATTTAATTTCCATAACAATATCTTCAATTGACCAAGTAATTGAATTCTTTTCATTAAGAATATTGATAATGTTTAAGGAATCTCCTTCCATCTAGAAGTTCCAAAAACTAGTTTCCATTGCTAGCCTTAGTGTATATAGAGCTGTAGCAGCCTCAATTGTATGACTCTTAGAGATACCAGTAGGTATAGCAATAGCATCTATTAATTACCTGTATTATCTCTCAAAACTCCTCCACAACCTACTTTACCCAAGTTTCCCTTAGTAGCACTATCAAATTTCCCTTTAAGCCATCCAATAGGGGGAAACTTCCATCTAGTCTTCAATCTTGGTTCTTCTTTTTTTTTATTAGAACCTTTGGAAAACATTGGATTTTCAATTTGAAAGTCTTGTTCACATCTTCTCTAGAACTTAAAATTTTTCTTTATTGCCCTGACAATATTTTGGCCAAGCACCCACCCTAGCATTTTTTAATTTCTAAAGGTTCTATTATTTCTTTCTTTATAGATACCCCACCAAAGATGGGGAAGAGTAATCTTCCATAGAAAATCAACATTAGTATCCTTAGATAGACAACTCCAACTTTAAAAAAAAAATTCAACATTATTTTGGTGAACCTAAGTTACGTTCTAGTAATTGAGAATAGAGCTCCATACTTCTTGTTTGTAAGAACAATTTAAAAACAAATGATCTTTGTCTTCAAAACCTCCTTTACATAGACTACACCTATTAACCACATTAATGCCTCTTTTTTGCAAATTATTCTAAGTGAGAATTTTGTTTTGAATCAAAATCCAATAAAAGATATTTTTTTTTTGTATAAGACCCTTTATCCAAGCTTTTTTCCGTAAAGGTTGATTACATTTCTCCTTAGATTTAAAAATAAAAGAAACTTTAAACTAGCCACTAGGATCAACAATCCATATCACCTTATCCTCCTGATGGGCATACAAAGAAAAGGCATTCAACATAATCTATATGTTATGAAAACCCTAGTCAACATCAACCATGTTAACCCAACTATTTTTATGCCAATAATGTCCCACAAAAGTCCCATACAATTTTTTGCATCTGTTAACTTAGGTTCTATCCTCAAAGTCCTCAATTAGGGGATGATCCATTAACCAAGAATCTTCCCAAAATCTTACCTTCTACCCATTTCCAATTTTCCATGAACAACCTTTGGCTAAGGTACTCTTAGTTCCCTGAACAACTCCCCAAATAGCAAAAGGGGAGAGAACATCAAGAGATGATACAAAATCAGATAAAGAATTAGCATTAAAAAGATACTTATGTTTCCATATAGTACTCCATTCCTGATCATCATGATAAAATCTCCATCCTTTTTTAGCTAGAAGATATCTTTTCATACTTCATATAGACTTGATTCCCAATCCACCTTCCCCGATGGGCCTACAAATTTGATCTCAAGAAATCAAAGTCATTCTCTTCCTTTCCTTAGTTCTAGTCTAGAGAAAATTTCTTTGAATTTTACCAATAGTATCTATAAATTTCACTGGTATTCAAAAAAGACTCAAAGCATAAGTAGGGATAGTTTGGAGACAAGCTTTAAGGAGGGTAATTTTACTAGCTTGACTCAAAAGGTTACCCTTCCAGCCTTCCAATTTCTTTATGAGATCTTCCCAAAAAGAATTAGGAACTTTTAGTCCCAAAGGAAGACCCAAATAAATACAAGGAAAAGATCCTATTGAGTACCCTAGAATTTTGGAAATATTGTTATGTCTTGGAATAGGGGTATTAATAATAAACAAAGAGCTCTTGTTCCAATTTACCAACTGACCTAAAGCAGAAGAGTACAAATTAAGGGCTTGCTTAAGATTTCTAGCTTTCTTGACTTTAGATTTGCCTATGAAAATAGTATCATGAACAAATTGACCATGGGAACAAGTAAGAGGTTGAGAAGAAGGCTATAGACCTTTAATATCCCCTTGTAAGACCAATTTCCCAATATATGTCCCCAAGCAATTAGCCATAATAATAAAAAGAATAGGGGATAAAGGGTCTCCCTGTCTCAATCTTCTAGAAGGACTAAAAAATTTACTAGAACAACCATTCACCAAGACAACTATAGAAGTAGTAGAGATCAACTGATAAATAGCTCTTACAATCTTATGATCAAACCCAGAGGATTGTAAAATCTTAACAAGAAAAGCCCATTGAACTCTATCATAGGCTTTTGCAATATCAACTTTCATGATAAAACCTTGAATATTAGAACATGATAGAGAATGAATATTCTCATGAGTAGAAATGACAAAATTAAGAATTTTCCTTCTTGAGATCAAACCATTTTATTAAATAGAAATAAGAGAAGGTAGCATTAGCAACAACCTAGATGTGAGGACTTTTAAAATAATCTTGTAAAAGGAATTACAAAGACTAATAGGCCTAAACTAGTCTAGAGAATCAGCCCCGATCTTTTTAGGAATAAGACATAGGAAGGTAAAATTGATTTCCTTAAGCATTCTTTTTGCCCCAAAAAAAATCCTTAACATCACAAACATCTCTTCCAACCAGCTTCCATGCCTTCTAGAAAAAGAACATGGGAAAACCATCAGGTCCTAGTGACTTGTCCTGCCCTAAGGAGCAGATAGCTTTTAATATTTCTTCTTCCTTAGGAATGGAAAATAACAATTTATTCTTTTCCTCAGTAATTAGATAAGGAATCACCTTTAAAAGTTTAGCTTGGTGAGAAGGATCAATGTTAGGGTCAGTTGTCATTAAAGAAGAAAAGAAGGAGACCATCTCTTCCAACCTATCCTTTTACTTAGTAATCTTCAAATAATCCTTTTTAAGATATGAGATATGAGTTTTAGCTCTATGCTTTAGAGTAGAGGGATGGAAAAACCTAGTATTCTTATCTCCTTGATTCAGCTAGATGGATCTGGATCTTTGCCTCCAATAGACTTCCTCTATAGTAACAATGTCATGATATTCTACCAATCTTTCATTCTCTTCTCTTACAAGGTCAGAATTATATCCTTCCTTTTGTATGTTGTCTTGAATATTTTTGAGATCTTCCTTAATACTTGCTTTACTCTAAAAAAATATCACCAAAACATGTTTGTTTCCATATTTTAACCTCCTTTTTAACATTTCTTAATTTTGAAGCCACTCTAAAAAGTGTAGTTCCTTCAACATCTATATTCCACCATTCAACCAATTTAGTTTCAAACTTTGGATGCTACATCCACATTTTTTCAAACCTAAAAGGAAATTTTTTCTTGAGATTTATCTTATCAGCAGAAAAAATCAAAGGGAAATGATCTAACCCAATTTTCTAAAGAGCCTCTAGTTTGCAAACAAACTCTTTAGTCCAATCAAGAGAAATAAGAGCTCTATCCAATTGAGCTTAAATGCAGTCATTACCTCACCTCTTATTACCCCAGGTAAACTCAATTCCATGAAGATCCATAACCATTAAATCCTCCTTGTTAATGAAGTCCATAAGATCTAGTCTCCCTTCTAGCTGACTCACATTACTTCCCTTTTTTTCATGGTCATAAAGAGGAAAATTAAACTCCCCCATGAAAATCCATTGACCAAAGTAATCTTTACTCTTTATATGAGAAAGAGTGTCCCATACCTTTTTCCTAAGATTCTTAATATTTGGAGCATACATATTAACAATATACCAATCATTATTCTAATCAATGCTAGTAATTTTAACCACCATGAAATATTACTAGCATTCAACACAATTATTGAGTAATAAGATTTCTTCCATAACATCAGAGTTCCCCCTAAAGCTCCCTCTAAACTGCTTGCTTTTAAACAATAATCTAGAATAGTTGTCTGTCTTCTTTTCCATCTTTGTTTTTCGCAATAATAGAAAATCTAGTTTATACTCTCTAAAAAAATTCATAACAACATCAAGTTTATGACTACTATTCAAACCCCTAATATTCCAAGTAATAATTTTCATATCTATTTTTTAGGGGTAAAATCTACGATAGTTGTCTATCTTCCATCAACAATATTCTACATACTTTCCATTTCTCTAGTTCTCCTAGAAGATTTCCTTCTAGGTTTCTCTGAAGTACCAACATTTGGTTTCACCTTGGCTTGCTACTCCAATTTACTACTACAAGTCTCCACTCCTTTAGGAATTGTATTACTCTTCTTTTCTATCTTTTTCCTTTGACTCAGTTTATGTTTAAGATAATTACCTTCCTCCTTTGTCTCCTCAAGCTCAAATTCATTCCTAAAGGAAACAATATCTTTACACACAAACATCTCGAGAGACTTTGGAGTAACATCCTAATTTTTAATCAACTGGAGATTTTGAGAATATTCTAGCACCATTAATTTACTGGAATCAAACAAAATTTCCCCCTCCTCTAATTCATCTATCTCAACTAGATCTTCCTAGTTTGCATTAGTTTTCTGATAAATTACTAGTTGTTTCATCATATCCACCATATTTTCTATATTTTTCTTAGGTGATGTAGATTTAAGAATCATCCCAACCCCTTGATTTTCAATGCTAAAGTTTTCTTTCAAGGCCAAATTTGACATTTTACCAGTATCCTAAAATTCCAAGTTCAATTTATCCTTTGTATCTTTCATATGAGTAACTTTAGGTTTCCAAACTTTCTTCTAGAATGTTCTTTCTTTTTATCTTCCTTTTCAATCTTAGGATTTTTCTTGCCTTTATTAGGATAGCTTTTCATCCAATGGCCCTATTTTTTATAGGCAAAGAAGTATTTAGAAGATCTTCATATATAATTTCATGTATTCTTTTCCCTAGTTTTGAAATTAGTTCCACTTTTTTTGGGAGGTCATTCAAGTTCTCCACTTTTACATATAATTTGGCATCTAAAGTTTAGATTTCAAGGCCATTGCATGATCTATAGCAACTAGTTCCCCAAAGGAGCTAGCAATTCCTTTAAAGATATCTTCATGCCAAAATTCTAAAGAGAGGCCAGGGAGTTTAACCCAGATCAATGTAGTTAAGAAGAAAGCATCTGTTAAATCCATATTTGGGTCCCATTTTTTAATAGTGAGAGTAATTTTTCCAAATGACCATGGACCTCCATAGAGAACCTATTAATATCTTCCTTAAAATTAAAATCAAATGAGAAGAATCCATTCAACATAGGGGCTATATTGACTTCACCAAAAATAACCCATTTCCATTTAATCATTTTTTTCAAAGTTTCTATATCTAGTCTAGCCCCCATCAATTTTCTCACAAGATTAAACTCCATAGAAGATATAGAGAAATCAAAAATTGGATCCGAAATAAAAAAATTGGAAATCACCTTTCTCTTAGGAAGATTTTGAAGTGATCGGTATGAAGGATGATTTACCACCAGGTTTCCTTCCAAATAGGGAAGACCATGTTCTTCAATTACTAAACCCTTTCCTTGACCCTTTTGATTTCCTCTCAATATTGACCTCCACACTATCCAAAGGATTCTTGAATACCTGACTAGGCACATGATTTGTAATGGAAGAATCCAAAGAAGGGTCCCAGACCCCACAACTAGTGGTACTAGCATCTGTAGTTTTTTTAGTATTAGCCAAATTATCCTTGATTCTTCCTTTTGTCCCATAAAATTTTTCTAGATTTTCCTCTATTCATCCTTCTATCCTCCCAAGATCATCACCTCCTACTAGATTCTCCCCTACTAATTTCCCACCTAGTAGGAAACTAGCCAATTCAAAAACACTTAGAGCATCAACCATTACAACAATGACTTAACCTAGTTAAGCATATGTTCTACATGGATTTCAATAACAATGAATGGAAAAGGATAATTTTGAGTAGAGTACATGATGATTTTCTATGGTTGGGAGATTCTATCATTTGTATTAATAATGACCTAATTCACAAAGTCACAAGTTTGAGAAATGAAGGATGCAATCTAGTAAACATTAAGAGTGTGTGAAAGATAGTTGAGGCAAATCTTAATGCATATTTTGATTGTAGACATGAAAGTCAACACCATTCAAGATGATGGAGTGAAACTCATTTGCAATATTTTGGGATACAAGTACAATCATGGATCTAGGATAGATTCAATACCTACAAAATTTCTTCATGCAACTTACTTGGTAGTAAGAGGTGAAGAGGTTAACATGTGTGATATTATCAAAACATAATTGTTGGACAACATATCTAGAATCAAGAAATCAAGGAGTGTAGTCTATAGATTTGAATCCTTGTTAACACATATATTTCTCTATGCTACTAAGAAGTTCCCTGGAATCTCAAACTGGAATGAAAATTAGTGTACAATGTAGCTAATCACTTGAGCATATAGGAAAGACCTGAAGAAATTAAGGACAATGATATTCATAGAATAATGAAGTCCTTCCAAGCTGAAATGAAGCAAAGCAATAGGATACCTCCTATGCTAGTAGAGAAGTATAAGGATGAATTGTGTTTTATTTTTGAGATAGATTTCACATGTATGGAGGTAGTAGTTCCTCGAGTACAATTCATTAAACCTATGGGATATGAGATGAGTAAGGAATTGATTGAAGGGTAAACATAGATCCATTCTCCTCATGGGAGGAAATTATGAAGAATTTAATAAGGAAACTCAAGAGGCTATAGTTTCATGCATGTTTACTATGCCTAAGATAAGTGCATAGGCAAAGGAGGCAAACCAGATGCCTAAAGAAAGTGCACAACCAGAGGAGGCAACCCAGACACCTGAGAAGTGTGTGCACACAAAGGAAGCTAGTGCTATAGCATGCATTCCTCCTCACATCTTGGAACTAGTAGCTATACCAAGTTCTTCACCATATATTACCATTGGTAGTGAATCTATGGAAATAGATAACACTAAGGTGATAGTTAACAAAACAAAGGATCCATTAGAGGATTTTGGTACTAGAATTGTTTGAAATATTTTAGATTATAGTAGCTCATCAAATGATGCAAAAGAAAAGGATTAGGAGCCAAAGGAAGAAGAAGCACCTTCTATGAAGAAAATTTAGTCTAGCGATGATGTAACTACTTCAAATGTACCCTTGACACTAGTAGCAGTAACATGATCCACACCACCTACTCAAGTAGTAGTTGTAGCACTATTAGATGAAGAAGATGAAGCACAAAGTCTCTTATCTTCCTTCGAGTAAATTTCTTGAGAAGAAGAAATCAATCAAATCAATTGACAAGACTTTGACCTTAGTTTTGAATAGAATAGAGAAAGTAGTAAGCCCTATTGACACCCCTATAGATATTAGCAATTTTGTGTAAAGCTTTTGATGATGAGTTCACAACACTCACAAATGTGGCTACAATTCAAGCACAAATAGAGCATGATGGTAAACTTCTTAATACCATGTGCACTAATATGAGAAATGATATAGAAACTTTGAATATATGTATTAAAGCATTGAGACAGTGCATAGAGTAAGGAAAATAGGCTTATACTAAGTGCAACTTGGCATATAATTATCTTCAAGAATTTGATGATCAAATCAAACAAAAGGTAACTAAGCTTCAAATGGTTACTAACAAATTTTTGAAGCAAAATAAAAAGATGGATACCATTAAGCTCTCAATACAGATACTTTATGTTAGTATCAGGGACTTACGAGTAGAAAAGGAGAAAGCTTTGAAGAGATTCACTCTCCTAAGAGAACACCTGTTCCCACAAATAAAATTGCTAGAGAATCAATTGGAGGAATATTTGTCAGCAAAATCTTCTTATAACAAGTTTATGGCTATATATTTGAACGCAATAGAGTTGACAACATATGCTCTATGTGCACTTATCAGTGTATTTGATACACTGAAAGAAAGTTGAGAGAAACATTTTGTGCTATTAAAAACCAACTTTAGTGATTGCTTTTCCAAGTTTTGATGCAACTACCAGATTTTGATAGTCTCTTTTTGATGCCTTTATCATTGATGTCAAAGGGGGAGATATATGGAAAATTGTAATTAAGGGGGAGCAATAAGTTGTACTAGGAAGTTATAAGGGATGTAACCTTTTTAACATGAATGCAAATGTTTTCAATTATGTTATGGTTATTTGTTTTGATTGGTATGACAACATGTTTGGAACTTAGCCAATTTTCCCAAAATATTTCCATCAATTCCAAAGAGGGAGATTGTTGGAGATATGTCCAATCAATCAGATAAGGTAATTCATGGTTTTCATTTATGGCAACATATTTGTTTTGTAAATTAGTCTTGCTCATCTGTAAAGAAAATTGTCCAAGTGTCAGATAGTGTTATGGCAGCATAATAGTTTTGATGATAAAAAAATATTCCCTTTGAATATTCTCTTGTGTAGTTAACCAGAGATACAAGACATCATAATGATGATGTATACTAGTTCGCATGTCCATACAATCAATAGAGTTCTAGTTATGAAGGAATTAGTAACGCAGTGACTATACAACATAGAACAAAGCATGTCAAAAAAATTTGTTAAATGACTTGAGTTATTACTTTAATTATTATTTCTTTATGAGCTGACTCTAATGATGATTATGTGAGCTAACTAAGGAAGAATTTCTCAATACATTGGTATAATTAAAGAACTTCATTTGCAAAATTAATAGTGAAGAAGTACATGAAGATAATGATGTGTGAATAGTGATTGCAAAGTTGATATGACCTTGTGAAATGTGAGTAACAAGTGAATGCAACATTGTGATATATGATGTAGATTAAGTTGTGCACAATCACTCTTGTATGAAGAATTGTCAATCAAAAGATTTGTGAAGTACAACAACTATCTCAGAATTTTATGTATGCTTATTTCTTGAAGAGCTCATTGTATAGTTGCATGTTAGGGCAATGGGTTCTTCTTGCACACATTTGTATATGATCCACCAAATTCTAATAGGGTTGAGGCTTCTAACAAGGTTTAGTCTCCTAACAGGGACTCAAGACACTATACATTCTTCAAAGACTCCTAATAGGGTTAATATCCTTAACTAGATTCTTTATATAGTGAATCTTCTAGTGGGTGTCATCTCCACTAGGGTTTTCCCTTGGCTAGGGTTTCCATAGTTAACAAAATATGGTGTTATGATCCCTCTTTGTGTATGGTTGCTTATGCTATTCAACATTATTGGTTTACTTTCTTATGCATATGGTAAAGTAATTAATAATATCCAATTTTAGGAAAAATAATTGAAAATACTTATTCACATCCCCCCCCCCCCCTCTCAGTATTATCTATTTCTAACATATTTCCCAAGATCTTGAGAGGTCAAGCTATGAAATGGTTCAAAAAATTGTCACTCCCATCAAGTCATTTGATGAGCTTGCACAATTATTCATTCAGGATTATTCTTACAATATTCAACATCCTATCACTATGCTAGACTTGTGCAATATTAAACAAAAACAAGGTGATCCCTTTTCTACATACCTCCAATGTTACAAATCCTTACATTCAAGGTACCCTTGGTAGATTCTTAAAACTAAAAGAATTGGCATCTTTATCAACATGCTTGTACCTGAATTATAATATGACCTTAGAAAATAATTGCTCACATCCTTCAATGAAAAGAATGGAAATGACAATGGAAAGGACAAAAATAAACCATGGAATAAGAACAAATACATCATCAATAATAGTGTAGTGTACAATACTAAGAGAAAAGAATCAACCTTCAACCTCTTGAATGCCATCTATGTCACGAAATAACAAGAGACTTCAAAATCTCAACCATTTGATAAAACTAAGAAGTCCTCTAGACTAAGGCATGTTTACACACTAATGGTAGAATCAGATGAGATGGTCCTCAAGACCTTGCTTGCAAAAAAGCTCATCACACTACCAAACAACTCTCGACCCTATGACCCACCTATCAAGCCTATTTTGTGGAGGGATGACCACTTTTGCAACTATCATAATAGTAAGGGACATAACACCAAAAATTGGTTCAAGCTTACAAATGTTATTCAAGACCTCATTGATGGAGACAAGGTTGTTACAGATGGCTTAGTTAAAAAAATATATCATAAAGCCTTTAGGAAATCATTACCTAAATATGAAAAAGTAGAATCATCTCATGCTAACATGAAAAATCATGATCTCTGTTGTGGTTTCATAACTCATGTCTCATTTTCATGTAGAAAATAGGTACCCCCTAGTTTTGAATTCCACTCTGAGGCTTCTAGTATGGAGCCTTGATCATTTTTAACCCTCCCCTAAGTCAAACCTAGTCTCTAACTAGGAAGGTTTGGGCAATCAAAGATAGAGAAAAATCAGATTTTGGGAGGAAATGTTCATTTTTGGAATAGGTGCACACATGCGCACCTTTACAAAGTGTACATATGCTCACTTTTTTTAGAGGCACACACTTGTGCATTCCCTAAGGTGTGCATATGAGCACCCTTCTGAGATACAAAAATGCACATCCCTCCCAAATACACATCTTCTTGGGGGCTATATAAGGCCTCAACCCCCTCCCCTATCTCTCACTTTGCTCATGTATTCCTCAAAGTGCCACATCTTTGCACCTACCATTAGTGTGGTACTCTTCTCCTCTATAGTCTCCTACACACCAAAAAAAAACAAGGTTATACAACAAGGGTGTGCACATACACACCCCTAAGTGGTGCACTAGTGCGTACCACTAAACAGTCAATAAAAAAACATAAAAATTCAAAAATTGTAATAAAATTATAATAGACTTATGAACCTCCATGAGGTGCACACATGCATACCCCATAGAGGTGTGCATGTGTGCACCTCTGCTCCACAACTAGAGGGAAAGACCAAGCCCACCCCCCCCCCCCCCAATTTTGGACTAACTATTATGCATGTGTGCAATTGTGCACATGTGCACCTTTCTAGGGTATGCACATATGTAACTATGAAATAAAGCCATTTTCAAAGCTAAAGAAGCTCACTAGCACACTTGTAAGGGTTTTCCAGGTGTGCTAAAGTGTAGAACATTCTATTCTTGGGGGGACTACATTTTGGTCCATTCTAACTAATTTTGACCCTTTTTGCAATCAATATACTATCTTTTTAGGTCTCTTTTTTTCCTTTTGATATACATAAGACTAATGTTTTCCTCTTCATGGAAACGAAAATGGCACCAAAACCTATTGCATTCAAATATCAAGAGCACCAAAGAAGTCAAGATTCTATGATAGGTACGTAGAGATTAGAGATAGTGAGTTGCACCATATCAAATAGAATGCTTTTCTAAAAATCTGTAATAAACCTAAGGAAAGGTCAAGAATGGTATCTACATTGATTTGGTTAGGGCTGGTGAACACATCATCACATCCCATATCAATTCATTCTTCTAAACTAATAATGATGTTGGTAGAGCATTATGTGACTGAGTAAAAGGTCATAAAGAGTGCAATTGGAGAGATAGACTTGGACCTCTAACCATGAAACATAGAAAAAAGTGTTTCACCTTCCAAGGGTGGGCCAGTAGCTCCAGATTTCATATGATGGGTTAGAATGATGGTATAGATAAAAAGGAAAATAGGTGAAAGAGTTAGTGTAGACATCATTCTTGATTGATAGGACACCTTTGAACCAAAGAGTAGGCAAGGTGGATATGACTAGAGGATACATTGAAGATGACATTGGGTACTCAATTTTCCTTAGTAGAGTTATGGGCCTTCCTATAGTGGTTCAACTTCAAAAATAGATGGTTCATTTTATTGAAACCATAAGGACTGCAACGATTCCCATTGATAGGTTGAATCATAGATATAGGAGCCTACTATACTCAATTCAAAACCTTCACATATCTTTTGGTAGCTAGTACTCTTCTATGCCCAAAGAAGCTCCCAAGACACCTCTCAAACAACCTCATACTCTGCTTATGATAGAGTGAGGAAATAACATAAGAAGACATGGATCTAGCCTATTACAATTGGTTCATTTGAGGTGAAGTAGATATAAGACATTGCCACCTTTGACTCTAAATGGGCTCAGTATCCCTCAGAAGAATACAATTATTCTCACCCATTCTTCAACAATATCAGGATGGTCCAACGTTTGGCATGGAAAGAGTTTGTTCATGTCAAAGCATTGGAAGATTATTGGATGAATGTTGTAGATGACTATGATCTCTATATAAGGGACTATTGTAGGATGAATATATACCTAGCAAAGAATATGCTTAAAATAAATATTCCTCTGAAGGCTATAAAGAATGATGCTCCCAAATTTATGGATCCTTTGTACAAAAAAGAAAAAATCTATAATAGGCCTATTAAGAATGTAGAGATAGTGCAAGAGTAAAATGATGACATATATCATCAGGCTAGATATGTGGTTGAACTGACAAGGGAATGGATCTAGAAGTTATTTTAGATGGATCTAGTTCTCTAGGTGATACCTCTACAAGCTACAGGTAGTCTTATCAAAGGTAAAGGTGTAAAGGTCACTGTACCAACCTTTCCCACTCAATCCCTAGTAAGGTCAAAAGTGGTACATCAACATGAGTAGGAGGTTGGGTACTTTGAGGTTAAGAAGGGAAAGAAAAGGAAAAGGAAGCCCCAAGGGAAAAGAGAAAAGCATTCGAAGCCCAAGCACCTCCACACTAGGTAGAACCCAAGAAAGGGTAAGCTAAGCCTTAAGTAGAGCCAACATATCAACCTCTAGAGAAAGCACACCTAGAACAATAAGAGGAGGAACAAACAAAAGAACAAAGCATCCCACCACCAAAAACTATAGAGGAAGAAGCCTCCCCTCATCTCACAAGAGAGTGAGGGCATAAAAAACTATGGTAGGTACATAGAGGAGGAGATTAAAGAATAAAAATATTCCACCCCGACAGGTTCCAGAGACCATCTTGAAAGTTGAGGATGAAGAAGAAGGTGAAAAAATAGAGTTTTTTCCCTTAAGAAAAAGAACCCACTAAGCCAAAGCCACAAAGGAAGAGAGGAGAAGAAATTTTATATAGAAACTTCCATCTACTCCAAGAGTGCCTATCCAAGAATCAACTTCATAAGATGAACAATAGAAGTGGATAGAAGAGATAGAGAATGAAAAAATTGATGTCTTTAACCTCTCTAAATTTAACTTTATTCCAATGGGAAATAAGATGGTGAGTGTGAATATTAGAGATACTTTCATAGGAGAACCTTTAGGAGAGGATTGGAATCAATTTCCTCCTTTCCCTCAAGGATCTCGGGGCATTCCATCACTGTCACCATCATAGGATATGGTAGTTCTAGATAAAGGGTCAATAACTCCACCTCCTCTAGTCATTCAAGCATTTGTAGAAGAATAATAAATTGAGGAAGGGGATTTCCAAAAGCTTCATGCTGATGAAATATCTGAGGAGGGATGAATATTAGAAGTAGCCCAACAAGCTTCTTGAGATACAAAAGCTAGATCCTTATCCCAATAGAGCATAGAGACTCCTACTAAAGATTTTCCTCAACATGAGCAGACTCTAGAGAGAAGTGATAAGGGAAAGGAGCTTGTACAAAAACCAACCTCTCTAGCTAATTATATGTCACCCATGGGTTCTACACCATCATGGTTGAAGAGGGAGGTTATGTTGTGATAGAAGAGATAGTTGGAACTAATAGAAAAGGAAGGAATGGAGGAAATTATTAGAGCACTAAAGAGGCCTGAGCCACCTAAGGGTGATGCAAGAACATTGGTCTTCATAATGAAGAACCAAGATCAGGACCTTCTGCCACATATTTTCATTCCTCCTCCCCATGCCACAACTAAACAAGTGACTCCAAAACATTACCAAATCAAGGAGGTCATATTGGGAAAGCCTATAGTGGACAAGGCCAAAGTGTTGATTACCATAGGCTTGAAGGAGGTATTTAAACATATGGATTAGGATGAATTAAAGCTAATAATGATATGAAAGAAAAATGAGATATTGATGGGCAACCTTAATGAATTAATGGGACTTATTGACTTGGAAAATCTAGAGGTTTATCTTGGAGATGCACTAGGAAGAAAGTAGATAGAAAAACAATTGGACCCATTTTTGGAGGCATGTCAGCAATGACATGATAGTTTTGAGGAGAAGGGAGTGTAAACAATATGGGGAAATCTATGTACATTTAGGAAGTGCACCATTTTAAACCCTTCTATTAAAGTGTTCCCATGAATTGGAATTCTTAGATGTTAGCTTAGAGCTCCCTATCCATGGAGTAAAAAGGTGCTTTTATAGAAACGTGAATAGCTCTCAACTAATCCTTTGAGACACAACCCTTGCTAGTAAACTGAGTAATGGGAGGTTCTTAAGACAAGAGAAAGAATACAAGTGTCCAAAAGAACTCTCAAGTCATGTAATGCAAATATGAACTAAGCTAAAATGATATTTACAATGCAACTAGATTTAAAAAATGAAAGTGTTACAAATCCATGGTAATTAAATTAGGTGAGTTAGATTATTACAAAAGAGAAGGTAGGCTATATGAATATAAGATAATATGCAATGATATGAGAGAATTAGACAAGAAAAAAGAAGTTCTCCATAAGCTCTCAAGAAGATCAACTAATAAACCTATAGTATAACAATACTCAAGAGTGTGGATGCTTTGAGAAGGGGAGATCTCTTTATTTTAAAGGTATACAGATAGCGAAGATGGATGATCAAGGGTGTGGGTTGACTTCAACCATGATCCATGTGCAAGAGCAAGTAAACCAATGAAAAGAAGTTGACTTTTCATGTGCATTCTCATATGCAGCTCATAGAAGAACATAAGGTGTTAGAACTTTACTATCATATGCAGCTCATAGAGGTTTTAAAGTTTATCAAATGGATGTAAAATCTGCATTCTTGAATGGAATTCTTGATGAGGAAGTTTATATATACCAACTTGAAGGCTTTATAGATCCTAGCAAAAGAGACATGGTCTATAAATTACATAAGGAATTATATGGTCTCAAGCAAGCTCCTAGAGCTTGGTATGAAAGACTTAATAACTACTTGATACAGATTGGTTTTCAAAGAACAAATGATAATAGTAGTTTGTTGTTGGAAATATTCAAGATATGACAAGTTACTGAGAGGGGAGGGGTGAATCAGTAACTTCTAAAATTTCAAACAATAAAACTGTATACTGATATATTCATCATTCATCCAAGTAACCTATTGTAAGCATGAAACAAAATCATTTGCAACATTTGAAGACACAGATTTGGTGACCCAGAAACCTTCCAAATAGAAAGTAAAACTGGGGTGGGGATGAAACCCACAAGCTTCGTTACTGCAGTATGAAGTTGGCCGGTTAAGGCTTACAATGACCACTTCTGGTGATCTGCCCTGTTAGGAGCACAAAGGATTGCTAGAGCCACCTTGTTAGAGGATTTCCAAACATACAATAAAGTATGCACTCTGTTAGGAGATTTACAAAAGACTGTTAAGTCTACCCTATTAAAGGATTTGCAAAAACTGATTCACCTATTAGAATGAAACAGTGGATCTGATTACAACTGATTGCTGATAAGATCCGCTATGCTCTGATTCACCTTGATGTGATTTATAAAACTTTTCTTCTTCAAAACTAGACCTGCTGAATATCTTCACAATTCAGCCCACATACTTTCGCATGCATGTATTTCTTTCGCACTTTCACATATTCACACTTTCATATTTCCACTCATTACCATTTGCTATATCTATTTCTTTTAATGATACAATGCATTGCATATATATACTATCCATATAAATAATACATGCAAGGTCGGCTAAACAATACATGCAAGGTCAGCTAAAACAACAAGTGCAAATTTCTATACAAAGTCGGCCCAAGGTAAAAACTCGATTTCACTGAACTGACTCGGTGTCCTTCTGATACTCGGCGTCCATTGTGTTACTCGGCATCGTCATGCACTTGGTAGAAGTGAAGGCACGGTTCATACTAAACACTTCAAATAGTTCTGAACTCGGTAACCAATGGAGACTCGGTAGAAGAGATGTCACTCGGTGAATACTTCTTTCTGAACTGTTGCTCGGTGATCAAAGGAAATACTTGATAGAACCTTGTGACTCAGTGATAGTTAGTTTCCTTGATATTCATCTGAGCTCGGTAAAAATTAATTTCCTTGATAACCTCAGGAGCTCGGTTATCATGAAGTTCTCGATTACATCTTAGTACATCTTTACTCGATCAAAACTGACTCCTTTCTTTATCTTGAATGCTCGGTAAACACTGATTGCTTTGTTCACCTTGATCACTCGGTAAACACTGATTTCTTGGTAAAGCTTGGTTTCCGGTGTGAGCTCGGTAAGCATTCAGAATCCAATAAGTGTTGTAACTAATGACAAAAATGTATCATAATGCCAACAATCTCCCCCTTTGGCATTAGTGACAAAAACACTTATGAGACAAAATTTATCTGACATGCTGATGACTGATTCTGAATATACATAGCTTCGTTATATACAACTCCCCCATAGAATAGCTTTTATGTACAACTCCCCCATAGAATGTACATACATTATTTACATGAGCTGTATATCTCTTTCTTTGTAAAAAATTTGAAAACACTTATTTACCCATAGTATACATATCCAAATAGTATACATATCCAACAATAATCTCCCCCTTTTTGACAATAATGCCAAAGAATAAAGAATATATATACTTATATGGAAACACCAAAATGAGAGATGAACTCTGAATGTACCTGGAGAATAAGCTGGAGAGTCTTATCCCAATTCTCTTGCAAAATTTTGCAGGTAGAAAGAGCTATTTGAATTTCAGCCGAAAGTTCAATCACATGATCTGCAATGGAGAAGTTATTATCATGGATTAATGTCTTTGAATGTGCAATATGCTTCTGCATTGAATCCATGATGGGAAGGATCATGTTTTGGATATCTATCAATGTAGATCGGATCCTTGCCTCTTCCCTCAACAGCTCTGCCTGCTTCTCTGACAAAAATTTGATTCTGAGGTGATGAGATGAGCTTGAACTGGGCTCAAGCTTCAAGTTCTGTGCACTTACCTTCAGATCTTCATCAATTTTGTTTAGTTTTTCTCTTATTCCTTTAGTGTATTCGGTAACATCACAAAGTTTAGCAAAAAGAGATGTTACATTATTAAAAGAATTTTCCATATCTGCCAAAACTGAGGTTAATGCAACTTGATTTATTGCAATGTTCTGGGAAATGTGCCCTAATACCTTATTAACAAATTTTTTTTCTACACACTCAATTAGCTTTTCTTGTCCGGAGGCATCTTCATTGAATTTATTAACTGCCTCTTCTAGTTGAATCAAAATGTGTTGAGAAGTATCAACATCAACACCTATAGCCTCAGTAATTATGTTCCGGGCTTCCTCAATTATCCTATATTCCTTATCCCTTTCTGATCTTAACTGCATCTGAGTAGCCTTTTTCTCAATAAGTTGACTAGCATACCTCATTTCTTCAATGGTAGTATTATCAAAGTCAATTTTTGGAATTATTATCTCTGTGCCCAAGTCAATATCTTCAGGAATTTCCTTTCCAGTGATCATAAGTCTTAATGGTTGCTTTTGTTTGACTTCTGGGATGACTGGTTTGACCTTTGGAATAGACACAACAGTAGAGATAGAAGGACTAGCAGTAAAAACTGGGATGTTTGAGGTTTGAGTGCCAATAGAAGTATGTACAGGGTCAAAATTTTGAGTGCTGGCCAAAAATGGTGATACACTCGGTAATATAGTATCTGAGCTCACTGTGCCTGAAGTAGATGGCAACAAAATTGTAGAACAAATTTGAGTTGTCAAAATTTGAGAACTTACAGCAATGCCAACTGATGATGATGGAGTCGAGGAGGCTAACTTGGTAGATGAAAAGGGGTGCAGCTTGGTAGACGAAGTGGTAGTCACTTCCACTGATGATACCTGGAGCTGAGATATGGCAGGTGTAGATGGTAAAACTGGTGTAGATGAACCTGCTGAAGCTGACTCCAACCTTGATGATGTCATAGGTTTGTCTGGGGAGTAAGGAAGGGATGCAATAACTGCTACTACAATTTTTACCGTATCATCCTCCTTATCTTCCTCTTCAGCTTCTTCCTCTTTGTCTTCTTCCTCCTTTTCTTCCATCATTGCATGCAACTCTCCTGGTGTAACTGTGATGGATGGAGTGCTATCTGATTCATCACTACTGCTGTTGCTGTCAGAATCCTTTATTTCTACTGGGTCTACACTGGGCTTATGTAGATGATAGATGTTTTTCCACATGTTTGTAGCATCATTTACAACATGCTCTATATCTTTGATCAAAACTAAACAAGTGTGGAATCTGATCATCATTTTACCTTCATAGGTTTTCAATTCAGATTTTACCTCAGCTCCAGTGAGACTAGGCTGAAGATTCTTCAGGGATTGCTCATATATATCTTTTACCGTCTTGGTGGCTAACTCCCATCTTGGCTGTACTCTCTCCAGTAGTTCTTTAGGGATATGAGGAGCTATCTGGTCTGGGGAGTATTTCCATTTTCCCATTTTGTTAAGTACCAGTTCCTCAATTTGCATTTTCTCTGCATCAGTCCTTGTCTCAAATCTCAATGCCTTGAAATTTGCAATGCCAGCTCCTTCTTCCAATGTTTTGAGCCTTTGCTCGAATGTAGGTGCAAGTTTGACCAATACAGGTTCCTGAATACCTTTTCTCGTTTTTCGAGTGAATACTGCAGTAGGCTGCTTCTTGGGCTTGGTAATGATTACCTTGCCTTTCTTCTTTGCCGGTTGCTCTTTTTCTGATTCTTTTTCTCCTTCTTTTTCTTCTTCACTTTCTTTATCTTCACCTTTTCCCTTGGTGACCATAAGAGAACTCATTTCAGTTTTTAGTTTGGCCATTTTCCTTTTACCTTTGCTGATGGCTTGTGGAATTTTGATTTCTAGTTCAATTCTGGCCTTTGCTTCATCATAAGTACCAAAAATTTGTTGCCTTGGGTCTACTGGCTCATTTACCAGTGTTTCAATGATATCCCTGGTTTCATCAATATTTACCTCATATGGAAGAGGTTTCACCCATGCAACTTGGGGTCTAACTGCCTGTATGTATACCTTGTCACAGTCAACCATGAAACAGACATCATCCTTATACTCTTCAACAAGTTTTGGAGGTATTCTGAATCTGTTGTTCATCCTTTCCTTGAAATCTTCAAAATAATTGTCCATTACTTTGTCAAAATTCATACCCATATCTACTATGAATTCATTTATTTGATACAAAATTGGAGTATCTTTCCTCCATACAACTGTACCTTTGGATGGAAAGAATTTCTGTACATAGAAGAATAAACAAACTAGCAAAGAACCAAATTTACAAGGGTTTGTCTTTGCAGTCCTTATGCTTTCCATGTTTTTATTGAATTGTTTTAATAATACATCTGCTAGGTCAAACTCCATATTTTTCTTCACAATTTTATATGCCAAATCTACAGCTTCGCAAGGTACACTATTCAGCCTGCTGGAACTATACAGTTTGTATGCAATAACATAAATACCAAATTTCAGTTCTATATCTGAAACATTGTTGAGTTTTAAACCTCTGCCATCCTATTCGGCTTGGGTTTTCTTCTGTAACTCATCCCGTCCTAGGGTTTTGGTGGTTTTGGCTTTGTTGAGCATTGGGAGACCCGTGATTTTGTGAATCATCTTCTTGGTTATCAAAACTGGTTGTTCCAACCACAACTGACCATTATGTACTCGGCTCAAGATATACCTCACCCATTTCACTTGGAAACTTCTTGGCAGATGCGGGATATGGGTTAAGCCTTTGGTTTCCAAATGTTTGAATTCAAGTTTTAGGGTTCCATCTATGCATAACTCGGCTAGGGTGCTATCCATATCTAGTGTCCCTATTTCTTGCATAGTACACTTGAAATGAGTACGAATATCATTGATTAGAAGTACCTTTGGAGGAATCTGTGATTGAGCTCCATGCGGGTCGAGTGATTCAGCGATGGCAGGAACAAGCTTGAACGTCGGTGCCTTCCATTCCATTCCCTTCACAAGCATTTCTGATCTTTTCTTTGCCTTGCTGCTGCTGGTGCTTGCGGAAGCCATTGTTGCTCGGTGAGTAAGAAGATTTCGTAAGAATACTTCGCTGGAAAATTTCTTCAACTCACTTGAATTCTCTTGAAAGCCCTCTTTTGAAAATCTCGAATTCGCGGTGAAAAAATGAGGTTGAAATTAGCCCTTTTGATGAAAAATTCATCATTAATGTTCAGCACGGAGGTAGCTGCGATTGACAGGCTGTCATCCACTAGCTCGGTTTAAACTTCGGAACTCGGTGACCAAAAGAAAATAGGTTAATCCGCCCTTAACTCGGTAAGAGAAGAACCAACCATGCTCGGTAAGTGCAACTTGGTGAAAGAAGCCTTATTGCACCCGACTGAGCTCGGTAAGGTCATGTACCGACCATGATCCTGATGTATCTGAAATACTGATTTGATCATATTTTCATTCTAGGACTGCTTAGGATATTGCTTGTAGATATAGTCCTAGTCTTATCCTGATGAGTCTTAATTGGAAATGGGAGAGTCACTCACTTCTTGAGTGACCATTCCATTACTTGAATTATTTGGCTCGGTAGACTTAGAAATCCATTGCCGCTTCATTTGCTTTCGAATATTATCTACTTTGATTTTTTTCTCATCCTCGACTTTCTTTATGTTCATGCAGTTTTTAGATATATGACCAAGTTCTGTACATGTATAACATCTTACAGTGGTATCCCTTTTTCTTAGGTGATGCCTTGCACAGTTTATGCCAGTATGACCATATTCTCCACAATAATGACATCTGCACCAAGTGTTGTAGTCCCAATCAAATATTGCTTTGACAAGTTGTTCAGCTGGATTAAAAGATTTGAATTTGCATTGTGATGCCTTATGACCTTGCTTTTGGCATTTGTGACATTTACCTTCAAATTTCGGTTTCCTTTTGCATTCATTGGCTTTGTGTCCATGCTGATTGCAATTATAGCATTTTCCATTAAATTTGCCTTTTCCATTGCTCCAACATCTGTTAGATGTATGACCTAACTTACCACAGTGGCTACAAGTAGGTTTTTGATTCTTTTGAGTACCCTGTTTGGAGGATTCACCTTCTTCCTTGTATCCAAGGCCTGCTTTACCATTTTGTTTATGAAAGTTTTCTTCATTTTGCAGATTCAATTGATCCATGTCTTTTTGAGATTTTACCATTCTCTCATTGACTTGTTTTTCAGAGATTAGATCACTTTGTAAGCTTGCATTGATTTGTCTTTCAGTAATTAAGTCATTTCTCAAAATCTCATTCTCAGATCTTAGATTCATAATTTATTCATTTGCATTAGATAACTGAGTTACAAGATTTTCAAGTTGAGAGGATTGATTATTCCTTACCTCTAAGTCTTCAGCTGCCTTGTTCCTTTGCTCCAAGATTTTGCATAGCCTGATGGACTGGATTCCTTGTTCCCTTTTGAGCTTTCTTACTTCTTCCTGCAGAGATCCATTCTTTTCTAAGAGTTCTTTGATTGCTTTGTCAGCTTCATCTGAACTATTTGATGGTGAGAGATCTTCAATCTTTTCTTCAACATACTGATGGTCATTCATTTGCTTTGCAAGTTCTTTTCTTCTTTTCAAGGATTGTAAAAGATGCTCTTTTGCTTCATTGAGTTGAGCCATGGCCATTTTCAGATCTAGCTTTTCATTCTCAATAGTTTTGTCAAGTTTGAATATCTCCATTGTCCTTGATCTTTGCTCAAGCTGTGAAGCTTTTATCTTGAGAACCTTATAGCTTTGATACCAATTGTTGAAAATATTCAAGATATGACAAGTTACTGAGAGGGGAGGGGTGAATCAGTAACTTCTAAAATTTCAAACAATAAAACTGTATACTGATATATTCATCATTCATCCAAGTAACCTATTGTAAGCATGAAACAAAATCATTTGCAACATTTGAACACACAGATTTGGTGACCCAGAAACCTTCCAAATAGAAAGTAAAACTGGGGTGGGGATGAAACCCACAAGCTTCGTTACTGTAGTATGAAGTTGGCCGATTAAGGCTTACAATGACCACTTCTGGTGATCTGCCCTGTTAGGAGCACAAAGGATTGCTAGATCCACCTTGTTAGAGGATTTCCAAACATACAATAAAGTATGCACTCTGTTAGGAGATTTACAAAAGACTGTTAAGTCTACCCTGTTAAAGGATTTGCAAAAACTGATTCACCTGTTAGAATGAAACAGTGGATCTGATTACAACTGATTGCTGATAAGATCCGCTATGCTCTGATTCATCTTGATGTGATAGATAAAAAATTTTTGCTTCAAAACTAGACTTGCTGAATATCTTCACAATTCAGCCCACATACTTTCGCATGCATGTATTTCTTTCGCACTTTCACATATTCACACTTTCATAGTTCCACTCATTACCATTTGCTATATCTATTTCTTTTAATGATACAATGCATTGCATATATATACTATCCATATAAATAATACATGCAAGGTCGGCTAAACAATACATGCAAGGTCGGCTAAATAATACATGCAAGGTCAGCTAAAACAACAAGTGCAAATTTCTATACAAAGTCGGCCCAAGGTAAAAACTCGGGTTCACTGAACTGACTCGGTGTCCTTCTGATACTCGGCGTCCACTGCGTTACTCGGCATCGTCATGCACTCGGTAGAAGTGAAGGAACGGTTCATACTAAACACTTCAAATAGTTCTGAACTCGGTAACCACTGGAGACTCGGTAGAAGAGATGTCACTCAGTGAATACTTCTTTCTGAACTGTTGCTCAGTGATCAAAGGAAATACTTGATAGAACCTTGTGACTCGGTGATAGTTAGTTTCCTTGATATTCGTCTGAGCTCGGTAAAAATTAATTTCCTTGATAACCTCAGGAGCTCAGTTATCATGAAGTTCTCGGTTACATCTTAGTACATCTTTACTCGGTCAAAATTGATTCCTTTCTTTATCTTGAATGCTCGGTAAACACTGATTGCTTTGTTCACCTTGATCACTCGGTAAACACTGATTGCTTTGTTCACCTTGATCACTCGGTAAACATTGATTGCTTGGTAAAGCTTGGTTTCCGGTGTGAGCTCGGTAAGCATTCAGAATCCAATAAGTGTTGTAACTAATGACAAAAATGTATCATAATGCCAACAATTGGTATGAAAGACTTAATAACTACTTGATACAGATTGGTTTTCAAAGAACAAATGATAATAGTAGTTTGTATATCAAAGAAGGATCAAACAAGAATATTGTGTTAGCAAAAATAGTCATGGATGACACTTTATTCATAGGAAATGATGAATTATGCAAGGCATTTTTAGAAGAAATGATAAAAGAATTTGAGATGTCTATGTTTGCAGAGATAAAATTCTTTGTTGGATTATAGATCTATCAGAAGAAAGATGGTATCTACATTACTCAATCTAAATATATCAGGGAGATACTAAAGAAATTTGGAATGGAAGATTCAAGACTAGTTGTAACCCCTACATCTACTGGATATAAGCTTTCCAAAAATGATGCTTACAAAGAGGTAGATCAGACCACACATAGATCAATGATTGGAAAATTATAGTATGTAGTGCATACAAGACCTAATATTGCATTAACAGTCAATATGGTGGAAAGATTCTTAACAAATCCCAAAGAAAATCATATGATAGCAATCAAAAGAATCATGAGATATCTAAAAGGTACTATAGAATATGGTTTATGGTACAAAATAGGAGGCAATTTGGATTTAAAATTATTCATAGATGTTGATTGGGCAAGAAGTATTGATTATACAAAAAGCATCAATGATGGAACATTCTTTCTTGATAAAAGACTAGTGTCTTGGACAAGAAAGAAATAGAATTGCATTTCTTAGTCCACATCAGAGGCAAAATATGTGGTAGCAATAGTTAATTGTTCTAATATTGTTTGGTTCAAACAATTGTTGGCAGGTATGAAGATAGAGATCAAGGATCTAGTGGTTATATACTATGATAACACTAGTGCAATCAATATATGAAAGAATCTAGTCATGCATAGCAAAAAAAAATACATTTCTATAAAATATTCTTTTTTGAGAGAATTGGTAAAAGATAAGGAAGTAAGATTAGATTATGTAAATACAAAAGAAAAAATTGTAGACATATTCACCAAGCCATTATGTAAGTATGCATTTTTTTATCTAAGAGGTAAAATAGGGGTCATTCCCCTATCTAGAGCTCACTAAATGAAGTTTAGTGATACATCATCCAGAGCATGTTGAAGATCAATCAATTGGTGCAGTATTGACAAGGGTATATTGTAGATGAATCAATACTTGAGGTACATTGATACTCACTAAATATTGTCTTTGGAATAAGATGTCAAAGATAGAGAAGTTTTTTGGCATAACTAATAGAAAAAAATTTTAAAGAAAGAGAAAGAGATGTCAAAAGGGAGAATGAAATTGGTTTGATTTCAAAGGTAGAGTTTGCTATCAAAAGAAATTGTTGCAAATAGAACTTTTTTGATAGAGGGAGTTCTCATGGATGAGAATTAGAATAATACATAGGATATATTCCTTACTTTATTATTGCTCTAAAATTTCATTCCATTACGACATGTTGTGTTGACATCAATGCCAAAGAGGGAGATTGTTGAAAAAATTGATTAATTGTGTATTGTTTTTGATGTTACACAAAATGTCATATCATTGCTAGTCAATATATGTCGAGCTCACTTAGGCATTGAAGATATTTTTTTGCATTTACCAAGCATTCTAGAGTTTTCCTAATTTAGAAGACAGTGTCTACCAAGTTCACTTGGGTGTGAAAGGAAAGTTTGTGGAAGTTGAGAATTAACTAAGCTCACTAGGTTAATGAAGAAAATGTTGGATGGAACCAATGTTAACTGAGCTCACTTGATTACCAAAGGAACATTGTGAATATGTAGTGTTAACTAAGTTCACTTGGTTAACATAGGAAAATCACTTTGAGTTACTGTCTACCAAGCAAGGTCAGCTAATGAAGGATTTTCTTGTTCTAGCATATTAAGTTCAATTGAATTATTTGTTGGTTCTAGTTGACTAAGGAGATGAATATTGATTATTCTAAGTTAAATTCTAGCAAAATTGAAAATATGAAGTAGGAGCATCCTAGGTTGACATGTTATCCTACTCATATGTTTTCATTTTGCTAGTTGTTGCCAAGTTTCAGTCATTGTCGAGTTGTAACAAGTGTCGAGTGCCAATAATTTTAAAATTTAAGTTGAGTTTAGGTTATACCACATCATTTTTACACTCATGTTCACATGTTATCCCATCTCTCTCTACAGTGTGTGTCAAGTACCATAGTGTGTGCCAAGATCTTCTTCATGTGCTGAGCTATCCTTCATGTGCCAAGTTACCTAGTGTATGTCGAGTGACTCTTCATGTGCTGAGTTGTCTTGTTGATGCCAAGCATCAGTCTTTTGGATATGATTTTTTCATTTTTGGTGTGAGACAAATTTTGGGATTATTTCATTTGTGACATTTATACTAAGATCTTGTCTTGGGATTTTCCCTGACCATTGTTGGGTCGACCTTTATATTAAGTAATGTTCTAGAATGATCTGTAAGCCATTTTAGCAAGTATAAATAGAGTTTTTAGGCTTGGAGCTAGGGATATTAGAGATGATTCAAGAGAAAAACTAAAAAGTGCAAATTTGAAGCTAGATCTTTGATCTTGATTCTATTTTGTATTTGTTTGTAGCCCAAAAGGCCTTATAGTTGGGCATGTATGCTAATATTTTTATGAATCAATAAAGTGTATTGTTCTCTCTCTTTCTTTGGTGATTTCCTCCTTTTGTGTTTTCTTTCATTGTGTTTACTCTACAAGGTTGGTTTGGATTGCTAGATATGCCCTTGGCCCTAGTTATTTCCATGCTCTCCTTGGTTCAGGTGGTATCAAAGCGTAATTGTTCCTGAGTGTGCAAGCAGATCGCTGAAGTGTGAGGTAGTTTGTACCAAGACTTTTGATCATGTAGAACCCTAATTCAAATTTGGTTGTAGAGTTGCAGATATATAGATTTGACTTATAACTTGAAGAGGGTTACAATCTTATAGGAACTAGATTTGTAAAGATGGTTCATGGCAAAGAAAACATCAATAATGCTATATTGGATCAATTGAGAAAAATTAAAGCTAGATCAGATGCTATAGAGACATACTAGAGGAGAGGAGTACATCTTGAGGATGTGAATGATACTAAAGTAGTAGCAGAAAACCATAATCTAGAACCTAAAGAAGATCAAGATGAGGAAAGATTATTGAGAGTGTTGTCTAGGGAAAATTCAAAGCCTACTATAGAATTTGTTCCTTATGATGGAAAATTGGATACTAATATTGTGTTGGATTGGATCTCAGATATGGAGAAGTTCTTTGAGTAAGAAAAAAATCTTGATAATAGGAAGGTAAAGATTGTAGTTACTAGGCTAAAAGGTCATGCTTCGCTGTGGTGGGAGAACTTGCAAACTGATAAGCAAAGGAGAGGAAAAGAGAAAATTAGAACTTGGTTGAAAATGGTGAACAAGGTAAAGAACAAATTCCTTCCTGTTGATTACCAAGTTAGCTTGTTGAGAAAGATGCAAAATTTGAGGCAACAAGACATGATTGTGAAAGAGTATACTGAGGAATTCTATAGATTGGACATTAGATCTAGACATGTGGGTGATGATGTTAAGAAAATTGCAAGGTACATAAATGGATTGAGATTTGGAATTCAAGATGAAATAAGTTTTGTGAAATTAGAAAGTGTAGAAGAAGCATATCAATATGCCTTAAAAGCTAAGGAGATTTTGACAAAGAAGCATGAACAAAGATAAAAAGGTAGAGGTGGTAGATTCTAGAGAGGCAGAGGTAGATCTTATGGAGAAGGTGGTAGATCTAATGGTTCTATGCAAGATAAAGGTAAATCTAAATGGAGGAATGATGAGAAAGGCAAGGCCAAGTGGAAAGGTGGTAGTTCTTACCAAGGAGGTACTAGATCTTACCAAAGAAGAGGTAATTCTTATTCTAGAGGTACTTTTCATGGTAGTTATTTTAGGTGTGGTAAAGGACATAGATCTTTTCAATGTAGATCTTTTGAAAATGGGAAAAATAATAGAAATTTTCTGATTCAAGAAGACATTGAGAGTTCACCAAGTGGGCCTAAGGCTAGAGAAAATTTGATGGTAAGAAGAACCTTATGTAATATGGGAAGTGATGAGGAACTTATCCTTAGAAGAAGTCTTTTCAAAACCAGATGTAAGATGGATGAAAAATGTTGCAAGGTGATCATTGATAGTGGAAGTTCTATAAATTTGGCATTGAAAGAGCTAGTTACAAAGTTGCAGTTGCAGAGGCTAAAGCATCCCAAACCCTATCATGTTTCATGGATCAAAGATGAGCATAAGATATTGGTAAGTGGACAATATGTTGTAAAGTTCAAGGTTGGACATTACTTTGACGAAGTGTTGTGTGATATTATGCCTATGGATTGTTGTCATATTTTCTTGGGTAGACCTTGGCAATATGATAGATATGTTGTACATGATAGAAGATTGAATCAATATACTCGTTGGGTGAATGGGAAGAAGAAAATATTCTTGCCTTTGATTGAAAGCCCAGATGAGGTTAATTGTATGGCAATAAATGTTTGCATGGTTAATGGAAAAAAATTTGAAAAGGAAATGAAGAAGAATCAAGTTTATTTTTCTACAATTCCTAGAGGACTGGGTGTTGGTAGTAATGGCCAAGTGATAGCAAAAGCTGGTAATGACTGAGTGATCGTAGGTAGTGGTAGTCAAGTACTAGAAGAGATTATAGAATTACTAAATGAGTATAAGGATATCATTGTTAAAGATATTCTTGATGGTTTACCACTAGTGAGAAGCATAAGTCATTGTATGGACCTAATTTCTGGAGCTAGTTTTTCGAACAAAGCACCATATAGATTGACACCTATAGAGAATGAAGAACTTAACAGGAAAGTGCATGAGTTGCTGCAAAAGGAATTAATTAGAGAAATTTAGAGTCCGTGTGTTGTACCTATTGTATTAGCACCTAAAAAGAATAGAGAATGGAGAATGTGTACTGATTCTAGATCTATTAACAAGATCACAGTAAAATATAGGTTTCTTATGCGAAGGATGGATGACATAATGGATTGTTTGAGTGGAGAAAAGTATTTTACCAAGATTGATTTAAAGAGTGGCTATAATTAGATTAGAATTAGAGAAGGTGATGAATGGAAGACTGTTTTCAAAACAAAAGATGGTTTCTATGAATGGTTGGTTATGCCTTTTGGTTTGACTAATGCACCTAGTACTTTCATGAGGTTGATGAATGAAATTCTAAAAAGATTCTTGGATAAGTTTGTGATTTTTTATTTGGATGATATTATAATATTCAGTAAGACCAAGGAAGAATACCTTGAGCATGTTAGACAAGTATTGCAGAGATTAAAAGAGGGGAAGTTGATGATTAATTTGAAAAACTACTCTTTTATGCAAGAGGAGATTATGTATTTGGGATTTTTATTTTAGTTGATCATTTGAGAATGAATCTAGAGAAGGTTAAAGAAATTTTTGAATGGCCTACATGTGAGAATTTTAGTGAGGTAAGATCATTTCATGATTTGGCTAGTTTTTATAGAAAGTTTATAAAGAATTTTAGTGTTGTTTGTAATGCTATGACTAAGACAATGAGAGGAGATAAAAGGGAATTTAAGTGGACACATTGAACTGATAAGAGTTTTGAAACTTTGAACTAAAAGGCTATTGAATTACCTATATTGGCTTTGCCTGATTTTAATAAGGTGTTTCAAATTGAATGTGATGCAAGTGGTAGTATAATATGAGCTGTCTAATGTCAAGAAACTAAACCTATTGCTTTATTTAGTGAGAAGTTGAATGATGCTAAAAGAAAGTATTTTGTGCATGATCAATAATTTCATGCTATTTTTCAAGCATTGAAGAAGTGGAGACATTATTTCATTCCTAAAGAGTTTTTTTTGTGTACTGATCATAAAGCTTTACAATACTTGGGAATTCAACATAAATTGAATCAGTGACATATGAAGTGGGTTCAGTACTTGCAAAGTTTCACATTTGTTATCAAGCATAAGAGTGGAGTTACTAATAGAGTTGTTGATGCATTGAGTAGAAGACATTCTTTATTGACTGAAATGAAGGTTGAAGTTCTTGGGTTTGATGAAATGAAAGAGTCGTATGATGTTGATCCTAATTTTTCTAAGGCATGAACAAAATGTAGAGCACCAAATCTAATAGATCACATCAGTAAATATGATGAAAATTTCATTCAAGAAGGTATGTTGTTCAAAGGTATTCATTTGTGCACTCCTAAAATCTCTATGAGGTTGAATTTGATTAAGGAAAATCATAGTTGTGGATTGGCTGGACATTTTGGAATTGATAAGACATTGAGTTTGTTGAAAGAGAAGTATTATTGGCCATAGATGTATAATGAAATTCATAAATTTGTGAAGAGTTATGGAGTTTTTCAAGTTTCCAAAGGAGTAAGTCAGAATACTAGATTGTATACACTTATTCATATTACTAAGAAACCTTGGAGTGACATTAGTATGGATTTTGTTCTTGGATTGCCTAAAACACAAAAGGGGTATGATTCTATACTTGTTATTGTGGATAGATTTTCTAAAATGACTCATTTTATACCATGTAAGAAGAGATCAGATGCTAAGCATGTTGTTGAAATTTTCTTCAAAGAGATTGTTAGATTGCATGGATTACCAAGAAGCATTATTTTTGATAGAGACAGTAAGTTTTTTGGTTAGTTTTGGAGAACATTGTGGAAGAAGATGGGTGTTGAGTTGAAGTTTAGTTCTACATTCCATCCACAAACTGATGGATAGACAGAGATTGTGAATAGAAGCTTGGGTAATTTTCTCAGATGCTTAGTTGGAGATGAAACACATAATTGGGAGATGGTACTAGCACAAGCTAAGTTTGCATATAATAATTCAGTGAATAGAAGTACAAGAAAGACTCATTTTGAGATTGTTACTAGAATGAAGCCTAAAGGAGTATTAGATTTAAGAGATATTGTTGGTGAAGAAAAGAGAAGTGCTACAAGAGAAGAATTTGTTGATTTTATGGAGTCTTTGCATAAGGAAGTGAAGCTAAAATTGAAACAAAGTAAACAGAAGTACAAGGAGAATGCTAATAAGTTTAGAAGACATCATATTTTTGAAGTTGGTGATGAGGTCATGGTTCATTTGAAGAAAAGAATATTTTCGATTGGAACATATAGTAAGTTGAACCTGAAGAAGTTTGGACCTTGTAAGATCTTGAAGAAGTTTGACAGTGGAAATGCTTATGAAGTTGACTTACCTGATGACATGGATATATCCCCTATATTCAATGTTGCTGATCTATATAAGTATCATGAGTTAGATGATGAATTTTTTGTACTTGATGATTATCCTAAGAAGCATATTGAAGAGGTTGAAAAGATATTAGATCAGAGATTTGGTAAAAGTACAAGAGGAAAATATTACTATGAATATTTGGTGAAGTCAAAAAATAGACTAGTTGAAGATGCTACATGGATTTCTCAACTTGAGTTGGATTTAGCTTAGGTTGTGACATCTCAATGATTCAAGGGAATCATTCCTTTCTACCCTAGTTGTCTAATGCAAGAGAATCTTGGGTTGACATGTTATCTTGCTCATTTGTTTTCATTTTGGTAGCTGTTGTTGAGTTTTGGTCATTGTTGAGTTGCATCAACTGTCGAGTGCTAGTAATTTTGAAGTTTAAGTTGAGATCAAGTTATCCCATGTCATGTTAACACTCAGGTTCACATGTTATCCCATCTTGCACTATAGTGTGTGTCAAGTTCCACAGTGTGTTCCAAGCTCTTCTTTATGTGTCGAGTTACCTAGTGTATGTCGAGTGACTCTTCATGTGTTGAGTTGTCCTATTGATGCTAAGGATTAGTATTTTGAACATGATTTTTGAATTTTCAGTGTGAGCTAACTTGTGGGATTTATTTTATTCATGACATTTATGCTAAGATCTTGTCTTGGGATTTTCCCTGACCATTTTTGGGTTGGCCTTTCTATTATGTAATGTTCTAGAATGATATATAGGCCATTGTGGAAAGTATAAATAGAGTGTTTAGGCTTAGAGCTAGGGATATTAGAGATGATTCAAGATCAAAACTAGAAAGTGAAAATTTTAAGATAGATCTTTGATCCTGAATGTATTTTTTACTTGGTTGTAACCCAGAAGGCCTTACAACTAGGCATGTATGCTAATATTTTTTATGAATCAATAAAGTGTATTTCTCTCTCTCTCTCTCTCTCTCTCTCTCTATCTCTCTCTCTCTCTCTCTCTCTCTCTCTCTCTCTCTCTGGTGTTGTCCTCTTTATGTGTTTGCTTCCATTATGTTTACTCTGCAAGGTTGGTTTGGATTGTTGGAGCTAAAAAGATACGTTTGATCAAGAAGGATCAAGCATACAAGCCAGAATTGATATCTATAATTAGCAATTTAGTTGCATCAGAAATTAGGTCATCTTATTGTTTGATAGAGTTAGCTTAGCAACTATTTGTAAATCTTCTAAAGGTTGCATTTCTATTGAATTGTCAAAAGACCTCTAACAAGGCCACTCCTAATAGGGTGATTAAATACTATAATAGGATAACACTTAACAATGTGTTTTGTAACCCTTAATAGGGTTAGATCCTAACATGGCTCACTTTAGAAGAGTGAAAATTAGTAACTAGTTGCAATTGGAGGTTTTAAAAAAAATGAGTTTCCACATTAAATCTTGGTGTCAAATGTGTTCATGATATTTCTCTTATGTGTTTGAAGCTAAGTTAAAATAATATTAATCATAGTTAACATCTTAATATTTTCATGTTAAGAATTTGTCAAGCTATTTCAATGTTTACCAAGTTACAACATTTTTCTGTGTGTTTGTCGAGCATCAACAAAGTTCAATTTTCACAAAGTTGTTTTGTACGAACATCTAATGGATCTTGGATTTATTTTAGTAGTGACTAATTCACCACTCCCCTCTTAGTTACTCCTCTTCTATTTCCAACACTTCCATGACATGATCCACAAATACATGGATGATTATTTTGGTGACACTTTGGAAAAATCTAAACAACAAGGCACTCACCTATCATACTTGAGTGTTATATTGGACCATATGAAACAATTCCAACTTAGGTTAAATCCAAAGAAATGTTCTTTCCGCATCACATAAAGAAATTTTATAGGGTATATCATCTTAGTTAAGGGCATAGAGGTAGACCCTATAAAGGCTCAAGTTATCATGGGCATGCCACCTCCTCAAAATATTAGTCAACTGAAGAGTCTACAAGGATGCCTTATATCAATCTAGGGGTCCATCTTTCAACTGGATGATAGGTCACAATCCTTCAATGAGAATATAAATAACGGTGTTTCTTGTACATGAAATGAAGAATGTGAGAAGATCTTGACTCAAATCATTGAAAATATTGCTAAACCTCCTATTCTCATGCCTCTGATTCAAGAGAAATCTTTGATCCTCTGTATCTTAGTGTCATGCCCAAAAATTTATTATAAAAAATACGACAACAAATTTTTTTTTGAAAGATAACTTAAGACAACAAATATGGCATTTTGCATAGCCAATGAGGTTATTGCATGGTTAGGAGTTTAGAATACCTAACTATTATGCTTACAAGGTCAAAACATACTTCCAAATACCTAACTGAGGTGACTCTCACTATTTTGATTGAAGGTTCATCTCAACTAAAAATTGGAAGATAAGGGAGTAGTTTTGTGATACAACATCATTAACTAGTTGAAAGGAAAGTAAACTCCTTGAAGCTCTTGATTTTAGTATATATTAAGGTTTACTAGTTCTCATGTCATGGCATTCAATTGGATATGACTATAAACTCTACATCTAGGGTAGGACCATATGTTAAAGGGTACATAAATTAGATAGAGAATTATTTCTTCATTGTTACCAATTTTATTGGTTTAACTAAGGTAACTTACCTTCTAATAATTCACTATGTAATGGATCTAATTACTAACTTTTCTATCTTCTAGTAATCACATTTACTAAGGGCTTACACTATTCATTTCTATCTTACATATTCATATTCACATCTATTATGAGACTACTTGTTCCTACTTACCTTCCCATATAGATCATTAGCTAACTAATGTATCTAATAAAAACTATAATAATTCCCTATTCCCATGTAATTCTACTTCCCAAGCAACATGTTTCAAGGTCCATCTACACATGGGACATCTGACATGAGTCAATTATGAGCGGTGCTTTTTAAGCGCACGACAAGAAAAAGGTTATTGGGGAGGTGGGGACCACTCCCCCATCCCATGTACTTTTCTTCTCAAGTGCCCCTCTTTGCTAGTGAAACTTAAAAACATCTCTTATTTCATAGTGGATATCCTTAGGGAAATGGGTAAGATCTCATTTTCTATTTATACGTTTATAAATTTTGTAATAGGGATGTGCATGTCCTCTCCAAAGTGGCATGTGCCTCCTTTTGGGAAAATCTCTAGAAATAGTCTTAAATATTTTAAATGATATTTTTTTTGTTAGAAGTAATATATACTAGGTTTATGCATCTTGGGTTTAAAAGTTAGAGATCCTAGCGAATATTAGCTAGGACCATTTTATTGGTCTATAATAGGGAGGGGAATTATTTCCCACTTACCATACAAAATCCAAAGACTTAATAAGCATATAGAAGATTATTTCCTCATGGGAACTATCCATTTGATTCATCATCTATTTCAACTATGATGTTATGAGTCTTATTTTGATAGTTTTTCTACATTCCCATACACATGTCAAGGAATGATTCTATTAAAACTACTTATCTTAATAATTTTAAGCACAAGCACTTTTAATTGAACAAGATAAAATGTGAAGTAAGTAGATTTTTCCTTCTTATCTATCATTAAGAGAACTTAAAATGATACTTCTTTTGGAATAATGCAAATGAAACTTCTTTATATGAACCATCTTTTGAGATTCAGTTTATTATATTGATTCATTAATCCAAATGAGTGCAGCTCCACATTTACAATTTTATTGTGAATGTCAAAACATTAGATGAATTTTGAAAATGAATCTCTTTCATATTCAACAATGATTGTCATACTACTAAAATCCTTTCATTTCATTACATCTAAATACATGACATTGAACCTTACAATGCTAATACATATGGTAATATCTAAAATATCTTAATTTTCTTCATGGAACCATTCTTCACACAAATATACATAATATGAAGATCTTCTTTTACAACAAAATACAAAGCACAACAATGGACATTTTTTCTTTACAAATATATTACACCAAAGAAATGAAGAATGTTTCATCCTTTCAACCACATTACATGAAGGATAACACTTTTTCTTTAGCAATACAAGGGATTAAACCTAGCTCCTTCTTGGTTCCAAGAGCACAAAACTTGCAAAATATTCCAATGAAAAACTATGGAGGCTCACCTCCCAGCCTAGGCTTCTATGAAGCCACCCACCAAGCTTGAGGAGACAATACATTTACAATCCCTCCAAGGTTTAACAAAATGATTCACCATTAGAATCATGAAACAATAGGTGAAGGTGGGCTCTTCAAAGATGATATTTACATGTCAATAAAAATCACATATATTGAATTTCACCATGCAACTAAAAGGCTTGCACCATAAATGCTTCCTTTAGAATTTCCACTTATCACCCCCAAATCATAATATCAAGACATTGGCTTCAATGGAGCCCATACCTTTCAACTCTTCCTTCTCTCCAAGAGAAGAAGCTTTCAACTACATTGGTTAGCCCAAATAACCCATTCACCCAAGGCTTCTCTTCCCTCCCAAGGATGAGTGGAGAATTCACACCCAATAAAATTCAATATACAAATAAATAAAAATTCCAAGAGAAATTGATCACAATAATAACACATAACAATCCACTCAACATCATAGACATTACATGTTTCCACCACTATATGAAAAATAAATCAACACAATTAAGCAAGTTCAATAAGGCCATGGAATGGGTACAATCCTTGATCCAAGCTAAAGGAAAATGATAGTTGATGAAGAGCTCCCTTCTCCTTCATATTTCTCCTTCAAAAACCCTAGTTGTCTCTAAACTTGGAGAGTGGGTGAACACCATACTAGTTTGTCCAAGTCCACTAAAAAGGCTCTTCCACTATCTCATTTTGGCAAAACATCAAGTCACTATCTCTTAAAAACTTGTCCCTACCAAAATTGTTGTTTTGACCAAGTGGAACAATGGGAATAAAACCATGAGATAACTTCAATTTTGAATTTTTTGGGGAATGCATTGTTTAATAGGTCTCTAAGTTAGCTAAGCACTAAAATGGTTAAGTTTATGTACATAACAATGAAATGTCCCTAATGTACTCATGAATTTAAATTTACTGCACGAATGCAAACTCGCATTTATAAAACAACCACATCACAACAAGGCTTTGAATCTTCCAAATATTCTCCCATGCTATTGTATATCCACATAAGTTTGGACCTTGTTTCCTCGATTAATTTCCATTATTCAATTTTCTACACACTAAACTCAAGCATCAGTAGTCCAATGAAAACTCATATAAAAATACATGTATATAGGTGCAGGAAAAAATTAATATTGCTTAATTCACATCAGCATATTCATTTATCATAATTAACTTTCCTTTTCTAGTTATTCCCATAATAAGCATTCAAAATATTAAAATATCACAAATCTGCATATCAACATTACTCTCTAAATAACATGATCAAATTAACATTCTAAATTTTATCATAATCCATTTTCCATTCATAGTAATGAAATATTGAATCTATAACTATTAAATCATCAAAGAATATAAAATGGGTCCTAGCACATAACATAGGTGAAATTTTCCAAACTGTGAACATCATCACTAGTATCTTTTTAACTTGATTAAATATAGTGACATTACTAATAGTATATTATTATCATTATGAGATAACACATCATGTATATCTTCTTAAAATAATTTATGTCTAATAATCAATATGCTTTCATAATCATGTCAGAATAGGTTCAAAATTAATCATCAGATAAAACTATTACATTTTATTAATCAATATAATCTATCCTAATGAAACATCAACATATCAATTAGGTTCTAATGCACAAAATAAGTGTGGATAATCAAAATGAAGATTTTAAAATACATAGCCATATAGTCTCAAAAGTGTATCAAAACATCAAGTCAGAAGTATTAGAATATAATATATCATCTATGCTATGATGGCAGGGTAAGGCCTGACATCTCATGTACATTGCATTTATTAAGGTTTCCCTTTTTTTTTTTATTAACAACCTAACTTTGTTCTTCTTCATTTGTACCAATAATCAAATAACTCTTTACCTTGCCAAAGTCTAAGTGATAAAGTGTCCATGTAATGTTCCTATTATATTTTTATGCCCTTACTTAAGGTCCTTAACATAGTGTCCATCTATAGCCCTAACTAGTTTAGGAAAAAAATCTACCTCTATGCTAATATAGGTTGAATAAATTGGACCATTCTCCATATTTAAGACATAGGAAGGATGGTGCCTTGAAGACCTTACCTAATAGCTTCATATCTTATAACAAGAAGGTTTTAATAGTGTTCTAATTTCCTAGTTGTTTCAAGGATCCTCCTTGGTATGGTAATTTCATAAGTCACCATACAATATACTTGCCAACATTACTCACAAGAAAATTCCTCATATAATACTTAAAACCAAAGATAAAAATAACCAATTTCAATGAAACAAACATAAGTGTTTCCACGATGGTAAACCCCAATCAAAACAAGGGATGTCTTTGAGGAAAAATGGAACCATAAAAACAAAATTTGGCCAAGTAGCACAATAATAACTTCACATTGTTCGAAAAAAATATAAATACAAGAAATTTGAAACAAAGAATCAAAAATAATTCTCATTGAATAACAATTCAATTTACAAGAATGATGCAATCGTATTGAGGTCTCCTAATGGAATGTAATGCCCTACCCAGAGATTCTTTGAACAAGGATTCAATTCAAGCCAAGGAAATTTTTTCATTTTTTACAGTATGAATGTACATGACAACATCATATAGGGATCACAAACATCACAATGAGAGACTTCACCAACAATCCCAACAACCAACAGATCTCCAAATGCCACTACCTACTAACATGACCAACTGAAGAAGGAAAACCAAAGATGACATCAAAACACAAAATCTCTCACCTATCAAAGCATGGACAATTAAGTAAACCCAAAGGGTACTCAAAACACCAAATTGCATTCCTTGAAAACTAGTGGATATGCCCCCTATTTTTTCTATAAGGAAACACAACTGATAGATTTTCATGCAAAGATATACTCCTTTGTGTGAGGATGTACAAAAAGCCACATGAAGATTTACCTAATTGTGTGAGGATTTGCTTGGCCTAGTATCCAAAACACCCCAAACTAGTGTTGGGTTTTGTGCAAGGATGCACTATAAGTTGCATGAGGAAACCCAAAACACCACACGATCTTTTGCATTCTCGTGCAAGAAAGTGTAATTTCACACAAGGATACAAAATAGCAATCCCAAAAGCATAAAGATAAAAAGCTAGGAAATAAATTTCCTACATGTTAAGGAGTACCAAATTCACAATTGAGGCAAAGACACTTGAATGAAATAATTGAAAGATGAAAATTGCATCTAACCATCTAACATAGAAGTGAAGGGAAATAATTTAAATTAACATTGTGGTGTACAGAAGAAATATCACAATATACTAAAATAACAAACTAAGTGCACTGTTCCTCCCAACAATAATAGCATCATGAGACCTTAAAGGTCCCAGCCTTCCCTTGCATGTAGCATACCAAATTGCAAACTAGATAGTTAGATTTGTCTTATAAGGATGTCACTACTAAAAAATAATAACATCACAAGAATAAGAAATATAAGATGTTAAACCAAAAGCAATAGATACTCCAACTAAGAAAATACATCATCTAATCATACACTAAACATCATAATAAGGAAATGTGTCAAAAATAACATCATCTAAACATGATATACAAGCATTCTAATAAAAGCATAAATCACAAGAAAGCATACTCTAGAATCCAAAGTACCAAGTAAAAATATCCAACAATGGTCACACTAGGACAATAGACCATCTTTGTAGACCGGTCCCCAATAGTGGTATGTGTAGCTATGCCTCCCAACCACATGAAACCTATAGGTCCATTCCCATGGTGTTGATGGAGATAATGATCCAACCAAAAATACACATAAAGCACAACATCCATGGCTAACACTCACGCCAGATAGTATGATGATTGAAACCAAGATCAGATATAATGCATAAACTACAAGTTTTGGTTAGACACTCAATGGGCTGCTAAGTAGGGGCTGACATCATGGAGAGTCACTTGGCATCAACAAGACCAAGTTAGGATCATGTAGTTCAAATCCTCAATGGAAGGCTCTCATACACACATTTTATTATCTTAAGTTTTATTACCACCTATTATTTTCTTTAGTTATCACTTGATTAACAACTTCTTTTTCCAACCCTCTAGGCACAATGATCACCAGGTTATGAGATAGAAGCCCCCTCCATATGCTACCCCATCCTACCCATGCTCATCCAATGATGAGTGGCTATAGGCATGCATATTCCCAACCCAACCTCAATGATCATAACTCCTGGAAGTACCACAGAAGATTGGGCCTCACAAATCACCCAACAAATGCACACATACATACTCATGTGTGGTGTACCACCACCATGAAGATAATAAAACAAGGACTAGATGCAAACATAAGAAAAATATCACTCGACCAAAAAAATCTTGGGAGGATGGATTCTGCATGAATCCCAAGAACAATAAAACCAAACATCATGAAATCACTCAACTAGCCTCAATCCAAGAAGATGGATTCTACATGAATCTCAATGATGCAACAAGAAAAAACATCATGGACTTGCTCAACTAGCCTTAATTTAGGAGTATGGATTATACATGAATCCTAGTGTCCATGAAATAATAACAAGGGTCCAAAAGAAACAACAACACTAGGTATAAAATAACTCAACCAGATAGAAAGTTAGTAGTATGGATGCAGCATTCATCCCAATGCAAATATAAAAGTGCAACAATGGTTTGACTGACATCCTATGACTGATCCAAGTCTAGGACTAACATCATGCCAAGAAAACTCAAGAAAATTGGGTGGCACATGAACTAAGGCAAAAAACCTCAAAACTCAAAAACTTCAAAATTAAAACCCATTTGGTCTTTGGGCACATAAGTCACAAAAATTTAGTAAAAATTGGGTTCAAAGACCGTATGAAAAAATAGCTAGCATAATAGTACAAAACCCCAAACCCTCATCCCAAAAAATAGGGAAAATATTCATACCTGACCAACTAGGCAAAACCAACAAACAAAAAATGGAGGGGAACACTAGTTCTTAGCCTCTTAACAAATGGCTACAAAAAATAGAAGTAGAAATAGAGCCAAAACAATAAAATGGGAGAGCCCTACCTCATAGCCAAAAGAGAAAAATGGGAATCTAAACCATAAAATAATAATCCCATAGAAGTAGCCAAAAATTGTTTCAATTCAAGGTCTCCCCAAGTTGGATCCAACAAGATTGATCTCGCAACAATCGCATGCCTGTAGCTCCGACAATGAACAAAACAACAATTCCTAATTTTGGGTTTTACTCTCAAACTTTCTAATTCAAAAGTGAGAAGTGGGGAATTAAATTCCTCTTTCAATACCTATTCACTTTTTGAGTGAATAATTGATTAGGGCAAATAACCAACCAACCTAGTTAAAGCCCGAATTGATACAAATGAAAATAGGTTATTCCTAGTAATAGGATTTCATCTATGGAAAAGCTGCCAAAAATTAAATTCAATAAAATTAAAAACCCAAAATCGCATAAATTTACTTAAAATCTTTTATGACAATATGAAACTCTAAATACACAGACACACTTACTAGTCTAATCACATAATGCAAATGAGTCTAGATTTATCAAATCACTAGAATGTTTAATTAAATAAGATACATCAACCAAATAGGAATGACATTGGTAAAATATGAATAGTTAAATCACTAACTCCATGTGCCATTACCAAGGATATAAATCATGCACACTAAAACACATGATCAAGTGCAATTGCATATAATAACATAGACAAAGCAATAAATGTGTAAAATGCCTAATTTAACCATTTATTTAATTATACAAAAATAATCCATTCACATCACTTACATTCACATATAGCATAATGAAGCAAGAATGAAGTAAATAACCATAGCATTAAATCTATCACATCACATAATCAAAGATATATCCAAATATCAGATAACCAAATATCATCATAAAGCATACTGTCATCTCAAAATAGCATCATCATGCAATTATGATCAACTAAACAACATAGTAGTCTAATATCTATGATACTAAAATCAAAGTATCACATTTGACCCTCAGGTCATCTCAAACATAAAACATAACATGAATAACAAGTATCTCTTAGACCAAAATATAACAAGGTAAATATCCAAAGCACATAATGAATGAATCCAACATGGAAAATTCATTTCTTATTATTTAAACATTTAATAATGATTTTTTAAACAAAAAGAAAAGGCACTAAAAACATATAAGAGAACACAATCATGTACATGACTAACTATTGCTACAGGAACCTAGTTTAGTATGGTAGGTAATAGTACACATTGTAATCTATGCACATATCTTAGGGTAATGACAAAACAACATCATGATACCACATCGATCCTAGTAACTATTGGTACAAACCTCAATGAACCATAAATCACATCATAATCTCATAAATCAGCCATAAGCATAATCAAAGCAATTGATACAATAACATATATCCAATCACCTCAAGGGTGTAGATCACTCATGGTCCCAATCATGATCCCTTCTCAAGGAGAGATCAACAAGGTTGCATCCATCAAGATGACTTACAAAAATCAAATGGGATAGGCACTACATGGAAGAAGAGCAAATATTGTTTTATAGAAACTATTGGTTTAGGAAGAAAACTTCTTATCTCCGTGTTGATTGATAGAGGAATAAATAGGATAAACTAGATACTGAGGGGTGGGCTAAATTAGAATCTTAAACACTTTTTACTTTTCATGAATTTATTCACATCTATCAATAACTTGTGCATGTAAAACTAGTAATGTAAATGTGTTTTAGTATCTAGATCTAATCAATCACATGCATTAAAGTAAAAACACATAACATAGTATTTGTTCCCTAGAAACTCACCAAGGTGAAGGTAAAATTAGGGTGGGGATGACACACACAAATCTTCACTATTGAAATAATAAAGTTAACCAGTTAAGGTTACAATGTTTGACCATAAAACATGATATACCCAGTAAGGGGTTTGCCCCATTAAAATATTAAGAGACTATTAGCTCTCACCTTGTTAGAGGATTTAACACTTACAACAAAGTAAGCACTCTATTAGGATATTTACAAAGAGCTGTTAAGACCACTCAATTAAGAGATTTACCTTTATTCAAGTCTGTTAAATTGATTTAGCACCTAACTCTTAGTTTTCTCTATAAGCTAATTTTGAGCCTCCTTCTTGCTAACTGGTCCTCTCCTCTAATCTGATATGCTTGTCTTTCTGTTTCACTTCACTACAATAACTAGGTCACTCAATCTGTTAGATGATAACATAACCCTTCAATGACATCTAAATTGATTTCAATCCTTTTCTATCAATAGCTTCATGTTCGCACATAAACTCTTTTTCTCCTCTCCTTGCATGTGATCTAGGTTAAGATCATCACTATATAAAGAGTTTCATGAATAGTTTTCTAGATGGTTACATGTTTTTCCTCCCCATCCTAATTATCAAACACACAACATAGGGATCTATGATCCACAACATGTAAATATTTTGTAATAACCCTTGAAACTATTAAATGTTCTATAACAACCTTTTGAAAAATTAAATATCCCTTCCAAGTCGGCCTGATAAATATTTTTCCTATAACTTTGTTCCATTCCTAACTTTCTTGTAAAATCTATGTAGCTCAACCTTTACTATTTCTTGATGCTTGGAATTTTTGTTGCTTAGCCTTTATTATGCTTGATATACACTAAGTATCTCAATACTTGTATTCTTAAAAATTGCCCAGTTACTGATATGCTTGGCTTGAATATAAAAATACTTTGTGACACAACAAACTTACTTGGATCCTATAGAGCTAGATACATACATACTTATATACATGAATAAGACTATATAGAGTAGCTTGGTTGTAGTGTTGACCATCTAACTCTGCCTTGTAAATGACTACATGGTTGCCATTAATCAACAAAAATGGTTAAATATTCCAATACTCAAATGTCTTTGAGTGCTCCAACCATATATCATGGCTCAATTAGCTACACCAATTTATGTTACACAAAGTTACATTGTTTCATAAGTTGAAATGTAATGGGTTAGGCTCCTAGTATTGAAACCTAGCTCTGATACCATAATGGCATGCCCAAAAATTTAAAGGGAAAAAACATGACTACATTTTTTTTTTTAAAGATAACTTAAGACAACAAATATGAAACTGCACATAGTCAATAAGGTTATTGCATGGTTAGGAGTTTAGAATACCTAATTGTTATACTGATGAGGTTGGAACATATATCTAACTACCTAACCAAGGTGACACTCACTAGGTTGGTTGAAGGTTCATCTCAACTTGACATTGGAAAATAAGGGAGTAGTTGTTTGATACAACATCATTAATTATTTGAAAGGAAAATCAACTCCTTTAAGCTCTTGGTGTTAGCATATATTAGGGTTTACTAGTTGTCATGTCATGGCATTCAACTAGGTATGAATGTGAACTCTGCATCTATAGTAGGGCTATATTAACAGGTACATAAATTAGATAGAAAATTATTTCTTTGCTATTACCATTTTTTTTGGTTTATCTAAGGTAACTTACCTTCTCATGATTCACTATTTAATGGATCTAATTACTAACTTTTCTATCTCTTAGTAATCACATTTACTAAGGACTTACACTATTTATTTCTATCTTACATTTCCATTTTCATGTCTATTATGAGAGTACATTTTCCTACTTACCTAATATGAACTATAATAATTCCCCATTCTCGTGTAATTCTACTTCCCAAGCACCATGTTTCAAGGACCATCTTCACATAGGAGATCTAATGTGATTTGGGGATGGGTGGGACTTTCTAAGAACATGACAAGTGAAAAAGGTTGTTGGGGAGGTGGGGACCACTCCCCTTCCCATCTACTTTTCCTCTCAAGCACCTATCTTTGCTAGTGAAATTAAAACATGCCTCTTATTGCATAGTCAATATCCTTAGGGAAGTGGGTAAGATCTCTCTCTTTTAAATAGTTTTATAAATGTTGTAATAGGGACATGCATGTCCTCTCCCAATTTTCATGTGCCCCTTTTTGGGGAAGTCTATATAAATAATCTTAAATATTTTAAGTGATATTATTTATTTTTTATTAGAGATAATATATACTAGGTCTATGCATCTTGGTGTTAGAAGTCAAAGATCCTATGGAATATTCCCTAGGATTATTTTATTAATTTATAATAGGGAGGGGGATTATTTTCTACTTCCCATACAAAATCCAAAGACTTAATAAGCATATACAAGCTTATTTCATCATGGGAATTATCCATTTAATTCATCATCTATTTCAACTATGATGTTATGAGTCTTCTTTTTTATAGTTGCTCTACATTTCCATACACATGCCAAGGAATGATTCTATTAAAACTTCTTATACTAATAAATTTAAACACAAGTACTTTTAATTGAACAATATCAAATGTGAAGTAAGTAGATTCTTTCTTCTTATCTATCACTAAGAGAACTTAAACTAATACTTCTTATTGAATAATGCAAATGAAACTTCTTTATATGAACCATCTTTTGAGATACATTTTATTATAATGATTCATTAATTCAAATGAGTGTGGATCCACATTTCAAATTTATTTTGAGTGCCAAAACATTAGATTAATTTTTGAAAATAAATCTCTTTCACATTCAACAATGACTAGCATACTACTAAAATCTGTTCATTTCATTACATCTAAATACCTGACACTGAATCTCACAACACAAATACATATGGTAATATCTAAAATATCTTCATTTTTTTCATGGAATAATTCTTACCAAAAATATGCATAATATGAAAATATTCTTTTACAACACAATACAAAGGACAACAATGGACATTTTGTCTTTACAAATATATGACACCAAAGACATGAAGGAGATTTCATTCTTTCAACCACATTACACAAAGGTACAACCCTTTTGCTTTAGCAATACAAGGGATTAGCCCTAGCTCCTTCTTGGATCCAAGAGCACAAAACCTAAAAAATATTCAAATCAAGAACCATGGAGGCTCACCTCCTTGTTAGTGTAAATAATTATTATTTATGCTTTACTTAAGTTTACTTAGGATAAATGCATTATTTAATTATTTCTAGGTTAGACACTTAGGAGTTTGCATACTTATGAGTTTTCATGTTGACAACACTGGAGTAAGCAACTCTAATTAAGCACATGGTGTCTACAACATAATTTTACATACTAAACCTTTGTAGGCTTATCCTCTCATCATCATACTAACTCCTATGCTTAATGGAAGATAATTAACCTCTTGTGGACATGTGCTTGGTTGTAAGACTTATCAGTGTGCTAACTCCTAGTCAATCTAGAGGCCTTTATATACAGGCACTCCTAGTGTACTTTTATCCAATATCTAATATCTAAGAACATTATTCAATCTCATATCATTATTCTAATCATACTATATTGGTCTATTTTGTGCTAGTTATTGTGCTTCTTAGTCTTGGATGAATTTTTCCCTAAGGAAAATTCTTACATGGTATCAGAGCCATAGAGGCATCATTTCATAGCCATTGAAGACCATTCTTGCTTCACCTCTTTAAGGACACCTCAATCTAGATCTAGAGTATTTGTAGTCATTGGGAGTGTCTAAAGCCAAAGCAGACCTTACCATTGCATCTGGAAGATTTATCCAGTGAATTTTGATATAAATTTACCTACCTTAGGCAATAGTTAAATTTGAGGCATAATTTTTTTGCAAATTGGCATCTGAAGGCCTGATTTGCAAATTTGGTATGATCATTTCAGATCTCTAAACTTAATTTTTAGATCTAAATATTTTATTATTTTAGTCTTTGCAATTTCTTTGCATTATTTTTTGAATCTATGTATTTTGTTTGAAATTTTTTTGGCCATCAGGCCTATAGAGGATAGAATTTTTGCAGGTGAAGGTTGGAGCTTACTGGTGCTAATCAAATATTAGCATCATATTTAAAAAGGTCAAAAAAACCCCAAATCAACTTTGTTTCTCCAAAATCAAACTTATGAGGTGAAATCTAGAGTCAATTGATTTTTGAAGGCATGACAATAGCGATTCAAGAAAAATAAAAACAGAGGTGATTTTCAAACAAAGATATTTCCCTCATACAGACTACTTTTTACAAGCATTTTTTTTTGTTTTAGGGTAGAATTTCATGATCTACACATTGGTGTGGGATGTTTGAGCTCTCTGTTCCTGAATTTCTCTGCAAGTTGTAAATCCTAACTTTTGCAACCTTAAATGCTTAGTATGGGCTCATCTAGACACATAATCTAGTTCTATTTTTTTTTAAAGTGCTTTATTTGTTGTCTACTTTCCAAATTTGAAATTAGATTATAGACTTGTGTGGATAGAAATATCACTTTTAGAAATAGGTCCTTTCTTTGTGTTGTATTATTTCAAAATTATTATATTTCTGAGCTACATTGTAAAGTTCTAGATTTGAACTATAAAAGGAGATTGTAAACATAAAATCAGAAGTCCACTAAGGTCAAATTTGAAAAAGTGGCCCATTTTAATCGCACTACCTATAAAGTTCCAAATCATGCATAAGGGGGAGGGGGGTGGGGTGGTTGATTGATTATTTTTGCATTTTGGGGGGTGCATACATTCATTGATCTCATGGAGGTTTGTTTCATATGTTGGGGTGGTCTTAAACCAAAGTTGACAAAGAGGAATTATGAACAATGGAGTCCCTTAATCATTGATCATCTAAGAAGAGAGCATAAGGAAGTATTTCCTTATTTATGTTTAAACAAATTGATCTCTTCCTTTCAACAGACACCTATTGCAAGACTTTTGGACATCATTTATTTTAATGTCACTCATTCTTTCTTTAAAGTCATTGATAAGTACAATTATCCTTTTGATATTTGGATAGGTCATTGGGGAGCATATGGAGATCCAAATATTCCTCCCTTTCCAAAAGGCATTGTATCTTTAGTCACTTTAGTTATGGTAACTCCAACTCCAGATGAGATTACACATTCTAATCCTCTTGTTGATTCTACTAATCTAGTTCCAGCCTCAAATACTATTGATTTAGTGTAGCAAGTATTACCATGTCTTCCTAATTCAGCTTTGCAAGATTACTTCCTTCTAGATATTGTGGGGTTTTTTGTGGTGTCTCACATTGAAGATGTGGGAGACATCATCGATGACATCAATCTTCTCTTTGTTGAGGATACTTCTTCACTCATTGCAAGGGCACACTTTAACTCTCAACCACTTGACCATTCTGACATGATTGTTGCTTCTTTATAGTAGTTGGAGGAGGACTCTTTCACTTATGAGGAGACATATTAGTCTATGGAGATTGTATTCTAGTTTCTGTAGACATCCTATTTTCTGAGGATTCTTCCTACCAGTTGAGGAGCATTCTCTACCACACCTATGGCACCATTTCTTCCTAAAAGGAGGACCATCATTTAGCTTTCATGGTGCAGCTTCTTTAGTCATCAAGAAGCTTCTCTCATAGGGGTGCCTACATTATTGAGGGGAGGCAACATTGCTTCTCTTCCTAAATTATCCTATCTAGATGCTTCATCATCTTTGGAGTTTGATTCAGTTTTATTCATGGACATGTTACCTTTCTTGCCATAGTATTTTGGGCTTCCACTAGATTGGTTCTTGGCATCTTCATTCATTAATGACTTTTTGAAATTTGAGCAAACTTCAGAGGTAGCATCCACTACATACTACATCTGGATCCCTCTTCCATCTTCCTATCCATAGTGGGAAGCATACTTGCACCTATACTTGGTGTATCTTCTTCCTCAAGGGAAGAATGTTGTTTGTTGGCATTGTATTTTCTTCTATCTTCAAGCATTAATCATTTGTAGATCCTTCACTAAGGGGGGGATTTCATCAAGGGATTCTCTATTGTATATGCAAGATATATGTCACAATGGGGGAGTGTTTTTTACTACATCCATTCATGCATCTTTGTTTCTTGTACTTTTCTCTCTTCTTGGGGGAGGGATTTTCCATGAGGTTTTCCCTCTTTCCCCATTTGTAGAGAGATTTCATTGCATTGTGTGTTCAACATTGCATTTGTACATGGGTACCTAACATGGCCTACTAGTTGGGACCTATTATGCATTTCATCATAGCTTTTGTGAACTTAAGGGAATTTCCTTAAGTTTCACTCAAGGGGGATGTTAGTGTAAATAATTATTATTTACACTTTACTTAAGTTTACTTAGGATAAATGCATTATTTTATTATTTCTTATGTTAGAAACTTAGGAGTTTGTGTACTCATTTGAGTTTTCATGTTGATAACACTGGAGTAATAAACTCTAATTAAGCACATGGTTTCTACAATACTGGAGTTTGCATAATTAACTAAATTGTCATGTTGACAACATAGTTATTTGCACACTTAATTTAGCACATGGTGTCTGCAACATAATTTTATGTGCTATACCTTTGTAGGCTTATCCTCCCATCATCACACTAACTCCTATGCTTAATGGAGGGTAATCCACCTTTGATGGACATGTTCTTGGTTGTAAGACTTATCAGTGTGCTGACTTCTAGTCAGTCTAGAGGCCTTTATATACAAGAACTCCTAGTGTACTTTCATCCAATATCTGAGAACATTATTCATTCTCATATCATTATTTTGATCATAATATATTGGTCTATTTTGTGCTAGTTATTGTGATTCTTGGTCTTGGGTGAATTTTTCCCTAAGGAAAATTCTTATACTCCCATCCTAGCCTTCTATGAAGCCACCCACTAAGCTTGGGGAGACAAGACTCAAATGGGGTTACACTCAAACATTTCACAATGCATGCAACACAATATCACAATACATTTGCAATCCCTCCAAGGTTTAACATAATGATTCACCATTAGAATCATGAAACAATGGGTGAAGGTGGGCTCTTCAAAGAGGATATTTCCATGTCAATACAAATTGCATATATTTAATTCCACCATGCCTCTACAAGGCTTGCACCATAAATTCTTCCTACACAATTTCCACTTATCACCCCCAAAGTATAATATCAAGGCATCAGCTTCAATGGAGCCCATACTCCATGAACTCTCCCTTCTCTCCAAGGGAAGAGACTCACAACTAAATTTTTGAGCCCAACTAACCCCTTCACCCAAGGCTTCTCTTCCCTCCCAAGGGTGAGTGAATCCTTTACACCCAATAACATTCAATACACAAAACGAAGAAAATTTCCAATAGAAATCCATCACAACAATAACACATAACAATCCACTCAACACCACACACATTACATGTTTCCACCACTATATGAAAAACAAATAAACACCATTAAGCAAGCTCAATGGAGGCCATGGCATGGGTACCAAGCTTGATCCAAGCTAAAGGAAAAGGATAGTTGATGAAGAGTTCCCTTCTACTCCGTCTTTCTCCTTCCAAAACCCTAGTTGTCTCTAAAATTAGAGAGTGGGTGAACACCTCACTAGTTTTCTTAAGTCCACATAAAAGGCTCTTCCATTATCTTGTTTTAGAAAAACATAAAGCTACTATCTCTTACAAACTTGTCCCTATGAAAAATGCTATATTGACTAAGTGGAAAGGTGGAGGTAAACTCATGGGATAACTCTAATTTTGATTTTTTTAGAGAATTTATTGTTTAAGGGGTCCCCTAATATAGCTAGGAAATAAAATGGTTAATTTTAGTCCCCTAACATGCTATACTATCATATGGTTTTCTTATTTTCAAAAAAATGACACTTTGGGACCACATTTTGACCCTCTAAAATCTTTGTCAAGTTTGAATTTGCAATCCACATGATGGTGACCCATCCTACCATTCTCTCTAGTTGGTTTACTTAGTCTTTTAAATAGAAATTAGTTAATTTTAAGTGACCTCATGACCAAAACCTTGGGTGAAATGTCATCAACACATGAACAATTGCAAGTGTCAAGTGACACATTACACATCACAATGACATGTCCCTAATTTACTCATGAATTTAAATTTACTACAAAAATGCAAACTCTTACAAAATAATGAAATCACAATGAGGATTTGAATCTTCCAAAGATTCATCTTGGCTATACTATATCCACATAAGTTTGGACCTTGTTTCCTTGATTAATTTCCATGGTTCAATTTCTTGCACACTATATTTGAGCATCAGTAGTCCAATGAAAACTCATATCAAAATACATGTATATATGTGCATGAAAAAATTAATATTGTCTAATTCACATCAATATATTCAATTATCATAATTAACTTTCATTTTCTAATCATTCACATATAAAATATTCAAACCATTAAAATATCACAAATATACATATCAACATTACTCTTTAAATAACATGATCAAATTAACATTTTGAATATCATCATAATCCATTTTCCATTCAAAGTAATGAAATACTAAAACAATATCTATTAAATCATCAAAGAATATAAAATGGGTCCTAGCACATAACATAGGTAAAAATCACCAAAATGTGAACATCATCACTAGTATCTTTATAATTTGATTAAATATAGTGAAATTACTAATAGTATCTCATTATCATTATGAGATAACACATCATAAGACGTATGTTCTTAAAATCAATTATGTCTAGTAATCAATATGCTTTCATAATCATATCAGCATAGGTTCAAAATTAATCATTGCATAAAACTATTACATTTTATTAATCAATATAATCAATCCTATTGAAACATCAGCATATCAATTAGGTCCTAGCACACAATATAAGTGTGCATTATGAAAATGCATATATGTTGTAGGAGCACCTTAATAATCAAACTCCCTAGGACTAGTTCTTTGTTTTGATTTCTAGTTGGATTTTTGGCATGTACTGACTCAAGAAAACTTAGGAGTGTGATTTTGGACCTTTCAAGGCCATCTCCTTTCTTGAGTTTTTCCTAGGTGAAGTTTCATTATAGGAGTCTTCTTTTGGTTGTTTATTGTTGCTTATGTAAGGGGTCATGGGTCTAGGGCCAAAAATCATGAGGAATATGTAGGTTTTAACCTATCATTATTTTGATTTCTAGTTGGATTTTTTGTAAGTAATGACTCTAGCAAAGTCAAGAGTGTGAGTTTGGACCTTTCAAGAACATCTCCTTATTTGAGTTGTTCCTAGGCGAAGTTTCATTCTAGGAGTTTTTGTTTTGGTTGTTTAGTGTTTCTTATGTTAGGGGTCATGGGTTTAGCACCAAAAATCATGAGGAAGATGTAAGTTTTAACCTATCTTGTCCTCCATGATTTTTTTACATATTTTTACATGGATTGGAGATCCTACATGTCATTTGGAACAAGAAAGGGCAAAGATGTCAATTGTGCCAAAAGTTGTCAAATAGGAAATAATGGAAAAAATCACACAAATTGTTGTCCTAAAGGATAAATCAGTCCTAGAAATCATTAATGGATTATAATGAATAGGTTTAGAAGTTCCCAAGTGAAGGAAAGAAAAGTTGCTAAAAGATGCAAAAAGTTGTGAAAGTTTCTTGACAACTTTTTGACAAGAAAGAGATTATTGGTCTTTCCAACTACCTACACCCTCTTGGGGAACTTATTAAACCATGAACTAAACTCATCCCAAGGGTTGGCAATTATAATCAGTAAATTTTTTCTAAGTGGATCCATGAATTACAATCTAGTTTTTAATAGTTTTAGAGTTTCTTGGTTTCTTGTACAGAATAGTGGATTGAAATACTCATTCTAGAGTTGTATCCTTTTTTTTCATGTTTTTATGATACTTTTCCAATTAGACTATAAGTATGTAAGTTTTTATTCAAGTATGTTTTGAAATTCATTTGTAAATACTCTATGTTGGTCTAGTTTTGACCATCTTTGCAAGAATGGCCCCCCCATGAGTTCCTAGTGTGAATTATTCATGGATCTAGGGGGCATGGGAGTAGAGATAATGTACATAGTTTTTAAGGCCCTAGAAATTTGGTTAAGAAATTCAAATTTAATGCCCTAGGTAAGTTATTGATACTTGGTTAGACAATCACAATATTGGTAGGAAGCTCCTAGGGTTTGAATCTGAAAGATACTTCAAAAAAAGAATAGTAGAAGGAGGACAGGTGAATGATGTCACTATATTCCAAAGGAGAAGGTCTCATAATAATTTTTGTTGAGGGAATGATCAGAACCTAGTTAGCCATGTCATCCTTATTATGAAACCCTTAATTATAGGCATAAAATTTTATTTCAGGTGTACAGATGGCTTGGAGACCTAAACCCCAAAAAATCCTCTAGGTTTTCCAAAAGGGTACTTGAATATTAAAAAATTTACCACATTGTTTAGAGAAGATTGGAGTTCCATTCCAAAAACTCAAGTAGGAGGGCTAATTCAATTAGGCCCAATTATTGCAAATTTGGACAATTTGATCAATAATTTAGTTTGATAGGATAGCTTGAACCAAGCATATGGTGAGTGCAAGAAACCAATACATTGGTGCAACTTGGTAGTAGAGAATCAGAGGATAAGATAGAGATCATCTAGAGATTACGGGACAAAAGGGAACCCTTAGAGGATAAGAGAAATCTTGAGAAAGCCCTTAAGAAATTAAGGGCTAAAGTAGCAAGCTACCTTGTCTTACATCAAGATATTAAAATACATAACAATATAGTCTCAATAGTGTATCAAAACATCAAGTCAAAAGTATCAGAATGTACATATATCATCTATACTCTAATGGTTCACTGAGGCTTCACATCCTCCCCCCTAGGCATGAACCTCCTCTTGGAGTTTAACAAAAAGGTGTGGGTACTAAAATCTCTCATCTATGGTGCATTTATCAAGGTTGTCCTATTCTTTTGTTCTTACTGACCTAGCTTTATTCTTCTTCATTTGTACCAATAATAAAACAACTCTTTACCTTGCCAAAGTCTAAGTGATAAATTGTTCATGGAATGTTCCTATTACCTACTTATGGCCTTACTTAAGGTCCTCAAAATAGTGTCAATCTATAGCCCTAACTAGTTTAGGAAACAATCTTCCTTTATGCTAATAGCGGTTCAAGAAATTGGACAATTCTCCCTATTTACAATATAGGAAGGATGGTGTCTTGGGGACCTTACCTAATAGCTTTGTATCTTATAACAAGAGGGCTTTAATAGTGTTCTAATTTCCTAGGTGGTTTGTCAAGGATCCTCCTTGACATGTCTGTTTCATAAGTCATTGTACAATATACTTACCAACATTATTCACAAGAAAATTCCTCATCAAATACTTAAAACCCAAGATAAAATAACCAATTTAAAGGAAACAAACACAAGTGTGGCCATGATGGTAAACCCCAATAAAAAAAGGCATGTCTTTGAGGAAAAATGGGACCGTAAAAAAAAATATAGATAGGTATCACAATAATAACTTCACATTGTTGGAAAAACACATAAATACAAGAAATTTGAAACAAAGAATCAATAATAATTCTCATTGAATAAATATTATCACTTTAAAAGAATGATGCGACCATATTGAGGCCTCCTGATGGAAGAAGAGGAAATTTTGTTTAATAAAACTTATTGGTTTATGAAGTGAACTTCCCATCTCATATGTCTCTCAGTGCTCCATCCATAGGTCATGGCTCAATCAAGTGCACCAATGTATGTTACACAAAGTTATAGTTTTTCATAAGTTGAAACATAATAGGTTAAGCTCCTAGTGTTGAAACTTGGCTCCAATACCAGAATGTCATGATCAAAAATTTACAAGCTAAAAACATGACTATAATTTTTTTTTGAAAGATAACTTAAGTCAACAAATATGGAATTGCACATAGACAAAGAGGTTATCACATGGTTAGGAGTTTAGAGCACCTAATTGTTATGGTTATAAGGTTGGAACATACTTCTAACTACCTAACCAAGGTGACACTCGCTATTTTGGTTGAAGGTTCATTTCAACTCGACATCGAAATATAAGGGGGTTCTTTTGTGATACAAAATTAGTAATTAGTTGAAAGGAAAGCCAACTCCTTTAAGCTCTTGATGTTAGTATATTAGGGTTTACTAGTTGTCATGTGATAGAATTCAACTAGGTATAAATGTGAACTTTGCATCTAGGGTGTGATTACATTAAAGGGTACATGATCACATAGAGAATTATTTCTACACTATTACCAATTTTGTTAGTTTAACTAAGGTAACTTACCTTCTCATGAATCATTATTTAATGGATCTAATTACTGATTTTTCTATATCCTAGTAACCACATTTACTAAGGACTTACATTGTTCGCTTATATGTTACATTTCCATATTCATGTCTATTATGAGAGTACTTTTTCCCACTTACATTTGTATATAGAACAATAGCTAACTAAATTACCTAATATAAACTATAATAATAATATAATTACCAAGTCCAACTTTGAATTTTGAGTTACAAGCTTGATGATTCTCCTTTTTTCCTTGGTAACATACCTCATTAATATATATATATATATTCACAATTACAATTCTAATCTATATCCTTTTTTAAGAGTAACATATAATATGGATTAAAGATATATATATATATATATACATATATATATACATACATATATATATACATATATATATATATATACATATATATATAGACAGATGGAGAGAGAGAGAGAGAGAGAGAGAGAGAGAGAGAGAGCGAGAGAGAGAGAGAGAGAGAGAGAGAGAGAGAGAGAGAGAGAGAGAGAGAGAGAGTCACCACTAATAATCTACAAGCTAGATAATTCTCCTTTCATCCTTGGTAACATACCTCATTAAAAAAAATTTAAAAAAATTTAAAAAAATTTCACAATTGCAATTCTAATCTATATCTTTTTTTAAGAGTAACATATAATATGGATTAAAGATACATTAAATAACCTATAATGTTTCATCCTATGTAGTAAGTGTGTTAACTATATATTATGGAATAATATGATTACCTAAAAAAAATTGTGTGTGTGTGTATTACCCTAAATGATATCTAAATCATTATCGCTAACTACTTAATCACCTCCAATTTCCATGTTACCTATCTATAAATACATAGCAAACAAACTCTAATTATTAAGAGCTTATTAGTTTCTAAAACTACTACTATCAACCATAATAATATTAAAATTATTATTGGAACCTATATCATTTCATTACCTATATACCTAACTTACTTTCTACTAATTCCCAAAAACCTTCATCTTATCAACTACCAATTATATATCTACTTTTTATTTTCCCCAACATCTAACTAACCCCTATGATGTAGGAGCACCTTAGGGGAAAGGAAAACCCTGATAGTTATTTTTTTCTTGTAAATGGCCTAGCCAACCACTTAAGAAATAAGGACTAGTTATAGAGTCCCAAGGTGTGTTGGGGAATGTGTTAGAAGATTGACTGCAAATGTTGATCATGTTTTAGGTGTTAAGACCTAGTTAGTGTTGCAATGTCCTAATAGGGTCAACTATGGTAAAAGTTTAAAAATACCTTGAAAATGAGGTATAATTGTTTTAAAAATTTCCTTATGTATTTTTGGGTCAAATTAGATGGGTTGGAGTCAAAATTGACAAGTTGGGAATGACACATGGTCATTTTTTGTAAAAATTGTCAAAGTTTCTCATGAAAAATATTCCTCAAAACTTGGAGGGAGAATTTATTAGGTCTTAGGCTCAACCTTAGGGTTAGCATAGGAGGATTATGAGTATAAAATTCCATCCAAACCCTAAGCTTAGGAGGAGACCTATTGTGTACGGACTAGAATCAACAACAACACTAACTGTAATGACAATTTTGAGGTTTTGGCCTTGAAATTAATGGATTGAAAGGTTGATTGATGCCATTGGATAAGACAATGTGGACCTTTTAAACTATTTATGCATGGCTTTTTTGAATTTTTGAAGCCATCTACTATTGTTTTGTAAATAGTTTTGATTTCCCAATTTTACTACCCTATAAATAGTAGTTTGTGAGAAAATGTCTACATCTTGAGTTCTAGCCATGGGATCTTGATGACCTCTTGGAAAAAGTATTAGACTCTATAAATAATGTAAATATGGAAGTAAGATCTATTAGGAGTTAGTTTTCTGATTTTGCAAGTGAGCCCTAGGCAAGTTTGAAGTTGTTTGGCTAGGAATTAAGATGCTTCCAAGAGAGTTTGAATGATTTTTCTCAATTGGTACTAGTAAAACTTGGTAAGGGAAATTTAGTAGAGATATTCAAGGATCCATAGGTTAGAGGATAATGTCAGATTCAAAGGACTTATCATGTTATGAATAATTTTCTATCATTTCCCTAGAAACCCTCAAAAAATAAAGTTTTCTAGAATAGAGTTGTACAGACACTATGGGAAGCTAAATCCTAGAAAATATTTGAGGCTAGCTTGTTGGGAAACAAATTATAGAAGACATCATCAGATATTGTTAAGGTTTTTTTGGATTTATTTAAATTTCCTTGTTTGTAGGAGGTTTAATTGGGGCTCATAGGGTTACAAGGCCTAAAAGAGGAATTTTGTGATTTTGAAGACTACCACTTCGAAAGATGATTCAGAATGGTTATAAAATGACTTAGAAAATTGAAAGGGTGATCAAAACATTCACTTGACCTATTGGGAACCCTTGGTGAGCTTGTCTACTTGTAAGCCCAAAGTTGCATATTTGTGGTTTAAGGAGTTGGGAGTGTAATTTGAATTCATAGGTGAGTTTTTAGGATGGAGAGGACTAGGAAAAGAACAGCTCAAGTTGTGTATCAAGAAATAACCCCTAGCAGCCTAAGAGAAATCCTTGGCTAGATCAATTACACTTTAGGTTTGAGAAACTCCCCACCATAGTAGTATCAGAGCCATTGAAAGGCTTGGAAGTGAGTAGTGGATGTTAGTAGAAGGACAATCCATAGATGAAAACATCATGGTGAACAATGCAGAGTTGGCAAGGGATTTGAATGAGCAGCAAGGAAAGAATAGGCTTCTCGAGGAAGATGTGGAAGAGATGAATAAAAAACTAGAGGAAGTTGAAGGAGCAGTTAGAGGGATAGAAAGACAAGGGAAAAGTCAAAGAGGAAGAAGATGAGGAAATAGCACCCACACCAGATCCTCCATTAACAAAGGAATCTTTTGATTAGCCTATAAATTGTCATATTTATATCCATTTATCATAATACTTTATTCCACTATTTCAATGTATTTCCAAGCCATTTCTATACATGAACTTGATTTATGAAGCATTAATTATGATAAATGATTTATTGATTAACATTCGTATGTGTAGCTAGTTAATGCTAAATTATGATGATTTATTATGATAAATGGTTATTATTGAATACTAATTATCTTGAGATGATTGAAATTTTTCTTATGATATATTTGAGTCATTCATGCAACTAGAAAGAAGGATAAGTGAGTTGATACTTGTCAACAATCAGCAATTACAAGAAATGTAGAAAAAGTCAAAAGTTAGTTTTAGAAAAATGGGCATATATTACTCAATTATTAATGAAATTAAGAATTTCTTATAGATTTGTAAATCTAGAAACAAGGTGCACAAACCCTTTTGAGCATTTGAGTTATTTTAAAATAGTTAATGAGCACCATGATCAAAATTTGACTGAGTAAAAGGTGGCACGTTTTAAGGCAACAAAAAAACCACTTTCAATAAAAATGATCATAACTTATACATTTCTTAATAAAATTCATATTTTCAAAATGATCTAGAAATTTAAGAATGAGGAGAATGACCTAGTAAAAGGGGTTGATCTAATTCATAATAATAAAGGACCACCATGCATTTGAGTGGATTGCTAAAAATGTTGAATAGAAAATCAGCACACTTAGTCATTAGTTTTGTAATAAATATCTTCCTTGTTTAAAGGAATGATGACACTTTTAAGATGGTTTTTAGAGAGTCAATAATCTCATATATTCAAAATTTTAATCAAGTATTTGATACATATGGATGTATATGGAGATATAGAGATAGATAGATATATAGAAAGTTGTAGTTTTGAATATACAGTTCCAACAGCCATTAATGTGTGCTTAAATTTATTTCTAGCATTGTTATAGTTTATACTTTGAAATGATCAAATAGCTTAGAGAGTTTCATAGTCCATATGCTTTGCAAACTTGCTTCAATTGTATGTCCTTGGGTTGACAATTTAAATAATTCTTCTCCATAAGAAAGATAACTACTCATTTTGGATGTCCAATCCATGGGTTGTATTTTTAGAACCAAGTTATTGATCTAATTGGGAAGCCAACATTTTTGGTGTCATTGCTAAGGACAAGTAAGCTATGAGAGTCTCTTAGTTTTTAGTAGCTCTTTGTCATTTTTCTAAAACCTTAATTTATTTCTAAAGCACTTATGATCACAAAAGCTTTCAGCAACACAATATGTATTTTAGATCCATGAAGAATAAGAATGAAGAGCCACTATCATTTTCAGCAAGTTTGGAAATCAATGAAGATGTGTTCTCTAGCATCATAGAGGAATTTTTTCAACTATTGATGAAAAAGTGTTGATTAATGAGAAGGAAAATGAACACAACTTCATTTTACAAAATGAAGAAATCACCATTCACAAGGTTGTTGGTAAAGATTAATGTGATGTCAAATCAAGACTCCTACTTCAAGAAGAGAGTTATAATAAAGTGAAAATCACTCCTCTTGTGCATAAAAGTAAAGAAGATATTGAAGAAGATCAGTTTTGGGATGATTTTGAGGAGTTTTACATATAATTAGATCAAAAAATAACATCTTTTGTAGAGAAAAACTACGAGCCTTATGAAGATGGTGCAGAAATTTCTATACTTTTATCAAATCAGCCACACAAATTGGTTCTTAAATGTCAAGAAGATGATGAAGAAGCAAATCATCTACACAAAGCCAACAAAGAGGGTAGAAAATTTGTTCTTTCATGAGGGTGTCCAATTAGACATCTCATTCATTTGGAGGAAAAGATGTTATCACAAGCTATGGTTGCAGCAAATAAAGAAGTTACAACTGAAGATAAACCTCAATATGCAACCATAGAAAAAGGGGACACATTTCAGCTTACTTGTGTATTTATAGTAGTATATATTGTCAACATGAAGTAATAAGTGAATTTGTTAACATCTTTCCAAAAGTGTTGTTGTTTGTTAAGTTTCTAGTGATGCTATAACTATTTCTAATTTCTCATAAGCATTGGAAAATTTTGAGAAGAGGAAGATACTTTAAAGAACCAATTAATGGTTTTGTTTGAGCAGGTCATATAATCTGGTTAGTGTAGGTTAGGATAATCTAGAATAGGTTTTTCATTCAATAAATGTTATTACACAATGTCTTAGAATTAGTAGTTGTCTAGTTTAGTTTGTTTCCTAGTTCTTCTTGTCTTAATGACTATTTGGAGGCATTTACAACTAGTTGATTTCTCACATTTCAAATCATTTTCCAAATGCCTAAGTTAGTTAAGTTTCTAATTATGGAAGAGAGTCTTTGTATATGTTTCCAGAAGTTTGATTGAATAGTTGATTCTTCATGATGTTAATAATGTATATTCAATGATGGTGTGTAGTTGGTATTATCTCTAGGTTTCTTGTTGTAATAGTTAATCCTACAACAACTACTATCTAGTTAACTACCAGTCATGTAGCAACTACTGTCTAATTTTAACAGTCAGTCCTACAACAATTACTATGTGACTTAGCAGTCATTTTGCAACAACTACTATGTAATTCAAAAGACAACTTGCAGAAAGTATGAAGACAGATCTATAGCTACTGATATTAAATATGCCACAGTCTTGGAGGGACTTGATTATTCAATAATAAAGGGACTTGTACTTTCAATTATTTGCAAGGTTTGAAGCTTCTTGCAACAACACAAATAGTATTATATTTATGATTTCCATTTATTAATAATAATAATAATCATGTTTAGTAATTTTATCTATACATTACATTATGTTTCTTAATTATCATTTCTGTAATTATATGCTTCGTAAGTGAATTTATGCTACCCTCATACATGCATTATCATTTGAGGATAAACAACATTTTAGCTGGGGGGAGCACATGTATACTTGGCATTATTGTCATATACCATAGGAGGATGACCTTGGATGTATACTTTTACACTACTTCTGACATTCTTTATGATTGATTAAAGTTGTCACAAGATTTCATGCTAAAAGCTTTCATGACTATCTAATGCCTATCACTTGCTTGAGGACAAGCAAGATTTTAGTTGGGGGAATGATGAGCCTATAAATTGTCATATTTATATCCATTTATCATAATACTTTATTCCACTATTTCAATGTATTTCCAAGCCATTTCTATACATGAATTTGATTTATGAAGCATTAACTATGATAAATGATTTATTGATTAACATTTGTATGTGTAGCTAGTTAAGGATAAATTATGATAATTTATTATGATAAATGGTTATTATTGTGTAATAATTATCTTGAGATTATTGACATGTTTCTTGTGAGATATTTGAGTTTTTCATGCAATTGGAAAGAAGAAAAGCAAGTTGACACTTGTCAATATTCAGCAGTTGCAAGAAATGTAGAAAAAGTCAAAAATTAGTTTTAGTAAAATGGGCATATCTTACTCAATCCTTAATGAAATTAAGAATATCTTATGGATTTTTAATTATGGAAACAATATGTACAAACCTTTTTGAGATTTGAGTTGTTTCAAAATAGTTAATGAGCACCACAGATCAAAAGTTGACTGAGTAAAAGGTGGCATGTTTCAAACCAACAAAAAACCACTTTTAGTAAAAATGATCAAAACTTCCATGTTTCTTACTGAAATTCATATTTTTAAAATGATCTATAAATATAAGAATGGGGAGCATAACCTAGTAAAAGGGTTTGATCTAATTAATAATAATAAAGGACCACCATGCATTTGAGTGGACTGTTGAAATGTGGAATAGAAAATAAGCACACTTAGTCATTAGTTTTGTAATAAATCTCTTCCATGTTTAAAGGAATGATGAGACACTTGTTAGATGGTTGTTAGAGTTTCAATAAGCTTATATATTCAAAATTTTAATCAAGCATTTAATACATGTGGATGTATATAGAGATATAGAGATAGATAGATATATAGAAAGTTATAGTTTTGAATATATAGTTCCAGTAGCCATTAATGTGTGCTTAAATTTATTTCTGGCATTGTTATAGTTTATACTTTGCAATGATAAAATATCTTGGAGAGTTTCATGGTGCATATACTTTGTGAAATTATTTCAAGTATATGTCCTTTGGTTGAGAATTTAAATGATTTTTCTCCATAAGAAAGATAGCTACTCATTTTGGATGTCTAATCCATTGGTTGTGTTTTTAGAACCAAGTTATTTATCTAATTGGGAAGCCAACACCTTTTCTCAAATCCTTGAAGGCATTAAGTGGTAAAGAATTAGAAGGCATGCCTATTTTCATTGGAAAAATGGATGCAAAAGAAATTATGAAATGGATTGAAGGAATGGAAGATCACTTTGAATGTGATGATATTTCAGAGGCGCAAAGGGTAAAGATAGGAAAATCAAGACTGAGAAGAAAAGCAGTAACTTGGTGGAAGTTCTTGTAGGAGGAAAGAGAGAAAGAAAACAAGAAGCCTATAACCAATTGGAAGACTATGGTAGCCAAAATAGAAGAGAACTATCTACCAAAAGATTATGATATTCAATTACACAAGAAAAGGAAAAACTTAAAGCAAAGAAACCTAGATGTGTATGCATATACAAAGGAATTTTAAAAACTAATCCTTAGGTCAAGTATACAAGAATTTGAGATTATCAAGGTGGCTAGGTATCTGAATGGCCTTAGATGGAACATACAAGAGGAGTTAAGTCTCTTCTCCCTTACAACATTACATAGTTTTTATCAAATGGCCCTTAAAGTGGAAGAAAAATTGAAGAAGAAACAAGAATCTAGTAACAAGGGTAGAGGAAGAGGTAGAGATTTCAAAGGTGGACATAGAGATGGCTCTAGTGGAAGAGGAAATTAAAAAAGAGGCTAAGGGGACACCAAAACAAGTGAGATATCTCATGAATCTAACAATAAAGGAAGCTATAATAGAGATAGAGGTTTTTTGAGTAGTGGAAGAGGTAGATCAAGTGGATTTGGAAGAAGCTCATATTTTTCTTCAATGAAGTTTTATAACTATGGAAAGTTGGGACATCCTACCTATAGATGTCTTGACAAGCTATCATCTTCACAAGGAGAGAAGAAGATCACTTATGTGCAAGAGGAGGACTACAAACATACAAAGGTAAGCTTAGACTCAGGTAAAGGTGAGAATATGATGCTTAGGAGAGTGTCGATGAATCAAACTATTAAGCAAGAACATAAGAAAAGGAGGGTTCTTTTTAGGGTCAATGGTCGGTCAGCTTAATATCTTAGAAATAAAGGATTGGACATCCTTTTACAGAAACTCCATGATTAGATAGAATCATGTGTTTTCCTAAAAATAACATACTGACTTAATTTTATTTTGTCAACCTAGGAGCATAGTCTTGAGAGGGTGGCTACAAAGCATAGGATCTAATTCCTCTTTAAGTCATTACAACTAAAACAAAGGGATTGTTGAAGGAAACTTAAGCTAGGAATTGAAACAACATTTTATCTTAGAGCTTAAAGTAATGTTGAAAATATTAAATCTATCTATGCACCTATGTTGCTAGAACAATTCACTGATTCTGTTATCAATGGTTGCAAGAACAATAGAATTCTACCTTATAAAGAAACAAATAAGGAAATGAACTCTATTCTAACAAGGTAGTTCATTCACTAAGTGGGCCCCCTTGGATGAGTGAATAGAAAAGACAATCAAGACAGAAGATGTAAACTTAAACTTTGTATTCTATTCATTCATGGTAAGAGATTAAATCTGATTAAAAATAAGATCACACACTATTTTTATGAAAATCAATCTATTTTATCTTTCGCTCCAAAAATTTTCCTTCAAAGCTATAGTGGGTGTTATTTATAGGGGAACTACAACAACTTCCTAACTCTATGATCACTCCACCAATGAGGATCAATTATAGATTCATTAAGTTTACATCAAAAATATCATTAACCATGATTAACTCCTCCAAGAATATAGTAGGTTGATGGACCTATATTTGTGCACTGCCATAATAGAAATCACACAATGTTTTTCTCATTGTAATGATTCAACAATCTAGTTAGCTTTGACTTAGTGTTGAAGTGTTGACTTTGAATACACGTGGAAAGTACCTACACAATATTTTTATTTTATTTTTGACAAAAAGTGGCAAGCGACTAAGAATACACACACACACACACACACACACACACACAATAGAAACTAGTTCAATGGCTCGTGAAGGGAAGAACATAGCAAGAAACCCTTCAGTCATTACTGATTATAGAATAGAGAGTAATATATTGAATGCATACAACTTCCACATACATATATTCATTTCATCATCAATGTTAGAAAAGGTATAATGTTCAAATTATCACTCTTTGTAAATCTTATGGCTACAAGAAGGAATCTACCCAAAACATAGCATGGATGAGGAAACATTTATCAGCATGTAACATTCCTTCATTATACCATAGAAGTCCATAGATTCAAGAAAATATAGCATATCTAAACTACCTATTCTTTAACTTCATGTCTCAACATATACATAACATATTCATAAAAAAATAAGTTCATTTTCTTAAAACCATAGTCATAATAGTTTCTGCAAGATAATTGTCTAAAAACAAGATAAAAAGGATCTCAAAACAATGGCCTTTTAGAGGCTCATCATTCTCCCCAACTAATCTATTGTTGGTCCTGAGAATTCATGAAGTTCTTAATTCAAGCCCACACTCACCAATCACTAGGTGTCCTTTCCCTTAGCTGAAGTACCCATAATTTTCCTTGAGCCTTTTCTAGCATCATACTTTAGCTGTCATACTCTAATCCTCTACATTTTCATTTACTATAAAAAGGTTGCAGAAGAATGCAGGGTTGATACCATAATGGAAACCAATGTTTGCACTGATTTCTCTCCAAGTCAATATACCATAGAATTTTAATTGTAGGAAGAGTCAAGTTTTGAGGAGAATGGGGTTCTCTTATTTTTTGATCATGTGTCATCCTAATCCATTGTTTCCCTAAGGCAACAATTGTTGTCTCAACAACTTGAGATGAGTTTTTTTCCCAATCTATAAAGTCTTGTTCTTTGATGAAACACACCTTACTAGATCCTATAATATTTCCCATAATAGAAATCCAATCTAGATATGTTCATCTAGAATGGTGAACTTTTGGTCTCATGAGCAATGGTGTTGTCATTTCACTTTCCCTATAAGGTGCAACTTGGTGTTCTCTACTTATCTCATTTTGTATCTATAACATCATTTCTCTTAACTACACATCCCCTACATGCAGGAGTGAGTTCCACTCAATTTCATTAGGTACTACTAGATTATGGAGATACAATTCACACAGTAAATATTTCAAAGCTATGGGGACAAATTAAAATGCTTCATAAAACTCATGTGGGGTAGAAATAGAGCGATTAAGACCTTCCATAATTCTAGTCAATTTAAATTTTTCAAATTTTTCTTTAAGAAACAAGGCATATACTAGTAATGGCGACCTACATTTCATTTATTCAAGAATCAATCTTGTGATCTGTTCAATTCTTCTTGTCAAGACTTCATTTTGATCTAGAATCTGTTTCAACTATAGCTCTACTCATTAATAAAATATTTTATTTTTTCTTTCTCTAGCTTCCATTGAGCTCTCTCCCATAACAACTATTGAAATAAATTAATTCCTATGGACAAAGGTGTAGACAAATTGGGTGGTGGCAATGGTTCTTGATTAAAGATGTATATCCATTTAGATGTCAAATGGGGAATTTTTTTGACACTCTATAGTGTGGAGAATTATCCTTTTCTTATAACAACTGTTGTCACCACATTTTATACCTTATTGAATTTAGTAATTGCTATAGCTAATGTGTCTAACCTATCTTAATCTAGTGTTTCTATTACTTCCTTAACAATTTTTGGTCTAAATTTTGAGTAGTCTTCTGAAGGGAACTTTGTAGGATTCTCACCAATATATTGCATATCAGAGCTTCGCTCAAACTCCTTAGATACTTCAAGCTTACTAAACTCCTTATCACTATCAATAAGCACATATTCAACACTACAGTCAACTTGTGGTTGTAGATTCTTGGATTTGTATTCATCCTCACCAGTTATGTTTTGCTACAATTTTTCTCCCCGAGAGGACTCCTTTTCACATTTGGAAAACTTAGGTGTAACTATGGGAACAGAGGCCTTAGAAACCCTACCCTCAAAAAGCCTTTCACTTTTCATTATGGGTGATGTTGACAAGCATGGAGGATTCTTTCATGCCCTCTTGCTTACAATTATTTCCACCACAGGTGCTTTAAAAGATTTTTTTGAATCTTCCTCCTCTTGTGGGAGCAAGGTTTCATTAACATTACTCTCCTCATCTGGTTATTTCTCTATCCTTTATGGATTGGGTTCCACAATTTCATCTTTACCTTTCTTAATGGTAGACCTATTCTTAGTAGATGATGGGGTCTCAAGGGCATTAGCAACTTCTATATTTTTGGTTCTCTGTTTACTATCAGTGGAGGGTTTAGCTTTGTAAATCCTCTTCTTAGTCAGTCTAGAACTAAAGGGAGAGGCTTCGGGAACATTTTCAACTTTAGGAACAACTTTACAAAAACCATTAGATGTTATTTCCCTACCTCCAACACCCTAGCCTCTAGGGTTGACCAACCTAGACTCTATCTCTTTCAACTATAAAAACTCTTCCCATGTCCCAATTGCTTGCTTATTCAACTCACTTTCTACAATTAATTTTATTTAGCAATAGTGAGAGGCAAAAGGATCCTTTCCTAACTATATTGAAGAAGCTTTCTTCTTAATAATGTTAAATGGGAAATTTGAAAGATTTACCTATCTGTAATCATGTCATAGGTAAGCCAAAATCTTGAAATGTAGGGCATGCAGGTATGTGTAATGTCCCTAGCATGTGAAGTACTAGATGATAAACATTGTTGGCTAAATAAACTCCATCAGAAAGGATAATCTAGAAGTACCTTATTTCTTATCAATTTTTAATTGAGGGTCCTAGTGTACACTAAATTGTGCCCTAGTTGTTCTTAGGTCAAACTCTTTTTCCCAATTTTGGTCTTCCTAGGGTAACCCAGTGACCTTGGCTACCACCTCTTCTATGAACTCAATTCTTAGGCACTTAACTACTACAATTCCATCCTTCAAGGTGCTCATGAATTAAAGAGTGGCCTCTTCATCAAATCCTTTTAAACTAATGTAATAATCCAACCATCTCCTTCTTCTAAACATTTCACAACTAACTACATCACCCAAAAGAACCTAGTGATCAACTAGCTTGTTCCTCTATATTCATCCACCCATTGTTGGTTTCAACAAAATTTTGGCACAATATTGATGTTTTAGAGCTTCGCGAATCACATTTTTCAATATTATGCCATTAGTTATCTTAGAAGAAAAAAATGGCATGTACTCGGAGAGTTTAATGCACAATATCTCATAACATCCTTCTTGCATCAAATTTCATGATTTTTGCTCATTTACAAGTCAGTCACTTGAACATATTGAAAATTATCATTAAAAGTTAAATAAATTCTTTTAATGTCCTTAATTTCACAATGATGCAATCATAGAAGGACAATTCATCAACATGTGACATTAAGAATTCAATTACTTCTAGTAATTTCAATGAATTTTTAAAGTTACATGCAATTTGAAATTGATTTGAAAATAAATATTTAAATATTTTTCTCCCCCAACTATGAAAAGGCATGGTTCCCACCAAGCCAAGATATGCAAGAGTGAATAATTATAAACAATACCAAATTCTAACAAAGCATGAATAAAATAAAATAAAATGCATGCAAGGTTATGCAGTATGTACCTAGCAACTACTATAGGAAAGATGTTTTGGAAAAGATCATTAGAATTGATAGAGTGGTGGGATGGAATGGTGAGATGGGAAGGAGAGAAAGTGAAGTGGAGTGGATGGTGAAGAAAGTACTTTCAAGGAGAAAGTATTTATTATGAATGCCTTGAATAGAGTCAAGAAGCATTAGGAGTCAGGGTAGGAGACCCAGACTCTTCAACTACAAGAATGAGAATATTCTCACTATGCTATCATTGTTGAAAGAACTCCTCATGGCTAACTAGTTTATTATAAATCTTGAGGAAATTCCCATTGACAAGTAACTTGAAGTGGATAGGATCAATGGTAGATTATTGAACTACACCATTTGGAAATATGGCAACAATCTCATATGGTCTTGACTAGCATATTTGAAACTTTCCTAGATTATGTTGGTATTTGGAGTCATAAAGGAGTGTCCAATCTCCTATAAAAAACATTTTCTCTTTGATAAACCTACGATGTCACTATTCTCTTTAGTACTAAATGAGTTCAATGTTGTTCAATGTAGATTTCCTCCATTCATCAAGACCATTTAAACTCAAGATTCAGTCCTATTGTGCAATAGTGAGTTCCATACTCAGCTCCAAGGAAGTCCTCAATGTTTTATATTAAAATACTACAAGAATTACTATTGACTTACCATAGACAAGCTCAAAGGGAGTAAAACCAGTTGTGGATTACTAGGTGGTTCTATAAGCCCAGGGAGCTTCAAGAAGGCATGTGGCCCAATTCTTCCTATGAAGTTCTAATATCTTAGTGAGGATGGATTCTAGCTCTCTATTAGTAACTTCTACATAACTATTTTCCTATAGATGATAAGTTAATTATTTATTATACTTGATAGTATACTCCTTCATAGGAGCAATTATCAAATGTGACATAAACTGGGCCCCTTGATCAGATGTCAATTCCCTATGGACTCCAAACCATGTAAAGATGGATTCATACAAGAACTTTCCCATACTAGTATCCCTTAGGTGTTTCATGGGTTTAGCCTCTACCCATTTGGTTACATAATTAGTGCAAACTAGAACATAGGATTTTCCTTGTAAAGAAGGTTTAATTGGTCCCACAAAGTCAATATCCCATTTGTTAAAGGGTGTAACAACTACTTAAGGCTACAGGGGCATTTCATCTAATTTAGTGGGTCTTCCCATTCATGTCTATTGTCACATTTTTTTTATATCTAGTCACATCCTTGTGCAAACATGGCCAATAATACCTAGTTGTGAAGATTTTGAAAGTGGTTCTTTTAGCTACAAAGTGACCTCCACAGGGCTCATTATGACATGCCTTTAAGACATCATATGTTTCATCCTCTCTTAGACATTGATGCATGATTTGATCAAGTCTAGTATAGAACATAAATCTAGCAATCCATGAATAGTTAAAGCTCTTCTTTGCTAGTAACTTTTTTGCTTTGGTAGAGAAGTGAACTGGTGTTTTACCTATGGTGAGATAGTTAGCAATATCTACATACCATGGATTCTATGCTAACAACAAAAAAGGTGATCATCTAGGACATGTAACTAAGAGAGAAATTCAACTACCACATTGACCTTTCCAAGTTTATCTACTACAATGATATCAAGTTCTTACATGAGTAACAACCAATGAGCCAATCTTTGTGATATTGTAGGCTTGTTCATCAAATATTTTATAGTGGAATTGTCAATGTGGACAAATATTGCATAGTCAGTAATATAGAATCAGAATTTATTGAGGGCATAGATAACTACAAGTAATTCCTTTGTAGTGATTTTGTAGTTAAACTCTCCACCTTGCAAATTCTTACTAATGAAATAAATGGCATGTTCAAATTAGTCTACTTTTTGTCCTAGCATAGTACCTATAGCATAATCTGAGGCATCTTTATGAATGTGAAAAGGAAGTCCCCAATTAGGTCCTCTTAGGACAAGGTTTGTGGTAAGAACTTCCTTAAGCTACAGGAAAGGTGTAGCACAATTAGAGTCCAAAGAAAATTCAAAATCCTTTTTTAGTAGGTTATAGAGGGGTCCTACAAGTTGAGTGAAGTTTTTGATGAATCTTCTATAATATCCATCATGCCCCAAAAAATTGTGTATATCCATCTACTTCACTGGTGTGGGAAAGGTATAAATGAATTCAATCTTTGCTAGATCTAATTGGATGCCCTTAGATGAGATGAAATGGCCTAGCACTACACCTTCCTCCATAATCATACAACATTTTTCACTATTTAAGGAAAGGTTATAGTCTTAACATCTTTTGAGTACCATTTCTAAATTTTCTTTTACTCCCTCAAAAGTAGCACCATAAACATTAAAATCATCCATGTAGATCTCCATACAGTCAGTAGAGATATCTGAAAAGGTATTGATGATAGCTTGTTGAAATGTGGTTGGGACATTGCACAAGACAAAAGGAAAAACTAAGTAGGAAATCATTCCCCATTGGTAGGTAAAAGTTATTTTTTCTTGATCCTCTAGGGCTATTTGTATCTAATTGTAGCCACTGAAACCATCTAGAAATGAAAAATATTTTTTGTCAGCTAGGTTGTCAAGGAATTGATCTATGAATGGAAAGGAAAAAATGGTCTTTCTTAGTGGTTGAATTGAGCTCCTTATAATCTACACAAACTCTCCATTTTCCTCCCTTCTTAGGTACTATAACCAGGGGTGAGACCCATTGACTATCAGAGATGGGGTATATAAAACTAGCACTTAGTAGTTTCTATAATTCATTCTTAACTATATCTTGTAAAATAGGGTTAACTCTCCTCTAAGGCTATCAAATAGGTTTGAAGTCAAGGCTGATTTAAATCTTGTGAGTACAAAGCATAGGATCTAATCCTTTCATGTCCATGTAATCCCAAGAAAATGCTCTTTGATTCTCCTACATTAACTGCAACATAATCTTTTATTGGAAGGGTGATAAGGAATTATTTATATTCAATTATTTGTCTAGACCAACTTCCATCTTAATAACCTTATTTTCCATGAATAATTTGACAATAGGAGAGGAATCCATCTCATGAGGTAATAAGGAGTGGAGAAATTGTGAAGTTTCTAAATGATGTGGTGAAGTCAAGGATGGTAATATGGTCTCTAAGATACATTCATCTTGAGGACACACTTGAGATTCTATTTAAAATTCATATAGAATAATAGATGAAATTATTTCATCTTCTTCTCAAGTAGCTATAAATGATTCTCTAACTATCATGATGAAATTGACTTCAGGATCATCATCACCCAAGTCTGGCCAGATTAGTTGGTCATCTAGTAACAATGGTTGAGTAGGGGAGTATAAAGTCAAGTTCTTGATATGAATACCATTGGATATTGTCATGTTTTCAAATCAAAAAGCTATATATGCATTTACAGTGGCCAACCATGGTCTTCCTAAAATTAAAGGATACCCTCCCATATTATCCTTTGGGGAGAGAACAACAAAATAAATTGGATACTCCCAAGAATTTAAGGCAACTATGGAATGTTCTATCATCCCATCTAGCTTCATGGTAGACCTATCAACAAGTTGAAGTATGGTGGGGATCTCCCTAAAGCCAATGATATGCAATTGAGACAATCCTTTTTGATGACATTTATATATGCCCCTAATTCAACTAAAGAATTTTGAAGTTGGATCCCATGGATAGTGACTATAACTATAGGACTCCCAAGGTTAGAGTACTTAGGTACATTTAGTTTCTCCAATATTAAATCAAATAATTGTCCTAGGACATGAATGGTTTTTGGATCTTTCCTCTTCCTTCTTGGTTGTTTAATGCATGCTTCTTTAATAGCTTTAGTATAGGCAGAGAGTTCCTTAATAGAGTTCAATAATAATAGTTTTACTGTCATCTACTTCAGCTAATTAAGAAAATCAATGACTGTGTGGTTCTTTGTGGGTTGGCTTTATTCCATCAACCAATGGGGGAATAAAGGTTCTTTGGCTATAGGAGAGGCTTGCTAATTTGACTCATTTGTCTACTCAATCAAAAGATCTTCAACTTCAATGATGTCTAACCTTAAGTGAATATAATTCAATAAGATAGCATATCTTTTTTGTTGAGCCTATTGTTTAGTATTGTCTACTTAGAAGGAGTATTAGAGGCTACATGTGGAGGCACTAAAGCTTGTTGCTAAGGTGGTGGCAATATGGTTTTCTGACTAGGTTAGATATTCCAATTTTGATTTTGTTGTCAACCCTACTAAGGTTGTTGCCAACTTGGATGAGGTTGTTGCCAACCTTGGTGGGGTTGTTAACAACTTTTATTTCCACTAAAACTAGTATTCTAAAAAAATTTCAATTGATTGGATAATTCCATCTTGGATACTCCTGAACTACCATTGGACTTATGTGGTAGATCTCTAACTCCCCTACCTTTCTTCACAATAGCTCTAGAATAATTCAAGCATATATTTTGTATATCAATCCAAGAATTTTGAGTGATATCTCCTCCTACCATAAGATATATAGCTTCAATGCTTCCATCATTCATGCCTCTCAAAAAAAGATGTTTCTTTGATTCCTCATTCAATTAATGTTCTGTGTTACACTGTAGGTTGAACATGAACTAAGAAATATAATCTTACAAGGTTTCATCATTATTTTGGGATATTTTGAAAGTACCATTCCCTTTCAAATCTTTACCCCTATATTATTCTTTATACTTCACCAAAAATAAGTTTCTCATTACATGCCAATCTACTATGCATTGGCACTTGACCACATCAACCATCCTAGAGCATCTTCTTTTAAGGTAGAAGGAAACAACTTTAGTTTATGGGCATCACTTGTATAGTCATAACTTCTATAAATTATGTTGAAATAAAAGAGAAAGGCTTCAAGGTCTTTAGTTATTAGGCCATAAAACTTGGGAAGTGCAGCAGTAGGTATGTTCTTCAAAATTTGGTTACCTGCTGAAGAGAGATAGGAAAAGGAAATGTAGGTTAGCCTGTTAATTAGAAAAGAGATCATTCAAATGCAAGGATTCATTATAGGATGAGGGTAATCATTTTTTAGTAGTATTGAATGGATTTTCAAAAGGTTCTTCTTCCTTCTCTCTATGAGTAGATTCAAGTTCAGTATTAAAAATGTCTTCCTAAATATTACAAGGAAGAAATCCCCCAAGGAGGTTTCTTCTTCTATGTATGAAAAATAATGCAAAATATAAACTAACATAATGACTTTAGGGTTGAATTGGTGATGCAGGAGCATCCAGAGGTATAAGGGCAATCCTGTGTCACCCAAAAAAATGTACTTAGACTTAGTTTCTATTTCATGTCTTTACATTTTTGGATACCCATTTGGCTCAAATAAAGGTTCCAACTCTCATAGTTCAACTATCAGTGCGTTTGAAAATCCCCAAAAAAATAGGAGCATGTATTTGGGCCATCATTTCGGTAAAGTAGAAGGTGTGAATTGGTCAGATGAATGTAATCATGATTTAGAGCATTCCAAAAAAAGAATCAGGTCAATAGGCCCCACGGTTTGAAAGTTATTGCAGTTTTTTGAGTTTTGGAGACCTCCTAAGAATGCTTCAAAGTTAGGTTTGGGGTATTAAATGACCTCAAAAAGGTTCAAAAAATGGGGGACAAGAAAAGCTTGTCCATAGGGCTATAGAGCGCTTCGAGAGCTTTTCAAAAATGTAAACGGTTCATCAATCGGAGCTATGGTTCAAAAGTTATGCCTCTCGGAAGTTCGGTTACCGTTTCTGGATTCTTCTAGATTTGCACCGACTTCTAACGCAGCTTCCGGAACCTTCTATTTCATTGGTGGATGCCTACTAGCACTTTCTAGAATGTACTCCTAGTCCTTAACCCTTCGAGGTCTATTTAAGGAGATTTTTGGCATTGTAAAAGGCAGTTCGGAGTGGAGTTTGAGAGGAGGTGCTAAAAGGAGAAATATTCTCTAGATTTATGCTATTGTAAGCCCTTAGGGCATGTTCTGAAGTTAATTTTCTCTGTACTATTTGTACTAGCTTATTTTCTCAGTTAATATAATTTCCCTTTTCTGTTGTGTCCATTCTGTTCTTTGGTTGTGTCCCCATCAAGTGGTATCAGAGCAAGTTTTCCTAAGTGTGTAGACAGAGCGCCGACTGTGAGGCAGTTTGCACCAGGACTGTGTGGTTGTGGGTTCGAGTTAGAAGATGCCTCCATGAAGAGAGCATGGAAAAAGGGCCAGAGCTATTGATCTTGAGGAGGTTAGATCCCTCCAAAGGTAGGTACAAGCATTGCAAGAGGAGCTTCGTAGAGGAGAAAATGTTGCCGCAGGTGACAATAGTGAGGATGACAATGAAGAGGAAGTAATGGGACCAAAAGAGGAAGTTGATGGGGAAGTTCTGAATCCTGTAGAGGAAAGCCTTTTTAGGGCCATTACTAAGTTTGGGAAGAGACCTACAATTGAAGTGGGTATATTTTTAGGAAATCTAAAACCAGATGAGTTGATCGATTGGATCAATGAACTTGAAGAATACTTTGAGTATGAGGATATAAGGGACCCAAATAGGGTTAAGTTTGCAAAGGCCAAACTGAAAGGCCATGCCAAAATCTGGTGGCAAGAGGTTCAATTGGAAAGACTTAGAAGAGGAAAGGAGAAGATCACAAGATGGGATCGCATGGTGGACAAATTGAAGAAGCAGTTCATTCCTGTGGACTACGAGCTTGATCTGTTTAAGAAGATGCATTGGTTAAAGCAAGTAGGAAGATCAGTCCAAGAATATACAGAGGAGTTTTACCAACTCTTGATTAGAATGGGGCATGCAGAAGCAAATAAGGAGAAGGTTGCTCATTCTATCAGTGGGTTGCAACCTAGCATCCAGGAGGAATTAAGTTTGGTAAGAATGACCAGTGTTGAAGAGGCATACCAGTTTGCCCTACGAGTTGAAGAGAAGCTGAATAAAAGGTTTGAAGGAAGACAAAGAGGGTGTGGTCAAGGAGGAAGGGGAAGCGGTAGATCATCTAGAGGCCACAATGAAACCCAAAAAAAAAATGAAGATGTGGGTACTAGCAGAAACCAGAGGAATGAGGGTTTCAACCACTCCCATGATCAAGACTTTGGAAATCAAAGAGGAAGAGGTAGAGGACGTGGAAAAGGAAGAGGAGGCTTCTGTGGTACCTATTTCCATTGCAATGAAGAAGGTCATCGTGCCTTTGAATGCCCTCAATGAAAAGGAAGGACAAATAGGAGAGCTAAGGGCCAAGCTAGGGTTGCTCATGTGGATGAGGATGCACAATCATCACATTCAGAGGATGCAGAAAGAGGAGAGACCTTGGTAAATGAAAGAGTCCTACTAAGTGGTGAGAATGAACTAGGACAATGAAGGAGTTTGTTTCATACCAGATGCAAGTGTGAGGATAAATGTTGTGACGTGATCATTGATGGTGGTAGCACTAATAACCTAGTATTAGAAGAGATGGTCTCTAAGCTAAAGCTCAAGAGGGAGAAACATCCCCAACCCTATCGGATTTCTTGGGTAAAAGACAGTCATAAGGACCTGGTAAGTGAACAATGTTTAGTAAAATTCAAAATTGGGAGTTACCATGATGAAGTTCTCTGTGATGTTATTTCGATGGATGTTTTCCATCTATTGTTGGGTAGACCATGGTAGTTTGATAGACATGCAATACATGATGGACATGCAAACACATACTTTCTGACAAAGGATGGAGTTCACCACAAATTGAAGCCCATGAAAAAGGAAGGTGAAAAGATATGTAGCAGTGCTAGGATTTTTCTTGTTGATGGAAGGAAGTTTTTAGATGGCATGAAACATCAGCATATGTGCTATGCTTTGATTCCTAGGAAAGATAAAGAAGATAGTAGTGAAATACCATTTGAAGTTTCAAATTTACTAGGGGAATTTGGAGATATTATCTCTGATAATGTTCCAGATGGATTGCCACCAGTAAGGAAAATCAGTCATCAGATAGATCTGATTCCAGGAGCTAGTTTTCCTAACAAGGCTACTCATAGGATGACTCCTACTGAAATAGAGGAGCTAAATAAATAGGTTCACAAGCTGTTGAGGAAGGGCTTGATTCGAGAGAGCCTGAGTCCATGTGCAGTGCTTGCAGTACTCACACCAAAGAAGGATGGAGAGTGGAGGATGTGTACAAATTCCTGAGCTATAAATAGGATAACCATCAAGTACCGGTTTCCTTTACCAAGGATGGATGATCTTATGGACTGCTCGAGTGGAGCTCAGTACTTCATAAAGATAGATCTGAAGAGTGGCTATCATCAGATATGGATTCGAGAAGGAGATGAGTGGAAAATAGCCTTCAAGACCAAGGAGGGTCTTTATGAGTGGTTAGTCATGCCCTTTGGATTGACGAACGCCCCAAGCACCTTCATGCGGCTCATGAATGAGGTACTTAAGAAGTTCTTGGGAAAATTTTTTATTGTCTATTTGGATGATATTTTAATTTTCAGCAAGACTTTGGAAGAACATTTACTGCATATTCGTAGTGTCCTTGAAAGGCTAAGGGAAGAGAAACTGTTAATTAATCTAAAGAAGTGTGTCTTTGCAAAAAGGGAGTTAGTCTATTTGGGATTTGTTATATCACCTGAAGGTCTCAAAATGGATCCAGAGAAGGCAAAAGCCATCTTGGAATGGCCTACTCCAAGGTCTACTACTGAGGTAAGATCATTTCATGGTCTGGTTAGTTTTTACAGGAAGTTTATTAAGAATTTCAGTGGCATATGTGCACCCCTAACTGATACAATAAGAGGGGATAGAAAAGATTTCAAATGAACTGCAGTAGCTGTGAGAAGTTTTGAATTGCTAAAGAAGAAGGTGACTGAACAGCCTGTGTTGGCACTTCCATATTTTAGAAAAGTATTCCAAGTGGATTGTGATGCTAGTGGTAGCGCTATTGGGGTTGTATTAAGCCAAGAAGGTAAGCCTATTGCATATTTTAGTGAAAAATTGAATGATGCAAAGAAGAAGTATTCTATTTATGATCAAGAGTTCTATGCAATAGTTCAGGTCTTAAAGAAATGGAGGCATTATTTATTACCAAAGGAATTTGTTTTGTATACTGATCATCAGGCATTACAGTACCTAAATAGCCAAGGTAAATTGAATCAGAGGCATATGAAGTGGGTAGAATTCTTGCAGAGTTATACATTTGTGTTGAAGCATAGAAGTGGAAAATCTAACAGGTTTGTAGATGCACTAAGTAGGAGATAGTTGTTTCTTACAACAATGCAGGTTGAAGTAGTTGGGTTTGATGAACTCAAGAATTTTTACCCCGAGGATCCTGATTTTGCTGAAGGATGGAAAGCCTGTAAAGAACCTGTTGCTGTAGATAGAACCAAGTGGTTAGACTATTTGATTCAGGATGGCATTTTGTTCAAAGGTAGTCAATTGTGCATTCCAAGGAGTTCCATGAGGGAAAATCTGATTAAGGAGAAACATAGTGGAGGGATGGCAGGACATTTTGGTCAGGATAAGACCATTTCCATTCTTAGAGAACATTATTTTTGGCCTCAAATTACACAAGATGTGAAGAAGTTTGTACAAAGTTGCCAGGTTTGTCGAGTTGCCAAGGGGTTTAGTCAAAATACTGGCCCATATCAGCCATTGCCTGTTCCATCAAGGCCATGGGAGGACATAAGTATGGATTTTGTTCTTGGATTGCCAAGGACACAAAGGGGTAATGACTCAGTATTTTTGGTGGTTGATAGGTTCTCCAAAATGGCACATTTCATTCCATGCCACAAAACTCATGATGTTGTCCATATTGCAGACTTGTTTTTCAAAGAGGTGGTAAGACTACATGGTCTTCCAAGGAGTATAGTTTCTGACAGAGATACTAAATTTGTGGGGTATTTCTAGAGGACATTATGGAAGAAGTTGAGGACAGACTTGAAATTCAGTTCCACGCATCACCCACAGATTGATGGCCAAATAGAAGTGGTAAATAGAAGTCTGGGAAATTTGCTGAGATGTTTAGTTGGAGATAAGCCCAAGGGATGGGATTTGATTCTACCACAGGCAGAGTTTTCTTATAATAACTCTATAAATAGGAGTACTAGAAAATCACCATTTCAAATTGTATATGGGAATAGCCCAAGGACTGCACAAGAATTGAGGAAGATAGAACAAGGGGAGAGGATAAGTGCTGAAGCTGAGGAATTTTCTGAACACATCAAGCATCTACATGAGGAGGTTCAAGCACACATTATCAAGATGAATCAAGAGTATAAAGCTAGGGCTGATCAAAGGAGAAGACATAAGGAATTCCAAGTAGGGGATCTAGTCATGGTGCACTTACGAAAAGAAATATTTCCAGTTGGTACTTACAACAAGCTGAAAATGAAGAAATTTGGCCCCTACAAAGTTTTGAAGAAACATGACTCAGGAAATGCATATGAGGTGGAGCTGCCAGATGGTATTCACATTTCTCCCATTTTCAACATTGCAGATTTAACAGAGTATCATGATGATGGTGCAGATGAGGAGCTAGTTTTAGAGCCATGTCCAATTCCTACTTCTAAGAAGGAGGAGATAGAAGACATTCTAGATCATTGTGTGGGTAGGAGTACCAGAAATAGGCAGTATGAAGAGTATTTGGTCAAATGGAAAGGATGGCCGATCGAGGACTCAACTTGGATTTCAGCAGCTGAGGTTTCCCATTTGGGATTTCCTCTACCATCCATAAAGTGATAGGGTCACTTTTCAATCTACCCTAGGTGTCTGATGCAGGAGCATCCAGAGGTATAAGGGCAATCCTATGTCACCCAAAAAAATGTACTTAGACTTAGTTTCTATTTCATGTCTTTACATTTTTGGATACCCATTTGGCTCAAATAAAGGTTCCAACTCTCATAGTTCAACTATCAGTGCGTTTGAAAATCCCAAAAAAATAGGAGCATGTATTTGGGCCATCATTTCGATAAACTAGAAGGTGTGAATTGGCCAGATGAATGTAATCATGATTTAGAGCATTCCAAAAAAAGAATCAGGTCAATAGGCCCCACGATTTGAAAGTTATTGCAGTTTTTTGGGTTTTGGAGACCTCCTAAGAATGCTTCAAAGTCAGGTTTGGGGCATTAAATGACCTCGAAAAGGGTCAAAAAAAGGGGGATGAGCAAAGCTGTCAATAGGGCTATAGAGCGCTTACAGTTCGTCAATCGAAGCTACGATTCAAAAGTTATGCCTCTCAGAAGTTCGGTTACCATTTCTGGATTCTTCTAGATTTGCACCGACTTCTAACGCAGCTTCCGGAACCTTCTATTTCGTCGGTGGATGCCAACTAGCACTTTCTAGAATGTACTCCTAGTCCTTAACCCTTCAAGGTCTATTTAAGGAGATTTTTGGCATTGTAAAAGGCAGTTCGGAGTGGAGTTTGAGAGGAGGTGCTAAAAGGAGATATATTCTCTAGATTTATGCTATTGTAAGCCCTTAGGACATGTTCTGAAGTTTATTTTCTCTGTACTATTTGTACTAGCTTATTTTCTCAGTTAATATAATTTCCCTTTTCTGTTGTGTCCATTATGTTCTTGGGTTGTGTTCCCATCAATTAGATTGACACCTTCCCTAGAAATGGTACCAAAAATGGTCAGTCAACTTAATATCTTAGAAACAAAGGATTGGACATCCTTTTATAGTGACTCCATGATTAGACAATCATGTGTTTTCCTAAAAATAACATAATGACTTCATTTCATTTTTTCAACTTGGAAGCATAAGCTTGAGATGATGGCTGTAGATTATATACTCTAATTCCTCTTTAAGTCATTACAAATAGAACAAAGGGAATGTTGATGGAGACTTAACCTAGGAACTAAAACAACATCTTATCTAAGAGCTTAAAGTAATGTTGGAAACAATAAATCTATCTATACACCTATGTTGTGGGAACAATTCACTAATTCTATTATCAATGATTGTAGGAATAGCAAAATTCTACCTTATAAAGAGCCAAACAAGGAAATGAAATCTATTCTAACAAAGCAATTCACTCACCAAGTGGGCACCCTTGGATGAGTGAATAGAAATGACAATCAATATAGAAGATGTAAACTTAAAATTTATATTCTATTCATTCATGGTAAGAGATTGCATCTAATTAAAAACAAGATCATATGCTGCTATTATGAAAACCAATCTATTTGGTCTTTCTCTCCAAAAACTTTCTTTCAAAGCTATAGTGGGCATTATTTAAAGGGAAACTACAACAAGTTCCTAACTCTACAATCACTCCACCAATGAGGATCAATTATAGGTTCATAAAGTTTACAATAGAAATATCATTGACCACATTTGACTCCTCCAAGAATATAGTAGGTTGAGGGAGCTATATTTGTGTGATGCCATAATAGAGATCACACAATCTTTTGCTCATTGTGGTGATTTAGCAATCTAGTCAGCTTTGACTTAGCACTAAAGTGTTGGCTTTGAATATGTGTAGCAAGTACCTACAAAACATTGAATTCATATAACTTCCACATACATATATTCATTTCATCATCAATTTTAGAAAAGGTATAATGTTCAAACTATCACTCTTTACAAATCCTATGACTACAGGATGGAATCTACCCAAAACATAGCATGGATAAGGAAACATTTATTAGCATGTAACATTTCTTTAGTATACCATAGAAGCCCATAGATTCAAGAAAATATATCATATCTCAACTATCTATTCTTCAACTTCATGTCTCAACACACAAATGACATATTCATAAAAGCATAAGTTCATTTTCTTAAAACCATAGAGTCATAAAAGTTTCTACAATATAATTTTCTTAAAACAAGATAAAAAGGATATCAAAATAATGGCCTTTAGAGGCTCATCAATCAAGTGCAAGATATTGGGTAAGGTATGTAGAGTCATTATTGACTCAGGGTCCACTAATAATGTTATCTCAAAATAGGTAGTTCAAAAATTGAAACTTACCAAAATACCTCACCTGTGTCCATACAAAGTCACTTGGTTAAACAAAGGGTAGAACATACTAGCTAATGAACAAGTATGGGTTGAGTTTACCATAGGCAAGTATTAGGACAAGATACTTTGTGATGTTCTACCAATGGATGCATGCCACCTGCTACTTTGCAGGCAATGGTAGTATGGCAAGGAAGCAATCAAGGATAACTTTAGTGGCTAATATTCACCAATTGGCTAATCTCACTCTTTAGGGACCCAAAAGTTGGCTATTTTTTAACACTTTTGGATTGGCCATGTCACTTGCACTTTACTAAAATTGGGTCCCATGCTTAGTCCAATCACCAATACTAATACAAAAGTATTTGTATTTTAGTGATGACTTCACTAGTGCAATCTATCTTTTTCCATGTGGTAAATTATATATATTCACCTTCAATTTCCAATTCTTATCTTAATTGATGTCATATTAGCCAATATTTGGTAAAATTTTAAATTAAGTTATAGGTTAAGTATGTAGACTCGACATACATCTCTATTTCAGAGACTTTCCATGAGACTTATTATCCTTTCTCACTTTGGCCCAAAATAGATTTGATTTGGAACATGTGTCTTTAATTTTGAGACTTTTTTTAAAACTCAATATCCTTTTAAAAGTTCAGCCCAAAATGTGATTTAGGTCATTAACTTAGGATCCTCCAACAATTATAAACAATAGGATGTTGCCTCTATACCACCACTCAATAATTTGGAGTGAAACTATAATGATATAAATGGGATAAGTTTAACCTTTATGTTTGATAATCAATTAGGATCCATATAATAATAATAATAATATGGTTTCTAGGTATTTATATTTTTATCCATGATTTTCATCAAAAATGAAAGATTTGCTAGGAATTTATAAAAAAATTATGTTGGTAAAAAAAATCCATTAAAATTAAATTTTTTCCTACTCAAAAAATCAATTTGCCAATAGAAATTAATTATTTTCCCCTGAACTAATGTTTGATTCACCAAAATTTTATACATTTTTCCAAATGGGGGTTTTTTAAAGTTGTCCCTGCAAGTAGTCCATCATAGCAAGGAGAAAAAGTGCTCATTCAAGAAGAATGGAGTCACTTACAAGATAGAGTCTTTACTAGAGTGGAAAATAATTCTTAAAGGATCTAAAATAGGGAGAAGAATTGGTTATGCAATCATGGTGAAGCCAAATGAGGAGGAGACACCAAAACAAACACCTATACATGTAGGAGCATCATAGTGGCTAGATCAGTTTAAGGACATCATATGTGATGGAGCACCACCTACATTATCCCCAAAGAGAGAGATAAGTCATTAGATTGACTTCATACCAGGTGAATCTTTTCCAAACAAAGTTGCATAAAATATGATATTTGAGCAAAATAAGGAGATAGCAAGGCAAGTCCAAGAGCTACTTGACCATGGATTGATCAAAAAAAGCATAAGTCCATGAATTGTTCCAATTGTCTTAGCTTCTAAACAGAGAGGTAAGTAGAGAATGTATACAGATTCTAGGGAAATAAATAGGATAACAATAAGGTATAGATTTCCTATTCCTACAATAGAGGACCTAATGGATTGTCTTGGTGGAGCTAGATATTTCTCAAAAAATGATCTTAAGAGTGGATATTATCAAATAAGGATGAAAGAGGGTGATGAATGGAAATATTCTTTTAAAACCAATGAAGGACTCTATGAGTGGTTGGTAATGTCATTTGGTCTTACCAATGCACCAAGTACATGTATGAGAGTAATGAATAAATTCCTAAAAGACTACATAGTTGTGTTTTTGGTAGTATATTTGGATGACATCCTAATATTAAAAAAGACAAAATAAGAGCATATAAAACACTTGGAAATTGTGTTGAGGAGACTTGAAGAGGAGAAGTTGACCATAAACCTTGAGAAGAGTGAGTTCATGAAGGAGGAACTTGATTACTTAGGTTTTGCAATTTCATAAGGCAATTTGAAAATGGACAAGAGTAAGGTGGAGGCAATCCTAAGCTGGCCTACTCCTAGGTCTACTACTAAAGTGAGGAGTTTTCATGGATTAGCCCAATTCTATAGGAAATTTGTGAGATTCAATGAAATTTGTGCTCCTATGAATGAAACAATAAAAGGAGGCATGAAGAAAAAAATTGTATGGACAAAGGTAGTAGATGATAATTTTGAGAGACTACAAAAGGAGGTAGCCACTCAAACAATATTGGTTTTTTCAAGATTTGCAAAGTTGTTCATTATGGAGTATGATGCAAGCAATATTGCAGTTGGAGTAGTTTTAAGCCAAGATGGAAGACCTATATAATTTTTAAATGAAAGGATAAATGAGGAAAAGACAAGGTATTCTATCTATGACTTAGAATTGTATGCACTAGTTCAAGCCCTCAAGGAATGGAGACACTATCTGCTACCCAAGGAGTCTTTTGTCTATACTAATAATCAGGCACTTAGTTTTATAAACACCCAGGAGAAGCTTAGCCTTAGGCACATCAAGTGGATGGGATTAATGTAATCATATACCTTTAACATAAAGAACAAGAAGGGGCTCAATAACAATGTGGTTGATGCCTTAAGTAGGAGATTGTTGACTATTTAAGAGGTCAAGTTGCAGAGTATATAGGGATTGAAGAGTTCAAATATTTGTATAGAGGACACATTGATTTTACAGAAGCATATAAGTTAGGTAGCAATTTTGAAACTAACTTCCATAGTCAATTTGTTTAATTTACTTTACTCAATGTTTTTTTTTCAAAGGGCAATAGTTGTGTGTGCCAAAAGAGTCTATGAGGGAAAACCTCATTCAATAAAAACATAATGGGAGTATGAGTGATCATTTTGGCCTCAATAAACCTGGATCTAGTAGAAAGGTTCTACTATTGGCCTAAAATGTTGAGGGATATGAGGAGGTATGTTGAACAATGTGGAATATGCCAAAAGGATAAAGGTGCTTCATCTAATGTAAGACTCTATCAACCACTACCGATTCCTAATAGGCCTTGGGAGTACAGTAGCATGGACTTCATAGTTGGTCTACCTATAAAAAAGATAGGGTTGGATACTGTATTAGTTGTAGTTGATACATTTAGTAAGATGGGTCATTTTAGACCCTTCAAAACCACACACCATGCTTGTCATATAGCCCATATTTTCTTCAAGGAGGTAGTTAGGATACACAATTTTCCGTTGAGTGTTGTTGCAAATAGAGATGTCAAGTTCATGGGGAATTTTTGGAACACACTTTAGAATAAGTTAGGCACTAATCTAGCTCATGGTTCTTCCTATCATCACCAAACAGATGTAAAAATAAAGGTAATCAATAGGGTTCTAGGAAATCTACTAAGATGCTTGACTAAGGAATATGGACAAGGTTGGGAGCAAGTTATTCCTTAGACAGAGTTTTTTTACAATGACAGTAAAAATAGAACCATAGGACTAAGTTTTTTCCAAGTTGTATATGGTGCACATCCAAGGGGTATAATGGAGCTTAGAGAGCTACCAAGACATGATAGTATCAGTGGGCATGCAAATGAATTTTCTCAGTCAATGAAGGAGGTGCATGATCAAGTGAAGCAAACATTAGTAGAGGCCAATCAAAAGTTGAAAGAAAAGAAAGATGAGGGAAGAAAAGAATTATTGTTTCAAATTGGAGATTTGATAATGGTGTTCTAGAATAAGTTTAGGTCAAAGAAGAGTATTCCAACTAATCTTCACATGAAGAGGATTGGACCATGTATGATGTTGGAGAAGTCTAGTGCAAATTCCTATAAAATTGATCTACCAAAGGACATGTAAATCTCCCCCATTTTCAATGTTCAAGACTTGACCCCATATAAAGGTCCATCTATTAATAAGGTATAGTATCAGACATGGTTAAGTAAGGATGTAGCAGAGCTACAAGTACTTGAAAAATTGCAGCCTCAAGCTAAAATAATATTAGACTCTAGAATTAAGAAGAGTACTAGAAATAAGGTATACAAAGAGCACCTAGTCAAATGGAAAGAGACCCCTAAAGCTGAAGGAACATGGATTGTAAAGAGTGACTTCAAGAAACATGGAATCATCCTAGAGTTCCTCTCACCACAAGTAACTTAGTATTTTCCTTGTAAGGGAGTATGGTGTAGGAGAACCGTAGGGGAAAGGTAAACCCTAATAGTCATTTTTGGCTTGTAAATGGCATAAATAGCCATTGACCGAATAAAGACTAGTTATAAAATTGCAAGGTGTGTTGAGGAATGTATCAGAAGTTTGAGTGCAAATGTTCATCATCTTTTAGGTTCTAATTAGTGCTACAATGTCTTGAAAGGGTCAACTATGCTCAAACTTGAAAAAATCTCAAAAATGAGGTATAAATTTTAAAATGTGTTCCTTATGTTTTTTGGGTCAAATTGGATGTGTTGGAGTCAAACATGACAAGTTGGGAATGACACATGGTCATTTCTTGTAAAAATTGTCAAAGTTGCTTATGACAACTTTGCAACTTTGTAAAGTTGTCATCATAAATTTTCCTCAAAATTTGGAGGGAGAATTTATTATGTTTGAGTCTTGACCTTATGGTCAAGATAGGTGGAGTAGGACTATAAAATCCCATCCAAACCCTAAACTTGGGAAGAGACCTATTGTGTACAAATTGGAATCAAGAATAACACTGACTGTAATGATATTTTTGAGGTTTTGGCCTTCATCTATAATTTAATGGATTGAAAGGATGATTTATGCCTTTGGATAAGTTAGTATGGATATTAAACTATATGTGTAGTTTTTTTTGAAGTTTTTAAGACATCTATTGTTGTTTTGTAAATAGTTTTAATTTCCTAGTTTTAGTGCCCTATACATAGTAGTTTGTGAGAAAATATCTACATCTTGACTTCCAGCCATGAGATCTTGATGGCCTCTTAGAACCAAGAAGTAGACTCTATAAATAATGTAAATATGAAAAGAAGAGCCAATAGGATTCATTTTTCTAATTTTTTAAGCAAGCTCTAGGCAACCTTAGAGTTGTTTGGGTAGGAATTAAGATGCTTGTAGGAGAGTTTGAATGAGTTTTCTCGATTGGTATGAGAAAAAAATTGTAAGGGAAATGTAGTAGAGAGATTCAAAGATCCATGGGCTAGAAGAAAAGGTAAAAGGAAAAGACCTTATCATGTTGTGAAGAATTTTTCTATCGTTGCCCTGGGAACCCTCAAAAATAGGGTTTTCCAAAAAAGAGTTCTATAGATGTGATGAGAGACTAAAACCTAGAAAATATTTGAGGCTATGTTATTGGGAAACAAAGTATAGAAGACATCATCAGTGATTGTTAAAGTATTTTTGGAGTTATTCCAATTTCCTTGTTTGTAGAACACCTAATTAGGGCTCATAGGGCTACAAGGCCTAAAAGAGCAATTTTGTGATTTTGAAGACTAACACTTGGAAAGCTGATGTAGAATGGTTGGAAAATGACCAAGAACATTTAGAGGGTGGTCAAAAAATTCAATTCACCTATTGGGAACCCTTGGTGAGATTTTCTTCTTATAAGCCCAAAGTTACATATTTGGGGTTTGAGGTGTTGGGATTGTAATTTGAATTGATAGATAAGTTTCTAGGTTGGAGAAGACTAGGAAAAGATCCTCTAAAGTAGGGTATCAAGAAATAAACCTTGGAAGGATAAGAGAAAGCCTTGTCTAGAGAAATTAGGCTCTAGGTTTGAGAAACTCCCCATCACCCTAACTTCTAGGTACTTAATTTATCTACTAATTAACCCACACACATAACACTACTCAAAACTCCCACATGAATCTCCCACCACACATCTACAAGTTTGATGCACATAGTTAACTCTTCCATAATAACCCTTTTCACCCTCCAATCTTCTACACTATGTTATTTGTATTAGGTTTCAAGTGCTTGGGAAATTGCATCTCCCCATTCTCGAGTATACTTCATAAGCACCATGTTTCAAGGGCCATCTACACATGGAAGATCTGACATGAGTCAATGATGGATGACACTTTCTAAGCATATAGTAAGGGAAAAATGTTGTTGGGGAGGTGGGTACCACTCCCCACTCCCATGCACTTTTCCTCTCAAACAACCCTCTTTTCTAGTGAAATAAAAACACACCTCTTATTGCATAGTTGATATACTTAAGGAAATGGGTAAGATCTTTTTTTCTTATTTATAGTTTTATAAATTTTGTGATAGGGACATACATGTCCTCTCCCAAGAATCATGTGCCCCTTTTTGGGGAATTCTCTAGAAATAGTCTTAAATATTTTAAGTGATATTATTTTATTTTTTTGTTAGAGCAAATATATACTAGGTTTATGCATCTTGGATTTTAAAGTTAGATATTCTAGGGAATATTCCCTAGGATTACTTTATTGTTCAATAATAGGGAGAGGAATTATTTTCCACTTCCCATACAAAATCCAGAAAGTTAATAAGCATGTATAGTCTTATTTCCTCATGGGAATTAGCCATTTGATTCATCATCTATTTCAACTATGATGTTATGAGTCTTATTTTGATAGTTGTTCTACATTCCCATACACATACCAAGGAATTATTCTATTAAAACTACTTATACTAATAAATATAAACACAAGCACTTTTAATTGAACAAGATCAAATGTGAAGTAAATAGATTTTTTTCTTCTTATCTATCACTAAGAGAACTTAAACTGATACTTCTTATTGAATAATGCAAATAAACTTCTTTATATGAACCATCTTTTGAGATACATTTTCTTATATTTATTCATTAATCCAAATGGGTGTGTCTCCACATTTCAAAGTTTATTTTGAGTGCCAAAACATTAGATTACTTTTGAAAATGAATCTCTTTGACATTCAACAATGACTATCATACTACTAGAACCCTTTCATTTCATTACATCTAAATGCATTACATTGAATCTTACAACACAAATACATATGATAATATCTAAAATATCTTCATTTTCTTCATGGAACCATTCTTCACAGAAATATGCATAATATGAAGATCTTCTTTTACAAAACAATACAAAGGACAACAATGGACATTTTGTCTTTACAAATACATTACACCATGAAGGAGAATTAATCCTTTCAACCACATTATACAAAGGTATAACCCTTTTTCTTGAGCAATATAATGGATTAAACATAGCTCCTTCTTGGATCCAAGAGCACAAAACCTAGAAAATATTCAAATCAAGAACCATGGAGGCTCACCTCCCATCCTATACTTCTATGAAGCCACCCACTGTGCTTGGGGAGACAAGGCTCAAATGGGGTTACACTCAAACATTTCATGGTGCATGCAACACAATATTACAATACATTTACAATCCCTCCAAGGTTTAACACAATGATTCACCAATGTAATCATGAAACAATGGATGAAGTTGGGCTCTTCAAAGAGGAGATTGCCATGTCATTAAAAATCACATATATTGAATTTCACCATGCCTCTACAAGGTATTCACATACATGCTTCCTTCACAATTTTTTTTGATCACCCCCAAATCATAATATCAAGACATTGGCTTCAATGCAGCCCATACTTCATGAAATATCCCTTCTCTCTAATAAAAGAGGCTCACAACTACATTGTTGAGCCCATCTAACCCCTTCACCCAATGCTTCTCTTCCCTCCCAAGGGTGAGTCAAACCTTCACACCAAATAACACTCAATACACAAAACAAAGAAAAATTCCAAGAAAAATCCTTCACAATAACAATACATAAGAATCCACTCAACACAACACACATCACATGTTCCCACCACTATATGAATAAGAAAGCAACACTATTAAGCAAGTTCAATGAAGGTCATGGCATGGGTACCAACTTTGATCCAAGCTAAAGAGAAAGGATAGTTGATGAAGTGATCCCTTCTCCTTCATCTTTCTCCTTCCAAAATCCTAGTTTTCTCTAAACTTAGAGAGTAGGTGAACAACCCACTAATTTGTCCAATTTTACTAAAAGGGATCTTCCACTATCTCATTTTTGAAAAGCATCAAGCAAAAATTCCTTAAAAACTTGTCCCTACCAAAATTACTATTTTTACCAAGTGAAAAGGTGGGAGTAAACTCATGGGATAACTCTAATTTCGAATTGGATTGGAGATTGTATTGTTTAAGGGGTCCCCTAAGTTAGCTAGGCACTCAAATTATTAAGTTTAGGCCCCTAACATGTTATAGTATAATATTGGTGGCTTATTTTTGAAAAAATGACAATTTGGGACCATATGTTAACCCTTTAAAATTTGTATCAAGTTTGAATTTGAAATGCACATGATGGTGACCCATCCTACCATTCTCCCAAGTGGGTTTACTTAGTATTGTAAATGTCATTTAGTTCAGGTAAGTGATCTCATGACCAAAACCCTATGTGGCATGTCATCAACACATAAATAATTACAAGTGTTAAGTGACACAATAAAACACATTACACATCACAATGGCATGTCCCTAATTTACTCATGAATTTAAATTTACTACATCCATGAAAACTCACATTTACAAAATAGCCACATCACAATGGGGCTTTTAATCTTCCAATGATTTGTCTTGGCTATACTATTTGCACATAAGTTTGGACCTTGTTTCTCTAATTAATTTCCATGGCTTAATTTCCTGCACACTAAACTTTCACATTAGTAGTCCAATGAAAAATCGTATAAAAATACATGTATATAGGTGCATGAAAAATTTAATATTTCCTAGTTCACATCAACATATTTAATTATCATAATTAAGTTTCCTTTTCTAATCATTCCCATATTAAGCATTCAAATATTTAAAATATCACAATTCTACATATCAACATTACTCTTTAAATAACATGATCAAATTAACATTCTGAAGATTATCATAATCCATTTTCTATTTAGAGTAATGAAATGTTGAATCCATAACTATTAATTCGTCAAAGAATATAAAATGGATCCTAGCATATAACATAGGTGAAAATCACCAAAATGTGAACATCATCACTAGTATCTTTTTGATTTGATTTAATATAGTGAAATTATTAATAGTGTCTCATTATCATTATCAATTAACACATCATAAGGTTTATTTTCTTAAAATCAATTATGTCCGGTAATCAATATGCTTGCATAATCATGTCAGCATAGGTTCAAAATCAATCATCAGATAAAACTATTACATTTTATTAATCAATATAATCTATCCTAATGAAACATCAACATATCAATTAGGTCCTAATGCACAACATAAATATGGATTATCAAAATGTAGATATTAAAATACATAACCATATAGTCTCAAAAGTGTATCAAAACATCAAGTCAAAAGTATCATAATGTAAATATATCATCTAAATTATGACGATCGGGTGAGGCCTCACACTCAACTGTAGAAAATCCATTAGGAACTTTGTTCACACAACAAGATTAAAATGGGAAGGCAATATCCATTTATTATATAAGTCATACCTTGGTAGCTAATGAGCTCAATTATAACAACATTAAAAATGCTTGTCTTGTAGTAGTGTTTGCATCCCAAAAATTGAGACATTATATTCTTGCACATACTATGAAATTGGTTGCAAATATAGATCCTTTAAATTACCTCTTAATTAAAGTTTCACTTTTGGGTCAGCTTTCCAAATGGATGATTATTCTTTCTAAATTTGGCATTCAATATGTTGAACATAAATCTAATAAAGGACAAGCAATTGTTGATCAATTAGTTGAACTCTCAATTAGAGATAATTTTCCAATGTAGATTGATTTTCTAGACACCTCTATCATGTATATCATTGAGATAACATGGAAGGTGTTCTTTGATGTATCACAAACTCAAAATGGAGTTGGTGCTAGGATTTTGTTTGTTACACCTCACAGTTACACAATTCTAAAGTCTTGCAAACTATTATTTCCATGCACTAACAACATAGATGAGTATGAGGCTTTGACTAATGCTATTAAAATTGCTCTTCAATAGAGAATCACATAATTGCACATCTATGGAGACTCTACACTTATTGTTAATCAAGTCAATAATGATTACCAAACTAAGGATGATAAGCTAGTACCTTATAAGAATCTTATTGATTCCCTAAGGAACTATTTCACATTTGTGGCATTCCAGCAGATTCCTAAGATAATAAAATAAGGTTTAAGATTTTATAGCCACTTTAGCATGTATTCTACAATTGTAATAGCATGAGTCTCACTTTGAGTTCTAACTAGAAGAATTATGAAACCCTACCTATGACTCCTCTAAGAACCATGTAATTTGCACTATTTATAGCCATGACTCCTCTCACTATTCCACTATCTTCTCCTACTTTCATGACCAAATAATTCCTAGAAACATTAGACACAACCAAAAATTCTAAATCAATTAAAATGCTTCACACTATACCCTTGTCTTTGGTGACTTGTATATGAAGGGTTATAATGAAACACTTCTTAGGTGTCTAGTGATAGAAGAGTCCAAAAAGGCCTTCCACTTGCTCAAAAACTAGTTAGGGAAGGTTACTATGGGTTGAATATGTTGGTTGATGCTATCTGATATGCCAAATCATGTAAGAAGTGTCACTTACACGAAAGATTGATTTATGCTCCTGGGCATGAACATATCCCTTTTGTCACATATTGGCCTTTCGAGAAATGTGCCTTTGATTTTTTTGGTAAAATTCACCCAAGTTCATCCAATGGACACAAGTTTATCATTATAGCAACTGAGTACTTCATAAAATGGGTTAAAGTTGTCCCTCATCTACTACTAGAGACAAACATATTTCCTCGTTTATACTCAACCACATCAAATGTTCCTATGGAATCCCATCCTTTATTGTCACGGATAATGGATGAAAGCTCAAAAATAAGGACCTCAAGCAAATCTCCAAGAAATTCAAGATTAACAACATTGGTCCTCTATATACTAACCCCAAGGAAATGGCCAAGTTGAGGCCTCAAACAAAACATTACTAAAAATCCTACATAGAATAGTTCACAAATCAAGTATGGATTGGCATCTACAAATCAATCCAGCATGATGGGCTTATAGGACTACTATACGTACTCCTACTGGGGGTACACCTTTTTCACTAGTCTATGGTTCTAAAGCTTTCATCCCTCTTTACTAGTCTCTCTATATAGATTAATTACTGATGAGGACCATAGATCTATTTAGATTTATGAGCTATAAACCCTAGATGAGTGCCACAAGGCCACTTTTGATCACATGAGTACTTATCAAAAAGGGATGTCTAGTAGCTATAACAAAAAGGTCAATCCTTGTGAGTTCCAAGTGGGTGAACTTGTTCTTTGAGAGAATCATAAGAATCAATCAAACAAGGAACAAAAAGAAAAATTCAAGCTTAATTGGTTAGGTTATCAATTTTCTACTCCTAAGGGGGAAAAACTCTTTGAGCCTATCAATATCCTACACTTGAAGAAGTTCTATACTTAAGGCTCTCATGGTTCAGCTTTTTGTGCACATCTAATGAATCTAAAAAAATAAAAATAAAAATTCATCTATGATGTTGAAAAAATCCTCAAAAATAGAAAAAATTCTTTAAAATGATCATCTTTGTGAAAACCTAGCAATATGCACTTTGATGTATCAACAAAAACATCAAAAAAATAAAAATAAAAATGAAAAAGTCCTAATAAAATCTAGCAAGTGGTGAAAACATAGAAATAGGTGCTACTTGAAACCATTGTACCTATTTTTATTAGTCTCACTCCATGCTCATTTATTTCACAATACATTTCCTAACTTGGAGTCTACTCTTGTCCTTGTCTTGGGGACATGACTACTTATCTTATTCAGGGTCTTATTGTGTGTCAAGGCTTCTCTAGAAACTTATCTAAAATAGTGTTTCTCAACACTTCTCAGATATCTTACCTACAATCTAGGATGTTATGATATTTCTCACTATTAGATGTGAGTCTTAAGGAAATAGCCATGTGAGTTACACACACACACACACACACTTAAACATTAAACTTATTGAGATTTGCCTAACTTTATTTTTCTTTATGTTTTATCTATGACAATGTATTTGTTGATTTTTCCCTCCCTAATAGTCTTTCAAGGATTTCATGGACAAGAAGACTAGAGGCATGGGGCATGTTTTACTTCTTTTCTACTTGTGGGTATACTTTGTTAGTCTAAGGTGTATAGAGCCACTAGTACATTTCCCCTTGTTTTTTGACCAAAGGTGATATTGGCCTATGATTTCTTTTTTTTGTTTTTATGCACGAGTTGGTCAAAATTTTGACCAAATTAGGCTTTATATGCCAGAGTTGGTCAAAATTTTGACCAAATTGTGTTCATAATAAAAAAAAAAAATTACTCATCATTTTGTTATTTGGTGACTTTGTTTGGCAGCAAGAGTTTTTTGTTTGGTCTATACTTTGACCATATAGGAACACTTCTCAGCATAAAAAGACCTTGAGGTAAATTTCTATTAATTAAAGCTTATGAATACTTATAGGTTGGAATGATATATATGTAGCATTTTCATTTTGCATAACTACATAAATTTTGCATAGAAAAAATCTATGCAAAAATATTTAGGGCTAAAGAAATTATTTTTCCCCACAGTGAGTATGAGATTTAAATTAGAGATTGTTGTGGATTGGGATATTTGGTATAGCTACTACAACCATAGGAGGCTCCATATTGGCTATATTGTGTCCATGTAACAAATCATGTATTTGGACTTGCTAACCTTTTTTGCAGGCTTATGCACTGTAACTTGTACTGTTTAGGTATGTCAGGCTCATTTGTTAGTGTATTAAGTATATACTTTTGGTAGATTTAAAATGCATGTAATGTATGATATTATCATATGTTTGAGTTAATAGGTATCTATTTGTAACTATGATATCTAACGTATATTTCAAAATTACTAAAGAGAATAAGAAAAATTCCCTCCTTTTCATTCTTTGAAACATAGTGAACTTAGGCATTATATGATTAAATCCTTTCATTGAAACTTTTCATAAATCTAGGCTTATGCATCATAACTTGTGCTCTATAGGTGTGTATGGCTCTTCACCATTGTATCATTGTATTGTGTATATTATTTTGGTAGAATTTGAATGCATATAATGTATAATATTATCATGTTTTATAGTTTATAAGGTATCTACTTATTACTATGATATTTAACATAAATTTTAGGATTGATGAAGAGAATAAGAAAATTGCAAGCCTCTTAAGTCTTTGGAGTATAGTGAACCTAGGTATGACAGATAAAATCCTTTCACTGAAACTTTGTGTAGATAATTTCCTATGACAAATATTGGCAACCCGAGTATCATGAAGGTCTAGCCTCTAGAGTCTAGACATAATGTTGATTTGAAGCATGGTGTTACCATTGAATTTACAGATTCCATTGGGAGAATGATGAGGAATGAAATATTGCACATAAAACAATTCTAAATTCTATGATCTTCTGCCACTCAATGAATGACTACACTCACCAAGTGGTAGGAGAGAAGTTGAATGAATTTAATAGTTTAAATACACTACTTGATCTTCTTACTCTTGTATAACTAAGAGATGTGTTCAAAAAATATAGATAAATTCAATATTGCTAAGGATTATCTTTTAGTTTGGTCCATTTCGCATCATCAGTAACATCTAATACCTAGGTCACATCTCTAAGAACAATTTCTCTTAGCACATAATATGGGTGAATTTGAGTAAGGTGACCAAAGTTTTCTTTCAAAATCATACATGTAGATATAAAAATTAAGTACAACATGTCCAATAATTTTGCAAATATAATTTCCTATGAAGAAAGACCATGCCTAGCAATATGAACCCAGAACAAAGTAATGAAACAATTTCTAGATTATGGTCTTAGTTCTGAAGAAAAGTTGATAAATGTAATTGTCCTTGCAAAAAGTGTAAGGGCTTAAAGAATCAAAGAATTCTAATCACAAATGCCCAGATTCATTGTAGGAAACATGGTCACATTGAAGGAGGCCATGATTTTCATCAATTGGTGAATGTGGATTTCCAACTAGAGGAACATGGAGGTGTGAATAGCCAAGCTAAGGATAACACTCCCATGGAAGAAGATGGTATTTGTGCAACTGATGAATATGCTCATGATGATGGTACCATCTCATCTAATAATGATGATAAAGATGGTTAGATATACCTATACTTGAGAAGACACATGAGCCCCTATACCAAGGCTCAAAAATAACTCTTCTCTCTGTTATAGTTTTGTTGGAAAACTTGAAGGTTATGAATGGTTTATCCAATGTAAAAATGTCATGTATACTAAGGTACGCTATTTTTGTCATCTTCAATGTCAGCATACCATTACTATTCATTATATTAACAATTCATATTTTTTTTTGTAGGTTGATAGATGATTTTTGGTTACCACTATCAAACATTATGCCTCGTTTGTACCAAGAATTATCTACCATTATGAATCAAATTGGAATAAAGTATCAGACATTATATGCATGTCCCAATGATCACATTCTATATCATAAACAACATGAATTTGCAATATAATGCCTTAATTTTCATATTAGTAGATAATGGTCAAATCAAATAACAAAAAAGATGTCTCACAAGGTTCTTCATTACATTCTCATTATTCCACATCTTGAATGATTATTTAGGTGCACTAGCTTGGCACAATTTATGGATTACCATGCACACAATAGAAGTCAAGATGGCATTAAGTGAATTCCTATAAATGGTTCTACATTTAAATAGATAGAAGAAACATGGTCACACTTTAAAGAAGAACCTCATTATCTTAAGCTTGCATTGACAATGGATAGTGTCAATCCATTTCTAGATATGAGATCTATTTACTTCGTGTTCCCTACTTTTGTTATTAACAATAATATTCCTCATTGGATGTACATTAAGTGAGCATATAATGTTGTCAATGATTGTACTAAGTATTTTTTTATTTAATATTTATCTAAATTAATTTATAAATAGTGCATCAAAATAGTCATAATAATTATGTAATGTTTATGTTCATTCAATTACTAAGTAAGTACCCAGTTAAAGATATGAACATATATATTGAGCCCCTTATTGACAATTTGTTGAAATTATGGAACGGGCTCACTATGTATGACATCTCTAGACTAATAGGACAAAGAGCATTTCAATTTCATGCAATGTTTATATGGGCAATACATGATGCCCCTGGGCTAACTCATTTTTGTGGTATGTTATATTGTTAAGGTCACATATTTTTGGTCTATTATAGTGCTTACACATTATTTTGTATAGTTAAGTTGTGCATGATAACTATACATGGTCTTTTAGGTCTTCAGACAAAGGAAAAATTTGTATGTCTAGTTTGTGATAAAAAGATGAAATTTCGTCATTCAAGAAGTTTAGGAAAGAATGTGTTCAATGAGTTTAGGCATTGAATTACCAAAAAATATCTTCTTAATGGTAAAGAAGAGACAACATTAAGGCCATGAAGAATGACACCTCATTTATGGAAGATGGAATACGATCGACAAAATCATCAAGGTAATGTCCAATTTATGGTCTAGAGTTCAAAATTTATATTTTTGTAATTTCTTTTATTTAGTAATGATGTAATTGATGCTTGTGAAGTTCATCAAGGTATCAATGAAAAAAAATTTAGAGGAATAAAATGTTTTCCTACTCAATTTAGTAAGTTATCATACTACAAGGATCTTCCAATCATGCATTTGTTTGATATTATGCATATTGGAAAGAATGTAATAGAGACACTATGGAAAATATTGGATAGAAGATGTGATAGAGAAAAAAATTCCAAAATTTGTAATGACATTCATGAAACCAATCATGCACTAAAAGATTTTATTAAATCAGCAATGGAGACTGCATGAATACGTGTGCCCTTCTTTAATTATTAATGGAGCAACAAAGTGATGCATTAAAAGAAGTCATAAAAATTTAAAAAATTGCCATAGGATTTTCTACAAATATAAGCAATATTGTATCAAAGAAAGGTGATTTTAGGCGAGGGTTGAAAACACATGATCGGCATACCTTCATCAAGGTAAGTCATGCCCTCTATTGACAATATATTTGTAAAGTTGCATGTACTATTTATTGTATTATTTCATAATATATTGAAAAGATCATTTTTTAATGATTGCAGTACATCCTACCTCTATCCCTCCCACACCAGTTTGACAACAGTATTAAACAAGTTATATATGATCTTGGAAAATACGTGAGGTGAGAAGTTTTGTTTCTTAGATTTTTTGTACATATATTATATTTATGACTTGCTTTACATTTTATGTAATCTATTATATATTTTTATCTAAAATCTCATTTATATCTTCTTGCGTATTGAATCTTTTTTAAGTAGTTGTCATCTAAAGAAATTGATAAAAATATATATAAATTATTGGAAGAGAGAAATTCCATAGCTAATGTGTGAAATGATAAAATTTCTACCTTCAACCTTTTTCAATGCTCAAGAACACTATCTCATACATCAAGTTGAGGAGATTGAATTGTGTGGACTTATATAAAGTAGGTCAATGTGGATGGTTGAGAGGCACTTGAGATTTATGAAATCCTTGGATCAACAAAGAGCACATCCTGAGGGTTCTATGGTAGAGGGATACATGGTATATTAGACTATGGTGTACATTAGTGAATATCTTCCAAAGTTTACAACAAATATTCATGTAGATCGCATTTGGGATGTCATCTCTATTAAAAAATTTGAAGGGGAGTACGTAACAAAGAAAGGTAGATTGAGGAGAGTGAGAGTTTTTTATAAAATGTTTTTGTAGTTAATTAATTATTATCCATCATCAATATAAGTTGTTTCTAACTAGTCTAGTTGTTTTCTATATAGTTGGTTGTGAGTGGGATGCACTACATTTATATATTTGCAAATAATCTTGATTGGATGACAATATGGATTCAATAGTCTCAAGAAAATGGTTAGTTAGTAACATGGGATGGTGTTGCATTGTTGGTTAAAGAAGCTCATTGTAATAGAGATCCCAATTTTATGCCAATGGTACTTGATCTAGCATATGGATTAAGAGATAGAAAGGTATGTAGAAGATTACTAATCAAGAGTCATAAGTTTAATATCAACTCAAAGATCAATGCAAATAACTTTGACATGTTTGAATAATTGTATATCAAATACCACAAAGCTATGTACTACCATGGTCATAAATTTTGCACAAAAAAGTTAGATGAAATGAAGAAAATTTATGATTCTAGGATAAGTGCAGTCTTTGAGGTCACCAATATTTCATCTAGAAATGACATAAATCCTCAATAATCTAAAAATTGATACTATGGAATTTTGGATGATATACTTGAGTGTGACTTTAATTTATAGCACTCAACTTTTATTTTTGGATGCTTCTAGCTAGTATCCTATTTTATCTTTATCCATTGCAAATGTCTTTGCTAACAATGTATTCTTCATCACATAATGAAGTGTGGATGCCTCATTTGATCATCACTCTAATATTGTCAAGTGCATTCTCGACATCAAGGAGCTTGTAAACATCTTCAATTATGCCAAGTACAACTAGTAAAACCTTATTTTGTTATATTTTATAATGTGCTAATCATGCATTGTTTTTTTTTTTTGGGTGGATTTGATACTCATGGATCTATTTTGTGCACTAATAGATAGAACTAAAATTGATAGAACAATAGACAACAGTACTACTAAAGCTAAACCATTTCCTAGAGTAGGTCATGTGACTAGTGTTGGTTCATTTGTGAGGACATTGTTGCTAAACAAGAAAACTGTGTCCATAAATCATGAAAGCTTCTAGGTGCTTTAAAATTGTTATTATTTACAGTGTAATTGTAGTTTATTTGTACATAACTCATTTTGGATTGATAATCTTGTGATGTTTTTGTAGGAAATGATGTTTTTTATGATCATCTTTTTTAAATGGCATTGAAGCTATTTGGAACTACTATACGTAAAAGGTGCATAGTTTCATATCATTGATACAACATTTTTCTTTTCTTCCATTTATTGTATTATGTTAAATTTATTGATCTAACAATTTTATTTTTTTTAAAGGTGGAATGAACGGGGTCCTAAATTAAAAAATTAGCTCATTACATCTTTTGAGGACTTTTTTGGAAAAAAACATTTTTGACATAGCCCTACTTTCAAAAGAGCATCTAGACATATAAACACAATGAGGGGCCAATATAGAAGGATTCTAAAGGATAACCAAAAGTATGACCATCCTCGTATGATTCCACCAATGGATTGGAATGAAATAATAGAAGATACAAAAGAGAAAAGGCTATGTTGTAAAGAAAATGAACTAGAAAAGGGCAAAAGAAGGTATGTCATGATAGTATTATGTAGAATGTAATCATGCACTAATTAGTGATCTTTGTAAATATATAATCTAACATGTTTCAAATTTTCCATATACTACAAGACACATTTGTGACTAGAAAAGTTTAGCCAACACAAACTTGGCTATGGTGGTTATGTGAATCTTTAGTTTCGACTTGTAAGTAGCAGTAATGGAATTTCATATAGTTTTTTTAAATATAATGTTGCAAATAATTTTTTTAATCAAATCATACATGCAAAAGTAACAATATTACAAAAATAAATACAGGGCACAAAGTTCAATGTAGAACCTACAGATGAAGATAAAAAAATTGCCTTGATGAAAGGCTATAAGTTGTGGTTGCACACCTACACCAAGAATCTAAAAGTCATGCCCAAGAATTTGCTGCACCAAATGAGAAACATGTAAATTGGTCAAATGAAAAGTAAATAAAATTGAATAGTTGAGAAATTTCTTTTTTGGTATTAGTTTCCAACATAAATTGACTACATAACAATGTGCATAACATTTCACTGTAGCCTTCATATCCTATCACAAAACCTGTGCATGATGAAGGTCATGATGTGTATCATAGTGGTGGAGGTATTAATTTTCTATTGGGTTGCTATTGGAAATTAATTATGCAATTATGAATACAATTTAACATTATTAATTGTCATTTGACATGTAAACATTTTTTGAATATTTTAGAGCATGTTGAAGTGCAGGCAAATCAAAATGTTATTGTGCATGATGTGGCATTTTCAGGTAAGAAAAATGCATGTTATGTTCTACTAGTTAATTAAATTCTTGAAACATTTTTTAAAAAATAAAAAGAGTGTACCAATTTAACCCATTTACTTGTTATTGCAGTAGAGCTCCCTATAGTACAGCAATGAGGACTACTAGGTCCACCTTGTGAAAGGATTTACAAACATACTATTGGTGTTTGAAAACGTTACCCATTTCCAATTAACCTGATGAGAACAAAATGCATCTAGGTGTAGCTAACTCCCATTATCAACACATCCATTCAGACACCAGACCAACTATAAGGCTATACTCCTTCTACACTTTAGGCTTTGCAAAACCTAGGTGAGTGAACCTCTAGATTCCTTATATGGTGCCAGTTGTCAAAGCATACACTGAATCTAATGCAAAGTAGATAGAAACCCTTATTTCTCCTAATAACTTATGAAATAACGTATATCTGCAGTAGCTAGATGCAAAACAATGAAATTCATAAGCTGAGTGAGGGCATTCTGTTTAGAGCTCTTCAACATGAAAGGGAAATTCATTTGATTAAAGATGTTGATTCAACAAAACCTCAAAAATGCAATAGTATAACCAGTGATCCTATAACTGATCAGTGCCTAATCCATTGGGCAATTCCATGAATTCAAAACATACATCTGTGACATCAGGGCATATCTTATATACCCAGACATCAGATCTATCCAACCACCTTGTGATTCAGACATTAGTGTTCATTCAGGTCTCATTCTCACAAAATATCCTTCTAAAACAACCAGTAACCTTGTTTAAACATATTGAGCATTTACTTGGCCCTTTGGTCCAACAGCAAAATACATCAAACATACAACCTGAAAGGGATGCAAATGGGTCTCAAATCTTTGTTCCAAAACCACATAAGATTTATAGAATGTTGAGATAGGAGACAACAACCAGAACAAAACTAGTGAAAATATTGCTCATATGTATTCATTTCCTTGAAACTATACATTTAGATGCATAAGATTAAAACATGAAACCACCTAATATCTCAGAACTATCTATATTATCTCTATAATGCTGTTCACATGAGAGTTCTGCTGAAGAAAAATGGTGTCACAGTCATGGAAACATGTCAAAATACTGGAACCAATGGTCTCACAGTGCAAAAACTGGAATCCCCAATGGTATCACAGCAATGAACTTTTTCTTCCCAGAAACTGGAATCCTTGAAACAATGAAAGATAGAAAGATGATGATTGGCTGAATTTTCATGGTTTCTACTAAACTTGGGTAAATACTTTCTGAGGTTACAAGGCATAGTATTCGGGAAACCATGGATACCATTAAAATTTAATGGCATATACCTCCTGGTAGAGATGGATCTAGGAACTTCACTAACAGGCTACATACTAGATGAGATGAAACTCGACATTCTTCAACTCAAGACTCATTCATCATTAAATACTTTTAGAATTCATAACTTGCAGCAGATCTTCATGACCCTCTACCAAATGAATGCTTCAAATACACTTCACAACTTCAAAACAACAATTGAAACTCATTCTAATGAAGTGCATAAAACTTATCAAATCATTCTCCTCTTCTTAGTGCTAAAACTTCACTTGATGGAAAACACATATGTGGAACTCACTTTCATTGAAAAGAAATCATATGAAAGCATAAAATACCTCAAGTGTTGCTGCATGAAACCACTGATTTGCTGATTGGCCTGGTGCTAATCTGAATTCTTTACACCAATGATCAAACCTTACAGAGTCGCCATCTCCTCGAGGAGAATTAAATGACATCACTGCTGTGATTCATCTTTATCATTACAAATTCTTATAACAAAAAATCAAACAACACTTACTAGTCAAAAACTTATAATAGGTCTCTCTTCTTTCTTGCAAATTCACCTAACTTTCAGATCTGCTTGATTTCACTAAAAACTCTAGAAAATAATTTACATATCACCGATCTTCAATAGTTTAGAGATCCTTTAGATAGAGTCGCCACTCACTATTGTGAGAAAGATTTTAAATATGATTCATAACACTACAGATCTGAACTGACAATTCTACTTGAAAATTTTGAAATTCACCAAACACCTTGAAGAGAGACAAACTTTTGATCACAATTCTGACTCTGAAATTACAACAGCACTTTGAAAACAAGATCCGGTTGAATTGATTGAAAATAAAACTTGAGGAGAACACAATCTGAACTCAACCAATAAGTCACTGTTGCAAGTGGATAAAAAATACTGGGGTGCATGATTTGGAGTAAGAAAATTGGAAAGAACATCAGAGAACTTACTGTTGAAACTTTTTAATCCACTTCTCCTGCTGTACTGAATCTCTTCTTTTCAAATTCTCAAGGTTTGTCTTAAATCTGATTCAATACATTCCCCAGTAGAGTCGCCATTTTGTTGGTGTTTGAAAATGTTACCCATTTCCAATTACCCTGATGAGAACAAAATGCATCTAGGGGTAGCTAACTCCCATTATCAACACATCCATTCAAACACCATGCCAACTATAAGGCTATACTCCTTCTGCACTTTAGGCTCTGCAAAACCTAGGCGGGTGAACCTCTAGATTCCTTATATGGTACCAGTTGTCAAAGCATACACTGAATCTAATGCAAAGTAGATAGAAACCCTTATTTCTCCTAATAATTTATGAAATAACGTATATCTGTAGTAGCTAGATGCAAAACAATGAAATTCATAAGCTGAGTGAGGGCATTCTGTTTAGAGCTCTTCAACATGAAAGGGAAATTCATTTGATTAAAGATGTTGATTCAACAAAACCTCAAAAATGCAACAGTATAACCAGTGATCCTATAACTGATCAGTGCCTAATCCATTGGGCAATTCCATGAATTCAAAACATACATCTATGACATCAGGGCATATCTTATATACCCAGACATCAGATCTATCCAACCACCTTGTGATTCAGACATCAGTGTTCATTCAGGTCTCATTCTCACAAAATATCCTTCTCAAACAACCAGTAACCTTGTTTAAACATATTGAGCATTTACTTGGCCCTTTGGTCCAACAGAAAAATACATCAAACATACAACCTGAAGGGGATGCAAATGGGTCTCAAATCTTTGTTCCAAAACCACATAAGATTTATAGAATGCTGAGATAGGAGACAAGAACCAAAACAAAACTAGTGAAAATATTGCTCATATGTATTCATTTCCTTGAAACTATACATTCAGATGCATAAGATTAAAACATGAAACAACCTAATATCTCAGAACTATCTATATTATCTCTACAATGCTATTCACATGAGAGTTCTGCTGAAGAAAAATGGTGTCACAGTCATGGAAACATGTCAAAATACTAGAACTAATGGTCTCACAGTGCAAAAATTGGAATCCCCAATGGTATCACAGCAATGAACTTTTTCTTCCTAGAAACTGGAACCCTTGAAACAATGAAAGATAGAAAGATATAGCAAAGGAAAGAATCCTGGATCTGGTCTTCACATGATAAGTGTCCATTTGAAATGCAATCCTCTTTAACTGAAAAACTTCTTCCTTCCATCTCCCATTCTGATCTGATCTTGTTTCATCATTTCTGTTACTGACTTGCATAATATCTCTATTGAAATGATGAAACCTTGCTGAGTCACCAAAATATCTGATTTACCCATTGAAAAGCTTGGCAAAAATCAGGTTAAATTGAGTGAATGTGAGAAAAGTGAACTCCAACCACATTCTTACCAAGTTTTACTGATCCCCTAACTGGATTTTTGGTTTTTTTACCCATTCCATTGAGGAAGCCCCAAAATTCATGTTTCTGGCTATAGCTCAGACCAGGAAGTACCTGTGAAAAAATTGACTTCAGAAATGGAAAATTTGGATTCTCACGATTCCGACAATATATGATAAGGCATATCTAGCCTTTCGAAAATGCCCAGAATCTCAATTTGAAAAATGCTCCCCTGGTAGAAAATGTTCAGGTCTGCAACTTTGGTATTTTAAAAAATTTTCAAAAGTTTAATTTAATCCAAGGTTTAGACTTCTATTAAAAAGCCCCTTTGATTTTTAAAACTCGTTCACGTGCAAACCCCTTTTTTTAGAAAATAATTAAAAACTATTTTTTTACATTCTTCAAATTTTCTCCTATCCTTTGAATCTGGGGTCAAACCTCTGTTGATTGGGTGACACATGTCACTCCTTGATTGGCTTGGGCTTGTACAACTAGGCACCATGTCATCGCTTACTGGTCCTGCCACCTAAGCGCCACCCAGCTCCACGTGTCATTGCCACCTTAGCATCGCTACCTCGCTATGGTTATCCTATGAGCATCTTCTCTTGGCGAGGTAGCGATGGCCGTAGGATCGCGACACGTGTCACAATTTGGTTCAAAATTGTGCATCATGCGACTCCGCTGACGTCAAACCTCCAAGTGGCATCCATTGATGCACGAGCCCATGCACATGAGCATTGCCCTTCCAAAGAGCGATGTCTTAAAGACAACTAACGATTAGTGGGCAAAAGTATTTAAAGTGCATACTATTTCAATACCCACTCAATGTGGGATAAAACGATTCACATTTTCTACTTTCTTTATGCCATGTGAATGACTTTCACCATTACCGCGATTGCTTCTCATCTCATGCACGAGTTTTGCTCCTCCTAAAGATGTGCATCCTTTTGCAACGTGTGCTTTCCTTTTGCGGGTTGTATATGGAGCATGTCAATTTTATTAGCTGGACTCCTTCTCATTAACTGGCTGCTTCATGACGTTCCCCTGCCTCCCTCCAACATACCATTCTTCTTCCAAAAGGATTTCCTTATTGGGGATGAGTTCACAGATTCAATGATTTCCTTTTCAATGCAATATGCCTTCAACACTTTGGCATCTGTCACAGTTGACTCTGTTCTTTCAGCATTTGTATTTTTCATTCGAAACATCATTGTCACTTTTCCCCAAGACGGTGCTATGAAAAGATGCACCATTACCCTTATTGGAAGCTGGTGCATCTAAAACTGCATTATTTCCTTAAAACTCTTGCCATTGCAATGCTCCCAAAAGAGCTTCAAGCTCCTTTAAATCACCTTCTCGGTTAGCCAACATAGTCCACAATAGCTCTTCTAAATAGCGAGAATACTCGCAATGAAGTTGCTTGATTGCTTTTTCTTTCTCTCGGTCTAAAAGCCTCTTACCATTATCCATAATGACCCTTTTATTAGAATTCAAGAATTTAACATCCAAAAGGCTTATAGAAAAATATAAAAGGATTCTTTTTGCAAAATTAATTTGTTTTGAAACATCATTAAAACCCACAAATGTCATAAATTTGACAAATTTAGCCGGGCCCCAAAGTGGGTCCGACTAAAAAAAATTTTGTTTTCAAACAACTGATACTCAAAATTAATCCATTTACCATCTGATGTTGATTAAACTCAAGTTCGACCATTGAAAACCACTTTTAAAAATCATTTTTCAATGTTCAGTCAATTGTCAAATATGCACCAGGAGGTCCACTGACTGGCTTTGAAAACTGACCAAATCAACTGATCATGCCCTGAAATTGAAAACACTGAATCTTTTCTCTGCATTCTTGTACCCTATTGAATCTCGTCTCATGAAGAATTCCCAGTCAAAAGATATTCGCCATCAAAGTTTCCTTCTCAAAATTACCTGCAATCAAACACGTCAGAAAACAACAAATTGGCTCTGGAATCGGCTTGGAAAACTGGGCAAATAAGCACATGGGGAAACAAAAACTAGGACACTCATTCTCTGTCATGAGGACATTATGAAAATGCGATTTGGGCTCATGAAAAATCATGGGGTGCAAATGGTGAGCATTCAAAGTGGGCTACTCAGAATTTTGCAAACTGGACATGCTAACAAAAAACGTTTTTTGCGAATGGAATTGACCTGGAAAAGTGTGAAGACGGATTCATCAAGACTTGAAAACTGACACACTTAAAGTATTTTTAGTGGACAATACAGGGGAACAAACCATTTGACTTGACCAATCACGGGTTAGGAATTATGGGGCCACGAACAGGGCTTCCCAGAAATGTGTGCAAAGTGCAAAAGCATGAAAACAATAACTGACCAACTTTGAGGGATTCAAAACCTAGTCAGACGAACTTGAAATGACTCAAAATCTGAAACATAGGTTCTCAGGTATGGACACTAGACACTCCCAAAGTGACGGGTCATGACACAATTTTGGGTGCGAGATATTCAACAACAAACACAGCCTCCTGTCGCTATTTGATACTAGGGCAGAATTGTAAATTTGACAAAAGCTTGAAACAGGACTTCGCCAAACAGCTCGGCATACCAATTTAACATCATGGAACACTTAGATAGGCTGAATATAGGGTGTTAGAAACATTAAACACCTTAGGGGTCTCAGATAGATAGCCAGGTACAACCAGGCACATATGCATTTTAAAAGCGTTTAAGGGCTTGATTTTTTCAATAGTGCTCAAAATTGACAATACATTACATATATATACCAATCCAATTATACAAATTACAAAGCCAGTCACAATACAATTTTATACAAACTTTACAAAGTCAGCTCAAATGAAGACACTCATGTTCTAAAGACTAACTCAGTAAAGTTCTAATACTTGACATCCACTGTCAATGCTCAGCATCATCATGCACTCAATAGACATAGAAGCAAGTCCATATTGATCACTTCCATGTAGTCTTGAACTTGATCTACACTAATGGTACATACTATGAAACTTGTCATATAAACTACATCACTTGTTTACCATGGCAAGACTCGATAAACACAATCACCTCAAGCTTGGTATAAGATAAGTCACTTGGTTAACACTAAGTATATCCGTTAACACTGGACTCACATCACATTCATTATGAACTCCATGAACTCCACATAGCTTGGTTTACACTAGTAAACTTGGCATACACTAAGATGCTTGATTTACACTGTTGACCTTCACTTTAACTATAACTACTCTATAACCACTAGGATTTGTCCAAAGGACTCGGTAGAAACTATAGAACTTACCAAAAATTGAAATGCTTGGCAAACACTATGAACTATACAATAATCTTGGTACCTATATACAATCTAAATAAGTGTATGTCACTAATAAAAAACTTGACTAATATGTCAATAATCTCCCCATTTTGCATTAGTGACAAAACCACTTATCATCCACAACTAAATTCAAAAAGTTTCCTGAATACCTTTTATCCATCACCATGTGATATTAGCTTAGTAGAGTATACTATTTTTGAGATTTTTCAAAATTGATTTTGTAGGATATATATTTGTACATGTTTAAGTTCTTTCATACAGTATACTATACATCTCCCTGTTATATACACCATATCTTTCTGTACATTTCTCCCCCATTTTTTTTACAACTTATTACATTTTCTCCCCCATAACATATGTCTTTCTCCCCCTTTTTGACATTAATGCCAAAAATTTATTCTATTTACATAGTAACACCAAAATTAGATTAAAAAAAATTGAATGTACCTTAAGAATGATTGCCAAATTTTTATCACAATTGGCTTGTAGGACCTTACATGTGTGAAGTGCAATTTGGACTTCTACTAACAATTCTATTATATGGTCCACAATGGAGAATTTGTTGTCATGGATGACAATTTTTTAATGTAAAATGTATTTCTACAGTGCATCCATGATGGAAGAATCATATTTTGTATACCTACCAATGTAGACCTGATCCTTGCTTCTTCTCTTAGCAATTCTTCTTGCATATCTGTCAAAAATCTTATATTTTGGAAATGTGCAAAGCTTGAACTAGGGTCAAGTTGCAACTGTTGAGCACTAGCTTTAAGATCTTCATCAATTTTGAGCAATTTGTCCTTTATTTTCTTGGTAAACTCAAAAATATTACATAGCTTCCAAAAAGTGATGACACATTTGTACAAGATGCTTCCAAACTACCCAAAATTGTAGAAAGTTCTACTTGATAAATAGCTATTTGTTGGGAAATATGCTCCAACACTTTATTATCAAACTTTTTTTCTGCCTTATGTACTAACTTATCTTGCCCATCAGTATCTTCATTAAACTTTTGTACTACCTCTGCTAGTTGATACAAAATTGGTTCTGAAGAATCAACCTCAATACTTATGGCCTCTGCCAAAATGTCCTTTACATCTTCAATAATCTTGAATTCCTTATCTCTTTCCTCTCTAAATCATTGTTGTTTAGCCTTTTTCTAAAGAAGTTTACAAAATGACTACATTTGGTCTAGAGTAAGCTTAGAAATGTCCTAATTTGAAATTATAATTTTCTCATCTAAATCAATTTCTTCCTCCATCTCTTTTCCTTTACCCAAAAATTTTGTGCTTGATTGAACCTTGGGCTCAACTGTCTTTGCACTCAATGCTAGTGTACCCAAAATAGAAACAATTACAGACATACTAGGACTAGCTATGAAAATTGATGTGCTCAAAACTAAAGTGGCCAGCTCAGTAGAAGAGGTGAGAGTCTATAGCTTAGTAGATGAAGTGGAGGTCACTTCAGTTAGTGATGTGCTGAGTCGGGTGGGAGCAAAGAGTGATTGGATGTTTGTATTCATACTAGTACTCACAACCAAACTTGTAGGGCTATCACCACTCTTGATGTTGTCACTAGTTTTCTTGGAGAGTGATGAAGTGAGGCAATGACTATTGTAGCTATCTTAACTGGATTAGTCTCCTCATCATCTTGCTTTGCTTCCTTGGCTACTTCTTGTCTTTGATCCTCTTCATCTTCTTCATTATCAAAATGAGTTGCTTCTTCAATATTTTCTTCTTCATCTTTCTTCTTGTCCTCATCATCATCATCATCATCTTTAAAATCAACTAGAAAATCACTTGGTTTATACAAAAGATAGATATTTTTCTAGGTATTTGTTGCATTCCTTACAACATATTCAATGTCTTTTATCAAAATTAAGAAAGTATTAAATTTTTGAGTCAATTTTTCTTTATTTTTCTTTAGTAATTCTTTTAAATCAACATTTGATATGCTTGGCATAAGCTACCTCAAGGTTTTCCCATATATTTCTTTGGCAATTTGTGTGACAAAATCTCATCTTGGCTTTATTTTCTTCAACAAGTCATTAGGAATTTGGGAGGAAATTTGATTAGGAGAGTACTTCCACTTACCCATCTTATCCATTACTAGATCTTCAATCTACTTCTGCTCCTCTACTATCTTGATTTCATACTTTAATGATTTGAAGTTTTTTTATACCAGCTCCTACTTCTAGATCTTTCAATCTATCTTCAAAGATGGGTGGAGATTTTTTGAATATAATGTCTCCTCCTTCCTTATCAAATTTCTTCCAAGAGGATCTTCTTGTGAAAACTATAGTGGATGGCTTTTGTGTCTTGGTCATTATCACCTTTTCCTTTTTCCTTAATGGTTCTTCTTCCTTAGATTCTACCTCATCCTCTACTTCCTCATCCTCACCTTTTCCCTCGATTAATAAAAGGGTTGAACTAGTTTTTAGTTTTGCAATCATTTTCTTTCCTTTGTTGATTGCCTAAGGGAGCTTTATTTCAAGTTCAATTTTGGCTTTTTCTTCATCATATGTTCTAAAATATGTAGCCTTGGGATCAACTGGCTCATTGATAAGTGATTCAATGATGTCTTTTGTCTCATCAATATTAACCTCATATCCAAGAAGTTTCACCCATGCTATTCTAGTCTTAACTGCCTGAATGTAGACTTTGTCACTATACACCATGAAACATACATCATTGTTATAATCTTCAACAAGTTTCTTAGGGATTTGGTATCTATTATTCATTTTCTCCTTGAATGCATCAAAATAATTGCCCATAATACTATTTTAGTTTTCACCCATTTCAGCAATAAACTCATTTATTTGATATAGCACAGGCACATCTTTTCTCCAAACAATAGTGTCTTTTGAAGGGAAGAATTTCTAAACATAAAAGAATAGAAAAATTAACAAGGAACCAAACTTACATGAATTATTCTTTGATGTCATTATGATTTCCATATTCTTGTTGAATTGTTTCAACAATAACTCAGAAAGGTCAAAAGATAAATTGTTCTTTACCACCTTGTATGCCAAGTCCACAGCTTCACATGACACATTGTTCAATCTACTAGAGCTATATGTCTTGTGCGCAATGATGTGAATACCAAAATTTAATTCTATATTTGAAACACTACTAATTTTCATTCCTCTATCATCCCATTCTGCCAGGGTTTTCTTTTCAAATTCTGCCTAACCTAGGGTTTTTGTCATTTTGGCTTTGGCTAGCATTGGGAGACTAGTGATTCAATGAATCATCTTTTTTGTGATCAACATTGATTGTTCCAACCACAACTGCCCATTAACTCAACTAAGTATAAACCTAATCCATTCAACTTGGAATTCATAGGGCATGCCAGGGATGCGAGTTTACCCTTTAGTTTCTAGGTGTTGGTGCTCAGGTTTCAAAACTCCATTCACACAAAATTGACCTAGGCATTATCCATTTCCAATGTACCTATATCTTGAATAATACATTTGAAATGAGTGTGAATATCATTGATGAAAAGTACCTTTGGAGGGATTTATAGCTACACTCCACTTAAATCTAGGGTTTCTACAATTGTAGGAGTCAGCTTGAAATTAGGTATCTTCCATTCTCCACAAACCAACATGTCAGATCCTCACTTAACCTTGCTACTACTAGATGCCATCTTCATTGGGTAAGGTTTTGAGAAAATTTGAAAACTTTCATTGTTAATTTGCTTAAATTGCTTGAATGCTCTGAAGATCACACTTTGCAGTAGCTCTTGAAATTTCATGAAAAGAATGATTTCAATTCCATCTTTTTTGTCAAAGTTTTTCCATAAATGCTCAACACAAAAGGTAGTTCAATTGACATCATGTTAACAGACTTTCATCCACTTCTTTGCATTGAACACTTGGCAAAGTCTTTATGACTCAGTAACCATATGAATCTTTATTACTTCCGACCTCACTCGGTAGAGTCTTTTGTCATTTGGTAACCATATCGAATTTACTTACTCCTAACCTCACTTAGTAAAGTTTGTGACCTAACCTCACTCGGTAGAGAAGGTAACTTGGTAGACACTAGTACCCTTTTACTCAGTGATCCCTTTGTATCTTGAATATAGATATGGATCATTTTGTTCTTTCTATCTACAACTATTTTGGATGTCTTCTTTGATAGCCTAGTTCTAGTTCTCCCTTGAGAACTTAAGTAGAAATGGTAAGAGTCACTAATTCTTGAGTGACATGATCACCATTTGTTAGACTTGTATCCTTGGTAGACTTTAAAACCCATTGCTACCTCATCTATTTTTGGATGTTATCAACTTTTTCCTTCTTTTCATCTTCTATTCTACCAGTATTAATGTCGTTCTTGGAAAGATGACCAAGTTCTATACAAGTGAAACATCTTTTAGTAATATCTATTTTCCTCATATGATGTTTTACACAATTCATTTCAATGTGTCCAAATCCTCCACAATAATGACATCTACACTAGTTGTTGTAGTCCCAACCATATATTTCTTTCACAATTTGCTCTGCTGGATTTGACATTTTGGTTTTGCATTTTGATGACTTGTGTCCATGTTTCTTGCATTTGTGATATTTGCCTTCAAATTTTGGTTTCTCTTTGCATTCATTAGCCTTGTGACCCTGCTGATTGCAATTATAGCATTTTCCATTGAATTTTTCTTTTCCATTGCTCCAACATTTTTTTTATGTATGACCTATCTTACCACAATGATTGCAAGTAGGTCTTTGATTTCTTTGAGCTCCTTGCATGGATGATTCTCCTTCTTTTGTGTATCCAATTCTTGCTTTTCCCTTTTTTATATAGAGATTTTGTTCATTCAATTGATTCATGTCTGCTTGGTATTTCATCATTCTTTAATTGACTTGCCTTTTAGAGTTTAGATCATTTCGAAACCTTTCATTTTTAGATCTTAGGCTCATGATTTCTTTATTTGCATTGGAGATCTGATCAATAAGGTCTGCTTGCTGAAGGGATTGGTTTTGAATTTCATTGTTCTTTCCATCTATCTCTTCTTTTATCCTTTTTTTCGGCCCCATGACTTCACATAGCCTTACTAACTAAATTTCTTATTTTATTCTTAGTTTTCTTACTTCTTCTTGTAGGGAACCATTCTTTTCCAAGAGTTATTTGATTGCTTCATTTGCTTCATCTTGGTTGCTTGAAGGATAAAGGTCTTCAATTCTTTATTAATGTAGAGATGATCATTCATTTGAATTACAAGTTCTTTTCTTCTTTTCATGGATTGGGAGAGTTTCTCCTTTGCTTTCTTAAGTTGGGCAATAGTTATTTCCAAATCTAACTTCTCATTGTCAATAGCTTTGTCAAGTCTAAATATCTCCATGGCCTTGATCTTTGCTCAAGTTGTTAAGCTTTTTTCCTGAGAACCACAATCCTTTGATACCAATTGTTGGAAATATTCTAGACAATGCTAAGTTATTGAGAGGGGAGGTGTGAATCAGTAACTTCTAAAGCTTCAACAATTTAACTATTTATCCAAAAATCCAATTAGCATTCAATCCATCACATGTAATCTAATCTAATTGCATGCATAAGAAACTGAAAACATGAAAGCATTCATAACACTATGAAACAAAGATTTGGTGACCCAAAAACCTTCCCAATAGAAATTAAAATTGGGGTGGGGATGATACTCATAAGCTTTAGTACTACAACATAAAGTTTTCCTATTAAGGCTTACATTGATCACTTATGATGATCTACCTTTTTAGGAGCAATGAGGACTACTAGGTCCACCTTGTGAAAGGATTTACAAACATGCAATGAAGTATGCACTCGATAAAGAGATTTACAAAAGACTATTAGGTCTACCTTATTAAAGGATTTGACTGATCCACTTGTTAAGATGAAGTAGTAGCTGATCTCTAATCTACAACTTGGTTTATTGAATGAGATTCATTTATGTACTAATCACCTTGTTGTGATAGATATGTCTTTGTTTCTCCTTATACTATTATAGCCTTTGCAATTCACTCTTTTTGCTCTTCTCTTATGATTACATTAATTCCACTCACATGGATACACCATGCTTATGCACATTGGATATGATACAATAAATTACATATATATACCAATCCAATTATACAAATTACAAAGTCAGTCACAATACAAAGTTAACTCAAATGAAGACACTCAAGTTCTGAAGACTGACTCAGTGAAGTTTTGATACTCAATATCCACTATAAATGCTTAGCATCATCATTCACTCAATAGATGTAGAAGCTCAGTCCATACTAATCACTTCCAAGTAGTCTTGAACTCAATCTACACTGGTGATGTGATAGATACTGTGAAACTTGTCATATAAATAGAATCACTTGTTTACCATGGCAAGACTTGGTAAACACTATCACCTTGAGCTTGTTATAAATTGAGTCACTTGGTTAACACTGACTATCTCAGTTAACACTAGACTCATGTCACATACACTCCAAACTTAATGAACACTACACAGCTTGGTTTGTACTGGTAAACTCAGCATACACTTAGATGCTTGATTTACACTATTGATCTTCACTATAACTGTAACTGCTTGGTAACCACTAGGATTTATCCAAAGGACTTAGTAGCAACTATAGAACTTGGAAACAACTAAAATGCTTGGTAAACACTATGAACTATACAATAAGCTTGGTAGCTATATAAAATTTGAATAACTGTGTGTCACTAATAAAAAACTTTATTGATATTTCAACATTTATATCAGGAATGACTTACCAGATTGCAATATGAGTATCCACTTCTATTCATATGGCATCCCGAACTACATCCAACTCTTCAAGGTATTTATTCCATTTAATATCAATTATTTATTTCAATTCTCCAATAATATTTCTCATGTTTGGCTCAATTCCAAATCAAAATTCAATCATGTCATAGAGAGTTGTTATATCTATCTCATTATAGCAATAGGCCACAAACCATGGATGTCTCAAAATATCCTCAAAAGAGGAAGACCACTTCTACCATTCCTTTATAACACCATTAGAATCTAGAATAATAGGAATAAAATTTGGAATCTCCATGGCAATTTTCTTCATCTTATCTTATGTTAATTGCATTTTTCTTGAGAAAAACCCATGCAATTCTTTCACCCTTTTAATCATCATTCTTGCATTAATAATTATGACCTTGGGTAACTCCTTATTTTGGGGTAATAGGGAAACCAATATATCAAAGAATTATGTATATGGTCCCCATGTTGTGAATAGAAGGCATAGAAGGGATAATGCTTTTGAGCATTGGGATTCAACTCCTTGCAAAGAAATGTAGTTGCTATGCACATTTTGTGATACAATTTATAGGAAACCTATATTATGCATCATCAATCTCTTAATTTTATTGATATCTACCTCCTTGGAATCATCTAATTCATCTATATCTATTTGTTGAACCTTTCCTACATTTTATGCATCATCTTTTTTTTGGGCTTCTTGGTCTCTCACCTCTATGATAGGCCTTGTAACAGTTCTAAAGCTTCATGTCTCTTCTTCTAAGGCAAACACTCTCTATTCTAGGACATAAGTCCTCTTTAGTTCTTCCTCATACTTCTTCCTAGTATTAATGGATATGTTGTATGTTTGATACAACCATTCTTCAAGCATATGCATTTTTCTCTTCCCCATCAATGATGTTGTGTTCTGGAGATTATGGATTTGATCACTGGATATAGTAGTGACATTCCAAAATATTACATTTCCTTGGGGGGAATCCTTTATCTCCATGAGGTTTGGCTTATTCCCATTAGGATCCATGCTCCATATAACCATTTTCTTACTATCAATGTTGAATCCAAACCCTTGTAGCTCACCAACAATACTAGTCTCTTCAAAAGAGACTGACTTATCCTATCTTTTGATCTCGTCTAACATGAAAGATGAACTCAGCTCCCATCCTAGAAAGAGAAACATCCCACTTCTTGTTACAAGCTCTTTGTCTTCTTCTAATATGAGGACCTCACTGGTAAGATCATATTCCTACAACCTTTTTTCTAGCTCTATAGTCTTCTCAAGGGAATCTCCTAGTTGCAATTGTAAGGTAAGCTCACTTTACTTTATCTTGTAGAAGAATGTCTTAAATTCATTTGACTTGATGAATTCATCACCCTTCATGAAATCTTGAGCTTGAATGATTCACTCATCTATAATTTGAATCTATGGTTCAATTTTATTGAGGATCTTCTCATTCTCTCATTCTTGCTTTAGCAAGAAATTGTGTATTGTGGTGTCAAAAAAATTGGATCCTTAGAAAAATTTGAAGTGCCTTTCCTTTGATCTTGTTAGGGATCTCAATCATTCTTTGTTTCTTCCTCCCTTGTTCCCATGAGCAACTTTCTAGTTGATCATCATCAACCTCAATGGTTATGACATCCTCTTCTTGAGGAGATTGAGGTTCTACCCTATCTATGATTTCAACAAGCACCTGTTCCATTAGTTGATCAAAATTATCAACATATCTATTATATCTTTATAGGTATGTTTTATCATTATAGAAAACCTAAAATAATAGATCAGATACCTTCATGGCTTCTTCAATTTTCATTATCTTACTTGATCTATGGGTTATATCCCTACAAACCTTTGTTTCCAAATAGTGCATTATGCAATCCTCTTCCCAATTTGGTTTGCTGCTAGGTAGGGTGTACTTTCTCATCTATTTAATAGCATGCCTCACCAATCATTTGGATCATAGGTCCTAGCAGGAGCTGAGGGGAGCTTGAACTCTCCCATGCACTGATCTATCTCTTCTATAGCATCTTTTCTTATTAAAAATCACCTACCTTTGTATTCCTTGCTACAAAAGAACCTTTCTTAATAGTAGGATCTAAATATTCTTAATTCATCATCAATAATTTCCAAAAGAATTTTTATTGGTCTAACCTTTTAGGGATATATTTCGGTAATACATGAGGGGTCTTTGGATGCCCAAAAACCTTTATAATTGAAAAAATTTCAAAGAGAAACAAACTATCACAATCATGACTTAGTACCCTATCCCCATTTGAGAAAGTGGGTGGTCTTATTAGTGTCCTTACCCCTCTAGGTACTCTTTCAATAATATCTACTAACATGTTTGTAATAGGAAAAACAAAATCATTATAAAAAGCAATAGCACTAGCATATGGGTAAAACCTTTTCCAAAAGCGAATCCACATCTACATGGGCAATTTCTCTCCATTCTCTTCAATGGATCTAATGAAGTCTAGACTAATATGTCCTATATTATTGTATAGAATGATGTGCATCAACAACAAGTAATAGAAGAATTTGAAGTTCCCAAGTTATCCATTCTGAGCCACAACAATTTCACCATTCAACCTATTGATGATATACTCCACAAAATCATACCCAACATTATGATTTGGATCTTTAATATCCAAAGCAATGATATATATGTATCTTGGGGTATTATTTGTGTCATCAATTCCTATCACCTTGTTTATCGCAAAAATGGTGTACCTAAATTATTTTCTAAAAAACTCAAGTAGCATCAGGTCTCCTACCTTCTTTGGCATCTCACCCTTCTCTAGCTTTGATTTGGGAATGTGTCTCTTCATGACTCTTCCAAGAAAGGAACTCTTAGAACTTTTGAAAGTTTCATTCATCTTCTCCTTTTCAATTACCTTTTTCATAGGTTCTCCTAGGTCAAAGACCTCAATGAAAGTCTCCCTATCCAGTCTACATATGATACTCATATCCTTTAGATGGAAAGTTTTAGTTATTGAATTAAAGGATTTTATCAATGCCTTTATTAGATCAATATCCACTATTACTTCTCGCATTCTCAATTTTTCCATATTCCTAATCCACAGGTTGCAAATTGGTGACTTTTTAAACCTATTTTGATAGAAATGCAAAAGAAGGTCATTTCCATTTGTATAAGGTACAAAGGCATCTCTGTAGAAAGGGTATGTATCTCTCAAAACATGTGCATTCAAGGTTTGATCATGAGAAGACCTTGGAAGGAAATATACCCACTCCTTTGCATATAGGGTTTCCAACTTTGGTTTTTCTTGTTTAATATCTTGAGAAGACTCTTCCACATCAATCTGAGCTATTATCTTTCCTTCTTCTTGTTCCATGACTCTTTAATCAAACTCTTACAAATAAATTTTATCACTATCAAACTTTTGAAAGCTCTAAAAATCTCTACAAATTTTGGAAATCTCTTAGTGCTCATAGTTATATCTCTAGATTGTGCAAAAGACTATAGCTCATAATATTGTTAAATCAACCTATTAATAGAGAAAAAATGTAGTAGAGTGAGAATTTGTCTATTTATGTCAATGTGCATGAAAAAATCTAAATTTCTATAAAAGTACCAAAATCTACTTGTACTACCAGCCTTTCCTAAATTTTTATGCTCTTTTTCTATGATCCCTTTTAAGTCATAATGAGGCTCCTTAACGATCATTTTTGCATTAAAAAACCATCCCCGTGACCTAGCGACTCATTTTTTTCATCATTCCATAGTCATTCTCTACCTTAGCACTTACACACTAGAAACTAGATGATCATATCTTCAAACCCTTTTTTCCACTTCCTAGTCTATCTAACATATTTGGTCATTAACTGCACAACTGGGTGCCTTAAATATTTGACCTCTCTTTTACCTTAATTGTGTGGTCACATCATTTCATTAACATTTACACTTATTGTTTGTGACCATGTGAATACCCTGAGCAACCTAGAAATCATGGCTTCACACACCTTTCTCACTTTTAATTTTTTATTCCTTCAACTATGTTATCAAGATACTATATATAGGTTTAACCTTAATACTTCATCGAGTCATAGCTTGGCTTATCTTATAATAGTTTTTCTTTGCGACCATGTAAGCAAAGGATATTTTATGCTCTTTTAACCTAGTACTTGCTTCACAATTTATCTTTACTGCTATTTCTTTAACATTGTGACTACACGACCCTTTACATTTTGCTTTCAATCTGACTACATCGTAGGGTCATGGTCTAATCATGTATTATATTTATTAACCACATGATCATGTGAACAAGTGCCTTTTAGTTAATTTTTCTATGTCATGGCTTGTTTCAATCACTTTCCTCTTATCATTGCAATAATGTGATCACATGCACTTTCTTCTAAGTTGACCACATCCCTAAGTCACCAACTTAATCACTCTTATCTTCTTTGATAGTGAGACTAAGTGAACAAATATTTCATGCACTTTGAAGTAGTGATCACTAGGTCGTAACTTATCATCTTTACTACATAACACAAATCAAGGAACTCTCACCTTAAAAATATATGACAATTGGAAAAGTGAAAATAAGGGCTATCACACTTTAGGGATGGAAATGACTAGTTATTTGATATTATACTTCAGAATTCCTTCACTCACACTCTTTTCTTTAGATCTATCCCCTATAGTCAAATTTAGAGACACAAATATTGTAGAATTTTCTCCTTGTATTAATATTATTTGAAACTAATACATTACTAATATAACCTCTGGAATAACTCAAGATATGATAGAATTATCATTCAAGATCCATTTGTATTCTCAAAATTGTACAATGGTATTAATATTCTTTGAAAATAATACATTATTGATATAAACTTATGAATAACTCAAGATATGATAGAATTTGCATTCAAGATCCATTTGTATTCTCAATGGTATCATCAATGGGAAGAATATGCACATGCTTTCCATACTTAATATGAAGGCATTGGTGAACAGAAATGACGTCTCCCAAACAAACCCTCAAATTCAACCACACGATCTTGTTCATTCTAATCTTAGGTTCTTCACAAGTCTCATCTTTTATGGTAATACAAATTGTATCCTTCCTTTTCTTCTCCTACAATATAGCATTGGTGAGAGATCAAAGGGAAAAGTAAAAAAAATTAATAACCCTAAGTGACTAATCCCAAACACAAATACCCTAACCTCACAAGGGGAAAAGAGCCAATGAAAACACATTAATAAGAATTGTATCACCATGGAACAATTATAACTTTTCCATGGTTTCTAGGTGTAGGAAAACCACTAAATTATCATCATTAATGGCTTCATCCACAATGAGTTGATTCGCCACCTTCTTTTGCTCTAAAATTGTTATGCTAAAATCCCTTTTAGTTCCTTTCTTGTTACCAACAAAAGAATCCATTTTTTCATAAATCCATGGAAATGCCTTACTAGGTGAAGGAAGAAAATGAAAAAGATGCAAAGAATTTATCTTAAACTTGTAAGGATTCTCCCTTGCAAGCCATTATAGTGCATTAAATTTTGATTGTTTTGAGTATATCCAAATAGGGAAATAAATTTAAGAGCATGAACCCTGCTCATTGTATTTATATGCGAAACTAATTTTCCTATAAGCTAAATTTACTTGTGGGGTCATCAAATTTAGTGTATTTTAGGTATTTTTAAATTTATAAGAATTATTTGTTAAATTAAAAGAAAATAAACTTCCTTGGCCAACAAAAAAGAGCAAGAACAAGAATAAACTAATCTTAGATAGGGAGAAAGAATAAACTAGCTTTGCTTCATATATTTGTTACTTTGGGATTGAGTGAGAAAAGTTCATGCAATTTAGTGTAGCTTAGATAGGTTGTATGTCAATTTATTTTTTCTTTTAATTCAAGGAATTAAGTAATTACTTCCATAAATTGATAGGGTTTCAAAGCATTTGAGAGGGATCTCATAAGAATGGGGTTTAGGGTTAATGGCTAATCATTTTAATTGTAAAGCAATTATATAGGTCAAGTATTTACTGGTGTGACTTTGTACACCAACAAGAAGTCCAAGGTATAGGACTAAGAAATAGTGGTATTGATAAGATAGGAGAATATGACAAATGAGTCCTAGATAATCATTTTAGTCAAAGACAAAATCTAAACATTCTCTCATATTGTAGAATCTAGAGACATGGATATTGCAGAATTTCCTCCTTGTATTGATATTATTTGAAACTAATACATTACTAATATAAATTCAAGAATAACTCAAGATATGATAAAAATTTCATTCAAGATCTATTTATATTCTCAAAATTGCCAATTTTGTTGTATAAACTTCTTATTGATCCACTGCATCTGATGATAAGCCTTCTTGTATATGTTGCTCTTCCAGTTGTGGGACCACTTGGCTTGCATGTTATGTGTCATGCTTTGATATCTGGATATTTGTTACAAATAGTTTCTCTTCTTCTAGATCATTACTTTGAGTAGCCACATCCACTATTGTAATTGGTTGTTCTTGTGCCACATCACCAATTTGATTAGTCATGTCAACTGTTATAGTTGGTTGCTCCCCTTTTCTTTCTTTCATTTGAATGGGTGCATCAATTATTTGTACCTCATACTAGTCCACATCTATTTCTTCAAATTATTCTAGTAAAAATTGATTTGCTAAGGAGTATTCTACCACCCACCTGTTAAAAAGTGTGTCATCTAGGTTGTCCTTTATGTCATGTCACTTTATTTTGAAGGCTAATCCTCTTTTGGACTTCCTTATTGTAGGCATCTAAGACTTGTTCATATTTCTATTGTAGCTCTTTTATAAACCTTTTCTCTTTCCTAGCAGTGGCTAAGGTAAGAGTGGTTGTTTCAACATTTAATTTGGTTGCCTCTTCATTTGGAGTATCCTCTACTCTTTTGACAATCAAGTTCCCCATTAATTCAAAATCATTAGTTTGAGAATAACTAGCTCTAGATCCTCTTTTGTAAGGACCTAATAACTAAGGCATCATGGTCTTCATTGTATTTAGCACCACTGAGTGCCCTTTTCTTTTTCTCCTCAATGCTCAACTTCTTTGTAACAATATTAAACATCATTGCATCTGCAATGTCCCAATTTGGAAGAAGTAAAACCTCAACTAATCTAATCATTTTTCTTCCCTCTTTAAGAGTCACACTACTAAATTCTTCCATCATTTTTCTTCCCTCTTTAAGAGCTACACTACTAAAGATCCACCTTAAATTGTGATGAAACAAAAGCTAACTAGAGTAGTCCATTTTGCACCATCATAAGTGATCAAGGTTAACTTGGGGTCAAGATGATGATGATGCATAATGCATTATTCAAATTGTTGCAAAGATTTAAGTGTAAACCCTAGTCAAGGCTGCATAGCTATGTAGTCATTGTTCACACCATCACAGGGTTATTTTTTGAGTTAAGAACCTAAGTCATGATGGTTTTATGGAAGATCATCTAGTAGTTATTGTCATTTCACAATAGTTAGTGGAAAGAAACAACAAGCAATTACAATAGAGTGATCAATGGTTGAAATTTGTCTTCCCAGATTTGTCGGTCTACATGACCAATGAAGAAATAAAGTTGCAAAGCTATAATGACATAAAATATTTGGCTACAAGATGATTATCTTTTCCTTTTTTCTACTAGAAAATTTCTAGACATTTCATGTCTAGCATTTGCAAAGTAGTAACTTTTTTTAAAACAAAACAAGTTGGTCAAAATTTCCAACAATGCATCAACCGACATTGGTGGAACTTTTGACCAATCTTCATGGAAATTTCAACCAAAGATTTTTTGAGAATTTGACCAATACATTGGCCAAAATTAGTGAAATTTTTGACCAATCTGGTACTTGACCAAATATTTGTTGATATTTTGACCAATGCTTTCACTAGGATGTAATGACAAAATAGTTCAATTTTGACCAAATAACTCATCCACATTTTGACCGCTACAAGTTTTGGTCAAAATTATGATGACAAAAATAGTGACAAACCAATTGGTTGAATATTAGACCAACATGGGTCAAAAATTTGACCAATTTTCATTGAAAAATGAGTCAAATTTTACTATTGAGCCTTTGTGATTTTCCTACTTGACACTTTGGGCCTGCAAAGTAACTCGTCTATTTTTGCAAGACCAAACTCAAGGGTTATCTTGGCACTAATGCCTTGATACAGGTGTAATCTTGCTATACTAAAACTTAGGGAATCTAATTGCATTAGTCATTTTGACCTACATGTATTTGATGCTTAGGTTAGATTCCCACATACTTATCTAATATAGATCATATTCATATCATCATAGTTATACAAGTGATATTTGTATGATCTTCTAATGTCCCTAATAATGCTCAATTATGAAATTAGAGTCTAAATTTTTTACGTCCCTTGCAAGTAAACCACTTTGCATACTAGTTTGCATCATAGGCACATTCTAGCTTACTCTTACATTTTCCATATGAATAGAGATGTCTCTTCATCTTTTATGGGCATGCCAACTAACTACATTCATTTCTTCTCACTCTTCCTCTCAACCATGTCTTTCATTCCTTGTCGATCATGTCCACTTTCTTTCTTCTTCTATACATGTCATAACAATGGGCTAATCCATCATCAAATATAATATGTCCAAGTATCACATTTTCAATACATGAGTCTACATCATAAATATGAGAGATAAAACATTTATGAGAGAGATCCATGAATATATAAACATTCACACAAAAATTGAGCATACATAAACATGAGCATGAGCATACATGAGCAACATCACATAGAAATGAAAACACAAGTGTTGAAACATCCATATGAGACCATCACATGAGCATAAGCTAAGATAAGAACACAATGACAATTAGTCAAATCCACTATGTCACACACACAAACACACACACACACACACACACACACACACACACACACATGTATGTATGTATGTATCAAAGTGAATCAAGAGTGCATGAACATGTAAAATCTAGAATCTAGATAACTATCTCAAAAAAAAAAAAATATATATATATATATATATATATATATATATATATATATATATATATATATATATATATATATATATATATATATATATATATATATATATATATATATATATATATATATATATACGTCACCAAGTGTCACAAGGAAATCAGCCTAGACCTATTCCTAGACCTAAGGCTAAATCCCCTCCCTCATGAGTAGGTTGTGTCTAAGGGGGAGTCAACAGTGTCCTCAATGGTGGCTCATCTGATCTACCAACTCTCTTGGAATACATAGGCACTAACTAACCTATAGGAACTGCAACAATATAAACTCCATGATAATATGCTACACATGCTCCTTGATGCTCCACCTCATGTCAGGCCTCTACTAGATCATCACTTAATTCCCTCTCTTATCTATCAGCCTCTTTGCATGCATCCACCAACTACTAGTCTATAACTACAATTGTTGTCCTCAACCTCTAAATCTCAGCCTCCAATTCTCCAATCCAACCATACCTCAAATCCTTCTGATCTCCCCTTGTTGGCTACTCCTGATAAGGCTCTACCCTCTCCACCCTCCTCTACCTCAATGACTAATCTTCCTCCTCATGGTCCTCTCCTCATCCTCCTCCCTCTTGGACTAGCTTTATTACTATTTCTATCTCCCTACAGCTCCTTGTGATCTACTCTCCACTTCCATCCACTTGGAACTTCTACCTTTGCTTCCTCTATTGTCCCCACCATCACCTCCCTATCTCACTACCTTAGGTAGTGCATATGATCATGTAAATTAGGTAAATGAATGTCTTTGCATCTCATACAAGTAGGTTGGGTCTACACCTACATTTTCCAAATCTTGACAATAGTCCTAAGGCTCTCATTGTAATGTTGTTGTACCTCTTAATGATGTCTGCTAGTCTAGCATAGGTAGCCATCCGTGATCCTCTTGCCCTCTAAAGAGGGCATATGTAGTAAGCTTGAAGAATATCCCCTATCTCTACCCAAACTACCTCTAGACCCTTCTAATCACAAAATGCTCTACAGTATTGGAGTATCTCCTAATGAGTGATTTGTTGTAGTGCATGTACTCTAGCTCCCATGCATCAACCCATTTTGTGTACTAACTATATGGTCGCCATACAAATGATTTCATCTCATCAAAGAGCCTCATGTAGTATGTGACATATTTTCTATGTATTTATGGATGAACCCTATATATTTTTAAATGATCAAATGACACCACTCTATATGCTCCTACACCCAAATCTAGGCTAAAATTTCATTGCAGGCCCTTGTTTTCCCCTCTCATTATGTTATCTCATGCAACTTGTGCTACATGTCTATGAGAATCACAAGTTCCCATGCCATCCTTCAGGGCCATCCAATTAGGTCTTCCACTAATCAACCCCAATCTAAAGGGAAGCCCTTCTGGCTCTTGTCCATGACCAGGGCCTAGGGAGTTAGTGAAAAAATAAGGCAGGCTCAAGTATACGGATCCCCATACTCATCTATCAACCTCTCCTAGCTAAGATGGTGGTCTAGGATAGTCACATCCTCAAACAACTATTGCATTGTAGCTCTCCCCTCTATCAAGGTATGGTCATAGAAAACCTATAACATGAAAAATGCTCATATTAGTAAACCTCATATGGAAAACAAAAGAATAAATTTGAAGACATATCTATAGTACTCACTAGATCACCATGACATGGGACACAGAGGAAGAGATACACATCCTCGAGGGTGATCATGGTCTCACTAGTGGGTAAATGAAAGGTGTTATGCTCACTATGCCACTTCTTGGCTGACATTGTCAGTAACCCATGGTTCACTTGAATATGAGGCATGTACAACAACCAACCAAAACACATACTCTCTACTACTAGCATCTCATCATCATCTAAGTGTCAAAAGACATGTAACCCCACCACCTTGGGGGTTCTGATCAACAATATTGAAAAAAATATCTACATAATCAAAACAAGTAGTAAAAGAATGTTAGTACCAATGATGATGGATCAAGTAAATTTCCAAATAATTAAACTCAAAATAAAACAATGCCCACATGCTCAAAATCTACCTCTAAACATGTAAAAATGCTCAAAAACAAGTTGTGTGATACTTTGTATAATATCAATGTGATAATTTTTGTTGATTTAGTATCATGTGATACTTCTTATAGTATGTGTGTGACACTTTTGTGTCTTGTGATACTTTGCATGGTGTCATGCAATTGTGGGGTGCCTCCCATACAATACTCTCTAATGATCATGCAATACAATGTGCCCAACAAAAGTATCATATGATACTTGTCACAATAGGTGTGTGATACTTTTAAAGTATTTAATGATACTTTGCACAAAAAGAATTTAAAAGCATAAAAATTAGTTTTAAAAGAGAAATAAATGACCTAAACACTTCAAAGTTTGAAAACTTATCAGGGCCTCATACTCTAGTGGCTGATTGTGCAACCGGATGTGCTTGAAATGGTGTTGGTGAGTAAGAATTCCCACCAAATACTTCACTCTCTCTTAGACCACTCAAAAATCTCTCAAATTTACAAAAGATAAAATGAGCTTAAAATGACCCTTGGACCCCTTATATAGTCCTTTGACCCAATTTTTACCATTTTTCAAACTCCTCAAAATTCTATGAAAATTACACCCCTATCTAATTTTGACATCCTAGATCCCTTTTTGGGATTGAAAGCAAAATTTGAGTTCATCTTGCTAGTCAAAATCATATTTTAAATTAATTTTTTTCTTCTACTTAGTTAGCTAACCTTTGGAGGTCTAATCTTTGAATCTTTACTAGGGCATCTTCATTTCTTCATATCTACGTAATTTCTATACGCCTTACCTACTTTAATTCACCACATTTCACTTTCTACTTGAGATGACCTCATTTTAATACTTCATCTTTCTTAGTCAACTTAGTCAAACTAGGGCATTATGTTACTTCTTAATGGTCACTTTTGTTTTTAATCACTTATCTATCATAATGGACCTTGATCTATCTTGATTTGATCATATCTTGCTCATTTCTACATCCCCTTTACCTAGCTTTTATTTCCATCTTGAGGGGGCAAGAATATTCTATCATGGTTTGTTTGTTATAGTTATCTATCTCTCAGGACCATATGCTTGACCTTTTCATTTATCTCATGGTCTATCTTCTTTGCTTGACATTAGTACTCTTCTAGAGTTCTGATATCATCTCTCTCCTAGTTTTTAGAATTATCACTACTAGGTTGTGCATTCAAGACTTGTTGTCTAGTTCAACATTTTTGTTCTTCAAAATCATACCTCTTTATCTATTGCTGCCTACTTGGCTTCATCATTCTTTGACGTAATGTGTTCCTAGGTCAACCACACATTATTCAAAGAAGGAAAAATTTAATCACCTAAAAATTGTCACTAAGACTATTAGCCCCCTTCTCTATATTTTAGCTAAATTATTTAAATATTTGAGTAGACCAAATTGCTAAAAATCAATTTATTTGATTTTAACCTATAGTTTGAATACAATATCCTAAGTCCATATTTGATTAAAATAACATGTCCCCTTTTAATTAAATAAGAGGCCCCATTCTTCAAACCCACTCTAATGTGCACACATAAAGTCTTTTTCCTATTTACAAATTAAAAGAAAAGACTTTGTCTAACTTGAAAAGTCAAGTCCTTCTCATTGGTGGAAATGGTCTTGCACATGGATCATGCTAAAATTTAACTCTCACCCTTGATCATCCATTTCCTAATCTTGATCTCAATTATTCACACACCTTTAAAAGAGAGAGATCTCTCCTTCTCTAATGATCCTAATTTTGAGCTATTGTTATGATGCAAGTTTATTTATAGGTTTTCTTGGAGCATTTTGTGGAGAAACTATATCGTCTTGTCTCATTCTTTGCATATTCATACTAGCATAGTTCATTTGCAATAGCTTCATTTAGTATAGATCACTTATCTTAATTAACATGTCTATAACACTCTCATTTTTTTAGCTTAGTTTCATTGTGCATCTCATTCTAGCATAGTTTCATTCTATCATTCTTTGTATTGCATACTTGAGAGTTCTTTGACTCTAGCACTTTTTCTCCTATCTAAAGAATATCCCATTTCATGTTTTACTAGAAAGGGTTGCATCTCTAAGGCTTAGTTGAGAGCTATTTCTATTCTTATGTGCATACCCTTGCACTCCATGACTAGGGAGCTCAAGCCACAATTCAAGCTTTCCAATTCATGGAATACCTTGGATAGAATGGTTTAGAGAGGTGCACTATCTTAGTGTACACATACAATGAACTAAGGATTATTGAAAAGGCTATAAATATTAGATTTCCTTTACAATCAACCTATCATTCACCATTCAAGTCCAAAAAAACATGCAACAATTTATGAATTGCAATTCTTTATGAAATTTGGTGTACTAACTTTCATAGAACAAAATAATTTTTGGCACTATTGGTCACTCCTCCAGCAATAGTCCTGATGGTCACTCCCTTTGACATTAGGACACTCCCTTTGGAATTAGGTCACTCCCTTTAGTATTGTATACTCCCTTCAATATTGGTCACTCCCTTCAGCATTAATCACTCACTTTAGAACCAAACGCTCCCTTAACTTTAGTCACACAGATGCCTTCGGTCATGTGGATGCCTTTGATCATGTAGATTCCTTTGGTCACTTGAATTTCTTCGGTCACATCCAATACCTCTAGTCATTTGTATGCCTTCATTCACTCATACACTTTCATTCATGTGGATTCCTTTAGTCATGCAAAAGCCTTTGGTCAGAAGAATGCCCTCAATCATGCAAATTCCTTCAAACTAGTAGATACCTCTAGTCTCTACATCACCATGTAGGTACTATACATGGCATTCACTATACAAAATACTTGTTTTACCATACATCTTGAAAGTTAACACCCAAACTTTCTTCACCGTACTATGTGCATTGTATAGCCCAAGTTATTCCTAACAATCTCCCACTTGATGAGGATGTACTAATATCCATAGAATTACCTAATACGACCACATGTATCATTTAAACTTAATTCTTCTCACTTTGATACCTCCAAATAAACAACATATACAACCTATAACATATAGTCTGAATCCTCAAAGACAATCTTCCACATATACACTAAGAAACTCCCACTACATAGGTAATGTCAATCTTATATGAATCCATTAAACAACATCACCACAGTCTCTAAGTATTCATTAGTACTTGTAACTATCAATTCATGCCAAATCCAAATGTAACATTGTAATATTAGGAAGTATCTGGAAAAAATTATCAATATACTCAATACAAAGAAACTAAACCAAGATTAATGTCAAAGTTCCAACCATGGCCTTAGGAGCATAAATATGACAATGTCATCTAAACAATCCCAACCAAAGAGAATATATGCTCCTTTTAAACATATCATAGCATGTTAAATGAAAACATAACCCACACCTTCATCAAAAACTATTTTGAGCCCTCAAGATGTCAACATCTTCATTCACATGAAGACTAACATCTCCAAATAGTACTTTAACAATTAGAAAATATGAAAAGGTTTTTTTTTCAACATCAAAATCTCATGCCTCCAAAATTTGCAATACTAATGAAGATCATTCACTATGTCACTACCAAAACTCCCACTAAATGATGGTGTCAGTTTACACATCGTAATTACATCACTTCCAACAACTCCCATTGGTGGTGTCAAGTCACACATGGCAACATGGCAAACATCTTTCACATGAAGATTGATTTTTTCTAACTAGTCATCATGAGATGACTGAATGCCAAAGAAGCACTTCTGGCAAGTTCATCATCACTTTGAGAAAAATCATAATCATAATAATGTTCTCCATTTTCTTCTTCTTCTTCCCTTTGTAATCCTTTCCTTTATGACCAATCTACCCACAATTCCAACACTTAATTTTGGACTCCTTTTCAAAAGATTCAAGCTCCATGCCCTTCTTGCTTTAGTATATTTCTCTATCTTGAATTATGAGAGCCTCATTAGCCAACTTAGAGTATTTACTCCGCATCTCCTCTAATAGAAATGCAACAACCATTTCATCTATTATTAATTGGATGGTATTAATTCTAATGGCCATCACAAGATGATCCCATCAATTACTAGGAAATGAGCACAACAATAACATGAATTGCTCTTCTTCACTAAAGGACACACCAGCTAATGCTAGTTGTGCAATCACCATATTAAACACATTCAAATGATCTTCCATGTCCATTCCTTCATCCATCTTTAGAGTACAACTTCTTTCTTAGAAAGAGCTTGTTTACCAAGGATTTCCTTGATAAATATCTCTCAACTTATTCCACAAATAATGTGTAGTTTTCTTCTCATGAACGTTTAATAGAACAAAATATGGAAGACAAAACCTTATTAGTCCTCTAGACTTTTGATCTGTTAGATCCCAATCTTCTTGCTTCAAGCATGAATACTTGTTACCAGACACAACAATACATAGATCATCATCAACAAATATATCTTTAGCTTTAACTTTCCACACCTCAAATTTTGTGTTATTAAATTTTTCAATGTCTATTCTCCCTACCATCTCAATTTATAGGTGAACACTATGTAAACTCCCACTAAAACCAAATTAACACAAATGGCCAAAGCCTACCTGACAAGGATAATACAACTAGCCAAGCTCTCATACCACTTGTTAGGAATTAAGCTACATGCAAAAATGCCTTCCTAATACCAATTTACAAGGGAAATAGAAAGATTTCAAATCTACTTCAAAATATTGAGATGCATGCAAAAGAAACACCAATATAGGAAAATAACATGCACACAAGATAAACATATGAGACCAGATTTAATGTTTAAAACCCTTCTAGGAAAAAACCCACCACCCAAGAACCTAGACAACTTCTTTGTATTATAGTAATCAATATGACATACAATAAACTATGGATTCTTGCACATGCTAACAAGAATAGGTTATCATTACAATAAACCTATCTTTCAACATTCAAGTCCAATTAAATATGAAACAATTTATACATTGTAATTCATTATGAAATCCAGTATATTAATTGTCACAAAACAAAATAGTTATTGGCAGTATTGGGCACTCCTTCAGTGATGATCTTGATGGTCACTTCCTTTGGCATTGGGACACTCTGATTGGCATCATGTCACTCCCTTTTTCTTCAGATACTCCCTTTGACATTAGTCACTATCTTCAACATTAGACACTCCCTCTAGCTCAAGCATTCCCTTCACCTTAGTCACACGGATGCCTTTGGTCACTTAGATGCCTTTAGTCATATGGATGCATCTGATCATTCAAACACCTTTAGTCACTCGGATGCCTTCGGTCATGCAAATACCTTTGATCATGTGGATGTCTTTGGTCATAAAGATGTCTTTGGTCATGAAAAATCCTTCACTCATGCATATACCTCTAGTCTCTTCATTACCATAGAGGTAATATACATATCAGTCACAATACAAAATGCTTTCTTCACCATACAGCTTGGCAGCTAACACCCAAACTTCCCTCATTGTATGGTGCACCCAAACTTTTCTTATCTTACTAGGAGTATTGTATAGTTTGAGTCATTCCTAATATGCATACTCAAATATAGGTAATACATCCCCATAGTTTCAATCCATTATATGAATTTATCAATAGCAAAGAAGGCAATGGCTTAAGGGTGAGAAAAATCTAAGTCCACCTCATCATAATAGAATAGTTGTGAAGGTTCCTTGTTAGTCATAAGTGATGAAGGTGTGGGGTTGTTTATAATAGAGTTAGTCAATTTTTTATTGGATCCAATATATGGAATCATAGATAGTACATGTGAACTATTTGACAAAATGTGTATGTAGTCACAATAATCAACTCCATAGCAGTGACAGTTTGGTTCTTAGGTGAGAATAACACCAACACCAAATATATATAGGAGAATCAATAAATTCAAAAAAATACTAAAAATCATTCATAGACTTTCAATCCCATATGTTCTACATTCTAGAGGAGGAAATAAGTATAGCACAATAAGTAAGGATAGGGGCTTCTTTTCCAACAAGGTCTGTAAGCAATAGGGAAGAAGATCATTTTTCTAAGTGTTGAATGTAGCAAGGAATGTGAGGAGATTAAGGATTTTATTTTTTGAGTTGTTGGATTGAAATTCAAGGATAGAGTAATTTTTTGGTTATTTTATTACGTTTTTAGAAATAAATAAGTTTTTATTTCAAATTTATTGGTCTAGATGTTATTTCTTTGATTAAAATCAATCAATTGATTTCTTCATTCATATTTTCAAGTATTGCATTAAAGATCTATTGGTTTTGATATGATGATGTTCCATAAGTTGAAATATTTAATATTCTTTTGATTCCACTATGATTGGGAAAGATTGTATAGATGATTAGTTGGTCATTCATCTAATTTTTTTCTCTAGCTCTTTCAAGTTCTCATCACATTTATTTCATAGTGATGGATAGATGTTAATGCCTTAATGTATTTAGGTTAAAGATATATTAAATTATTAGATTCATTGAATATCAATGAAGAGGGGGATGTACCTCACAATTTAGAGGAAATATATCAATACCATGATAGCCTTTCCAACTATTAGTTTACTTTTTCTTCAAAATCAGGTCATCTTAGAGTTAGTTGCGAAGGTATTTGGAAGAGGACAACATATGTTCACTAACATAAGTATACTTTCTTTCTCTTTTCCAGATATACCAAACTATGGCAGAGAAACTAGAAAAACTCCAAAGAAATTTCTTATGGACAAGGAATGAAGAAAGTAATTTACTTAGCCTTGTCTGTTGGGAGATGGTGTGTAAACCTAAAGATAAGGGGGTCTGGGAATTAGAAATCTAATGGATCTTAATAAATATCTCCTTGATAAGATTGGGTGGAGACTAGCTAAGAATCAAGCCTAGTGCAGTATCATGAAGACAAAGTACCTTGACAATTTCTCATGATATGTGTATTGCTTTATGGATAATGAATGGTTATTAGGTTCCAAAATCTAGAATAATGTGATGAAAAATTATATACTTCTTAAAGAATGGTTGCACTAGCTAGATTGGAGATTTAATAAAATAAGGTTTTGGTAAGATAACTAGTTGGAAGGAAAGCCCCTTATCCAAAGAAAATTTACCTATCTAGAGGTGACATTAAAGAAAAAACTTTGTGAGAAGGTTACTGACTATTTTATGAGGTAGAGAAATGGAGAAAAATACTTAAGGTGGTCCCTAACCACTTAAGATCCTTAGCTGGTGAACTAATGGAGATTCTAGATTCTTATAGTGTTACTTAGTTCTTGGACAAAGACATGTTTAGTTGTGATAAAACTTCCATTGGGTCCTTCTCAATCAAGTCTACTTACCATATGTGTTTGATATATATAATACTCCACCCTACTGGGGTAAATTTTAGAGAAATCAACTTATTCCTAAAGTGAGCTTTTTTTGGTGGACTACTTTACATGGAAACATTCTCACTATTGACACCTTAAGAAAAAGAGGTTTTCAAAATTTTAATAGATTCTACCTTTGTAAAGTGAATGAAGAAAGTATAAGAAATATTTTCCTTAAATATCTCTGTCTTAGCTATCTACAAATTCATTCTACAAAAAATCTCTATGAAGTGGGTTTTTCAAAATAATCCACAATTATTTATTTTAATTTGTGATTTCCCTTCTTACACCCCTTGATCAAACTTGTGTGAAAATGATTCCTCCTTATGTTTGCTAAGAAATTTCGAAAGAAAGGAATAATAGGATCTTCATGGAAGTGGAGAAAAAAGGAGGAGGTAGTGTGTAACATTATTATTAGGTTGATGAAGGAGAATTTGGAGAAATTTGGAAATTGGAAAATGGAAGATCCCACATGTCCCCTTATCAATAAATGAACAAAAGATTGTTGTGAATTAGAAAATTGTAGAGTCTTTATATAAGTATGAAAATTATAAGACTTTGATGAAAATAAATACTAAGTGGAAGCCCCCTTTATACCCTAAGGTGAAGCTAAACTTTATGTTGCTACTAGGAATGAATGTGTTGCAGGTGGAGGTATTACTAGGGACACAGTTGGTCAATAGTTGATGGCCTATATAGGTAACTTAGGTAACACCTCAAATAATGTTGTTGAGGATATGGTTCTCTTTTGGGGATTAAAGCTAGTTTTCATCTTAAGATGGAAGTACATTAGCATAGAAGGTGATTCCATGTTGGTGGTGGAAATGGTTAATGGGAATAAAAACTTGAACTAGTTAGTAATTTCCATCATAGGAGATATTTGGCATCTCCTTGCTAAACTAGATAGTTATTATTTTGAAGCACAGTTATCAAGAGGGAAATTCAATGGTTGATGTGATAGAAAGTTATGGGCTACATGTCTAGAGAGTAAGGTGTTGGAGGTAGATAGATTCCCTCTCGATTGAGGTTTGTTCCCTTATTATAAGGGAATAAAAAATAAGAGAAGGAGAATGGTGAAAAGTTTGAATAATATTTTTTATAATTGGCTTATGTGGGCAATGCTTACATTAAAGATTTTTTTTTAAAAAAATTGAATTTAAATCATAAATATTACAAAGGATGTAATTTTAATGATGAGATGGGGGATCAAAAAAAGTACATTGTTTCCATAATGATATTTAATGGACAAGAGATGGAAAATATTATAAATGATTATATCAGTGATAGGCATGGTATAATTATTAATTATATACTTATTAACCTTTCAAATTACTTTATGATACATGATCTTCAGAGGCTTAAGTGTCATTTAAGTGAAGGAACATATAAGAGTATACACATGTCTATTCTCTGTCGAATGAATAGATATTTTAGTTTCACTCCTTATAATAATTATAGTAGCCTTTCCTTTAACTTCTTTTCAAGTAAAATAATGAGAAATTTATTTCTAATGAAAAACATGAGAATAAGGGCATTCCAAGGATTAGCAATCTAGAGTTTTTAGAGAATTTTGATCAATGCTCTAAAATGGGTAGTGACATGGTTTGTATTGAGTGATCCAAGATTGAAGATTATTATACAAAATCCTATAATTTTATAGCTTTGTATGAGAGATGCCTAGTTCCTTTTATGGAAGTCATGGCTAGTTATGATGAAAATATTTCATCACAATTCATTGATTCCTAGATATATAGAAGAGTTACCATTAATGATATTTCATTTCATGCGAATAGGGAGATTATTGACATGGATTCTAGTTTATCTATGGTTGGTTGGAGTGGAAAAAGCTGATGAAGGTCACAGATAAAATGACCATGAATAGGTTCTTTAAAAAAAAAAGAGTCTATGAGATTCGAAGGTAGGTTTAGCCATGAAAGCCTCCCATCCCCATGGATTGAGGTATATTTTGTTCTCATGAAATATTTGACCCTGGAAGGTAGATTTGGCATATGTTATTACTACCATTTCCCACTTCTAAATTATTTTAGCCACTATGATGAAGTTTCCATTATATTCCTTCTTTCACATGATCTAGAAGCTATCATTGTTGAGGTTAAGGATAGAAGGAAAAAAGAGAAAACCTATACTATTTTACATCAAGATCTTATCCTTCACCTCTATAATTTCCACCTGGCCCTTTCTCATCCTCATTGTATTTCCTTAGATAATAATTAGGCCCCACCTAATCCCATTGGTAATGGTGGGGGTTTTTCTATAGGCCCCACTCCTCACCTTTCTCCCTCTTTCACCTCTTTAGGAAATCATAGAAAGAATTATAAGATTGTGGATGGGACCCAAAACAAGAAAAAGCCAAAAATAGAAAAGATGGAGGAAATTGACCTTATTGACTCTGACGATGATGATGATGGGGGTTTAAGAAGATCTAGGAGATCAGCCAAAAGTAGGCATAGAATGAAACAAAAATCTTATAGAAATTTGGAAATAAATGAGGAGAGAGAATTAGAAGCTAGTGAGAAGAAAGAGGGGAATGAGAAGAAAAAAGTAGGAAGGAGGAAGAAGATATAGGAATGAGGATAAAGGATAATATCTCTACTTCAATGAAGGTTAAAATAATAAAGAAGAAAAAAATAGTCAAGACACAACTCATGTGTTTAAAAGCCTTATAATTTAGTCAAGACATGACTCATGTGTCTGTAATCTTTACAATGAATAATATGGACTTCACCTCCAAGGCTACCCCTTCCCTAGGGAAAGAAAAGGATAAATCACCAATGATGGAGCTACCTCCCCTATGAAAATGGAGAAAAAATATAAGAATATATTTTTCACTAAGTCTATGGTAGTGTAAGTGTAGGTGATGCAGATGGTTAAATGAAATTGTGCTAGATGTTAGAAGTTATTTGGTCTAGTCAAGTACACTAAATAGGAGATTGAGGTGCTTAGTGCCTAATTTAATGCTCTAGATGAGAATTTTGAGGCTCTCTCTAGTTTCTCTAAAAGTGACTTATGTCACTGCCACTATTCTCTAATTGTTGTGTTAGGAGAATGAAGATAAGGGTCTTGGTGTAAAGGATTCTAGAAAAATATATGCATTTATGGTTGATTACTAGGCCAAAATCATTTTGGCCAAGAAGGGAAAGGAAAAGGATAAAGTCTAGGCCTTTGTTTTTTAATTTTATGTTATTCGCTATGTACCTGTGTTGCTAGTATAAACCAGCCTTTAGTTATTTGATTTAGTCATTGGACCTTAAGGACTTGTTTAGATTTTAGTTTAAACATTTCAATAGATATGGTGGTAGTAGTATTAGTAGTAGACTTAATACAATATTAAGTTGGAAAAACAATGTGTTCTACTAGTAATGTTTATGTTGTTTATGTGCTATGACTAAGTGGTTTATCCATGGTAATGTACTAAGTGTCATCCCCCCTTTTTTGGCTATTTTTAATATAAAAACAAACCAATAGTTTATCCCTTTCACCTATTTGGAATCTTGACTTTTCCCAAGGTGTTGAAGTTACATAGAACTATGTAATACCTTCCCCCAATGAAATACTTATAGATATAGGATTTTTTATGTTAACTATATAGTCTTTATTCTCTCGTCTTCATGAGAAAAGACACTCCTTATCAAATTTTTTGATTTGCAAAATTAAACACCAACTCTGATGCATTCCTTTGAGTTATTATTAGACCTTCTTAACTGGCTCTTGATCCACTACCCATTGGAGATTTTTATTTTCTTAGTTTAAATTATCAACATGGGAATTTATTCTTGTTCTTACATGCCCCCTATATTTATCGTAATGAATTTTTGAAGCAAAGGAATCTTAATTATTTGTACCACCTCAATTTTGGTTAAGCTCATGAATTGTACTAAAATACTTGAGTAAACTCTCAAAAGTTAATTTCCTCTAGTACTTTCTATTTGAGGGACTTCTTAAATGATAAAAAAGTCATTTTTAGTTAGGAAATGCTAAGGGCAAGATTTGTAATAAACATTTATTTCACCATTTTATGGTCATTCCCATTAAAAGTGTTTTTGTAGGGTTTATTTTGCAAAATGTCTTGTTTATTTTGGCAAGTCTTACTCTCTACATATAGTTCAATTTGCTTTGTATTACCATGGGTGGAGATCATGTGCATGTGGATCTTGATAAATGTGAAGAGTAGAATAGAGACAAGACAATTTAGCATATTTGTAAAGAGGATGGCATTGTTAAATTCATGGAGCTCATGAATGCTCACTATGAGAGTCTCTCTAAGAAATTCATCGGTTCTTGGGAGGCCATAAGGGTTAGCATGGGAATATTTTTTTTTAAGGTCAACAAAGACATCATTGCATATGCCATAATCATCTTTTTTGAGGCTTATAAGTGAAAGAAGGCTAATAAGGTCTCTTACAACAAAATCCTTAACTAGGTTTTACATATTGATGAGTAACCTATCACGCTTGGGGGGCATTGATCGTGAACAATTCTCAAAGTCATGGGACCGTATCTACCTAATGGTGATGAGGTACTTCATGCTAGAAGGAATATTTGGTGTGTATTATTATTATCACCTTCTAAATCACTTCAATAATCACATTTCTATATTTATTCCATTTTATCTCTTACAATCTATTAAGAATAATATTAAGGATGTGAGTGATGCTAAGAGCCATGGGAATAATTTATCATCCTTCATCAAGGCCCTTTGTATTCTTTGTACCATTTCCACTTGGCCCTTTGCCTCCTTGCCAAATTATCCTTAAAGAAGTTCCTTAATCATCCAACTCCCTTCCACTAGTATTATGGACACCCCTTTCCTAGTATTAAAACTCTCCAATAAAAACCCCCCAAACTCTCTCAAGGGTAAGAAAGAAAAGTGAAATAAGAGGGTTTCCCCATCCCCTAAGAACAATCACAAAACTACCAAAAAATGCTACATTTCAAATTGTCTTTGAAGTGGATATTATGTAGGAGACCAATATGCTCCCCCACCCTCTCCCAAACATACACCTATCTTAGGGTTAAACCTAAAAATACTTCTATGAAGGAGCCCTCAGACTTGGATAATGTGGGTTTTGAGGAAATAGGAAGGATGAGGTGTCTCATTTTTCCTCTAAAATAAGCTCAAACTACACCTTGACTAGCATCAAGTAAAAGCTTGGGGAGCCCATTCATGTAAAAAATATCGAGGCTAAGATGGTTCATATGGTGATTGATAAAGCCAAGGCCTTCCTGGGGGGGGATAGGAGCAAGAAATACTAGACATTAGAGGAGGTTGATTTTTTGAAGAAAAGGCTAGCTAAAGTAGAGGAAAAGATTGTGATGTTATATGCAAAGACCATGGAGGTGGATGAAAGTCTCTATAATATGTAAACATACATGTTGAAGAGCACACACAACTCTAGTACCATGTTGTGTATGTTATAGGTTGAGAAAAACAAGGATCATAAGGACATTGAAGACCATAAAGAGCTCTTTGAGTTCATCACAAAAGATTGGACAATAATGATGCTTACCAATGAATCAAGAAAGCAAGAAGAATTAGGGTTATACCCTCTCTTTGATTTCTACTTCTTACCTTCACAATATTGTGTTGGGTTTATTAGTTTCTATTAGACTGCTACTTTTAATACTACTAATTATGACCCTAGGTGGTCTTTGTTTAAAACTTGTTTAATTTTTATGTTTGACACTATGTCGGACTCTAGTATTTTTTTTATAGTTATTAATATGCATTGTACTACATTTTCTTTTGCATACACTACACCATTTATAGTTTAGTTTTTTATGTGTCAATAGGCTCTACTCTATTTTTTGATATATTTTAGATAGTGGTGTTAAAGTGGTTATTTTTGCTTCTTCCTCAATGGTTAAAGTTCTAATCCTATTTAACTAGAAATATTGACAATATGCTAACAATATTCTTATAAGTCATTAATATGGTTTTTTTGTTTCATCTCCCTTTTGGCTAGTTTACTAAAGGGAAAACACCCTTGTTTTGCTACATTACTTTATCAAAAGCACCTTATCCTAATAATAAACAACTAGATAAAGTTCCCTCGCTTTGATGACCTTTATTTTTTTGTGGGGACATAAGACTTCCAAATATTTTTCAAAGACCACTATAGATTTTTTATTTTATTTAGAGAATGAAATTCATTCCACACTCTCTATTTAAGATTTTGAATCCTCTTAAAACCTTGTGGATTCTAGTCCCAGTAAATGACTCTTAAAATTTTCATGGTTAGATATAATAAAACAAAGTGAAAAGATAAGAAATTATATTATGATATACCCTTGTGTAAGGTTTCAAACATTATATAGGATATTATTTCTATTTGCATCTTTCAACCTCTACATATGATGAAAAAAAGTAATGGTATTTACACCTTATAAGTCTTTGACTAGAAAACTACAATGTAGATCCCAAACTATTTTGGAAAATCACCCTTTAATTAAAGATTTCTCATTTTTCTTTGTGCATCATTAGTCCCTGCCATTAAGGCAAGAGACTAAAGTTTTCAAGTGCTATTTTTGCTATTAGTTCATGTTTTGGAAACAATGTCCCTACTTTTATTATATGGTTCTACTTGTATTATTTATTAAACTTATTTTTCTCCATTTTTTAACTTTTTTCGAATTGGTTGTTTCTATTTTTGCTAGTGGTCTTTTACTTTTTGTGGTAAAAAAATAGAGAATATAACATGGCATTCTACTTTCCTTCAAAGTGTCTTATTAAAACTCTTGATAGTTTGCATACAAGCATTACATACATGCCTAGATTACATGTATAACCACCTCCTATTTCAATTTTATGAAAGCACAACCATTTTTAAAAAGCTTGTTACAATGAATGGATATAGCAGCCTGGTAGCAGATGTTTTACCCCTCTAAAGCCCTAATTTTGGGTGAGGGCAATTCTTGAGGATTGTTGAATGTCACAATAAAATTGTATTGATTTATTGTTTAAGTATTTTAATTTAATGTCCTTTTAATTTTCTTAAGGTGCAGCAGATTTCTTAATTCTTAGTGCCTATAAGATCAATGATTATATCTAATTGTCAAGCAACTATATCCTACAACTGGTAATTTTTCTTTTGATCCTATCAATTTAACATATGTGTATGTGACTCAAATGTACCCTCCACATCATCTATCTCCAAGTTCAGTATTGTAGACATTCCTTTTAGATTAAGTTGTGACTTCACCTCTTTATTGGCTTCCTCCATCTCCTTAGTAGCACCCAACTTCAAATGGGAACTCCTACTCTACCTTGCAAAAACTTGGCAATCTCTTAGTGCCTACTGCATTCGAAGAAAACACTACTACCTTTGTAGTTATTTCTTCACATTTAAATAAATTTAAACTTACAAAATTCCTATTTTTCTATTGGTTCACATGCTTTTTCCTAGTGATTTTTTAATTTCTTCTTTCAGAAATTCTGCATAAAATTCATCTTGATGAGTGGCAATAGTGGTAGAAAGTGGTGGCAAGTGGAGAGGATTTTGGTGTAGAGTGGCATGATGCATGCTACTACACCTACCATTTACATTTCCCTATTTATTAAAGTTTTCCTTCTTCTTTCATATAGGAAAGTCCCATTGATGTTGAATTCAAAGAGAAGTCTTCTTTCATTTTTGCATGTGACTTCTTTCTCTATAATATAAATAGAAGGCAGTGGCAGAAAAGTAAATTATACTCTGAGAAAATATGGGAATGAAAACATTTAGTATTTGGAGAGCCATGTTTTCTAGTGTCTACCTCATTCATTGTGCTTCAATTGTAGGTGTTTTCTCTAAAAGGAATATGATATTTAGAAAAATGAAGGAACATTTTATTGTGATGATCAAGGATTAGTTTTTAATACACATAAGTTAAAGATTTTTGCATAAATTACATATGATCAAAGTACATAGATTAGTTTTTATAATAAAGTGTTTCTCCATAATCACTCTTTGACTACTTTTCTACATTAACTATTTTCCCTAAATTTACACAACCTTAATTTTAGGTTAATGTCCTCACTTTGATTAACTTGTCCGTTGCAAACTTTTCTATGTAAATCCAAGAACCTTGCAAGAAAGAATTGATCTCTTTAAACACTTATAAAATGTCTCTTTCACCATGTCTTCAAGATTTGTTCTAATTTGGTCAAGTTTTTTGAAGCTTTATCGATCCAAGCCAAATAGTCTAAACCTATCTAGGATTTTCTTATTTTATAGAAATAACATCTTTTGTCTAATGCTTACAACAAGTTTAAAGATATATTCATATCCACTTTGAAAATTGGGCTAGCATGGAGATGTATGCCATAAAATATTGGGTTTTATCTAGCATTTGGTTTGAACAAAAAATATTTTTCTTTCTCTAAGATACTTTTGGGAAGTTTTGATCCCCTTCCCTACCAATGCCATAGAGTTTTTTTTTTGTACCTATACAGTAGAAAAAAGGCTAAAAACCCTTTCCATATAAGACTAACAAAGCAGTTTCTTTTTAGGTACATGTGAAGAATGAGAATGTTCTAACAATTAGCATAGAGCACAAAAGGGAGGAGCTCTATCTAAAATTTGAACTTTTCTATTTTATTTCTACCAGTTTAGGGTAAATATTTCTCTTTAGGGTCATGAGAATTTTAGAATGAACATCTCCATCTATACCTATTCTCATGCTTCATAGATTTCAGGTTCTTTTCAACTTAGTTTGGTATGTCTAATAAGTTATCTTCTACATACATTTATCCAAATCATGAAATTTCAAAATAGATGCACAAGATATAGTTAAGAAAATGTTTGACACATTCTAAACTAGTGACAAAATCACCATATGTGGATTTGTAAAGTCTCAAAGTCTATACAATTTGAATTTTTCTACATGGTTGGTCTCATTACATAACACATCTATATCTTTAATCTACATCTCACAAAATGAAGGATGGTTACTTTTAAAAATAATTATTCAAATTTATACTATTTCAACCATATTTTTATAGATTATTCAAATTTTAATTCAGTTTTTATTTATTTAACAATAAATTAGTAAACTACTTACTCTGCTACTCATTCACTTACTATCTATAAGTATATCTAGATAGTTTGGAAGAGCATGGAAATTTCATATTTTGATTATTTCTATATTACTCTAATTATTTCTATAATACTTTGATTGTTTCTACAAATATTAGTAGAGTTATTGACAGTTGGTATTTTTACAATTGATTTCAAATTATTTGATATAGGTAGGGACTCTAGCTACAACAAAGCAGCTCTTGTTTACCATGTTTAACCATTTAGTTTAGATTAATTTACTTGGGTTCATCAACCCTCATTTTCATTTTTTGGACATTAGGAAACTCTCAAACATTTTTATTTTAGTTTTACAAAAAAAGGAATTCGATCATGGATGAATTCTTAATTTAAGTTGTTTAGATCAAATTATTTTTATCTGCGTGCTAATTTTTTGGAGAGATTGTAAAAAAAAAGCATAATAAATAAGACATGACATGATTTTAGCATAGAGATTTTGTTTAGCATATATAAATATATGAAATTTCAACAATTTTTAAAAATCTTTTATTTACATTCATTTATCTAGGTGTACTAAATTTGGGCATTATTGCAACAATTTTCTCATGTAATTATAGATGTAAATTGAAAAATATATCATTTAATTGGGGCTTGATTGAGGCAAGCACCCCCTCCCCCCCTCCCCCTTCCCCCCCACCCTGCAAAAAAATATATTTTCATTACATATAGGTGCAAATCAATAGGTTTTTAGAGCATAAAATGTGGAACCTAAAACTAGGGTTTATGTACCTAATTAGAGTTTCAAGTTTTGTGTAGGTGAGGTAAGGGATGACCTTGTTCCTTGCCTAATTTTTTGTTGACCTGGGAAGTCATCCTTTACCTCCATCATGTTCTTTTTTTGAGACCCACAAATTTTTGAGTTTGGTAGATACACATTCTCGAGTCCCATATCCAAAACAACTCTAGTTTTTGACAGATCTTAATGGCATTTTTTAAGATCCAAGTTTACATCCCTAATTGATCTTCAAGGTGATTTTTGTGCTTCATTTTTCATTTCCTATCATTCTTCTTTATGTCTCAGATCAGATTAGATTAGTACATGTGCTTAACACAAATAAAACATCTTTGTTTTGCTTAGTACAGGCAAAAGATCTCTTTTTTGTTTATTGAACAATAATGAGAAAAAATTACATTTTTCATTTAATTCTAAGAAAGAAATTGTATATTCTCTCTTTTAGATGATAAACATATGTATGTAAACATAATATTGATAAAGGAACCAGTTGTATATTTTGGGAAATAAAACTTACACTATGGAAAACAATGAAAGCAATGTAGAGAATGAGGTGTCCAATGGGGCTAACCCTAGGAATTCCATGGACCTGCTAGTCCAAGTCTCGCAAGACACTAAAAATAGAAAGGAAAATATGGAGAAAAAAATGAATGATTGGTAGCCTAATTTAAGCAAGGACATGAGGATACTCACTCCTCACACCATCCTAGAATTGAGCTAGAATTATCTGCTCACAGTGCACTAGAAACTAGACCTCCATTAACACCATCTAAAATACAAAATAAATAGGGAATAGTCATAAATTTTTCAACTGACATTAAGAAGATTACACCTCCTAATATTCTGGGATCTAAGTCCAATGAAGCCACTAAGGCTTGGTTAACAAAAATGGAACAATACTTTGATATCAAAAGTTTCTTTGAATCCTCCAAGGTGGTTTGGGGAATATACCACCTTTGTGGGGAAGCAACTACTTGGTGGGGAAAAACCAAATTAGAATTGAAGAGTAAGACTAATGATATTGCATGGGATAGGTTTGTCACTATCTCCAAAAATTGATGGTTGCCACAAACTTTTTATGATCAAAAGTTGTTAGACTTTCAAAACCTTAAAAAAGGGTACCTAATAATGCATGGGTACTAGGAAAAATCCACCCAACTTTTGAAATATATTCCTACATATTAACAAGATAGGAATCTAAAGGTGAGAAAAATTATCATGAGATTAAATAATAGGATTAGGGAGTAGAGGATATACTAGCTCCATGAACCATGGAGGAATCTCTTGAAAAGGATCATCTATTAGGAAAATAAGGTAAGATAGGATGATTCCATACAAGATAATAAAGAAATGTCAACTAGAATGCCACCAACCCTAAAGTAGGAGCTCAAAAAAAGAGCTTTAAAAACTTCATGTACAACAAATCTGAGTCCAAAGGGAATAATGGTAAAGAAATGAAGGGAAAGTTTGGTAGTAACAATGGCAACAAGGTAAAAAATAAGAATGGACTAGCCAAAGGTTGTTTTACCTATGGTGGAGACCACTATGCCAATCGATGTCCTAACAAAGGCATCTCCAACTAGAAAACATGAGCTTCATTACCTCCTTATCAAGTTGTCTTATAGCTGAAGATTCATGCAGCTTTAGATAGCCACCAAGTAGAGCAACAACTAGCCTCATAGAAATCTTGGGTAAAGATTCATGAAAACCCCATTCCTATATTAATTGATACTAGAGCCACATAAAGTTTTATATTCCCAAAATTATTGAGTAGATTTCCAAAAAGAAGTAGATTTATGGCACACCCATGGACTATTGAATATACAAATTGGTCAAAGGCTTAGGTAGATCAATGTCTAATTGAGGCTTAGATAGACTTCCCAAATTTCTCTATTGAAGTGAATTTTCTTATAGCACCTCTAATGTCCTATGATATTATCATGGAAATAAATTGGCTTAGAAAGCACAAGGTGAAGGTATATTTGGTACCTAGAGTAGAGCCTATATCAAGAGTGCCATATAGGATGTCCACTACTAAACTAATGGAATTACAAGTGCAGATATAAGAATAATTAGATAAGAAGCTCAACTAACTTAGAATTTTTCCTTAGGGAGCCCCAATGCTATTTGTTAAGAAAAGGGATGGAACTATGAGGCTGTGTATAGACTATAAAATGCTTAACAAGGTAACCATCAAGAACAAATATCCACTTCCCCAAATTGATGATCTATTTGATCAAGTGAAAGGAGCAACAATGTTTCTAAAAATCAATCTCAAATTAGGTTACCATCAACTTTGAATTAAGGAAGCAAGCATTCATAAAACTTCTTTTAGAACCTACTATGGATACTATGAGTTCACAGTTCTACCCTTTAGACTAACTAATGCCCTTACAAATTTTATGAATGTCATAAATAGTATATTCTAGGACTTTTCAGATAATATTTTGTTGGTTTTCATCAATGATATTCTCATCTACTCTCAGAATGAGGAGCACTAGAAATGCCTCAAGATAGTTTTGCAGAGGCTGCATGAACATAAGTTGTATGGGAAGTTATCTAAGTGTTCCTTTTATTAAAATGAAATCCAATATCTAGGGAATATTATTTTAGGTAAAGGAATAGTAGTAGACCCCACCAAGATCAAGACAATTAAAGAGTGATTGATACCTAGGAATGTGTTGGAGGTTAGAAGATTCATGGATTTAACCAATTTCTATAGGAAATTTGTTAGAGACTTCTCTCAGATAGCACATCCTAATACTACATTGCATAGGAAGGGAAGCTAGTCGAAAGATTATCAAATGAAATTTGAGTGCTTGAAGGAGAACCTAACTACCATGCCAATACTTAGAGTACTAGAATCTGAGGGTCACTTTGTGGTCATTATAGATACACCAAGAGAAGGAGTAGGAAGTATTTTGATGCAAGAAGATCAAGTCATTGTATACAAATTAAGAAATTGAAGAATTATGAGTAGAACTATGCATAGCATGACTTAGAGTTAGTGACCATCGTCCATGATATTCAAATGTGGAGACATTATATGATTGGAAAACCAGTCAAGCTCATATCAGACCATCATGGATTGAAGTACATATTCACTCAATTAAATCTTGGCACTCATCAAAGAAGGTCATTAGAGTTCTTAGCAAATTATGATTTTGAGAGTAGTTATATCGAGGGTAAAGAAAATTGAGTAGTTGATGTGGTGCAGGGGATCCTTGACAAAGAAATAGGATCTTGATAATGAGACAAAAAAGTCATGAACCAAGAACATAGATGGAGTCCAATGAAAATTGTTGTCCACACAATTGAGGCAACCCTACGCTTTTTTCTCATGGATTTGTAGGCGCATCCTCTTTGTTTTAACAAATTGATGATAAATCATGAAAATAATTTATTATCTCCAAATTTATCTTTTTCCATGCTTATCCATGTCTTCTTTTGAAATTTTCCCTTGAGATTATACCCAATTATTTATTGGTAAGAGTTTTCCTTCTTGCACTTCAAACACTCATTTTTTTGTAAAATTCCACATCTTTTCTTCATTTTTCTTTGTATTTTAAATATTCTTTGGTTTTATTTTTTCTTTAGGAAAATGACCCTTTGAATTCGGCTCAATTTGAGCTAACTTAGGTCCAATTTTGAGTAGTTTAGCTCAAGTTATGAAGGGAAAAGTGGGGTTTTTTAGGTTGACTACATATTTTTATTAAAAGTCTCATAAAAGTGGGTTTTTTATTTGTAATTAAATGATGTAAAATTATATTTAATATCTAAAGTGGATTTTAATGTCCATTTTAAAATATCAACTCATTTTGAGTTGATTTGACCATAGTTTTTAATGTTTTATGAAAATCAACTTATTTTAAGTCTATTTTCATGTTACTTTATTAAAAACTATAGTTAAATATCATATATAAATGCATGAGACAACTAAGTGCATAAAATTAGGATTCTTATTACTTATTGAATACATTCACATGGAAAATACTTCATGAAAATCACTCTCAACAAATTCTAAGTCCGAACATCATTAAAAGTGTGTTTTTTAAATGTTATTACATGTGTTATTTAGAAGTTGATTTTTAATAATCTAATACATATGCATTTTAAAATCACCATTTAAGTGAGACTTTTAAATCCATTTGCACGTCGTTATAACATGTAGATGCAAATCTAAAATAAGTTCTTCATTCACATTAAGCTAAAGTAGAGATTTTGGATTCAAATGCATATTTAGTTGATTAAAAAAATTTGTTTCCACTAATTAAATGCAAAGTAGTGATTTTGGGCCCCATTGCATGTTTAAAAAAGATTTGTTTTAAAAGTCCAAAATAAAAGTCCATTAGAGGTGGAAAATTTTAGAGCTATTGCATGTATTTTGAGTGCATGTAGAGCGCCCTAAATTCCCCAGTTTAATGACTTAGCCTATTTACCAAAGATGATGGCGATGTTTCAAGGGAATAAATGTATTTGAAATGTGTAAAGGCTCTTAAAAAGTGTCGTTTACACTACCTAAAGCCTTGATTTAAATGTGGTGATTTATAGCAAGAATGCATGAGATTTTTTAATAATGTAATAACCCCCCAAAAGTGCATTTTTTACTAGCAAGCACCCTATCAAATACGAGCAATGATTTTTTGTAAGATTACATGTATTTAATGCAATAAAAGTGCCTCTCCAAAAGGCATTTTTGAGAGTTATGAGTTTCATCCAAGAGCTGATGGAAATTTTTGAAGGCATTACATGTATTTTCAATACATGCATTTTGCCTAAACAACTTGTTTAGGGCATGATCTTCACCCAAAATAGCTCATACGTAGGCATTTCTTTTTGCATTAAATCACTTTGAGAAAGCATATTAGGGTAAGAAAATTGCATTTCTATCTTGTTCTTCATTATTTTGTAAGCTAAGATCTTGCCTTGGATGTCATTTTTGTATGCTCTTGCATATGGATTTGCTCTTGTCAAAGTTTATTCTATGTTTTGGGCATTGTATCTCTTTAACTATCTCCACATATCCAAATTTGAACCTTGATGTTTAGATTTTGAAATATTTATCTCTTATTATGTTAGAAAAATATAGAATCCTAAATGTCATGGATTTATTTCATATTTTCTCAAGATTTGGAGAAAGACTTGTTTTATCATTTTTGGAGTTGAGGTAAAATTCCTTTGTTATTAAGGCATTGATGTACACATTTGTTTTTCTTTCAAATATTTTCCATTGCCTTTTGCACAAGGTAAAATTTAAGAAACCCCCCTCCAGAAAAAGATATAAAATATTGGCGAATCTTTCATTATTTTTGAAGAACCAAATTATTTTTATTGGTGAATCTTTCAATTTTTTTATTTTAAATATTATTTACATTGGCGATTATTTTGGAATCATAATTTTTGAGTAGAAAATATTGGTGAATCTCAATAATAATAGGAAGTTCGCTAATCCTCATGGAATATTACAAATCAAAATTGAACATGCTTTTATCTCATGCAAATTATAAGGATAATTACATTATATTTTAAATCAATTGTGAAAACTAAATAGTGGTAATATATCTCTTAAGTAACTAATAATAATGATAATTATTGGTGAATCAATTTTAGTTTCTCCAATAATATATAATATTTAGGTGAATCAAATCTAATCATGAATAAAATATTGTGGCAAATCTTTGAGTTTAATTTTTTTAATAAAATAGATTATTAAGCGATTTTTTGATTCTAGAACTAAATTTAATAAAAATGTGGTGATTTAGGTTGCACTAAATCTTAAATTATTAGCCAAATTACTAGCAAAAAATTCTAAAATTAGCCAATTTATGAATATTAGCCACTAAAAAACACCTTGCTTTTTCATATTTGTCTCTCTTTTTTTGTACATGAAGTTGCTACTTTTTTTCCATATTCCTCTCCAAGTTGCATGTGCAAGGTTTCATATTACTTGCATATGTAGTCAGGTGTGAAATCTCATTCTCAAAAGAAATACAAGATCATTATTTTTCCCATATGCAAATGTGAGTTAAAACCCCACCATCATGAATTCATGTACCTCCATATGGCTTCCTTATGGTTGAAGTTTCTCCCACATTCTTGTTAGATAGAGTATTAGTTTTTGCACTTATTAAAATGTGTTGCTTCCCAATGTGTTACTTATTTTTCCCTTCATTCACTTAACTCAAAGCTCATTGGTCGTACATGTAATGAACCCTTAAAAACCCATTTTTGGTTTTTCTAATCACTCTTTAGCCATTTTGAGCTTGACCCATTTGCCCATTCATTGTCTCAAACCATTCCATGCCCTTTCCCTATGCATACCCTACTCAAATATGTGTTTTCACACACCTAATTTTTCTATGGACCCTTCATATTATAATGTTCTTATGCTATGGTATTTTCATGTGATAGTTGTACAGGCATACTATTTTGCAATGTCAAGAGAACCTACTCCAGTAAAAGACAAAGATAGAAAGAAAGTGAAGTACTAGAATGATCAATATCATAACTCTATTCCACCATCACAAGTAACTTCCTATTGTGATGAAGTGTGGGATACTGGCATATCTCATATGAACATTGAAGATTTCCTTGTAAGAGTTGATGTTAAGGCTACCAAGAATATGCTACAGATCAAGTGAAGTTATATTCACCTATTGTCTACTTTTCCCTTGGTAGCTCATGAATTAGAATTCTTTCTAGCATGTGAAAGACACTTTTATGCACACTCTTGAACCATCATAGATCAAGATGGTAATACTATCATTAGTCTTGATCCTAAGACTATTGATCTCCTTTTTTATATTCCTCGCATTCCAACTATCACAAACATCACAAGGAAAAAGGATTTGGAGCAATGGAATGAGGATACCTTATATTGCACCAAGTTTTTCAATGATGATTGGTTGATCACTAAGAGGAAAAATCTTATTAGATGTCCAATAAAGGGCATGTATCAATGTGATTTCAAAGAAGAAATTAATGGCCTCATCACATTGTTTAGTCGCTTAGCAGGGATTAAGAACTCAAACACCTTTGAGCCCTACATGTACAAGTACATCTCTCTCATTATAATGTCAAAGAAGAATATATTTTGGGTTGAACTAGTAAGTGATGTAATCTATGAATAGCTGGTGAATGTGTTGCCTACAAGTGTGTTCAACATGAACTCCTACTTGGTGTATATTTTTACTTCCTCAGGTTCTTTCTCAATTTTGTCAACTAAAAATGATAGGTCTATGGTGCATATGTGGGAATACTATGACAATTTACCTTTGAAGCAAAGCTAGATACATTTCCAAAGGATTCAAGATGCTTTCTTTGGGCATTACATGTGATTTTTTTTATAAAGAACTCCAAAACAAGTGAGTTTCTAATGAGGCATAGAACAAAGTCAATGAGTATGGTTGTATATTTCTATAGTTTCCCAACTTCACATATTTGTGAGTTGGATGTTTCAAGGGAGAGCCATGCACTTTACCGAGGTATCCTACAAACAAGATTGTACTCATGGAATTGACAAGATAACTCTTGGAAGTACATGCTTATCAATCTAGTTTGCACCAACTAGGAGTGTGGATTTCATCATGTAATCCCTTGAAGATTGGTGGGTAATATTTGGATATTGTACCTAAAGCAAAGAATGTGGAGTTTGAACTTCAAAGAATCAAATTGAAGAGGTTTACAACCAAAAGTTCCTTTGACTGGAGAGGATTGCATGATAATATGAAGAAATAATCCCTACACATACATCCCCTAGAAGATCTAGATTGATGTGTGCACAAAAGTGGATATGTGGCATATGGACTACACTTAGTTAATTATGAAATAGATTCTAGATTATAATTTAGCAGCAATTTCTCCTAGATTTGAGGATGGTGATCAAATCTTGGATCTTGGTTATATTTAGCATAATGTGGAGAAATTACCCATTTTTCCTCCTACATGAAAGGAAATCACCTCAAGTTGGGATCAATTTCAATCCATTCTTGCCAATACCAACACCTCGTTGAAAAGAAGAGGTCTCAAGTACATCAAGATAAAACTCAAGAAAGAGGTTGATCCTCCTAGTGTTGGAAATAATCCAGACTAACAAGGTTACTGAGAGGGGAGGGGTGAATTAGTAACCCTAAAACTTTATATTGATTTTGTATAATAACATATTCACCATTCATCCATCTAATCTACTATATGCATGAAAAGATAAACATTTATAACACATGAACACACTGATTTGGTGACCCATAAACCTTCCAATTAGAAAGTAAAACTAGGGTGGGGATGGTGCCCACAAAACTTCAATACTGCAGTATAAAGTTGGCCTGTTAAGGCTTACAATGATCACTTTTGATGATCTGCCCTGTTAGGAGCAAGTAGGATTGCTAGGTCCACCTTGTTAGAGGATTTACAAACATACAATGAAGTATGCACTATGTTAGGAGATTTACAAAAGACTGCTAAGTCTACCCTATTAAAGGATTTACAAACTGATTCACCTATTAGAATAAAGCAGTGGATCTGTTTACAACTGATTACTGATAAGATCCTTTATGCTCTGATCACTTGATGTGATAGATATAACTTTTCTGCACCAATTTTGACCTTGTTGTATTCCTCTATTCTACTGCTGATTTGCTTTCTCTCTTCTCAAAAATATTGCAAAAAAAAAAAATCCTATCCAATTTCTTATTACTGTACAAATGATATAATACATCACATATATATCATTCCAATATTTACTTAACAAGGTCGGCCAAACACAAGTGAACAAAACATTACTGAGTTGGCTAGATGGTAGAAAACTTGGGTTCCTCAAACTAGCTCGATGACCTTCTCATACTCGGCATCCACTACAATACACCGCATCATCATGCACTCGGTAAGAGTAGAGGCATGGTTCATACTGACCATTGTAAGTAGCTTGAAACTCGATAACCATTGGTGACTCGGTGAATATTGTGTCACTTGGTAAAAACTGAATCCATTGATAACCTTCTTCACTTGGTAAACACTAATTCCTTCATTTACCTTGTTTACTTAGTAAAAACTAAGTTCTTCATTTACCTTGATCACTCGGTAAACACTAAGTTCTTCGTTTACCTTGATCACTCGGTAAACACTGCGAAGCTCGGTGACCACTAACTACTTGGAGAACACTTTTTTGCTCAGTAACCACTATGGACTTGGCAAACACTAGTAAACCGCCCATATATTTAGTTTCCAAAGGAATGCTCGGTATGAGCTCGGTAAGCATTCAGAATCAAATAAGTGTTGTAACTAATGACAAATATATCATAATTCCAACACCTAGTCCAATTAGAATGAGATATGAGATAAAGGGTAAGGGTAAATATGGGACATCATCAACATTTGAATCTCTTGTTCAAATTTTTCTCAAGCTATCCATCAAAGGAGGGAAGGACTCAAGAATACTTGAGGTAAAGGGGATTGAAACTCAAGAAATCCAAATAGACTCAAGCAATGATGATGCTAGGAAATCAAAGGATCCCTTAGCACTAGTTATGTGTTCTCTTGAGGTTCGTGTAGTAACCTCTCTTCTAGTTTCAACATTTGCATCAGATGAATCTCTCGATTCACACTTGAGCATGATTGTGATGAATTATCCACCAAGCATCCATCTCTTGAGGATCCTATGACAATAACTCTAGCATTTCCTATGTCCTTAGTTTGTACATACATTGGAAATAGGATGAGATCAGTATGAGCATGAGAGTGTGTTTGATACATATTCCTTGTCAATCCCTTCTTCTACTACTTAGTATATGGTGTTTCTTGACATGACTTTAGCTTAATTTAAGAAATTAATGATTGAATTTACACATAGCAGTCCTACCCCTACAACCATTTAGACTAAGGTGCCTACTATAGCTACCACTCATGCAAGACAATCTACAGTTAACCATAGTGAATACTACTTTAGATGTTACTACTTCTTCCTTTACTTTACCCCCATGGTTAAGTGAAATCACACAAAAGAGGAAGAAAGAGGAGGTCCCATCTAAGGAGTTTGATAGGCAAGTTGCCAAGCAAAGTTTTCAAAGAAAAAAAAAGATAAGATAGTTTCTTGGGTTGTGGTTGATGATAACAACATAAAGTATGTGGAAGTTACTGAGCCTCTTGTTAAAAAACTAGTAGAAGAAATGCAAGCTACAGATTATAAGTTTTGCAAAATTGAACTTGGCTAGAGAACATGTTTGGGCAGCAGGCAAGATACTCAAGATTTACTTGAATCATTAGTTATGAAAAAAGACAAGTTGTGGGAAAATAAAAATATGTTGAAAAGAGAGAATGCATATCTTTTGAAAACAATAGAAGAGATGAAGAAAGCTTCTTTAGGTGTTGAACATGCTTCCTCCAAGTGTACATAAAGAATCAAAGTAAAGGCACAAATTATGGATGAGTGGGTTTCCAAAATTGAATCATAAGGCATTTAGGTCATTTGAGATATCTACATGATGCTAAAGAAAGGAAAGGAAGTTGTTGCCAAATTATGTGATACTCAAGAATAACTTAAACAATAATTAGAGTTGTTGGATAGAGACATTGGTGCTCAAAAAAACATGATGGATTTTTATTTGGATTCTTTGTTTTATTATGAATTTATCTCATTTGTAGAGATATATGATGATTACAAGCACATGATGATTAACAAAGAACAAGTTTTGTAATAGCTCATGAAAGATGCAAAGGCAACAATAATAAAGATTAATGAGAAAGAAGACATGATCAACGAATGTTACAAGTGTTGGCTAACAATGTTGTATATTACTAACTACAACTTACAAAATTATGACTTTAGGAAAAATTTCATGAGATTTATCTCTCCTCTTAGCAATAGGGGAGGCTCCCTTCTTGACATAGGTGGCTTCAATAGGAACTCAATTAAAGGTACAAAAAGGATGCTCCTCTTGATCAATTCCTATTTTTTCAAGAATTATTTTCCTACAACTCTAACTTTCCAACTTAACAAAAAGTGCCTCATTGCTACAATAATATTGGTGACCCTAGAATTGATGTAAGAACAACACCAAGGGCAACCATTTACTTTTTATATTTTGTGAAATAAAAATAAGAACCCAAATTCTCATACATTCATCTCGAATAAAGAATCAAACATAATAGCCAATAAGACACAAAGTCTCTTACTAGATCCTCTCAAATTCAATAAAAATACTTACAATTGAAGCCCAAAGTCTTCAAATCTAAGTGATTATAGCCACTAATATCAATTACCATTTTTCCTCTTGTAGCACAAAGTCTTCAAAAGTCCAAATGGACTCTGAATGTGATAGTCTACTAAAAGTCTACATGATTAAATTCAAATCCCTCTTGATCAAAGCTCCAAAACTCACAATTAGTATCTAGAAAATATCCTCTCATAACATCTTGAATCAACCCAAAGTTTGAAAGCAATTTGGCTCTTTTATTGATAGAAATTTAGATTTACATCCAAGCACAAAGTCTTAGAGTGTACATATAAATTGGCAGAATTTTTTTGCTTTGCCAAAAGATAATTATTTACAATGAGATATCTTTGTTATATAGATAAATAGGAGAGATAAAGGTGGAGGGAAAAGTGGAAAAACCTCAACCATCTTGACTTATCTCTAACTAATTTGTCTTTACTCAAAGTTGCATGCCTAAAGCAGTTGCAACTGGACTACATGAGTTGATTATACAGGAACATGTTATCATGTACTTACAATGCAATTTCTCTTTACATGAAATATTCCTACTTCTATTTACTTAAAGAATTTGAAATTTGATTTGAAGTATTGATATGGTATCAAACAACTCTCCAAACTTTTTTAGGAACTCATGTACAACTGCAACATTTGGTTTACCAGTGTGTTGCAAAATTATTGTAACCTTCATGGGTATGCTTTTTTCTCCAAATATCTCTTTATTACAAATATCCATTTGATTTTTTATATTCTTTAATGAATCTACTTCCATCTTACAAATGCATCCATCACACTGATGTTGAAGTCATCCACTTTAAGCTGTAAGTAGATGGCCTCTATGAACTTGGTGAGAACATCTTCTTGATTCTTGAGTCTGTTATCTTCAATGATGATTTTTCATGATAGCCCTTTGATTGCCTCTCTAGTTATTCTTTCTTGGTTAAATATATTGGCTACTATTTCCTTTGCATCTTTTACATGTCCCTACAAAACTTTCTCTTTCTCGGTCATCATATGTGTGCAATCACTAGATAGCTCTCTCACATTGGAACTCATTTATATTGGAACCCAATTAACGTTGGAACTCAGTTAATACTGGAACTCAGTTAACACTGGAGCTTACTTAAGATTATTGAAGTCAGTTAACATTGGAACTCAATTAACACTATCAAACTCGGTTAAAACTGAACTTGGTTAACAATGTTGAACTTAGTTAAAACTACTAGAATGAACAAATGAGCAGGATTACAAGGAAACCCATGATGCTCTTGCATCAAACAACTAGGGTTAAAAGAAATGATCCTCTTGAATCATGAAAGTGTTACAACCTGAGCTGCATCTAACTCAAATTGAGAAATCCATATAGCACCTTTAATTGGTATATTCTTCCACTTCACTAAATACTCATAGTAATCTTTTCCTCTTGTGCTTTTACTAACTTTCTGATCCAATACTTGTTCAATCTCTTAAGTCTTCTTCTTAGGATAATCATCCAATACAACAACTTTGTCATCTAACTCATGATACTTATGCAAATAAAAAACATTGAATATAGGTGATATATCCATGTCATCAAGTAACTCAACTTCATAAACATCACCATTGTCAAACCTCCTTCAAACTCTACAAGGTCCAAACTTCTTCATCTTCAGCTCACTATATGTTCTAATAGGAAATGTTACTTCATTCAAATGAACCATCACCTCATCACCAACTTCAAAAACATGATGTCTCCTAGACTTATCAGCATTATTATATAAGGAGAATGTTGATAAGTCTTATTCACAAAATTATTATATGCAAACTCATCTTGTGCCAATACCATCCGAATTGCTTAGCTTATCTCCAACATATCATCTCAAAAAATTACCCAAGCTTCTATTCACAACCCCTATTCATCTATATGTCTATAGATGGATTGTGGAACTAAATCTCAAGTCATTACCCATCTTCTTCCACAAAGTCCTCCAAAAGTAACCGACAAACTTACTATCTCTGTCAAAAGTAATACTTTTTGGTATTCCATGAAATCTTACAATCTCTTTGAAAAAATCCTTAGCAACATGCACAACATCTAATGTCTTCTTACATAATATAAAATGTCTCATTTTCAAAAATCTATCCACAACAACAAATATGGAATCATACCCTCTTGTTTTCTTAAGTAATCCAAGAATAGAATACATACTAATGTCACTCCAAGGTTTCTTAGGAACAAAAATAGGTGTACACAAACCAGTATTCTTACTTACTCCTTTTGTTACTTGACAAATTTCACAACATCCTTATACATTTATGGCCAAGAATGTTGAAAAAAAAATTATATAAGTATTTGATTGTAATGTTTTGTTCACTATTTTTTCACTGATATCAAACCTACTAATTGTTGGTTCCTAGTTGATTTGAGTACTATCATGTGTTTGATTGATAAGGAGGTTTTGATCAAATAGGATAACAAGATCACCTAGAGGAAAGGTTCAGTTATTATATATAAAAGGAGTGCAAAGATTAGTTAAGATAGTGATAACATAGTGTATTGATTGTAAACTTGAGGTTGCAAAGGATGGATACACTGATTAAGTCTAGAAGAACAAGTAAGAAGAATTGAGTCTGCCAAGCTTGATCGAGTGGATAATGGGTATCACAAACAATTAGTGCAAGTCGAGCAGAAAATCAATTGGATCCAAGTAAAGTGAATTTTCAGTGTATGCTAAGTGAACTTAGTGTAAGCCTAGTAAAGTTTAGTTGATGTTGAGAACTAGTAAACTTTAGTGTTTGTTGAGTTATCTAGTGGAAGACAAGTGGAAGAATAGTATGGATGCCAAGTGACAACATATTCATGTTGAGCGCTAGTACATGTTAAATTATAGATTTGAAAAATCTAAGCTGACTATTTTATTTTCTTAAATTGTGTAAAGAGTGTAGAAGATAACTATAATGAGCTGGTGGCACAAAATTCAAGGTAAACCATTTTGAGGAAAATTCAAAAGAGGAATGAGGGAGAATTTTCTAGATGAACCAAATGGAAAAGTGGGTAGATTCATTGTATCCTACCCAATCATACCTAACCCTAAAATAGATGATTAAGGTTGAATAGAAAAATATCTAAAATCTCTATTTATAGAGAGAGATGACCAGAAGCAAAGGTTGTCATGTCTCAAAACCTAAGGAAGACAATGAATCGAGGGTAGTGCTTCATTCAATGGCCAAATAGAAGAGACTACTATTGGAAAGCAAAGAAAGAAGGCTTAAGAGTATGAATGCTTGAAGGGTGAACAGGCTATCAGAGTTAAAGTGTGTGAAAGCTAAGTAGAATGAAGGATTGGAATAGAGATCTGCAATCTACAAATGAGTTGTAATTTGTTATTACATCAAGCCTTATTGTTACTTTATAATCATTGTATCAGTCTAGGGTAAATCCTTTGGATTAAGGTTGACCTAATAGTCATTTTAAAATACTTTAACTAGGTGACATTCCAAGTGAATGATCTAAATTCCTCTAACAAGGCTCACTCTTAACAGGGTCATTGAAATTATCTAAATAGGTCACATTCAACAATGTGTATTATAACCTTTAACAGGGTTGGCCTTTCACAAGGCATCACTTTAGAAGAGTGAAAATTAGTAGCATGTTACTATTGGTTTTTCCTAAATTGGGTTTCCATGTAAAATATATGTGTCAAATGTGTTATTGAATCTATTTTGTTTCATATAAACATTACAAAAAAGTTATTTTGACCTAGGATAGTAACCTACAAGTTTAAGCATTGTATGATCTAATGGATGCATGCATATTAAGTTTTTATGGATATGAGTTCACTAAGCTATGAAAATTTTTATTTGTGCATCTAGACCTTGGAGAACTGATTCACCCTCCATGCTCTCAGTTATTCTAAAGAATTCCAACAATTGGTATAAGAGCCATCTTCTTAAGAGGACTAGTTTGAAGGTTCTAGAAGAAAAAGATCAAGATTTCAAAAAGAGAGGTACCCAAGGTTAACAAGGAAAACTTCCCTGCATAGAAAATTTTGATGAAGATACACCTAGGAGGTCTTGGAGATCATGCAGAATCTACCATCATCACTGAGCATGTTGATCATGTTGGAGACATGACTACTAAAGATATGAAAAAGAAGAAAGAAAACAACCAGGCAATGTTGGAGATTACCTCTCCCCTAAGTTATTATGAGTTTGATGATATCAAGGGTTATGACATTGCAAAGAAGATGTGGGATGATCTTCACACCATTTATGGAGGACACACAAATATTCTAAGAGCCAAATCTAAAAGTCTTAAAGGTAAGTTCAATGATATGAGGATGGAAGAAGGTGAGAATATTACTCAATATTTCTCTAGAATAAAAGATGTTGTTAATGCTTGAAGAGGAGCCAATAGAAAGATAGACAATGATATTGTATTACATAAAGTACTAAGAACATTGTTTCCCATCTATGCTATTAGATTTTTTTCCAGACAAGAGTTGAGATGTATACTAGGTTCAAATTTGACTCTTGAAGGTTTGGTAGGTAGGCTTCCTGCCTTTGAGCTCTCTAATTTTGATAATTTCAAACTTGAGAATATTGAATTTTCTTTCAAAGCTAAGTTGTCATTGAAGGAGCCTAATGAGAAGAAGAAGAAAAAGGTCAAATATGTTTTTATTAATAGTGGCACAGATGAAGAAGATGTAAAATAGCTTGAAGCACTACTAGTGAGGAGATTTCATAGAGACAAAGTAAAATTTAAAGGTAAGTTACCTATCATGTGTTTTAATTGCAATGAGGTTGGTCATATTGCTGCTAGATGTCTAGATAAGAAGAACAATAAGAGTGGTGACAAATACAAAGGTAAAACAGATGAGTATAGTAAATATTATGAAGACAAAGGCAATAAGTCTTCCTACATTGTTGAAAGGAGGAACATATCGATAATCGACTGTACTAGGATACTGTGATGGAGAAGAATGTTGTTTTAAAATTCTAGAGAGAGGTTATAAGTACAACTATCTATATCTTGAACCATGTGCAAGTTAAGAAAGATACTCATTCAACACCTTTTGAATTATGGTATGGATACTCACCCAATGTAAAATATTTTAAGGTATTTGGAAGCAAGTGCTATATTATTAAAGATTTTAGGAATGGTAAATTAGATGCTAAAAGTAAAGAAGTTATATTCCTTGGCTATTCCAGAATAAGTAAAGATTATAAGTGTTTAAATACTAACACTAACAAAGCTATGGAAAGTGCAAATGTGAAGTTTGGTGAATATATAGAGGTATATGAGGCTAAACCTATGAAGGAACTAGAGGAATACAAATCTTTTGTATAATTTTATGAAGGTATGCCTATTGATGAAGATGTTTTAAATCAAGTTACAAATCAACAAAAAGTTTTACTGATTCACCCTCCATGCTCTTAGTTCTTCTAAAGAATTCCAACAATTGGTATCAGAGCCATCTTCTTAAGAGGACTAGTTTGAAGGTTCTAGAAGAAAAAGATCAAGATTTCAAAAAGAGAGGTACCCAAGATTAACAAGGAAAACTTCCTTGTACAGAAAATTTTGATGAAGATACACCTAGGAGGTCTTGGAGATCATGCAGAATCTACCATCATCACTGAGCATGTTGATCAAGTTGGAGACATGACTACTAAAGATATGAAAAAGAAGAAAGAAAACAACCAGGCAATGTTGGAGATTGAAACTAAGTGGGTGTTCATAAAAAAATTAGATGAAACTAATGAATTCACAAGGAATAAGGAAAGATTAGTTTGTAAAGGGTATGCAAAAGAAGAAGGGATAGACTATGGAAAAATGTTTGCCCCTGTTGTGAGATTGGAAGGAATAAGAACTCTGTTTGCTTAATCTACATACAAAGGTTTCAAAGTTTATCAAATGGATGTGAAATATGCATTTCTAAATGGTATATTAGAAGAAGATTCTATATTGAATAACCAAATAGATTTGTTGATGCTAACAACAAGAACATGTTATGTAGACTACACAAAGCTTTATATGATTTAAAGAAAGCACCAAGAGCATGGTATGAAAGGCTTCAAAACTATCTTCGAAAGATTGGATTTGAGAGGACTAATGATAACATCAATATGTACTTGAAGACAGAAGGAGGTAAAGGTATTTTACTAGCTGACATTTTTGTTGATGATATCATATTTGCAAGTCAAAATGGATTATGTAAAGCATTTTCAAATGAAATGAAGAAAGAATTTGAGATGTCTATGTTTGAAGAGATCAAGTTCTTTGTTGGTTTGCAAGTATATCAGATGAAATATGGTAAATACATCACTCAATCTAAGTATGTAAAGGAAATATTGAATTTTTTTTGGATTGGAAGATTCAAAACCAGTTAACACACCTATGGTGAGAAGACACAAGTTGTCAAAAAATGATGGTTCAACTAATGTGAATCAAACATTATATAGGTCTATGATTGGAAAATTGCAATATGTAGTACATAGCAGACCGAACATTGCATTATCTATTGAGATATTTGCAATATTCTCTACTAATCCTAAGGAAAATAATTTGATGGTTGTTAAGAGAATTATGAGATATCTAAAAGGAACAAAAGACTATAGTATATACTAAAAGAAAAAATAAAAGTTTGAGGTGAAAGCCTACACTGATGTTGATTGGACTGGAAACATTGATGATAGAAAGAGCACTAGTGGAGGACCATTTTTCATAGGAAAGAGGTTGGTTACTTGGACCAACAAGAAACAAAATTGCATATCTTAGTCTACTATTGAAGAAGAATATGTTGTTATTGCAGTAAATTATATTGACATTGTATGGATCAAACAATTACTCAAATGTATGAAAGAAGAAATCATTACACTTGTGATACTTTACTGTGATAATACAAGAGCTATAAGCATATCAAAGAACCTTGTGATGCACACAAAGACTAAGCACATTGCAATCAAGTATTAGTACTTAAGAGAGTTAGTTCAAGACAAAGAGGTGAAGATGGAATATGTGAATACAAAAGAGCATATAGCTGATATCTTCACAAAAGCATTACCTAAGGATGCTCATGAGTATCTAAGAGGTAAACTAGGGGTGATTCCCCTATCCAAATCTATTTAAAAAGCTAAGCAGTGCCTTGCATCAACTGGAGTTGAATATTTTATCTTACACATTGATGTAGTGAATATTACTTTAGGAGCTATCTAAAGTAATCAAAGAGCTGAATAGAAAATTGACAGTCACAAGCAAGGTGACAAATGGAGAAATTGAAAGTGTTCATTCCTACATTTTGATATGATAGGTCTTTGGAATTGTTGTCAAAGAGGGAGAAAGTAAAGAAATTTTAAAGAGAAATAACTTGAAATATCTTCTCAGAGGGAGTTAATATACCTAGTGTTTACTTCAGAAGGTGAAATGAATAAAAGAAATACATCTACCTAGTAAGAGGGAGATACTACTAAGGGAGATATAAGAACATTATAGAGATACCTAAATATCAGAGAGAGGGCATAATCAAGGAGTCATAAGGATGAGTTGATTTTTTGTTGATCATAAAAGGATTTTGTAGCCTATACAGAAGATACAAGTTGCTGATAGAGGGAGAGATTTCAATACAAGGAATAAATTATAGTTTTTTTTTTGGTATTGTTGTTGGTATAGGTTTACCATTAATGCCAAAGAGGGAGATTGTTAAAAATAGATTGATATAAGTATGAGATTGTAATTTTTAATCATTATTTTGTCACTGATGTCAAGCCTACTACTTGCTGGTAAGATAACTACCCAGTTGATTTAATCACTATCATGTGTTTGACTGATGGGAGGTTTTGATCTAATAAGATTAAAAAAATCACCAAGAGGAAATGTTGAGTTATGATATGTAAAAGCAGTACAAATATTAGTTAAGACAATGATGACATAGTGTATTGATTATCTACTTGAGGCTGCAAAGAATGGATACACTATTAAGTCTATAAGAACAAGTAAGAAGAATTGAGTCTACTAAGCTTGACCAAGTGGACAGTAGGTGCCGAGAAAAGTTAGTGCAAGCTAAGAAGAAAATCAATCGGAGCTGAGTAAGTGAAGTTTCAGTGTATGCTAAGTGAACTTAGTGTAAGCTAAGTAAAGTTTAGTTGATGCTGAGTACCAATAAATTTTAGTGTTTGCCAAGTTATCTAGTGGAAGATGAGTGGAAGAACAATATGGAAGCCGAGTGATAACATATTGATGTTGAGTGCCAATATTCATGTTAAATTGTAGATTCAAAAAATCTAAGCTAACTATTTTTTTTTCTTGAATTGTATGAAGTGTGTGGAAGATAATTTTGATGAGCTAGTGGTACAAAATTTACGATAAACCATTTTGAGGCAAATTCAAAAGAGGATTGAGGGAGAATTTTCTAGAGGAACCAAATGGAAAAGTGGGTAAAATCATTCTATCCTACCTAATCCTACATAATCCTAAAATGTATGACTGAGATTGAATACCAAAAGATCTAAAATCTCTATTTATAGAGAGATTTGATCAGAAGCAAAGGTTTTCATGTGTGAGAACCTAAGGAAGACAAGGAGTCAAGGGTATTGCTTCATGCAATGGTCAAATAGAAGAGAGTGCTATTGGCAAGCAAAGCAAGAAGGCTTAAGAGTATGATTACTTTAAGGGTGAGAAAGCTATTAGAGCTGAAGTGTGTGAAAGCCAAGTAGAATGTAGGACTAGAACATAGATCTATAATCTACAAGAGAATTGTATTTTTTCATCAGATCAAGCCTTATTGTTACTTTCTAATCATTGTATTAGTTTAGAGCAAATCCTGTGGATTAAGGTTGACCTAACAGTCATTTGTAAATCCTTTAACCAGGTGATGTTCCAAGTGAATGATCTAAAGTCCTCTAACAAGGCTCAGTCCTAATAGGGTGATTAAAATCCTCTAACTAGGTCACATTTAACAATGTGTATTGTAACCATTAATAGGGTTGGCCTTTTACAGGGCATCACCTCATAAGAGTGAGAATTATTAGCATGTTCCTAGTAGTTTTTTCCAAATTGGGTTTCCTCATAAAATCTATGTGTAAAACGTGTTATTGAATATGTTATGTTTCACATTTACATTACTACAAATTTATTTTGACCTAGGACAATAACCTACAAGTTTAAGCATTGTATGATCTAATGGATGCATGCATAAATTAAGTTTTTATGCATATGGGTTCACTAAGATGTGAAAAGTTTTATTTGTACATTTGGAACTTGGATAACTAATTCACCCTCCCTCTTAGTTATTCTAAATAATTCCAACAAATAATACTCATCCTTCAAAAAAATTGATGTCTTGTCAATTCCAAAATGTCTAGCCAAACCACCATAATTATTTTGCTTAATAAAATTAACTCTCATAGAACTTCTTGATATATGTAATTGAATTCCTTTGAACAACATACCTTCTTGAATAAAATTTTCACTCTCTCCATGCCTCAAAAAAATTAGGATCAGTATCATACAACTCCTTCATTTCATCAAAACCAAGAACTTCAACCTTCATCTTAGTTAACAAGGAATGTATTATGCTCAATGCATCAGCAACTCAGTTAGTAACTCCACTTTTATGCTCTATCACAAATATGAAACTCTACAAGTACTCAACCCACTTCATATCTCTCTAATTCAATTTATATTGACTTCCCAAGTACTATAAAGCTTTATGATCAATATACAACTCAAACTCCTTAAGAATCAAATAATTTATCCACTTCTTCAAGGCTTGAACAATAGCATAAAACTCTTTATCATACACAAAATACTTCCTTTTGGCATTCTTGAACTTTTCACTAAAGAAAGCAACAAGTTTACCTTCTTGACTCAACACAACTCCTATTGCATTGTCACTTGCATCACATTCAACTTGAAATACTTTATTGAAATTAGGCAAAGCCAATATAGCTAACTCAACAACCTTTTTTTTCAAAGTCTCAAAACTCTTATCAGCTCCATGTGTCCATTTATAATACTTTTTATCTCCTCTTGTTATCTCAATCATAGCATTACAAAAAAAACTAAAATTATTTATAAACTTCCTATAAAAACTAGCCAAACCATGAAATTATCTTACCTCACCCACATTCTTAGGTGTAGTTCATTCCAAAATTTCTTTAACCTTCTTGGGATCCATTCTCAAACCATTAGCTAAAATCAAAAATCTCAAATACACAATCTCCTCTTACATAAAATAACACTTTTTCAAGTTAATCATCAACTTCTCCTCTTTCAATCTATGGAATACTTGTCTAACATGCTCAAGATGTTCTTCTTTAGTCTTACTAAATATTAGAATTTCATCCAAATAAAAAATCATAAACTTACCTAAGAATCTCTTGAGAACTTCATTCATCAACCTCATAAAAGTACTAGGTGCATTAGTAAAACCAAAAGGAATTACCAACCATTTATACAAACTATCTTTTGTCTTGAAAGAAATCTTCCATTCATCACCTTCTTTGACTTTGATTTGATGATAACCACTCTTCAAATCAATCTTGGTAAAAAAAATTTCTCCACTCAAACAATCCTTATGTCATCCATCCTTGGCATAGGAAACCTATATTTCATTGTGATCTTATTAATAGCTCAAGAATCAATACTCATTCTCCATTCTTCATTCTTCTTACATGCTAATACAATATGTACAACACATGGGCTCAAACTTTCTCTTATCAAACCTTTCTATAATAACTCATGCACTTGTTTGTTAAGTTCTTCATTCTCTATAAGTGTCAACCTAAATGGTGCTTGATTGGGCAAACTAGCTCTAGGAATTAGGTCCATACAATGACTTATACTTCTTACTAGTGGTAAACCATAAAATATTTCCTCTACAATAGTTTCTTTATACTCATTCAGCAACCTTTCAATTTCTACTAGCACTCAGGAAATAATGCTAGATTCTATTATTATTTGGTTATTTCTAACCTCTGCCACTTGGTTATTACTAACCTATATTTCTCAGTTATTACTATTTTCTTTCACTCAATTACTAGTGGCACAACTCGATCTTATAGGAATTATGGTAAAATAGATTTGGCTCTTCTTCATTTCCTTTCCAAATTGCTTCTCATTGACCACAAAAACTCAAATAGTAGTATAATTAACCTCATTTGGACTTTCAATCAAAGGAAACAACACTTTCTTTCTTCCATTCACCCAAAAAATATATTGATTCAATCTTCTATCATGCATAGAATATCTATCATATTGCCAAGGTCTACCCAATAGAATATGACAATAATCCATAGGCATAATATCACACATAACTTCATCAAAGTGGTTTCTAGTCTTGAACTTTCCAACACATTGTTCACTTACCAATATCTTATTCTCATCTCTAATCCATGAAACATGATAGCGTTTAAGATGCTTCAACCTCTGTAATTGTAACTTTTTAACTAGCTCCTTTCATGCCAAATTTTTTGAACTTCCACTACCAATGATGACTTTATAGCATTTCTAGCCATCTTACATCTGGTCTTGAAAAGACTTCTCCTTAGGAAAGGATCCTCACTAGTTCTCTCATTACACAAAGTTCTTGACACCATATATTTTCTCCAAACTTAGGTCCACTAGGTAAACCCTCAAGGTCTCCTTGAATAATAGCATTTATGTTACTATTATTCAAAATTCCCTCCTACAAAAAAATCAAATTTAAATGATAATTTCTCAATGGTCACGTAGGGTTTCAAATTTCAAATATTAAAAGGTTTCATAAAATATTTTAACATTGGCTATATCATTTTTATCCTAATTCTACACAATCTCTTATGTTATACCTTCGAAATATTTTGAGTTGTGACCATGAAAATCACCCTCTATTTCATACATTCATGGTGGACTAAGCATTAACTAGAGTTCAAGTGGAAAAGGTGTGATGATATTGTGTTCGCATCATCACAAAGTTAGTTGGCTTAAATAAGGTCAAGGTCCCAACAGAGCAACTACACTATGTTTCACTGGTCACAAGGTTAATTTGGCAGACCATGGTTTAAGTTGTGACAATTTGGTGAAGGCAAAACCTTCAATGCTTCAGAGATGCATTTCATGTCATTAGATCTTTTAGATCTATGGCCAGCACACTATTGCAGTGGTTAAAGAGTAGACTGTAGTTAGAGTTACGATCAAGTGATGCCCTTTGTTTCACTCAGTCACAAGGTTATGAAATAAACCTTAGGTCAAGATAGTAATTGTGCGAATGTAGTTAAGGATCCTAGTCTTTGCAAGGTTACAATGGTTAGTAGGAAATATTGAGGGCAAGCCATGAAGTAGTGATAAGGATTATTCACTTGGGCATAGGCAATTCATGTTAAGTCAAGGTTCATGTTGCGATAGCACGAATGTCATGTTAGTAGTTTGAATCATAGTTTATCACTCAATCATAGGCATCTAATGTTAATTAAAAGGAAATATGGTGAAGCCAGGATTGTATGAGATGGTCAAAGTAGGAAGACTTTGCAAAGTGGTAGAATGATAAAAGATGATTGGTCCATGTGGAAAACCCTGAGATTTGACTCTAGTTGACCAATGACATGGTTGATTTGGCATACTAATGGAAGAGGAAGCAACTCTTTGATGGAAGATACAATCTTTTCAATCTCTTGCAACCACTTTCATCATTCCTCGTGTCTAATAAATGAAGAAAGACACTCCATCACTACCTATTGGTTCATCTAATTGGTTAGAACATCAATTGTTGTCATTTATGTATTCTTAGGGCTCTGGTTGGTGAACAAGTGATTTTCTTGAGTCAAAGCTTGGTAGAGTAATAAGATATTTCTTTATTAATTAAATCATTTTGATTTAATTACTAAGTTACTTATTATCTCTAGTTTACTTAAGCTAAAATTTAGGCACATAATAATTAATTCTTTTATTAATTATTATCATGCAACCTAGCTTTTTTCCTATTAGGGATTTGATCTCCTTTTATAAGGATTGATCTCTTTGTAATTTATTCATTCATTTTGGATAATAGAAATCTCTTTTTTTGCTCATCAAGGATGTCTCATCTATGGATCTGCGATTTTTAGCCTCCATAGCTTTTTGCTTCTCTCTTTTGTGATAGGTGTTTGCATGCAAGTGATTCTTGGGAGTTGTGGGGTTGATCTTTCATCAACTTCAACATGGTATTAGAGCTTTAGATCCCCTATTCTATCTATGATAATTTTGGCTTGGCTTTCAGATCTATGTTTTCTTTAGAGGGTTTCCATTTTTTAGAGTATTTATTTATTGGATCTAGGAGGGTCATTTTTTCTGCATTTTGAGCCCAAACAGACATCACGTTTGGATTCATAGCACCCAAAAACCCTTATTTCCATATAAAATTTGTCCAATTTGGACACAGTTGTAATCTAAGGCAAAACATTTGCCCCTAGAATTGGGCACACTTCCCAAGGAGAGGTTTTTTTTTCCCAAAAAAAAGGTTTTAAAAACAAAAGTGCTTCATTTTAAAAAAATTGCATGGCCATAATTTTTTCAAAAATGGAAAAAAATAAATAAAAAATAATATCCTTTTATTTTTATTTTTAAAATGCATGTGTTTTTGGCATTTAAAGGTGTGACATCAGCAATTTTGGAGCAAAAATTTGATGTCCTTCAAACCATCTCTTCTTTGATTTTTTTTGTCCTAAAAAGTTGTTTGTGTTTTTTTGGCCATATGTTTGTCATACAGAGATTTTTTTTGATGAATCTTATATTGTCAAAAAGCTCTTTCCGAGCTCGTCATGATGATATAGGTTATTTGGATTGTAGATGTTTGTTTTCCTATTTATGTAGTGAAAGATAGAAGTTATATTTTGCACTTCGAGAGGCATATCTTGAGCATCTAATCTCTTATTTGGGAATTTTGTATATCGTTGGAAAGCTCTTTTTGAGATCTTTCAAGTGATGCTAGTTGTTTTCCCAAATTCTTCTCTAGGAACATTTTATTCCATCTTGTAATTTTTTGCATTCTAGTGGATATCTTGGTTGTATCAAGTCTGAGGATTGATTTCATTGCTTGAGATGATTTGTCAAGGGTTGTACTATTTTTTCTATCAGCCTTATGTCTCTTTTGATCTTTGTTTACATCCTTTTATAGTATTTTTGCAAACTCACTGAGATAAAGTGGAACTCTATTGCATTTTGGAATCTTGCACATCTTTGTGTTTTGTTGTACTTGCACTACATTATAAAGTTCCTTGGAGGGTTTTCATGTTGGCCATATTTTCCATCTTTTTTTTTTAAGTGAGTATTCCTTCCATAAAATTAGCCTCATGATGTGTCGATGACATGTGCCATTATAGGTGTGTGTACTTCTTTTGCACTCTCGATGTCCTAGCTTTTCTTTCTGCATGAGATATTGCATTCAGTTTCAGTGTTCATGTCTTACCTCTTAGCACTAGAGGGGGATTATGTTGGTTCTATTGCTTTCTTGGTTCGATGGAGTGAGCTATGTATTTAGTATTTGATCCTATGTACTAGGAAATTATAGTGGTTGGATACCTATGCATGTAGGTGAGATGGATCATTTACCATATAAACATTCTTTCATTCCTATTTTTGGAGGCCATGAAGATACCTTCCACCTTCAATTGATCAACTCTTTAGACTTAGTCTTCTCTACCTAGTCAGGTTCTATATAATGGAGGTTCTTTAGATCAGCAATTTGGCAATGTTTGTAGCTTCATGCATTAGTGGTGTTCTTCATGATCATCTTCAATTCCTATCTTCTAGAACATTTTTTCCATTTCTTTTTGGAGTAGGGTTTTTCCCATGTGGTTTTTTCTATTTCTCCTCTTTTCAAAGATTTCATTGTTCTTGGGTACCTCATTAGGCCTTTGTTGTCGAGACCCAAATTTACTTTGAACAGTAGTTTCTACATTTTTAGCTAGTCCCTAAGTTTATTTGGGGGGGGCGGTGTTAGAGTAATAAGATATTTCTTTATTAATTAAGTCATTTTGATTTAATTATTAAGCTACTTATTATCTTTATTTTACTTAAGCTAAACTTTAGACATATAATAATTAATTTTTTTATTAATTATTATCATACAACCTAGCTTTTTTCATGTTAAGGATTTGATCTCCTTTTATAAGGATTGATCTCTTTGTAATTTATTCATTCACTTTTGATAATAGCAATCTCTTTTTTTTCTCATCAAGAATGTCTCATCTATGGCTCTAGGATTTCCAGCCTCCATAGCTTTTTGCTTCTCTCTTTTGTGATAGGTGTTTGCATACAAGTGATTCTTGGGAGTTGTGGGGTTGAGCTTTCATCAACTTCAATAGATCTTTCCCAGATTTGTAGTAATTTTTCTTTGTAATCTTGAATATGGTTGTTGAGTTCTACCTTAAGGTAGAAGCTATCTGAGTTATGCTTAAGCTATAAAAGCACATTTTGTAATCTTTTGAACAATCAGATCTTATATGTTTCTCTAGTAATGCTCTGACATACTACTATAAATTCTCTTTTGCCTCTGAACTATATGACACTATGTCTTATCTCTTTTAGCCATTAATGTACTATGCAAGCTTTATTTACCTCTCTTTGATGTATTGTGGATATCTATAACCTACATGATTGTATCTCTTTTAGCCTATGAATGATATAAAGTGAATCTCTTCTTCCTTATGTCACCCATTTGGTTGTCTAATCTACATGTGATTATTGGGTTAAAAAAAGTTTGAATCTGTATATCTTTGGATTGTTATGATAGTCATGTTGTGCATGTATGGGTAGAGATTAATCTGAACACTCTATTTTGGTGCATCACCTCCTTAGAATAGATTAAGTAGCTTACTTTTATGCACTCCTTCTCCTTTTTCCTCTCCAAGTGTATTCTAGGTGCATCTTGATAGCAAAGGAAGCCGGATTTTTTTGAAGACTCAACCTCATTGTTCAAGTCCCACAACTTGGAGGTTGTTTCCATGTTTCACAAGGTTGTCCTTAGGTAAAAACTTTGGGCAAGGGTGCAAACTTTTGTGACAACTACCTTATTCATTCTTACTAGAGGATCTACACTCAAAGGATCTATGACCTTATTTACCACATCTAAAAAAATTACCATGAAAATAACCTCTAGAATAATAATTTCCTCTTCCTTGATAAGAACTAGCACTTCCTTGGTAAAAATTACCACTTCTCCATTCAGTATTTCCTTTTTCATCACTTTTCCATTTAGATTTTCCCTTATCTTGCATAGGATTGTCAGATCTTCCACCTTCTCCATAAGATCTACCTATGCCTCTCTAGAATCTTCCACCTCTACCTATTTGTCTTTGTTCATGTTTCTTTGTCAAGATCTTCTCATCTTTCAAGACATATTGATATGCTTCTTCCACACTTTCCAATTTCACAAAATTTATATCATCTTTAATTTCAAATATCAATCCATTTTGATACCTTTTAAATTTCACAACCTCATCATCCGTAGGTCCAAATTTGATGTCCAATCCATAGAATTCCTCAGTATACTCCTTCATAGTCATGTCCTTTTGTCTCAAATTTTGCATCTTTCTCAAAAATCTAACTTGGTAATTAGAAAGAAGAATATTCTTCTTCACCTTGTTCACCATTTTCAAGCAATTCCTAATCTTCTCCTTTCCTCTCCTTTGTCTATCAATTTGCAAATGCTCCCACCATAGTGAGGCATGACCTTTCAGCCTAGTGACTACAATTTTTACCTTCCTATTATCAGGAGTTCCTTAAACTCAAATAACTTCTCCATATTAGAGATCCAATCCAACACAACATTGGTGTCCAATTTTCCATTATAATGAACAACTTCTATAACATGGTTTGAATGTGCCATACACAACACTCTCAAAAATATTTCCTCATCTTGATCTTCCTTAGGTTCTAGATTAGGGTTTGTTGTCATTGCTTCATCATCACTCACATCATCAAGATGTGCTCCTCTCCTATGGGTTTTCTTGAAAAAATATAATCTAGCTAGAATTTTTTTCAACATGTCCATAATATTAATGTTAGCATTTCCTCTATTATGAATTATCTTTACAAACAAGTTCCAATAACTCTGCAACTCTACAAGTTATAGGTCAAATCCACTAATCTACCACCCTACAAATTCAACTTAGGGTTCTACAAAATCCAATCTCCACAGGGATGAATCTCAAGCTCTAATACTACCTGATGCAAGGAGGGATGAACAACTAGGGCCAAAGGCACACCTAACTATTCAAACACCTTATTGAGTAAATGTTGAAAATAATTAGTTAATTGTGAATTGTCTTTGATGTTACACAAAATGTCATATCTTTACTAGTTAGTACATACTGAACTCACCCAAGTAATGAAGATAGTTTCTTGTGTCTACTAAGAATTCTAGTGTTTTCCAAGTTCAAAAGACAGTGTCTACAAAATTCACTTAGACATTGAAAAGAAGTTTTCAAAAGTTGAGTGTTAACCAAGCTCACTCAGGAAATAAAGGAAAGTTGGATGGAACTAGTGTTAACCAAGCTCACTTAGTTACTAAAGGAAGTTTTGAAGATGCAGTATTAACCAAGTTCACTTGGTTAATACAAGAAAATATTTTCAGTGTTAGTGTCTACCAAGTAGGGTCGGCTAATGAAGGATTTTCTTGTTGTGGCATATTGAGTTTAATGAATTTATTTGTTGGTTCTAGCTGACTAAGGAGATGAATATTAATTATTCTAAGATGTATTCAAGTTGAATTGATAATGTGTATGATATAAGTATAAGGTCAAGTGGAGGATTGAATGTTTGTGAATGTATGGATGAATAAAAGATGATAAGAGGAAGCAAATTAGAAGGATGAGCAAAATATCATTGAGGAGTTGCAAAGATACATTCAATCAGAAAGGATCAAGTTTTCAAGCTAGAATTGAGATCTAAAATTAGAAATTTAGTTGTACCAAAAATTAGGTCATCTCATTATTACTCTCTAACCATGCTGGCAATGATCTAAATTTCTTAACAAATTTCTCTTAACAACTATTTGTAAATCCTCTAAGAAGGTGGCATTTCTAGATTGAAGTGTATAAAGACCTCTAACAAGGCCACTCCTAATAGGGTGATTATATCCTCTAATTGGTTCACACCTAATAGTGTGTTTTGTAACTTTTAACAGGGTTGGCTCCTAATAGGGCTCACTTTAGAAGAGTGAAAAATAGTAACTAGTTACAATTGGTGGTTTTTCTCAAGTTGGATTTCCATGTTAAATTGTGGTGTTTCTTGTGTTCATGCTATTTCTTTTATGTATATATGACTAAGTTAATTAAGGTTAATCACAAATAATATCCTAATATTTGTATGTTAAGCATTTATTGAGTTATAATTGTTATTTTAATAGTTACCAAGTTACAACATATTATTAGTATTAATTGAGTGTCTATGAGTTTACTGAGCTACAATATTCTTTTAGTAAAGTTTATGTTTTGTACTGACATTTTAGGGATATGGGATTTACTTTAGTGGTAACTAATTCACCCTTCCATTCTAAGTTTCTCCTCTTATATTTCCAAAAATAAACACAATGGAAGAAAACACACAAAGAATAACACCAAGGAGGGAGAGAACAAAACACTTTTATTGATTTATCAAATTATCAGCATACATGCCTAATAGTAAGGCCTTTTGGGTTATGACCAAATACAAAATACAACTTTAAGATCTATGATCCAACTTTAAATTCACAATTCCAAAAACATCTTCTCTAAACTCTTTGAGTCCCCCCTCTCTAAACTAAACCAAAAACCTCTACTTATACTTACCAAAATGACTTATAGAAGATTATAGATCATTACATAATAGAATGGATGATCTTAAAATGGGCAACACTCATCCCAGAAGAAGATCCCATTATTAAATTCATGATCCAAATTGAATACATAAGTTAGCTCAAACTAAGAACCAATCATAGATAAAATCAATAAAAGAAGGAACCAAGCATCAACAAAATAATAGGTTCACTCGGTCAACACTAGACAACTCGGTTAATGCTAGAACTTGGTTAATACTAGAAGTCAGTTAACACCGAAACTTGGTTAATACTATTGAACTTGGTTAGCACTAGAACTTGGTTAACACTATTGATCTTGGTTAACACTACAGAAATCAATTAAAACTTCCAGAATGAACAAATGAGAAGGATTGCAAGGCAGCCCAATATGCTCTTGCATCAATCTCAATAGACATGATGACTTCATACTCACACAAGACATCCAAATCAATCTTCTTCATGCTATTCCAAACACCAAGATCCTTATCCAAGAACTCAAGTTGATGATTGAGTGACTTAAGAATGTCATTCAATCTAGCAATAGTCTCTTTCCCTTTTGTTGGTGTAACTCCTCTTGACATTGTTGAATGGTGTGCCTATGCAACTATCACATGAAAGTTCCATAGTATGTGGACATCATCATGTGATGGGTGTATGGAAATTTTTTGATGTAAAAACATAGATTTTGGGCAACATATGGATAGGGAGAATGGCTGAAATGATTGAGAACTATGAATGAACAAATGTGTTAAGCTCATAATGACTCAAAAATATCTAAAATAACCAAAAATGGTTTTTTGGAGTGGATTATATGTGCAGAAAATAAGCTTTAAAATGTGCAAATGAGGAGTAAAGTGTAATAAAATGGAACATATCATGCTTTCATAGGCATAAGTCATTCTATGTATCTAACAAGCATGTGGGAAATTCTTTTTCAACCATATAGAAACCATATGGAGGTTTATGTAATGGATATTGGTGGGACTTGCACTTGCATTCTCATGAGGGGAAAAGAGGGATTTCCTTCCATATTAGAATGAGATTTTATCCCCAATTGCATATGCAAGAAAATGAGACCTCACATATGCAACTTAAAGAAGTAAATACAAGAATAGAAGAAGCAACTTGACATATACAAAACAAATGAAAATCTAGAAATGAAAATGATGAGATTTGCATACACAACATAAAATTTACAACAAAAACCTTATGGAAAATAACAAGGAATCATACCCTTTTATCAAGAAGCAAGAGAAGAAGTCATTCCAAGCACTTGTGAAAAAATGGAAAAATTCAATAAAAGAGATTTCTTGGATCTAGAAAGATTGCAATATGAAGTGTCAAATAGACTTCGAATATTAACTCAATCCTTGTAAGAGATGAGTCAAAGTTTGTAGGTTGCCAAGTGTAAGAAGTTAGAGCAAAAAATTGCATCATTTTAGCAATTGTTTTGACCAAGCAATGTGCAACATGCAAAGAATTTGGAAAATGGCATCCAAAGCATATCAAGTGATTTAAAAGACTTGAATGCAAGCTAGTAGGGATGGAAAATTCTTTCAAACTTACCTTGATCCAAACACTTTTTATTTTAATGGTGCAAATTACTCAAAACTAGGACTTTTTTTTAGCAAAAATGTGCCCTAGATGAGTTGAGAAATGAAGAAAATACTCAACAACTCCATTTTTAGTATCCTAATGTGTTCTTTGGGTGATTTTAGGCAAATATGACCCTTAGATCATTAAAAATGACCAAAATATGCTCAAGATATGAGGATTTGAAAGTTGGAAAACCAATTTTTGGAGAAAAATGTCCAAAAAAGTAAAGTTTTGAGAGCAAAAAACATGTGTTTTTGGGTTAGAAATACCACTTTTGGGTGTTTGATAAAAATTCTCATGCTATAAAGTACAAACACACTTTTTGGTTACATTTGCATGTAAAAAATGTGCCCAAAACCCCTCCAAATGCAAGTTGCAAGTTAAAAACAAGATTTCCTTGTGTAGATGCATATATTATAATGCATGGAATGTGCTCCAAAATTGCCACTTTGTGTTTTTCATAAAAGACTTGGTGCAAAATGTACTTTTGGAGACCATTTACATAATTCTGAAAGATATGCAATAGGGAAAAAAATTGTCACTTTGCCTTGGTGGGGTTTTAAAACATGAAAACACATTTTAAAATGCATGTAGTTAGACCAAAAAATGCCACTTTGGCTTTGGGTAAGTGGATTTTCATGTTATTAAAATATTTATTTTAATTTTAAAAGTCCATTATCTAGCAATTTTAAAAGATGTACATGTAATGGGTTAGAAAAACCCCATTTAAATGCATTAATATTTATAAAATAAACTTATACATGCAACAACATATGTTAAATGGGTTATATTTTACCACTTACATTAATTTAGTAAGTTTTAAATATGCAAATGCATATTTAAAACCCACTTAACACATTAAAATGTGTTATTGCATTGAAAAAGTCCATTTAAATTAATGTTGAGAATTATATTTTATTGGAAGTGGGTTTTCACATTGTGATTTGCATATTGATGTATACAATGTATAATAAAAATTGCACTTAAGTTGTCTCATGTATTTATATTTAATATTTAACTATAGTGTTAAATAAAGTAACATGAAAAATAGTCTAGAAATGGACTATTTTTATAAAATATTTTTAAAAACTATGGTCAAATCAACTCAGAATGAGTTAAAATTTTAAAATGGCCCACAAAATCCACTCTAAATATTAAATATATTTTTTTATCATGCAATTGCTAGCAAAAACCCCACTTTTACAAATTTTTTAATAAAAATATTGCAGTTGACCTGGAAACCCCCACTTTTTCCCTTATAACTTAGTTGGATAACTCTGATCTGGACCTAAGTTAGCTCAAATTGAGAAAAATTCTAAGGGCTATTTGCCTAAGGAAAAAACAAAACAAAAAATGATTTACAACACAAAGAAAAATGGAGAAAATACATCAAATTTTGCCAAAAATTGAGTGTTTGCATTGTGAGAAGAAAAACTCTTACCAACAAAAAAATGGGGATAGATATGAAACCTTCAAAAGAACACATAGACAAGACTTCACAAAGAACGATTCAAAGATAATGAATTATTTTCATGATGCCTCATCAATTCTTTAAAACAAAGAGGATTTGCTTACAAATCCATGAGAAAATCACATAGGGTTGCCTCAATTTTGACATGTCAAAATTGAGGACAACAACAAGAAGTGTCATGTGGAGTTATCACTAAGAAAAATGAACTCAAGAAAGAAGAGGACATTCTTATAGGGTTCACTAAAGAAATTTTCTTATAGCTTGAAGCAGATGATTTCAATATCAATGTGATGACTACATTTTCAAGATGAAAGTGTTCGCTAGTTGAATTATAAAGAAAAATGGAAGTTTCTATCAAAGAAATTCTTGGAAGCAACAAGTACATATTGAAAGATCATAATGGTTGTTGAATACATTAGTGAGCCTAATGTTGAAGTTGTGCATAACTCAATGAAAAAATTAGCAAAGATAGTTGAGAGTTTGTGAACATTTCAAATTTTCCATATGTTTTAGAGTATGATGACAAAGATTACATTTAAAGAGAATTTTTTTTGTAAGTATAGGATAACATGTCCTTGTACAATCAACTCATGTAGTCAAGTTGCAATTGCATTAGGCATGAAACTTGAATAAGTCAAATTAGTTAGTTAGGAGTTTATTAGAGAATAATTCAGGAGTTCCTCTTTTCCCTCCACTTTCATCGCTCCTATTTTCCTATATAAAGAAGAAAGCTCATTATAAATTATAATAGTTTTCTTTATAGAAGAAGGTAGGGCTTGTAGCTTGAAGGCTTTGTATTTCTTGTTGCAAATCTCTAAAGTGAATGAAGAAGAAAGTTTTTCGAAACGTTATGTTGTGAGGCTTGGAATAAATGTGTGTTTCTTATGTTGCATTGATTAATTTGTCTTTGTTACTTCTTTCTTTCTAAAGCATTAAACCATTTGGTTTTTTTCTTGAAGACTTTGAGCTTTAGGAAACATGATTACTCTACTTTAATATGTTCTGAAAGTATGAAGAGTTAAAGACTTTCTGTTTTAATTCTATTTACATCATTTAAAATTGAATAGTTGATAATAGACTTTGTGCCTTATTAGTCATTCATCCTTTATTCAAAGAGGATTAATTGTAAGAGACTATTAACTCTTATTCTCAATCGTACACATCAAGTTATAATTGTTGTCTTAGAAGTTGTTCTTACATCAATTTCTAAGCCACTAGTATTATTGTAGCAATAGATACCTTTTTTAATTCTCAAATAGTTGTTGTTAGAGTATAATCATTCTTGAAAAAAGAGGAATTGATTCACATAACCACCCATTTATCAATTTCAATCAGGTCTCTGTTGTAGCCACCTACAGTAAGAAGGGAGCCTCCCCTTTTGCTGAGAGGAGAGATCTACCTCACTACATCATTGCCTAAAATTCTCATTTTGTAAGTTGTATTTATAGTTATTTACAAAAAAATTAGCCAAAAAACCTATAATGTCATTAAATAATGTTTTTATGGCCATTAGAGCCATCTTTTTGTGATTTAAGTCATAGTATGTTATTATGTTTAAAATTACCCATGGGAGGTAGTATAGCCTAATATGGGCTAATGTGAGGATTTGAAGGGTGGTTTAGAGTTTAACAGTAATTATATGTTTAAATATGGTCCATGGATGACTATTCTTATGTAATAGAGATAAGAATAAATAGTAAAATATAAAGCAAATGTAACACTGTTGAGTTAACTTGTTTTTTTAACAAAATTCATGTATTGGAACAACCAAAAGGAGGTTAAAATCAGTTCTTGGGGTAGTTGAGGATTGGTATGAGTCCAAAATAGATTGGAAAATTTTATAAAATGTTTGCAATGATCATATTCACACAGGTTGATGAATGTATTGGAGTTAGATTAAATTGGAAGTGAATAAAAGATTATGTTTTCTCTTGCATTTTCATGTTTCTATGTTTTTCAATAGTCCTTTATTTGTACATTATTTATCATTTAAAAACTTAGGTATTAAAGGATCATTTTATGAGGAATTTTCTATGATGTATTAATATCATTGTGGAATTGGAATAATTTGGTTTGGTTTCTTCTATTCAAAGATCTTTTGATTTTATTGATAACTGGTAAAACCCTTGGCAAAGGAAACTAGACAAATTAATCAATTGTAGTTTCCTCTTGTTTGAAAAGGAAAAAGACCCTCCACATGTGCAAGGATGTTGGAGAGAATGTATATATTATTCCTAATACATTGAAATATTTAAAGGGGACAAAGTGGGTACAACTATCACAGTGAAGAAAAATTGTATCATAACATTCAATCTTGGTGTGGGGGCATATCTCCTCATACCACTATTGTATTTTGCTAAGATTTGGACATGTTTTTGGGGGGAAATTTGTTTCTAAAATCAATGGTTGGATTGAAGAAAAAATTATGGGTTCAACAGTTGCAAACCTCTATGTATATGTCTAATGGATTAAAGGAGTGTAGAATGTGCATGTAGGGCCTAGAGAGCCTTAGAAAGTATAAATAAAGGTTTGGTAGATGTCTCAAAGAATAAGGATGAATGGGACAAAAAAGGGGAGAATTGGTTAAGTAACTAATTTGTTAGTATGAATGTTGACTATTATGTGACGGAGTTGCTAGTGGAGTAACTTTTATTTAGTGTGAATCTTAAATAGGAATATGCAAGATTGAGCTTGAAGAGTGAGCTAGAGTACAACCAAATGTGGAGTAAAGTGGGAATATAGATTGATTAATCCTTTTAGAACTTCTTGTGCTACAAGAATTTGATAAATATTTGTGGGAATGAGATGTTACCATTGGTTATGTAGAAGTTGACTAGTGTCTTATAATGACACTTTTAATGTGAGAAGTTGTATCTCACAGTTGGTTGGGAGGTTTGGTACTATAATGATTGAAGATCCCTCTGATGTGATTGTTCAAGTTGATGGTGTGTATCTTTGCATCATGATTCCTTGAGCAAGAGAAGCCATATTTTTGCTATGGTAGCAATAAACACCTGACTTAGAGAGAAAGCACTTTAGTGTCTATCGAGAGATGCATTTTATAATCAAGGACGATGAGCACTCCAAAGGGATCCTCAAGATACTAGATGGAAAGGATATTAATTGGAAAAAAGATGGACTTTGATATATAAAGGTAGGATGTACATACCTAAGAACTCAGAGATTTGAAAAATGATTTTAGGGAGAGTCCATGTCGCTCCTTACTTAGGGAACCCTAGAGTAACTAAGATGTTGGATAACATGGAACCATTGTATTTTTGGAAAGGCATGAAGAAGGAAACAATTGAGCATGTGGTAGGTTACCTCGAGAGTTAGAGGGTTAAGGCTAATCACTAATACCCAACTGAACATATGCACCAAGTTATGGTACCAAAAGGATGCCACTTTCTTTCCTTTTTTCCAATCCAAAGCAAGAACAATCACACAATAGCATGATTGCAGTATTTCATGATCACACTATGGTTTGGATAGTGCAAACCATAGTCTCGGATAATTTTCAAAATAGCACAAGCACACTTTGTAAATTTCTAACATAATATATTTCTATTTTTTAAAATTTTAAAATTTCAATTAATGTGTGCTATAAGTGGTTATGGATTATCCTAGGATCCATTTGGACCCATTTGATTTCATAATGTGTGTCTTAAACCCCTTAGCACACATATGATGGATCCAATAGGTGAAAAGTGAAATATTGTACCCTATAACTCCTTTTGACCTATTTTATCTCATAATGTGTGTTTTAAGGGGTGTAAGGAGCCCTTTGCACATATGTATAATGGTTTTAATGGGTCAAAATGGGTTTTATGGTATCTAATGACCCCTTTTGACCCATTTGATTGTAAATGTGTACCTTTGAGGACCACTTAGCACACATAATATGATAAAATAACACATTTGATCACATAATATGTGTCTTAAGGGGTCTAAGAACCAACTAGCACACATATAATAGTTTGAATAGGTTAAAAGGGGCCATAGGGTATGTTTCTACACATCTAATCATACAATGTACATATTAAGAGGTCCTCAAGCCTCTTTGCGCATATATAATGGATCTAGTGGGTCAAAAGAGGTCATAGGAAACCCTAAGACCCCTTTTGACCCACTTTATTGCATAATGTTTTTTGAGGGGGTTTGTGGACTCCTTAGCATACATATAATGATTTAATTGAGTCATAGGATACCATATGACCCCTTCTAACTCATTCAATCAAAAAATATGTCTTAAGTGGTCTGAGAACCCTTTAGCATACTTATAATGGTTTAAATTGGTCAAAAGGAAACAAACTGCACCCTATGGCCCCTTTTGACCCATTGGATCACATAATGTGTGTCATAAGGGTTTTGAGGATCCCTTAGCACACATAATGTAATTGAATGGGTGAAAAGGTGTCTTAGGGTACCCTATCACAACTTTTGAACCATTTTATTGAATAAAGCATGTCTTAAGGGTTTCTCAAACCCCTTAATACACATATAATGGATCTAATGGGTTCAAAGATGTCATAGGGTACCTTATGACCCATTTTGAACCACTTGATAGTGTAATGTATGTCTTAAAGTGTCCAAGAATACTTTGGCACACTTTTAATGGTTTGAATGGGTCAAAAGGAATCACAGGGTAGCATATGACCCCTTTTAACCCATTAAAAAGCATAATGTATGCCTTGAGGTGTCCAAAGACCCCTTAGCACATATATAATTGTTTCAATGGGCTAAAAGATATTATTGTTGGAATAATTGATTAATTGTGTATTATCTTTGATGTTACAAAAAATGTCATATCATCACCAATCAGTGTATGTAGAGCTCACTTGAGCATTGAAGATAGTTTTCTATGTCTATTGAGTGTTCCAAAGTTTGCCTAGTTTAGAAGACAGTGTCTACCAAGTTCACTTGGGAGACAAAGGAAAGTTTGCAGAAGATGAGTGTTAAGCAAGCTCACTCAATTAATGAAGGAAATGTTGGATGGAACCAATGTTAACCAAGCTCACTCAGTTGTCAAAGGAACTTTGTGAATATGTAGTGTTAACCAGATTCACTTGGTCAACACAAGAAAGTCATTTCTGAGTTAGTGTCTACTAAGCAGGGTCGGCTAATAAAGGATTTTCTTGTTTTGGCATATTAAGTTCAATTGAATTGTCTATTGGTTCTAGCCGACTAAGGAGATGAATATTAATTATTCTAAGTTATATTATAGCCAACTTGACAATATGAAAGATATAAATATAAGGTCAAGTTGATATTGAGAAAGTGAAAAATGCATGGAAGATAATTGAAGATTTAATGATGCAAAGAGGAAGTGAATCAGAAGGATAAGTAGAATATCCTTGTGGAGATGAAAATATATATTCAATCAAGAAGGATCAAGTATACAAGCTAGAATTGAGATCTATAATTAGCAATTTAGTTGCATCATAAATCAAGTCATGTCATTATTACTCTCTAACCATTGTAGCAGTGATCTAAATCTCTTAATAGAGTTGGTTTGATAGCTATTTTTAAATCCTCTAACAAGGTGGCATTTATATTGAAGTGTCTAAAGACCTCTAACAAGGCCACTCCTAACAGGTTTATTAAATCCTCTAATAGGGTCACACCTAATAGTGTGTTTTGTAACCTTTAACAAGGTTGGCTCCTAACAGGGCTCACTTTAGAAGAGTGAAAAATAGTAACTAGTTGCAATTGGTGGTTTTTCCCAAATTGGGTTTCCACGTTAAATCTCGGTGTCCAATGTGTTCATGCTATCTTTGTTATGTGTTTGCAACTAAGTTAAAGTAATGAGTAATCATAGATAACATCTTAAGATTTTCATGTTAAGTGTTTGTTGAGCATTCTTAGTATTTTTCGAGTTACAACATTTTATGTGTGTATTCCAAGCAACAATAGAGTTTAATATTAGAGATTATTTTGTACTGACATATAAGGAATCTGAGATTTATTTTAGTAGTAATTGGTTCACCCCTCCCCTCTCAATTACTCCTCTTATATTTCCAACAATTGATATTAGAGCTCTGGTGCTTGCAGAGAAGGTTTCAAGGACCTAAGCTAAAGATCAGGATGTCTTACAGAAGAGAGATTCCTAGGTTGAACCGAGATAACTTTGCAACATGACAAGGACTTCTGAGATTACATCTAGCAACTATTAGTGATTTAGGTTGTAAGTATCTTGATACTAAATACACAACTCCTACTAGAAAATTATCAGTTGAAGATATTGCTAAAAAGAAAAATCATGATAGCATGATGATTGATATTGCATCTACTCTTAATTATGTTGAATTTGATGAAGTCAAAAGTTGTACTAAGTCTCATACAATGTGGATAAAAGTAAAAGACATTTATAGAGGAGATGACAGTGTAAGAAGAGCTAAAGAAGAAATTCTTAGAGGTCAATTTTATTAGATGAAAATGAGGGAAGATGAAAACATTGCAAAATATGTGGAAAGAATCAAAGCAAGTGTGAGCACAATCAAAGCATCTAGAGGAGACATTGATGAAAAAATAGTTGTAAGCAAGGTACTCAGAACCATTCTTCCTATTTATGAAATTAAAGTATCTACTATTCAAGAAATGAGATGTGATCCAAATAGCAATATAACTTTGGATGCTCTAATTGGAGGATTGACAGCTTTTGAGTTGGATAACTATGATAACTATATTCCTAGCTGCAAAGGTATTGAGTTTGCATTTGAAGCCAAACTCTCACTTAAGAAAAAGAGTAAGAAATCAAAGGCCAATCAATCAGGGAGTGAAGGAGAAATAGAAGAAATTTATGTTAGTGATCTAAGTGAAGTTGTTGAAGCCCTACTTGTAAAGAAATATTCCAAAGGTAGAGGAAAGTACAAAGGTAAGATTCTTCTAATCTACTTTTCTTGTGAAGAAGTTGGTCACATTGCTACAAGGTGCCCAAACATAGAAAACAAGGATTAAAAAAAGAAAAGAAATAAGTACAAAGGCAAGAAGGAATTCAAAACTATAAGGACCACAATGATAAAGGTAAGAAATCTTGTTTTATGACTAAAGACTCTAATAGCTATGAAGATGAAATGGTATACATTACTATAAAAGATGAATCTGATGAAGAAGGAGATGAGATGGCACTTATCTCTCATGTTAGCAAAAATGATACATGGATTATTGACAGTGGTTGTTCACATCATATGACTGGAGACAAAACAAAGTGAGCACATGGAATATTATGATGGTGGTAGTGTGAGATTTGGAAACAATGACCCTTGTTGCATAAAAGGAAAAGGCCATATCTCATTAACTAATGAACTTATATGTGATAATTCTTATTGGGTTGAAGGACTAAAGCATAATCTACTGAGTGTGGCACAATTGAATAACATTGAATTTAAGGTAGAATTTATGAATGGGAAGGCCAAACTACTGGATGGAAAAGGAAATCTAGTTGGATCTGGCAAATAAACAAAAGGTAACCTATTCTATCTTGATTTTGTGAAAGTTCATGTTTTCTTGCTCAAGTAGAAGAAAGATGGTTATGGCACAAAATATTATGTCATGTAAACTTTGATAAATTGGTCAAGATAAGAAAACACAGAAGAGTAAGAGGTATTCCTAGCTTGAGGAAACCTAATATGGGTCTATGCAAAAATTGTCAAATTGGTAAAGATGGGAAAGACTAGTTTTAAAAGCAAGAACTATCATTTTGAAGAAGTCTTAGAGCTTGTGCATATAGACTTATGTGGACCTACTGGAATAGAGAGTTACAGTGGAGAAATTTTTTTTCATTCTTTTTGTTGATGACTATTCTAGAATGATGATTGCAATGTATCTAAAAGAAAAATTTGAAGCTTTTCAAAAATTCAAATGGTATTTGGTAAGAGTAGAAAAAGAAACTAGAAAGAAGTTGAAATGGTTGAGATCAGATAGAGGTGGTGAATTCATTGTTGGAAATATATATATGATAGGCTAAGTTACTAAGAGGGGAGGGGTGAATCAATAACCAATAAAACTCAATATTTTATCTCACCAATTAATTCTTCATGTGAATCTTGATCTAATTGTATGCATGAAAAACTGAAAGCATTAAAACATTCATAACACTTTGACAAAAAATATGGTGGCCCAAAAACCTTCCAAATAGAAAGTAAAACTAGGGTGGGGATGATACCCACACGCTTTAGTACTACGATATAAACTTGGCCTGTTAAGGTTTACAATGATCACTTCTGATGATCTACCCTGTTAGGAGAAATAAGGACTACTAGTTCCACCTTGCAAGAGGATTTATAAACATGCACTCGGTAAAGAGATTTACAAAAGACTATTAAGTCTACCTTGTGAAAGGATTTAATGAATTCACCTATTAGGACAAAATAGTGAGTGATCTCTTATTTGCAACTTGGTTTGCTAAGTGAGATTCCTTTGAGTGTAATGATCACCTTGTTGTCATAGATAAATATTTGTTGCTCTTTATACTGTTTTAGCCTTTGTATTTTTCACTTTTACTCTTCTCTACTTGTTACATTCAATATATTCATCTTATTGGATGTGATACAATACATTACATATATACTAATCCAATTTACAAATCAACAAAATCAACCACAATACAAGTTTATACAAGATACACAAAGTCAGCCCAACTACAAGAACTCAGGTTCTAAAGGCTAGCTTGGTGAGGTTCTGATACTCAACATCCATTTGTAGTGCTCAGCATCATCAAGAATTTGGTAGATGTAGAAGCTTAATTCATACTAATCACTTCCAAGTAGTCTAAACTCAGTCTGCACTAGTGACATGGTGGATACTACAAAACTTGGCATATAAACTGGGTCACTTGATTCACACTATGTAGCTTTGTCAATGCTATCACAACAAGCTTAATATAAATTGAATCATTTGGTTGACACTATGTGGCTCAGTTAATAGTGGATTCTCATCAATGTAACTACGAACTTGGTAAGCATTACACAACTCGATTTGCACTGTTGATCACTGTTATGGTAGAAACTATTTGACACAAACTAAATACTATTTCTTGAACTTGGTAGAGTCTAAAATTATTGGTTAATATGGTATAATACGCATGATAGATACTTACAATTTGAATAAGTGTGTGTCACTAATAACAAACTTGATTTTAATGAATTCAATGAATTCTGCATTAAAAAAGGAATTAAAAGACAAGTATTAGCCACTAGTATACCTCAGCAAAATGGTTTAGCTGAAAGAAGGAACATATCCATCATGGATTGTGTAAGAACATTGATGATGGAAAGGAATTTTACAATCAAATGCTGGAAGGAAGCTATCAGAACTGTAGTTCATACTTTGAATAGAGTACATCTGAAGAAAGATTCAAATCAAACTCCTTGTGAACTATGGCATGGCTAAAAACCTAATGTAAGTTACTTGATAGTATTTGGTAGCAAATGTTATATTTTGAAAGAATATAGGAAAGGTAAATTTAATATCAAAGGTGATGAAGGTATATTTCTTGGATACTCCTACAGAAGTAAAGCATAAAAGTGCCTAAATTTGTCTACTCATAAAATCATAGAAAGTGCACATGTGAGAATTGATGAGTTTGTAGAAAAGAGTGAAGAAGAAAGCAACAAAGAGCTTGAAGATTACAAAAGATTTGTTTACTATGAACCTGATACCCTGCCAAATCTATCTGGTAAATAGGAGGCCTCACCTCCTGAGTCCCCAAAATCTCCAATAACTACCAAGTTGTAGATCGTGCAACCCAAGTCACAATCTGAAAGACTTGAGTCACAGTCAACAGCTACTGAGCTAGAGCAAATCAAGTCTGATGGACTCGAGTCATACATATTGGGACTCGAGCTTGATACAGAAGTTCATGATCAAATTAGTGAAACTAATTCCAAATCCAAAGAACCTATGTTACCAAGATATGTTAGAAGGCATCATGCACCTAATCAAATCATTGGAGACAAATCAAATGGAATAATGACAAGAAACAAATTAAAAGGTACATGTTTACTTGTTGAATTTGAACCTAGAAATGTTAAAGATGCTTTGGATAATGAAAGTTGGATTGAAGCAATGAATAAGGAAATAGAACAAATAGAGAAGAACAAAACTTGGACTTTTGTTCCTAGACCCAAGGATAAAAATGTAATTGGTACAAAGTGAGTATTCATAAATAAGCTTGATGAAGATGGAAAAGTTTCCAAAAATAAAGCAAAGTTGGCATGTAAAGGCTATTCTCAAGAAGAAGGTATTGATTATGGTGAAACTTTCACTCTTGTTGCAAGATTAGAAGGTGTTAGAACTTTACTAGCATATGCAACTCATGGAGGATTTAAATTTTATCAAATGGATGTAAAATCTACATTCTTGAATGGAATTCTTGATGAAGAAGTCTACATTGAACAACCTAAAGGTTTTATAGATTTGAGCAAAAGAGACATGGTCTGCAAATTACACAAGCCATTATATGGTCTCAAGGAAGCTCCCAGAGCTTGGTATGAAAGAATTCATAACTACTTGGTAAAGATTGGTTTTCAAAGAACAAATGATAATAGTAGTCTCTATATCAAAGAAGGACTAGATAAAAAGATTGTGTTGGCAGAAATATTTGTTGATGATACTTTATTCATAGGAAATGATGACTTGTGCAAGGCATTTTTAGAAGAAATGAGTAAAGAATTTGAGATGTCTATGTTTGGAGAGAGAAACTTCTTTGTTGGATTGTAGATTCAATAGAAGAAAGATGGTATCTACATTACTCATTCCAAATATATCAAGGAGATACTAAATAAATTTGGAATGGAAGATTCAAGACCAGTTGGAACCCCTATGTCTATTGGACATAAGCTTTCTAAAAATGATGACTCCAAAGAGGTAGATAAGACCACATACATATCAATGATTGGAAAATTGTAGTATGTAGTGTGTACAAGGCCTGATATTGCATTATAGTTGGTATGGTGGCAAGATTCTCAGCAAATCCTAAAGAAAATCACATGATGGTAGTCAAAATAATCATGAGATATCTAAAAGATACTAAAGAATATGGTTTGTGGTGCAAAATAGGAGGCAATTTGGATTTAAAAGTATTCATAGATGCTAATTGGGTAGGAAGTATTGATGACAGAAAAAGCACCAATGGTGGAGCACTAGTGTCTTCAACAAGCAAGAAAAAAAATTGTATCTCTCTATCCATAGCAGAGGCAGAATATGTGGTAGCAATAGTCAATTGTTCTAATATTGTTTTCTTCAAACAACTATTGGCAAATATGAAGGTAGAGATCAAGGATCCAGTGGTTATATACTATGATAACACCAGTGTAATCAATATATCAAAGAATCTAGTGATGCATACCAAAACAAAACACATTTCTATAAAATATCATTTCTTGAGAGAATTGGTACAAGATAAAGAAGTAAGGTTGGAATATGTGAATAAAAAAGAAAAAATTGCAGACATATTCACCAAGGCATTACCTAAGGATGCATTTCTGTATCTAAGAGGTAAGCTAGGGGTCATTCCCCTATTTGAAGCTCATTAAATAAAGTTTAGTGATTCATCAACCAGAGCATTATTGAATATCATTTAGTTGGTGCAATATTGACATGGGAATATTGCAAATGAATCAATACTTGAGGTACATTTATATTCACTATTTATTGTCTATGGCATGAGATGTCAAAGAGGGAGAATTTTTGTGTCATATCTTATAGAAATTTTGTAAAGAGATGTCAAAGAGGGAGAATGAACTTAGTCTGATATCAAAGGCAGAGTTTGCTATAAAAAAAAGTTGTAGCAGATAGAAGTTTTCTAATAGAGGGAGAAACTGAAGGAAAAAAGAGCTTACACTAATAGAGGGAGTTCTTATGGATGAGAATCAAAATGAAACTAAGGATATGTTCCTTTCTTTATTCTTACTCCAAAATTTCATTGTATTAGGACATGTTGTGTTGCCATCAATGCCAAAGAGGGAGATTGTTGGAACAATTGATTAATTGTGTATTGTTTTTGATGTTACACAAAATGTCATATCATCACTCATCAATCTATGCTGAGCTCACTTGGGCATTGAAGATATTTTTCTATGTCTACCGAGCAATCCAAAGTTTTCTAGTTCAGAAGATAGTGTCTACCAAGTTCACTCAGGAGACAAAGGAAAGTTTGTGGAAGATGAGTGTTAACTAAGCTCACTCAGTTAGTGAAGGAAATGTTGGATGGAACTAGTGTTAACCAAGGTAACTCAATTTCCAAAGGAACTTTTTAAATATGTAGTGTTAACCAATTTCATTGGGTTAACACAAAAAAATTATTTCTGAGTTAGTGTCTATTGAGTAGGGGCGGCTAACAAAGGATTCTCTTGTTTTGGCATATTAAGTTCAATTGAATTGTTTTTTGGTTCTAGCCAACTAAGGAGATGAATATTAATTATTCTAAGTTATATTCTAGCTAACTTGACAATATGAAATATATAAATATAAGGTCAAGTTGAGATCAAGAAAGTAGAAAATGCATGGAAGATAATTGAAGATTTAATGATGCAAAGAGGAAGTGAATCAAAATATCCTTGTGGAGATGAAAAGATATATTTGATCAAGAAGGATCAAGTATAAAAGCCAAAATTTAGATATGTAATTAGCAATTTAGTTGCATTAGAAATCAAGTCATGTCATTGTTACTCTCTAGCCATTATAGCAGTAATATAAATCTCTTAATAGAGTTGGCTTAGTAGCTATTTGTAAATCCTCTAACAAGGTTGCATTTCTATTGAATTGTCTAAAGACCTCTAACAAGGCCACTCCTAATAGGGTGATTAAATCTTCTAACAAGGTCACACTTAATAGTTTGTTTTATAACCTTTAACAAGATTGGCTCCTAATAGAACTCAGTTTAGAAGAGTGAAAAATAGTAACTAGTTGCAACTAGTGGTTTTTCCCAAATTAGGTTTCCATGTTAAATCTTGGTGTCAAATCTGTTCATGCTATCTCTGTTATGTGTTTGCAACTAAGTTAAAGTAATAAGTAATCATAGATAACATCTTAAGATTTTCATGTTAAGTGTTTGTTGAGAATTCTTAGTATTTTTTGTGTTACAACATTTTCTATGTGCTTACCGAGCAACAATAGAGTTTAGGTTTAGAGATTATTTTGTATTGACATCTAAGAGATATGGGATTTATTTTATTAGTAACTGATTCACCCCTCCCTTCTCAGTTATTCCTCTTATATTTCCAATAGTCATAAGGTACCTTATGACCAATTTTGACCTATAAGATCATATAATGTGTTTCTTAAGTAAACTGAGGACCGCTTAGCACATATAGTATGATTAAATGGGTCAAAGGGGGTCATAGTATATTCCATAGCCTTTTTTGACCCATTTAATAATGTAATATGTGTCATAAGGGTTCTAAAGACCCCTTAGCACATGTAATACAATACAAAATGTTTTAAAAGGGTCATAGGGTACCCTATGACCCATTTGATCATATGATTTGTGTCTTAAAGGATCCAAGGTTCTCTTAGCACACATATAATGGTTTGAATGGGTAAAATGGTGTCTTTGGGTACTCTATTGCCCCTTTTTTGCCATTTGATCATATAATATGTATTTGAAGGGGTTTGAGAACCCCTTAGCATAGATATAATAGTTCAAATGGGTCAAAAGGTTTCATAGGATATCCTCTAACCCCTTTTGGCTTATTTGATCACATAATATGTGTCTTAAGGGATTTAAGGACCCCTTAGCACACATACAATGGTTCAAATGGATCAAAAGGTGTCATAGGGTACTCTATGATCCCTTTTGACCCATTTGACTACATAATGTGTGTCTTAAGGGCGTAAGGACCCCTAAGTACATATGTAATGGTTCAAATGGGTCAAGGGGAGTTATAGGGTACCCTATGATCCCTTTTGACCCATTTGATTGCATAGTATATTTTTTATGGGATCTAAGGACCCCCTTATAATACATATAATGGTTTGAAAAGGTTGAAATGGGTTATAGGGCACCCTATAACCCATTTTGACCCATTTGATTGCATAATGTGTGTCTTAAGGGGTCATTAGAGCCCTTAATAGTCATTTAGTATTTCAAATTTGTCAAAAGGGGTCATGGGGTACCCTATGACCCCTTTTGACCCATTGGATCACATAATGTGTGTCTAAAAGGGTTTGAGGAACCATTAACACTTATAATATGATCAAATGGGTTAAAAGGGGATATAAAGACCCCTTAGGACACATACAATGGTTTAAATGGGTCAAAAGGGGTCTTAGGGTACTCTATCACCCATTTGATCCATTTGATCATATAGTGTTCATCTTAAGAGGTCTAAGGAGCCCTTAATACATATATAATTGTTCAAAAAACTCAAAAGGTGTAATAAGATATTGTATGACCCCTTTTGACCCATTTGATTGCATAATGTGTGTTTGAAAGGGTCTAAGGACCCCTTAACACACATCTTAATGTTACAATGGGTAAAAAATGGTCATAGAGTACTCTATAACCTTTTTTTAACACATTTAATCACATAATATGTGTCTTGAGGGGCTGATGGACCCCTTAACAAACATACAAAGGGTCAGATGGGTCTAAAGTGGTCATAAGTTACCCTATGACCCTTTTTGACCCATTCAATTGAATAATGGTATTTTAAGGGGTCTAAGGACCCCTTAGCACATATAGAATGCTCTAAGTGGGTCAAATGGTGTCACAAGATATCTTATGATCCCTTTTGATCCATTTGATCATATAATATGTCTAAAGACATGTGGAGTGGAAGAGAGAGAGAGAGAGAGAGAGAGAGAGAGAGAGAGAGAGAGAGAGAGAGATCAAATTGGTAGGCATGTGCCCTAAATTTTTATTTTAGCGTATATTTTATGTTTTCATGTATGTTTTATATTTTATGTATATTTAAATGTTATATTTTATCTATATGATCCTAGTGCTCAAATTGACATGAGTATGCCCTATTTGAAAGGGTTTTCTAGTCTTTATTTATTGTTACAAGAGAATGCACTATAGTGTGTGCCCACTATAGCGTGTTTGTGCTATTTAAACTACTACATTTTAAAAGTGTACTTGTGCTATTTAAAAACCACTATTTTTTCATAGTGCAGTTGCACAATAGCACCCTAGCATTATTGCACAAGCACTCTTTTCAATGATTCACCAAGCCCAAGGCTTGGATTTGCCTTGGAGATCCAACCCAAAGGCTTGGTGGCTTCAAATAGGTTTGAGACATGTTTTCTAGCAAGCATATAAAAAATGATAACTTTTCTTGTGTGCTCTCGATTAGGTTTATTTGTTGTTGAATATTGATAAAATTTGGTTACATGACATTGTAGATATTTTTGTTAGCTATATAACCATATAATTTATTTTTAATTTAGAATATTTTAAGCATTTAAACTATAATTTCTTTTGAATGTATGTCCCTTTTTTTCTTAAAAACCAATGTGTAGCATTTGTAGGTTAGATTTTGGCTCGTTGGTTAGATTTTGCAACAAGATACTTTTTTAGAAACTAGACACCATTCTACACACTTTAAAAATAAAGTTTTATTTTTTATTAGTTCTCAATAATTTGTAGGGGGAGCACATATATATTTCATGTTTTTGGGTTGTGCTCACTTACAAAATTTGTTTTATATATATATATATAATTTTGTAAGTGAGCACAACCCAAAAACACAAAAAATATGGGATAAACTACATGGTGTTAGCTAACTTCTTACTAAAGTGATTAAAGAATTTTCAAAAAATAATTAGGATTTTAGGGGGACCATACTTCACACTATGTTATGTTTTTACTAAAAAAGTGGTGCCACTTTCTTCAGCCCCCTTATTTGAGGGCCTTAAAATCCACCTTTCAAAAACAAAAAAGTAGTTTAGAAACTAGATTAAGAGGACTACAACTTTTGTTTTAGTCATATCTTGAATTTTTTTGTGTAACTATCTTCAAAGTCTCATCAAAGTTCAGAAATCAATGATTTCAAATAAAAAAGTGGTATCTTATACACCCTTTTGGTACCACAACTCTGTGCACTTACCCAGTTGGTTTGTTACACCCAAATGAAGTTCTAGAATGGAAATGTCAAATAATCACTATGGATTTCATCCAAGGGTTACCTATGACCCAAAATAGACATAATAGCATCCTCATGGTAGTGCTTCGATTGATAGAGATAGCACATTTTATTCTAGGGAAATTAACTAATGTGGCACCAAAGATTGTCCATAAGTTTGTGAGATGTTTTCAAACTTCACAAAGTTACAAAAAGGATCATGTAAGATAGAGATTCTAAGATAACATCTAGATTTTGACAAACTCTATTTTCAGCCTTTGGAACAAAACTAAATATTAGTTTGGCCTATCATCTAGAAATTGATGGCCAAATAGAAAGAGAAAACTAGGTATTAGAAGATCTCTTGAGAGTATATTGCATGGATCAACAACATTGATGGGAAATATATCTACCTTTGATTGAAAATTCTTATAACAACTCATACTAGTTTTCTCTTAAGATGACACCTTTTGAAGCTATGTATGGGCATGAGTGTAGAAACCCCTATAAGTTGGAATAGGATCGAGGATTGAATTATTGTTGGGCTTGAGATGCTTCTAGAGGTGGAGGAATAGGTAGTTCAAATCCGTTAGAGGTTGAAGGAGGCCAATGACCAACAAAAGAGTTATGCAGATGTAAAGAGGATTCACAAATAATTTTTAGTGGGAGAAAATGTTCTTGAAAATTAAACCTCAAAAAAGTACTATGAAGTTTGGTAGAAATGCCAAGTTATCCTTTGCGATATGTGGGACTCTTTGATGTGTTGGAAGTCATAATTCCTATAGCCTACAGAATTTCCCTACCTCAAACCCTTGCTAGTATGCATAAAATATTTCACGTTTCTTATCTTAAGAAATATATAGCCAACCATGAACATGTTAATGATTGGAATCTCTCACAGGCGGAACTAGTATACTAAAGAGAATGCCACTTGGGAAGATTATGATGAAATCTTCCAGAAATCTCCACATCTTTTTCCAAGAACTTGAACTATAGATTGAAATAATACATTGTGAATTTAATTTGAACTATGATGATTTCATACTTATATAAATCTTGTATTTTGAATATTATTTTTATTGAAGACGGTGAAACACAAAGGGGAGGGTATGTTACATCCCTATTTTTGCTTGATTATAAAATATTCTTTATAGTCATTGAGACTTCATACAAAGTTGAGTTTATTGGTTAAATTAGTAAATCCTTATGGTTTCATGTGAAATAGAAGTGTTGGTTATTCATTATAATTTCATGGGAACTTGTAATATTAATTAATCATTATGATGTAATATGAATTGGGAAGGGATAATTAATATGATGAATTGTTATAGTAATTTTGATTTTATTAAATGATGGGAAATATGTTATTGCCATGGTAAATTTATTTTGTAGCATAAAAGGGGGAAAGCATTTCCAAAGAGGGAATTGGGGCATGATGGTAGCACCTAACATTGAGTTAACATGTATGAGTTCCTAAATCACCATGAGCAAGGGAAAATTGGACTAGGAAAGCAAGGGTATATCAAGTGATTAGTATGAGCTAACTAGATCAACACACTTAATAAAATGAACAAACTAAGAACAATAGTTACCTTTATGATTTGGGGTCAATCTCAAAGTTCTTGTTATGGGAAGACATGTTTTAATATAATGATACCATGGTACGTACATGTACTTGTATATGTACATACATATACAAATATAGGTAGAAAAAAGATGGTGTCTTTATATTAAAACATTAGGTGAAAATTATTATTTCCATCTTATGACAATGTTTTAGTATTATTGTTCCATCGATCTTCATCTTATATTTCTAGTGGCTCTATATTGTTATTGTTTCATCAGGCATTTTCATTAACAACCTTTTTAAATTGAGACTCTTAAATATTAATCCAAGAATGCAACTCATATTTTTGTCACCTTTCCTCTATCTTCCATGTAACTCAATTTAGGAGAGCTCATTTATGGATCGAGCATGCATTTAAAAAGGAAGGCCTTTTTCTCTAAATTGGCGACTTTGCTTTCATATCGGTGAGCACCTTCATATCAGTGATTTGTCATTGTTTCAAACCTAGGATTACATTCATAAAGCCATCCTTATATCTATTATTTTCTTTCATATCAATAAATACCTTTACACCTACAATTTGCATCCATTGTTGTGATTATTTTGTATATGTGTTTGACATCCATACTATGATTATTTCCTACTTGCAATTGTATCCTTATTGAAATTATTCCTATCTGCTATTAGTTACCATACTGGTGCATACTTCACATTAGCAATTGCTTTTGCACTCATAGCCTTTAACTAGAGGTCTAATTTATATCACAGAGGAGTTGTGCTAGGAATTGCAAGAATCTATCAACAAATCAAGGGTGATACTACATCTATTCCGCAGGCTAAGTCGTGCATCCATCTACGCTCCTTTTTTTTTGAAATATTTTTTATCCAATGGCATGAATATTGTAAATAATATTTGGATGGAGCTAGATGGAGTAGGATCCTTGATGATGAATTGTTTATTTATGTTACAACTATCTATTATGATTATTTATATGTAATCAGTTTGAATTGTTTGTTGTATATTTACATGTCTCATATCAAAACTTAAATAGTTGGAAAGGAATACCAACTCTATGTAATCCTTATACAATGGCATTTTTCATATGTCTCTGAGATAGGAAAAGGTATTGTCAAAGAATTATTGAAAGTGATAATGTTATACCAATGAACCTTCTGTTATGAATCTATTATGAGCCTAGGTTGGTCAAGGAAATCATATATGTAATAAATAGAGTTCAACCGAGAATCATGGACACCTACAAAAGGATTCATCAAGGATGAACAAGCTTGAGATGAAGGTGTGGGCTAATAACCAAGTGGTATGTGAAATAACTTTTAAGTCACAGATTAATAATCAGTACTAAGTAAATCAAAAAATGAAAATAAGAAAATAAATTATATTGAGTTAGCTCATGGTGATCAAAGGGTATAAATTCTTGTTGTCAAGTCAAGTGATGGGTGATCAGACACATATTGTCAATGTAAATCCTTGGCCAAGGTAGGTTTAATGGCTTATGATGCTGCTATGATCACTAGAGGTCAGGATAGCTTGTAGTTGGAAGGATAGGTTGATGGAAGGTATTCACAAACTAGCTAGATGTGAGTTGGCACTCTAACACTAGGATGCTCAATGGCAAGATAGGGGTGTCCCATGCCTAATCCCGTACAAGGAGGGCTCTTCTTAGTAGAGATTGTGTGGGGATACTTAGGGTCCATGATTGGGAGGTTAAGCCTCTGACAATGCTTCTTTCTCCACCTGATGCCAGGACTCGCTCAACCCAAAAGGATCTGCATTCATGTCACCATATTTCATCAAGTATTTTACCTTTGTAAATATTTTCAAAGTTCAACTAAAGTTTTGATTGGTTATTTGTTATTGTTATAATCTTGTTTCATATATCCAAATAGTTAATTAATTAATTGAATTGAATTGTCTTTCACTTTGAAGATATGAGTAGTTAACTAGAATAAAGTTAATTTCTACAATAAATTTTATTCCCTTTCACATGATTATGTCAATTAGTTGTTATAACTATCTTTCATGCATTAAAATTATGGGAAGTGGTGTATTTTTCACTGTTAATTATGGTTGGGAAATTAACTTGTTACACTTAGCCTTCATACATGCCATGCCATCACTTGCATTTTAATTAGTGAATCTACTTGAATTTTACACATACATAATCAAATCAACCAAACATAACAAATAAAGAGAAAGAAAATCCTATAGAAAGAGATCCCTTTGCATGCATCCTTGAAAGGGGTTGGATTTAGCATTAGCACCCCTATATTCATTTGGGTAGTGCTATTCCATTTTATTCCTTTTGAGGGTTATGCTTGAAGGACTCTCTTTTGATTTCCCTAATGTGACACTTAAAAAGCAGGGGTAATTAATATATACACCTCAATTCCTGTTTCACATATTGGTGCTTCTTAATTTTTAAGTTACAACCTTTAATTTATCCTTTTACTAACATCATGACAGCTGCAACATTGACCTATATGAATGCATGCATTCTTAAATTTGACCATATCAAAACATAGTAAAAATACAACAATCACAAACATACTCAAACAAGGTTCATGAATTCATGTCACCTTGATGAATCCATATAGGGTAGTCAATCAAACACTTGTCCACTCCTAAGACAAAATATAGGTTTAAGATAAAATTTTAGGCCTGCGTGCTACCTCCCCTCTTTCACAATTGAGATATGTGTAAGAGTATGCTCAATCTTGCCAATTTAGAGGTGGTGATGCTTGGTACATACAAACCTGCTTCACAAAGTTGAACAAGTACATACATACATACTTACAAGTACAGAAACACACATAAAAAAACACAAACATACTTACATACACACATACATACAAGAAAATGGTAGGGATTAGTGCATCTTGAAAATCTTGCAAACAACTACGAATTTGTCTCTCACCTTACATGCATGCCAATTAGAAATATAAAACATACACATAATCCATATAAATGCAAATATAGGGTGAATATGTAAGTAAAAACCATAAATATCCATAACATCATCATATCAAAATAATAACCATCACCTAACTAACAACATGATATAACAAAAATAATCAGTGTCTCATAGTATTGCATCATCATAAGGTACTTTTATACATCAAAGTATCACCAAATCCAATGGAAGGACTAATGCACACATGAAAAGCTCCCTAAAAGAGTTTGACATCATAAAATTAAATAAAAAATCATGGGTGGGTACCTAATGAGACATGAACCTTGATGACAAGAAGAGCACCACAACCTAACCATCACAACATGCCAATGCCAGATTAATTTTATTATTAGTTGTTATTATATCCTATGTCAAATAGGAAACATTACATTATGATGGAAAACCATGTAACAAAACTTGCATGTAATTTTTAGAACTTGAAAATTGATATTAATATATCATACACTTATTTTTAATTTCTATGTAAAATAATAATCATTTTGAATGGCAATCATTTTTAAAAAAAAATTTTTGTATTGGACATTGATTAGATACTTGTCAGAGTGAAAATATTGTTATTGAATTGAAAATAAATATCATTACATAGTTTTTTAAAGGGATCATTGTAGAAAATATTTTATTGAACATCATCAATGAAGTATCCATACTACACTAGGTTGGTACTTAGATCTAGATTGGCAATTTCCAAACTTGGTTGCATAGCATTTTTGCAATCTTTTCATACATTGAAATAATGGACACATATTTTAGGTAATGGATCCTTGATTAGTCTCAATGATGTCCCTGTTGAAAGGTTCACCTATGCTAATAAAGTGGTTCACACCTTTCATGCCCAAGACTAGAAAATTAGTAGTTGTATTACATTAGGTGCTCACCATATCTTACCAATGATGTGATCTATGTTCAAAGGAGCCCCATTGCATTAAATGCAACAAGAATTACTCTAATTTGCAACCTCCCCCACTTCATTGTTTTAGGCCTTGTCTTATGGGTCTTTTTTCACAAAAATAAAAAATTGCATTCTTATGAAAGTGGTGGCATTGGCATGAAATGATGTTGATCAACTATATGTAAGAAGCTACAAGGAAGGTTTCTACAAGTTTCTTGTGGCAACATGATGTGTAAGAGCCTTTGATCTATTGTTGACCTCATCAACATTTTCTTGTTCTTTAATACAGGCCAATATTTGTTCCTTTGTCAAACCTCTTTTATTTGGTGTAGAAAAAATTATCATTCATTGTAAAGGAATGGTCCAGAAGTAAGTGCTCACTTGAAATATGAACTCTTACACTTTTTTCTACATTGGCTACAAAGTCAAAAGAAGACCCCCACATCTAGAAAGTTGTTAAATCATTTTGTAGGTTACAAAAGAGGTGAGATTGCACTAAACTTAAAATATTTCTCAACATTTTGGGTAATTGAACTAGAATTTCAATTCTATCCATTTTGTATGGACCCAAAATTTAAAAAGTTACAAATTAACAATACAAAAATTGAGCAAATCAATAGTTATTTTTGGCTATATAACTCCTTATTATGCATGAAAAGCTAAGTTACTAGCTTAGGTTTGGGGATGAGTGCAAGTATATGAACCTAGTTTGTGGGTGTGTATGGGTATGTGGTGTGTGTGTGTGTGCACGTGCGCATGTGTATTATATACAAAATTTAAGAAAATAGAAAATTGTAAAGATCAATCATTGCATAGCATAATATTTGATCATTTCCAATTCCAAATACTAAATACTTGAACATTAAAAAATGAACTTTTAAGTTTTAACTATTGAAATACTAATTAGAAATTAAAATACTCAATATTCCATACCTCTAAGAGTAGCAGATTTCTTAGTTCAGTGGGATAGTTTTCCCAAGTAGTCTTAGTTCAATAGTAAATTTCAAGTCTCTAAGTCTTAGAGATGAGTTTGAGAAACTTTGGCTCACTAGGTAGTCAAGTTGGTCAAGGATATAAGTGAGAGTTGGGCCAAACTAGTCAAGAGTGTGAATTTTGAGTCAAGAGATTCATGATGAAAATAATTAGAATCCTTGGAAATTCATTTTTCCAATATCAGATTTATCTTGAAAAGACAAGAAAATTTGTGGAAGATAACATTGATGGAGGTGTGTTGGTTCATTACATTTGGATGAGTATGGAGTTTTAGAATCTCCCAAAATCTAAAATCTCTATAATAACTCCTATGAATGTAAAACCACTCTCAAATACCCTAACAATATTAATATACAATATAGCTTAAGTATAAGAGGAAAATAATGTCACTCAAATTTTATACTATAGATGCCCTTAACCACCCTGACACACCCATAGTGTTGGGCATACACATTGTGCACATCTAGCATGCACTCGCAAACACACTTGAACCCAAGGTTGTAAGGTGTGAACTCGATGACATAGATGAAAAGTTGAAAACAAATTTCTAAATTTTATACAAAAAAAACTTGAAAAAAATTGAAAAGATTAGTGAAAATTGGAAAAAAATGAATGATTTACTTACCTTTGATGGCTAAATTTTCCTTGTGAAATAATTGCACCTATGTTCCATGGGGATACATCCCTTAGGATTTTTGACCCACTCTCATCTCTAGTGTAGTATGAGGATGTTATTTGCTATCCCCTGTCATATCCCTTTTTGAAAAATTCATTTAACAGTCCTCGATATGGCTCTAAAAGATGTTAGGGACATAAGGGATAGCTAGAAGTCCCCTACCCTACCCCTATATCCCAAGCTATTTTTGGACTTTAAGTGTAAAACAAAAGACATTTTCAAATTTGAATAAAAAGGTTGGTTGGCCCACAAGGACACCCAAACCACATTTAACAACACCAAAACCTAATATGAAGAATAAAATCACTAGAAAGAAGAAAACACATTCATTTTCACATTCACAAAGGAGAAGAGAAACATGAGAAGGAGCAACTGATTAAGGAGTAATAAATAGTTTAAGCGAAGGCTAGGGCATCAAATATACTTGATTTAGACTCATAGATGTGACATCTACTACTTATGGACATTGATATATTATTACGAACTTCTATGATTACTATTTAGTAGTTTACTTATAGTATTTACATTTTAATATTTCATGTCATTTCATGGTTGAAATTGTTAGTTCGTGGTGGCTGATTAGGGAAGCATTGTACATACTTCATAATTTATCGAGAATTTTGGACCAAAATGTTGTAATTAATTATAACCCTAAAGTGGCAAAAATACTTGTATAAAATGGCTTACAATTAGGTATCTTTCATAATGTGTGATGCAAAAATTGCTTCTTGCGGTGGCATTGAGTTGTAAGGGAGTACATATTGTAATTAGGCTGTAATCATTGGATCATAATAATATTGGACTTGTTGTTTAGTGGACATAGCCTAGGGATTCGGTGAACCATGTTAAATCTTGGTGTCTTGTGTTCTCTTTTGTGCAATTTATTATTTTTTGATATTTATTTATATTTGTATGTAATTGTTATTTATGTGTGTAGTTTATCTTGACAAGTGGTATCAGAACAAGGTTGTTTTTTAGTTATCTTCTATAGAGAAGCCTCATGGTTGAGTTGCAGCAATGGTAGATGAGGGTAAGCTGAAAGTTGACAAGTTTAATGGGCAAAAATTTTAGTTATGAAAAATGCAAATGGAGGACTATCTTTATCAAAAGGATTTATGGAAGCCATTGAAAGAAAAAAATAAGAAAAAGGGAACTATGATAGATGAGGATTAGGAGATTTTAGATATAAAGGCACTTGGAAGTATTTGGTTATGCCTGGCACCATTGGTGACATTTAACATTATAAAAGTGAAAATGACAAAAGAGTTGATGTAAACCTTAGAAAAATTGTATGAAAAATCCTCTACTTCAAATAAGCTAGTTCTCATGAAGCATTTATTTAATATGAAGATGGAAGAAGGTGGATTTTTTGTGGATCATCTAAATGAGTTTAATACTATTACTAGTCAATTATCTTCTATGGGTATTAATTATGATTAAGAAATTAGAGCTCTCTTGATTTTGTGTTCTTTGCCTGAAAGCTGGAATGACTTTTAGTAATTATGTCTCTAGATCTAATACCCTAAAATTTGATGATATGATTGGTATTATTTTGAGTGAGGAAAATCATAGGAAAGCCCTAGGTGGATCTACATCAGGAAGTACTTTGAACGCACAAAGAAGAGGTAGAATGACGAAGGAAATAATTTTGGAAATCATGGAAAATCAAGAGGAAAGTCAAAGGGAAAGACATCTCAATCTAGAGGACCAAGAGATTGTTGGTACCGTGGTAAACTAAGGCATAAGAAGAAATATTGTCAGAATCAAAAGAACAATGAAGGAGATAAGCCAAGAGGGAACAAGGAGGAAAATGTGGTAAGTAAAAAATCTAAAGAGGCTGCTTTGCTTCTTTCTTTAGAAAGTGTTGATGATTCATGGGTTTAAGATTCTAAGGCTTCATTTCATGCTACACCTCATAGAGGTTATTTTATTGATTATGTCCAAGGGGATCTTAGGCTTGTATATTTGGGGGATAATGAACCCTATCAGATTGTTGGAAAGGGAAAAGTTAAGATTAAGTTGCAGAATGGGGATCATTGACTACTACATGAGGTAAGACATGTTCCAAGGCTAAGTAAAAATTTAATTTTAGTAGGGCAACTCAGTGATGAGAGTTGTGTAGTTACTTTTAATGATAAGAATTGGAAAGTTTCAAAAATTTCCCTTGTAGTAGAAAAAGGTGTGAAAGTAGGCGCCTTATATCTTTGCACAAGTCATATTGTTCCTTCTACTTTGATTATTTTACAGAAAAATGATTGTTCAAGAATATGACACAATAGACTTGGGCACATGAGTGAGAAAGATATGAAATTACTTCATTCAAAGAAAGTTTTATAAGGTATAAAATGTGTTAATATAGATTTCTATGAAAGTTGTGTGTATGAAAAACAAAAGAGAGTGAGTTTTGTGAAGAGTGGGAAAGAAAAGAAAAGTGAGAGATTAAAGCTTGTGCACACAGATGTACAAGGACTAGCTTAGGTATCTTCCCTTGGTGGATCTCATTATTATGTTACATTTAATGATGATGAAACTAAAAAAATATGGGTTTGTTTCTTTAGATAAAAATTTGATGTATTTCAAACTTTTAAGAAATGGAAGTGCATAGTTAAAAATGAGACTAGTAAGAAATTAAAATGTATGAAATCTGATAATGGTGGTAAGTGTTGTAGTCATGAATTTCAAGATTATTTCTCCACTAATGGTATTCATAGACAAAAAATTGTTCCAAGGACTCCACAGGAAAATGGAATGGTTGAATGCATGAACAAGACTACAATGGAACATGCAAGGAGCATGAGGTTGCATGTAGGGTTGCCCTTAAACATGTGGGCAAAGGCTATCAATAGTGTTGTATATTTTATTAATAGAGGTCTCTCTATTCCTTTGGGTCATGATATTCCAAAGGAAGCATGGACTGGTAAGATGGTGAGTTATCCTTTTCTTAAAACATTCGGTTGTGAAACATTTTCAAATATAGATTCTGAAAATAGAACCAAGTTGGAAGCTAAGTCAAAGAAATGTATATTTTTTGGATATGACATTGATGAATTTGGTTATAGGCTTTGGGATTTTGAAAATCATGAAATTGTAAGAAGCAAGGATGTCATATTCAATAAGAAAGTCTTATATGAAGATCTATTACAACAAAATGAGAAAAAAGAAGATGATTATGTAGTGCTAGATGATACTCCAAAAGATGATGTTATGACAATTCCTCATGATCTGCAACAACTAGAACAAAAAATACCACAAACCCTAGTGAATGTTAGATGGTCAACAAGGCTAAGTAGGCCTGCAGAAAGATTTTTTCCTTCTTTGTACTCTATTTTACTAACAGATGCCGGTGAACCTAAATGTTATGATGAAGCTATGGAAGTGGATACTAAGATTCAGTCAGAGTCTTCTATGGCAGACAAAATGGACACCTTGCTAAAAAATAAGACTTGAGATTTATGTAAGTTTCCTCCAGGTAAATGAGCTTTATAGAATAAATGGGTTTACAAGTTGAAAGAAGGGGATGGAGGTAAAGAAAATATTTAAATCTAGGTTAGTTGTAAAAGGATTTGCACAGAAAAAGGGCATTGATTTTGATGAGATATTATCTCCTGTTGTAAAAATGACTTTTATTCACATTATTTTAAGAATTGTGGCTATTGAAGATTTGCATTTGAGGAAGTTTGATGGTAAAACAACCTTTCTTCATGGTGATTTGAATGAAGAGATATATATATAGAAAAACCATAGGGATTTGAGGTCAAAGGTAATGAGAACTTAGTGCGCAGATTGAAGAAAAGTTTATATTGCTTGAAGTAAGCACCTCGACAATGGTATCTAAAATTTGACAATTTTATGCATGAGCATGGATATAGTAGGTGTCATTTAGATCATTGTGTTTACTTTAAGAGGTTGGGTGATGACAAATACATTATTTTATGTTTATATGTTGATGATATGCTTGTAGTTGGGTCTAACATGAATCACATTAAGGGGTTGAAATATCAGTTAGCATGTTCATTTGCTATGAAAGATTTGGGGGTAGAAAAACAAATCCTTAGTATGAATATTTGCAGAGATAGGAAGAACAATAAATTGACATCATCTTAGGCTGATTATATTGTGAAGGTGTTGCAACATTTCTCTATGGAGAATGTTAAAGCTATCAGCACACCTTTACTTGGTCATTTGAAAGTGTGAGAATTTGGTACAGCTCTGATACCATGTAAGAATTTGCTTTGGGCCAATATTCACCCAAGATTGTAGAACTCGAACACAAGCACAAATATAGACCAAAAAAGAGTATGATCAATATATCATAGCATGTCCTAATACATCACTATGTTCAGATTAGATGATTGTATACACTAGGAATCCCTGTATATAAAGGCCTCTGAGGAAGCACCTAAAATGTCTTTAGAAAGAACCAAGTGATAAGATAAGCATGAAAACTAAGCACACATCTTATCCATCATTCTAGAGGAGAGGATAAGAATGACAAGGTGTATCTCAAATGGAGATGTCATAGACACCATATGCTTAATTAGTGTGCTAACTCCTATGTTGTAGACACCATGTGCATAAAAGAGGTGTTTACTCTTGTGTTGTCAACATGACAACTCACAAGAGTGCACATACTCCTAGGTGACTAATAAATAAATATTAAAAAGATGCATTAACCTAAGTAAACTTAAGTAAGTGTAAATAGTAAATACATATTTACACCAACACCCCCCTTAAGTGAAACTAAGGGAAATGCACTTAAGTTCACAAGAACTAGGATGAAATGCATAATGGGTCTGAAATACTAGGCCATGTTAGGTACCCATGTACATAATGAAATGTAGTCTCTCATAAAGTGGAGAAAGAGGGAAAACCTTAGTGGAAAAAACCTCCCCCAAAAAGAGAGATGAAAAAGAATGCATGGAGGGATGGAGTAATCAAGACCCCCCTATTACAAAATACATCAAGTATATACAAGAGATAAATGGGAGAAGGACAAAACCTCCTAACAGGAAAAATTCCCCCCCAAAAAGGAGAAGAAGGAGATGAGGTAGTCCCCCCCATAAAGGCAGTGTGTCGATCAGTGAGAAATGCTCCAATGTAGAAGTTGATCCATGACCATTGAATGATGTTCCTCCCCTTTAGAAGAAACAATGGTAGTGGTACTAGTGAGACCCTTTCCCTATGTGTAGAAGGAATCGCGATGATGAAAGGTGTCTCTAAAACTTGTTCAAGTGTCCTTGTATCGATACTGATGGTGGCTCCTCCCAAAACTACTAAGAAGAAGTGTAAATCTAGCAAGAATTGATGTAGAGTTTGTTCCAAAGAATCGACAGTCTCCTCAAATGATAGAGAGACCTCCTACAAATATTGTACATAAGGATCCACAATCACATCAATCTATGAAGATCGATCATGTAGAGAATGGACATGAGGGTCAGAGTGAACCCTCATAACAACTGTAGAAAGATCGTCCTCATCAAAGAGAATCGGTATATCATCAAAGAAGTCTCCCAAATCTGTGATGTGTGACTCCATGAACAAACCTAAAATGTTAGTCAAGAAGTCATCACCTGAGGTTGGAACTAGAAGACAAAGTGTACCTTGTTGTGCTAAAGTACATGAATCTATCACTACAATAATAGATGAAGAATTTTCCTAAAAAAGAAGACGAATATCATCAAGGATGTCTCCCACATCTTCAATCTGAGACTGCATGAATAGGTCAGCGATGGTGGGAAGGAAGTTGTCGCATAAAGGTAAAGTAGGAAGACATAAACGGTCCTACTACACTAAATCCAAAGCATCTATGGCTAGAACAAGATCAACAAGAGCAACAAGAGCATCTGGAGGTATGATCTTATTTGGAGTCGAAGAAACCATAGTTGGAGTGACTAGATGTAGAATTTCCTCTAGAGATGGAGGAACACATGAATCTCCATATGCTTTCAAAATAGACATCCAAATATCATAAGGAAAACTTGCCATTCTAAGAGGAGAAAAAGATTCTTTACTCATACTATTATATAGAAAGTGATGAAGGTGTACAAGATGTGTCCAATTAAAATGTGGTGGCAATGAATAGAGATAAGGAAGCAATTCTTGATGGTCTATTAGATGATCAAGTATCAAAGCACTCCATTTGTAATAATTCCTTATTATCAACTATGATCTAATAATAGACTAACAAATCTGACACGACTCCATGAGATCAATCAGTGAACCCCAAAAGAATCAGAGAAGTCCCCCTCCCAATGAATGATTTAGGCAGTTGGTAGCCACTTGCCAATTTAGGGCCTATTTCTAAAAGTAGTATTTTTGTCCACAAAACCTATAATATGATTAGAGATCTAGAAAGTAAATTAAAAAAATGCACTTTAAAAAAAAATGAAACTTGATTTGGAGTCTAGATGAGCTCGTACTAAGCATTTTAAGTGGAAAAATTTAACATTGGTGAGTTGCAAAAAAATTTAGGAATAGAGATGTCAAACTTCCTACACCAAAGTGTAGATCACAAAATCCTACCCCAAAACAAAAAAAATTGCTTGGAAAAAGAAGTTCGTATAAGAGAGATATCGCTATTTGAAAATTGTTGTTGCTATTATTTTTTTTGAATCGTCTTTGTTGCACCTCCAAAAATCAAATGGCTCTAGATTTTGCCTCAGATGTCTAATTTGGATGAAACAAAATCCAATTTGGGGGTTTTCCAACCTCTTAAATTTGATGCAAATATTTGATTTGCACCAGTAAGCACCACTCTTCACCTGCAAAAAATCTCTCCTATGGCCCAATGGCCAATTTTTTTTTGAAAAATAATGTAGATTCAAAAAAATAACAGAAATGCAGATGAAAAAAATTCAAATTTGAAAATTAAATGTACAGATCTGAAATGGTCACACCAATTTTGCAAATCGGTCCTTTGGGTGCCGGTTTGCAAAAAAAAAATTGTCTCACAATCAACTTTGGCCTAGGGTAGGCAAATTTATAGCTAATTTTCATCAAATTGACATTCCAAATGCAATGGTGAGGTCAAATTTGGCTTTAGATGCTCCCAGTGACTGCGATACTCTAGATTCAAGCTGAGGTGAAGAAGCAATAATGGTCTCGAATGACTTTGTGAAGAGAGATTCTCCAAGATCTTTGATACCATGTAATAATTTGGTATAGCTCTAATATCATGTAAGAATTTTTCTTAGGGCAATATTCACCCAAGATCATAGAACTCAAACACAAGCACAACTATAGACCAAAAAAGAGTATAATCAATATATCAAAGCATGTCTTGATACATCACTATATTCATATTAGATGATTGTACACACTAGGAGTGCCTGTATATAAAGGCCTCTCAGGAAGCACCTAGAATGTCTCTAGAAAGAACCAAGAGATAAGATAAACATGACAACTAAGCACATGTCTTATCCAACATTCTAGATGAGAGGATAAGAATGACAAGGTGTATCTCAAATGGAGATATTGTAAACACCATGTACTTAATTAGTGTGCTAACTCCTCTATTGTAGACACCATGTGCATAAAAGAGGTGCGTACTCCTATGTTGTCAACATGAAAACTCACAAGAGTTCACATACTCTTAGGTGACTAATAAATAAATATTAAAAAGATGCATTAACCTAAGTAAACTTAAGTGAGTGTAAATAGTAAATATGTATTTACACCAACAAAAATTGACTAAGGAAATGTGTCCAATGATACAAGAAGAGGAGGATAAGATTTCCATGGTACCTTATGCTTTAGCTATAGGAAGCTTGATGTATGCTATGGTATGTACTAGGACAGATATTGTACACACAGTGAGAGTCGTCAACAGGTATATGAGTCATCTAGGGTTTGAGCATTGGAATGCAATTAATGGATTCTCAAATATTTTGAGAGGAACATCTAGTAAGTGTTTACATTTTAAGGGCTCTATTACTGATTTATAGGGCTATGTTGACTCAAATTTGGTAGGGGATATTGATACTAGGCCAAGTACTATAGGTTATGTATTTATTGTTGGTGTGGTAACAGTGAACTAGGTTTCTTGGTTGCAAAAGGTCAACACATTATCCACTACAAACGTAGAGTATGTTGCTACTATAGAGGCATCCAAGGAGATGATATGACTTCAATTCTTCCTAGAAGAATCAAGATACCCTCAGAGGGATAATTATTTGTTTACAGATAGTCAGAGTGTCATTCATCTTGTGAAGAATTATGCTCTGCATTCAAAGACAAAACACATATAGTTGCGGTACCATTTCATTTGGTTAGTTTTGGATGATGGACAATTAAAGCTAGAAAGATACATACAAATGACAATCCAATAGATGTGTTTAAAAAGGTAGTGACAAGGGATAAGTTGAACTCCTCTTAAGCTTTAGTTGGTCTTCTAGACTAAATAGAATAAAATAATAGCTGGTTCTAGGGTGGTTTGATCTAGTGGGAGCCCCATGTGGTAGTGATACTACTACATGATCAATCTCCAAGTGGGAGATTGTTGTTTAGTGTTGAGCTTGATTAGTCCCCAAGTGAGAGATTGTTAGTTTGTGGTGATTGATCAGGGAAGTATTGTACATACTTCATAATTTATCGACAATTTTGGGCCAACATGTTGTAATTAATTATAAGCCTAAAGCGACAAAAATACTTGTATAAAAGGGCTTAGGGTTAGATATCTTTCATAAGGTGATACAAAAATTCATTTTTTTGATGATATTGAGCTATAAGGGATTATACACTAGATTGTAATAATATTGGACTTTTTTTTTGGTGGATGTAGCCCGAGAATTGAGTGAACCATGTTAAATCTTGGTGTCTTGTGTTTTCTTCTATGTGATTTATTATTTTCTGATATTGTTTATATTTGCATGTAATTGTTATTTCTGTCTGTGGTTTATCCTAATAGAAATTTGGAGCCTTGGGCATTTTTGGTTTTTGTATGTCATATACTGACAACAAATGTATTTGAATCTTGTTAATTTTCTTATTGATTCACATTTGAAATCTCAATTTAGATTGAATGTTATGTATTGAGATTCTAAAATATCCATGGTGAATGCTTTATCAATGTTATGATATGCATATTTGAAAAATTTCTCTCATGTATTGAAGTTCCCCTAGACTTTTATTAGTTGTTACTTATTGTCCCCTAAAAATTGCCCCTAAATGATACCCATGCGAGAAACACATACCTATGCCTGAAAATTTGTGGAACAAGTTCTTAACCTTTTTGTGTATGTAATTTTTCACACATTGGAAACTTGTGTCCTACAAGTTTGTTTCTCAAAATAATTTATTTGGCCTTATTGGTTTGTTTGATAACATCATTGCAAAATAGTACTTTGGTTGCATACATGTTGTTGTTTGATTCAATTTTGTTATATTTGATCAATAACATGGCAGCATCAAAAGAGAATATTCATAATTTGTTTTCAAAAGAATTAAAAAGAGCACCCTCAATAATATTCATATATGAAATTGATGCAATAAGTGCCAAACAAGAAACATTGTAGAGGGAAATGGAGCGTCATATTGTGATACAGCTTTTGACCTGCATGGATGAATCGCATAAGATGGTGATATCTGGAAACCAAGACTCTGAGGCAGAAACACCTAAAAATAAATTGGCCCATGTTCTAGTGATTAGGGCTACAAATAGACCCAATGCCCTAGATCTTGCACTCAAGAGGCCTAGTTTCTTTGATCATGAAATTGGTCTAGGTGTTCCAAATGAAACCTCAAGAGTAGAGATCTTGTCAGTAATTACAAGAGGTTTAAGACTAGAAGGCTTAATTGATTTCAAAAAAATTGCAAAATGGACACCTAGTTTCATAGGTGCAGACTTGACAACATTAACCAGGGTAGTAGGCTCAGCTGCAATAAAGAGAATAATAGCAAGCAGGAATCCTCAAAATCTTTTAACTATGAGGATATAGAGGTTACTGAATATGCATGGTGGAAAAAGGCATGGACACAAGAAGAAATGAATGATCTTAGTATTATAATGGGGCAAATTTTGAGTTAAATTATGGTTCTTGTAGTGTTTTTTTTTTAGTGTAGTACAAATGTAGCTTTATATTAGTGTTCTATTTTAGTGCCTATGTCATAGCTACAACTCTAGACCTCTACATCAATATTACACTTAATCTTTTATTGATTATTGGGATTCATACCCCACCCTCCATTTTGTGAACCTTTTTTCCCATTTCAATTATTGTATAAATATATAATTCAAACTTAGGATGAGAAGAGGTACCTACTATTAGAAATGGTACACCCTCCTAAAGTGCCATGTAAGGCCATTTTAAATTATAGTAAGAGAAAATATGTATGTTCCATAAAGCCTATGCAATTTAATCATAATGGAGTCAACGAACATTACCTCAAAGCTAGAAGTTGTAGTCAATATAGCTATGCAATTTAATCATAATGGAGTCAATGAACATTACCTCAAAGCTAGAAGTTGTAGTCAATGTAGATGGGCATAATATAGCATAGGAATGAGTGTCTTGTCCAAGAAGTGGGGTGAAAATGTGGGTAGATGAAGTATCTGATTTATTGGAAATTTAACCTACTTATTCATGACTTCTTAATATGAGTAATCACTTATTCCCATGTTTTTGTTGATATAAGGTGATGCAAAGACAAAAGAAACAAATTTTTTAATATAGACAAATAAATTTTCCAAGTGATTTATTACAGGTCACCCTCACAAAGGATCAGATTAATGATGTGTATGATAACTCTTTTCTTAACATAGATGCTACAATGGCAAGTTTAATCTTTGAAAGATTATGAGTGTAGATGAATGTTTTAAAAATTTCAAAAAATATTAAGTTCTCATGGATTTTGAATATGGTTTTTTTCTTTATTATTTTTATTCTTTTAGAATTAAATCCAAGAATTTAGCAATTTACCTTAGATTTCCTTCATATTGGTGCAACCCACTTGTGAGCTAGATTTCTAGACATCCTTGCAACCAACCTTTTCATAAATCACTTAGAATGGGTGTAGCCCATTTTTTGAACTTTCTATAGGACCTTCAACTCATTCATTGAATTATTGAATGGTATGTTTTTGGCTCACTTTTTAGTCAAATTCCTTGACAAGAACATGAATTAAGTTTGTGGGGGAATTTTCTTCCTATTACTACAATTTGCTCATAGTTGCACTTTTTCTATGGTTAGTGTTAGAAATATTAGATTATCCTAGGTTTCGTCCATCATAACAATTGAAGTTGTGTATGGGAATTGGGAATGACTACTTGAAAACATGAACACCTTTTCACCTAAGTTACTGGTCCTAGTACTAGCTTGAGTCTGGGTTCTCTTTGTAGGTTTGGACAATTGTTTTTTTGGGTTGAGTTCATTTTGGTTTGTCCATACAAAACATATAAAAATCAGAAATTTATGTCTATGTTGTTTGCTAGATTAATAGTTGTGTTTGGGGCAGAACCTAGAGATTGTAGAAAATTTAGCTTGTCCTGTACTAAGTGAGGCCACATAGAGGAAAACTCATCCCCAAAACAACCCTGCCCACCCCCACTCCCCAACGTACACACAAAAAAACCTAAAACCAAAGAACTCCATCAACAAAGAAAAAAGAGAACAATTACCTCAGAAATTTTGGCCCTTTCTTGGAGTGAGAGCGAAGAAGCATGCTAAAGTTTCAATTTTTTTCCTTTTTTCTTTGAACAATTGTCCAATTTTCTTCAGACCCCTCAAGATCCTTGTTCTTGTTTGGTTTCTTAGTAGATTGTCCCTTGCACCCATGTGAATCAATTTATGACTTCTCCAATTGTTTTCCCAACTCCATATGTATCTTTATCCCAACATTCCTGTTAAGCAACCCTTTAGGAGAGGAGTAACTCAATTCCTTCTCATTCGTCCTAGCCAAAACAACAAAAGGAGATGAAATAATCTTAATTTGATCCAATACATTTGAAGATAGCTTAAGTTTGGTTCCTGTGGAGGGAACCTAAGGTAATGGTGTGGGATCAACCTGCCTATTGGAGGGATTAGAGGAATCAATCTAGCCCTTTGAAGGACCCAAAGAAGAAACACCCTCATTAAACACAAGTCTTACTTTTCTTTTCCTAAATGCTCCTTATCCATGAAATGGCGATGAGGAGAGACTCATCGCCATCAACTATCTTGATCATCTTTCTTTCCTTTGGAGCATAGGGCCACCAAATAACCAACATAATGGTACTTGCAACATTGAAAAGGAATACCTTCATAGTCTACCATTTGGTTCCAACATTTTCCAGAAGTTTGAAATTGTAAGAATTTTCCTTAGTGCAAAATTCACGCAAGACTAAGAAGCACAATAACTAGCACAAAATAGACCAACAGAGTATGATCAGAATAAAAATATGATAGTCAATTGATTGTATAGTACACTAGAGGTGCTTGTATATAAAGGCCTCTAAGATGCATCTAGAATGTCTAGGAGTGAGCAATATGATAAGTCTTTCAATCAGGCACATGTCCACCAGGAGTGAATTATCCTCCATTAAGCATAGGAGTTAGTGTGATGATGAGAGGATAAGCCTACAAAGGTGTAACATATAAAATTGTGTTGTAGACACCATGTGCTAAAATAATAGTGCAAACAACTATGTTGTCTACATGACAATTCAGTGGTTTATGCAAACTCTAGTGTTGTAGACACCATGTGCTAAAATAGAGTTTCTTACTCTTGTGTTGTCAACATGACAACTCATATGAGTATGCAAACTCCTAGGTGTCTAACCTAAGAAATAATAAAATAATGCATTTATCCTAAGTAAACTTAAGTAAAGCATAAATAATAAATATTTACACTAACAACCCCCCTTAAGTGAAACTTAGGGGAATGCACTTAAGCTCAAAAAAGCTATGATGAAATGCATAATGGGTCCCGACTACTAAGCCATGTTAGGTACCCAAGTACAAATGCAATGCTGAAAAGCAATGAAATCTCTTTGCAAGTAGAGAAAGAGGGAAAACCTCATGGGAAAAACCCTCCTCCAAAAAGAGAGATATGTACAATATAGAAGAGAAGGATCATGTGACCTCCCCTAGTGAAAAATCCCTCACTTTTAGGAGATCTTGCAAATGAATATACTTGACCTCTGTGTAGGGCTTGGTGAAGATGTTAGCTACCTACTGCTCTGTAGGAAAATACTACAATGTGATGACCTACTCATGGATTATCTCTCTGATGTAGTGCATATGAACCTCAATATGTTTGGTGTGCTGATGTTGCATTGGATGTTTCAAGATTTCAATAGCACTCTGGTTATCACAGTGGCTGAATGTGGGTCTTGGTAGATCAAATCAAAACTCCTTCAAAATCTCTTGTAGCCAAATAGCCTCAGTTACTACATTCATAGCTCCTTGATATTTAGCCTCAGTCGATGAGAGAGTAATGGTGTTATTCTTTTTACTCTTCCAACAAATGGGGCCGAAACCAAGATGAAACAAATATCCTGAAGTAGACTTGCAAGAATCAATATCTCCTGCATAGTTAGAGTCTATATATCCCACTAATTAAATTCCTATACGAGTTGCATAATGTATCCCATGTGAATGTGTACCCTATATATAGTGCAAGATTCACTTGGCTACCTTCCAATGAAGTTCATGTGGCTCTTGCATGAAGCAAGAAACCATGCCAACTATAAATGAGATGTTAGGGCGTGTATGTGTCAAGTGGATAAAGCTTCCAACCAACTATCTATACAAAATCACATCAACAAATGGAGTGGAACACTTTGTTTCTAACTTAACACCTGAAAGTAATGGGTTAGGTGTAGTCTTGTAGTCACTCATGCAAAATCAAGCTAGAAGATCAAGAGCATACTTTGGTTGTGATAGTGTTATCCTTGATGAAGATTGATGTATCTTGATACCAAGGAAATAGTGTAGTAGACCCAAGTCTACCATCAAAAACTTGTCTTGTAAAGTAGCCTTGACACTTTCAGTAATGGATGATGTGCTTCCTATAATGATCAGATCATCAACATAAATCATAAGAAGAAAATGTGAATCATCCATCTAAAGAATGTAGACATTTGGATCAGAATGATATCTAATGAACCCTGTTGAGAGAAGAAAGGAATCCATCTTGGCATACCAAGCTCTGGGAGCTTGTTTAACTCCATAGATAAACTTCTTTAATTTTCAAAACAAGGAAGTATCCTGGATGAATCCCCATGGCTGCTCCATATATATCTCCTCATGAAGATCCCCATTCAAAAATGCACTTTTCACATCCATCTAATGAACAACCCATTTTTGAGCTCCTACTATAGCAAGTGTCAAATGTAAGGCCTCGCCCCGACCCATCCTAACATCGACGATACATTATTATTTTGATACTCATGACTCGATATGTCAGAACATTATTTGATGCACTGAACATTATTATGCTATTTATGATGTGTGATGCTTTACTTTCAAATATTTGATTTCATCATTTAACTCTTTATGAACATGTATGATGATGAAGTGAATGAATGCATAACTAACACTTGGATTATGCAATTTTAACAGTAAAAAATATGAGTAGAATTAGATAAACAACTGATTATTAGAAAAATGGATGTTTTAATTTATATAATTTTTCTGATATGTAAATTATATAATTCATGTGATTTCTTGAACCTACTGATGTGTGCAATGAGTGTGTAGGATATCTAGCCGAAAAACCTAATGGAAAGACAAAACTAAACCCCTTGTTAATTTGTGCTATCCTTGCATTGTCTTTCTTTGAAAATTATTAATTGGTCTTACTATCCCCCTAGCCTTAATTGTTTCTTATTAAGTCTTTAAGGCTTAAAAACATTAAATTTAAATGCCCCAGGGGTAAGGGTATGGGTGGGGAGTACTTTCCACCCCCTTAGCCTCTTTGTTTGACTTTTAGGGTCACTCAAAAATCCTATTTTTGATTGATTGCGAAAATTGATTGTATCCTATATGAGTTGGTGACTCAAACTCCATCTTGAGTTACTTGAAGTCTAGTTGAGTTAGGGATCATACTTAGAGGCATTTTGGAGTAGTTTTGGTGGGGTTACCCAATCTCTAGTTTTAAAGAAAGTTTGAAGATTGAAGGAAGAAAAAGGAAAAGCTCTTCTCAACTTACCATTTTACCATAAATTTTTGTGAAGGTAGGAGTTCTTCACTCTTTTGAATTTGTTCTTCATTTTTTTCATGCTTGAATCATGCATAAGGCATTGTATTGTTCTTTGTTTTACTTGCTTATGTATTGGGATTGATTTGGAGGGATTTTAACTTGTTCTTGATGTTATTTTTATGCTTGTCTTGATGTTTTGTTTGAGGAGATTTCATGGGGATTGTTTTGGCATTACTCACCCTTGGATAGGGAAGAAGTGGCCATGTACAGGGGAAGGGCCTTAGTTGGACCTCAATGGTGTAGAGTCTCCTCTCATGGTGAGTGGAGGGAAAGAGAGTAGGGTGTATGAGCCCCTACTTGTCATCACATACCTTGCTGATATCATGAATTCTTGATATAGAAAGGAATAAAATTCCTTGTGGTAATAGCCTCAAAAGGGCCTTGTTGAAAAATGAAAGTTCTTGAAGTTTTAGCCTCAAAAGAGCTATGTTATGGTATGGTGATTGATGTCTCCCATTGAGAAAATCCACCTCCCCCCTAGTTAGGTTCTATGCTCGGACCTATTGTGTAAAACCAGTTTGGGGTGCATGCTTGAATTGTTCATCTTAGTATGTTGTTTTACCTCCATGTTGGTTCTTGTCTTTCCCATGGTGCCCTTGATGCATTGAAGACATTGGTAAAGATCTCTTGTGAAGGCCCTAGAAGAGAATTCAATTGAATTGTAACATTATGTAAAATTGTATTTTAAATGTTGATGTATTTGGAAAAGATGTCAAGTTTTTTTACTAGTTCTTTCCTGATGGAGCCTTGAACTAGGTTGAATAATAGAGAAAGAGAGAAAAGATTGAAAAACCCCTTGCATTGTATCTTATGTTATTTCAGTTTATGGATATGTGATATGTGGAATGGATCACATGATGATGTCCAATTATGCAATGTTTAAGTTTATTCATGTTAAGGAAAGGTAATTGGATACATTGAAATTTTTCAATTCAATGTTATATGCATTAGGAGAAAGTAAATAATCCTAAATTGAGGAAAACAAATTTGCCACCTTCCTTGATAAACTATGTAAGTGGAAAAACCAATTAGACATGAAAATATACATATACCTCATTGTATTCAAAAAGGATGTTGACACAAAAATATAGATATATATATTTACATACCCCCTTGATTAAAACTGAACACCTTTTGGAATTCAACAAAAAAGAGAGACAAGAAAATGTATATATTTCTCAAAAGAAGACTAGACAGTTAGAAAAAAATTTCATACTTCAAAAGGGCACCTATAGGAGCAGTTTTTCTCTCTGGAATTTCCATGGCAAGTGTTTTCATTCTTCAACTATGTGACAAAGAATATTCTCTTAATAATTTGTTTTTGAATAAAAAAGGAAAGGAAACTAAATTATATTATAGTTGTAATATCCTATCTATCCTACCCACTTAACTTTATGCACTAACTTCTCACTCCCCCTCCTATTCTATAAAAACGTATGTCTTTAATTCTTTCTCCCCCCCCCCCCTCCCACTCCAAACGTACCCAACTAACTTATTTTCTATTTTTAAAACCCTTGTCATAGACTGGCGCAGATCTTGTTGACTCCTTGGCACTTAATTCATATTTGTGTTTTGTAAACCTTGTTAGGAGGCATGTCATTAGTTCTGCCTTGAGAGTGACTAGGCTTACCTTACCCCCTGGATGTCCTGCATAGCGTGTCCTTTCACGTGGTCAGTGTATTTATGGTGGCATAATCATACTACCCCCCCCCCCCCCCCCCACCTTTCCATGTGCCTAGCTAAATCTTATGTCAGTCTGCAACAATTTGGTTGGTCGAAACTCCTTTCACTATGTCTCCTTGGATCACCCACCCAAGAGGGATTGTCGTGCACAGGAGATGGTAGATATCTGCCAAGGGATATGCCTTTCAGTGCTTGGGCAGTGTGTATGCCCCTTGGGATGTGCATGTCCATATGGTTGGGGAGGGGTAGGTAGCTTAGGAGTCTAGTTAGCTAGTTTATAGTTGGTTTAAGTTTAGGATTAGTTTAGTGATAATGTAAATTAAGTTTTCTTTTTAGATTATCATCTCTCTTTTTTTTTTAAAGTTAGTTCATACTTTAGTTAGTAATTTCAATATAGTTTGTTATATTATTTAAAATTTTATTTTAGGATTAGTTTTTAAATTCACTCAAGCTAGAATGTTAGTAAATTTTAATGTTAAGTCTAGTTTTATTGTTATGTTATTTAGTTAAGTTGTTTTATCAATATTAAATTAAGTTAGTCTAGTACTATGTTGATTTTTTAATTTAATTTAGTTAGGACTAGTAAATAATTGGTTCATGTTTTAGTAGTTAGTAATTTAGTTAAACCTTTAGTATTAGTTTAGAAGGTGATGAAAGTTTAGAGGTAGATTTAGGATTGTTCTATTATGTTTAGATTAGTTTTTTAGTTTATGTGATAGTTAGTCTATGTTAAATATAGTTAAGTTATGTGTTAGTAATGTGTAGTTTATGTTGGTTGAATATCAATTATTTAATATTCTAATGTTTAGAAATTTTATTTGGTTACATAGATTTTAGTTGTTCTATATTGTTAAAGTTTTAAAGTTAATTAGTTTTATGTTTGTATTTGTAATGTTTTAAATATTAGTGATTAGTATCATTTGGTAATTTTGTTATTTGCAAGTTATTTTATTATTCTAGTTCAAGTTTTAGTTTACGATATATGTTAGGTAGATTAATTTATTATGTTGGTGGATATTAGTTAGTTAGGTAAGACAGTTGTAGTATAAGTTCAAGTTGTTATTATTTCTTTTTAGTAAGTTTTGAAATTATCATAATTATTGTTAGAAGATAGTTGATTATTTTTCTTTATATATTTAGATAGTATAGTGGGTATGCATGTTGTTTAGTCAGTTTAATTTTAAATATTTTCATGTTAGTATAATTAAGTGTTCTACTTAAAATTGAATAAATTAAGTTATCTTAGTTTAAAAGATAGTGTGGTTGAAATTAGAGACATTAAATTTATCTAGAAATTAGTTTTAATTAAGTAACAAATTTAATTAGTATATCAAAAGGGTTTCAAGTACATTGTGTAGTAATATCTTATATTATTAAATTAGTACTAATCAGGTAGTTGTTTGTGTAATCACCTAAAAATGGTCATCTAGACTATTAGCCCCCTTCTCAGCATTTTGGCTAAATTAATTTAATCATTTATCTAGACCATATTGCTAATAATCAATTTATTTGATTATAACCTATAGTTTGACTATGCTATCCTAAGTTTATTATTTGATTAAAACAACATGTCCCCTTTTAATTAAATAAAACACCCCATTCTTCTAACCCATTTAAAGTGCACACATAAAGTCCTTTTTCTATTTTACAATTAAAAGAAAAGGCTTTGTGACTTTTGTCTTATATGACAAGTCAACTTATATTCTATTGGTTGACCTGTGTGTGCACATGGATCACTCCTATTTTCGAATTCAACTGTTGATCATCCACCATCTTCATCTTGATCTCCACCATCCATACATCTTTAAAAGGGAGAGAGCTTTCCCCCTCAAAGATCCATCCTCACTTGAATATTGTCATGCTACAAGTTTTCTAACAGGTTTCTTGGGAGCTTTGTGGAGAACTTCTCATTTCTTGTCTCATTCTCTCATTCCATCATATTAGCATAAGATCATATGGCATTCTTAGCGTAGTTTCATTTTAGTTTAACTTTGATTTCTTGCAAATAATCTCACATATTTTAAATCTTTGGTTTTGTAACAATCTCATACATGGTTAGCATAGTTGCATTTTGCATTATCATCTTAGCTTAGTTTCCATACTTGCATTGCATTCTTGAGGGATTCCTTGAAGATATTTGCACTCTTGCTTTTGTCTCAAAGAACCTCCCATTGCATGGTTTACTAGCAAGAAGTACATTTCTAAGGCTTGGCTGAGAGCCTTCATGTTGAAATACTAACCCCTTGCACTCCGTGCATAGGGAGCTCTAAGTCGGCATCTAAGCATTCCAACTCATGGAATCATTTGGATAGAATGGTTTAGGGCATGACACAAATCAAGTGTACATTTTTGGCGCCCACCATGGGGCAGGACTGTACGTTTCGCCCTACCTTTTCTTATTTTTTCTTTTATTTCCCTTACTGCTCTGGTTTTTTTTCTTTTTTTACAGTCGCAGGGTTGTGCGACATTTTTCCAGTATCGTGCGACAGTTCACAGTACTATCATGCGACACTTTTTTTTAGAAATACTGTCGCCCTCTGTGCAAAACTCTATCACACGGCTAAAGAAAACTATCGCCTGAACAAAAACTATCACTTGAATGTACTGTGAAGTATCGCGCGACATTTGTTTAGCAAAAAGTATCGCCTGACATTTTTTTTTGCTCATTCCTCGAGGGATTTCATCAAATTTCTTCTTAGCTAGTTGAATGTCATTTTTAAGAAGATCTCTAGGTTGTTTTACAAAGGTTTAATTCATGATTTTTTGTGATTATTTTGTGCTAACTTGTGGGCTAACGAGTTGTGATTGCAGGTTGCCCTCGTTGTGAAGAAAAAAATTGAAACCTTGCATACAAAAGAATGCATGTCAAAGCTTCAAATGCGCAAGGGCTACTAACATTGTTTGCAGGGCTACCCAAAGCATAAAAACCCAAACTTGCTCGATTTTTTGTTTCCATGTGCAACATTGAATAGTTGTTCATTTTTTATAGGCACATAAAACTTGTGATTGGAGTTTTTTGGTAATAGGAGAGTATGCTCTTCACCCTTGTGGTGAATCAAAAATCTTGACTTGCCATTTGGTTTCAAAAGCAAGGGGTAATTTAATTTTCTTGGCGTGTTTGAGAGAAAATGATTGGAATAGGAGAGTATGCTCTTCACCCTTGTGTTGAATCAGAAATCTTGACTTTCAAAAGTTGATCCACTCTTTGTGTAGTTTAGAATCCTTTAGAGGGCCTGCTCTTGGACAACCTGATAGGAACGACCCAAGTGGGGACAAGCTGAATACCTAGCTCTTCCAACCCACTTTAAACTCAAGGCTACCAAGGACACAAAACTTTGGTAGACGTAGTGTTTGTCTTCGCCTAGTGTGATCGCTTATGGGATTTTGACCATAGGGAGATCACTAGGCAAGAATGCTTAAGGTACTCTTGTGATTGCGAGATCGGTTACTCATCGCAAGGTGAGGTGTCCCATAATTGGGAGTAAGAGGAACACTATGAACGGAAGCCCGATCTAAAAACCCTAAGTTAGTAACTACCTTTTTTTAGCTGCTCAACTTCTCGGTGCAAGGATCGATCCTAGTGGACTACCCGAATCACCCCAAGATTTACACTCACCATATGTGTTCCCTTGGTTATGCTTATGGCATTTCTATGACAAAGCCAATATCTCTTGTGGGAAACTACTTGGTGTGAGGCAAAGGAGCATCAAGCATGGGCCAAGTTGTTGAGTAATGAACCATGACTCTAAGGTAGATTTCCTAGCTATTGTTTACGATGTTTTGACCAGTGTTAATGTTCTTGCAACATAAACATTCCAATAAAAAGTTGTTAGGAAGGCCATCCTGATATCCCAAATGCGTATTGACAAGGTTGTTTTTACCCTTGATCAATTGTTTTGATACATATTACAACACTTACTGTTTGCAAACCTTGCTATTTATTGATACAAACTGAAATGAAATGCTATCTGATTGAAACGACTGTCTAATTGACAAATTGAAACAAACTTCAAACCAAAAAATTGACTTTTTTTGCACAAAACTGACACTCTGTCGCACGCTTTTAGGAGAAATATCACGCGACATTTTTTTTAAATTTTTTTTGTCACATGTTTTGGTAACTTCTGTCGCACTGTGTGAAAGATTCTATCACACTCTGGTCAATTATATGTCGCCTGAACAAAATGTGTCACACCATTCTTGAAATTCTATCGCCCAACACTATTTTCTGAACTTATGTTGCCCTCCTTTTGAGAAAGTATCGCCCAGAGTCATTTTGGGTCAAAACAGAGTTTGTAGTTGGATTTAATTGGTCTGAGGAGCGTCATGCTAGTCACCCTTGATCCTAGCTACATATCAGTGTGTGAAGAATTCATCCTAGGTTGAAAAGATGGGTTTAGTCCATCGAATGTAAGTCTTGAAATGTCTTGATGAATCACTTGTCAAAATTGAGCTATTATTTTATTCTAGCTATCTGCTATTGAGCTTCTCGCTTGTTCGCTCAGCTCAAGTCACCCGTGCTGTAAAGTCTTGAGCATTGTTTGACAAGCCATCTATCACATTTTGACAAGTGACTAGTCCTGATCATAAAAGCTTCAAATTCAGCTCACTTTTCTTGTCCTATTAAACAAAGACAACTCTTTACATGCCAATCACAACTAGATATCAAGTTGGTAACGATAGCCACACACCTTTCATTTTCAAGAAATTGGAAACACCACCCAAACATCCTCACAAACAACCTTGTGATAAGAATCTCGAATTTGCTCAAACACAAACGGCCAACATTCGGCACAACCCACTTTATAGTTTTGAAAATCCATTTGGTACACCCTTTGAGGCACCCCAAGATACAAGTGGTATAGTCACTATGGTGCATCCTGATGAAATTAAACATCATTTAGAAGAACAAGCACGCGAAACCCAAAAGACTTTGGAGGCTATATATGCCAGGGAGAGAGAAAATCAACAAGTTGAAACTAACAATTAGGCATGCTATGAAGGATATAAAGGAACTTGTCCTCGAAATCCTTTTGAGAACAATGATGGTAATCACCCACCTCCAAGAACTCCTAGAGCTACCACTGGCACATGTCCTTCACCTAAACCATCTCATCGTGATAGTGCTGAAGAAGTAACTAGCAAAGACATGATCAAATTTCAACAAGATGGCTTTGCCCAAAAACTAATGCTTAGAGCTTTAGAGGAAAATGGAGACCAATACTTCCGATACATGGCAGCTAGGGGATGGAAAATCCCTCAAGGCTTTAATGTTGAAGATATTATTCCAAGACAAGATCCCACTGAGGCTGAAATAATAAAAGAAGAAATACAAGAACTAAGGAAACAATTTGCACAACTGCAAACTTCAAAAGAGCCACCTAAGACATCATTTGTTGAATCAATTTGTGCTCTTCCATTTGATAGGAGTCTATACATGCTGCCATTTCCTAAGGATATAGAGGTTCCTAAGTATGACAAATATGATGGAAGTGGTGACCCTCATGACCATGTGAGACATTTCTATGCTATTAGCATGGACTTTATGCATGAAGACACCTTCCTTATGCGTTTGTTTCCTAGAAGTCTAAGAGGACAAGCTATGGAATGGTTCACAAAATTAAGTCCTCCTCTTAAAACATTTGACAAACTTGCGCAACGCTTCATCCAGCAATATTCATACAACATTCAACATCCCATGACTGTGCTAGACCTATGCAACATCAAACAAAAACCAGGAGAATCTTTTGCAATATACCTTCAACGATGGCAATCTTTATACTCTCGGTATCCTCGGCAAGTGCTTGAGGTTGAAAAAATTGACATTTTTGTCAATACGCTTGTACCTAAATTATACTTTGATCTAAGAAAATAGTTATTCGCATTCTTCAACGCCATGGTAGAAAGTGCATATCGCATTGAGGATATTGCTATCAAAAGAGGTGACATTGCCATAAACAAGGATAGAGTTAACAATGGAAATGATAAAGACAAAGGCAAACCTTGGAACAAAAACAAGTATGTTGTCAATGACGGAGTAGTGGACACTCCTAAGACTAAGGAACCTACGTTTAACCTTTCCAATGCCATCTATGCAGCAAAGAAACAAGAAGGTTCAAAACCACAACCCTTTGACAAAGGCTCTTAATTTGAAAAAAAGCAACATGTTTACACACCTACGGTCGAACCTTATGAGGTGGTTTTAAAAACCCTAATTGCAAACAAATTGGTTATCTTGCCAGACAACTCACGTCCTTACGATCCACCTGTTAGACCTCCATGGTGGAGAGAAGATCATACTTGCAACTATCACCGAAGTAAAGGACATAACACAGAGAATTGCTTCAAACTCAAAGATGTAATTCAAGACCTCATTGAAGCTGGAAAAGTTGTTATAGATGGCCTTGTTAAGAATATTGATCATAAGGCTTTCCAAAAACCATTACCTGAATACGAAAAGGGTGAGACCTCAAGGGTAGCTGCCAAAAAGAATCATGAAGCCAAAATTAGTTATGCTTACACTAACACTGATAATGTTATAAACATGCTTGAGCCCGTTGAATACATATGTATGGCAAGCTCCAACAATGATAATTGGCCAAATTATGATGCTGAAGATGAACGATCAAGAGTGGTCTTAAGGACACGATCCACTCCTCAAGATCATACTGATACTAGACCCAAGGTGGTACTCCGAGTGGCTGAGTCTTCATCTTCTCAAGGTGAACCACTCAACGTTGTCACTAGGGGGCAATCTAAGGTTGTCCTAAAAATTGCTAATGATCCTAAAAATGCTTCATCATCTAGGCAACCAATTACTTCCAAGATCTCCAACTATGATCTTGTTAGGCAACTGCAATGCACACAAGCACAAATCTCCATTTTTGAATTTCTAGAGTTATCTCCTTTGCACAGGGATATCCTTGAGAAAGCTTTATGTTTTGCCAATGTTCCCATAGATATTGATGCGGAACAATTCCAAGCTATGGTGAACCACATCTCCTTGCCTCACTATCTCACCTTTTCTAAAGAAGATGACTGAGCTCGCATTCATCCCCATAACCTTGCTCTACATATCGAAGTTCAAATCTTTCGTACCTACGTCCGTCGAGTCCTGATAGACAATGGTGCAAGGTTAAATATTATTTCGTTCAATGTAATCCAACAATTGGGCATGTCTAAATTTGCCATCGATCCTAAATGCAAGATCACTATAAAGGCCTATGATGAGGTTGAAAGGCCTTCTAAAGGTCTAATTGCACTTCCAATCAGAGTTGGTCCAGTTGAGAAGAATGTCATTTTCCAAGTCTTAGACATACCACTTGCGTACAACTTGTTGTTGGGACGACCATGGATTCATGATATGCAAGCAGTACCCTCTACATATCATCAGTGTATTAAGTTCCCTTTTAATGGTACTGAAGTGGTTGTCCCTGGCGACAACTCCATGTCTATCAACACATTATCTACTGCTGAAACGCTAGTCCCGCACAATCACTCTTCTCATGAGCTAGCACCATCTTTCATAGAATGTGAACAAAAATTGAAAATGATGAGCCTTGGAATGGGCAAGTACACTTTGGACTCTATTGCTGCCTTACCAATTTCCCCTCAATCCTATGGGAAACCAACTATTGCAAAGAAGTCTTCTACTTCTGCTATGACACTTTTTGGCACTTTTGTGCAATCTTCCATACCACTAGAAGCAGAGAAGGAAGAACAAGCCATTAGGGACTGGATCTACAGAGAAGAAGAAGACAAGGAGGTTACAATGACTACCTATATTTCTCCCAAAAAATATGTAAAAGGCTATAAATTTTTGACAAAAATGGGCTACTAGGGCCATGGGTCCTTAACTGGTTGTAAGAACACTCTAGTTGAACCTTTAAGTCACACTCAAGGTTGTGATGCTCGAGACACCGCTGGTCTAGGCTTTGGGCTAAACTATAATATACCACCCTGTAATTGAAGATTGTTCATGTCTAGTGAATTGAAGGATGATGAATTCTTGTAATTGCTACTACTGCACAAGACGAAGACTTTGTTCCTCTCACTTCCCTCCTTCGGGGAGAAGAAATAGTGACTGCTAATAATGAAGAAACTTCTACCTCCCAACAATAGGAACAAGAAGGGTCTACTTCTAAGGACATAAATAGAGGATGAATTAGGTAGAATGTTGCTCATCTCATAGCTAGGGGTCAAAGTACAGATTCTCATGAGTATGAGTGGGAAAGCCTCTCGGATGCATCTTGCGAGCTAGGGGTGGATGCCATTCATGCCTATGCAACCCAACCCAATGTAGTCGAACGGTCTAGTATGGGGTTGGATGATTTTGACTCACAACATGTCTCAATGGATCACACTAGTTCTTCTAGGACTATTCCTGAGCTGGACTCCTTTGCGACATTTTCTATAGGCTCAACTTCATAGGTCACCAGAGATGACTCCTTCCATATCAATCACATTGAAACTTCTCCCTCACTCTCGCTAATTCACCCAGATCTCATAGATTGGTCTATCCAAAATCAAAGACCTAAAATACGGTCTTTCCAAAATGACTATGAGATCGCTTGTTATTTGAATGCAATTGAACCTGTCAGTTCTTCCACCAATGAACCCGCAGTTAACATGATGGAATCAAATATCAAGTACCTCAGTCAAAAAATTAAAAGAAAAAATAAGCGATCAGATGGCGAAAACCACATTGTGGCAGTATCTAATCCTCAAAAAAGCAAAAATAAAGGCGTATCTAATGGTAAAAACCTCTCTGAGGCACCTGCGGATGAGGTACTTGGTAGTCTGCCAAGCTATTTCCAGGATAGATCTTCGATTCTCATTGAACCTACATAGCCTATCAACTTGGGAACAAAAGAATGTCTTCAAATTATCCATGTAGCTCAATCTTTGTCAGATGAAGAAAAGACACAATTTTCTCAATTCTTTCAAGATAAGAAGGTCAACTTCCCATGGACATACTCTGACATGCCAGGGCTTGATACATATCTCATCATGCATCACTTATCAATCTCACCAGATGTCAAGCCTGTCAAATAGAAGTTGAGAAAAATGCATCCACATGTGGCCCTACTAGTCAAGACAGAGTTAGAAAAACTATTGAATGCAAACTTCATTAGGGCCATTGATTATGCCGAGTGAATTTCCAACATTGTACCTGTCTCCAAGCATGACAAATCCATACGAGTTTGTACTAATTTTAGAGATCTCAATAAAGCGTTCCCCAAGGATGATTTTCCACTACCAAACATCGATATTATAGTGGACATGGCTACAGGTTATGAGATGTATTTGCTCATGGATGGATTTTCTAGGTACAACCAAATAAAGATAGCTCTAGCAGACCAAGAAAAGACAACTTTTACATGTGCATGGGGTACGTTTTGCTGGAATGTCATGCCTTTTTGGCTCAAAAATGCTGGCGCTACATATCAAAGAGCAAGACAACCATCTTTCATGATATGATGCATAAAAACATGGAAGACTATGTTGATGACACATTGGCAAAATCAAAGAAATGAGACACACATCTCAAAGACCTTAGTTTGATATTGGATCGTATGGAACAATTCCAACTTAGGCTGAATCCAAAAAAATGTGCCTTTGGTGTCACTTCTAGAAAATTGCTAGGTTATATCATCTTAGCAAAGGGCATTGAGGTTGACCCTGAAAAGGTCCAAGCTATCATGGATATGCCTCCACCAAAGACTATCAGTCAGCTTAGAGGTCTGCAAGGACGACTATAATCCAAAAGAAGATTTATCTCTCAATTAGCTGATAAAACTCAACCTTTCAATAAAAATCTGCATAAAGGATCTACCCATATTTCGAACAGTGACTATCAGCAAAGCTTGGATCAAATCAAAGGCTACTTGGCAAAACCGCTAGTTTTGATGCCACCCATTTTGGGAAAACCTTTGATTCTGTACATTTTAGCTACAGATTCTTCTCTAGGAGCACTTTTAGCCCAAAGTGATAAAATAGGTAAAGAAAGAGCCATATACTATATTAGTCAAACTTTGGTGGCTTATGAACTAAATTATACAAGAATAGAGAAGGCATGCCTTGCTGTAGTTTTTGCCTCCCAAAAACTCTGACATTATATGTTGACCCATACCATTCACTTGATTGCTAAGATAGACCCTTTGAAATATTTATTAAGTAAAGCAGCACTTACTGGTCACCTTGCTAAATGGATGATGATTCTTTCTGAATTTGACATTCAGTATGTTGAACGTAAGGCAATCAAAGGATAGGCCATAGCTGACCAGTTGGCTGACTTTCCACTTGAAGATGTAGCACCTATGCAAATTGAGTTTCCAGATGCCTCAATCATGTACATTACTAACAAAACATGGAAAATGTTTTTTGATGGATCCCACACACAAAATGGAGCTAGAGCAGGCATTTTGTTTGTTTCCCCTCATGGTTATACAATTCCAAAGTCCTAAAAACTATTGTTCCCATGTACAAACAATATTGCAGAGTATGAAGCATTAACAAATGGGATCAAAATGGCCCTTGAATGGCAAATAACTGAGCTACACATCTATGGATATTCTCAACTGGTTGTAAACCAAGTGAATAATGAATATCAAACAAAGGATGACAAGTTGATCCCTTATAAAAAGTTGATAGATGCTCTAAGGAATTATTTTACCTTTGTAACATTCCAACAGATTCCTAGAGCAAAAAACAAGGTTGTTGATGCTATGGCCACCTTAGCATCTATCCTCCAATTACAAGAACATGAATCGCAATTTGAATTCTTGGTGGAAGAATTGCGTCATCCAGCCTATGATTCCTTAGATAACCAGGTGATCTACACTATTGTGGGTCAGGATTCCTCCTGCTATGCGGCTATTTTCTCCTACTTATGTGATCAAGTTATTCCAAAAACCCTCACGCGCAACCAAAAATGCCAACTCCTTTGTAATGCCTCACACTACACTTTGGTCTCTAGTGACTTGTATAGGAACGGTCTAGACGGAATGTTGCTTAGGTTTTTAGAGCTAGAAGAGTCTGAGAAGGCACTTGCCAAAGTCCACAATGGCATTTGTGGGGCACATTCTAATGGCCTTGCACTTGCCCAAAAATTTCTTAGGACAGGTTATTACTGGCCCACCATGCAAGCTGATGCTGTGTGCTATGCAAAATCCTGTCAAAAATGTCAGCTCCATGGTAACTTGATACATGTTCCCGGGTGAGAGTTAGTCCCTTCTATGACATATTGGCCATTTCAGCAATGGGCCTTTGACTTGGTATGAAAGATTCATCCAAGGTCATCCAGTGGTCATAAATTCATCATCATAGCAATGAGGTATTTTACTAAATGGGTTGAAGTTGTACCATTATCTACTGCTATAAGCAAACATGTTGCCCTGTTTATACTAAATCACATCATTTGCTGATATGGTATCCCATCCTCTATTGTTACGGATAATGGAGGGCAGTTCAAGAATAAGGACTTAAAATAGCAATGCAAAAAGTTTCAAATTAAGCAACACTGGTCCTCTATTTACTATCCGCAAGGGAATGGCCAAGCTGAGGCCTCTAATAAAACACTGCTGAAAATCCTACACTGCACAGTTCACAAGTCTAGGAAAGATTGGCACTTAAAAATAAATTTGGCACTTTGGGCCTATAGAACCTCTATTCATACTCCTACAGGGGCTACACCCTTTTCTCTAGTCTATGGCTCTGAGGCTATTCTCCCGTTAGAAGTCAAGATACCTTCTTACGCATCTCCTTACATGGATTAATAACCGATGAAGACCATAGAGCTATGCGAGTACATGAATTAGAGACTCTTGATGAACGTCGCAAGGCTGCTTTTGATCACATGAGGGCTTATCAGAAGTGCATGTCTACACAATATAACAAGAAGGTTCACCCCCGTGAGTTCCAGGTTGGTGAACTCGTGCTTAGGGAGAATCCAAAAAATCAGAAACATCGAGAGTAGAAAGGGAAATTTGAACCTAATTGATTGGGTCCTTACATTATCACAGTGGCATTTGGGTCTGGTGCTTACCAGTTGTCTACATCAGAGAGTGAAGAACTTGCGAACCTATCAACATCCTACACTTGAAGAAGTTCTATACTTAGAGGCTTGCTGCTCAACTATCTTGTATATATCTATGATCCTTAAAAAATCCTAAAAAATTAGAAAATGTCCTGAACAAAAATCATCTTAGTGAAAACCTAGCAATAGGCACTTTGATGTATCACCAAAAAAAAAAATTTTGTCAAAGTGGTGAAAACCTGGAAATAGGTGCTACTTGAAACCCTTGCACCTATGTCTATCAATCTTAATCATCCACTTCGCTACACATTTCCTAGCTTGGAATTGTTTCTTGTCCTCATCTTGGGGGCATAGCTACTTAGCCTATTGAGGTGTTCTTGTGCATTAGGGTTCTTTTGACAACTCACAAAACAATGTTTCTCAACACTACCCCCACCCAATTTGACATCAAGTGTTTTTCAACACTTTACAGATAGTTTACCTATGGTCTCCAATGTCGCGATATTTCTCACTATTAGAATCAAGTCTGGAAGAAATGGCCAAGTGACTTATACACACGCACTTTAACACTTAAATGACTGAGCTATGCTGATCTTTATCTACTTTGTGTGCTGTCTATGATGATTTCTTTGCCATGTGTTCCCTCCCTAATAATCTTTCAAGGATGTCATTGACTAGAAGACTAGGGGCATGGGGCATGTCTTCTTGAATTCTGCTTGTGGGTATACTTTGTTTGTCTATAGTGTTGTAAGCATTCATGCTTGTCCTATTCAATACTTTGACTTATAAATGTATTATCCTTGACTATTTTGCAAGACCGCACTTAGGGTTTATCTTGGTGCTTATGCCTTGATACAGGTGTAATCTTGCTACATTAAACTTAGGGAATCTAATCATGTAGTTATCTTGACTTACATGTCTCTGATGCTTAGATTGGATTTCTACATACCTATCTAATATCGATCATATTCATATCCTCATAGTTATACTAGTGATGGTTCTATGATCTCATGATGTCCCTAATAAATGCTCAATGACGAAATTAAGAGTCTAAATGTTATGCACTTCTTGCTGGTAAACCACTTTGCATAGTAGCTTGCATTTTAGGTTCATGTCATTTTTTTCTAGTTGCACATTCCTACATGTGGGAAGAGCTCTCTATCTTCATCTCTTTCATGGACATATCAGTTAGCTGCTTTTATCTTTCGCTTCTACTTTTCTTTTCACCTTCTTAATCTTTTGCTACATTTCTTTGCTAAACCTGTCATCACAAGGGGTTAATCCAAAAATCATCACATACAATCTATCCAAGTGTCACATTTTCACAAAAACATTTAAATCTATACCACCCATATGAGAGACCAAAAACAATACACATAAGCATATACACATACATGAGCTGAAAACAAAAATTGAAACATACATTTTGAGACAAGTACACAAGAATATCGATTAACCCAGTATCTCATATATATATATATCAAATGTGTCATGGTACATATACAAATGTAAGATCCAAAATTTGGATATATGTCTCAAAAATACATAAGGTACAAATCAAAACACAATGTCATGTCTAACTGCCACCCTCTGCGGCTAGTGTTGGCCTTGGTGGAGGAGCCTGTCTCCTATTTGGTGCCTACACTACACCCTCTGATCTGTCTGCTCACTCTGAATAATCAAGAAGACCCTGTCTTGGTGGTACCACACTCCTATAGGCAGCATAATAGTATGCAACTCGGGCACCATGATGTTCTGCCTCTTACCTCGCAACATCCCACTCTCGGCGTAGCTCATCTACTCGTGCTTGCTCATCCATCAGCTGTTGATCTCATACTGCAATGGTCACCTGAGTTTCCTACAACTCTATCTCCAAGGCACGGATCCTCGCACCTTGCTCCTCTCCTCCTGCTGGCTGCTCTGCAGGTGCCTCTACCCTCATCGCTCACCGTCTCCTCAGGGACACCTCCTCCTCTCCACCATCATCACCATTAGACTCTGAGGAATCCTCTGCCACTTGCCTCGCCTGCGCTCGCATCCTCCTCTGCCCTGCTTGGAAACTCTCCCCCTCCATCTGCCTCCCCCCTCTCCCTCCTCCTCTACCTCCTCCACTGCCGCCACCTCCACCTCCCACTCCTACAGGTGCTGCATCTAGATGTGTGAATCAGGGGAATAGGTGTCTTTGCATCTCAACAAGATACCCTGGATCAGCCCTTGCATCTGCCACATCTCGGCGATAATCCCAGGGAGTCACCACTAATGCTGCGATATCCCAAACTGTTGTCTGATAGTCCAACACCGGCAACCATCCCAATCCCTCATCTATGCACATCCGGGCATAGGTAGTAGTCTCCACTGACACCACCTATCACTCTGCAAATTGTCGCCATACGCGACTGATCACAAACCACTCCACAACGTCTGTGCTCCGACCCACCAGTGGTCTGCTATACCACATATAATCTAACTCCCATGAATCTGACCACCGTTGACACTCCTAGTATGGTCACCATGTGAATGTTGTTAGCTCATCAAACATGCGTTGGTAATAGGTCACATCTCCACTATGCCTCTATTGGATGAAACCTCTATAGCAAAAAATGTATGGCTAGTTGCGCTCTCGTGGCTGCACCCGTGGTCGGATCACAGCGATGTGCTCCCAAGCCCAGATTTGTGCTAACACTGCTCTACATGCCCATGATCCACCCTCATGATATACTATCTCATGAAGCTCGTGGTACATCTCTGCCAATATCATAGGCCCCCATGCCATCCTATGTGGTCGGGAGATCAGATCATATACCAGTCGACCCCATCCTAGTGGAAAGCCCTTCTGGCCTCGGTCTGTCACCAGGGCCTGGGCTACCAAAGAGCATAACAAGTTGGGCAAAGGATAATCATATCCATACTCAGTAATCAATCTCTCCCAACTCAGGTGATGGTCCAGAATGGTCACATACTGGAAAAGCTCCTGCACTCACGCTCGCCCCTCTGTCGGGGTCATATCATAGTACACCTGTGCCACCACCAACTTAACATCAGTACACCTGGCATCCAACATTGAAATGGCTAAATCAACAAACTACTAACCAAGTAACTTACCAGCTTGTCATGGCATGGCACTCACAGAATGCGATATACATTCTCCAAGGTAATCGATGCCTCGCTGGTCGGTAAGTGAAAGGTGTTATGCTCGCTATGCCACCTCCCTGCCAGTGTAGACAGAAAACTGTGGTTTGCCCAAATATTAAAAAGGGAGAGAGCTTTCCCCCTCAAAGATACATCCTCACTTGAATATTGTCATGCTGCAGGTTTTGTAACAGGTTTCTTGGGAGCTTTGTGGAGAACTTCTCATTTCTTGTCTCATTCTCTCATTCCATCATATTAGCATAAGATCATATGGCATTCTTAGAATAGTTGCATTTTAGTTTAACTTTGATTTCTTGCAAATAATCTCACATATTTTAAATATTTTGTTTTGTAACAATCTCATACATGCTTAGCATAGCTGCATTTTGCATTATCATCTTAGCTTAGTTTCCATTCTTGCATTGCATTCTTGAGGGATATTTGCACTCTTGCTCTTGTCTCAAGAACGTCCCGTTGCATGGTTTACTAGCAAGAAGTACATTTCTAAGGCTTGGCTGAGAGCCTTCATTCTGAAATACTAACTCCTTGCACTCTGTGGATAGGGAGCTCTAAGTCAGCATCTAAGCATTCCAACTCATGGAATCGTTTGGATAGAATGGTTTAGAGTGTGACACAAATCAAGTGTACAGTTTGTAGATTGATTAATTTAGATTTAAATTAAGTAAAGTTTTTAACCAATAAGCTTGTTCTATTTAAAACAAGTTTATGTTAGACTAATGAAATAATGAAACAAATGTTAATATCAATCTTATAGCGAGAGTTCTATTTAACGATTTATTTCTCCTCAAGTTTATAATCTTAAGATGTAATGTAGAGAACCTATACTTTAAATTGAACACAAACATATCAAACTTAGAGTAGTTTAATTTTTAACTTTAAAAAAAAAAATTTGTTGTGTGTTTTGCCCATATATTTTGGGCATTACATCAAACGAATGGAATTCATCTTTGCCACTAGTACAAAGGTCTCAATGTAATCAATGCTCGGTACCTGAGAGAAATCTTTTGAAATAAGGCAAGCCTTATGTTTATCAACACTTCCATCTGCCGTGAATTTGGTCTAATAGATCCACTTACATTGAACCAATTTTATTCCCTTAGGAAGAGAGACTAAGTCCCATGTTTCATTTCTCATAAGAGAGTTATATTCTTCCTCCATTGCTCTATCCCATTCTAGAATACTTGATGCTTCTTTAAATGATTGTGGATTTGAAGCAACTACAATATAAGCATGTGGGAGTGAGTTGTGCTATGATCTTGTCCTCTGTGTATCAGAAGGATTTCTTGCCAATGGTCGTGCAACATCCAATGTCTGCTTGGCCCATCTAGGTCTAGTGGAAGAAGATGTAGTAGGAGTATCCTCAACTTCAACTATTTGATGCCTTTGTTTTGGTCAAGGATGCACATCTTCCAAGTCACTATTGTCACTATCACTCTCTTCAATGAAGGAGGAAGAAGGAGGAGTTGAAGAAGAAAATCTTGGACAACTTTCTTCAAAATGTACACTACTCTCATAGAATATATCATGTGTCTTTAGATCCATCAACTTGTAGGCTTTATGTGAGTCTGCATATCCAACAAAGATGTAAGATTTGCTTTGAGCTTCTAATGCCTTGTGTTTTCTATGGAGGAATTCTAGCCCATGCTGGACAACCAAAGACTCTAAAGTGCTTAATTGTAGGTTTCCTGCCAGTCCATGCTTCAAAAGGAGTTACACCATCCAAAGCTTTGTGAGGACTCCTATTCTAAATATAGTTAATTCATCACTTCAGCCCAAAATATTTGATCAAGAGACGTTTTTTGTAGCATGCAAGTGGTCATCTTCTTGAGAGTTCTATTTTTCCTTTTAGCAACACTATTTTGCTGTGGCGTATATGATAGTGAATGCTGAAGGTCAATGCACTCTTGAGTGCAAAAGTCTATTAGTCTTGTGTGCACATACTCCCCCCCATTATTTGTTCAAACAACTTTGATGACTTTCCCTAACTATTTTTTCACTTGAGCCTTGAAGTTGAGAAATTTTTCATATACTTCACTCTTGTGAGCCATGAAGAAAATCCAAGTAAAGTGAGAGTAGTCATCTATGAAGGTGAGTGCATAGCCTAACTTGCCAAATGATGGCACTAGAAATGGGCCTGGCACATCACTATGAACTAATTCAAGAACACATTGTGCTCTCCAAGACTTCCCCTTTTCATACAATTTTTTTGGATGTTTTCCAAGTGAGCAGCTTGAACAAACACCTTTTGAAAATTGAACTTGAGGTAGACCATTAACCATTTTCTTTCTGCTAAGCTACTGACGATATCTGTAGTTGAGATGTCTAAATCTCTCATGCCACAGTTTACTTTCTACATTTGAATGTAATAACAAGGCTTGCGCATTTGATGTAGGCACAAAGGAGGAGAAAATATAAAGCCTTGAATTATGATTGGCTTCTCCTATTACAATTATAGAGTCATCCTTGATGCTTTTCACTACCACTAAATCTGGAAGAAGTTCAACTTTATTTCCATCTCCATAGTGAGTCATTTGGTAGATAGAAAGAAGGTTGGAGGTAAGATTTGGAGCATATAGAAAATCCTTGAATACTCCATTGTTCATTTCAACTTCTACCTTAGTATCATCACCTACAAAGATGTGTGGTACCTTTGAATGTGTCATGGAAGAAAAATATCACTTTGACGCACACATATGATGTGTGGCACCTGAATCAATGATCTAATCTCCCTGACTAACAATGTATTTGAGTAAAGCATGCCCTTTGCCCTTAGAAATTGAGGATGCAATTCCTTTGTCCTTATAAGCATTAGGCATTGGAACATTGTGTTTCTTCATGATGTTCTTCAACTCATCAATCTATTTATGATAGCACTCATGTTCATTATGACCCATCTTCTTACAATAAGCACACTTTTTCTTCTCCTAATTAGTGTCTTCCTTTTTGTTGGTATTTGAGGAAGACTTACCTTGTTTATTTGAATTTTGATGTTGGTGTTGTCTTTTTTGTATCCTCTTGTTTTTTGTTCTTCCACTTCTTCTTTTTGCCCTTTCCTTTGTTTGAACTTTGACTAGCTGAATTTTGAGAACCCTCATTATTAGCCACCAATGCCTTGGACTTTGAGGACTTTAGAATTCTCATTGTTTGCAACTTAGTTTGTTCATCCTCTAATGGTTGACCATAATTTTCAAAAGTGATTTTCTTATAGGCAGCCCTTAAGGTAGTCTTTGTGGTATTGAAAGAAGAAACAAATGTGTAGTGCTCAAATGGTAGCTTATTATGAATGAGATAGATCAACCTATCATCTTTCATAGGACTACCACAATCATCTAGCTTTGTTCTTAATTCATTCACCTTAATAATAAAATCCTATATAGAATCAAAGGTTTTAGGATCTAAGGAGACAAGCTGATCTTCAATTTTATAAAAATCCTCCTCATTTACTTTACCATATAGGTTTTTGAGGGCATCCCAAGCTTACTTGGATGTATTATACTTCATGGTCTGATAGAGGATCTTGTCTTCAACCCCCATTCTAATATCACATAGGGCTTTCCTATTTGCCAATTCCCAAGCATCGATATCACTTTTGGATACTTGATCACGTGTTGGTTTAGGAAGGGAACCATCTACATATTGAGAAACTTCATTATGCATTAATTGACACCACATTTTAATAGACCATGTAGCATAGTTATGTGGTTTTAATTTTAGAAACTTAAGATTTCCCATAATGTAAGAAATGAAAGATAAAAATAGAAAAGAGGAACACAACACCAAGAGACACCCCCCCGTTCACTCAATCAAAGAACCCCCCCAAATGAAAGATTCTGGCACTTTATACTTAGTGTGATTACAATTACCACTTGCAAATTTTAGCCTTAGTGTTCTTCTAATTTGTTGTTTACAACCTCCTTTTGGAGTTCAAAATTGGAACTTTACAATGTATCTCAGATGTACAACAATTCTGAAGTTTTATCAAAGCATTATAATGCAAAAAATGACCTAATTCTAAAAGTGATATTTTTGTCCACACAAGCCTATAATCTAATTGCAGATCTGGAAAGTCGATAAAAAATTATTCACTTTCAAAAAAAATAGAACTTGATTTGGAGTCCAGATGAGCCCGTATGATGTAATTGAAGGTGCAAAATGCAGGATTGCACAGGTACAGTCACCAAAAAATGCAATTTTTGGCAAATCCATGCACCAAAACTAGAAAATAATAGCACCATTGAAAAGTTTAGGAAATTCTACCCAAAATTTAAAAAAAATTGCACCTGATTTGGAGTCCGAATGACTAAGATATGGCCTCCTAAAGTCGAATTCTCAAATCAAAACTGAATCTAGAGAGGGGTCTAAGCAACAAAAAATGAGGTTAAAGTTGATGTCCAGACGACTGTCATAATAGTTCTATTTGGCCTTCGAATGACGGTTAGATGACTATTAAATTTAATGATAGAGTCTACTGACATTAGCAAAAAATTGACCCCCTGGGTGACGTGGCAACTGACGTCATCAATACAGATAGGTATAGACTTGACACATGGCATGTATGACCTTGCTGACATGGCACAATGGATCCAAGGAGTCTGACATGGCTCTTTGCTATCGTTGGATGACGTGGCCCTACACTATCCGATGTGTATGACACGTGGCATGAGTGTGGCTAGCATGTCGGAGGGGTGCAGTTTCGTGTGGCGGCTTACATGTCTGTTAAGAGTTCTATAAGATACCAATGGGCTATCAAAAAATTGGAGTCCGGTGGGGGTCTGGCTTAAATAATGCACTAGAGGGTTGGCGACAGGAGGTCCAGTGGTGACTATTTGAAACGTCGATGATCAGAGTGTAAACATCGACAAGGGTTATTTATCCCACATTCGGTGGGTGAAGACCCCTATGTTGTATAAAAGAAATAAGCCGCTAATCTTAAATCAGCTTAAGGACCGCCCTTGAATATACTCTGCTGGATGGTAGAAGCTAGTGATGGTTTGAGTTGGTCAGATTTATAATCAGCCAAAATTGCAGTCCATCGTTAATTAGTTGTGGTCGTTGGTCTGTAGTGTTGTGTGGACTTGGTCGATAGAATATTATGTCGATAATACAGAGAATATTCTTGAATTAACTGTAGGGGCTGGGATTTGACCACCCGATTCCTGCAAAAAAAATTTCTCTGCAAGCTTGATGGCCTAAAAAAAATTTTTGAACAAAATGCTCCAAAAATTGTCAAGAAAAAAAATTCAGATCTAAAATAAAATAAATTGTAGATCTAATAGATCATACTGTACTTGCAAATAAGGCCTTCAGTTGCCAATTTGCAAAAAAAAATTCCTCAAAATTGACTATGGCCAAACATAGGCAAATTTATAGTCAAATTTCATCGAATCGATGCTCCAAATGCAATGGTGAGGTCTGCTTTGGCTTTAGATGCTCCCAATATCTTTAGACACTCTGGATCTAGATCAAGGTGTCCTCAAAGAGGTGAAGCAATAACGGTCTCTAGTGGCTATGAAATGATGCCTCTATGGCTTTGATACCATGTAAGAATTTTCCTAAGGGAAAAATTCACCAAAGATCAAGAAGCACAATAACTAGCACAAAATAGACCAACAGAGTATGATTAGAAGAACAATATGACATTCAATTAATTATATAGTACACTAGAGGTACCTGTATATAAAGGCTTCTACGATGCATCTAGAATGTCTAGGAGTTAGCAATATGATAAGTCTTACAACTAGGCACATGTCCACCAGGAGTGGATTATCCTCCATTAAGCATAGGAGTCAGTGCGATGATGAAAGGATAAGCCTACAAAGGTGTAGCACATACAATTATGTTGTAGACACCATGTGCTAAAATAAGTGTGAACAACTATGTTGTCTACATGACAACTCAGTTATTTATGAAAGCTCCAGTGTTGTAGACACCATGTGCTTAAATAGAGTTGCTTACTCCTATGTTGTCAACATGACAATTCACGAGTACACAAACTCCTAGGTGTCTAACCTAAGAAATAATAAAATAATGCATTTATCCTAAGTAAACTTAAGTAAAGCATAAATAATAAATATTTACACTAACATAAATGAGATCCTTGTAGGAAAATCTTTGGTGATGTCCAACTTTACCAATATTCTAGCATAGGTTGTGTGAAGTTTTTTGAGGATCCCTCATCCACACTCAAAAACTTCCCCAAGCAGTTACCAATTGTCTCAAAAGAGGAATTGAACCAAAATTGTAACGGTAGATTTAGGAGCCTTATTCAAACTAGAACTGTAGAGAATGATTCAATAATTGATTCAAAAGATAGATGCCAAGGTTTCAACATTCAAAGATGCTCCTCAAAGTCCCATTGGTAATCACAAGAATTATATGCCAATACTAAGTATCTTCAAAGACCACCACCCAAAACCCTCTTTCATAGGGATAGATTTGAATGACATCCTTCAACACAAGCCCTTAAGTGCATGTAATCCATTGACAAAGCTAAGACAAGCCTAGTCAAAACCTAAGTTTGCGGATTAGACCATGCTTGGCAAAGAAAACTTTCATGTTTTGTAATCCCACATGAGAACTCATCACTTAACATCACGTTGAGACATGATGGGGCAGATTTCATTGAATCTCTAGTTGACCTGAGAGAGGTTACACCATACGAGCTTGTGAGGTATCAATAGAGGCTCTTCAACAAAAATCTAAGGGGCCACCAAAAGTGAGAGATTCAAGATCCCTAATAACCCGCCATGAAACTTGCCTAGCACTCCTACAACCAACATTTCATATAGAAGCAGGTTGGGCATTCTAAAGCTTAGGTAAAATAGGGGAAAAGGGTTGATCCTCCTTGATAATGGTAGTCCTAGGTGGAGATTGTCTTGGCCACACATCTATAACCCTAGGAGCTAGATGTTCAACCATCTCATCACCATTGTAATGTCCCCCTTTTGGCTAAGTGTCAGAGGACGAGTTGTTAGCCTATTATTGTATCCCTCATAGGCTAATTATTGTGGATAGAGGGACTTCTAAGGTAGAGGCTCGGTTATGGGAGGGTCTCATCTTCTCCACAATTTAGTATGTTCCAATTTGGTCTTGGTTTGGGCTTTGTTTCATGTACTTACTATTTATGGTAATTCTTGTGATGATTGAGAGGTACCATTTCTATTTTTGAAAAGTGCATTTGGTTATGTGGGGAAATAATAGGTGTGACTCTTGTTTTAGATGACATATTTAAATAAGCATTTTGGGAGTTATTATTATTTAGTGGCCAAATTATTATTTAGACATTAAATGGCTTTTTATAAAGTTATAATTTTACTTTATAATTTCCCTTAAGTTGAGGGTTGAGTCATCATTGGATGGGGCTATTTATTCAATTAATTCATGGAAGCTTAAGCCAATGTATAAATTATTGGAGTAAATGAATTAGTAAAAGGAGGAAGTATATCTAGTTATCCCACATTGGCTGGAAAAGTGTGTGAGTTCTCCCACAAAGGTTATAAAAGATTCACTTGATTTCTTTTTCATTATATTTCTTATGTTTTGTGAAATTGGTATTATTTTATGAATTTGTGATCAATATTGGAGCCAAGGGTTTCAGTGTTTGAAGGCTGGAAGAATTGAAAATTCTTTTAAGTTGTTGCACTTTGAATTGGTTGATAGATACTAGTGAATTTTGCTTTTGATGGTCTTATTCAAAGACCATAATTGTGCTATAGTAGTGATCAATTTGAGGAAGAGTTTCATTCAGCGATTTGAAGAAGTATTTGAAATTTTGGTGCAGAAAGATCTATTTTAATTTTTTTTGCAAACTTTCAAAGGTTAGACGACTTAGTACCTACAAATTGTAGCAATTTCTATAGGCCGCGTTGGACCCCACAACAGTCTGCCATTAATCATTGGGATAGTTTTTCTAGCAGCAACATTGTTAGTTGCAGGTGCTACTTTCTAATACTTCAAGGCATGTGCTATCTTTGAGTGCCAATTTTGAGTAGTTCCTAACCTCAGTGTTATTCTTAGAAGGTCACTAAAGGCAATTTGATCATTATGGGATATCAAGTGTGCATGCCAGCATACACATGTTTCTTATATAGTTATTTCAAAGAATTATTCATGCATCATATTGCCTTGTATATATTTCAGTAGTGAAATAATAAAGAGATTTGCATTTCAGAATTGAAAGGATGCGTGCTAAGTGTTTGTGAAAATGTCTATTGGCTATAGATGCACATTTTACTTGTAGAAATCATATGTATGCATTTGAACGGTCAAAAAAAGATTGCATTTATATTTCAAAAGGCCCAAGATCCCCAATAACTTGCCCTGAATTCTGCGAACACTCCCAAAACCAACATCTAAAATATTAGTAGGGTGGGCATTTGGATGCCTAGGCAAAACATGGGAAAGGGGTTGATTTTCCTTTACAATGGTAGTCCTGGGTGGAGATTGTCTTAGACACACATCTACAGCCCTAGGAGCTAGAATTTTTATCATCTTATCACCATTTTAATGTGCCACTTTTAGCCAATATTAGAGGATGAGTTGTTAGCTTATTATTGTCTCCTTTGCAGGCTAATTATTGTAGATAGAGGGACTTCTGAGGCAGAGGCTTAGTTATGGGAGGGTCTTACCTGCTCTACAATTCGATATGTTTTAGTTAGGTCTTCTTTTGACTCATATTGGACTTCATTTAGGCTTAGTTTCATGTACTTACTATTTAAGGTAAGTCTAGTGATGATTCAAAGGGACCCTTTCTGTTTTTGGGAAGTGCATTTGGTCACATGGTGAAATAATAGGTGTGACTCCTATTTCAAATGACATATTTAAAGGATAAGTATTTTGGGAGTTATTTTTATTTTAGTGGCTAAATTATTATTAAAACATTAAATGTCTTATTATAAAGTTATATTATGACTTTATAATTTCACTTAAACTGACTGTTGAGTCATCATTGAAAGGGGCTATTTATTCAATTAATTCATAGAAGCTTAAGCCAAGGTATTTAATTAAAGTATTGGAGTAAATGAATTATTGAAGGGAAAAAGTATATATATTTATCCAACACTGGCAGGAAAAGTGTGTGAGTTCTCCCACAAAAATTTTAAAAGACACATGAGTTTTTTTTCATTATATTACTAATGCATTGTGAAATTGGTGTTATTTTATGAATTTGTGATGAATATTGGAGCCAAGGGTTTCGGCATTTAAAGGCTGGAAGAATTGGAAATTCTTTGAAATTGTTGCACTTTGAATTTGTTGAAAGATACCAGAAAACTGTGCTTGTGATGGTCTTATTCAAAGACCATAATTGCGCTAAAATTGTGGTCAATTTGAGAAAGAGTTTCATTCAATGATTTGAAGAAGTATTTGGAATTTTGGTGCAGAAATATTTATATTATAAATCTCTGCAAACTTGCAAAGTTTGGACGACATAGTGCCAGCAGATTTCAGCAATTGTCTATAGGCTGTATTGAACCCCACAACAGTCTGCCATTAATCATTGGGACAATTTTCTAGCAGCAGTGCTGTTAATTGCAGGGGCTGCGATCTAATGTTTCAAGGCATGTATTGTCTTTGAGTGCCAATTTACAGCAGTTCCTAACCTCACGTTAATCTTAGAAGGTCACTACAGACAATTCCATCATTATGGGATATCAAGCGTGCATGTCGGCATACACAAGTTTCTTATATAGTTATTTCAAATAATTACTCATGCTTTATATTGCCTTGTATATATTTCAGTAGTGAGGAATAAAGAGATTTGCATTTGAGAATTGAAAAGATGCATGCTAAGTGTTTGTGAAAATGTCTATTGGTTGTAGATACACATTTTACATGTAGAAATCATATGTATCATTTGAACAAAAAAAGATCGCATTTGTATTTCAGTTTTTTGCCTGGACTTCCTAATAACCATTTGCAAGAATTTGACTATGTTTGAAACCACCCTAAGAAAACAAAGACAATCTGAAAATATAACACAGCAAGATAAAGGTATCGTGGAAAGTATTTGATAGAATGAGAAACATCTAAAAGTGAAGCCATCCAGTGTTTGTCAGAGTTAGAACCACTAGGGGTTCTTTACAAACATTGCCATTAAAGGATTTTCGCTTGTCCATCAAGCGTTCTCCAACACTCCAATGGAAGGCATAGCATATTGCAACTGATCAAAACACTTGTAAGGCCGGCAACGATTTCAGACCTCCCATTTTTGAGCTGCGGAAGGTTGCCAGCAATCCTGCAGCAAAACTCTAGCAGAAGCAAGTGACAACATCATTCAAAAAATTATGCAATATATACATATTTCCAGCAGTAATTGAGGAGGAAAACATCGCATACATTTAATATTGTATAATAAGTGGAAATGCCATATTAATAGCCACATCTTAGTCAAACTCGAAGGTCATGATATATATAAAGTTTAAAAATAATAATGTCAATTGTCAACAATCCACCATCACGATCAAGAATCATATGGGTCTTCAAAAATATCTTCACCATACATATTAAATGATGTAGATAATGCTAAATTAGAACCACAATAGTGCTTGTGGCACTAGAACTAGCACAAATGGATTACTCTTGGTAGGTTGAAAATGAGAAGGTGGTGAAGGTGGTGGAGGCATCTTCATTTCTCAAAATTTTGTTTTATAAGAAAGAATGGTATGATTTACAACTTGCTACTTTATCTGCTTCTTTTCAATAATACCAAGACTCATGCTACCAAATTGTCATTACCGACTTTGTGTTGGCAAAAGTTGACATTGTTGTAGAGATGTTGCACAAATGGTCTTTCACTCAACCGTATGACCTTAAATATCCAACTTAAGTCCAAACATAACCCTGCCACTTGGAAGTTGCTGTACCATTTCAACGTATTTCCAAAGGGTAGAGTTTGGGTTCGTTTTGAAGTGGGATTGGCTAATAGAGCTAGAATTGGTTGCCACTGTAATACCTAAGAAACAAGTTCAATAAATACAACTTTTGAAGAATTGAAACAAATGAAACCACAAAATATAAATACAACCTGAGAAAAAATACTTCATTTGTAAAAAATGTAGCAACAAACCAAAAACTCAAAAAACTTACTTCTTTTGAAGAAATCTTCCTCTACAATCTCCTTCACAATACTTGAACTCTTGTAAATGTGGAGGAACAGTACAACAACCAGCTTGGGACATATAATGAGCAATCTTCAACTCTATTTGTGTAATGGCAAACAAGGAAATAAGCTCAACAATAGAAGATAATATTTTTGTTCTTTCATTCAGTATATTAAAAAATGGGTTTCTTTTTGCAATTTGGATGTTTTGTATACTGTTTTAGGGTTTGGGATGAGAATCCCTCTTTTTAGGGACACCAATTTTCTCCTAGGTTCACCTAGGACAAACCTGTAATGTTTGAATGGGACCAGACCCCAAACTTGGCCACACTAGATGTGGACATGGTATTTTCATGTAATTCATTCAATCGATTGCCAATGTGTTTCTGGATAGGTTTCCTTTATCTAGCTGCAATTTTGTAGCAATCTATAGCCTTCAAGTTAATCATGTCTATCTTAACACATCTAAGCTCTGTTAGAGTCATAAAATCCAATTTTTAGAGTCCATTTATTGTTCAGTATTGTACTACAGGCTTGGGCTTCTATCCATAGTAGACTATAGATATACATGTTAATTAGAATAAGTGTATAAATAGAGGGATTTGAATGCCTAGACAATGGAATGCCATCATTCTTTTTAAATATTTTTTATGATTTTATATTGAATATGTTATGGAGTGCTTTAGGGATGTTCATCATGTCTTCAATTTTTTGAATGATGTATTGAATGTGCAAGTTTCTTTTAGATGGATCAAGTGATCATGCACTTAATTCTCACATGGTATAGAGCTTAGGTTTTCAAAAAGCTTTAAGCTTTTTGTTTGTTGCATCTGGTGATAGTAGTGGCATGGTGGCAGTAAAAGATGTTTGGTTGTTTTAATTTTTTTAAGGGATTTTTGAAGAGAAGAAAAGATGTAGTGAAGCTTGTAGTACAAAGGGCATTTTTTCATATTAGGTTGCTTTTGATTTTTTAAAGTTGTGAAACACTTGTTTCCTAGGCTTGATGACACATTTTGTTTCTCGCAAAAAATTGGATGGGGTCCTTTTTACTGTTAGTTGTTTTCTTCTTTTTAGGGTTTGAAATGGAAAATTTAATTCTCATTTGACCATCATAGGGCTTATTAAATATATCTAACTTAATCTTCTAGAATAAATAATGCTCTCATATGGACTTTGTATGACTTCTTCTGTAGATCAATGGAAAGGCATGTATGAGTCAAAATTGGTGAATTGGCATAGGTACCTAAGTTCACCTAGGACAAACCTACAAAGTTTAAATGGGACCCTGTCCAAACCTTCAGAAGACTAATCTAGAGCCTGAACTTGCGCCAGATTGGATCAGGGCATGGGCTCTGTAGGGGCTGGACTAGTAACTTGACTTTCCTTAATCCTTGTATTTTCGGCCATGTTATGAATTTGTGTACTCCAAGAAGGTTCTATAGGAATTTATCCTTGCTTTAGTATGCATTTTCATTTATTAATATTATTTTTAGGGAATTCACTTGACTGGTTGTCAGTGCGATTCTGAATAGGCTTCAGTTATTTAGTTGCAATTTTGCAGCAAACTATACCCTTCATGTCAATCATGTGAGAATTGTAAAATCAATTTTCTTGAGCCTATTTATTGTTCAATATTGTGGTATAGGCTTGGGCTTCTATTCACATTTTAGGTTATAGAGTGTTGAATGTCTATGTAGGCTAATTAGAATAGAGGGACTTACCCCACCTATATCTAGTATTTACACAATGGGATGTCCTCATTCTTTCTTTTATAATTATATAATGAATATATTTTTTTCTGTGGCATCTTAGTGATGCTTATCAATATTTTGATTTTGTGTGAATGATTGAATGTGTGGTTTTCTTTTATATGGATCAAGTGATCTTGCACTTAATTCTCACATGGTAGAGAGCTTAGGTTTGTTAAAAACCTTAAGTTTTTTGTTCTTTGCATTTGTTGGGAGGAGAGGCATGGTGACACTACGAGAAGATGTTTGGTTGTTACATTTTTTTAAGGGGTATGGAAGAGGAGAAAATATTTTTTGAAGCTGATAGTATTAGAATATTTTTAAATATTTTTAGTCTCTTGCTATATTTAGCTATTTCTTGTTAATGGTCATTTAGGCTTTCTTTTAGTTTGCTTGTTCAGTTCTATTTTTAGATGTTCTTAATTAAGAAATATTTTCTTTATGTTCACGCTATTATTAGCATTTGTAAACTCTGTTTAAGAGTTCATTGATAATACAATTACCATTCTGTTTTGAATTATTTCATGGTATCAAAGCAAATTTTCTTTGGGAGTTGTTTTTAAAATAATTTGGGTTTTTAAATTGGTGAGGAAAAATAATTTAAAAATTCTTTGAGCTGGCTCTGTGTTTTCCTAGAGCTTGGGCAATTTTTTAAAACATGTTTGGAAAAAAAAATCAATGTTTATAATATACTCCCATGCAAGGTCCAATACTTTTCTAGTAAGTGTTAGGGAGGTAGGTTCACATTAGTATTATTTTTGGCCAGCTCAACAAAAGGACAAAATTGGTTTGTCTGCATTGGTCTCTTGTGATTCAAACAAGCTTTATTTCTTGTGCCGTGATTTTTGCTTGCTTTTGGCATTGACCCAACTACAGTCAAAGAAAGGCCCAAATGTTGAGTTTGAAAATTTCTTGTGTCTTTGTTTATTAGTCTGAGATTTTTTTTTTAACAAAGATTTCCTTTTTCCTTTTAAACTAACAACACCTCTAAAACTTGCACATTCCTTGCCCATTCTTAGTCAACATACACATTGATCCTTTCTTTTACACGCAATAAAAATTTTCAATGTCTTTTGCACAAACAAACCAAAAAAATTGGAATTTTTTTATTCCATTTTTTAAAGGATTTTTCAAATTTCAATTTTCTTTTAGATTTTTTTCCAAACCCTAATATGCTTAATTCAAGATTTTAGCTTATAGTTTTTTAGCCATAAAGTTGATTAGGGTTTATGATTTTTGTTTATTACAAAAACCTTATTATGAAAAACAATATTATTTTTTTGACAATTTTTTGAAAGTTCATCTAGTCTTTTTTCGAGTGTGTTTTATAAGTCTTGATTTCCAAGACTTCACCAGGTTGACCAACAACCTCAATTTCAGTGGTGGTCTCTTTGAGAAACATCATGTTCGAAGTGAATTAGTGGCTCAATAGCCATAGATACAACACCTAAAATCAATGCATGATTAATATATTTGAATATCATTGTCTTGATAAGATTGTTTTTGATATGGAGGCATGCCCTACTCAAGGTTATATGTTTTATGATAAATGGGATGAAGAAATGGGGAAGCTGACATATTGCTAAAACTTTCGGTTATGCATCAACTCCCACTAGTTTCTTCTAGTAAAACAACTAAAGAAATCTGGTACATTTGGAAGAATTTTTATGAGATGTACAACAAGACTTGCACTTTGTTTCTAAAGAATTTGTTGTTTTCTATCATGATGGATGAGAAGAAAACTCTCTAGGCACATCTGTTGAAAGTCAAGTATCCATGTGACCAGTTGGGGGTTACTGGCTGCAAGATGGAGGAAGAAGATATGGTAGTGATCATGCTAAAAAAGCCTTGCCTGATCTTGCGAGCTCTTCATAAAGACTCAACATCACTTCTACTAGCATTTCCCTAACATTCTTTGATCTTTGCAATAAGCTATTGCAATAGAATAGATGGAAGCAACAATTTGGTGGCCATGCTAGTTCCTTGTCTTCTGAGCAGGTGGCAATTTACAGCTAAAGTCTCATATAAGAATAAAGGTAAACCTCTGTCCACCTAGCATAAAGGGTTAAGCAAACCTCCAATTTCTTCTAAGAAGAAGAGTGTTTAGTGTAATATTTGTCACTAGTATGGTCACTTGAAGGCCGAGTGAAGGAAGCGGGTGGTTGTTGCATAGTCTTCGTAGAAAGGGTCCCACCAGATTGCCCAAGCTAATACACTATCTTATTAGAAGGATCCTACCTCCTATAAATTCATGGCCACATGCTCATTAAATGAAGACACACCTCAACCTGGTACATTAACTCTGGTGCTTCTTGACATTTCACACATTGTCAGGATTGGTTTACAGGATAGATGGAAGCAACAATTTGGTAGTCATGCTAGTTCCTTATCTTATAAGCAGGTGGAAATTCACAACTAAAGCCTTAGAAAAGGTAAACCTCTATCCACCCAGCATAAAGGGTTAGGTAAATCTTTGATTTCTTCTAAGAAGACGAGTGTTCAATATAATTTTTGTCACTGATATGGTCACTTGAAGGTAGAGTGAAGGAAGCGAGTGGCCGCTGCATAGTCTTCATAGAAAGGGTCTCAATAGAAGGCCCAAGTTGCTACACATTTTGATTAGAAGGAGCCTACCTCCTATACATTCATGGCCACATGCTCATCAAATGATGACACATCCTCAACTTGGTACACTGACTCTGGTGCCTCTCGACATTTCACACATTGTCAAGATTGGTTCACAAAGTTCATACCTTTCTTTGATTTAGTAATTTTTTGAGGAGAGCATATAGTTGTCGGTAAAGGAAATGTACAAATTTCACTTTGTGGGAGGGACTTGACATTTCTCAACATGTACTTTATTCCGAGCATGAAGCTAAATCTATTGTTAGTTAGTTAGATTATGGTTTATTCTCCTTAGTTGGATGTTGTTCTCAATGTACAAAAATGTACTATTATTGACATGGAGTCTTATACTACAATTGAAATTGGTCTTGAGGATCATGGTCTATACATACTCATTGATACAGGTGATTCTCTTGAGCAAGCCATGGAAGCCAAAAATTATTCTATCAATAATCTTTAACATCAACAATATGAGCATCTAAATATTCACTATCTCTCTCAGTTGGCATGAGATAGTCTTGTTGTTGGCTTACCTATGATTCAAACACAAAATCATGGAGTGTGTGGAGCATGTAAGGTTGGGAAACAAAACCAAACTCTGTTCTCAAATGGTAATGCTTGAAGAGCATCCAAGCATTTGTAGTTGGTCCATGCAAATGTTTGTGGGTCCATGAACACTCCATCAGTCACATGTTGTACGCATTTTCCTTTACTTGATTTCAGTAGGAAGATGTGGGTGTGTTTTCTTTAGCATAAGTTAGAGGTGTTCAGTGTGTTTTAGAAGTTCAATGCCTTAGGGGAAAATGCGTCTAGTTTTCAGATTATCACTCTTAGGTCTTACAATGGTGGAGAATTTTTGTTCATTTGAGTTCTCAAACATCTGTGCATTACATGGGATTAAGCATCAACTTACTACACCTTACACCCCACAAAAAAATGATGTTGTTGAGCATAAAAATTATGCATTCATTGAGATGGACCATTGGATGTTGGAGCATTACAATATTCCAAAGAATTTTTGAGTAGAGGCTATCTTTAGAACTATTTATCTTTTGAATTAGTCTCTCACATAGACCATTAAGATGATGACTCTAGAGGAATCTTGGTCTGAATGTTTTTGGCTCTACAACATATGTTTGGATTCAATATGCCAAGCACACCAAACTAGATTCCAAGACTCAAAGATTGATGTTTATAGGATACAACAATACACACAAGGCTTATTGATTGATTGATGTTGACATCAATTGTCTCATATTTAGTTGAGTTGTGGTGTTTGATGAAGACCTTGGTCCATTTCAGCCTTCTCTTGAGGATTAGCCTCCATAGGTTATAGAGATGGATGTTCATTTTCCATTTATTTCTCATGATGGGAGGGATCTAGTTGTCATTGTCCCACCAACTCTTCTGTAGGATGTTCAAGCTCCACATCAAGTGATCTTGGGCCCTATTGTTCTTACTATAGTAGATGTTGGTCCTTCTACTCTCAAGCCTAAATGGTGATCCAAGACCATTGGTGATCTTCATGATGATGAGTTAGTTGAGGGTAGATCTTTCCAAAATAAGAGCAAACAACATGCCATAGTCAATTTTGCTATTGTGGCCAATATTCATAGTAGTTTTGAGCCTTGGACATATTTAGAGGTTAGGGATATACTAGAGTGGGAACAAGCAATAGTAGTTGAACATCAAAGTCTCATAAAGAACAACACTTGGGTGTTGTCTGATCTTCCACTAGGGAATAAACCCATTGGCTGCAAATGGGTCTACAAGGTAAGTATAAGGTAAATGGGTCTACAAGGTAAGTATAAGGCTGATGGTGCACTTGATAAGGCACAATTGGTTACTAAAGGGTTCTCACAAAGAAAGGGCATTAACTACGAGGAGACATTTGCTACCACTACCAAAATGAGTACCATTCATCTTGTTCTCACCCTTTAAGCACAATTTGGTTGGTGCATCCATCAAATGGATGTCAAGATTACTTTTCTGAATGGTTATTTGTAGGAAGAGGTTTACAAGACACAACCTTGAGGTTTTCAGGTTGTAGGGGATGAGCATCGCAAATTGGTAATAGGTCTATATGGCCTCAAACATGCACCCTATGCATGGTACATCAAGATTGATAAGTATTTGATTGATCAAAATTTTCAGCATTGTCCTTTAGATTCTAATTTGTATGTCAAGCATTCTAGTGGTGAGATTCTTGTTCTTGTCATTTATGTTGATGATTTGATCATTGTGGGTAGTGCAACACATTTGGTTGAGCATGCCAAACATTTGACATGAAAAATTTGGGACATCTCCATTATTCTCTTGGTGTAGAAGTTTGGTAGACAAATACTTCCATTTTCATATGTCAATCCAAGTATGCCAAAAGTTTGTTGGAAAAATTTAGGGTACAAGATTGCAATTCCATTTCTATACCTATGGAGAAAGGGTTGAGACTTTTAGCTATGTCAAATCCACTAATAGAGAATGAGTCAACATTCAAGCAACTAGTGGGTAGGCTTATCTATCTCATTGCCACTAGACCTAACACAAACTATGTTGTTAGTTACCTTTCTCACTACGTGACAACCCCAAAGGATGAACATTGGGTTGCCATGAATTGTGTGGTGCAATATGTGAAGGGCACTCTTTATTTTGGCATTTTTTATAGAAAATGTCAAATCATCTACTCATTGGTTATATAGAATTTAATTTGGGAGGTTTCATTGATGATCGAAAGTCTACTTCTGGTTTGGGTACAAGTGGAGTCACATGAACCAACAAGAAGCAGCAAGTAGTTTCACTCTCATCTACTAAAGCTGAATACAAAGGAATAGTTAAGGAAGTTTGGCTTCGTTGGATTCTTGCCAACTTGCATATGCCTTAGGAAAGCTCTACTCCCCTGTTCTATGATAATGAGGGAGTTTTGAAGTTAGCCAAGACTCTAGTCTTCGATAAACAAACAAAACATGTAGATCTTTTTTGTCAGTACATCGGCCAACTTGTCTAAGATGTTGCAATTTGTACACACTAAGGACAACATTGCAAACATCCTCACCAAGTCTCTCAATCCAAACAAGATTATCAAGTTTAGGTGCCAACTTGGTGTAGTTGATAGAATGACTATTAAGGAAGGGTATTAGAATATTTTTAATATTTGTAGTCTCTTGTTATATGCAGCTTAAATGATGTTTTTGTTATAGATCTTAGGTTCTTATTTTTAAGGTATGAAATGCTTGTTTTCTAGACTTGATTATGTGTTTAAATTTATCACAAAAAAATGTAAAGGGTCATTTTAGTAGTTTCTACATTTTTTCTTTTAGGGCTTGAAAGGACTAGGTTTAATTTGATTCTCATTTGACCATCATAGGGCATATTAAATATAATAAAATTTCTAATTTGGTCTTCTAGAAGCCATAATGTTGTCATGTGGACTCGATATGGCCTTTTGTGTGGATCGTTGAAAAGCATGCAAGAATAGATAAGCATAAGTCCTAATTTTAGTAGTTATATAAAATTCTTCAACTAAAACAAAATATTCACCCAAAAATCCTGATCTAGTCAACCACAATTCTCACTAGTTGGTAAAGGTTTAAATAAGTAAATAATAGTAAAAAAATCACCCAAGAAACACATTTACTTACCACAAATGCATTGCAAACCCTAACTACAAGAAATCACTATTTAATTAAGTTGTTTTGTTAGGATGTGATTTGTCTAAGCTACTTATGTGTTTGCTAATAGTTATTTTTGAGTCAAACTTGCGTGGCTTGTCACCATTGGATGCATGCTATGTGTTGGCATGGTAGTGGTGCATTGGTTTTGAAAATGCAGTAGTCCCATGGGGCTTGAGTTGTGGTGCCACTATGGTTTTAGTCTCACATTGATGGGGATTTGAGCTATTTTGTTGTTTATATCCGAATGCACCCACATCTCAATGTAAATTGTGTAGACTGTAGTTGTGACTTGTTGTTTCTTGTTGGTCAAAAGTTTTCTAAGGTTGGCATCATGAGGACCTATTCTATGGGATATTGATAGGACTTTGTTTGATGTATGTGCTTGACTTTGCCTTGCAACAAATTTGAGAAATAACAAGGGTCAAAAGTGATCCCCACAATAAGTTTTTGCAGACAAAAAAATTATCTAACAGTTTGTGAAAAGTAAATTAAAATCACTAAAAATAATTTATTCAAAATACAATTGGATTGTGGCTTGAAAATTTTATCACCCCGAATTTGACTTTCACCTATTATAGTCAAATTTTTAGTCAATTTCCATAGTCTCCCAAATGCAATGGTGAGGTCAGAACAAGCCCAAAATGCTCCCACAAAGTGTCAGTCCTCAAATATGCCAATGTGACCTCCTTTGTATGCACTGAGATCTTTTCAAATAGGCTATACAATGACATTCCAAAGGCTCTGATACCATGTAAGAATTTTCATACGGCATTGAATAAGCCAATATCTAGAGGCCAATAAATAACACAAAGATGAGAGATAATATGGACAAGAATAAACTATATTCTCATCAATTATGCTATAATGAATCAACTAGACTACAATTCAAAACTGATAAATTCATTTAGAATGTAGAAGTGCCTTCTTATATAGGAAAGTCTATAAGAGACCGTGATAAGGAGGAGATAAGTTATCACCCCAACAAGGTGGAATCACATGTCCACCAAAGGTGGATCCTTAATTGTGCAATGAAGAACATGCAACATGTGGAGGATGGATAAGTGAGAAGTGTATTAAAGGTGGACATAACATAAAGTTGAATGTGATAATTATTGCCAGCACCTAAAGTGAAACTTCTCCTACACCATGTGCAACTAAAAGTGCAAACTCCTAGGTGTCTCAAATGAAAATTACAATGGTATGCATTATCCAAAGTAAGCTTAATTAAAGTGTAATTAGTGAATAATTAGTTACACCAACAAAAACAAATAGTTATATAGAAATTTTTCAATCGGTGCTTTTTCTATTGCCATGTTACCTCATGTAGTAGTCAAAGTTTATTGGAGTGCTTCTATTCTTATTTTCCACTAATTTATTGTGCTATATTATAGATGCTTTTAGTGCAAGTATAATACCTATAAATTTATAATATTGCTAAGAAATATGTTGAGATCAATGATAGAATCTAAAACTACTTAAATTTCAGTGAAGGATATAGGTTTTGTTCTTAGGTGTCAAGGTCATGGAGGCCTTTTATTGAGTGTCTTTTAGATTGAATAAAGTCAAGAATTTATGATGTTAAAAGGTAATATGGTCATCAGTTAAGCCCATGAAAAGGTACTCTAAGGAGGTGGGCCCTTATTCTTAATCGGCATGCTAAAAAAATTGTTTTTTTTCTTCTATATACTTCACTAGTTGTCTATTGCATAATGAAATGATGGATCCTTGTAGTATGTTCATATCCTTCCATTTTATGGACTAAAATTTCTTAATTATTCAAATCAATTTTTTATGTCTAGAATTTATCTGTGCTCATCTTTTTCCAAAATTTAGGAGTCAAATATTTTTCTTGAAGTTATGTCTCATAGCTTCCACTAATACATTACTATTGCAATTGACCTTTTCTTTCTTAGGAAGCTTCAACAAAGGTGCAACCATCAACTCAAAGGGAAGGATTTTCTGCCATCCCAAATATTAAATGGGATGTTGTAGGGGCTCTTGGTTCTTTGTGCAATGATTTCGAACTATATGTTGTTAGATGGATCAGGCACCCAGAAGAATATGAGGTATGGTTGATATAATTTTCTTCTTACTCTAAATGTGAGAGATTGGGTATTTGTCTAAAAATTTGGACCAGGGCACCTGACTGGATGGAAAGTAGATTTGTATATGCTTGAAAAAAATTTCTCAAGTGAGAGAAATGATATGAAGATTTAGATATAGCTGGAGTGATCATTAGTACAAGCATACACTAGCTATGTGAATAGGACTAATTGTGTCTTTTTCATTTGAATGGTGCTTGTGTTTGTGCTAGAGAAAGATGGTAACTATTCAAAGTTTATTGCTTGAATGTAATTGCACCCACTTGGAATGGATCTAGATAATGGTTTTTTGCTTTATGGGCCGCCAAGTTGTTGTAAAACTTCAGTTGCAAAGGCTGTAGTCAATGAAGTCGGGGCTAACTTTATACGCATCAAGGTTTTTTCTCTTTTTCCTCAACTTTTATTTTTTTATCTTGAGAAAAAGGGTCTGAAGTCCATGCAAGGGAAACGTACATATCAAAACCTACTTGTAGAATCAAGAAAGACTAGATATTGAAGTCTTGGACCCTTACAAGGCACCCCCCTGATTTATGAGCCATCATTTTCTGTGACCCATGCTAAGCATTTAAAGGAGAGACAAAAAATCAAAACTAGAGACACAGAGAATAAATTGAGGCACATAACGAGTTTTGGCATCGAGTGAGATTGTTGTGCCAAATCCAAAAGGAATGCAACCTCTCAAAAATGAGAAAGGTAATTTTAGGCCTCGACATGGCTGTCCTGCAGCATTTGACATTTCATCGATAGCCCTCACAACCTCCAAGTTATGACCCTCAGAAGATCGACCTTGATATACACTTAGAGCACCTTGGAGACTCTTCAGTATGGGGTGGTAGTGGACGATGGAGGCTCTCTATGGATAGAACAAGGGTGTCACTAGGATTCACCTGCCCATCCAAAGCTAATGGCATTGACGATTCTATGCGAAGATCAATAGTTTCAAAGTTACATTATGGTGCACCTATGAATTGAGGCATACTGTGAGTTTTGGCATCTAGCATGATCATTTTGTTGAATCCAAATGGAATGAGATCTCTCAAAAATGAGATAGGTTATTTTAGGCCTTAGCTTGATGGTCCTATAACATTCAACATTTCATCGATAGCCCTCACAATCTTTGAGTTACGACCCTCAAAAGATTACCTAGATATGCACTTAGAGCACCTTGGAGACTCTTCGATACGAGGTGGCTACAGATGATGGAGGGTGTCACTAGGATTCACCCACCCATCTAGAGCTAATGGCACAAACAATTTGATGCCAAGATCAACCGTTTCAAAGTTACACTATGGTGCACCTATGAACTAAAGCACACTGTGAGTTTTGGCATCAAGTGAGATCATTGTGCTTAATCCAAACAGAATGTGATCTCTCAAAAAGGAGATAGGTAATTTTAAGCCTTGACATGACCATCCTATAGTATTTGATGTTTCATTGATAGCCCTTACAACCTCTAAGTTACGACCCTTGAAAGATTGACCTCAATATGAACTTAGAGCACCTTGGAGACTCTTTGGTATAGGGTGGTCACAGACAATGGAGGCTCTCTATGGACAGAAAAAGGGTGTCACTAGGGTTCATTCACCCATCCAGAGCTAATGGTGCTAACAATTTGATTCCAAGATCAACAGTTTCAAAGTTACCATGTGGTACACCTATGAACTGAGGCACACTACGAGTTTTGGCATTGAGTGTGATTGTTGTGACGAATCTAAATAAAATTTGATCTCTCTAAAATGAGATAAGTTATTTTAGGCCTTGGCATGACTGTCCTGTAGCATTTAACATTTCTTTGATAGCTCTCACAAGCTCCAAGTTACAACCCTCAAAAGATCAACCTCAATACACACTTAGAGCACTTGGAGACTCTTCAGTATGAGGTGGCCATGGATGACAAAGGCTCTCCTTGGCCAGAAAAAGGGTGTGAATAGGGTTTACCTACCCATTCAAAGCTAATGGTTCTGATGATTTGATGCCAAGATCAGCAATTTCAAAGTTACTCTGTGGTACACCTATGAACTAAGACACGTTGCGAGTTTTGGCATCAAGTGAGATCACTGTGTCGAATCCAAATAGAATCTGATCTCTTGAAAATGAGATAGTTTATTTTAGGCCTTGAAATGATCATCTTGTAGCATTTTATGTTTCATCGATAGCCCTCATGAGCTCCAAGTTATGACCCTCGAAAGATCAACCTCGATACGCACTTAAAGTACCTTGGAGACTCTTCGATACAAGGTGGCCGTAGATGATGGAGGCTCTCCATGGATAGAAAAAGGTTGTCACTAGGGTTCACCCACCCATCTAGAGCTAATGGAACTAATAATTTGATGCCAAGATCAGTGGTTTCAAAGTTACACTATGTTGCACTATGAACTAAGGCATACTGTGAATTTTGGCATCGAGGGAGATCACTATGTCAAATCCAAATGGAATGTGATCTCTCAAAAATGAGATAGGTTATTTTAGGCCTTGACATGACCCTCCTGTAACATTTGACATTTCATCAATAGCCCTCACGAGCTCCAAGTTATTAACCTTGGAAGATCAACCTCGATATGTACTTAGAGCATGTTGGAAACTCTTCAGTATGGAGTGGCTGCAAATGATGGAGGCTCTCCATGGCTGGAACAAGAGTGTCACTAGGGTTCACCCACCCATTTAGAGCTAATGATGCTGATGATTCAATGCCAAGATCAGCAGTTTCAAAGTTACGTTGTGGTACACTTATGAACTAAGGCACACTGTGAGTTTTGGCATTGAGAAAGATCGTTGTGTTGAATCCAAATGAAATATGATCTCTCAAAAATGTGATATTTTATTTTAGGCCTCAGCATTATTTTCCTATAGCATTTGATGTTTCATCAATAGCCCTCATGAGCTCCGAGTTACAACCCTCAGAATATTGACCTCGATATGCACTTAGAGCATCTTGGAGACTTTTCGGTAGGGGATGGCGGTAGACAACAGAGGCTCTTTGCAACCAAATAAAGGGTATCAATAGGGTTAGCATTGAAATAAAAAAATATTATTTTTTAGCTCTCTCAAGTTTTTTGCATTGGCCACAGTGCAAGTTTGGTGTTAGTATGTATTAAAATCATCATTTTCTAGGTCCATCCACATAAATTGCAATAAGTAAAATCATCTTTTTTTCTTACATTAAATCAACAAGTTTACATTTAAAATATATCAAGTGTTTCATCATTATTACATCAATACACAACTACCAAAAATCGTAGTGTCAAAAATAGAATAGATTTTTCTTCATTTTGTTCCTTATTTAGTTTTTTATCTTCATGCATGGCTACTCTTCATGATGTACCTACATTCCAATATCATAAAAAATATTAGTAACTTATTGTATTAAACAAGATAATCATTGATTCGAACTGAATCATTATGAACAAAATAACATAAGAAGTAAATATACCTAGTCAAGTGTGCAAGTAGGGTCCTCTCTCTATTTTAGGGTCTCCAACAGGGCTTCATGATCAGCATTAGTAATAGTAAAAAGTTCTTTTAATTTTGGTCTTCCTTGATGCTTCAAAAACTTTGCATTTTTTGCTATAATAAGATGTGAATATATGATAATTATTTTGTGTTTCTGATAGTCTTTGAATGTAGGAATTCCATTCCTTCTAAGCATGTATGTTTGCAGTCATGTTCCAGTGACAACCACTAAGCCAGTAGGATATGTGAATCCATCATCATCTATGATTAGTTGTGCAAGCTTTTGATTACTACTTACACAATGTGCTAAACAATAATCTAATTTTTTATCATTCCCTTGTGGTGCAACCAATGCAAAGACATGTCTTCACTTAAGAAGATCTGATAGATGGTTATGCTCAAGTAAACTTTCCATGTCATCATTTTTGATAGAGGGTATGATAGATAATGGAGTAAGATAATGTGGAGCCCATGTGTCCACCCACTCACTCAACTCAAAATGATCCCAATTACACTGAAAATAACTAATACAAAAGCAAGCTAGTTATCATGTCCAAATGGTCCATTTACTAGAACTAGAGCTCTAGAATGAATACATTTTTTATGTCTCTCACTATAGCACAATCAAGAGTCCTCCCTATGATAATGGTGAACTAAACCAATCAACAATGTTATGAGCATCAAGAAGCTCTACTCCTAAAATATTCAATTTTCTCCTTAACTATAGCTCTTTTCACACATGCCCTTGCTCCATCATATTCCCCTTTCCCATGGTCAGACTCAAAAAAACTCAAAATTTGAGGCAACCCCCTCTCTATGTGCATCCTACACAACCAATAAAACTTGTGAGCATTCTTGAATTGACCTATATAGTTATCTGACCAAATGATATGTCTATCCATCTCAATTGCATACTCTTGTAAGGGATCAAAATAATTCTTGAAACAATGTTGCACAAACTCATGAGAGTGAGATCTATCATCACTCGTATAAAAATGATACTCTCTAATAATATTTTGACTATTTTCGCACTATCAAGGGCATTTCTATATGTTATGTGGATGAAAATAGCAATCTAAATGGAGTTTCAATATTGAGATTTTGGCTCATTTTGAGGCTACAATGTGTAGTTTTCAGCAAAGTCAACAACCGATATAATAGTGCCAATGGGAAAAGTCTTCTTAGACATTCTAAATTGTTGATCCAACCATTGAGACTTGTGAGTATGTCTTGTACACTTGTAGAAAATATTTGTCTTGAAATCTAAAATAAAACTAGCTACACTAATTTCTTTTGCAACCAATTCACATCTAGAGCCCTCACCCCCACTCTTCAATGTGTATTTCACCATTTCATATACCTTTTTTTTTACTACTATCTTTGCAAGATCTTGTTTACACTCCTCATGGAAACATGTGTGAAACTTGGATAAGCCACCACATTGTGAACACTTTTCGTTTAAGCAAGCATTTCTATAAAAGAAACAACCATGAACTCTATGACATAAAAATTGATCTATCAAGTCTCTTGATGATTTTGGAAGACCACTAGCACCACAATTCTCCAACATTTTTTTACTATGCAAAGTAGAATAGATGGAGCATAATAGTTCATAGTGCATAGAAAACTCGACATGATATTTGCAACAATATGTATTTTGATATTTAAGTGGAACATAATAAAATGGCTTCAAAGATTCAAAAACCCTTTGTGATATATGAAGACTTGGATGACTCTCTCTAAATTGTTTGAACAACATAGTTTGACTTACCTCCAAATAATATTTAGGATCTGGCATGTGGTCTCTTATGCCAATTTTCAACTTTAACATATCTTTAGCATTGGGTGATACTCTTGAGCTAGAGTGTCAAAATTGTGTAATTTCTTCCTTCACATCATCAGATATCTTCTTATCAAAATGTGGAAGTCTCCTAGCAAAAGCCCATGTTTCATTTTGAAGAGGATAATCAATTCTCTCTTGTCTACTAAGTGCTCTTTTCAAAGTAGTATGATTTAGGTTAAAATAAATACAAGTTTGTCTCATATATCTACCCTTTCTCAAATGATGACTTACCAAAGAGGTTGTAGTAACCCTTTGAGTAGCTTTCTTATCCTTCTCCCTACTATTTTTCCCAATGCTATTAAGAGCACTGAAAAGATTCTTCACAATAATGACATTTCTTTTCAATTTTTTATTGACACGAATCTTCAATTTGGAAAGCATAGGTCTCATCTTTTTCATTTTAACAAGTGCATAAAAAACTGACATTGTTCCACTACTATCTTGTTGCCGAAAAACATCTTATATAGTCTTGAAGTCCATAACTGAATGGTTTTTTCTAATTTTTTCCCTTCCAAATTGGTAATAATTGTTTCATCAATTTTAATTATCCATTTTGGTGTTCTAAAACTTTCATGTCGATTATAATTAGGAGATATGTAAGGTTCTACTGCATTGTCATGTTCGGCATGGTCAATCATGCAATTTACATTATGACCCAGTAGCATTTCATTCTCCAAATTTTCATTCTATAAATTTTCAATCTCGATATTATCGTTATCAATTGGTACATTTTCATTCTTCAACTGCATATATTCATTATCTAACTCTATGATTTCACCTTCGACCAATACATCATCAACTTGACTCACATTTAACATACCTTATCTTTTCCTTCAGTGATTTACCTTGTCCCTTTCCCTAAATGCTACAATATCTTCATTTGATATCTTCCTTTTGTGTTTAACCTTTTGATGACTACTGCACCCCATTTAGATGACAATATCAGACACCTAATGATATATTATCAAACTATTTTTGATTGTTTGGGCCCCAAAAAGTCAGTTTTCCCAAAATCCATGAAAATGGCCCACAAAAAGTGATGTTTTCGGGTCTGTAGTGATAGAGAATATGTTGGAAAAATCATGCCTATTTAATCAAGTGTCCAATCCTAGATCAGATACCCGATATTAAATTAGATATTCGATATCAGATTGGATACCTGATATTGATTCCAAAATTTTGGAGGGAATTATGGGCAATGTAAACAAATTTCATTAACTTATGTATGACTAATGTGTGTGTGTGTGTGTGTGTGTGTGTGTGTGTGTGTGTGTGTGTGTGTGTGTGTGTGTGTGTGTGTGTGTGTGTGTGTGTGTGTGCATGTGTGTGTGTGATTATTATTAAATATGATTTACTTACGATGATTATTATATATGACTATTATATTATATTATTATGATTTTTACTATAATTATTAAATATATTATAGACAACATATATTATTATTGTTATTATTATTATTATAACCTATGATCCATTTGGTTGGTTCTAATGCGTTAACAGGGGTCATAGTTTAACCTATGACCCCTCTCAATGCATTTCATGACAACATATGTCCCTAGGGGCCCTAGGGCCCCTAGAGATGCATTTGGTTTGTTCAAATACATTGAGAGGTGTCATAGGTTAACCTATGACTCCTCTCAATGCATTTCATTACAACATATGTCCCTAGGGGCCCTAGGACTCCTAGGGACGCATTTTGTTGGTTCTAATGCATTGAGAGGGAGGAATGCATTTGGTTGGTTCTAATGCATCAAGAGGGGTTATATCGTTCTGATACATCGAGAGGGGTTATAGATATAACCCCTCTCAACGCATTAGAACCAACCAAATGCATCCCTAGGGCTCCTAGGGACATATGTTATCATGAAATAGGTTACCCCTCTCGATGCATTTGAACTAATCAAATGTGTCCCTTGGGGTCCTAGGGCCCCTAGGGACATATGTTGTCATGAAATGCATTGAGAGGGGTCATAGGTTAACCTATGACCCCTCTCAATGCATTTCATGACAACATATGTCCCTAGAGGCCCTAAAACCCCTAGGAATGCATTTGGTTGGTTTGAATGCGTTGAGAGGTGTCATAAGTTCCCTCTCAATGCATTTCATGACAACATATGTCTATAGGGGCCCCAGGACCCCTAAGGATGCATTTGATTGGTTCTAATATGTTGAGAAGCATCATAGGTTAACCTATGACCCCTCTCAATACATTTCATGACAACATATGTCCCTAGGGGCCCTAGGACCCCTAGTGATGCATTTGGTTGGTTCTAATGCATCAAGAGGGGTCATAAGTTAACCTATGACCCATCTCAATGCATTTCATGACAACATATGTCCCTAAGGGCATTAGGACCCCTAGGAATGAATTTGGTTGGTTCAAATACATAAAGAGGGGTCATAGGTTTCCTCTCGATGCATTTCATGGCAATATATGTCCTAGGGACCCTAGGACCCCTAGGGATGCATTTGGTTGGTTTGAATGCATAGAGAGGGGTCATATGTTCCCTCTCGATGCATTTCATGACAACATATTTCCCTAGGGGCCCTAGGACCCTTAGGGACACATTTGGTTGGTTCTAATGTGTTGAGAGGGGTCATAGGTTTCATGACAACATATGTCTGCATTGAATGTGCTGAGAGAGGTCATAGGTTCCCTCTTGACGCAATTCATGACAACATATGTCCCTAGGGGCCCTAAGAGCCCTAGGGACACATTTGGTTGGTTCTAATGCATTAAGAGGGGTCATAGGTTAACCTATGACCCCTATCAATGCATTTCATGACAACATATATTCCTAGGGCCCCTAGGGATGCATTTGGTTCGTTTTAATGTAGAGAGGGCTCATAGGTTAACATATGACCCCTCTCAACACATTTCATGACAACATATGTCCCTAGGGGCCCTAGGACCCCTAGCGACCCATTTGGTTGGTTCCAAAGGGTCGAGAGGGGTCATAGGTTAAGCTATGACCCCTCTTGATGCATTTTATGACAACATATGTCCCTAGAGGCCCTAAGGCCCCTAGGAACACATTTGGTTGGTTTGAATGCATCGAGAGGGGTCATAGTTAACCTATGACCCCTCTTGACATATTTCATGACAACATATGTCCCTAGGGGCCCTAGGAACTCTAGGGATGCATTCGATTGGTTCTAATATGTCAAGAGGGGTGATAGGTTAACCTATGACTGCTGTCAATGCATTTCATGAAAACATATGTCTCTAGGGGCCTAAGATCACTGGGGATGCATTTGGTTGGTTCTAATGAATTGAGAGGGGTAATAGGTTAACCTATGACCCCTCTCAATTTATTTCATGAAAACATATGTCCCTAGTGGCCCTAAAACCCCTACTGACATATTTGGTTGGTTTGAATGTGTCGAAAGGGGTCATAGGTTCCCTCTCAATGCATTTCATGACAAAATATGTCCTTAGGGGCCCTAGGACTCATAGGGATGCATTTGGTTAGTTCTAATGCATTGAGAGGGGTCATAGGTTAACCTATGACCCCTCTTGATGCATTTCATTACAACATATGTCCCTAGGGTCCCTAGGACCCATAGGGATGCATTTGGTTGGTTCTAATGCATTGAGAGGGGTCATAGGTTAACCTATGACTCCTCTCAATGCATTTCATGGCAACATATGTCCCTAGGGGCCCTAAAAACCCTAGGGATGCATTTGGTTGGTTTGAATATGTCAAAAGGGGTCATAGGTTCCCTCTCAACGCATTTCATGACAACATATTTTCTTAGGGGACCTAAGACCCCTAAGGACACATTTGGTTGGTTTGAATGCATCGAGAGGGGTCATAGGTTCCCTCTCGATATATTTGGTTGGTTCCAATGTGTTGAGAGGGATCATAGGTTAACCTATGATCCATCTTGATGCATTGGAACCATCCAAATGTATCCCTAGGGGCCCTAGGGACATATGTTGTCATGAAATGCTTCAATTAATGTGTCAAGAGGGGTTATAGGTTAACCTATGACCCCTCTCAATGCATTTCATGACAATGTATGTCCCTAGGGCCCCTAGGGATGCATTTAGTTGGTTCCAATGTGTTGAGAGGGGTCATAGGTTAACCTATGATCCCTCTCGATGCATTTCATGACAAAATATGTCCCTAGGGGCCCTAGGGCCTCTAAGAATACATTTGGTTGGTTCCAATGCATCAAGAGGGCTCATAGGTTAACCTATGACACTTATAAATGCATTTGATGACAACATCTATCCCTAGGGGCCCTAGGGATGTATTTCATGACAATGTATATTTAATAATTATATATACATATATATATATATAACTATATTGTATTTAGTTATAATAATAATATTTATAACTATATTATATTTAATAATAATAATCAAAATAGTCATACATATTACTATATATAATAATAATAATCATAATCATATGTAATAAAAATATAATGCCCACACTTCCCTCTAAAATTTCCCTCTAAAGTTTCAATCTAAAAGTTTCCTCTAAAATTTCCCTCCAAAATTTCAATTGTGGATGGTTTCCCTCCCAGTTAGATAATTTGGAGTAATTAGATACTCGATTTCATATCATTTGAAATTGGGTATCCAATTAGGCTTGGTATTTACCAAACCTATTTGGTCAACCCAAAAAACATGTTTGAGAAGGATTTCACTAACACTCAGACTTCAAGTAGCCATTTGACAATGCTATTTTCATCGAAATTGAATGAAACGAAAAGGTTTTTTTTATACCACTCTCAAGATCCCATTGATATAATATCTATCAAATTCTGAGTTCGATAAGTATTTATTAGTTAATTTTCAATGAAGATGATTGTAAAGTGCTAATTGACATACTAATTAAAAAATAGGTATAACTTTCAAATGGTATAACATTTTTTAAATCCAAAAGTTGTGTCACATTCTATGCTTCGCCTAGTATAAGAGAATTTTTTTTTTTTTGGTAAAGTTTTCAGTTAGTTAAGGTGGTCAAACATGGGAGCTTTTTAATTCCAAAAATGGTTTAGTAGAAAATTCATATTTAATTATTTATTTTGAATAAAAAACCCAAAAATATGCATGATATCCAGGCATGAGTCTACTTTTTATATCTATAATTATATTTAAAAATATTATCATTTGATTTTGATTAAGGTGGTTAGACATACACCTACTTTTTATTTTCACTATAAAATTTTCATAGTATTGCATTAAAATCCAAACTTTTGACCAATCAATTTTTTTTTCTCTAGATAAGGCCTAGTAGTTTAGAAACTACATTCAATTTCCTACAGATTAGTTTCTTACAAATTTTTTATATAAAGTCCAAAAATACTTTAAAATTATGTTTCAAGTTGACATAACCTTGATTTGCTGGTTTTTCACTGCCACTTAAGGCCATAGTTTTGTTGACCATGATCCTGCACATACCCATATGACACATTCTGTAATGCATGTGCTCATTCTTGTAGTGCATCTGATAAAAGTTATAATTTGCTGAATCTAACTTCCAAATTTGAATATTGGTTTTTTACAAGAATGAAGACCCCCATAAATGCACCTAGCCTTTGCTAGCTTCGAATCAAGTGTACCTCAGCCCCTTTTAATTCAAAGTGTGACATTTCTAAGTTCCAAACCTATCTTAATAGAAGTGTTTGATTTCACTGATCTAAATAGAAGTAGGCCTATGCTCTCAAGAGTTCACTAGAATGCTTGACCTTCTGTAAAGATTGGTTACAATTGAATGAGAAAAGAACCCACATATAGTTTAATTAGGAGCCCCTTTGTCATTAGTAGTATAAGGGCTAGTGATTGAATATTTGTGTCTATCATGTTTGGGAAGTTAGGATAGTAGGGATATGCTCTCAATATTCTTGAGTGATCAAACTCCCAAACCTATTTGTGATTTCTATTTTCTTTCTTTCGACTAGGTAGGATTATCTAGCCATAGAAAGACTACCTCCCAAGTTGCCTTAATAGGGCCAGTTAAAGGGAATGCCTCTCAATCTTGTATTCCAAATTGAATACAAGCCACCTATGTTTGAAATATAGCCTTCCTCTAGTAGTCCCATGAGAGATTGCACCAAATCTCCTTAGTGTTGGTGGAAAGCTCTCTGTCATAGGAGAGGTCAATTCAAATATTGTTGGTTTAAAACTAAAACCCACTAGTCACCAACTTTAGATAACCTTGTTAGGAAGCCCTTTTCTTCCATTTTCTAGGTGCATGCAATTTTATATTTTTTTCTAGTTTCTACTGCTATTGTGCTTGGATGTTTTTTAAAAATTAATAACAAACACTAGTGCGGATCACAGTCCTTCCAAGAGATGCAACTATAAACTAATATGAGAAAACAAGTTCCAAACAAGAACATTACTGAAAGACTCTAAAATAGCACATCTACTATATGAAATAATGTATCTGGATTATTCTGTGATGCATATTAACTCTATTATAGCACATATGAATGCAAAACATTACATATAAATCTTTAAACAATGCATCTTCCATACATAACATTGCATTCAAACTTTTAAATATTGCATATGATAGATAAAATAGCACATTTGAACATTTAAATAATGCATATAATCAATTAAATAGTGCATTTGATCAATCCTATGATGCATCTAAGAAAAAATCTAAAATAGAGGCTATCTACATATACGATACTTGTGAACAAACAACATATTTGGATACCCTTTTTCTCATTGATATTTTCCAAGTTTGAGATATTTGAAAATGGACTAAAACTATTTTTGAAACAAGCAAATCTACAAAAGTCATTATTAATCCAACATTCATTATTGCTTCGCTTCACATATCAAGCTAGAAATGTCCAGATCTATTTCCTACTTGACTTCGTGAAAGTGAACTCACCCTATCAACATTTGCCAAAATACATTGTCCAACCTAACTTGTTATTCTAGATGAATCACGGACAACAAAAACCTTACATTTTAAAAATTAATAAAAAATAAAGGAATCATATTCACATTTCATACCATCATGTAAAACCAATATAGCCACAAAGCCAAAATGATCACCTCTATGAGTGAGTGCTAGAATAGCCAGTAGAACCATCAAATGCACCAAACCTCTGAATCTCATTGAACAAATCACACCAGTTGATTGTTCACCAAATGCAGTTACCCACGAGTCACCCTTGTTCAACTAAAATTTAGAATCCTTTACCACAATGGGCTCATATAGCATATGGAATGACAAGAGTATTGCAACTAAAATTGAATATTTTCAACAAAATCCTAAACTTGTCAACATCATGGGCAAGATACTTGAGAAATAAAAAGAACGTTATATACTAGTAGTAGCACAACAAGGTGCAAAATTTCCATTTGATTTTGATGTGACCAACCTAAAATGAGATGAAGAAGAGTCACCCCTAGTTGTTTTTACACAAATTTACAAGACCTACAAATGAAAATGGAAAGGATGAAGTGAGGAAAAATAAAACCCATAGAATTCAACCTCAAAAAGGTGTGTCCTCTTCCATTCCATAAAAGAATTACCTTTACACCTTTCCCTCAAAATGTACAAATACCAAAATACAATAAATATTTTGGCACATCAGATCCACAAGATCACCTCAGACAATTCTATAGCCTAAGTATGGAGTTTTCCCATGACACAACTTACCTAATATATCCATTTCCTAGGAGCCTTGAAGGGCAAGCCATGGAGTGGTTCGCCAAGCTACCCTCCAACATCAAAACCTTTGAACAATTGGCTTTTGTGTTCATCACTCAATATTCCTATAATATCAAAAGGGAAGTTACAATGATCAATTTTTGTAATAGAAAACAACTTCCCGACGTGTCATTCAAGATCTTCTTCCAATGATGGAGACACATGTTTGCCAAGTATCATAGAGACATACCAGACAAAGAAAAGATTAACATCTTTATAAATAGTCTCTCCAAACCAATGAATTACTAGCTCCAACTCTAAGGGCCTAAAGACTTTAAAACTACCTTAGAGAATGCCACTAAGGTAGAAGAGACCCTACTAAATAATGACATTATCAAACTATCAAAAGATGGTAAGGATTTTCAAGAAATTCTACATAGACTCACAATTTCTTTGACCAAACCTAAACAAAAGTCATGGTGGAGAAACAACAACAAAAAAATTGTCAATGATGGGGTGGTTGAAGCTAACCATGTTAAACTAAAAACCCAACTACACTACTCCAAATACACCTCAGCAAGACAATGCCCATTCCTTTTACTGAAATAACATGACAACTCCCTCTACATCTGATCAATAAGTCACTTATAATCAAGCTCTACCTCTATGTAGATATCAGTCTTTTGATATACCCAAGGAGTATACACGTATTGGGGTATCTTATGAGAGTTCTTTACAAACCCTCTTGGCTAATGAACTCATTGTACTTCCCAAGGCCAAACCCTATAAACCTCAAGTCAAGCTGAAGTGGTGGAATAACAAGTACATTTGTGCCTACCACCAAAATAGGGGACTCTTAACAAACAATTTTTTTTCCCTTAAGGGGGCCATACAAAAATTAATCAATGATGAAACTATCGAAGTGAATAATCTTAGCACTAATGAAGACCATACGGCCTTCAAGAACCCTTTCATGAGTCATGAAAAGGGTGAATCCTCCAAAGCTAATCAAAACACACTCCCTCACACTAAGGTTAATTGTACACATCATTACAACAATACCATCAACATGATGTCTAGATTTGATGACACTATAAATTTCATCATAATTAAGGATAAATACAAGAAATAATCATCAAATATTGTCACACCAAGCCTCTAAAGTCATTTTAGTAGGACCCATGACCAATTCTAACCATGCAACTATGAGTTCCTCCTTGTCGAAATACAACTTGGTCAACCAGTTACTTAAGACTCTTACCCATATCTCCATTTTTGAATTGTTACAAATTTTCTTGGAGCATAAATAAATACTCACCAAAGCCTTAGTGCCAAATGACCTAAATGTGAGTAGATTTCAAAATATGGTCAGCAATCTAGTTGCCCCTCATTGCATATCCTTTTCAGCCCAAGATGACATGTCCATCATCCAGCCACAAAAATCTCCTTTGCATATTGAAGTTTTTGTCCTTAGAAACAAAGTTAAGAGAGCATCAGTTGATGGTGGGGTAGGTCTCAACATTTGCACACTAAATTTAGTAAAAGCCCTAGGATATACAAAGGATGGTATTGACCCAAGGAAGAAAATCACCATCAAAGCTTATGATGATGAGGAGAGATCCTCCAAAGGCACGGTTATTCTATTGATCAGGGTAGGACCAAGTATGAAAGAAATTGTTTCTTAGGTCTTAGATTTGCAATTAACTTATAAAATCTTGTTAGGAAGACTGTGGATTCATGAAATGAACACCGTTCTCTCCACTTACCATCAATGTCTTAAATTTTTTTACATGGTCAAGAGGTAACCATACCTAAGGATCAACACTTTTCTCAATATTCTAACTCATTTATTCCTCATAATAGGGAAGAAATTGACACCCTAACATACAACACCAACTAGTCCGCACCCATAGGCACTTCATGCTCTACTGGCCAAAATGACAACCACTTGTCTACATTAATAAGGGTAAAGAGAAAGTTCATTGTTTAAGTTCTTCCCTTCCTTCACAATCATCATCCAAAGACCTTAAACAGTCACACTATGAAGAAATGGATAGATTAATGAAAGAATTTGATAGAAAGGCTAAGCTACAGCACAAAGGCATAGGTGAGTACTCAGTCTCCTTATTTGATCCTCCACTTTCTCTAAGATCTCATAGAAAGTCATCATCCACCATTATACCTTATCACACACATTTTTCCAAAGCAAGTGGAGCACCTTCAAGCTTGGTAGAAGAAATTAGTCAACAAAATATTGACATCTCTCCCCACCTACATGGAAAAGGTTTTGATTGAATGAAAAAGATGGAATATACAAGAGATGCTCCCTTAGGGAAAGGGATAGACATCGTCGAACCTCTAATAGCATAGTTCAGGTCCAATAGATCCAAAATAGGGGTGGAGTATGACAAATATGACAAGACACAAACCTCTTCTAAGTCTTGTTCCAAGCATAGTGATTGCTCCTCTTCCACCTTGCTATGGGTACCTTAAAAAGGGATGGTAATAACTAGAAAATAGCTGACATTATAAATGTAAATTTATCTCTCCCAGGTTCACATCACATAGGAGAACCACCCATAGAAACCTCTAATATGAAGATGATTACAATTCCACTAAGTGGGAATTCAAATAATTATCCAAATAGTCTCTTCATGAAAAAGAATGTGATGTTGTTCACATGCTTGCATCCAATGGTTTCACTACATAAGGATCAACCTCTCATATGGGTTTTACTTCACCAAGAATTAGAGTACAACAAAGAAACTTAGAGGATGATGAATATATCCAAAGAGTCTCTTAATGATAAAGAATGTGATGTTGTTCACATGCTTGCATTTGATAGTTTAACTACACAAGGATCAACCTCTTTTCTGGGTTTTACTTCACCAAGAGCCAGAGTACAATAAAGAATATGAAAATATTGAAGGGTTTCAGTTTCAAACCCTATTTCCTAACTTCTTTCCAACAAAAGTGAAAGATGACTACCATGAGCCCCCCACAAGCTCTACTTTTCCTAACACTTTAGAGGAAGCACATGTTATAGACCTAACTAATATAGTGTATGAGCCATCTAATAAGATCGAGATGACTACCATGAGCTCCTCACAAGCTTTACTTTTCCTAACACTTTAGAGGAAGTGCATGTCATAGACCTAACTAATACCATGTATGAGCCATCTAACAACATCATGTCTTTAAACCCCACTAAACCCTTTCCATATTATGAATAAATCTCCCTAGTCCATCCCAAACTCATTAGCTAGGATACAACTAAGCCTCACCATATTCCTCATTTTGACACTGGCCATGATGCCTTCATCTAACTTAACATAGTTGAACCATCTTGTTCATGAATAATGGAAGAAATTCACATAGTCGGGTCTGATATCAATCATCTCAGTCACACTAAAATAGGCCAAGAATTTCATAGCCTTGATGATCACTACCAAGTTATAGCTGATCTTGAGAAAATAGAAAAAAATAGAAGTGATGCATTTGAAGGTGAAAACCCAACTGTGGCACCCACGAATGAGGTGATTGATACCTTACCTAAGAACTCCAAGGAAAGATCATTTGTCTTGATTGAAACAATAGAACAAGTCAACATTGGTACATAATAGGAATCAAGGGTCATTTGTTTGGCATAGTCCTTAAGCACAGAAGAAAGAAGCACATTCATTCACTTCTTTAGAGAGAGGCAAATTTTTTTTGCATGGTCTTATGTAGACATGCCAGGTTTAGACCCAACTTTAATCCTCCATCATCACAATGTTTCTTTGGAGCTCAAGCTGGTCAAGGAAAAGCTTAGAAAAATGCATCCCCATATAGCTCTACTAGTCAAAGTAGAATTAGAGAAATTGATTGGCACCAACTTCAATTGGCCCTTGGCATATGCATTATAGATATCCAACAATGGTAGCATATGCATCTGTATTGATTTTCAAGATGTGAACAAAGTATGTGATAAAGATGATTTTCCCCTTCCCAACATTGACACCATTGTAGATCTAATAGTGGGGCATTCCATGTTTTTACTCATGGATGGATTTTTAGGGTATAATATGATTAGGATAGTGCCAAGAGGATAAAGAGAAAACAACCTTTACTTGTGCATGGGGCATGTTTTGTTGGAATGTGATGCCCTTTGGTCTAAAGAGCACTAGGGCCACCTATTAGTGGGCCATGACCACTATCTTTCACTATATGATGCACCTCTTTATGAAAGATTATGTGGATGATATCCTTGCCAAATCCCATACTCGAGAAGAACATCTCCTCATCTTTGACAAGATATTTTCCTACCTAGAAGCATTCAAAGTTGAGCTCAATCCAAAGAAATGTGCTTTTGGCATCAAATTAGGCAAGCTTCTAGGATATATTATCTTAGCCAAAGGGATAGAATTTTATCCTAAAAAGGTACAGGCCATAGTCAGCATGCAACCTCCAAAGAACCTGAGTCAGTTATGGTCTGTTCAAGGTAGACTTCAATGAGTTTGTCATTTCATTTTTCAATTAGAAGAAAAGTGTGTGCCCTTCACCCATTTATTACACAAGGACATAAATTTTAAATGGGATGATCTATGTCAGAAGGTTTTTGATTTGCTCAAAACCTACTTGATGAATCTACCTATGTTGGTACCTATCATATCACACAAACCATTGCTTCTATACATTTCCCTAATGGATAAATCAATTAGAGCCCCCTTAGCTCAAGAAAATGACTAAGGAAAAAAAAAAGGGGCCATTTATTACATTAGTCATACCTTGGCCAACTATGAGCTCAATTACTCTTTTATTGAAAAGGCTTGTTTAGCCATAGTTTTTGCTTTCCAAAAGCTACACCATTATGTTCTGACACATAAGGTCAAGCTCATCTCCAAGATTGATTCCCTCAAATATCTTCTTATCAAAACAACATTAAGAAGCACATTGGCCATGTGGGTGATGATCCTAACTGAGTTTGATATTGAGTATGTTGATAGGAAAGTAATAAAAGGATAGGCCATTTTTGATAAATTGGTAGATGCACCTATAGAAAGCTCAAATCCTATCTTAGCTGATTTTTTAGATATGCAAATTCTTCAAACAGAGCTAGTAACTTGGAAAATCTATTTTGATGGTTCTTACACACACCATGGATCAAGTGCTTGTATTTTGTTCATCAAGACACTGGGTGTTACCATCCCCAAGTCTTAAAAATTACTTTTCCCCTACACCAACAACATGGTAGAGTATGAAGCTTTAGTCTTTGGCCTCAAACTAGCTTTAAAATGGAGACTAATAGTACTAAATTTTTATGGAAATTCCCAATTGATCATCAATCAAGTCATTGACACATATTAGACCAAGGATGAAAATTTATTGCATTATAAACATATGGTTGACACACTTAAGGCATGTTTTGTTCATATTAATTTAGAACAAATCCCCAGAGAAAAGAATAGAGCAATAGATGCTATGGCTACTTTGGCCTCTTTACTCCAGTTACTAGAACAACATGAGTGGTATGAGTTCTTAGTAGAAGAGGTGGCCTGAATCCCTTATCATTTTTCATTTAGATGCTCCTAAATCCCTCTAATATAATCCTATCATCACCTACCTTCACAATAACATCATCCCCTCTAACCTGTCATGCAACCAAAGCTATAATTTCATTCGAAAAACCTCACATTACACTTTGGTGGTTGATACGCTATATAGGAAGGGTCTTGATGGTACTTTTTTTAAATTTCTTGAAAAGGAAAATTCAAGAGTCACTCTATAGGAAGTCCATGCAGGGATTTGTGGGTCACACTTGAGTGGGTTTACACTATCAAAGAAGATTCTTAGGATGGGTTATTTTTGGCCAACCATGGAAAAGGATTCTATTGACTATGTTAAGACTTGCAAAAAATGTCAAATCCATGGTAACCTTGTTCATGCACCAGGCCAAGAGATCAACCCTTTGGCCATACCATGACCTTTCTATTAGTGGGGTTTTGTTTTGATTTGAGCCATCCATACACCTTACTTTGATGGACATAAATGGATTATCAATGCCATAGAATACTTCACCAAGTGGGTCAAAATAGTGCCACTTGTCAACTCTATGGGGAAAAAAAATCTCTTCCTTCATTTTAAACCATATCATTTGTCAGTTTGGCATACCCCATGCCATTCTCATGGACAATGTCTTGTACTTCAAGAGTCAAATAATTGATGAATTATGTGAAAAATTTCACATTATACACCATTCCTTGTCAATTTATTATCCCTAAGGAAATGGCCAAGTAGAGGCCACCAACAAAACCATTATCAACATTCTCAAACAAATCGTTAATGATATTGGTAGAGATTGGCATTTACAGCTGAAATTTTCCCTTTGGGCCTATAGAACAAGTGTTATGACATCTACAGGTGCAACACCCTTCTCCTTGGTTTATGGTCAATGCTATTCTTCCTTTAGAGGTTGAGATCCCATCCTTAACAGTTACTCTTTGTGATGTCTTATCTGATGAGGATTATAGAATGACCCATCTAGAGCAGCTAGAATTATTAGAAGAACATCAATGTGTAGCACATGAACACCTCAAAGTGTATTAGAATAGGTTGTCAAGACATTACAACAAAAAGGTTAAATCTTATATTTTTCAGATTGGTGACCCAACGCTTTGAGAAAACCCTAAGAACTAAGCTGCTAGGGAAAAGAAAGGAAAGTGGGAGGCCAATTGGATTGGTCCTTAAATTATCATAGAGTCTTTTGGGACTAGAACTTACAGACTTTTAGATTAGCCCATCAATAGCATCCATCTAAAAAAGTTTTATGTATAGAACTTTGAGAAACACCTCATCATCAAAAATAACCAAAAAATCAAAAACACCAAAAAATATGAAAAAAAAAACCTAGTACATAAGAAGTGAGAAATTTTACCTTTGTTTTCAAAAGGAGAGAGAGATAGCACCTTTGGACTTCCCTAAACAATAGAGGTCCTTCAATGCTAAAAGAAAATCAAGACAACACTCACACAACTTCCTCAGGGACAAATTTTTCTTGTTTGAGGCTTACCTAGCATAGTTGAGTTAATTTCACACATACCCAATTGAGAAACACTTTTGGGTTATAGCTCAGTGGTTTCTTGGCACTAGATGTAGTTCACAGAAGCAGAAATAGTCAATATAATAGAAACAAAGACAAGAAAATTAAATTAGGAGACACATGAGGTTAGATTATGTATTGAGATACCTTAGACATGAATTGCAAAAAAATCAATGCACATCTCAGCTATTTGTCATGACTAATAATCCCCAGTGTCCATTTTAGCCCTCATTCGAATCCATTTGATATCCCAAATTTCCTTTTTTGCCCCCCACGTCTCAAATATAGCTATCCAACCCCACTTTTCACCTTTTGGCCCACTTTTGGTTCCCTTGATTCTTTTAGGTGCCTCCATATAGTCCTAGTTACTCTGTATTCCAACAAATCTCACTCACATCCTCATCCTACTCCCACAGATCCAAAAATCATTCAAATATTTAAAAAAAATCCAAATATTGTCAAAAAATTATTTAAAAAATATTAAAAATAGTCAAAAATTATTACACAAATCTAAAAATTGCCAAAAATTATCAAAACAGTTCAAAAATTGCCAAAAATAATAAAAAAGGTTCAAAAATTGTCAAAAATTGCCAAAAACATTTAAAAAGGGGTAATAATTGCCAAACATAGCTGCAAATCCCAAAAAATTAACATCCCAAAATTTTAGTCAAACATGGCTCACTTCAGCTCAAATAGGCTTTTAACTATGCATAAATTATTGATGTATTTTTCAAACCAATGATCCATTGATTTCATGTTAAACTGGTGTCCATCTATAATTGTTGCTCCTTCAAGATAGGTTTGCATACCTCGATGGGTTTTATATGAAATCAATGGTGAGGCCCACTATATTGGAAAATATTTAAATATTTTATGCATGTTTTATAGCTCCATTACCTCTAGTAAAACAATACAAAGTGCCTCAATGGTATTAAGAAGTAGTGTAGTTATGTCCTAAAACATCTTGCTAGGCTTTGGAAAATCTGGCACATTGCGAATAGCAAAATAGGCTTTGGCAGAGTCCCCCCTTCTTTCCTTTTTTCAAGAATAACAATTCTCAATGGATTATTAGTCTTATTTATGTTGTAGTTGCCACAATTGATCTAAACCCCTTAAACAAATATATCAATGCTATCTCGAAAGCCTGGATATTCGTCAGACTCTTTCATCATCACCTAATAAGGGGCACAGATAAGCAAGTGTAAGTTTTATGGCTTGCCACCCCTTCTCATTTTTTTTGGCCCAATCACCTTTTTTAGGCCCCTTAAGTGCCTTTTTTAGGCCCATCAAACACCTTTTTTAGGCCCCTCAAGTGCCTTTTTAGGCCCAAACGCCTTTGTGAAGCCCCTCAAGCACCTTTTTGGATCAAAATGCTTTTTTCAAGCTCCTTAAGGACTTTTTAAGGCCCAAGCACCCTTTTCAAGGCCCTATTTTGTCATTTTTATGGCTGAAGTGTCCTTTTTGGGCCCACAAATGCCTTTTTAGGCCAAAGTGCCTTTCTCAAGGCCCTATTTTGTCTTTTTCAAAGCCTAGGTGTCCTTTTTGGGCCCCTAAAATGCCTTTTTAGGCCAAAGCACTTTTTTCAAGGCCCTATTTTGGCTTTTTTAAGGACCGCATGTCCTTTTGGGCCCCCAAATGCCTTTTTAGGCCAAAGCACCTTTTTCAAAGCCTCATAGCACCTTTTTAAGCCCTCAAAAGTCTTGAACACCTTTTTATAGGCCTTGTGAGCATCCGTCTTGACACACACCTAGAGAAAAATCCCAACTTTGGTCTTATAATTGTTTGTAAAGGCTATTAATATAGATAGAATTATGCCTTAAATGTCACAACTCTCCAAAATGTTATGCACATTTGTACTCATCTTTCGGTAAGAGCCCACACAAATATGTACTTATCTTTCATTGAGAACCCACATAGATTGTATTGGTCCCACTTTTACAGATATTGGAACATTTCCAATATTTGTCAAAAATCATCAAAAACATTCAAATATCTATCAAAAATCCCAAAAACATTTGTATATTCCTCAAAATGCTAAAAGCATTCTTAAAATACCAAAAACAAACACGAAAATGCATTACAATCAACATCAATTGTCTCTTTGCTTACCACAAAAATAAACACAACTTTTATTCTACTACAACAACAATGACAACATTATATTCAAATAATGTTTGGTAGATTATTTATTTTGGCCTCCCTTAGGGAGGTGGCAAGATAGGGTGTCTAATCAATGGCATTTCTTTTGACCTAGCTCTAAAAGAAGAAGCCCCTGGCATCAATCCTCTATGTACCCACACTGCATCCATGGGAATCAAAAACTTCCCATCATGTAATTGCGCATTTAATATTGTGTAAATTCCTTATCCATGAACTATGTCTCTCATTAGTTCTCATGCACATCTCTGGCTAGTTCTCATTTGAGAATGTGTAATGGTAATGTCCCATATTTTAAGTGGCTTCTCAGTGTACCTTCATCATCCAGTGCATTTCCACAAACATATTCTCCTCCGCCTTGTTTACTCCTAGTGCAATGACCACTCATTGGGCCACGTCCCACTCCTATTGCATTCGATCAGTTTCCATTTTCCAATGCTCTACGTCTACTTTTGCCTCACCCAACTGCTACTACAACTATCTCACCTTCACCTCACTCAATGCTAACTAATCCTACAACTTTGATGATAGGGAGTTTGATTTTACAATCGCCTCCCTAAATGACTTAGACTATGACTACAATAACACTAACTTATTTTGCATGCTCTCTAAACTCACTTATGCCTTCTTTAGAGATTCCTATAACCTTTGAACTCGCGACCACTCTTCTCACATCCCCACATCATTTCCATCCAATCATGGTTGCTCCACATGTAGTTCTACTTCTAGTGGTTGCACCAGTGCCTACTCTGTATCTAGCACCACATGGAATCATCATGCCTCCATTTACGCTCTATTTTCCCATGCCTTCTCCATCAATCCTAGCAAAAATGTGACTTCCCATTCTACATTCTCTACTTAGACTCTCTCTACAACCAAAATTCTCTATAATTCTTCCACGTCAATTGATGATTGATCTCCACTCCCCACCTCTAGCTATGGTTTCTCCACATTTACACTTCTCACTTCCCCTTCCATTGACCCTTGTCCCTAAATCCTAAGGTTAATCAACCAAAATGTTCCACTCATCACCTCACCCACACTAATATCTCCTACATCTCTCGATGCTTTTCTTGCAGACCTTTTATGAGATTTTATCTACCCTACCTCCTCTTCCACTCTGAACATACTCTTTGCCATCCTTGGTAGACTATTCTTTGCCTGCATCATCAACTCATCATCATCCAATACCACTTACAATTCCTATTACACTACAGTCCTTGATAACATCATTAACACTAACAAGGGTGTTTCTTCTGCCCTGATCCTCACATCTTCAGGTTGTATCGACCTCGATCCTACATGACTTGATTCTCCTTGCTCCTGTTAGGATAAACCACGGACAGAAATAAAAACTACATGCAAATATAACCAATAACAAAAAATAATAGAACACACAGAAATGAACACAAGGCACCAAGATTTAACGTGGTTCACCCAATCCCTGGGCTACGTCCACCAAACAGCAAGTCCGATCTTATTACAATCCAGTGATTACAACCTGATTACAATCCGTAATCCCTTACAGCTCAATACCGCCGCAAGAACCAATTTCGTATCACCACATATCAAAAATACCCAACCCTAAGCCCTTTTTATACAAGTATTAAACCGCTTTAGGGTTATAACATGTCGGCCATATGTCGGCCATAATATGTTGGCTACCATGTCGATGTCGGCTACTTCCAAAAAAAATTTTTTTTTTGGGGCGATGCCCCGAACCCCACTATTTATGAAGTATCTATTTATGAAGTATGTACAGTACTTTCCTGATCAGTCACCACAATCTAACAGCTCCATAATTAACAATTGAAGTTTGGACTGATACACTAGCTCCTTGGAGGTTTTCCAAATGTTCTTCACTCTTTTCCCTTGCCTAATCCACCTTTCCTTGCTAACATCACCCTCCTACTATGACTGATCTAGTGAGCCTAACATACTTTCACTTGTGCACTTCCTGAAACTTCTCAATAAACCCAATGGACGCATTTCACTCTTCACCTTGCTTTGTTCCATCCCCATGATATTTTCCTATTTATAGTTGTCACTCACTTGAGACTCATTCTTTACTAGTTTGTATCTACTCTCTACATCTTGTCGCACTGGTACAAGGCACACTTGACCCTTGAATCAGACACTTAGACACCCTAATTCCTATCAACATACATTACCTAATAGAATCTGCTACTAAATCATCACTGACACATCTCATGCTTTATTATTTGACTAGTACAATAGTTTCTTTCTAGTACAATTGAACAAACTGGACATTATTACACACAATTGTCAGCATGCCTAGTCTGCAAATAATGGATTTTTTTCACTATTATGTACTTCTAATACCTGGATGATGTGCTTTACTAGAGGTACCAGGATGAAGTCATGATATTTTATTTTCCCTTGGTTTTTCACTATTTAACACCAGTGATCCTTTGATTTCATGCATTATTGGTATCCACTTGTAAATGCCTCCTTTGTTTGGAAAGCCATGTGTACCTTGACCAATTTTTTACGATATCTTAGGTGAGGTCTTTTCATCTGACATGTGACTGTTTGTGTGCCTTTATTTATTCTTCTGCAGCTGTAACTTTTATTTTCTAGTAGTTTTCATATTTCTCATGTACATTGTTTATGTTTTTTGGTACTCCTAGTACTCCTTGGTGTGACATAGTATTCATATCACCATAGCTAAGCTAATGGTGGTTGTACTTAGTCACTTTTTATTAAATGCTCTATGATGATAGTTAATTTGCATCTCTTTACAAAAAAGTGGCAGTTAATTGTATTCATTTAGTTTTCATTTTCATCTTGGGCTCCTTGAAAAAAAATAGTTGGCACATAAATCAGGATTACACAAGAAGCCTTCACAACATCATTCCACAAATTCAAGACTAGTTATCCAATAATAGACAAGAACATCAATGTCAAGGCGAGCTTTTAACACTCAACTATTATGGACTTTGTCTCCTCACAATATCACCCCCACGCATCACACTTCATTGTCTCATACTTTTATCCACTTATTGCATTATGTGGTTTTCAAATCTCAAACAATTCTAGTCACTATTTCCTTTTATAAAATTTCATCCCTCATTTCACCACATCATCTATCGCATTACATGGCTTTCAAATCTCAAACAATTTCATTTCATCCCTTTTTTTTCATTCATCCTAATTCACTACATCACATTTTATCTCATCCAATATCATTTCATTAAATGCCACAGTTAATTTCATTTTCTTATATTTCATTTCACTTATTTTGTTACATTCATGACATTACATTCCATTTTTTCCGATCACATTACATTTAATTCATGCATTTCATCTATTTATTTCGTGGCTTTTGAATCTCAAAGGTTGAAGTCCTGCCACATGTCTTTTCATCTCTAGTACATTCATTTCCTTCTATTTTTTTTCACTTCAGTTCACCTCATTTTCTCATGTCCTTTACATGTTTCATTACATTTTCATTACATGTCATCACATTGAATTTTATCACATTTTCATTACATTCTCATTTCATGTCATCACATTGCATTTTATCACATTTTCATTACACATTCATTTCATGTCATTTCGTTCTATTTTATTACATTTTCATTTATCATTGCATGTCATTAAATCCCATTTTATTCCATTTCCATTTCATTTCATTCTCATTTGATCATATTTCATTCCATTACACTTTGTCACACTTATGTTCATTTACAACATTCATTTCATTTTATTACATTTCTCATTTAATTCCAATTTGTCACATCACATCTTATTCATCACATTTCTTTTTTATTTATCATAATCCATTTCCTCACATCACATCACATCAACTCTCATTTCATTACATAGCATACTTCATTGCATTACATTATATCACATTACATTAAATTTCACTTATTACATTCAATCTCATTTTCATTTCATTTATTTCATTCCATTACATTCAATCTCATTCCATTATGCCACATATCATATTTCATCCTATTACATCATAGTATTTCCTATCACATTTTGTTTCATTTCATCACATTTCTGATTGACTTACATATTCCATTTCATTTCATTACATTACATCTTATCACATTGCAAATTTTATTTTATTACATTTCATATTGATACCTCACATTTCATTCCATTTTATCTAATTTCATTGCATTCTATCACATTACATTTTTGCAAAATTTATTTCATTACATGTCATTTATCATAATTCATTTGTCATGATTCATTTTATTACATCATATTACATTAAAATTTATTTTGCTACATCACATCACATCTCATTTCATCCCAATTTGATACATCAAATCATATTCCAAAATGCATTTCATTACATCTCATATCAGTACATCATACTATGTTACATCAAATGTCATTTCATTATATTTTATTTATTGCATTCCATTACATTTAATTTCATTTCATCAAATTTCATTTTACCACATTTCATTTCATTTCATTACATTCATACTATCACATCACACTTTCATTCATTACAATTCATTTTCTACCATTTAATTCTTTCAATCATTATCCACATATCATGCTACATTAATCATTCACATATATATCAATATCTACTACTACCATATCCATCAAATCAAACAATCACATGCATACATGAGTCCATGATATAACAAGCGCACATGTCCAAACATCAATAAATTCAGATATTTCATAAAGAAAACAAATGAACAATGTATCAAAAGGATCAAATCAACATGAATATAAGATAGATTGCATCAATAGGAACATCTAAATGATGAAATAACATGAACATCATAAGGTCACAATTTCTATCTACATGAACATCCAAAGATCAATCACCAAGTACCTCCACATGAATATCAAATAAACATCAAATGAATAATAATACATAATAAGGAGTAATGCCATAACACATAATATACACTCATCCATGCATAGGTGGCTAACCCAAAGGTCCCTACTCACTAGGGATGTTCCTATCCTCTTGCGGTGTGACATGTCCAATTATGACCATCTGAATAGTAAAAGCCCCATCTATCCTTAGTGGTAGTGGTGGCAGTGGTGGCCTCAGTGTCATTGATGCTATAAATGCCTGCAACATACTCGTCAACTCACCCATTTGAGCCTCCATGGCACTCTTCCAAGCCTCTAGATCATTCATTCCCCCTACCCTCTTTGATGGTGGTTGTACATCTAGTGGCACCTTCTACTACTATTGTGGGTGTGCATCTTGTGGATCTCTAATCAGAGCCTATACCCATAGCATTTTTCACTAGATAAACTATATATCATTAGGCAACCTAGCCCTCAACTGCTCTACCCTACCCTGCCCAACATCTTTGTTGTGCTGATCAGCTCCCATACCACCGCCCATCCCTCCTCTAACCCTTGCACCTCCATGGCCCTGGATCCCTCTAACCCTCCTTGCACCTACATCCCCTGGTCTCTGCATTGGACCTCATGCCACACCCCTCTATGGTCACACTACGACTACTCAACCTTACCCTCCATATCTCCCCCATGCTCTAACCACACCTCTCACTCTCCCTTTGGCTCACCATCTCCCTCTACCTCTTCTTGGACCACCCTCATCATCCCCATCCTCTCCCCCATTAGATGACTCATCAATCCCAGGAATAGGCTCTATCGGATGTATATATCTCAGAAATGGATGCTCACAAAACCATAATGTGTAGTCCCCCTCAAAGCCTACATCTGCCTCTCCATCTTGCAATGCCCATGGATATGGTGTATCTATCATCTGAGGAAAGGTCTCTTAGCAAGCCTCATACTCCAAGGTCGGCCCCCACACTGCCCTCTTTGACTAAACCCAAAAATAATATGCTGACCCCCTTGGCAAGCCCGACTACTACCCAAACTGTCTCACAACCCTTCTGAAACAAAATCACTCTATCACTGTGGGCACCTAGCCAAGAAAATATATCAGACCAAAGAAGTATATCATCTCATCATTTTCCTTGGCCCACGGCTCTATAAACCTATATGGTCTCCATAAAACCTCATTAATGTCATCCAATATCCACTATCAATACTTTGTCTTGCCCAAATGGGGCTGCATGATCACACTAGAGTAAGTATGTATGTAAGGCATACCTTACAAAAGCTGTTGCACACATATCATATGATTAATGGGTAGACGATCCCATGTCCATAGCTATAAAAAAATCACCCCTACTGATAGTGATGAGGCTCCAGAATATACAACCTAGTACAAGTCATGGTATAAGTGGACCAATATGCAGCTGCCCTATGCAAATCTCTATGGCTGATCAATCATATCTTGTATCAACTAGCCCCACCCAATCGGACATCCTCACCCTCATCAGTCTAGCAACAAAAAATCTTCGTATCAATCCAACCAAAACTACCAACAATGGCTCATACTACAACATTTGGAACCATGACACACTATCATCCCCAATGTTGTCATTTCTAAATAAATCCCTAAATGTAGTACCATCTATAGTCTAATCATCCTACACTAAATCTCCCAGTGTCCACAATAATTGATATAGATCCTTTGGAGTCACAGTCATCTCACCCATAGGAAAATGAAAGGTATTATGGTCTAAGTGTCATCGCTCGGCCACATCTATAAATAACTCTCTGTTTACTTGGAACTAGAGCATCTGTAGTAAATAAGTGAACCGACATCTATCTATCACTTGGTGATTTGTGACTAATAATTTTCCTATTGCCTCTAGAGGCCATAGATATAGCTCTCATACCATGAGCTTTGGCCCACATACTTTTTTTTCATCAAATAAATAAACAACATTAGTTTTCATCCCAAGTAATCATCATACATCAATCTACTATCTATATCTCACTACTCAGCTACTGGTTCTATCTTGGACCTATTACTCATCCTTCTCTATCCTGAGTTGGACCGATTTGTTTTCTCTACTTTGTATCTTAGGTTGGAGCATCATTCTTTACCTATCTATCATCAGACTGATCCTAAAACATCATTTCATGACTACCTAATTGCTATTGTTTCCTTGTTATGATGAATCCTTAGTTTATAGACTTGGAATCTAGCGTTTTGCATCATCTTGTGCTCAATTAAGGCTTTACAATCTACTTCCGCTCTTCAACATTCATTTGCACTATTTCCTAGGACATATGCACTACTACATTATTCAAATGCATTATTAAATCATTTGAAAGCACTATTTCCTATATCAAACATGTTATAAAACACATAAGTACTATCAAAATGACCATTTGCACTATTTCACAGTCCATAAGTGCTATTTAACTCAAATGCATTACAACATTATACCTATGCACTATAAGATCAATCAAACATGTTAAACTGTTAAAATGCACTATTAAAAACACTATATACACTAATTGGACTCCAAAATTAGGGTTTTATGTGTGTTTTTTCACCCCACATATGTGCTAAAAGAAAAGCTAAATGCACTAAAATACCTAAACTATCACATCTACCACAAAAATTTGTGCAAAATTCAAAAAACTCAGGTACACATGCAAAAATCTTAAAAATGGAGGATCTCGATGACTTACTAGGGCATTATATTTTGCTAGATGCTCATACTTGTGACCCCTCTCAAATTTGTGCTCTCATAAGGGGACCACCATCCTCGCTAGCTCAGAGCTCCAAATTGCCAAGTCTCAAAAGAGAGTGTGAAAATGACAAGGGTAAAAGACCTTTTGACCTATTTAACCCTCCTTAGGGGCATTTATATCACTTTTTCACTCTATTTAACCCTCCTTATGGGCATTTATATCACTTTTTCACTCTATATACCGAACATTGGAACCTTTTTGCTCACTTTTGCAAATTGGGTATTGTATTAAACCAACTTGATCATCTTTATCTATCAATTATCAAAGATTTTAGAAATAAAATTGGAATCTCCTCAATCTTTGCATATTCATTTTTCTTTTCAATTTCACTTTTGAGGGGGCAATATGTCCATATCAAACGAGGGCATCCAAATTGGGGCATCAATTTTTTTTGAAAAATCAAAAATATTCTACACCAACCAAAATTTCAAACATCAAATCAAACAAAAACCAAGGCATCCAAGTAAGAACATCACAAAATCAAAATCAATGATTAGACATCAAGTCATCAACAATCAAACACCATGACAATTGTGAAATGTCAAATATCATCAGAACTTAACCTAAAATTAGAGAATCAAGACAATCTTTGAACTAATATGCTTCACATATTAGTTCAAAGAGGGGTACTTGTAGACACGCAAAAATTGGTAAAGATTTGAATTATGCAATTTTTATCAATCAATGCAAATTAAGGAGGAAATTAGAAGAACACAAAAAACTTTCTAATCAAAAATCACATCAGGTTATTAATCATCTATCAAATCAACAAGACCTAAATCAACTTTAAAAAGAGGAGAAAGACAATTCAAAATCATAAAATGAAATTCAAAAAGGGAGAAAGAAAAAGGCAAATTGTTGAAAATAAATAGAACATTTATTAAATCAATAAAGTCATTTATCCACACAAAAGTGAAAATTCCAATTTTACATTTAAAAGAATTGGAAAAATCCTCATTTATCCTCAAAACCAAGTTTGTTGGACTCTTCCTCCTAGTCACTTATGAGAAAATTTCAATTTCACCTCCATGCACCAGTCAAAGGTAGAAATCCTAGTTCTAACCCCAACCCCTTCCAAAATCTATAAATAGGAGGGAAATCCAAGAGCTAAATGACCCAAGTTTTAGGCATCTTCACTATAGGCACATTTTTGAATTATCATTATAACATTGTCATTAAAGAAAGTTCATAGAATTTTATCATTGTTTTCACATTTTTTAGTATCATTTATTAAATTTTTAGCTCATTGCATGTCCATGTTGATAGCTTTCTAAGAGTTGTTACCCATTTATAATTTGCATTATAGTCATAGATCTTGCATGTATTCTTGTAGATCTGTATTTTAAACATACTCCCATTCTAGAACTATCATTGAGATGCTGGTCTAAGATCTTTCTTAGTGGTTGTAGTTAGGAAAACATGAGACACTCGTAGAGTTTACATTTTGATAATGATATCTTGGCTTTAGTCTAGTTCATTGTCATTTTATCTGTATTCTTTAGCGATTATACCATGTACACTTTCTTATGAAATATTATTTTCATTTAAGCTTAATGATGCTCAATTTTTTGCAAAGCATCTCGCCTTTTCTCTTCTAACTCATTGAGTTGAGCCAACTTTACTATCATAGGCTCCTCATTATGCATATCCAATTGATGCATATAATCCAATGTTGGTAACTCAACTGAAATAGGTAATCTAGATTCCTTTCCATAAACCAACACATAAGGAGACATATTAATTGATTATTTAGGAGTTATTCTATCAGCCCATAGTGTTGATTTCAACTTTTCTTTCTAAGAACATTGATTCCATAAAGGGACCACCATCCTCACTAGCTTAGAGCTCCAAACTGCAAAGTGTCAAAAGAGAGTGTGAAAATGATAAGGGTAAAAGACCTTTTGACCTATTTAACCCCCTTTAGGGGCATTCATATCAACTTTTCACTCTATTTACCCAACATTGGAACCTTTTTGCTCGCTTTCACAAATTGGGTATTGAATTAAACCAAATTGATCATCTTTATCCATCAATTATCAAACATTTCATAAATAAAATTGGAACCTCCTTAATTTTCCCACATTCATTTTTCTTTCTAATTTCATTTCTGAGGGGGCAATATATCCATATCAAACTGGGGCATCCAAACTGGGACATCAAATATTTTTGAAAAATCAAAACATTCTACCCCAACCAAAATTTCAAACATAAAATCAAACAAAAACTAGGGTATCCAGGTAAAAACATCACAACATCAAAATCAATGATTAGACATCAAATCATCAACAATCAAACACCATGACAACTATGAAATGTCAAAATATCATTAGAACTTGACCTAAAATCAGAGAATCAAGACAATCTTTGAACTAATATGCTTTGCATATTAGCTCAAAGAGGGGCATTTGTAGACACCAAAAAATTGGCAAAGATCTGAATTACACAATTTGAATCAATCAATGCAAATTAAGGAGGAAATCAAAAGAACACAACATACTTTTAAATGAAAAATCACATCAGGTCATTAATCAGCTATCAAATCAACAAGACCCAAACCAACTTTAAAAAGAGGAGAAAAACAATTCAAAATCATAAAATGAAATTCAAAAAGGGAGGAAGAAAAAGACAAATTATTGAAAATAAATAGAACATTTATTAAATCAATAAAGTCATTTATCCTCACAAAAGCGAAAATCCCCTTTTTACATTTAAAAGAATTGAAAAATCCTCATTTATCCTCAACACCAAGTTTGTTGGACTCTTCCTCTTAGTCTCTTATGAGATATTTTTAATTTCACCTCCATCCACCAGTCAAAGGTAGAAATCCTAGTTCTTATCCCAACCCCTTTTGAAATCCTATAAATAGGAGGGAAATCCAAGAGCTGAAGGACCCAAGTTTTAGGCATTTGCACTATAGGCACATTTTGAGTTAGCATTATAAAATTGTCATTATAGCAAGTTCATAGCATTTTAGCATTGTTTTCATGTTATTTAGTATCATTTATTACATGTTTATCTCACTGGATATCCATTTTGATAGCTTTCTAAGAGTTGTTAACCACTTATAATCTACATTATAGTCATAGATCTTTCATGCATTCTCGTAGATACGCATTGAAAGCATACTCCCATTCTAGAACTTTCTTATCAAATGTTTTCATTTGAGCTTGATGATGATCAATTTTTTGTAAAGCATCTTGCCTTTTCTCTTCCAACTCATTGAGTTGAGCCAACCTTACTATATAGGCTCATCATTAAGCATATCCTATTGATGCATAAAATCCAATGCTAATAACTCAACTGAATAGGTAATCTAGCTTCCTTTCCATAAACCAACGTGTAAGAAGACATATTAATTGATTGTTTAGGAGTTATTTTATCAACCCATAGTGCTGATTTCAAGTTTTCAGGCCAAGAACATTGATTCCCTTCCAATGTCTTTTTTATAATATGAATCAGATTCTTATTAGTAGATTTAGCTTGCTCATTACCTTGAGGGTAATCATTTGATGAAAAAACCTTTCTTAACAACCCATTTTGTAGTTTTTCATCTTGTAAATGCAAGTGCATTATTTGAAATAATAATATTTGGTACACCAAATTTGCAAACTAAATCATCATAAAAATTCAAAACAATAGTCACATTTTCATCTTTGAGGGAAACTGCTTCAATCTACTTTGTAAAATAATCAGTGGCTATCAATACCCACTTATGACCTACACTTGAAGGTGGGTTAATGATGCCAATAATGTCTAGACCCCATTTCGTAAATGCATGGTCCACTTGGATAGGCTACAAGGGAAGCACTGCTAATTTCTCTTTTCCAACAAAAATTGAACATTGTTTATATTTTCTTACCCAAGAATGTGTATCTTTAAACACACTTGGCCAATAATAGCCTACCTTCATCACTTTAAGAGTTGTAGCTCTTGGTGAGAAATGGCCTTCAATTGGCCCTTCATGAAACTAATGTAAAAAATGCTCAATTTGACATGGTTTAATTCACCTCATCAAAACACCTTGGAAATCCTTCTTAAATAAAATAATATTCATTAAAAAATATGGAATAAATTACAATCTAGATATAATACCTTCATTTTTACCTTTCCAAACCTTCAGAGAAATGTCCTGATTGCAAGAAAATGATCATATCATCCACCCAATCATTCTGAGTAATAGGAATAATAGATTGTTCATTATCAAGTAAAGATAAAACAACATCATCATCATTAGTTAAATCATTATTTCTGTAGGAGTTGATGAAATCCAACTCCGCAGTCGCCAAGATCACCTACATGCAAATAGCTTGCTGAAGAGAAACCGAAAGAGCAAGAGCATGAAGCAAACAATGCAAGAGGAAATATTTCACAATAGGAAAATGAGATTGCTATGTGAATGGAATGAATTACAATGAGAGAGAGACCGTTTAAAAGGCCTCATGGAAGCTTGTAGAACAAGCTGGAAGGAGGTAGAGGACAAAAATGACAACTCAGCACATATCCTCAAAAAGTGGAATATGCTAAAAAAGGAGAAAACTCCCGAGTTGTCAACAACAACCACTACATGCATTAAATACTAAATATACATTAACCTAAGTAAGCTTAAGTAATAGAATAAATAATTAATAATTAATTATTTACTCTAACACCCCCCCTTAAGTGCAACTTAGGGAAATGCCTTAAGCTCACAAAACTAAGATGAAATGCAAAATGGGTCCTGGCAACGAGGCCATGTTAGGTACCCATGTACAATGCAAGAAGAATGCAACCTTTGTAAGCGAGGAAAGAGAGAAAACCACATGGGAAAAATGCTCCCCCAAAAAAGAGGTAAAAACAACATGCTAAAAAAAACATGAAGTGAAGGAAGGAAGGCCTCAACCAATCCCCCCAAGGACAACTTCCGCCAGAAATGTTTCAAGAGACTCTCTCAAAACCATAAGTACAACCAGCCCCCCCAAGAGAATAGACACCAAGCCCCCCCCATAATGATGGAGCTCCTGTAGAAATGATCGAACCAATGAAACTCCAATTCAGAAGGAACAAAGGCACGAAACAAGGAAATCCCTGTGTGAGAGGAGCAATTGGAAAGCCTAGTTGATGTCCAGAAGAGAATGTATGAGGAACCGAAAAGGGAATCCCCAAGGCAGGTGTGATGACATTGTCATGAATGTCCACTGAAGTATCTGCAACAAGTGTACCTGGAGTCTCAATAAATGAAGCTGGAAGATCAAGTAGAGCGGAAGGAGAATCTTGTAGAGAGGAAAAGCCCTCATCTGGTTGTGGTGTGGCAGTCAAAATAGGGATCTCAGGAACAATAAAAAGGTTCAAGTGTCCTGACTGCACCACACGATGCTCCTGCGAAGGAGATGGTGGACCAAAGTGTGAGAAGGTATAGAGATGAGTGGAAGGATCAACTGCCCCTGTAGCAATAAGATCTCCTGTAGCACGATCTCGAATGAAGACTGAATCAGTAGTGAACTCAACTGTCTTCCCTGATCCACTGCGTGTAATCTGAGAAATTGAGAGAAGGTTGGCAGACAAAGATGGAACATACAATACATCATTGAATATACCATCTTGGATGTGAACTGAACCTTTCCCATAGACTGGTAATGCAGTGTTATTCCCCATGAGAATGTGAGGAATAGGAGAAGCCTCAAGAGTGGAGAAGACACCTTGAGAAGATGTCATATGGTGAGAAGCACTTAAATCCAGTATCCAAGGAACCTGTGAAGAAGATGCAATAGAAGCCTGTAATGCATGACCCTTTCCAAGATCTGATGTAGATGTTGAAGAGGTGGAAGAAGCCTGAAAAGAAGACCCTTGTGAGGTAGAAGAGGATGGAGAGGAAATAGTGCTCTTCTGAAGGAGAGCGTGCAAATCAGCAATCTGTTTCTCATAGCCATCACATCTCTTCTGAAAACAACGTGCCTCATCATGAGATCCTTTCCCACAATAGGAACAGGTAGGAGTTGCGGTCTTCTTTTTCTCCTTCTTGTTAGAAGATGATGAACTAGTAGAAGAGGGATCTGATAGCTGCTTCAACTTTTGTTCCTATGTAACCTTGGAAAGCAATGCCTGTGACTGAGAACTTGAAAGTGAATCCATTTGAGTAATCTTCGATTGTTCACGGGTTAACCGATTACAAAATATCTCAAATGAAGGCATCCTATGTCTATCACCCAAGGCATCCATAGTGGAGTAGAAAGTGGAAGAGAAGATCTGATACTGTCCCTTTAACTTTGAGAGTACCAAAAAGATACACTCATCATCTGTTTTGTTCTTCCCACATCCCTGCAAAAGTGTACGTAGAGATTTGAACTTCATCAAGAAGTCCTCAATGGTGGGAAAGTGATCAGGTGTCAAAGAAGTCAATTCTGCATCTAGCTGAAGTGCCTGAAACTCATTCACTTGTCCAAACAAAGTCTGAAATCTTAGCCAATAAGCCCGTGGAGTAGTCAAACCATCCAAGTGAAACAACAAGCTGTCTGAAATGTTGAGTGCAATAAGCCCCATGGCTTCATCCATCTTGTTCCTGTGTTGTAGAATCTCAAAAGGTCATTGGAGATTAGGCTGATGCTCATCCAAACAAGACCATAGACCTTTTGACATTAGAAGTCTAGTCATTTGTGCTTTCCATGTGTGGTAGTTGTGTGGTGTGAGACGGGATATAGATGGATCCGCCATTGAGAGAAAGAAGAAGACGAAAGTAGAAGGGTCTTAACTGAAGTAAATTACAGAAAAGAAAGACACCCCCCCCACAAACGTACAAAAATATCTCCCAAATACCACAAAAAAACAACTAAGGAAAGCAAAAAATTGGAAAGGAACCTGGATTTGTTGATGCAGAAAAAGCCTCTACTTTGACACCAAAAATGGAAGCTCAAACGAACTCAAAATCATGCAAAACTAGCACCAATGTGTCCGTCTCTGAGTCAACTTTCCGACGCTTCTTCCGGATTGGAAAAAGACCTCCGTATGCTCAAGTTATAGCCAAAAAACTGACTGCTGCTCAAAAAAATACACTTGCTGGAAAATTACAGACACTGGCATAAATTTGACGGCCGTATGCCCGTCACAAACCTGTCGCCGAAAAAAAAACCGTCACGGCAAGGTGATGTCACATGCTGGGAAAGTGACGTCAGCACACCGGAATATGACATCAGCACATCTGTTAGCAGCCACGTGGCGTTCGGTGGTTGGAGAGGCCGCAGGGCGGCGGAGCAGCGAAAACCGCCGGTGGCGGTGGCGCCCGGGAGGAAAACTCAGCGGCGCCGCTGTCTACGGTGGCGGAGGCAGCTGCGCCCGGGCGGCGGATGTTCAGGGTGGCGCCGCGAAGGGAGGCGCTGGTGGAGCGGAGTGTTGGAGGCGCGCGGGCGAAGATCGGGTGGCCCCGCGGTGGCGCATTGGTGCTGCTGCGGCGGTGCCCGATTTTTTTAAATTTTTGCACTGTCGCGCATCCGTACGATGGTACGGCCAGACCCTGAAACAAAAAAAATTTGCCTTCCAGAGCTCTGTCTCCAAAAATGGAAAGTTTTATATGAATTTTGACTGTAAATGGCCTTCCGGATCCAATGGTGATGTCCGTTTGGGCTGAAAGTGCTCCAAAAATTTGCTCTAGCCCTGATTTGAAGAAAAAATGCACAAACAAACTAGGGTTTGTGACTTCAAATCATAGCTTCAAAAATCCTTCAAACAAGAAGCAGCAGGGAGGCTCTGATACCATGTAGGAGTTGATGAAATCCAACTCCACAGTCGCCAAGATCACCTACATGCAAATAGCTTGCTGAAGAGAAATCGAAAGAGCAAGAGCATGAAGCAAACAATGCAAGAGTAAATATTTCACAATAGGAAAATGAGATTGCTATGTGAATGGAATGAATTAAAATGAGAGAGAGACCGTTTAAAAGGCCTCATGGAAGCTTGTAGAACAAGCTGGAAGGAGGTAGAGGACAAAAATGACAACTCAGCACATATCCTCAAAAAGTGGAATATGCTAAAAAAGGAGAAAACTCCCGAGTTGTCAACAACAACCACTACATGCATTAAATACTAAATATGCATTAACCTAAGTAAGCTTAAGTAATAGAATAAATAATTAATAATTAATTATTTACTCTAACAATTTCCATTTCCAACAATTTGTTCACACAAACCTTTGCCTCTTACCAACTTAGTAACTTTAATTTCAAAATCATATTCCATTGTTTTAGTGATCCAACCATCTCTCTTAGTATTCAAATCCTTATTCAGTAAAAAATATTTAATAGAAGGATGCACAACCATTAGCTTAATCTTAGTATTTGAAAGCATATGCTTGAAATTTTTTAGACTTCTTATAATAGCAAGGACATGTTTTTCCACAAATGTATAATCTAGTTCATAATCCTTAAGTCCTTGATTGAAATTGTTAATGACTATTTAAAACCTTCATCATTTTGTTGTACTAACATAGCAACAATATTTTTAATGTTTACATAAGCATATAATATGTTCAAAATATTTTGAAAATTTTGGATTTAACAATGTAGGAGCAGCAACTAATGCTTCTTTTATCAGCTCAAAACTATGATTACCTTCTTTTTTCCAATTTAGATCCATATCCTTTCTTAACGTAGCTATTAATGGAATTAATTATTCAATAATATTTGGAATGTATCTTCTCCTACTCAAGAAACTTTGAAGTCCTTTCTTATGAGTTGGAAGTGGTAGGGCAAGAATGACACTTACTCTTTCAAATTCAATGGTAATGTCATCTTTAGAAACAATAAATCCAAGAAACTTACCCTCATGAACAAAAAAAAAACTTTTCTTTGGATTCAAGAAAATACCATATTCCATGCATCTCTCAAACATCACTCTTAAGTGTTTAAAGTGATTTGTTGCATTCTTTAAAAAAATAGTTATACCATCAAGATAAAAATGTAAAAACTTATAAATTTAGTTTAAGAAATCCTTATCCATCAATTTCTCAAAGGTGGCACCTGCATTTGATAAACCAAATGACATCTTCTAATAAGCCATAGTTCCCCATTTGGTAGTAAACTATGTATCACATCCATCAACATGAAAATGTAAACACATAACACATAAGATTTTGGTTACTCAGAAACCCTCCAAGGTGAAGGTAAAATTAGGGTGGGGATGACACCCACAAATCTTCACTACTATAGTAACAAAATTTTCCTATCAGGGCTACAAATTTGATCACTTCTAATGATCTACCTTATGAGGGGTCTACCTTATTAAGAGCTTTACAAGATTGCTAGGTTACCTTGATCAAAGTATTTAACACTTACAATGAAGGAAAGACTCTATTAAGATATATACATAGGAATGTTAGGACCACTTTGTTAAGAGATTTATCATGATTCACTTGTCAAAATGATTTAGCACCTGATCCTTTGGTCTACACTTACAATGTCAATTATAGGTTTTCTCTTTCCTTTCCCTAATATGATCTTCTATCTAATATATTTACTCTTCTCTTCATTACTTCACTCAGTCGCTAAACTCTGTTACTTCACAATTTTTCTTGCTTCTTTCAAAACCTAACTCCTTCGCATATTGATTCATAATACTTTGCTTTTATTTTCAAGTAGGGTTTGGGTGTGTCTTTAGAATAACATCTATAGATTCTTTTAGAATTAGATCAACAATTTCAATGTTTCCTTTTTATCCTCTTCGACTGATTATTTGTCCCTCTCTATATGGATTGATGATCTACATCAAAATGCATAACAACCTCTATAACAAACTCTACAATCATTAAATGTATTTATATGTTAGCTCAAAATAGTTTACCTCAAATTTTGTGTTATTTCAAAAATTCTTGTTCAAAATGTGTTACTTAGCACATACTGATTCTGATGCTCCATTGTAACTTTTCTTCCTACTGATACTCAGGCTTAACTAACTCGACACCTTTTGTATGACTTGGCATCCATATGATCTATTTGCTTGACATTTACTAAACTCAGCTTACATAAGAAAACTTGATGGCCAAAGACTTGCTCGACTACTTTAGGGCTCAACATATACAAGATTATTTACAAGTTTTTACAAATACATTACTCGATCTATATAGAGTAACTCGGTCATAGTGATGACTGACCAACTTTGCCTTATATATGAATAAGTGTTTGGCACTCATATACAACAAAACTAGATATATCAACAATATGTCCATATGATGTTGATTTCTACCATAATAATCTTTTGATTATTATTTGTATATTTTATTCTTGGTTCCTAACCTACAAACATCATCCATGTATGTTTATATTTTTTTTCTTTGATATGTATTTGGGAAGATTTTATATGATACAATTTTCCCTATGGTATTTCATTATTATGTTGACTTAAACTAATAATGTCATTTTTGTATATTTTGGTTCTAGATAGCCTCCTATTACCATTTTTTCATTTTCAAATTTCTTAAAGGCATTGGCATCATTATCTACAAATTCTCTTTTCACCATTCATTAGCAATTTTTTTCTTTTCTTCCATGTCCCATACCATTGTCTTACACATTAGTCATATTTGTTGCACTTAATAAAATGTGTACTTTTCTAATCTTTGGAGCAAAAAAAATTAAATTTTTTATATCAACACTATTATGTGACCTCATGCAAAAATTAATTGCATGACAATACTTATGTTTCTCTCATAAGGTCATATTGGTACATGGTTATATGATTTACACACATATTTTCATTTATAAATATTTATAGCAACACCTAGCCACCATTATTCAATTCATATTAGACAAAATTATATTAGCACATATCATTAACACATTAGGGCAACATGTAAATACTCAATATATTTGGGGTTTTCATGCATATAGTCGATGATGGCCTAATAGTTTAAAACACCATGCCAAACATATGGACCTTGAAATCATATCCTAAATTAGTATTATACATGTCACTTCATGTCTATATACTAAGAGAGCCTATTAAATTTAAACTACATACTTGCAATATGCATCATGACAATTTGTACATTAAATTATTTGATATTTTTCATATTTATACACATGTTTGTAGTGGTTTTGAACCTCATATTAGTCATATGTGCCATAGCATAATGCTTCAAATCTTATTCCAGTTTTTACCTTGTTACCATTGTTGTGTTGTGTGCATTTTGTATTCTCCAAAGTTATAAAACTAATGCATTTTGAGTTTTTTCTAGAGGGCCTTGTTATTTAGGTACACAAATATATAATGTGATGTTATCTAAAACTCCACATTATTTTCTTATCATCCATGCTTATATCACACACACACACACACACACACATTTGAGTACATGATTACTAGCTTGATTTGCCTCATTTGATATGTATATGTATATATGCATATGTATACGCATATGTATATGTGTATGTATATATGCATATGTATGTACCCACATATGTATGCATGTTTATATTCTACCTAGAACCCAGAAATCATTTTTCATTATAGATTACCTCAATTTACACCACTATAGATTTCAAAATCATTTTCCAACCATATTGCAAAAGAATTTAGACCGTGTGATATGATCTAATCTAAAAAATCAAAATTAGCTTCAAATTTTAAAATAATCATTTAAAAATATATCCTCCCTTTAATCCATATGTCAAAATATTCAAATTAAGAACCATAATGACATATTTAAAAACATCTCTCAAATTAATTAAGACATCATAATTATATAAAAACTCTTATAATCTAAATACTTGAATACACCACATTTGAATATTAATTTTAAAAAAAAGCTACACATACAAATCCATTTACTATCTTCTCTTAAATCATTTAAAACAACAAAAGCATACATAAAGAACTTCATTTATAATAATCTCTATCGTCCAAGTGTCCCAAAACATCACATTTGGATTGACACAAAATATGCATACACATACAAATCCATATACTATTTTCCTTTAAATCATTTAATCCATCTACTATTTTCTTTTAAATCATTTAAAAGCAATGAAATCAAATAAAATTGGCACAAGTGCCTCTAATCCATTACATTTAGATTTACATAAAATAGCTACACACAAATTCATATATTATCTTCTAAGTTAAACTTGAACCATCAAATATAAATTCACATTGGTACAAGAGGAACAAGAATTTTTTTAAACCCAAAGAATAAGTTAGATCCATTCAAGATTATAATTTGAACGAAGCTAAGTTTGAACCATCAAACATAAATTCTCATTGGTACAAGAGGAATACAAATTTTCTTAATCCCAAAGAAACTTGGGTCTATTCAAGATTATTTTTTGAACTAAGTGAAATGTGAACCACAAAACGTAAATTCATATTAGTACGAAAAGAACACAAATTTTCTTAATCCCAAAGAACAAAGTGGGTCCAATCAAAATGTTTATTTGAACTAAGCTAAATTTGAACCGTGAAACATATATTCACATTTGTACGAGAGGAATACAAATTTTCTTAATCCCAAAGAAAAAATTGGGTCCAATCAAGATGTTTATTTGAACTAAGCTATATTTGAACCATCAAACATAAATTCACATTGGTACACGAGGAATAAAAAATTTCTTACTCCCCAAGAACAAATTGGATCCATTCAAGGTTTTTATTTGAACTAAGCTAAATTTGAACCATGAAACATAAATTCACATCATTGGTATGAATGGAATACAAATTTTCTTAATCCCAAAGAAAAAATTGCATCCATTAAAATTCTTATTTTTACTAAGCTAAATTTGAACCATCAAACATAAATTCACATTGATACGAACATAACAAGAATTGTCTTAATCTAAAGAAACAAATTGTCATACAACCTGCCCAAATTATTTACACATCTCATAAATATATCACAAAAACATGAATGGAATTGAAGATTTAATGGCTTTCTTACATATGGAGATGTAATTTACTTACAAATAGAGAAGTCTTCGAAGCACCCACACAGACCAGATGACAACTTCATTTTGTAATTACTGAGAAAAGAAGAAGAAAGTTGGGAGTTTTTGCAGTTGTTTGGAAGTCTTTAAAGGAATGATTTTGATTAAGACAACTCATTTTGGACGGAGAATTTGATACAAGAACTTTGGATGTGTCATTGCCGGCCCTTGTTCTTCCCCACGTTTTGGCCGTCATTGTTTTGGGCTTTTGTGACATTTTGACTTTTGTGGTATTTGAATTCTCGTCTTGAAATTGATGTGGATAAATAGAAAAATGGATTGGAAAATGAGTTTAGAGTTAGGAAAATAGATTGGAAAATGAGTTGAGGGTCTGATTGGCTATGGGAATATAAAAATGGGAATATGAATACTTATTTAGAAAATGGGGTTGCGTATTCCTGTTCTTGTTTCGTTCACCCAAAATTTAATGCAAAATTCATAGACTCCAATTTTATTCCTATTCCAGTTCCGATTTGGTGCATCCAAACAAAGAATTCAAAATTTTATTTTTAAAAAAGGGTTATTCCACTTGAATTCTCATTTCCAAACATACCCTTAAATTTTATAAGGAATTGACAAGGATAATGGCATATAAAATGTATTTAGGAAGATTTAGATTTCTAAGGCATATTTCTAGTTTTAATATTTATTAAATGAGTTTGATGGAATGAATCATATTGTTTATTTATTTCAATCTTTTATGAAAAGGTAGAGATGTTGACATCTATGAATGTTAGCTTCATTCTAGAAAAAGTTTAAGATTGATTTGTGAGTATTTGTCTTGGTACTAGTGTAGTAATAGTACTTGTTGGATGGTTCATAGATAAGACATATTTGAAGATAGATTGGCATTATAGTTTGATCAAAAGATTATTGTAAGCTAAATGTACCACAATTTTATTCGGTCAATAAAGATTTTTCATTTTTTAAGATTGATGTTGGTTTTAAATTTGATTGGTACCAATCATACCTATGACTAGTCACTTAAAGTTGAGTTTGCTCTTTAAAAAAATTGTCTGTTAAATAGTTATATGTGCAAATGATTATTTACTTTTTTAGAGTCTACTTAAATTTGATTTGAATTCAATATTAAGACTCTTGAAATCATATATATATATATATATATATATATATATATATATATCCATGTGTCATTATAACAATTTGAAGGTATGGTATGCCATAGACTAAAAACAAAACAATCTTGTGATTTGAACATATCATGGTTCTACTAGGTTGGTAAACATTACAATTGTTAAGGTTTACCTTGATTCATACTAGGCACAACTACAACTATCATAGTTGAAGTTGATTTATGCATTAGAGTAAGAGTTTGTTAGATATTAATGAGTAAACAATTAGTTAGTAAAGAGTCTTCATAGTTCAACTGGTTGATTTTGAATTCAATAGCCAAATAAAATAATAAAATAATTCTTGAATAGTTGTAGAAAAAATTAAAGTAAAAAAAAATAGTTATAGAATATTTTGTTTAATATTTTGGTTGTAAATGGAGTTTTTATGTGCTAGGGTCTTTGTGAATACTCAATAGAGAGTCAAAGCCTCATTCAATTGGTACTCACCTTTTAATGGTTTTACATATTAATACCTAACTTCTAAATGTTATGGGAGCTTCCCAAAATAGAGATCGATACCTAAGACAAGAATGGAGGGAAGAAAATTTGGTTTTAGGATAGTTTTGAAAACATCACATATGCCTCAAACAAAGTAAAGTATCATACTAGAATAGAGAGGAACTCTAACAATTGGCACCAAAGGCCAGATAGCAAAAATGAGGATGCAAGGAAGGTAAACTACAATAATTATATGTTTTTGGGGGGCCCAAACAGGAAAATACCAACAGATAACAAAACTATGGTGTGCTTAAGAGAATAGATATCAAATGAAGTATTAGAAAGTGAGAGTTTTTATACTAAGATGGGTTTCAATAAGAGATTTTAAGGTTTTTGGTAAAGCCTTTGTGAGTTACACAAGTAGATTTCAAAGTTTTAGAGCCCCATTTTGGATGGAGTTGTTTATATGTACTTAGGTGCTTGAGGGTTTTATGTGGTAGCTTTCGATAATAAACATGACATGAATGAAACTTTGTGTGCATGTCAATGGAGCTGGGAGGAAAAGTTCTCACTTTTATTGAAATAGTGGTACCTGAATTTCAATACTACTAATTAATCTTAATTGACAAGATTCTATTGTCGGTAAGACTTCCTAATCTTTTGTTACAATATTAGTTTGAATCTTGTCTTGAAGTTGTTAGGAATTCCTTAGGTAGATTTTAGGGGCTAGAAATGAGTTCTTTAGGTATTGTTCATACCACCTATGCTTAATTATTGTTTGAAATGGATATGAAGAATGGTCTTTCTATTGCTTTAGTACTAAAATTCACTAAGGGAAATTGGTGCAAGGGCACCAAACAAAAACAAGGGCTAAAAATGATATTAGTTTCCTCATCATGATATATTAGCTTTTTTTATCTACTTGGAGCCATGTGTTGACTCATTTAGAATATGTGTGTGCATGTTTTCAATAAATCCTAGGATGTGGTGGCAAGACTGGTTAAATATCCCTATAATTCTATGAAGTCTTGGCCATTTAGGACATGTGTCAAAATTTCAATTTTTGGCTTGTGTTTTAATATTTTGAATGTTTTTATGTGTCTCTAGGTATGTAGAAGTTTTTTAGAGCTTATTGAAAGTTGGAAAACTTGACAAAAGGGCCTTTGTCATGATTGTGTTGGAAAAATGATAGAAACTTGCTAAAATGTTGCATCATTTCAACATGAGAAACTTTACAAGAATTTTGCAATGTGTTATCATTCCAGTGTAACAACTCTAGGAGTATTCAAATTATTTTATTTAGGGCTGACGAGGTGTAATCCATCATATGTGATGATGTTTCAATCATGTAACATGATTTGGAAGGAAATAAGAATAAAAATCCAGTATTTTTGGTTTTTTTTTTTTTTTTGCAGAGTTCTCTACGAGCATGTATAGATTTACATAGTCATAAAATTTCTTTCATGTGTTAATATTGTGTATTTATCTTACCTTTGTTTTTTTTTTTAAGCCTCAAACTTACTAGAGGATTGTGAACAAGGGATTTTTCAATAGCTTACTCTTTACACAACCCATTTTGAGGGTTTTGACAAAAAAATGGAATTAACTTGAACATCCTAGCTTAGTTTTCTATGGATTTTTGAGGGATTTAATATAGGATAATGTATGTTGTGATTTTGGTTTTTATTTGGCTTGATATGAAAGAAAAAAATGATATTTTGGATGTCCTTGGTGGACATCTCTATGTGTCCACCTTGTGAGGAAAGATGCTAGTGAGCTCAGTTTGCAAAGGAGATATTTCCAAGAGATGAAACTTGGGATATAATGATGTTTTAATATTATTTAGGTGTTCTAAGTGGAATGTGATTGAGATCTTGTCTCTAACATAGACTTTCTTCATAATGTACACCTAATTAGGGCTATTAGGTTAGTCATCCCTTAGGAATCTTTGATATTGACCAATAGTTTGGGAAAATAACACTTTGGAGTTTTTTTAATCTTTTCAAAGTGTGATCAAATCCAAGTTCTATTTAACAAGTCCTTTGGAAAGTATTTGAGAAAAATGGAGAAATCAAGACTAATAGGGCTACTAGAGTTTGAGGCCTAACTGTAAATCACTGACTGAGATGGTTGTAGGTGCCTAAGAAATACAAAAATATTTCTAGTGTACATGTTTTTAGGATATCCTTACAATTTGGTATCACTATGTAAAGCACCAAAGAAGAGTTCTTAATTTGGATCCAATTCTTCCTAGCTTGAACTCCAAAGTTCATTATTTGTAATCAAAGTCCATTGCATGAACTTGGAGTCTACTGGATGGAATCACAAGATTGAATTCCTAATGGGAGATTGGTTAGGATTTATTTTGGAACCCAAGGAGCTAGTCAAGGTAAAAATGAGTGGAGAATGATAAACTAGACCCATGGAAGGCCCTGTGGCATTAGATTCCCTTGAAGCATCCTAGTTGAGTGAAATTTACTCATAGGATTTCCAAGGTTGTATGTTTGTATAATGTTGTCAACCTCAAGAAAATAATGGTATTTTCAACTAGCTCAAAATACTTGGTCATTTAGAAGGAAGGATTGGTCAGTCATCAATGTGGTTGAGTAATGTAATGAAGACTTGTACATATGTTAGTTAGTGCCAAACAAGTCAGAGGTCACTGAGTACTCTAGTATTAGCTAAGTTTGTCAGGAGATAGTATATTTTTGAAGTGTATACATATGTCAAGTATAATATAGACCGATTATTGCAGTGCATGTTGAGTAGAGTTAAAGTTGAGTGATAGCTACATAATAGACATGGCCAAGTATCAACAAACTATTGGTGTCAAGTAAGAAAATTTGACATATTTGTTTGGAATGACACAAAAGATTATGTAAAATGTTTTTTTCGAGATAAAGATGTATTTCTATGATCGAGAATTTTTTTAGGAGATAATTAAACATTTAACTATGGATCATTAATCCCTATGTAAGGAGATTAGCTAATCATAAAATTGGAAGGAAAAACGGGAAAAAAGGATGAATCCAAATCTTCAAACAAAACTATCTAAGGATGACCTAGAGATAGGAAAATATTGTAGAGAGTTTAAAGATTGGATGCATGCGAAGTTGAAGGTGAATAAAAAAGAGTGATCGAGTAGTGTAGAGAATAGTTAAGATAATAGTCATTGAAGATCAATCACAAAGAGGTGAAATTGGATTGATTAGAGCAGATCTATGATCACATTGGAGTGAAAACCAAAGGATCAAGTACTAGTACATTTTAACATGTGTTTCAGGGTAAATATCTTAACAGAGTGGTCCTAACAAGCCTTTGTATATCTCCTAACAGAATACTCACATATTTGTGATGTTAAATCCTTTAATGAAGGTAGACTTAACAATCTTGTAAGCTCTTAACAAGGAATACCCCTCACATGGTAGATCATTAGAAGTGATCAAACATTGTACAACCTTAATTGTTGAAATCTAATTGAAAAGATCATTGTTGAAAAAGGGAGATTATTCAAGCAGAAGATATGTTTCAATCAATTTTTTTCATTGATGTCAAACTTGCACTAGTACATTTGAGGCCATTTTTTGACCAAAATTGGTCAAAATTTTGATCCAATTTTTGACCAATGTTTGACCAAATTTTACCAACCCACTGGTCAAAGTTTTTCTCGTCAAAATTTTGACTAACCTACTAGTTGGTCAAAATTTCAACCAATACATTGGTTGAAAATTGTCAAACATGTTGGCCCAAGTTCTGCCAAGCATTGGTCAAAATTTTGACCAATGCTTGGTAGTTCTTGACCAAAAATTGGTCAAAATTTTGACCAAAACTTGGTAGTTCTTGACCAAACATTGGTCAAAATTTTGACCAATACTTGGTAGTTCTCGACCAAACATTGGTCGAGAACTATCAAACATGTTGGCCCAAATTCTACCAAGCATTGGTCAAAATTTTGACCAATGCTTGGATGTTCTCGACCAATGCTTGTTCAAATTTTTTTTTAGGCTCACACTTGTTGAGGTCCACTTTAGCAATGGCCCTTCCTCTGAAATTGTTGTCTAAAACCTTTCTAATGAGATAATGTGTTATGAGCTCTTCATTGGTGGGATGAAATGTGAATCTAGGAGACAGTTGTACATCACCCATATCATGACTGTAACTAAAGTTAAGAGCCTCTATTATATAATTCTCTTCCCTATCACCCATATTCATTTCCTTTGCTATGGGAAATAAGGAAGAGAATTCAATAATAGGGGTTCTTAACTTTAGTTATAGTCATGATATGGGTGATGCACAACTGCCTCCTAGATTCACATTCCATCCCACTGATGAAGAGCTCCTAACACATTATCTCATTAGAAAGATTTTAGACAAAAATTTCATAGGAAGGGCCATTGCTGAAGTGGACCTCCACAAGTGTGAGCCTTAGGGAGGGTTTAATTCCCTCCTTTATTATTCACTATTTGTATAATCCCACACACCCATTTGATCTCAAATGATGATGTACTGAATGTTGAGTGTCTATGCAAAGTGCTCCAAAATGATCCATTTTATTGGTGTTTGAAACTACTGAGCAACAAAATGCTCAATATCACAGTAAAATTACTCACACAGTCTAAGGATTAGCCAATTCCTAGTAGCAATTAGATGAATAAACCACTTTGACCCAACTTCAACAAAACTAAAAATGGTTTTGTACTCTTTAGGCTCTACTAAACCAAGGCGAGTATACCTAGGGATGATTCTAATGGAAATTGTGGTATGAAATTATCTTAGTTTCGTTCTGATTCTCATCTTTTACCCTCAGGCACATACAAAGTTTATCAATTTTCTCTAAAAGCTTCTCAAATCTATATGCATCCCCTATAAACAGATTTGGTTATAAATCTCCTATTAGTTTACAAGTATTCTTGAAATTAGTGGCTATCTAAGACTCAAAAAACTATATGCAAAAAAGTGGTAGCCAACATTTGTAACTTTAAACAAAATGGAATGAAATAATTTTGATTTTTTAAAAATGATTTAATATGTAGTAGCAGAATTCACCCTTGCCCATTTCTGACTCATGTGACCAGTGCCTTATCCATTGGGAAGAAAATTGACTATTGGCAGGAGATCTAATTCAAATAACTTGCAAATGAATAAATCAATTGTAATCACCCATTTCCCTTCTTATGAAATATCCCTTTTATAATATGCTCACAAACCCTACTAATTCACTAAAGCATTTTCATAATTCCTTGAATTATAAGCAACAATAAAACTAGCATACAACCCATCCAAATTGCATTCAACCAATTAAACCTTATTTAAGTGACTTCAAAATTAAAAAACTCATAAAATGGAGATAGAAAATGGTGACACAAATATAGTGTTAATACCCCTTTGTATTATCCTTTTGAATGACTAATACAATAACCAATAGAATTCAAAGAAAAGCTCAGAACATCTTGTTGATTTTGTCATTTCAATATCACCAGAGAGTACAAGTGGAAGAAAAATCAAAACATCTACATAATATTGGACCGACTGTCTGTACTTTTCTTGAGAAACACAAAAATTATACAAGTTTTTGGACCATCACATTTCCTTGGAAACTCATTTATATAGACATGAGTTGCAACAAGTAAAGGGAAATTGTGATTGGCAAGTGTCCTTTCAAACAAGAAACAAAACATCATAACAAGAGACAAAAATGAGCATAACAGAATGCCAAGCACATCAAAAACTCTTTGGATAGGCTCATTTCTATTCCAGTTGCAAATCATCAACTTTTGATTTGTCCCCTACTATTCTGGATCTTCAGAATATGTGGCTACCAAACTAGCCAATGAAGGGTTATCCTGTGGTGCCTCCAAATCAATTTTTTCCTATGGATTTTCATTGCTTTAACCTTGAACAGGCAATATTACTTTTTCACCTTCTTCTTTTGTCAGATCTAATGCTGATGTGTCAATGATCTGCACCTCACCTTTTAGTTCTTCATCATCATCTATACCGCCTTCTTTTAACTGCTCATTAGGAACAATATTTACCATCCAAATGTTAAATTGTGCATCATCAAGCTAGTTGAATTGCAGGATATCATCTCGCTTCTTTAATATATAGTTAGCCTCATTTTCAAAACCAAAAAACTCTTGTCTCAAAGAAACAAAAAATAACTAAACTTTAACCAATTCCTCTGTCGTGATGGCCCACCAAGCATTCCCATTTTTGTTTACAACTTTATTTATTGTTATATAGAACATGTCATCTAATTCTTTTCTCCATTCATCCTTATTTATCAGTTTATTCTTTCTATCCAAGGCATAGGGAAATAAATCAAATTTTTTATTCTTATACTTTCTTAAATAAGAAACAATTTTTAGTTGAAAAGCAATTCTCCTATTATCAAAATCTGATAGGTCATTAGCAACATCATACACTTTTTCAATATGGTCATGGGAAGACCTTATAACTAAATAACATAAAAGGGTGATTTATTTCTCCCATTTTCCCCACTTATTAACAATAGGCTTGAGGGTTTCATCATGGGTTTTTAGTTCCTCCCACACACTTGTCACTCTTACCAACTGATCATAAAAAAAGGGTCATTCAATTTTATCTACTAAATACATTAGAGCCTTTCTAAGCTTATCCTCATATTGCATATTTAGCTCTATATGTAAGGCCCATAGCTTGCTTTTCTCTTCTTCAAAATCCTCAGCTATGTAATATTCTGGCCTTTAAGGTGTGTCTGGTATTTCTACAAGAGGGGTGGATTTAAAAGGTTTCACTGGAGGATGGGGGTATGTTATTCTTGGCTTGGTGGAATTCACCATTAGCTTGTCTTCAAGCTCAATTCTCCTTTTTACCTCTTTATTATAGGCCTCAAGAATTGTCTCATATTTATTCTGCAACTCAAACATAGCTTGTTCTTCCTTCCTAGCAGTGGCCAAAAGAAATTTGGATGAATCCACATTCCAGTGTGCTGCTTGCGCATGTGAGGTATCAACAACTCTTCTTACAATTATGTTTCCCATCAATCCAAACTCATCTAACTTTGATGGTGTGGCTCTAGATCCTCTTGTTAATGACCAACTGACCAATGCAGCTTGATCCTCAACAAATGTAGTGCCCCTGAAATTATTTTTATTGTGGTCTTGCAAATTCAATTTATTTGAAATAGAACTGAAAACTAAAGCATCAAAAATATCCCAATTTGGTAACAATAAAATGTTAGAGGCCTTTACCATTTGCCTCCCCTCCTTAGGGCTTATATTATGAAATTCTTTCATCATTTCCTCTTTTATTTGCTTCTAGATGGAAGTTTCATCCATTTCTAGATGCTTTGTTTTCAGGCTTTTTCATCTCTCTTCAAAAATATTCATGTTTTCCCTCCATGCAAACTATTGGAAAGCCCTAGATCTCATGAAGTTGTCATCAGCCAAAAATTGATGACTTGCCTATTCTAACATAGGGTCCAACTCCCTAACTCTATAGTCTACTATTGTTAGATCCAAACTTGGTAGGGGAGGTTCTGGAGGGTTCCCCTCATCTAATTCCACTTGAGTAACAAAGATACCTCCCTATGATCCCATCTATTCAATCTACTCACCAGTGAGCTGTTCCTCTCCAATCCTCAAAGGGCATTGAGTGGGTGAATATTCCTCAACTTGAGGCCTCTCTTCTTTCATTACCTTTTGCCTCTTAGAACTAGGTCCATCAGGTCTCTCCTCTTGGGCTATACTAGTGGATCCCATTATTTGCTTGCCCTTATCTATAGGAGCCCTTTTATTTTGAATGATAGTATAACTAGGCTTCTTTTGTAAATCTATCTAACTAGCTCCTAAATTAATAGTGAAAGCCAACATCCTCATGACCTCTCTGGCCTTATTAGGATAAGAATCAATACAAAATTGTTTCTTCTCATTCATAGCTTCCATTATTTTAGGGAAGTTATTCATGAGCTTATTTATTCTGTCAGCCTCTGTATTAACATTATCTAAAGGACTATATTTCTGATCAAAACAATGAATGAATTCTAGGATATGGGAATAAACTCTCCATTTTTCCTTTTTAGTTTCCTGCTCCTACAATGAGAATTCATTCCTTATAATGTGCTCTAGATAATATGAATCATGTTTGACCTATCCTAGCTTAATTCTATGTCTCAAAGTTTGATTAAAAAATCCCTCAGAATCACAAAAATGGGGATGGGAGATAGCCATCATATACTGATCCAAAATCTTATGCAAAAAGAGCCAACCCCCTTTGGTAATCACAAACTGATGGGCCACTGTACAAGTAGGGAAAATTGACCCTAGTTTCCTTTTCAATAGAAACATTTCTTCTACTCCTCCTAATTGCCACAAAACTTTAGCCATTCCTACCTTGAAAGGTACTTGGTAAGGAAAGACTTGAGGACTCCCTTTAAAACCATAGATTCTGAAAAACTGTAGAAACAGGGTAAGGGATGATATCTCCCCAATTATGTGAAATTTTCAAGTTATGGGGTTTGTCCATAGGTCTGAGGAGGTCCATTAATACCTTATGGATTCTAGGATTGTCTCTTAATATGAGGCATCTCAATTTAGAAGCAAAATACCTATCAAATCTGACAAAACTGGCATTATTTGCATCCCAGGTCATACCCGCACTCTACAACTAGACCAGAAGTGCTTCCCCATTCTCTTCTCTATTCAATTCCATCTCATTGCCAAAATGTCACCCCCTTGAACAAGAACATATGCATCAATAGAGAATAGTGGCCAAAATTTTTCTCCACTTTGCCCTTCACAATTCCAACTAAACTAGTATGAATTTCCTCAACCAAAAAGGAGGCAAAATCAAAGATAACATCTACACCAAAAGAAGCAATCTAAACCATCATATACATAATTCCAATGGGCATGAAATCCTGCTCATCCTCACCAAAAACATGGCACAGAGTTCTATATATTTCTATAGCTTGAGAAGTGAAAAGATTCTTCTTAAAAGGTTCCCTAGAGGCTGTGAAAATTACCGATAGAGTTCCTATTGTACCAATGTGTGCCCTCAATGCACCTCCCCTAATCACATCATTCTTTTCTTTGTATTCATTTTCTAGTTCTAGCAGATTTATTGTCACATGGTAATTTGACAATGGTTCTAGGTGAAAAACCTCTCTAATTTCTTCAGGACTAATTGAGATCAAAGGCACACCATCATTTCTTCTTACCACCCTAACAACTTGGTCATAATTCTTGGCAATGGCTTCAAGAAAATCATAATCCATGAAAACACTTGGGACAACTAGCTTTTCTCAAATCAAAATTCTAGAAGTTAGCATGTGGGGCAAATAAATTCCTCTCTAAAAACCACTTTTTAAACAAGAGAAGACTAGTTTGTGTAGTTTTTGCATCCCTAACCTAGTTCCCCATGTCATATAGGCCATCAACAATCTTAAGCCTAGGGTTTAAGGAAATTAACCTTTTGACTTGTGTAGACTCAATGGTCGATTCTAGGAGTAATTCTAGAAAATCATCATGGACATTTCTATCCATATAATTAATTTTCCTAGAAAATTCTTTCTTAGGAGGCATCTTGATCATAATAATAGGAACTGGAATGCTATAGAGGTTGTATGTGAATACTTACTTGACTTGTCAGACTCGTTCTTCTCTAAACCTTTGTAATTGCTATTAAACAAATGAGGAATCACTTCACATCTTTACCAGGCTTAACACAATACAATCAATATGCTCTTGTACTCAAAAAATGTGAAATCTTTATTTGAGTGAGATTGGAAGTGATGAAATCTCTTGTATTATACTCTATTTTTCTCACACACGAAGCTTTCTTTCATCATAAATGCACAAAATAGAGAAATAGAGTGGCACCATACTTCCTTTTAAATTTGTGCCGTCGATCTTCGAAAACTCCTACAATCATGGAATGAAAATTGGGCAGCTAATTCACATTTCCTCTTAACACGCTGATGGTCAGCCCAATAAAATAACTCCATTTTTACCTTTCCTCTAATGCTGGAATTTCAAATTGGGCCCACAGATGATTGAGGACATGTGTCATCAACTTGCTACTTCTCTATACATAACTTTTGTACATTTTTCCATAGCGAGTTAGCAAGTATCGTCGATTTATGCTTGATCTAATGATTTAGAACCATTTACATGTTCTATGCATGGGGAGTGGGTCCAAGATACTACTATTACTGAGTTGGCTTAACATGCCGGCACACATATATATTATTTAATTTCTAATGACATCATTTTTCCTTGACTCTGTCGTGTTTTTCATTTTTAGACATGTCGCTACCTCACCATTGATGAAAAACACAAACTTCTCAGTAGTGACATAGCAAGCTCTAGTGGAGTCAAAACTTCTGGCCTATAAATGCTAATTAGGATGCCACCGTGTCATTTAATCTACACAATTCATTTCTAATGAATCACTTGTTTAGGGCCCATCTCTTTTAAAATTTCCACTACATCACAACCCTTCGACTAGTTGCTACCTCGCTACCTGTGAAAATACCAACTTCTTGGCTAGCGAGATAGTGACTTCCAGCAGAGTCAAAACTCTGGTGACAGAGAAAAAAAAACACATTGATTGAAAATTCTTCAATTAATATTGGTGTCAAAGAAGGTGGTCATGCATATTTATGAACTTGCATGGGAATTTTTGTGATCACCTTAGTTTTAAAAAAAATTGCCGCTTCCTTTAAAATTCGGGCACTCGCTATGTCGCTACTGGTAGGTTGCATAGATTTTTCGATAGTGACTTAGCAAGTCACCAGAGAAACTTCAATTCTGGTGACACCATTTGTAAATTCCTCCTCGTGCATCCTTTTTGTCACTGACAATCCTGGGAGATAGCATGTGACCATAATGCCTTCATATTAATACAGTTTTATCAGCGCCAGACTTCACTTTTAACACCAGGACATAGTTCTCTGATGGTCACTACATCGCTATAGGAAATAACCTCGCAACTTTTTATAGTGAGTATGCAACATCTGTTGATTCTAACAAGATCCAATAGTGGGATAAGATTTTTCAAAAGGACTCAACAATGACCTTGTTGTAGGCGGGAAAGAATATTTAGCTGTTGTTAAGACTTTCATGCCAAAATAAGATTTAAAAGGAAAGACCTAGGGTTTTACACAAATTTTAAAAGATATCAAAATATAGGACCAAAATCTAAAACCCTAGGACCTAACAAAAGAACTCACATCTAATTTTTTCACCATGATTCTAAGAAAAATTAATATGTAAAAAATCAGACCAACACATTTCATGCCTTCATCTATACAAAATGTCTTTCTAGTTTCTTTCTACTCACATGCCCATTTCATTTCATATGATCATATAAAAATTGTGTCACTCTAAGCTCTCAATTGTTTCCTCTTGATTGATCATATGATAACTATTGAATGCGAGCTTTGGGATGAGCTATAGGAATCCATCAAAGCATAACGAATTTTGTTAGGCAATGTAGATGATGTAGTAGCATTTTCCTTGGGAGACATTCTTACAAAATGGAAGCATAGATAAGTCATGTGAATTGTTTGATAGGATGCCTAAATGTAATGTGGTCATCAAAAGCCATGGTTGTTGGATATGCACAAAATAGATATATTGAGAGAATAAATTTGTTTAAGTTGCAACTGCCATGGTAGACATGCATGCAAAATGTGGAATCCTAGATGACAATTGAATCCTCCTCCTGGAGGAATGCTACAACAAATACATAGTTCAATTGAATGGTCTATAGATACCATTAGGATAAATCACAACTATGGATAAATCATCATTTAGAACTATTTTCACTAGTAGCTAAGATATCAATTTGCATCATACATGGAAGAAGTTGAAGAGCATTCAATACACATCAACATCATGAGAAGAAGTGATTTGGTTAATGAACCAATTACTAAATCAATATGGAGTGATATAGAATAGAAAATGAGGAATCCATAATGGGTGTTTTGGTTTCCAAGTGCTGATAAGTATGATAGCTACTATGAAGACCAAAAACCAAGTGATAATTGATCAATGATCATATGTATATCCAATGATGGTCCATGATTACTATGTAACAGGATGATACACAAATCAGGAGAAGTTGTATCAATAAACATAAATAATCAAGATGACATCAATCAACATATGACTGAGCAATAATAAGCATACATCACTCATAACCGATACCGATATGGAGGAACAAAAATATGTTATGATAATGATTAAGTGAAAAAATGACAAAATTTGAGATTTATTAAACCAATGAACCATATTATTATACTAGCTCATGTACACTAACTAGTGAGATTATTACTATTGGCATCCAATAAGGAGAATATTATAATCAATAACTAAAGGCTGATTAATTATTGAATGAAAGGATGCAAATCTAACAAGGAAAAGGTGCATCTAGAAATGATCATGAAGGGATAAAATCTTCATTATTAAAAATGTTATACTAATTGATCTTATTGTTAGAAGACTTGTAATGGAAAGGTGTGATTAACAAAGGAAATGAAGGGACACGAGACATGTCCCATACAATGGCACTCCTCACTCAAGGATGCAAATATAAGAAAGCTTTTCCATTGATCATATATAAATAGAATACAAATTATTCAAAACACAAAACAATTTAACAAAAATGTCTTATATTCATTTAAAGAGGTTCTTCAAAATCTATTTCTTCTTGCAATCATTTATCTTTATTATTCCTAGCTAAAAGAAATGAATATTTCTATGTTTTGAATCTATGTGAACAATGCACAACTTATATTCAATAGAGGTATGAAGAATACTCATGATAGATAGTCATTGTCAGTATGCTCTAGACTATTTTCAGCTAGCTTGTTCTCGTATGTTTTGATTGTCTCCAAGTAATGAGTACACTCTTCCACATTGCAATCTCCAAACAACAATCCTAATTAAAGACAAAAAAATTCTCCCATTTAAAAGAAAATAAAATAGTTTTTCATGCATGTTTGACCCTATGTTCTCAGTGTTCCTTGGTGGGGTAGTACAAAGGATCCATGGTGTCTTCCTAGGCAATTCTACAAGAAGTTGGAACATAGTAAATTAGAAGAAAATCCTAGTAAAAAATGTATAATGTATAGTAATATTAAAACCTGGAAGGATTGCTATTGAAGAGGCAAAACTGATGCTAAAGATAACAATCTAATTTTGGAAGGTGAAGTAAAAGTGATTGCAAAAGATGATCTAGTACTCAATTATGAAGTATTTGCCAAGACTTCAAAAATTGTGGCAAAACATTCATGTGAGCCAGTATTTTAAGAAAGAAGCCCCATTTTATACATTTGTGAAGTTGTATATTAAAAGTGTTACTTAGCATTGTGACTTTTACTAGCTTTGAGGATGAGTCTCTTTAATCAAAAGGGCATGTTGTGTGCCTAGACACAAAATAACATTATACTTATGTTGGTATGATTTTTTGCATGACAAAATTTCCTTTGTCTAGGTATAAAAAGCAAGTTGGAATCCATTAGTGGTGACTAGGGTTTCTGATTTAATCATCCATTTGTTAGCCTTTGAAATTTTTTGTTAAAACTCTATGTCTCAGTCCTTTTAAAATTTTTGGGCACAAATTCTTTTGAAAAGGGAACTTGGGTGAATATTCTATTTTCCTTTTATTCTGCACCCTTGGGGTAGCCTTTTCTCTCATGTTCCCCATTGTCCAATTTGGAAAGAAACAAAATTATTGCTTTCTTACTATAAAAAGATGTGCACTTTTTATGCATAGCAAAGTAGTGAACATTGAAAATTCTAAAAGAAAAGGACCATAAAATAAAGAGACGGTGATTGTGGATTTGTGTTGTGGCCAAAAATTTAGTCACATGCACCATGTTAGTACTATCAGGCAGGAAAAGGGACCCAGTAAAAGATAGCCAGAAAACAGTGCCAGAACAAAAGTTTTCCAATGCCTCACTACCTCGCTATCGAAAAAATAAACATTCCACCATTAGTGAAGTAGTGAGTAGTCGTGAAATCAAAGAGCATGGTGACCTTCAAGTTTCTCGATAACCATACTTTATCCAAGTGGCATGATGATTAATAACTACTATTGTCAGAAGTAGTTAATAAAGGCGATGGTGGTTTGATTGGTTTTTATTCTTCCAACATCAAGTTTTGTTGAAATCACTCGAGCTCACTACCTTGCTATCAAATTTTTTTGGCATCTTGCCGTTATCAACATAGCGAGACATCATGAAATGAACACGTGGTGGGACCTCAAGCAATGTGGAAAGGTGACTAAGATTTAAGAAAGATTTGGCTTGTTTCCAACAGTGCAAATTTTCCTAGGTCACCAGTGACTCGGACCAATGCCCCATTCATAAAGCATATAAGGGATTCTGATTGTCAGATCAAATTGGAATCAATAGTCCTTGCTATCTCACTATGGAAAGTTGCAAGTTGTTTACTCTATGCGACATAGCAAGTATGGGATCCACCACTCTTTAGGGTACTTTATGCAATTTTTCTACCTTTGATTTGGTCTCAGATCAATGGCCATCACTATCTCGCCATGAAGAATAGCTCAAAGGATATGTATAGTGAGGTAGTGAATAAGTGCCCACCACTATTCTTCAAAGCAATGCAGTAATATGTCATCCACAAGATCAAGATTGAATCAATGGTTATTACTTCTTTGCTATGGCAAGGTGCTTGTTCTTTATGTATAGTGAAGTAGTGACCTGTCGACACATGTCCTCAATCGCTAGTGGGTCCAGATGAAAATTCCATCAAGGATGAAGCTATGTACATGGTCAATTTTCATTGGATTGACTGGCCAACTTGTCAAGTGGAATGCCAAGTTGTCTTTTTCTGCATCCCTTAATCGTAGGATTTTCCAAGATTGATGACACAAATTTAAATGCAGAAGGTGGTGCCACTTTGTGTATTAATTAGACATGAAAGCTTTGTGTGTAAGGAAAAATAGAGTATAATATAGAAGATTTTCTCATTTCCACCTTACACGAACAAAGATTTTGAGCCTTTCTAAGCAGAAGTAATTACTAAGAAAACCATGCTAAAATTGGCAAGATTGTGAAACAACTGGTTCACATAGAAATTGTATAAATATAGAGAGAATGAGAGTTGAATTAAAGTAAGTAGTTTACACTATCATATCTATAAATTTTTTCAATACTGCAAAGCATAATCCAAGATGCCTCTGAAGAAGGGATTTTTAGGTTAGGAAAATTATCTGGATAGAAATGTACATGATGATCTGCTTGAGTTACTGGCTAAGTCTATAGTTGAAATAGTACAAGTTAAGAAGTTGACCTCATTAAACCCTAACTTGAGGATAACAGATGGATTGTTCGATAAGGGTAATTGGGTCCAGGATGCTCATACCTTGCAAGCTAGTTTAAATTTGTTTAAGAAATGGTTTACAAAGAGAAAAATGTTTGCTCCACATGCCAATATATGGAATTTTGACCTAGGAAAGCTAGTGGTCCCTAGTGTTTTTATGGATTATGATCTCCTTGAGGCCGTGGCAAAGAATTATGATCAAGCCACTAGGGTAGTGAGAAGAGTAGATGGTGAAATTCTAATCACCATAAGTTCAAAAGAGATTAGGAAAGTTTTTCATTTGGGACCTCTCACTAGGTATCATGTGCAAATTAATTTGATAGATTTAGAAAAGGAGTATATGTCTAAGAAGGATATAGTTAGACAAGGTGTATTGAAGGCCCACATTGGCATAATTGGAACCCTACCAGCAATAACATCATCCTCTAAAGAACCTTTCAAGAAAACATGCTTCAATGCTAGGGTAGTAGAGATATATAGGACCTTGTGCAGAGTTTTTGGAGAGGGTGAAGAATATTTTATCCCTGTGAGTTTCATGTATATGATTACTCAAATCTTCTCTTTCGGCGTGGAAATAATTTTTGATTTTGCTTCTTACTTGGCCAATACGATTCACAGTGGATTGGTTGGGATTGCTAAGGGAAAGGTGGAAAAGGCTTGGGACTCTCTGCTGATGTACATGTTTCTATTTAAGTGGGTTATGTACTTTGGTAAAGAAATGGTTTTAAACAGAGAACAAGAAGGAGAAGCATTGCCAATTCAGTTATGGAGTGCATATATGACTAGGGAAGCAAAAAATGCTAGTTTTGTTAGATTTGACAAGTACTTCGCCTCCAAACTAAGGTGCCTCATATTGAGTGACAATCCTAGGATCCCTAAGACATTAATGCACCTTGTTAGGCCTATGGATAAACCCCATAATTTGAAGGTTTCACATAATTGAGGAGATGCCATCCCATATTCAGTTTCAATTGTTATTAGAATTTATGGATTCAAAGGGACACCCCATGTGCTACCTTACCAGGTGCCCCTTAAGTTAGTAGTACCTGAATTCTTGTGGCAGTTGCAAGGAGTAGAAGAAGCTTTTTTACACAAAAGAGGTATGTGATCAATTTTTCCCACTTGCACAGTAGCCCACCAGCTTGTGATAACCAAGGAAGGATGAGTTTCTCTTTACAAATTTTAGGACCAGTATAAGATGGTTGTATCTCACCCTAATTTTTGTGATGCAGAGGGTTTCTTTAATCTAGTTCTTAGGCATAGGATCAAGCTTCATCTAGTTGAGCATGAGTTTTATTTCCCTAAAGATGTAATAAGAAAAGAGTACTCTTTGTAGGAGCAAGAGACAAAGAAAGAAAAATGGAGAGTCTATTCAAAAGTTTTGAATTTTATCAATTATTTTGATGAAGATTACAGTCCTCTTAGTAATGTTGTAACTACTGTAGATAAAGTTAATCAGCTTATGAATACATTCCCTAAAATAATGGAGGTAATGAATGAGAAAAAACAATATTTCATTAATTCTTTTCCAGATAAAGCCAAGGAAATAATGAGGAGATTGGGCTTCACTCCTAATATAGGGATAGGTCCATTAATTGTTCAAATGAAGCTAGGATATACTATCATTCATAATCAAAGGCCCATGGTGGATAAAGGAAAATAGATAGTTGCATCTACTAGTGCTATTTTTGAGGAAAGGCCTCCTAAACCTTCTCCTAAGAGGATAAGGATAATAAGGGAAGAGGAATCTCAAGATGAGGGTTACTCACCTTCCCAAACCCCTATGAGAATTGAAGAGGAGCAGCTCACTGATGAGCAGATTGAACAAATTGGATCACAAGGGGCAGTTTTTGTTACCCAAGAAGAGATTGATGAAGGGAACCCCCAAGAGCCTCCTATGCCAAGTTTTGAGTTGACTGTAGAAAATTTTAGGGGAAGGGAATTGGATCCTATTTTGGAACAAGCCAGTTAGCAATTTTTGTCTGATGATAGTTTTGTAAGGTCTAGGCCTTTCCATCAATTTTCTTGGAGGGAAAACATGCACAATTTTGAGGAAAGATGTAAGAATATGAAAACTTAACATCTAGAAATGGATGAAGTCTCCATTCAAAATCAAATAAAGGAAAAAATGATTCAAGAGTTCTAGAATATAATCCTTGAAGAAGGGAGACAGATGGTAAAGGCTACAAATATTTTATTATTTCCCAATTGGGACATTGTTGATGCCTTGATTTTCAATTCTGTGTCAAATAATTTGGGATTGCAAGATCCAAACAAAAAAGAATTCTTGGGAATTGTATTTGGTAATGACTAAGCTGCTCTTGTCATGTGGTCATTAAGAAGAAGATCCAGGGCTTCTCCATCACAACTTGATGATTCAGGACTAATAGGAAGTATCACTGTGAGGAGAGTTGCCAATACCTCACATGTCCAGGCATCTCACATGAATGTAGATTACTCTCAATTTTCCTTTTCTACTATAGATAGGGAGGAAAAGGAAATGATTAAGGTGCAGAGAAAGTATGAGGCAGTTGTGGATGCCTACAATAAAGAGGTAAAGAGGAGAATTGAGCTTGAGAATAAGCTAATGGGGAGGTCCACAAGACCAAGAATAACATACCCTCACCCCCTAGTTGAACCTTTTAAATCCACTCCCTTCATAGAGGTACCAGATAGACCCCAAAGGCTAGAATATTATATTGCTGAGGAGTTTGAAGAAGAAAAAAATAAACTGTGGGCCTTGCATGTGGAATTGAATGTGAAATATGAAGAAAGATTAAGAAAGGCTCTTACATATTTGGGGGATAAAATTATGATCAGTTGGCTAGGGTGATCAGTATCTAGGATGAAATGAAAGCAAGTGATGAGGCTTTAAAGCCTATTGTAAATAAGTGGGTAAGAAGGAGGAAAGAGGTGACATTTTTTTGTTATTCTATTATAAAAGTTTCTTGTGACCAAATCGAGAAAACTTTTGATATTGTTTTTGATCTTACTAACTTTGACAATAAGAGAATTCATTTGTAAAGAATAATAATTGGCTACTTAGATAAGTACAAGAGCCAAAAGTTTAGTTTGTTTCCTGGTGGCCTAGATAAGAAAAATAATTTCAAAAGAAAAGATGAATGGGCTAAGTAGCTTGATGATTTATTTCATTTAAGAATGAATCAAGTTATCAATGAAATAGGGTATGCATGGTGGGCCACACCAACTCAAGAAATCGTGAAAGCCCAAATATTCTTTGATTCTTTGAAACAAAATTTTGTTACCATTGATAATGAGCCTAAGTATGTGCTCAAGAGGCAGAGTGATATTTTGCAATTTAATTGGCCAGATGACACACTATTTGACAAGTGGATGGCAGAAATAGCTCTTGGTGAATAGTTTGTGGAAATAGAAACTAATAGTGATGAGGTGCAGGGTGATGAGATCCAAATCATTGACACCATCACTACACAAGGCCAACAATGAGAAGAAGATGAGAATGATCAGTCACTTTCAATTGCAGACCTAGGCCCACAGGACACTGATACAACCAAAGAAGAGGGAAAAGTAGAAGTTATTCCCACTATGCAGGATAACGATGGTGAAAGTCCATAAGTGGAGACTAACTTACAATCATTAGAACAAACTTCATCATTAGTTGGCTTGGTAGTTGCATACAAAGAGGGATTAGAATAGTTACCAAATCAACAATAATAGAGAATGTAACAGAAGTGGACCCACTAAAAGGAATGTTTGATCTAGGCATCTTCTGTTATCCATATTTTTGTCATTTTGTGATAGGTGTATTATATTATCTCCTGAAAAGGACACCTATCAATTTCTCTTAGCCTATAGCTTGTTGCATCTCACAATATATAAGTGATATTCTAGGGCTAGAGAAGGGTCCAATTTTCTAATGCTTAAATTTGGGATCTGTTCTTTATATTTTTCCATTTTGGTAATGGCTATTATAGAGAATGGATAGAGGAGAGGAGTCAATTAGCCTCTAGCCTTCCTAAATTTCCTTGGATTCTTGATGGGCCAGAGACATGGAATTTGTTAATGTATAAACTTCCTACAATTCATTGAATTTGTTAATGTATGTGTGGTGTGTGTATGCATGTGTTTTTGTGTATGCAGGCTTCTGTAGACATCATTTAAGCATTTATATGCTACTTTGTTGTTCATAAACTTGTAGAAATACATTACAAATATCACATTAAAAAATATAGAAAAATAAGATTTTTCAAGTTCTAGTGGGCATAGATGAGGATGTTTGCATGGTCCTTATTGTCGACAATGCACTAGGCAATATTGGATTGCCAATCGAAGGAGAAGTCCGCACTTCATCATGAGCTAAAGAATAGAATATTCTTAGCAAAGACATTTGCAATGGATAAAGATCAAATGAGATACTAGTGAGAAATGTCCATGAAAAAAAGGTAAGTGTTATAATGTTGATCAAAACAAATAAAGTGTTACTTACACGAAGTTTGTGCACAAAAACCCTCACCATGTTCACCATGTGATGTTGCAACTGGCACATATGTCTATACAAGAAAACATAAAATTAAAGATCATGATCCATAAGATACTATAAAATATTAATATCTATTGAACTTCTATTATTGCTCTAGTCAAATTATTGCTTACCTTCAAAGATTGGATTCTACAGTCCAATTCTATTCTCAGTGCCTCTTTCTCCTCACTTCTATCACCCTTGATGATAATGTTAACAAGTTCATTAGTGTGTCTTTGCTTAATTTTCTGGGTGATGAATACAGGGTTAGTACTAAGGGCAATGTCATGTAGATATGACGCCCGTATTTTAGATCGCATTTGATCAACGATCATTCTAGCTTTTTCCTATCATTTGTGACATCAAATATCAATATAATTTCATCAAAATAAATCCAAAGTCATAAAGAAAATAACATAATGATATGACAATTTTTTCTATATTAACATTAAAATTTACAATAATTAATGTTTACCTCTATTGAAGGTGTTTGAGATGGTGCATCCATATCGCCCTATGAAAAAAATTAGTAAGTTTTAAAAATCAGCAGAAAAATTAAAGTAATAGTTACCAAAAAAATATTAATAATAAAGTAGATTATATATGGAAATCATTTGTCTTAAGTTAAAAATTTAGTGTAACTAATGTTTATATCTAAAAAAATATTTGACATGTTCTACTTAATGTTTATATGTGCACATATGGTTTGGAAAGAAAAATTTGGTCATACAAGACTCCATCATAGTTGACATTGATCCTACCTAGACATTTCATTGATCATCATGATCTTCATCCATGTCATCATCATCATCATCATCATCATCATCACCATCATCGTACTTGTCACTTTGATCATCATCATCACCACCACCATCTTCATCACCATCATCATCATCTTGATCACTATCAACATCATGACCATCATCTCCATGATCATCACCATCTTCATCACCATAATCATGATCATCATCAACATCATCATCATCATTAACACCATTATCATTAGCATGAACAAAATCATCACCATCTTCTTCTTCTTCATCACTGGGTTACTATCATTCCTGATAATCATTTACTTCCTCTTGTGCTTCTTCAATATCTTTTTTTTCAATCACATTATACTTTACTGACCTTCCTCTTGGGTCATGTCTAACAACAAATGACCAACCTAATTTGTGTGGAAAACTAAATTAAAACACTTTCTCGCATTGACTTGGAAGAACATAGGGCTCATCTTCGACTAGCTCAAATGACCTTGTATTAATCATAGTAAATCCACTATCGTGTTCAATAACAGTCCTATCAAGATCATTTCGATTCAGTCATAACCTGAACCATTTGACGAAAAATAGAACTATTTTGAATGAATTAAATTTGCACTCAATTATATCATCCAAAATGCCATAGTATCGATTTTCAAATCATTGATGATGTATATCAGTTCTAGATGAAATATTGGTGATCGCAAAGACAACACTTATCCTAGAATCAAATGTTTTCTTCATTTCATCTAACCTTTTTGTGCGAAATTTATAGCCATGGTAGTACATAGTTTTGTGGTTTTTGACTTGCAATTATTCAAACATGTCTAGAATCTTCTCATTGGCTTGTGAGTTGATATTAAACTTATGTCTCATGATTAGTAATCTTATGCATACCTTTGTATCTCTTAAGCCATATATTAGATCAAGTACCATTGGCATAACATTGGGATCTCTATTACAATGAGCTTCTTTAACCAACGATTCAACACCATCCCATGTTAATGAGCGACCATTTTCTTGAGACTGTTCAATCCATACTGTCATCCAATCAAGATTGTTTGCAATATACAAGTGTAGTGCATCCCACTCATGACCAACTATAAAGAAGATAATTACACTTGTTAGAAACAACTTATATATATTGATGATGGATAAGAATTATTAAATTACAACAAAAAAAACTTATAATTACATCTTACCCTCCTTAATCTACCTTTCCCATCAAGTACTCCCCTTTGAATTTTTCATTATAGTTGGGATCCCAAATGTGATCTACATGGATATCTGCTGCAAACTTTGGAACATATTTACTAATATACACCACGGTCTGGTATATCATATATCCCTCTATCATAGAACCCTTAAGATGTTCTCTTTTTTGAACCAAGCCCTTCATAAATTTAAAGTGCCTCTCAACCATCCACATTGATCTAGCTTATACAGGTCCACACAATTTAATCTCCTCAACTTGATGTATGAGGTAGTATTCTTGAGTACTGAAAAACATTGGAGGTAAATACTTTTGCATTTACAACATAAGCTATGGAATTTTTCTCTTCCAATATTTTATATCATTTTTATCAATTTCTTTAGATGATAACCACCTAAAAGAGATTCAACATGCAAAAACACATAAAGGAGATTTCAAATAAAATTATACAATAGATTTCAGATAAAAATCTACAAATCTAATATAAAACACTTCTAACCTCGTGTATTTTACAAGATTATATATACTTGATTAATATTGTTGTCAAACTATTGTGGAAGGGATAGAGGTATGATGAACTGCAATCATTAAAAATTATCATTTCAATATATTATTAAATAATGCAATTGGTACTACATTCAATCTTAAAAATATATTGTAATAAAGAACATGAATTACCTTGAGGAAGGTATGTCAATCATGTGTTTTCAACCCTGGCCCAAAATCACCTTTCTTTGATAGAAGAGTGCTTATATTTGCAGCAAATCCTGTTGGAAATTTTTCTTTTTTTATGACTTCTTTTAATGCATCATTTTCTTGCTTCATTAATAACCAAGGAAGGGCACTTGTATTTATGTAGTCTCCATTGCTATTTGATTCAATGAAAATTATTAGTGCATGATATGATTCATGAATGTTAATACAAATTTTGGCACTTTGTTCTCTATGATGCCTTCCATCCAACATTTTCCATAGTGTCTCTATTACATTTTTTCCAATATGCATAGCATCAAACAAATCTATGATTGGGAGATCCTTGTAGTATGACAACCTACTAAATTGAGTAGGATAACTTTTCATTCCTCTAGGAAGTTGGTCATTGATGCCTTGACGACCTTCATGAGCATCAATTACAACATTAGTAAATATAAGACAATATCAAAATACAAATTTTAAACTTCGGCCGACAAATTGGACATTACCTCGATGATTTAGTTGATTATATTCCAACTTCCATAAATGAGGTGTCATTCTTTGTGGCCTTGATGATGTCTCTTCTTTCCCATTAAAAAGATATTTTTTGGCAATTTGATACCTATGATTATTGTGTATAAAGTGTCTAAACTCATCAAACACTTTCTTTCCTAAACTTCTTGAATGGTGACATTTCATCTTCGGACCACAAACTGGACATGCAAATTTTCCCTTTGTCTGAAGACCTAAAAGGTCATGTATAATTGGATCATGTCCAATTATCATGTGCAACCTAAGCATTTAATAGTAATGTGTAATCACTATAACAAACCAAAAATATGTGATCTTAACAATATAACATACTACAAAAATGAGTTAGCCCAAGGGCATCATGAATTGTCCATACAAGCATTGCATGTAATTGAAATTGTCGATGTCCTGTCAGTCTAGAGATGTCATACATAGTGATGTCATTCCTTAACTTCAATGACTCGTCAATTAGGAGCTCAATATACACGTTCATATCTTTAACTTGGTATTTACCTAGCAATTGAATAAACATAAACATTACGTAATTATTATAACCATTTTCAGGCACTATTTATAAACTAATTTAGATAACTATAAAATTAAAAAAATACCTAGTACAATCATTAACAACATTATGTGCTCCCTCTTTATGGACATCTAAGGAGGAATGTTATTGTTAATAATAAAAATAAGCCACACTAAGTAAATAGATCTCATATCTCCATATGGATTGACACCGTCCGCTACCAATGAAAGCTTCAGATTATGAGACTCTTCTTTAAAGTGTGACCATGTTTCTTCTATCTCTTTAAATACAGAACCATTAGCAAGCATTCACATAATGTCATCCTGCTTTCTATTTTGTGCATGGTAATCCATAAATTGTGCCAAGCTAGCAGACTTGAATAACTGTTGAAGATGTGAAATAATGGGAATGTACTGAAGAAACTTGTGAGGCACTTTTTTGTTATTGATATAGAATGTGATCATTGGAACATGCATGTATTGTCGGATACTTCATTTCAATCTGATCCATAATTTTAGATAATTCTCGATATGAACGGGGAAAAATGTTTGATGGTGGTAAGAAAAACTCACTAATTAACCTACAACAAAAAATATGCATTGTTAATATAATGAATAGTAATTGCATGCTAACACTGAAGATGACAAAAATGACATACCTTAGCATACATGACATTGCTACATTGGATATACCATTCATAACCTTTAAGTTCACCAACAACACTATAGCCTAGAGTAGAGTTGTTTGGGAGCCTTTGTATAAGGTCTCGTGTGCCTTCTCAAGTAAAGGTATATCAAAACCATCTTCATCATCATTATCAAATTCACTAGTACCATCATTTTGAGCCTCTTCATCACCTGCCCCAATACCATCTTCTTTAATCATGTCCTCTAGCACATTATCATCTTCTTCCATGGGAGTGTTATCCTCAAATTATATATTCACACCTCCATGTTCCTCCAGTAGGAAATCCACGTTCAACAATGGATGAAAATCATGGCCCCCTTCAACATGACCATATTGCCTACAATGACTCTGGGCTGTTGTGATTAGAATTCTTCGATTCTTTAATCCCTTACACTTTTTGCAAGGACAATGACATTTATTAGGTTTTCTTTGGAACTAAGCCCATAATGCAACCATTGTCTCATTATTTTGTTCTGAGTTCATATTGTCAGGTGTGGTCTTTCTTCATAGAAAAATATACTTGCAAATAAATTGGACATGTTGTAGTTAATGTTTATATTTACACATATGAAAATTGTGAATTAATATTTTCAAATGTAACTAAAATGATACTATAATTTCTAGAAGGCCTAGATGTTTGAAAAATGTGGATTTATAGACAATGTATCTTAGTTATTTGCAAAATGCCTCAAAGAGATATCACAAGGTGAAAGTTACTTACGTGCTAACAGTAGCATGCTATGACTAATCCTGATAGCAATGACTAATGTGATTAATGCATCAACTAATGAAGATGAATACAATATTGAAACATATTAATGCAATCTTCAATCAAGAACATGTGAGCTCAAAAGATGGGTAAATCTCAAAAAATCATGAGCCTAAGATCATTACAATTTCAGCCATGAAATAATTGCAATTGAAATTTGTTGAAAAATAGGCCTAAGTGGGTTGGCCTAAGGGTCAAAAGAAGAAATCAGATTTCACTTAATTAGAAATCAATTAGCTTATGCAAGTTTGGCCTCATTGTGGTTGTACAATTTTAAAAAACTTAATCCTTAGACCATTTGGGCCTAACATCAAGGGACATGAATTTAGGACTCAAATGTCTATAAAGATTGGGTGTTGAAATTCTTTGGAAAATCCACAACAATTCCATAAGCATATAAGAAGAGAAGATTGGTGAGTTCCACCTTGGAGGATGATTTTGGAAAAGAAATCATAGATCAAGATATCTAAACTCAAATGGATTTAGTGTTTAACTTAGAGTTTATAAAGGAATATTATATTTGGAGGGTTCAAATGCTTGTAGATTTGAGTTTAGAAATGCATCATTTTGTTACAAGCAACAAGGTAAGTGTTGATAAATATTTTGTGGGAATCATATGTCTAGAGGTGTTACTAGGTGTTGGGGCAGTGATAGGTCTGGAGGTTCCATCTGAAGGAGGATTATATTTTATGAAAAGGATGGTCTATTTAGGGCTATATGAAGGTGTTGGATCCATTGGAAGGATTAGGAAATGTTTGGAAAGTTGAGTTTGGTAAAACCCTTGGTTTAGGCACCTAGGAAGGAGGGTTTGTTGGTTGGGTGTGTAAAATTTGATGGAATCTCCTATGAATTTTAAAATCCTTTGTTTTGGATGAAAAGACAACTCTGTTTGAGGTTAGATGGTTTGTCAGATGAGATATATTAGTGGTTGCTTTGTAACAGTGTTAATTGTGGGGCAACAGTGTTGGTTTGGGCATTTGGTGCAAGGGAGTAGCATGATAATTTGAAGTATGTTTTGTAGAATCCAAAATAGTATTTGGATATGGTTTTAGTTTTCTGAGAGTTTTTGAAAAAGTGAGAGAAAAGTGTGAAAAACCGATTAGGCAGGGCTAATTGGGAAACATGCCTAGTGAAGGGCTTGTAGTGGGTTTTTGGTATCAGATAATAAGATGAGAATTTGGTAACCTTGGAAATAGGTTAGTTGAAGTTTTTTGAGATGTTTGAAGGTGACAGAAACACCTAGTTGAAGTGAAGTCAAGATTGGAGCCTATTGAGGCATTGTGGGCATTTGATGGTTGTTGAATAAGATTGCTTGGTGAATCCATTTGAGGGACATGGGACAAGAGAATGGTATGTACACTTTGATAAGGTTTGGATTTGATTGGATCAAGGAGAGTGATCCTATGAAGAAGCTTGATTGTGTTATGAGAACACCAGGAAAGTCCCTCTTATTGTGAATAATTCAAAGTCCACCTAGGTCTCTGCATCAATGTCGAGAGCTAAAGGTGGAATGATTTCAATAGGAAAGCAAGCTCCAATAATTCCTCTTTAGAATTAAAGCTAGATTCCTCAGCATTCCCGTCCAAATGATTTTTTATCAATAAGATTTAACACAAAATAATCCTAAGAACATTAAGTAAGTTAAGCAGAAACATATAAGAAAATGAATGAGAGAAATTTTGTTACCTGTTACCTGAAAATAAAACTAGTTGAGGAGGCAAGGTGATGCAAGGGCATCATATGCTCATCATAGGTACCTTGAGGGTCCAGGTCATCACAGAGGACATGGAGAATCTCATGGTATCAATTGGTCCATTTTGCAACCAATCATGGCCTTTGAAAGCATAAAGAGTCATAATATCGTATAATGTCTTGAAAGACTTTCATATTGAAAAGTTGTAATTGGGCATGGAATAAGATCTAGAGGTTTTCTAAGGTAGAGGAGTCATGTGATAGGGTCTAGTATGATGTCATAATAATCTCAAGTCCTTAAATAAGATAAAACATTCAATAAGTCCCTTTAAAACATAGTTTATTGCTTTAGAAAATTCAAATCTCGAATGTAACAGCTAGATGGGCATTTTGGAGGGAAACTCCATAGTTTAAATTTTATGAAGGAATAGGAAGTGAAAGGAGTTGTAGTTGGTTAAAGGGGTTGTTAACTATCTCCTAAAACTATAAATATATGATTGTACAGACTGTCTCAAAAAAAACTAAATAAAAGTGCTTGGTTTTAACAGCAGGTTGAAGGATTTTCGAGTTTCTTGCACATCTTTTGAATTGGAATGCATTGTGTTATATTCTTAGAAATTTCTTGATGTCTTAAACCAAGATTTGAATCCAAATTTGTAAGTCGTTTGTTCAAATTCATAGATTTCTAGCTGTAACAAGCAGTTTGTTAACAATTTTGAAGTTTTTTCCAAACAATCAAGGTCATTCCATGAAATGCTATCTGATTCTTCATGGAATGGCAGGTTTCTAACTTTTATGAATGCTTCTAACTCTATAATGAACCACTAACTTAAGTATTTTGTGGCCACTATAAATAAAAAGGGTGAAAATAAGGGTTATTTGGAGGGGACAGTCATATGGAGAGAGATTTTACTTAAGGAGGGTAGGGTTTGAGAGTTGATTCATGTTTATGGTGATAAAACATAGATGTATGTAGTTTGAATTAGTCCAAGAAACCCTTGTATGTGGGAGATTGATGATACCCTAGAAATAAGGGTTTTAAATAGATGAATTGGGGCTTTTGGGGTTAGGAAACCCATAGAGTGGAATTGAGCATGGATATGTCTAATTAAAGAAATTTTAGAAACATGTGCAAGTTTGTAAGTCCATACATTGAGTACTTCTATAAGTTTCTTTGTAAATGCACTATTGCTTCATTATTGAAATAGGGTCATTGTGAAGAATCTTTGATGCTTTCCAAAGGAAGCCCATCCAAGATTTAAATATGTTTTGAATGAAGATAAAGGGTGTTTGAAATTGTGTCATTTGTGAAAACCAAAATATATCCACCATTTTGTCTTGTTGCTGTTACAAAAGTTACAATTTTGCATTACAAAAGTTACAATTTTGCATTGACAACGTTTAGGTGCGTTATGCATTTTGGCTTGCAGGGTATGGAAACTAAAAGGTGTTGATGGGAACATGTTAGATAGACTATAAAAACCCTATTGAGACCCTAAAATATCATAGAGTTGACTGGTTGCGGAACTTGCCTATCAGGACCTAGAAGGGTCACTAGGAACACTCCTACAATCTTGCTCATTTTGGGTTTTTACTTGGTTCCATCACCCTATCCTCTGCATCACAAGGGTGCATGATTTGTCAAAACTTCATGTGCTTCTCAATTAGTTTCTATGGATAACAGGAAAAGTCTTCACATACCCTCATACATTTTAATATTGAAACACAATCAATATTTTTTTGATAGGGAATGTTTAGTAAAATGAAGCAGAGAAAAAGAAACATAGTTACAGTAGAAAAATAAGGTTAAATGTAGTAGTGATCATTACAAAAATGCCAACAAGATCACCATGAACCATCTGAGAATGAAAAAGATCAAACATAGAGGCAACTCAGTGTGCCATCATGCTCTTACAATCTTATCTTGATTTTCTTCCTATATCTAGATAACCACATTTTCTCACTTCGATGTTGACATTCTAATCTGATACAAGCCACAAGAAATTGGAATTTGTTTAGTGTTTTCATTTGGGAGTATTGTTAAGGAAAATATATGGTAAAGGTGATGATGAAGCTAGAATGATGAGAATTCCATTAGTTTCCTAATTTTCTTTCTTATTCATGTGCACTATGTTGTAATGTTATTATATTATCTAATCTACTATCCCATAGTTCTTTATTGTATTCATCTCCAGCTGGTCAAATCTCTTATAATATTATATCAATTACATATTTCCCTCTTTAAATTTTAATAAACCTTCATCCTATATAAATGCAACTATATTTTCTAGGTTTTTGTCACAAAACATCTAGCTGCTCTGTGGTGATTCACTAGTTTACAAAAATTGGTTTTGCCAATATGGCAAAACAATCCCAAAATCAGTCTAGTTGGGTTTGATGTACAATATAATATATAATTTGATATTCCTATATATATATATATATATATATATATATATATATATATTTATATATAACAATTTATATGTAAATACAATAATGAATAAACTAATAGGAAGATATATATTTCACATCCCTCCTATTTATCTTTATAGGATTACAAGAATATTATATTAATGAATCAGTTTACTAATTTATATATAAATTTATTATATAACATGATTTTGGGTTGCACATATTACACACATGTCATTGGTTGTCCAATGGGGAGTGTAGACTATTAGAAACATCCAATGCTATTGCTATGAACTCCATGACAAATTCCTCTACTTGGGGTTTGCCCTACCAAACTCTAACCTACTTGAAGAATTCAAGCATGGTTGTTAAGCCTTGGAGAACCTTCCATAAAATTTTAAACAATGGGCTCCTAGAATTTTTTTATTAACAACATTTTGAGCTCCTAGACCTACAACATTTTCTCCTTCACACTCTCCATGCTTTCTTTTCTGCAGATGCAAACAAATTTGTATTGGTCTTACAACAAAAACACCAAATAAATCTCAGATGCTTTGAATGTATGAAGATCACATGGGTGCAATGAGTGTTAGGTGGACTATTTGTAATCATAAGAGATGAGCTCTTGTAAACCACTACTCTTGCAATTGTTTCAAGATTGGTACTAATTAAACATCACATAATTTGACATGACGAAAAATACCACCTAGTTGTTAATGAAGGAACTGAGAAGATCTATGATCAATGGTTCATAGGGCGCATAACTTGTTGAAGGTTTTGCAAATGGCATGGAAAGCTAAGAAGGCTTAATCTGTGTCAAATGTCAATGCCCTTTTTATACCCAAAATATGGCTTTCTATAGTCTATAATTATTATCAAAAAACAATATTTTTTTTTTCCATATTTCACGATGATGTATGTAGCCATGTGATCAAGAAATGTACAGATCTGATATGAAGGCTTTAAAAGGATTAAAATAGTTTTAAGATAGCAAAACCAGCAAAACAGATGTTTCCTTCTTTGTTATTTGCAATGTAGGTAAGGAGTAAATTATGTCCACAAAAGATGTTCTACAAAACTACCAAAAATTAGAATTGATGCTTCTAGGAATGAAGTCCAAACCTGATATATAAAAGAGATTAAGTTTAACTTTTGACATCGGGAAACTAGCATAGAAGAGAACATTGTTCCAAGTCATGCAAAGTCCATTAACGATTGTTTGGAGGGAGGCATATTCTCAAGCATGAAATATCATAGAATTCATTGAGGAGAGGGCATCATCGGCCAAGCAATACCATACAAAGAAAGTGAAGAATGGGTCCCTTGCACTTGCTACCAAGTTCAAAAGATAAGAAAGAACAAGGGAAAAAAATGCCCATCAAAGAAAGAACAAGGAAAAAATGCCCATCAAACCGATGGAAGAGAATTGGATGTAATGATTCCTTGGATTGAAAAGAAGAAGCCATGTACAAGTTATACAACTACATTGAATACAATCATGGAATAGGTGATAATGAAGAGATGAAAGAATAAGAAAACGCTTTTGGTAGATGTAAAGGAAATGAATCTAAAGAGAAAACAATTGAAACTCTACTATATGCATTCGGCCTTGCTATTTCCAAATCTAAACTTCCAAAAGATTGATCACCTCCTTTTCAAAATATCAAGTTTCCAACTCCAACTGTGAGCAAGCTAGGGCAGAACTAGGGCATCCAATTTTTTGTCTGGTGATGGTGCATCATGTATCCAACTCCAACAAAACATCCCATGCACACAAAAAACAACAAACATATTTTTTTTTAAAAAAAAATTCATCTAAGCTCCCAATTTCGACCAACATGTGTTGGTTGAAATTTTGACCAACACTAGGCTTAGTTTTTTTAAAAATAAATTTTTACCTTCTACATTCCAACCAAACTAAAAATTTTAAGTTGATGCTCAAAAATTTTGGTACAAAAATGATGTCAAAAGTAGTAGTGTTGCTATTTGCTGGTAAAAAAATTGCTTATAAGATCCAAGTACTATCACTTAGTTGATTGATGAAGAGGATTTAAACAATAAGATGTAACAATAACACTTAGAGGAAAGGTTGAGTTATGATTATGTAATGAAGTACAACGATTAGTTAAGACAATGGAGAAATAATGTATTGATAGTATACTTGGAGATACAAAAGTTGGCTACACTTAGAAACTTTAGTAGAATAAGTAATACAAAGCTTATCTATAAAGCTTGACCAAAGTTGATAGTAGGTGCTAAGCAAAGATAGTTCATGCCGAGTAGAAAATCAGTTGGTGCCAAGTAAAAGAAAATTCTAGTGTGTGTCAAGTAATATAGTTAGTGCCAAGCAGAATATAATAGGTGTCGAGCATCAATAAATCATAGTTGATGCTGAGTGAATTTATAGTAGATGTCAAGAAATTTAGTATGTGCTGAGTATTAGAAGATTATAAATAATGAGCTACTACATAATTAGAAAAGTCAAAGATTTTCCAAATCTAAGCCAACAAATTTTTTATTATGAATTTTGTGAACTAGGTGGAAGATAAGGATGATGAGTTGGTGGTATAGAATTTGAGGTTAACCATTTTGAGGCAATTTCAAATGGATTCCAAGAGAAGTTTCTAGAAGAAAGAAGATAAGGGGTAGATACATTGTATCCTATCTAATCCATCCAAACCATAAATTGGATGATGAAAAATAGAGAAGGAAAAGTATTCTAATTTTCTATTTAAGGAATGTCTGGTCATGAAGAAAAGTGTCCAAATCAAAGAGTATAGTGTCAAGGGGAAGATATTGAGAAGGTTAGATAAGACCAAGGAAGAACAAAGATAGAGACTTTGCTTCATCAAGTGACCACAGAAGTGACTGCATTGGTAGAACAAGCAAAAGGCTTAAGGAGACAGAAGCTTGAAGAGTGAATAAGCAATCAGAACTGTAGAGATTGAAAGCCAAGTCGAATTGAGGACTGAATTGTGATATGAGATCTTCAAGATAAGTTGTAAGTTGTATTAGATCAAAGCTCTACTGTTACTATCTAACAATTGTATCAGTTAGGGAAAAATCCTTTGGACTAAGGTTGACTTAATAGTCATTAGAAAATTATTTAATAGGGTGGCATTCCAAGTGAATGGCCTAAAGTCCTTTAATTAGGTTCACTTCTAGTAGTGTGATTGAAATCCCTTAACCAGGTCACATTTAACAGTGTGTGTTGTAACCATTAATAGGGTTGGCCTTTCATAGGACATCACTTTAGAAGAGTGAAAAAGGAGTAGCATGTTGCTGGTGGTTTTTTCCAAATTGGGTTTCCACGTTAAATCACTATGTTATGTGTGTTGATGTTTCATGTTTTATTGTTGCATGTTGACTTAATAGCAACCTGCAAGTTTGAGTGATTAGCTTAGATGCATGAAAGCTTAATGGGTTCACTAAACTAAGTGAAAAAGTTTTATTGGTATATTTGGACCTTAACTAATTGATTCACCTTCCCCCCTCCCTCTTAGTTATTCTAAAGAATTCTAACAATTAGTATTAGATCCATCTACTAGTTGAACTAGTTTGAAAGTACTAGAAGTATAAAGATCAAGATGTCCAAGAGAGAAGTACCCAAGTTTAACAGAGACAAATTCCCAGCATGGAAAATTCTAATGAAGCTGCATCTTGGAGGAATAGGAGATCACACACAATCCTCAATTTTAGTGGAACATGTTGATCTAGTTGGAGTTCCTATTATTGAAGATATGAAGAAGAAAGAACATAACTAGGCAATGTTGTAAATTGCCTCTACCCTCAGCTATGCATAATTTGATGACATCAAGGGATGTAACACTACATTTAAGATGTGGGATTCTCTACACACCATCTATGGAGGATATAAAAATGTACAAAGAGCTAAGTTAGAGAGCCTTAGAGGTAAATTTGATGATATTAGAATGGAGGAAGGTGAGAACATTGCTCAATATGTTGCTAGACTAAAAGAAGTGGTTAGTGCAATAAAAGGGGCTGCTAGTTAGATAGATGCTGATATTATTCTAAGAAAATTCTTAAGAACATTACTGCCTATTTATGCTATTAGAGTATTTGCTATCCAAGAATTGAGATGTATTCCAAGAAACAATGTAACTCTTGAAGGTCTAGTAGGTAGACTCACTATTTTTGAGTTATCCAACTTTGACAATTATAAACCTGAGAGTCTTGGATCTTCTTTCAAGGCTAAGTTGTGGTTGAAAGATTCTAATGAGAAGACGTAGAAGAAGAAGAGAAAGATAAAACATGTGTCCAATGACAGTGACACTGATGAAGAAGATGTCAATCATCTGGAAGCATTGCTGGCAAGAAGATTCCACATAGGAAAAGGCAAATTTAAAGGTAAGCTACCCATCATATGTTTTAATTGCAATGAAGTTGGACATATTGTTGCTAGGTGTCTAGAAAAGAGAAATTATAAAGGTAATGACAAATATAAAGGAAAAAGAAATGAAGACAAAAAAGAGTACAAAGAAAAAGGCAAAAAGTGCTACATTGACAAAGAAGATGATTCTGATGAACATGATGATGAAGTAGTCTATGCTACAATGAAGGATGAGTCTGATGAAGATGAGGCAACTACATTTGTGACCCGTGTAAACAAAAATGACAAATGGATCATTGATAGTGGATACTCACAGCACATGACAAGAGATAAAAGTAAGTTCATTATCCTAACCCATTATGATAGAAATAGTGTTAGATTTGGTAATAATGCTCCATGTCTGATAAAAGGAAAAGGTTCAATTAAGCTCATAGAAAAGATCTCATGTGATAATGCCTACTATGTTGAAGGTTTGAATTATAATCTATTGAGTGTGTCACAATTAAGCAATGTAGGTTGCAAAGTTAAGTTTGGAAACAAAACTACCAAGATATATGACACAAATGGAAATTTGATAGGAAAGGGAGATCAAACTAGAAGCAATCTATTTTACTTTTATATAGAGGATGCTAATTGTCTTATTGTTAAATTTGATGATGTGTGGCTATGGCATAAAAAGGCTATGTCATGTCAAATTTGATAACTTTATTAGTATCAGCAACATGAAGAAAGTTAGAGGTCTACCCAAGCTGAAAAAGCTTGATAATGTGATATGAAAACAATGTCAGCTAGCCAAAATGATGAAGTCAAGTTTCAAAAGAAAAACTTATACTTCTAAAGAGATACCAGAAATTATTCATACTGACTTGTGTGGACCTATAGAAGTACAAAGCTACAAGGGATATAAGTATATAATGTTGTTTTTTAGATGATTACTCTAGGATGATGATAGTCATGTTTTTAAAGAAAAAGTCTGATGCCTTTCAAATGTTTAAGTGGTTTCTAGCAAGATTTGAAAAAGAAATAGGAAAAAGTCTGAAATGTTTGAGATCAAATAGAGGAGTAGAGTTCACATCAAGAGAGTTTGAGATGTTCTGTAATGATGAAGGAATCAAAAGATAGACTTCTACACCAAGGATGCCTCCATAGAATGGAAATTTTGAAAGACAAAATATGTCAATAATGGACTGTGCTAGGACACTTATGATGGAGTAGAATGTTGCTCTAAGTTACTAGAGAGAAGCTATAATTACAACTGTCCATACCCTAAACCAAGTACAATCAAGAAAGGTACCAACTCAACACCTTTTGAATTATGGTATGGTCATTCACCCAATGTAAAACATTTCAAAGTATTTGGGAGAAAATGTTATATTCTTAAAGATGCTAGAAATGGTAAGTTTGATGCAAAAAGTGATGAAGGTATATTCTTTGGCTACTCCAAAAGAAGTAATGCATTTAAGTGTTTAAATACCAACACTAACAAAATTGTGGAAAGTGAAAATGTAAATTTTGATGAATACATAGAAGTTCATGATGTTGAACCCATCAAAAGATCAGAAGAATACAAATCATTTCTATGATTCTATGAAGGAATACCTACTAAAGAAGAAGCTGCCAATCAAGTCGGGAACCAACAACAAGTCTTAGTAACTATTAAGTCATAGATAGTGAATGCCAAACTAAATTTAGGAACTAAGCTATATTCAGATGCCAAGTTACATAATGAAGAAACTACACATTCTAATTCTAAATTTAGCACGTAGGACAGAGATGCTATGTTACCTAAAAGAAATGTGCCTAGTGACTTTGAAGCTGAAAGACTAAATGAAGAAACAAGGACTAAACCAAGACTATCCAAGTATGTCAGAAGACATCACCCTACTGAACAAATCATTAGAAGAATGCTAGACCAATGACAAGGAATAGATTAAGGAATGAATTATGCTTGCTGAGCCAAAAAGAACCCAAGATAGTGAGAGATGCACTAGAAGATGATGATTGGTGCAAAGGCATGGAAGAAGAAATTAAGCAGATAGAGAAGAATAAAACTTGGAGTTTAGTTCCAAGACTAGATGACAAAAATGTGATTGGTACCAAGTGGGTCTTTAGGAGTAAGCTAGATAAAAATGTTGAAATCACAAGAAACAAAGCCAGATTGGTTTGCAAAGGATATGCCCAAGAAGAAGGAATAGACTATGGGGAAACATTTTCCCCTATTGTAAAAATGGAAGGAGTAAGAACTCTACTTGCATATGCTACCTACAAAGGATTCAAAGTCTATCAGATGGATGTTAAGTCTACATTTCTGAATGACATACTAAAAGAAAAAGTCTACATGGAATAGCCATAAGGATTTGTTGACAACAACAACAAGGATATGGTATGTAAATTGCATAAAGCACTTTATGGTTTGAAATAAGCACCAAGAGCATGGTATGATAGACTTCATAAGTATCTATTGAAACAAAAATCTATACATTAAAATAGAAAAAGGTAAAGACATACTATTATCTAAAATATTTGTTGATCATATAATATTTGGAGAACTCTATGCAAGGATTTTACTAATCAGATGAAACATGAATTTGAAATGTCAATGTCTGGTGAGATCAAATTCTCTATTGGATTACAAGTTTATCAACTGAGGTATGGCATATTTGTTACCTAGTCAAAGTACATCAAGGAGAGACTAAAAACATTTGGACTAGAAGATTCAGAACTAGTAAGTACACCCATGATAACATGACATAAGTTATCAAAGAATGATGAGTCTACTAAAGTAAATCAAATAGTATATAGGTCAATGATTGGTGAGTTACAATATGTCATACATAGAAGACCTGATATTGCATTGTCTATTGGAATAGTTGCAATATTTTCTACAAATCCAAGAGAAAATCATCTAATGGCAACGAAAAGAATAATGAGGTACTTGAAAGGAATAGAAGAGTTTCATCTATACTACAAGAAGAATGAAAAGTTTGATTTAAGAGCCTACACAGATGCTAATTGGGGAGGATATATAGATGATAGAAAAAACACTAGTGGACGAGCACTTTTCTTACGCAAGAGACTAGTTACATGGACTAGTAAGAAACAAAGTTGTACCTCACAATCCATAGTTGAAGCTGAATATGTTGCAGCTACTATAAACTATACCAACATTGTATGGATCAAGCATCTATTCAAGGTTATGAAGGAAGAGATAAAAAAACATATAATACTTTATTGGGATAATACTAGTGCAATAAATATATTAAAAAAACCAGTGATGTATGCCAAAACAAAGCATAATGCAATCAAGTATCATTATGTAAGAGATCTAGTTAAAGACAAAGGTAAAGATGGAGTATGTTAATTCAAAGGAAAAAATTGCTGACATCTTCACAAAACCATTACCCAAGGATGCATATGAATATTTTACAGGTAAGTTAGGGGTGATACCCCTATCAAATGTTGTTTAAGCAATAGAAGGACTGCCTTGCATCAAATATGTTGATTAACAAATGACACAAATTGATGTAGAGGATCTTACTTTAGGTATTACCTAAAGTAATCAAAATGCTAAAATTCCAAATTAGTCACAAGAAAGGTGACAGAGGGAGAAACTAGAGCTACTACAAATTCTATATCTGCATGTTAAAGATGTTGAAATGTTATGTCTTTGGCATTATTGTTAGTGATGGAGAAATAGCAGAAACTAATCAAATCTAAATGATCAAAAGAAAGAGAAGGAGAAATAATAACTAAGAGGGAGAAATAACACAAGGAAACATAGAAAAAACCAATTAGGATGATAGATCAAAGAGGGAGAAAATATAAAGTGTATCAAAAACTAGTATAATTGAGATGATTACCCTAATCTTCCTTGTAAGAGGGAGTTATAAGAAAATAAATTCAAAGGGAGTCATAAGAGCTACTGATGGAAGGAACAATTTTGAATACAAGATTTCTTTTTGGCATTGTCTTACTATTTTAACCTAGACAATTTGATCAAACAACATGTCTTACCATTTAGTTGACTTGGTTGATCAATTTAGTTTTCCATCAATGCAAAAGAGGGTGACTATTTAAATTTGATTGAAAAGATCATTGTTGAAAAAGGGAGATTGTTGAAGTAGAATATATGTTTCCATCATTTTTTTTTCACTAATGTCAAACCTACTATTTCCTGGTAAGATAATTGCTTATAAGATCCATGTACTATCACTTAGTTGATTGATGAAGAGGATTTAATCAATAAGATGTAACAACAACACCTAGAGGAAAGGTTGAATTATGATTATGTAATGAAGTACAAGGATTAGTTAAGACAATGGTGAAATAATGTATTGATAGTATACTCAGAGATACAAAGGTTGGCTATACTTGGAAACTTTAGTAGAACAAGTAATACAAAGGTTATCTATAAAGCTTAAGAAAAGTTGATAGTAGGTGCCAAGCAAAGATAGTTCATACCAACCAACAAATTTGTTGGTGCTGAGTAAAAAAAACTTCTAGTGTGTGCCAAGTAACATAGTTAGTGCCAGGCATAATACAATATGTGCCAAGCATCAATAAATTGTAGTTGATGCTAAGTGAATTTATAGTAGATGTCGAGCAATGTAGTATGTGCTGAGCATTAGAAGGTTAATAAGGCCAAGCTATTGCATTATTAGAAAATTCAAAGATTCACCAAATTTGAACCAACAAGTTTGTTATCTTGAATTTTTTGAACTTGGTGGAAGATAAGGATGATGAGCTGGTGGTACAGAATTTGAGGTTAACCATTTTGAGGTGATTTCAAATGGATTCCAAGAGAAGCTTCTAGAAGAAAGAAGATAAGGGTAGATACATTGTATCCTATCTAATCCATTCAAACCCTAAATTCAATGATGGAAAATAGAGTAGGGAAAATATTCTAATTTCCTATTTAAAGAATGTCTGGTCATGATGAAAAGTGTCCAAATTATAGAGTGTGGTATCAAGGAGAAGATATTGAGAAGGTCAGAGAGGATCAAGGAAGAATAAAGATAGAGACTCTACTTAGTCAAGTGACCACAGAAGTGACTACATTGGCACAACAAGAAAAAGGCTTAAGGAGATAGAAGCTTGAAGAGTGAACAAGCTATCAAAACTATAGAGATTGAAAGCCAAGTAGAATTGAGGACTAAATTGTGATATGAGATCTACAAGATAAGCTACAAGTTGCATTAGATCAAAGCTCTACTATTATTCTGTAACAATTGTATCAATTAGGGAAAAATCCTTTGGACTAAGGTTGACTTAACAGTCATTAGAAAATCCTTTAATAGGGTGGCATTCCAAGTGAATGGCCTAAAGCCCTTTAACTCAGCTCACTTCTAATAGGGTGATTGAAATCCCTTAACTAGGTCACATTTAATAGTGTGTGTTGTAACCTTTAACAAAGTTGGCCTTTCATAAGGCATCACTTCAGAAGAGTGAAAAAGAAGTAGTATGTTACTGGTGGTTTTTCCCAAAATGGGTTTCCATGTTAAATCACTATGTTATGTGTGTGTGTTGATGTTTCAAGTTTTATTGTTGCATGTTGATTTAATAGTAAGCTTCAAGTTTGAGTGATTAGCTTGGATGCATGAAAGCTTAATAGGTTCACTAAGCTAATTGAAAAAATTTTATTGGTACATTTGGACCTTGAATACCTAATTCACCCCCCTTCTCAGTTATTCTAAAGAATTCTAACATTAACATGCACACTTTATTGTTGCATCAGTGAAGATCTTTTTGGATGTAATCCCAAGTACATTTTTACCTTCACCTTGGATGGTTTATGCATTACCATAACTAGTGTCATGTGTTGATTTATTTCTTATATGTACTATTTATTTTATTAGATGTTAGATCTATGATGTAGGATCATCTTGGGTTTTCTTGGTGGCTATTTTGGTGTTCATGGGAGGAGGCTTTGTAGTTTCTTTGGAGGGTTCTTGGAGTGATACTCTATTGAAGAAGAGGTGTTCAATTGTTGAAGGAGCTCAACATAGCTTGGGGCACTCAATCTTCGATGACACTCAACACACACTGGGAGCTTGGGGAAGCTTGGAGACCATGTTTCTTGAGTTTCTTGGTCAATGAAAGGACTAGCTCTGCAAAGGAGGAACTCAACATATGATGGGGAGCTTGGCTAGTTTAGTTGTTGTCTTGACCGAGTGGCTCAGTCAATGAAAGGGGCTTGGTTATGTTTGAGGGTTTATTGATGCTTAGTGGTGGTTTCTTACAATTGGTTATGTCTTGGTTTTTTGTGATGCCTAAGTTGTCTATGAGCCGATCTTTCAGCATTTAATTTGGGTTGTAGGTATTTAACACGTGTTACAACAGACTTGTGGCTTGCATGGGCATTTAATGTAAGGGTTTATTTTAATTTCTATTTTTCTAGGCTGACTTGTAGCTTAGGTGGGTATAAGTAGAGGGTCCTGTGGAGTCCTTAGGAATTCATTTAGAGGGAGTGAATCCTAAGTTCAACATCAAGTAGCTAAAGAGAAATTTTTTCCTAAGTGTGTGGATAGAGTGCAAGAGGTGATGCAATTTACACTTGGATCTTTGGTAGAATTTGAGAAGGGCTAGTAGTTGAGGCTTGGGAAATAAGGAGAATGCTTGGTGGGCTTGTGAGCACAAGTTTAGATCTTCCTCCAAGGTTTCTACCAGTGTAGATCTAGGCTAGCTAGTGTTGGGATTAGATCTTGGGGGATCTTGTAGAACTATTATTGTAATTGCTATTGTATTTGATCATAATTGGGAAGGCCTTACAACCTGACACATTATATGTAAACAATTATTTTATGAATCAAGTGTTGTGAATTGGTATCAAATCTTTCTATCTTGCATTATTTCTGATGTGTGGTTATCTATTGGGTGCTAGGACATCTCCTTTGGGGATTCTTCTAACTTGTATTGCATTAGATGGTATCAGAGAAAGCCTCTTCTTAGATGATATTAGTTGTTCTAGATGAGGCTTTACCTTTGGAGCATTATGTTCTATTTATTCTTGGGAGTGAGCATGTTGATTGAATGGTTGGGATTTTTGCATTTGAAAGATGGATGTAGATGTGGATGATTTGCATATTGATTTTCTTGTCCCTGATGGAGTGGAAGCCTTTGGTCAAGATTAAGATGGTTGTTCATCTTTCTTTGGACATAAAAGTGTGGGACACACTTTTCTATTTACTTAGGGCATCTAATGTAGGAGAATCTTGGGTTTTCTCAATGGCCACTTTGGAGTTCATGGGAGGAGGATCAATCCATTCTTAGAATATTACTTGCTTAAAGAAGAGGTGCTAGGTTGTTGAATGAGCTCAAGAGAGCTTGGGGTAGTCAGTCGTCAAAGGTGCTCAATCATGCTTGCAAGAACTTGACACACACTAGGAGCTTGGGGAAGCTTGGCCATAGTGTTTCTCAAGTTTCTTAGTTAATGAAAGGACTTGGTCTATGAAGGAGGAACTCAACATATGATGGGAAGCTTGGCTAGTTCGGTTGCTATAATGATTGAGTGGCTCAGTCAATGAAGGGGCTCAAATATGTCTAAGGACTTGTTGATGCTCATTGGTGGTTTCTAACAGTTGGTTATGTCTTGGTTTTATGTGTTTCTTAAGTTGTCTATGAGTTGACATTTTGGTATTTAATTTGGGTTGTAGGTACTTAATATGTGTTGTAGCTAACTTGTGGCTTGCATGTGGCATTTAATGTAAGGGTTTATTTTAATTTGTATTGGGCTAGGCTGACTTGTGCTTAGTTGGGTATAAGAATGGGGTCTTATGGAGTCTTTAGGCATATATTTAGGGGTAGTGGATCCTGAGTTCAGTGTGGAGTAGCTAAAAAGTAAAGTTTTCAAAAGTGTGTGGGTAGAGCACTGAATGTGAGGCAGTTTATATTAGAAACAATAGTCCACCAATATAACTAAGAGAGGGGGGGTAAATTATTTATCCAGTAATGATCAACCTTAAATAATCTTGACCATTCAATTAAAGTGAAAAAAAACCATACAAAGATGCACATACACAATTACACCAGATATCTTAACTAGGGAAACCCTTGATTAGAGGGAAAACCTCAATGGGAATGATGCCCACAAGATGATGTACTAATATAAATATTCCTTCTTAGAGGATGGACCATGTTAGGAGTCTATTACAAAATTTAGTACATATAAGTCCCTTTTAGGAGATTTTGAATCCTTGCTAGGAGATTCCAACCCTATTAGGAGTTGTGGAAGATAGAAAGACCCACTATCCAAACAACTTCTGGGGCAAGATCACCAAACTCACTATCCAATTGATCTTTCAACTATTCCTTGTAGAATAATTATCTATACTATACTTTAACTTCTTTCCTCTATCCTGTCAACCAAACCATTCACTATTAGACCTTGTAGACCAGGTCATGAACCTTGAATCCAATTATCAAACTTCAGATCACACAATAAAACATTAGCAATGAAGTTTCCTTTACTTTTGATCTGCTCTTCTTATCTTCGCATTTCACTCTTTGCACTTCTTGCAATTATTTTTACATCTTATCCATCTCATTCATGATAAAGGAAAATGTCCTTCCTTTATACCAAATCCATAAAAAAATTCCTTGAGTCAGCTATTACACCTTCTTAATCAATTATTATAGGATCTCATTAAGAACACATTACACTTAGCAATAACATTAATATTCCACCTTGTAACTTGAATAACTTTCTCAAAATGTAACGCTATGATGAGCAAGCTTAGCTACATCATCTTCATAATGCATTCTTCACATCTTTAACTTCAACTTCTCTGAATAACAACTCTTCTAAGAGATATAACAAGTTTACCAGAACATGCCTCTGTAAACTCTATCTTAGAATAGGTTTCATTGAAACTTGTATAACTTCTTCCAGACTTAATATCTTATGCTTTAGAGGCTATCTTCATATACTAGACACTTAGTATAATCTCCCTTTAACCTCACTTAGTGAAAATGCTCAACTAGTTGTTCATATAAACTTGATGTTTAACACTATTCTTCTGTTAGATACCACAGAAAACTACTATGTTGACATCAATGACAAACATAGTCATGAATGTAACATCTCATCATGATATTGATCTAATTATGTTTCTAAAATACTCCCCCATAGAAGTATCACTAGCATTCATGCTTCCAAAAATCCGCCCTTTGGCATTGATCACAACATAAATGAAAAACATCTAGTTCCAAAAATACCAATAGTAAAGACTATTAACCTTTCTTTTCAAATCCTCTTCAACAATTAATCTCCCTCATTGATATACCTCAATATGCTTTGTATCAAACTAGTTTTCCATGCTCAAACTATTTTTTTGAAACTATTTTTTATGTTATAAATCTCTCTCCAATTGACATCAATGTCAAAGGTTTCAACAACCATCAACCTCTACAACAACTATCACTGACTAGCTCAAGTGTCAAAATACACTATTCAAAATAAAATCCAATGAGAGTGCTAGATGAATATTTCCATCATAGATACTCCCCCATATAGGAAACATTAGCATTCAGTCTAGACAAATAATAGTGCTCTATTACACTGGATTGATTCACTCTTGCATCATCTAGTCTGATGTTGGAAAGGGGTATAATTCCTAGAATACCTCACAAATACTCAAAAGTCTCTTTGGGAAGAGGCTTGGTGAAAATATTTGCAATCTTCTCTTTGGTGCTTACATACTCCAATATAATTTCTTTTCAACAACTTTCTCTCTCAACATGTGATATTTGATAAAAATGTGCTTAGTCTTAGAATGCAACACTGGATTCTTAGACATATTCATTGTACTTGTGTTATCACAATATATGACAATAGGTTCATTGAGTTCTATCCTTATATCCTTGAACATCTTCTTCATTCAAACAACTTGATTACAATTGTTTACTGTTGCAACATATTATGCTTTAGCTATACTTTGTGAGGTACAATCATATTTCTTGCTTAACCAAGGAACCAATCTTCCTCCAAGAAAGAAAGCTCCACCACTGGTGCTCTTTCTATCATCCATGCCACCTACCCAATCAACATTAGTATAAGCATATAAAGTAAAATTATTAAATCTTCTATACCACAATTTGAACTCTGGTGTTCCTTTGACATATCTAAATATCCTTTTGATTTCTACATAATGTGCTTCTTTGAGATCAACTTGAAATCTCACAACAATTCCACCTACATTTTCTATATTTGGCCTTGTGTGAGTAGATATTGTAACCCTCCAATCATAGATTTGTACTTCTTCTACACAATAGTAGGTGTCTCATACTTTGTAGATAACTTGTATCCAGTTACCATAGCTGTTCCAAACCAAACCTTTTTAGTAGATCTTTCAAATACTTAGTCTAATAAATAAAGATTCCTTCTTTGTCCTACAAAATCTATTATCCTAGGAAATATTTCATTTCTCCTATTATGCTCCTTTCAAATTCCTTCTTCATTTCTTCTACAAACTTATCTCTTTCACCATCATTTCCTCCAAATATGATATCATCAACAAATATTACCAAAATCATTAATCCATCATCTATTTCTTTCAAGTGTAGATTACTATTTCCCATACCTTTGCTAAATCCAAGCTTTGTTAAATGCTTGTCCAACCTTGCATACCAAGTCCTAGGTGCTTGCTTCAAGATATATTATTCTTTCTTCATTTTGCATACTATGTCCTTGTCATTTATTAAAAGACAACCTTTAGGTTTTTCTATGTATACCTAATCTTCTTCAAGTTCTCCATTTAGAAATGCTAACTTGACATCCATCTAATATACTTTGAATTTCTTATGCACTACATAGGCTAAGAATAACCTTACTACTTCTGTTCTTCCCATAGGAGCATAGGTTTTTTCATATTCTACTCCTTTCTATGAGTAACTTTTACATTCCAATCTTGCCTTCTTCTTTACAACTTCACCTTGTTCATTCATCTTGTTCCCGAATACCCATTTTGTTCCTACCACATTCTTGTCTACTAGTTTGGGGACTAATTACCATGTCTCATTCTTCACTATCTGATCCAATTCCTTTTTCACATCTTGCTTCAAATAGTCATCTTGACATGCTTCATCTGCATTCTTTGGTTCAGCTTGAGATATCAGACATAGTTCTTCATTGATTTTGCTTCTTGTCATCACACCTTTATCTCTGCTTCCAATGATCTACTATGGTGGATGATTCTTTGTCATATTCTTACTAGAAGTAGGAGTTGTTATCTCAACTCTTAGCTCTGTTGAAGGTTCTAAACATTGTTCCTTCCTTTTCTCACCTTCATTCTGCAAATCATTTTTAGTCTCAAAGAACACTTCATCATTCCTCGGCTTAGTAACAACATTCTCATTATCAAAATTGTAATCAACTACTCTTTCTTGTATCCTAAATTTCTCATCAACTCTTACATTTGTACTTACCACAATAGTTTTCAAAGTTATCTCTTGTACTACTTCCTTTCCATTAACCAATATAGGCTCATTATCATAGTCATTCAAGAACCTTTCTATAATTGCTTTAAATTCTTCAACTTTATTAGAAAGTAAAGTCTTTCTAGTTTTTCTTACTTTCTTAGGGCTTGTAGATGAAAAAGGACCAAACTATTTACATGTCCAATGAGAAAAAATTTCCATACCTTCTTGTTCCTTTTTCATAAGTAGATCAATACCTTCCTTGATCTTCATGTCTTCTTCATATTTGGATCTATCTTTACTTGTGCCTCTATCCATAAACACAATGCTCAATTTTGTACACAATTCTGATCTCTCACCAAGAAGCTACATTTTCTGCATGTCAAAATTTCCTCCATCAGATTCAAGACTATCTTAATTGAAATAAATCATCACTAATCTCCCAAATCTATTAAGCTTTATCTTCAAGGACATGATGCTCTGATACCAATTGTTATAAACAATAGTCCATCAATATAACTGAGGTGGGGGGTGGATCAGTTATCTAGTAATTATCAACCTTAAATAATCTTAACCATTCAATCAAAGTAAACAACAACTATACAAAGATGCACTACACAATTACACTAGATATCTTAACTAGGGAAAATGTTGGTGGAATGATGCCCACAAGATGATGTACTAATATAAATATTCCTTGTTAGAGGATGGATCATGTTAGGAGTCTATTGCAAAATTTAGTACATATGAGTCCATGTTAGGAGACTTTGAAACCATGTTAGGACATTCCAACCCTATTAGAAGTTATGCCAACCCTGTTAGGAGTTGTGGAAGACAGAAGGACCCACTATCCAAATAGCATTTGGGGCAAGATCGCTGAACTCACTGTCCAACTAATCTTTCAACTATTCCTTGCAGAATAATTGTCTGTACTATACTTTAACTTCTTTCCTCTATCCTATCAACCACACCAATCACTGTCAGACCTTTTAGACCAAGTCACAAACCTTGGATCCAATTATCAAACTTTGGATCACATAATAAAACCTCAGTAATGAAGTTTCCTTCACCTTTTCTCTACTCTTCTTATCTTCGCATTTTTCTCTTCATGCTTCTTGAAATTATTCATACATCTCACACATCTCATCCATCTCATCCATGATAAAGGAAAATGTCCTTCCTTTAGACCAAATCAATAAAACAATTCCTTGAGTTGGCTATTACACCTTCTCAATTAATTATTATAGGACCTCATTAAGAACACATTACACTTAGCAATAACATTAATCTTCTACCTTGTAACTTGAATAACTTTTCGTACATGTAAGATTATGATAAGAGAGCTTAGCTACATCATCTATAGAATGTCTTCTTCACATTTTAAACTTTGGCTTCTCAAAATAACAAATCTTCTAAGAGATATAACAAGCTTACTATAACATGCCCCTGTAAACTCTATCTTAGAATAGTATTCACCAAAACATGCATAACTTCTAGAATTTTTATCTTATGCTTCTGAGGTTAGTTTCATATACTAGAAACTTAGTATAATCTCCCTTTAACCTTTCCTAGTGAAAATGCTCAACTATATGTGCATACCAACTTGATCTTTACCATTGTTCTTCTGTCAGATAACACAGAAAACTGCTATGTTGACATCAATGACAAACATAGTCATGAATGTAACATCTCATAATGATAGTGATCTAATCACATTTCTGCAATACTCCCCCATAGAAGTATCATCAACATTCATGCTTCCAATAGTTTACACTTGCATCTTGTGTGGAGTTTGAGAAGGGCTCGTAGTTGAGGATTGGGAAACAAGGAGATTGTTTGGTGATCTTGTGAGCACAATTTTAGATCTTCCTTGAAGGTTTCTACCAGTGTGGATCTAGTCTAGCCAGTGTTGGGATTGGATCTTGAGGGATCTTGCAAAACTATTATTTTAATCACTATTATATTTGGTTGCAACTAGAAAGGGCCTTACATCTCGACACATTGCATGTAAAGTTATTTTATGAATCAAGTGTTATGAATTAGTATCAGATCTTTTTATCTTGCATTTTTTTGTTGTGTGGTTTTGTTTTGGGGTTAGGAAATCTCCTTTAGAAATTCTCTTGGCTTACACTATGTTAGATGGTATCAAAGCATAGTTGTTCCTGTACATGTACATAGATTGCCAAAGTTGAGATAGTTTGCACTAGGACCTTGGGCTAGAGAAGTTGATCTTAGAAGATGTTGATTTGGTGGTGAATATTTTGTAGAGGTCTTGCAAATATCTTGGAAGATGTCTTTGAGAGGATTGGACCTTGGGATAATTGTGAATCTCTTTGATATTGTGGAGAAGAGGCTTTCTAAGATTTCTGCTCAATTTGAAGCTAGTTTGATGATCAAATTAAGGAATGGATGGTTGAATTTCATAGATATTTGTGGAGTTGGAGTCTACCATTCAGGAAGAGAGTTGTGTGACCAATTTGAAGATGTGTCCATGAGAGAAGATGGCATGAAAAGGTTTTAGAGGAGGTAATAAAGGTATGTGAGGTTGGTTTTGATTAGTTTGTGGAGTTTGATGTGAAACCTGTAGAGAAATTGGTGGTTGTTGCTAAAATACCTAAGCAAACTAGGGAGATTCCTAATCTTGTAGATGTTGGATAGTCAGCTAAATATCTTAGCAATAAAGGATTGGGCATCCTTCTACATTGACTCCATGATTAGACATATCATGTGTTTTCTTAAGAATAACATATTGACTTCATTTTGTTTGTCAACTAGGGAGCATTAGCTTGAGAAGGTGGCTACAAAGTATATGCTCTTATTCCTCTGTAAGCCTTTACAACTAAAATAAAAAAGAAATGTTAAAGGTAACTAAGATAGGAATTGAAATGGAATTTTCCTTAAAGCTTAGAGTAATGCTATAAACAATAAATTTATTTATGCACCTATGCTGTAGGAATAGTTCAATGATTCTGTTATCAATGGTTGCAGGAACAATAGAAGTCTACTTTGCAAAGAAACAAATAAAGAAATAAAATATAATCTAATAAAGTGAATAGAAAAAAATCAAGTCTGAAGGTGGAAACTTGAACTCTGTATTCTATTCATTCATAATAAGAGATTAAATTTGAAAACAAGATTATACACTACTAAACACAATAGTCTATTCTATCTTCCTTATGGTCAAAACAAGGAAAAGATCAAAATCCCCTTTCAAGGTTACAATGGAGATTATTTAAAGGAAAGCTTCAACAACTTCCTACTCCTACGATCACTCCATCAACTAAGTTCAATTACAGATCATAAAGTTTACAACAAAAACACTATTAATTGCATTTTCACTCCTCCAAGAACATAGTAGGTTGAGGAAGCTATCTTCATGCACTACCATAATAGATTTCACACCATAATATTCTTATGTAGTGATTCTTCAATCATTTGGTCAGCTTTGACTCAACATTGAAATGTTGTCTTCAATGTGCGCAAAAAACACCTACAAAAATTTAATGCAACAACTTTGACATATATGCATTCATTTAATCATCAATGTTAGAAAAGGTGTAATGTTCAAATTATCACTCTTGCAAATCCTACAACTACAGGAAGAAACCTACCCAAACATAGCATGGATGAGGAAATATTTATCAACATGTATTATTCCTTCATTAAACTATAGAAAGCCATATATTCAAGAAAACACAACATATCTAAACAATCTATACTTCAATCTTAATGTCTTAACATATAGATAGTATATTCATAAAACATAAGTTCTTTTTCTTAAACCACAGAGTCATAAAATGTTTCTTGCAAGATAATTGTTTAAAAACAAGATAAAAGGTTCTCAAAATAGAAGCCTTTTAGAGGCTCATTATTCCCCCCAACTAAACTATTGCTGGTCTCCAACAATTATTAAGTTCCCAAGCTAGGATTGTACTCTCTAGTCACTAGGTGCTCTTTCACCTAGCTTATCCTTCATATAATCAAAGTAACCATAATTTGTCTTGAGTCTCTTCTAGCATGGAACTTCACCAGTCAAGTCATGATCTTATGCATTGTCATTTACTACTAGTAGTGGTTGTAGAAGAATTGGGGGTTGATACCTTAATGGAAACTAATGTTTCGATTAATTTCTCCTCAAGTCAATATACCAAGGAATCCTTATTGTAGCAAGAGTTATGTTTTGGGGAGAGTGGGGTTCTCTTATTTTTAAATCATGTGGTATTCTAACCCATCACTGACTTGTGGAAACAATTGATGTTTCAACACTCTAAGATAAGTGTTGTTCCTAGTTTGTAAAAGCCAACTCTCTAATTGTACTCGCCTTACCATGTCCTGTAGGATTTCCCAAAATAGAAGTCTAATCCAAATATGTTCATCTAGAATGTTGTACTTCGAGCCTCATGAAAAAGGGTGATGTAATCTCATTCTCTTGGTAGGGTGTAGCTTGATGTTCTCTACTTATTTCATTTTGTATCCATTTAGTTTCATTAGACACTGCTAGATTGTGAAGATACAATTGACACAGTAATTTTTTCAAGACCATAGGAAAAAATTGAAATGCATCATAAAAATCATGTAGGGTAGAGACAGAGGGGTTATAAGACCTTCCACAATTCTAGTTAATTTATAATTTTCAAATTGTTTTGTAAGAAACAAAGCATATACTAGCAATGGAAACCTACATTCCATTAACTTAGGAATCAATCTTGTAATCTGCTCAATTCTTCTCTTTAGAACTTCATTATGATCTAAAATTTGCTTCAACTAGAAGATCTATTCATCAATAAAATTATTTAATTTTTCTTTCTCCAAGTTCCATTGAGATCTTTCCCATAACATTTGTTGAAACAAATTAATTCTTGTAGAAAAAAGTGTGGGTAGATCTAGTGGTGGCTATGATTCATGATTAAAGAGGTCTATCCATTCAGGCACCAAATGATGAGTTTTGTTGACACTCTATAGTGTGGAGCACCCTCTTTTTCTTCCTTATTGGACTTTGTGGCTATATAGCTAATATTTCCAACCCTTCTTGATCAAATTTTTCTAACAATTCTTTAACAATTTTAGGTCTAAATCTGGATAATCCTCTGAAAAGAGTTTTGCAGAATTTTCACTAATGTCTTGCATAGCAAGGTTTTCTTCAAATTCCTTAGACATTTCAATCTAATCAAATTCCATATTGCTATTGATAAGCACATAATTAATACTACACTCAGCTTTAGGTGGCAGATTTTAGGTTTTTCTCTCAGTTTCACTGGCTTTAGTTTGTAGTAGTTTTTCCCCTAGAGAAGACTTCTTTTCACTTTCAAAAACTTTAGATGTAATTACAGGAATAGAGGCCTTCAAAACCCTACTCTCAGAGAATCTTGCACTTCACCTTGTGGGTGGTGTTGATAAGTATAGGGAACTATTTTGTTCCCTCCTACTTACTAGTGTTTCTACCACGGTTGCTTCAAGAGGTTTTTCTAGGCCTTCCTCCTCTTGAGAGTGTAGGGGTTCATTAACATTACTCTCCTCATCTAGTTGTTCTAGCCTTTATACTTCAGGTTCCAAAATTTTACCTTTATCCTTCTTAGCAGAAGACCTCTTCTTAACAGATGATGGGGCTTTAGGAGGAGTAGCAAATTCTACCTCTTTGCTTTTCTTTTTGTTAACAATGGAGGGTTCAACCTTGTGAATCCTAATAGTAACTTCTACTTGACCATTAGCCTAAGGATTATAAGGTGATTATTTACCATGCGTGATAGTATACTCCTTCATAAGAGAAGTTATCAAATTTGATATAAACTGAGTCCCACGATCAAATGTCAATTGTATAGGAACACCAAACCCTGTAAAGATGGATTCATACAAAAAATTTAGCATGGTAATATCCCTTGGGTGTTTCATGGGTTGAGCTTCTCTCCATATGGTGACATAGTCAGTGCACACCAAAATGTATGATTTTCCTTGTGAAGTAGGTTCAATGTGTCCTACAAATTAAATCCCCCATTTTTTGAAGGGTGTGAAAACTACTTGAGGCTATAGGGGAATTTCATTTGAATTAGTGGATCTTGCCATTTGTTGACACTTGTCAAATTTCTTTGCATATCTAGCTAAATCCTTGTGCAAGCTTGGCTAATAATACCCAATTGTTAAGATTTTGAAGGTTGTTCTTTTTTCTGTAAAGTGACCGACTCTACAGGGTTCATCATGATAGGCCTTCAAGACATCATATGTTTCATCTTCTATTGTACACCTACACATGAACTAATTAGGGATAGTATAGAAAATAAATCTAGAAATCCATAAATAGTTAAATCTCTTCTCTGCTAGTAGCTTTTTGGCTTGGGAAAAAAAGTATACTGGCATTTTTCTTGTGGTGTGGTGGTTAGCAATATCTGCATACTATGGGTTTTGTGTAGCGAATAGAAAAAGGTTTTCATCTAGAAAACTATCATCAATGGCTAGAGGATCATCAAGGATATGAAACTGAGAGAGAAAGTTGGCTACCACATTGGCCTTACCAGGTTTATCAACTATGGTGATGTCAAATTCTTGCATGAGCAATAACCATTGAGCCAATCTTCCTAAAATTGCAAGTTTGTTCACCAAATATTTTATAGCAGAATGGTTAGTGTGAAATAATATCTTATATCTAGTAATGTAATTCCTGAACTTATTGAGGTCATAGATGACTGCAAGTAATTCCTTTTCGATGACTGTGTAATTAAATTTTGCACCTTGCAAATTCTTAATAATGAAATAAATTCCATGTTCAACAAAGTCTACTTTCTCTCCTAGCACGACACCAATAACATAACCTGAGGCATCCATATGAATGTGAAAAGCTAGGCCCCAATTGGGTCCTCTCAAAATAAGCATTTTGGTAAGAACTTCCTTAAGCTTCAGGAAGGATGTTGCATAGTTAAAATCCCAAACGAATTCAGAATCATTTTTTAGAAGGTTGTATAGAGGCACTAAAAGTTAACTAAAGTTTTTTACAAATCTTTTGTAATTTCCAACATGTCCCAAAACACTGTGTACATCCTTTTTCTTCTCTAGTGTTGGCAAGGTACCGATAACTTCAATCTTTTCTTGATCTACTTGGATGCCTTTTGATGAAATGAAATTTCCTAGGACTACCCCTTCCTCCATAATCATAAAATATTTCTTACTATTTGAAGAAAGGTTATAGCCATGACATCTTTAAGTACTATTTCTAAATTTTCTTTTGCTTCTTCAAAAGTAACACCATAAACAGTGAAATCATCCATATAAATCTCCATACAGTCATCAAAAATATCTGAAAAAATACTGATGAAAACTCATTGAAATGTGGCTAGGGCATTGCACAAGCCAAAATTTAATACTGAATAGGAAAATGTTCCCTATGGGCAGGTAAATTTTTTTATCTTGATCTTCTAGGGCTATTTGAATTTGATTGTATCCACTGAAATCATCCAAAAAAGAAAAATAATTTTTACTAGCTAGGTTATTAAGGACTTGGTCTATAAATGGAAATGGAAAATGGTCCTTCTTAGTAGTTGAATTGAGCTCCTTATAATCTACAAAAACTCACCATTTCCCTCCCTTCTTGGGTACTATGACCAAGGGTGAGACCCATTGAATATCAGAGATGGGGTATATAAAACCAACACTTGATAGTTTTTGCAATTCATTCTTAACAATATCTTTTAAGACAAGATTAACTCTCCTCTAAGGCTATCTAATAGGTTTAGAGTTAGGGTTGATATAAATCTTGTGAGTGCAGAACATAGGATCTAATCCTTTCATGTCCATGTAATCCTAAGAAAATGCACTTTCATTCTCGTGCAATAACTGTAACATAGCTTCTTGTTGGGAGTGTAATAAGGCATTGTTTACATTTAGTTTCTTTCCTAGACCAATTTCCATCTTAATAACCTTATCTACCATGAATAATTGAACAAAAGGAGAAGAATTCATCTTATGAGGTAATAATGAATGGAGAAACTGTGAAGGTTCTAAATGATGTAGTGAATTCAAAGATGGTACAATTTTTTCTAAGATACATTCATCTTGAGGACACATTGGAGATTGTGCTCCATATTCATTTAGAATAATGGATGAAATTAATTCATCTTCCTCTGAAGAAGCTATGAATGATTATGTACCTATCACCATCAATTTATGGATGGAATTGGCTTCTAGATCATCATCACTCAAGTCAACCTAGGTTACTTGGTCATCTAGTAACAATGGTTGAGCAGGGGAGTCTAAAGTTAGGTTCTTGGTATGAACTCTATTGGATATTATCATCTTCCTAGATCAAAAAGCCATATAAGCATCTATGGTGGCTAACCATGGTCTCCCTAAGATTAAAGGATATCCTCCCATATTAGCCTTTGGGGAGAGAACAACAAAATCAATTGGACATTCCCAAGAATTTAGGGTGACTATAACATCTTCTATCATCCCATCTAGTTTAATGGTAGAGCTATTAGCAAGTTTAAGGATGGTGGTTGTCTCTCTAAGACCAACAATATGCAACTAAGAAAATACATCCTTAGTCATGATATTAATAGATGCTCCTAGGTCAACCAAATCATTTTGAACGTGGATGCCATGAATAGTAACTGTAACTATAGGACTCCTAGGGTTAAAGTATTTGGGTACAACTAATTTCTCTAACATTATGTTAGAAAACTATCCTAAGACATGAATGGTTTTTAGATCTTTCCTCTTCTTTCCTACTTGCTTACTGCATGCCTCCTTAATAGATTTAGTATAGGCAGGGACTTCTTTAATAACATCCAACAATAGTATTTTTACTATCATCTGTTATAGCTGATTAAAAAAATTAATGACTACATGATTCTCCTTGGACTGGCCTTGTTCTATCAACCTATGGGGGAATGTAGGTTCTTTGTCTATAGGAGAGGTATTTTGATTTGACTCATCTATATGCTCAGTTAGAGGATCCTCAACTTCAATTATTATAGGGTTTTGGGGTGTAGGAAGAGTGGTGCTTAACCTTAAGTGAATATCATTCAATGAGATGGCATAAATTTACTATTGACTCTACTATTTAGTATTATTTGGATTTCATTTAGGTTGAACTAGTAGTTGGGTCCGCTTGGAGGTTGTATTAGTGGCTACAGGAGGAGGCATTAGAGCTTGTTGCTAAGTTGGTGGTAATAGGGTTGGTTAACTAGATTGGGGACTGCAATTCTAAGGTTGTTTCCAACCCTACTAAGGTTTCTACAAACCTTGTTTTGGTATTTACCAACCCTATTGGGGTTGTGGCCAACTATGATTTTCGATAAAATCAATATTTTGAAAATTTTGCCATTGATTATTATTATGATAAAATTGAAGAGGATTTTGTGACATACGTTGTCTTTGAACCCATGGCCTTCTTTTAGCAACATAGAGTACCTCTCCATTTTCATCAATGGATTTGAGCTTGGTTGGCATTGGTTGTGTCTCCATACTTGCAATAGACTTACATCTATTGTGCTTTTTCTTTTCTTTACAATGTGGACAATATTTAGTCAATATGGCATCAACTTCATGTTTCTTTGTTCAAGCTTGCATGGTATCTAGCTGAGTGGCTACATTGTTAATGATGTCTTGCATGAAGTCTAATAGAAAATTAGATAACTCCATCTTGGATACCCTTGAATTACCATTGGACTTATGTAGTAGATCTCTAAGTCCCCTACCTTTCTTCATAGTAGCTATTCAGTCATATACTTTGTATCTTAGTCCAAGTATTTTGAGTAATCTCACCTCCAACCATAAGGTCTAGAGCTTTAATGCTTCCTTTATTTACTCCTCTCAAAAAAAGATGTTTCATAGATTCCTCATTCAATTGATGTTGTGTGTTACACTGTAGGTTGAACATGAACCAAAAGACATAATCTTCCAAGTTTCATCATCCTTTTGGGACATTTTAAAATTTTTGTCCCCTTTTAAATCCTGACCTCTATAGTATTCCTTATACTTTGTGAGAAATAGATTGTTCATTGCAAACCAATCTACTAGAACATTGGCACCCAACCCCACAAACCATCTCAGAGCAACTTCTTTGAGGGTAGAAGGAAACAACTTCAATTTGTGGGCATTGGTTGTATAGTCATAAATTCTACATAGTATGTCAAACTCAAAGAGAAAGGTTTTAGAGTCTTTAGTGATTAAGCCATTAAACTTGGGAAGTGCAACATCAGGTATGTTTTTCAAATTTTTCTTACCTTGTTGGGGAGGGATAGGAAAGGGAAATGTTGGTTGAGGCTGAGGCTAAGCCATTCTTGGAGGTACTATTAATGGTGCTTGATATATGACAAGAGCAAGTAGATTATCTTAGTATTTAGGTTCAACAAAGAGATCATTAAGATGCAAAGATTCATCATAGGATGAGGGTATTCATTCTTGAGTAACAAAAAATGGATTTTCAAAAGGTTCTTCTTCATTCTCACTGTGTGGTTCTTCAAGTTTAGCATTAAAAATGTCTTCTTGAATATTATGGGAAGAAATCTCCTAAAGGGGTCTATTCGTCTATGCATGCAAAATAATTCAAAATCTAATATAACATTATGACTTCATAGTTGAATTAGATTGACACCTTCCTTGGAAATGGTGCCAAAAATGGTTGGTCAACTAAATACCTTAGTAATAAAGGATTGAGAATCCTTCTACATTGACTCCATGATTAGACAAAATCATTTATTTTCCTAAGAATAACATATTGAATTAATTTTATTTGTCAACCTAGGAGTGTAAGCTTGAGAAGGTGGCTGCAAAGTATATGCTCTAATTCCTCTTTAAACCACTACAACTAAAACATGAAAGAAATGTTGAAATAAACTAAGCTAGGAACTAAAACAACATTTTCCTTAAAGCTTAGAGTAATGCTAAAAATAGTAAATCTATTTATGCACCTATGCTACAAGAATAGTTCAATGATTTTGTTATCAATGGCTATAGGAACAAAAAAAGTCTACTTTCCAAAGAAACAAACAAAGAAATAAAATCTATTCTAGGAAAGTAGTTCACTCACCAAGTGGGTCCCCTTGGATGAGTGAATAGAAAATAATCAAGTCTAAAGGTGAAAACTTGAACTCTATATTCTATTCATTTATAATAAGAGATTACATTTGAAAACAAGATTATAGACTACTAAATAGAAAAATCTATTCTATCTTCCTTCTGGTCAAAACTAGGAAAATATCAAATTCCCCTTTTAAGGTTACAATAGAAATTATTTGAAGGAAAGCTTCAACAACTTCCTAGTTCTATGATCACTCCATTAACTAGTCCATCAATTATAGATCATAAAGTTTACAAAAAAAATACTATTAACTACATTTTAACTCCTCTAAGAATATAGCAGGTTGAGAAAGCTATCTTCATGTGCCACCATAATAGAATTCACCATAATCTGCTTATGTGGTGAATCATCAATCATTTGGTTGTCGTTGAATTAGCATTGAAATTTTATCTTCAATATGCATGGTAAACACCTACAAAACATTAAAAAAAAACAACTTCTACATACATGCATTCATTTCATCATAAATGTTAGAAATGGTATAATGTTCAAATTATAACTCTTGCAAATCCTATAGCTATAGGAAGGAACCTACCCAAACATAGCATGGATGAGGAAATATTTATCAGCATTTAATATTCCTTTATTAAACCATAGAAAGCCATAGGTTCAAGTAAAAAAAACATATCTAAACAATCCATACTTCAATCTTCATGTCTTAACATACAAATAGTATATTCATAAAACATAAGTTCTTTTTCTTAAACCATACAATCCTAAAATGTTTCTTGCAAGATAATTTTTTTAAAAATAGATAAAAGGTTCTCAAAATAGAATCCTTTTAGAGGCTCATCAGATGTTACAGTTGAGATTTGTTTTCATGATCAGTTGGGTGTGTCTAACATGGAAATTGCAAAGCATCTTGTTGTGAGTTTTTCATGTGTTGATGGAGATCTATATATATTTTCTAATGTAGTGTTTGTTGTTTCTAGTGTGAATTCACTAGTTGATTTTGTGGATGATTCTTTACCTATGGAGAATTATGTTCAGTTCATTTCTAGGAGTGAGCATGCTAATTGGATGTTTGAGATTCTATTGTTTGATAAATAGATGCAGATGTGGATGACATGCATGTTGATTTTATTTTCCCTATTGGGTGGAAGATTTTTGTGAAGATGAAAATGGTTGTTGATCTTTCTTTGGACATCAAATTGTGGGACACACTTTTCTATTTTCTTGTGGAGTCTGATGCAAGACCATCTTGGATTTTATCAGTGTCTACTTTAGAGTTCATGGGAGGAGGGTTTGTAGTTTATTTGGGGGGTACTTGGACTGGTACTCAATTTGAGAAGGGGTTCTCAATATTTGAAGGAGCTCAGCATAGCTTGGGGCACTTGGTCGTTGATGGTGCTCAGTGATGCTTGCAGGAACTCAACACACACTAGGAGCTCGAGGATGCAAGGCTATAGTATTCCCCGAGTTGGTAGGTCAATAAAGGGACTTAGAATATGATGGAGGAATTTGGCATATTATTGGGAGATCATCTTGTTTTGTTATTGTGTTGAACAAGTGGCTTAGTTAATGAAGGAGTTGGGTTATGTTTGAGGATCTATTGATGCTTGGTTGTAGTTTTGGACACTTGGTCATGTCTTAGGTTTTTGTGTTTCCCAAGTTATCTGTGAGCTAACCTTTTGGCATATAATTTGGGTTGTAGGTATTGAATATGTGTTGTATCCAAATTGTGGCTTGCATGGGTAGTTTATGTAGGGGTTTATTTTAATTTTTATTGGGATAGATTGACTTGTGGTTTAGTTCGGTATAAGTATAGACCATGTAGAGTATTTAGGCATTCATTCATAGGGAGTGGATTCTGAGTTCAGCATTGAGTATTTGAAGAGAAACTTTTTCCTAAATGTCTAGACAAAGTGCCAAATGTAAGGCAGTTAATACTTGGATCTTGGGTGGAGTTTGAGAAGGACTAGTAGCTGAGGCTTGGGAAACAAGTAGATTACATGGGGTTCTTGTGAGCACAAGTTTAGATCTTCCTTGAAGGTTTCTACTAGTGTGGATCTAGTCTAGATAGTTTTGGGATTAGATCTTGAGGGATCTTGTAGAACTATTATTGTAATTTTTATTGTATTTGGCTTTAACTGGGAAGGCCTTACAACCTGACACATTGCATGTAAACAATTATTTTATGAATTAAGTGTTGTGACTTGGTATTATATTTTGCTACCTTGAATTGTTTCTTCTCTATGCTTATCTTTTGGGGGCTAGGACATCTCCTTTAGGTATTCTCTTACCTTACACTACATCAGATGGTATTAGAGCATAATTATTCCTAAGTGTGTAGATAGATCACCAAAGTTGAGGTAGTTTGCACTACGACCTTGGATTGGAGAAGTTGATATGAGAAGATCTTGATCTAGTGGCGGATTTTTTGTAGAGGGTTTGTGAGTATTTTGGAAGATGGCTCCTAGAGGATTGGATCGTATGATGATTGGGAATCTTTGTAATGTGGCAGTGAAGAGGCTTTTTGAGATGTCTATTTGGTTTGAAGCTAGTTTGGCTTATTGTGTAAAGAAAGGGATCATTGAATTCTACAAATGTTTATGGAGTTGGATTCTACTAATCAAGAAGATAGTTGTCTAGTTGGTTAGAAGAATTGTCTATGAGAGAAGATGACATAAAAAGGTTGCAAAGGTGTTAACAAAGGTATGTGAGGTTGGTTTTGATCAGTTTGTGGAGTTTGATGTGAAACCTATAAAGCAATTGGTTGTTGTTTTTGAAATACCTAAGCTTAATAGGGAGATTCCTAATCTTGTGGATGCTGAGGTTGAGATTAGTTTTTTATGATTAGTCAGGTGTGTCTGACATGGAAATTGTAGAGCATTTTATTGTGAGCAATGAGACCGCTAGTTTTGTGAGTTTTGTATGTGTTGATGGAGATCTACATATTGCTATTGATATGGATTTTGTTGCTACTAGTCTAGATTCACTAGTTGTTTTTGTGGATGAGGCTTTACCTATAGAGCAACCTATTCAATTTGTTCCTGGGAGTAAGCATGTTGATTGGATGGTTGAGGTTATGGTGTTTGATAGATGAATGTAGATGTGGATGACTTGTATGTTGATTTTATTGTCATTTTTGCAGTAGAAGCCTTTGGTGAAGATGAAGATGTTTGTTGATCTTTCTTTGGACATCAAAGTATGGGACACACTTTTTTATTTACCTAGGGAGTATGATGGAGGAGCATCTTGGGTTTCCTCGATGGCTACTTTGGAGTTCATTAGAGGAGGCTTGGTAGTTTCTTTGGAGGGTGCTTGGACTAGTACTCAGTTGAAGAAGAGGTTCTTAGTTTTTGAAGGATCTTGGCATAGCTTGGGGCACTCAATTGTCAAAGGCAGTTGGCAATGCTTGCAGGAACATGAAACACATTGGGAGCTTGGAGAAGCTTGGCTATAGGGCTACCTAATTTGGTCGATCAACAAAGGGACTTGGTCTATGATGGAGGAACATGGCATATGTTAGGAAGCTCATCTAGTTTTTTTTTTGTGTGTAACAAGAGGCTCAATCAATGAAGGGTCTTGGTTTATTTGAGGATTTGTTGATTCTTGGTGGTGGTTTTTGACACTCTATCATGTCTTAGTTTTCTATATAACTTGAGTTGTCTATGAGCCAACCTTTTGGCATTTAATTTGGGTTGTAGGTATTTAATATTTGTTGTAGCTGACTTGTGGCTTGCACGCGAATTTAATGTAAGGGTTTATTTAAATTTGTATTGGGTTAGGCTGACTTGTGGCTTAGTTGGGTATAAGTAGGGGGTCTTGTGGATTCTTTAGGAATTCATTCAGGGGGAGTGGATCTTGAGTTCAAGAAGGAGTAGCTAAAGAGAAAATTTTTCCTAAGTGTGTGGACAAACAGTCGAATGTGAGGCAATTTACACTTGGATCTTAGGTGGAGTTTGAGAAGATCTAGTAGTTGAGGCTTGGGAAATAAGGAGATTTCTTGGTGGGCTTTTGAGCACAAGTTTAGATCTTCCTTGAAGATTTCTACTAGAGTAGAACTATTGGAATTCCTTAAAATAACTAAGAGGGGGTTTGAATCAGTTATCCAAGGTCCAGATATACAATTAAAACTTTTCACAGCTTAGTTAATCCATATCCATAACAAAAATTAATCATGCATTCATCCATTAGATTATGAAATCACTTAAACTAGTAGGTTACTATCAAATTAAATTTGCAAAAATGTAAACATGAAACATAACATATTCAATAACACATTTGAAAAAATGATTTAACATGGAAACCTAATTTGGAAAAATCACTAGTAACATGCTGCTGATTCTCAATCTTCTAAAGTGATGCCTTGTGAAAGGCTAACCCTATTAAAGGTTACAATACACATTGTTAAATGAAACCCAGTTAAAGGATTTCAATCACCTTGTTAGGAGTGAGCCTTGTTAGAGGACTTTTGATAATTCACTTGGAATTTCACCTAGTCAAAGGATTTAAAAATGGACGTTAGTTCAACCTTAACCCAAATGATTTACCCTAGACTAGTACAATGATTAGAAAGTAACAATAAGGCTTGATCTAATAACAACTTACAACTCCATTTGAAGATTAAACATCTCTATTTTAATCCTCCATTTTGTTTGGCTTTTACAAACTTTAGCTCTAATAGCCTATTCACTCTTCAAGCATCCATACTCTTAAAGCTTATTTCTTTTCTTGCAAGTGTAGTCTCTTCTCTTAGGCCACTGAATAAAGCAATACCCTAGACTCCTTGTCTTCATTAGGTTCTCGCACATAACAACCTTTACTTTTGACTAGCCATCTCTATAAATACAGAATTAATATCTTTTTCCATTCAACCTTCATTGTTCATTTTAGGGTTAGGTTAGATTAGGTAGGATTCAATGAATCTACCTGTCATTTCATTTCATTCCCTTCTAGAAACTTCTATTTCAATCCTCTTTGAATTCAAATCAAAGCAGTTCATCTTGAATTCTGTGCCACTATCTCATCAAGCTTATCTTCAACCCTATTCACACAATCCAAGAAATCAAACTTGTTGGCTTAGATTCATCAAATTATTGATCTTTCTAATAATGCCAACACTTAACATTAACTCACTTCTGATGCTCAATACATAGTACATTGCTTGAAATCCACTGTCAAAACACTTGGCATGAACTAATGTTTACTGGTGCTTAGCATCAACAAAACTTTACTTGGCTTATACTGAAATTAACTTTTCTCGGCTCCAACTTATTTTTTTCTCAGCTTACACTATCTTTTCTTAGCACCTACTGTGCAGATTGTTAAGCTTGGCAAACATAATTCATTTGACTTGTTCTTTTGAACTTAATCAGTGTAAGCATCCTTTGCAAACTTATGTAGATTATCAATGCACTATAATATAACTATCTAAATTGATCCTTGTACTCCTTTTCAATATCATAACTCAACCTTTTCTCTAGGTGTTATTGTTACCTAATTTGATCAAATCTTGTTCATCAATCAAACAAATGATAGTACCAAATCATATAAGCAATTGTCTTACTAGCAAGTAGTAGTTTTGATATAAGTAACAAAATAATGATTGAAACACATTATCATACTTGTATCAATTTTTTTTTAATAGGATTTGGGCTAGGTAGTGTTGGGATTGGATCTTGAGGCATCTTGTAGAACTATTATAATTTCTATTGTATTTGGTCATAACCTGGGAAGGCCTTACAACCTAATATATTGCATGCAAACAATTATTATTATGAAACAAGTGTTGTGAAATGGTATCAAATCTTTCTATCTTGCATTATTTCTGATGTGCAGTTATCTATTGTGGGATAAAACATTTCCTTTGGGGATTCTCCTACCTTGCACTACGTCAATCTGATATTACATTACAATACATGATTGTTTTGATAAAAGGTTAAGGTTTAATGAGGGTTTATGTGAAGGCATCAAATATGTTTTATATTCGATGAAGGTCTTTGAAGGTCTTTTCTTAGCCCCCACTCAACATATTACTTCTCTTATTATATTTCCAACAATTGGTATCAGAATTGTGTTCTCTTAGTAGAAGTCTAATCACTTGGAGTTAAATATCTTGGAAAATGGAAGCTTACAAATTGGGAAAGATCATTGAAAATGAAAATCTTGATATTAACCTTTTATTTGAACAAGTTAAGACTACAAAGGAGACATTGATGAAATCCTTGAAGAGAAGGAAAGAGATGAAATTGAACAAAATGACACACAATACAAAGAAGAAACTATTGAAGAGTTATTTGATGAGGGCATCTCTATGAATCTGGTGTAGCCATACAAAATCTACTAGAGAAGGACAATATTCTAAATGAAGAAGTAAGGGTATTGAAAAGAGAATATGAAATACAATCATTAAGTTTATGCAAAGTGATTGAAAAAAATAAGAAAATGGAGGATGACAAGGAAATGACTAATGAAGCAAAAAGTAAGATGGCTAAAAGTCTTGTTGAAATTATCAATGAGGTACAAAGGTTTACTCACAATAAATTTGATATGGTCAATTAGTTACTAATTAGTAATCATGAGATTTCTATAAAAGTGGAAGATATTACAAATTTGAGATCTGAAAGTGATCAACTAAAGAGTGAATTGAGAGATTAAAAAGAAATCATTAAAGAGGCTATGAGATTACTTAATGAATAGATGAATGCACCAAGGAGACCTCATGATACTTCTTGATTAGGCTATATTGAGTTCCCATCAAGTGTCTAGGAAGGAGAGTCACCAAATCAAAGAAAAAAAAGAAATATGTCTGCAAAACCAAAGAACAAGAATCCTACATGTTATCACTATGGAAAAATAGGCCACACAAATTTTTTTTGCAAGAGAAAAGCTAATAAGCCAAATTAAAAATTGAATTTAAATAGAAATTGCTTCAATCGCAACAAGTATCAACACCAAGCACATGAATGTAGATCAAACACTAGTAAGTCACAAGCCATGTCTATATTTGAAGGCTCTTGTCCCACATGTCAAAAGCATGGTCATAGGGCACAAGACTACAGATCTAATGAAAAATAGAATGAAACCTAAGAATTAAGACAATGCACCTAGGCAAGGTAGGAAAATAAATTTGAATTACAATTCATGGTACAATTTTTAGTTATGTGGTGAGTATGGACATAATGGAGAGAATTATATAAGGACACATTTAAGAGGAATAGTGCAGGAGCAATTTCAATACCTACTATTGAAAGCACATCAAGAGTATCAAACATAAAGGATTAGGATAGGATTTGGATCTAGAATCCAATGCTAGAAATAATCTCCAAGTTGTAAGGCAAGGAGACATTTAGTGTGTCATTCTATGGAAAATTTCTCGGTAGAATAAGAATAAGATAGTCTAGAAGGTTAAATAATGTTTTTTTATTGATCACCTTCTTAGAATCGTAGGTAGGATCTAGGATTGAAGTTTAGTAAAGTTCAGAGACATTTGACAAACTTTTGCAAAAAGTTGTCAAAGTTGTCAATGTTGCATAATGCAACTTTCAAATCCCAACGTTCACAACCACCTTTATCAGTTGTAACTATTTGAGAATGGAATAAATAAGGTTAAGAAACCTTTCTCATCATAGAATAGAAGAATCTATTGTAATTAATGTTTTGAATCAATAAAATTCTATTGTTTCCCTATTTAAACTATCTGAGAAACTACTCATATAGAATTGTACAAATTAATATGCAATTCTAAAAGATTGCAAAAGTTGAAAAATGTTCTTATGAAGGATTTTGAAGTGTTTTGAGACTTCAAAGACATACTGGTTAAGAGAAATCACAGTTTGATTGCTTGCTGACTGTAGGGAGGCCTGTACTAGGGTTTTGAAAGGAAATTATATTTCCTTGAGTTTCCACCATTGAAAAAAGATAAGCCTTAGTAGAAAGGAGGGGAGAGGATGTACATTAAAATTATTTTCATTTTATAATAGGAAGTAGAAGATGTTGGGAGAAAATACTAAATCCTTTGGATAGGCATCTAAATGTGATTGTCCAAATTTGGGTTTTTGAGGAACAACTTGGCCTAGGGGTGAAATAGAACCATAGGAACTTAGACTTAAATGTTTTGACATGTCCCTTAATTATTCCAATAGTATTGGTTGGAAGATGTTTTGAATTTATTGTACTTTCTTTGGAAAATAGACCTAATTATCATTCTTAGGCCTAAGAGAGTTTTTCAAACAACTTGAGTTGGGAGATTGGTCAAGATGTTTGAACTTGGCAGAGCATTTTGATGTAATGATCAGAGAGTTTGGAGGTGTTTAAGACTTTCTATGATGGAATTCCAAGAAGGTTTCCTACAAAAATCCTTAGTTTCTCCTTGTAGCCCTATTTGGAGTTTTAGGTGAGTATTTTGATTTTTGAAGTATGTGGTTGATTTCCAAAGTACATAGTATATTTTTTGAAGTATATACTACGGGGGCTTGTGTATGAAAAAAATTGGAAGCTACATCTAAGGTTGGAAGAAGCCCTATTTCATCCCTGAAAACCTTGGCTTAAAATTTGTGTCTTGTTAGGCCTCAAGGAGGTGTCTTAGACATTGAATTTGATCTAGTCTAAGGTTAGTGCATATTGGGAATCACATAGTGGAGTCTAATCTTATATGGTTGTGAAAAATTTGTGCAACTATAAGGGACACACCTTTGGTATATAGAAGGGGAATATATGCTAGGTGGTATCAAGGAAACTTAGTAGATCTTTGGAGAAAGACAAGTTGTAACCATGTCAAATGGTGGAGAAAAAAATAAAAATGAACTTCCAAACAGAATGACAAATGTTGAACTACTGAGGGTGGTGAAATAACATGATACTAAGAAGAAGAAAATGAAGAGAGAGATGGAAAAATTAAAAGAACAAGTCAAGAAAGGATTCAATGGTAAATCTAAGAATGAGAAGGAGGGGAATGATGAATAAACACCTTGGTAGGAGGAAGAAGAAGAGATCCCTACAGAATAGAGGCTATTCCTTAAGAATTTGAAATCCATGGAGAGAAGGACCATGGACATTAAACTTGATCTTTCTATCTATAGCAGGAAGATGGATCAAGAAGAAGTGATGGATTGGATTGATGCACTCACTAGTTTCTTTAACTGTGAGGAGATACTAGAGCATCAAAAGGTGAAAATAGAAAAATCCAAGTTGAATGGGTCTAGCTTGACTTGGTGGAACTTCACTCAAGTAGAAAGGGTGAAGATGGACAAAAACTAGATCAATACATGGAAGAAGATGGTGACCTTGATAAAGGAAGCTTATGTGCCCGAGGATTATGAGATCCTACTTCATAAAAAGAGGTAGAGTCTGAGATAAAAGGAGATGGATGTCTCTAGTTACATTGAAGAGTTCCAAAAACTCACTATGAAGTCTAAATTGGTGGAACCAGAGTGTGTCAAAATTTTAAGATATATGCAAGGGTTAAGGATGAATATCCAAGACTAAATGAGTATGTATTTTCCTAACACAATCCAAAAATTATTTCAAATTTCATTGAAGGTGGAGGAAAAGCTTAAGAGGAAACAAAACCAAGGAGGGAAAGGAAGAAATTTGAGAGATTTTTAGAAGAAGAGGAACAAGTGGTGGTAGAGGAAAAAATCCTAGAGAGTATGGGGAGACTAGTCAACATAATTCCTTTAATGATAACAATGCTAGAGGATCCCATAGGGGTAGAAGAGGAAACTCAAGGGGAATATTTGGAAGAAGATCAATAGGACCTCCAAGATATTATATATGTAACCAACTAGGGAACTTGGCATCTAAGTGTCCTAAAAAGGTGAAGAATCATACTAATAGGATAGAAAACATAGTCAGGGAAGAGGACAATTAAGAAGAGGAAAACCAAGGATCTTATGCAGCACCTAAGAAGGGAGAAGCCCTTATAATGACAAGGGCACTTTAGAATGCACCAAGCACCCATGAACAACATCAGAGGAAGAATTTTTTTAGAACCACATGAAAGTGTGGGGACAAAGTTTGTAGGACATTGATTGATAAAGGGTCTACTGATAACTTAATATCTAAGGAGGAAGTAAAGAAGTCAAAATTGAGGAGGGTAACATATCAAAACCATTATAAGGTGCCTTGGCTCACAAATAAGTAGCAGACCATCATAGAGGAACAAGCCTAGGTAGAATTCCATATTGGAAAGTACAAGGACAAGGTTCTCTATGATATTGTACCAATAGATGCATGTCATTTACTATTAGGGAGACCATGGCAATATGATGTGGAGGCACACCATGATGGTAATTTTAACACATACACCATCAACAACATAGCTGAAAAGGTAACTCTCTTACCCTTACTAGACTCTATAGAAGAGTAGAAAGATTCAAAAATTTTGTTTTTAGGTGGCAAAGAATTTCTAAAAGCTATAAAATAGGAAAAGGCTCCTTTTTATGATCTAGTAATTTTTCCTAAGGGTGAAAGACCTAAGAAGTTTGTGAAGGAAATGAAGCCCTTGAGACATTTTAGTCTTAAGGAGGTTGCATACCTATTGGATTAGTATAAGGACATTGTCACCAAAGATTTGCCAAGTGAGTTGCCCCTAGTAAGAGATATATGTCATAACTTAGATATGATCCTAGGAGCAACATTTCTGAACAAAAAAGCATATAAGTTAATCCTAGAGAAAAATTAGGAGATGGAAACAAAAATACAAGAACTCCTAGATGAAGGATTGATCTCAAAAATCCTTAGTCCTTTTGCAGTACCTATCCTATTAGCACTCAAGAAAGAAGGCACATGGAGATTGTGCATTGATTCTAGAGCAATAAATATAATCATATTAGGTATATATTCCCTATGCCTAGGATAGAAGACCTATTGGACCAACTAGAGGGAGTAAGGTACTATTCCAAGGTAGACCTAAAAAATGGTTATTTTAAAATGAGGATTAGCTATGGTGATGAATGGAGGACTTCCTTTAAAACCAATGAAGGCTTGTATGAATGGAGAGTGATGCTTTTTGGCATGTCTAATACTCCAAGCACATTCATGAGACTAATGAATGAGGTGTTAAAGCCATTCCTTGTAAAGTTACCTTGATGACATTCTTATTTTCAGTAGGAGTAAGGAGGAACATATAGAAAATCCTAACTTGGTGTTTAAGAGATTACATGGAGATTTTTTTTTTATAAACTTAGACAAGTGTGCTTTTATGTAGGGAGAAATTGTTTATTTGGGATTTGTGATCTCTAAAGGTAATGATGAGGCTAATTATTTCCTCTATTTTATGATAATTTTAATACTCTATTTTAATACCACCAAGACATTTGTGAACTTATGTTTACCTAAATTGATGATTAAAGTCCATAATAGAATCATTAACCTATGGGTAGATAGTATGTCATATTTTTCCAATATATATATATATATATATATATAATGCAGTATTTCATATAATGATCAGACTGTGTGTTCTAGTATTTGGATTTAATTTGATTATGCTTATTTGCAAATATCTCTACATTATAACTAACTTGTTAGCAAAGGAAGTTGAAGATGGTTAGAAGCATTCAAGGGGAATGTTGAAGATGGCCAATGGTATTCAAGGAGAAAATGTTAAGGTTCAGCCGTGGTGGAGTGGAAGAAGTCATAACGGTACCAAGAGACATGGCTACTACCAAGGAGGAGCTATGAAGAATTGTTATATTTTCTTTGCATTTACTATTGTGTCAAATTGGTTGTCCAGACTTTATTACTTGTACCATGAACTATTATCTTTCCTTCTTTTTCTCTGATTGATTTTTAGTTTGTTTGTTTTCTTTCCTATTTTAGAATAAGTATTGATCTTCTATTTATAGGGATCAAATGAATAGTGTTAGGAGGTTAGAAGAAAGTTTATGAAAAGAAAGTGTTGACTCTTGTAGTGAGTTGTTTTTATAGTTTTATGTATCATTCTCATGTAAGGAATTTTTGGAACATAATAAAATAACACTTGGTTTACATTCTATGTTAGTAGATTAGCAGAAGCCGACCAAGGGGGCTCACTTGGGAGGTGGATTAGATTAGAGTAGTATAGATTTGTTTTCAGTATTTCTAGCATTGCAGATAGAAGTAATAAGCTCCTTCCTATAGCATCATACTTTGTGAGTGTTCCTATAGCATTTGTAATAACAATTATAGTAGATGAATTGAGTTGAAATATAAGTTACCATTTAATTGTATTTCTAGCATTTATTTTAGTGAAGAGTTAAGTGTGTTAGTTTCCTATAGCACTAGTGTAGGTTCTTTCCTTGCATTTTACTTTCTTGCAGCATAAGCACAATTACTCATTAAGAAACCTAGTGGACATACTATGTCAACCATTTCAAGTATACATCCCTAGGTTGACAAATTAAATGTACCTCATGGCAAGAAAAATAGTCCTTAGATTGAATATACTATTCCTAAGTACAGCCTTGGGCATATTTATTATACACCTATTGTGAGGCGAATCATTTTTGGTGCTGTTGTTAGGGATGGTGTCAAGCTAGGAGCATTCTTGAGTCATAGTTCTTAGTTCAATTTTTTTAGAAATTTGCAGTCCTAAAATTTTCTTCACTAGTGTGAAGAATTCAATTGCATGCATTGAAGGGGAAGACAACAAGATGAATATGGTAGATTTCTTCCACGAGAGTCTATTAATTTGAACAAAGAAATTGAAAAAGAAGGAGCTGAGTTTCCTTTTGAGGACACAAGCCCTCTTTTTCCTATAGAATCATCCTCAAGAGAAACACCTATAGATATGAGTGGTCTTCAACCTTTTGCTAAAATTTTGGCTAGTTTCCTTGATAGTACTACTCCAAATCCACCAATTGTTAAAAATCTAGTACTCAATGGTCCTTTCCAGCAACAACCTCATAATCTAATACCTCTAGTAATGGCACAACCTACTTTTTCATTTCCTCTTCCAAGCCTCATAAATTATGCTAATCTCAAGAATATACCTGCAGCTACTCTTCCAAAGTTCTATAGCCTTGCAAATGAAGACCTTGATACTTTCTTGTTTGAGTTTGACATAATTTTTCATAGTTTTGACTACAACATTGATGCCAATAAGGTTAAGTTGTTTCTAACAACACTAAAAGAATCAACTCTATGATGGTTCATGGGCTTAGGAGCTAATGCAATAGGAACTTAGGATGAAATGCAAACTTTTTTTCTAGATAAATACAAAGAGAATTTCAAATCATATAGTTCAATTCTTGTATACACTATAGAAGAACCCTCAGCATGTGTTGTTTGTGGATTCACAAAAGCTAGTCTTTTGGAGATGTGTGCATGATAATTGTCTAGAAGCACTAGACTTGATGGCTGGTAGTGATGTATATCAATCTTTCTGGGATGACCTCAAGAAAATTTGTCAAAACTATTCAAGGTCAACTATGAAGAAAGGTCAAGGACCTTGTTCCATAGTCACTAGAGGAATCAATCAAGGTATTTCAAAGCTTGAGATATCTAACCTATTGATAGATTTCAAGTAGGACATCATAAATTATGTCGCTACACATCTCAACACAATGACTACAAAGAAGAAGCACATAGAAATTGAATCATGATTGGCCAAGTACTATCCTCATTATTGTAAACAGAAGCAAGACTATGCATGTAAATTGGTAGCCAACTTGGAGAACCAACATTTGTCAATTAAGTACATGAAGATAAATAGGGACAATTATCAAGTGTTCTTCATTGCTCAATGTCGACCATGGGCCTCAAGACAAGGTATGCCTCAAGATCCTCTATAATTTTCAAATCCTTATAATAATCAATGGCAAAACCAAATATATCAGAATCCCTCCAAGTACTCCAAACCTTCTTGGCCAAACTAGTACAATAACTAGTGGCCAAATCAGTACAATAACCAGTGGCAAAACTAGTAAAACAATCAATAGCAAAATCAAGAAAACAACTGGCAATCATGGAATGGAAATTATTAGTCTAATAATCAATGGAGGGGGCCTTCACAATGGCCTAACCAAAATCCTAGTAACCCACAACTATTGCCTCTAGTTTAGCAACCTTCAATAATGCTACCTCCTATAGAAACTAATGTTAACCCTAAGCCAACTTAGTGCCTACTTAGCCTCAACCAAATCCAAACAAAAGGCAACCACAACAACAAATGTACACTACAGATACTTAACAATCCCCTACATATTTCATAGAAGTATTTGATATACATTTAAGGTCAGGTAAAACTTTGACTACACCAAAATACCCTATTATAACAAAAGTTGTAGATACTCCTGCAACACCTCTTCTAGAAGTGATACTGCCAAATATCAACTCACCAACTAGTGTATCTAGCAAGACTATTGACCATATGGTAGTAAATCATCCTTTTCCACATAGACTAGATAAAGAGAAATCTATACCCCAAAAGGAAGAGACATTTGACATTATTGAGTAGCTGAAAAACATGCACATTCAAATTCCTCTATTTCAAGCTATCAAGGATGTCCCTCTTTATGAAAAGGCTATTAAGGAAACATGTTTTAAGAAGCTAGGGTGGAAGCAAAAAGACCCTCAAATAGTTCATGTTGTTGGGAAACTAGAAAATATCATGTTAAGGAAGGTAGTTACACCAAAGTATTCTGACCCTGGTAGTCTAGTGGTTAACTTGATCACAAATAGATAGGCTATGAAAAATGCTTTAGTTGATTTTGGAGTAGCAATCAATGTAATGAGAAAATATACAATGCATAGGTTATCCATGGAGGGCTTAGGAAAACTCCAATAGTGTCACAACTTGCAAATAGTTCAACTGTCACTCCAGATGGTCTCATAGAAGATGTGATAGTGAATTTAGATTCATGGGAGTATCCTGCTCATTTTCTTATCTTATCACCCAAAGTCAAACTTGTTGGCTATCCTATCATTTTAGGAAGACCCTAGTTAGCTACCACTGATGCCAATATTAGTTTTGGATCATGCAATATGATAATTTCAAATGGTCAAAACATAAGGAAGCTAGAGCTATATCCACCTACCCAACCCCAACTAGATTTTGGAGAACCTATTTGGCTAGATTTAGGAGATGAAGAGGAAGAACTGAATTCTGTAGCTCAGCTCATGATGGTGCATAAACAATATTTTTTGAAAATACAAGAAGAAGATGATATAGTACAAAAAATTATCACCAATGAGTGTATAGTGGCCAAAGATATTGATCAAAGTTTTGTCTTACAACTATGTACCTATGAAGATTGTGTTTACCCAAGAAGTGTCAATGGTGGAATTAACAACTACCATGTAACTTTCCCCTAGTCATAATCTTCATGTAAACAATAAGTTGTCCATATCCTAATTGGAATTGTTAACCAAGCTCCTCAATCAACATGAAAAAGACTTTTCTTAGGATTATAAGGATATGGTAGGATTGAGTCCTAAAATCTACACCCATAGGATATACATCAATGAAGAAATCTTGCCACTCCGACAACCTCAAAGGAGAATAAACTAAACATTGCATGAAATAGTTAAGATAGAGTTGTACAAATTGTTGGATGCTAGATTTATCTATCCAATCTTTGATAGTAAATGGGTATCACCCTTAGTTATTGCACCTAAGAAATGAGGGAAGTTGTGGATCTATGTAGACTACAAAGAATTAAATAATGCCATAAAGAAGGATCACTTTCCTTTACCTTTTATTGATCAAGTTTTGGATACTTTGCCTAGAAAGATATACTTTTCATTTCTAGATGGATATAGTGGATACAAAAAAATAAGAATTGCTCCAAAAGATTAGAAGAATACCACATTTATATGTCCTTGGGAAACTTATGCTTATTCTGTATTACCATTTGGTTTATGTAATGCACCTGCTACTTTTCAAAGAGTTGTAATCAGCATGTTCGCTAATATATCACATGACTACATGGAGATATACAAGAATGACTTCACTACATTTGGTGTCACATTTGAGGAAGCTTTGAAGAACTTGGAGAGGGTACTCATCTGATGTGAAGAGTACAATTTGTCTCTTAACAGTGAGAAATGTTTCGTAATGATGCAAGAAGGAATGGTATTATGACATTTTATCTCTAAAGCTAGAATCCAAGTAGACCCTACAAAAATGGAGGTAATTCTCACACTCCCCACTCCTACAAAATAGAAAGAAGTAAAATCTTTTTTAGGACATGCTGGTTATTATAGAAGATTCATTAAGGATTTTAGTTAGACAGCTAGTCCTCTTTATACCCTGCTTACCAAGGAGGCTGAATTTACTTGGACAAAGGAATGTGACAACTCCTTTCAAAAGATTAAATAATTGTTCACCACTGAACCAATACTTAGGAGTCCTGATTGGACTTTTCCTTTTCACATACATATAGATGCTTCTGACTATGCCATAGGTGTACTTCTAGGACAAAAATCCCAACATCTTGAAAATGCAATCTACTATATTAGCAAGAGCCTTCATGGACTAGAGTTTAACTACTTAGTGAATGAAAAAGAACTATTAGCTATAGTTTATGCTCTAAAAAAATTTTGGCATTACATAATTGGCTATCCCATATTTGTTCATACTGATCATGAAACAATTAAATACCTCATCAACAAACCTATTATTAGGGGTAGGTTAGCAAGATGGCTACTATTGTTGTAGGAATTTGATATCATCATCATTGATAAGCTTGGAAGAGCCAATGTGGTAGCTAATTATCTATCAAGAATCTACCATGATGAGAATGACACTACTCTGATAGATGATGCATTTCTAAATGAGCATTTATTTCATATTGCTATCCAAACTCCATGGTATGCAGATGTTGCTAACTACATTGCAGCTAATAAAATGCCAACACATTTCTCTTACAAGGAAAAAAAGCTACTTGTAGAGAAAGGTTTCCATTTCTCTTAGATTGATAACATCTTATTTTACACTAGACTTAATCAAGTTATAAGGAAATGTGTAAGAGAGGATGAGGCATATGAAATTCTACATGCATGTCATAATGAACCATGTGGAGGAAACTTTGCAGAAAAAAGAATGGCATTGAAGATTTTAACAATTGGTTACTATTGGCCTACACTTCACAAAGATGTAGTAAGCTATTATAGAGGTGTGATAAATTCAAAGGATGGGCAGACCAACAAGAATAGATGAAATGCCTCTCAATCCACAACTGGCATTAACACCATTTGACAAATGGGTCATGGACTTCATTGGTCCAATTTATCCTCCATCCAATGGGAAATCATTTATCCTTATGTGCATTGACTACCTGAAAAAATGGGTTGAAGTTAAAGCCATGAAGCATTCTCATGACCACAAAGTTGTAGAATTTTTGTATGAAGAAATCTCTACTCGCTATGGTGTACCCAAAGAACTTGTCACTAACCAAGGAGCTCAATTCAATTCTAACTTGATCACAAAACTTATGAAACAATATAATATCAAACACTAGAAATCAAGCCCCTATCACCCTAAAACTAATGGAAAAGTAGAAGGCACAAATCAGGAGATAGAGGCCATCTTAATAAAAATAGTTCATTTCCACCAAAGAGATTGGAATAGTAGACTACCAAAAGCTGTTTGGGTACAGAACAACATGGAAGACTACTACAGGATTCACACCATTTGAGCTTCTGTATGGGAAAGTAGCAATGCTCCCCATTGAATTTGAATATAAAACTTTAGGAACAACATTGGAGTTGAACATTGAACTTCCTACAACATAGAGAGAATGTCTTCTACATCTTAATTCTTTGGATGAAATATATAAGGCTTCTTTGGAACACACCACAATCATACAGAAGCAAAGAGAACAATGGCATGACTCTCACATTAAGAACAAGGAATTTCAAATTGGTGGCTAGGAATTACTATATGATTCTAGATTTAAAGATATGCTAGGAAAGCTATAGACACGATGGATGGGTCCTTATGAAATAAACCATGTCTTTGCATATGGAGCCATCCAATTAACTACCATTGATCTAGTGTCTTTTAAGTTCTTAGTCAATGGCCATAGACTCAAGTTATATAAATAGCCCCAAACAAAAGAGAACTTCCTACAAAAATTCCAATGGCTACCTTTAATTGAACAACAAGTAACCCTTCCTATAGTAGAAGGTGTTGACCTCCTGCCTGTAGCTCTTCAATACTAGTTTCTTTGAGCATGCCCATAATAAAAACTTTATTTCCACATAAAGTTCAAAAATTCTCCATTCACTTTCTAATTTCTTCTTTTCCAACTCATCTCATTTCTTTACCTACCACCCACCTACCTTCCACGTCATGATTTTACAATGCTTTCAATAAACACCGCTAGTTTGCTAACATATGCTGTCACTGTTGATGTATTTTTCACCACCTTTTGGTACATGCAATGATCAACTAACAGGTATAAGCTCTTCAAATATTTATTCATTTATAGTACATAGATTTCATTTCTTATATTTAGTACTGTATTATTTATATTATTGCAATGTTATGCCAATTCGATACCCCGTGTTAAGTATGACAAGTGTGGATAGTTGCCCATGTTTCATAGCTGGTAGGGAAGGTTACTAATTCCTAGTGACATTCCTATTTATTCATTAAGATTTTTCAAATGTTTATACTCCCTCTTATTGATTAAAACTTAATTGCTATAAGTATGCAAGTGTCTAGGTGTCATACCCTTATTCCTGAATGATTCCTTACTATCAAGCTATGATGTGACCCAAATTTAATTTTAAAGTGATCCGAATTCAATTCTTAGATGATTTTCACATATCTATGATCTACTCTCATTAAACTACATCATTACTACTCATGATGGATTTTTATGACATTAATTAGTTGAAAAGAGTGTGAAATGTGAAAATGGGTCTATAAAAAAAGAAAGAAAGAAAGCCTAAATTCATAGGAGGGAAGAGGGAAATAGTGCAAGAAGAGAAGAGAGTGAAATTTTTGAGTAGAAATGGGTGGACATTTGTAGTGACAAGAACCAACAGAGCATATTGTTTTACTCTTAGATGTAGAGGTAATGAGAAGATTTAATGCATGTGGCTAGTTAAAGTATTTCTTAAGTCTAACATCGTTTAATGAAGAAGCAACCACAAAATTGACAAGAACATTTAATGAGGGAGAAGCTACTATATGGGGATTGATGGTTGTTGTACAGAATAGTGAATAGCATAAGTAACTATGTTACCAATAGTAGGAGAACATTATCCTAATATGCATGATGCAAGATTAGCCAGGGCTCAATTTATCACACCAACTGATCCTCGGCTAGATATAACCAAGTAGGGTTGCAAAAGGACATCTCTTCTACCACCATACAATGAGTTGGTTATGCATATTATCAGGTACCTCACCCATGAAGGAAGATTTTCATATTTGCATGCACATGATTTTAAATTGCTTAGTTACATAAGGCACAAATATCTAGTAAATTTTCCCAATTTCTTGTATAACATGTTATTCACTATTGTTGAAGAAACCCAAAAGGGGAAGGACAACTCTGTCACCCATCATGCCCTAATCAAATTACTCATAGAGAGATCACTTAGGGATGCCTCTCCCATTTCATGAGTAGAATTTTTCCAAGCTAAAACTCTACAACCCTAGGGTGTCCTTAACAAACAACCTAGTGAAGAAAATGTAGCTCCCATTGATGAACCTATTGAGTAAAGCACTTAATATGTTGAAGCTGCCAATGTGCAAGAAAATATGCCCTAACTTATTCAAGAGACTAAAATACCTACCTCTGCTCGAGCAAAGAGAAAACAAAAATTACAAGAAGAGACTTAAGCTCCAGTAGTAGAAAAACCAAACCCTGTAGTCACAAAGTAAAAGAAAACTAAGACGGGTCCTTTAGCAGCCACTCCTACAAAAAAGACACTAAAAGGAAGTAGTAGGAAGTAGGCTATGATACCTGAGGAGATCCCTATGAGAGGAAGTCCTAGAATGAGGGGACAAACTTCTAAAGTATTAGTAGAAGCTCAGTCTACTTCATCCAAACCATCCACTAAAGAATCTCTAGTAGAAATTGTTCTAGATGACTCTACTCCTCACCTTGAAACTTCAAAAATTCCTAAAAACCCTAATGAGGAATGTAGGTTTGAAGTAAATGAAAATCAAAACGATTCCCCAATAGGCCAACAAGGTAATCCAAGCTCTAAAGACATTACCATAGTTCCCTAGAAGCCCACATGGATTAAAAATTTCTTCGAGTAGTTGTGCAAGGAATAGAAGAAAAAGAAAAATAACTATGAAGAGGACAATGGTTCCATTACCCTACAAAAACTTCTTTTCCATTTGTATGGAAAACATATGCTTGCTACAACCCTATGAGAAGAGGAGAGGAAGAAGATGAAGAAAATCATAGTGTCCCAAGGTGAGGAAATTATAGATTTGAAAGAGCAATTGGCAAACCAAAAACAAAAAATGGATCATGCCCTTAGATTGGCTGATCAAGCACTCGCTTGTAGACCACCACCTTAGATTTATGCTATGTGTTTAAAGGAACAATTTCTTTTATTCCAACTTATGCTGACCCTCAAGACCATAAATTTAGAATTCAAATCATCTTAGGGATTCTATGGTTTATACCAGACTCTGCCATCCTAGTAGCAAAACTTGCTCTATGAGTTATATGTGCACAATTTTATTATCCCAGTAGAAACCTAGTGGAATCCTTTACTTTACATAGGGGATATACATTTGAGGGCTTTAATGTCTTGGATGCATAATGAAGCTAATTATGATAGACAATTGAATAATTATAGATATGAGGAAAGAACAGAGCCCCTATTTTGACAGCTGAGAGTAGTAAACAAGAGGAAATTCTTAGGGACTAGTTTAGATTGACTTATGGGGATAAGCATAAGGAGATAAGGGATAGAATCTTCACTACTAGAACCAAGGTCTATGCAGAATATGATAAACTACCTTACTTTACCTTTCAGAGAGCAATGGTTAGTGTTAAAACTAGGTGGGGTAGATTACCTAAGACACTCAAAAGATCAGAACCACACAGTCATATCAATTTAGAGGTTGCCCTTCACCGAGTTCCAAAGTATGTACACTTGGGTAAACAAGCTAGGCCAAAACTATGGTGCCCACTCAAAATGAAACCTCCAATTCTCATGTGGCCCCTATATGATATTAATACTAACATACTTGATAAGTTTTAGGAGGACAATAGAAGGGAATTTTGGGAGAGAGCATGAGGATTCTACTACACCTTCAAAAGAGCAGGACAGGAAGGATGAAGCTAGAGAATTCATATCACTGACTAGGAAATGACATGCTTGAGGAAAAGCATCAATTTACAAGAGGGTAGATGATGAGGCTAATTATTGCCTCTATTTTATGATAATTTTAATACTCTATTTTAATACCACCAAGACATTTGTGAACTTATATTTACCTGAATTGATGATTAAAGTCCAGAATAGAACCATTAACCTATGGGTAGATAGTATGTCATATTCTGCCAATATTATATATATAATGTACTATTTCATATGACCATTAGAATGTGTATTCTAATATTTGGATTTAAATTGATTATGCTTATTTTCAAATATCTTTGCATTATAACTAACATGTTAGCAAAGGAAGCTGAAGATCGTTAGAAGCATTCAAGGGGAATGTTGAAGATGGCTGACGACAGTCAAGGAGAAAATGTTAAGGTTCAACTGTGGTGGAGTGGAAGAAGTCATAATGATACCAAGAGACATGAACGCTACCAAGGAGGAGCTATCAAGAATTGCTATATTTTCTTTGCATTTACTACTGTGTCAAATCACTTGTCGAGACTTTATTACTTGTACCGTGAACTGTTATCTTTCCTTCTTTTTCTCCGATGGATTTGTAGTCAATTTTTTTTCTTTCCTATTTTAGAATAAGTATCGATGCTCTATTTATAGGGATTAGATCAATAGTGCTAGGAGGTTAGAAGAACGTTTATGAAAAGAAATTGTTGACTCTTGCAATGAGTTGTTTTTTATAGTTTTATGTATCATTCTCATGTAAGAAATTTTTGGAACATAATGAAATAGCTCTTGGTTTACATTTTGTGTTAGTAGATTAGCATAAGCCAACCAAGGGAGCTGACTTGGGAGGTGGATTAGATTAGAGTAGTATAGATTTGTTTTCAATATTTCTAGTATTGCAGGTAGAAGTTATAAGTTCCTTCCTATAGCATCATACTTTGTGAGTGTTCCTATAGAATTTGTAAGAACAATTATAGTAGATGAATTGAGTTGGAATATAAGTTAGTATTTAATTGTATTTCCAACATTCATTTCAATGAAGAGTTAAGTGTGTTAGTTTCCTGCAGCACTAGTGTAGGTTCTTTCCTTGCATTTTACTTTCTTGTAGCATAATCATAATGACTCATTCAAAAACCTAGTGCACATACTATGCTGACCATTTCAAGTATATGTCCCTAGGTTGACAAATTAAATGCACCTCATGGTGGGGAAAATAGTCCTTAGATTGAATATACTATTCCTAAGTATGACCTTGGGCATGATTATTATACACCTAGTGTGAGGCAGATTAGGTAACATAAAAATGGATCCTAAAAAGGTGGAATCCATCTTGAGTTGGCCTTCCCCTATGACCATGTCTGAAGTCAGAAGTGTTCACGGACTTGCTTCTTTCTATAGAAGGTTCATAAGATGTTTTAGTCAATTGTGTGCTCCTATGCTTGAGACAATCAAGGGTGGGTAGAAATGAAAGTTTATGTGGAACAAGGATGTAGAGGAGGCCTTCTAAATGCTAAAGAAGAAGGTAATGGAAAAGCCTATCCTAGTGTTCCCTCATTTTCAAAAAATCTTTACTATTGAATGTAATGGTTATAACTTGGCTATAGGGGTTGTCTTGAGTCAAGAAGGGAGGCCAATAGCCTTTTTAATTGAGAAAGTGAATGAAGCAAAGAGGGAATACTCCTATCATGACTTGGAACTATATGCCTTAGTCTAGTCATTGAATAAATGGAGGTACTACCTCCTTCCAAAAGAATTTTTTGTTTCCACAGACAACCAAGCCTTAATTTTATTTAATAACCAAGAGAAACTAAGCTAAAAACACATGAAATGGGTATAATCTATTGAAGTCTACACCTTTTCAATAAAAAATAAGAAGGGAGTTTACAATAAGATGGTAGATGCACTAAGCATGAGGAATCTAGTTATGCAAGAAATCCAACTCCAAAGTGTAGGGATCAATGCCTTCAAAGGCATGTATAAAGATGATAATGACTTTAACGATAACTATAAGGTGTTCTCTAAATTCTTTGAGGCTTATCACACTAAATACACAAACTACTTGATTCAAAATGGGCTACTATTCAAGGGGCATCAACTTTGTATTCCACAATGTTCTATGAGGGAGAACATCATTAGAGAAAAGCATGCAGGTAGCATGGGGGGACATTTTGGATTGGACAAGACCTTAGAATAGGTGAGAAAGTTTTACTATTAGCCAAAACTTTAGACTGAAGTGAGGAAGATTGAGGGAAAATGTACAATCTATTAGAGGGCCAAGGGTACATCTACTAATGCAGGTTTATACCAACCTTTACTTATTCCTACAAGGGTTTGAGAGAGTTGTAGCATGGACTTTGTGATGGGATTTCCTAGATCACATAAGCAAAATGATAATATAAATGTTGTAGTGGATAGATTTAGTAAAATGGCCCACTTCATCCCTTGTAAAAGAACTAATGATGCATCAACATTTGCAAATTTGTTCTTCAAGGAGATTTCAAAATTTATGGTTTACCTTTAACCATACTATTAGATAGAGATGTGAAATTTATTGGTCACTTTTGGAGGACCTTGTGGAAGAAATTGGGAACTAATCTAATTTTTAGCTCTATCTACTATCCACAAATAGATGGGTAGACAAAAGTGGTTAACAAATCTCTTGGAAACCTACTTAAATGCTTGACAATGAAGTATGGAGACAAGTGGGAGAAAATCTTACCACAATTTGAGTTTGCATTTAATGATTATGTTAACAGAAGGGTAGGGAAGAGCCCTTTTCAAATAGTGTATAGGAAGAATACAAGAGGTATCCTAGAACTTAGAGAACTACCTTCCAACACTCCAGTTAGTGGTCATGGAGAGGAGTTTGTAGAAAGCATGAAGGAGATTCATGACTCAGTAAGGTTGGAACTTGAGAAGATTGCAAAGAAGAATTAGTAGGCTAAGGAAAAACATAGAAGAGATGCTCAGTTGTAGGTTGGAGAAATGATCTAGTCATACTCAAATAAGGAGAGGTTACCAAAGGGAAATCATACCAAACTACTCATGAAGAAAGTAAGACCTTGTCAGACATTGAAGAATCATGGAATGAATGATTATGAGATAGAGTTTCCCTCACACCTTGGTATCTCTCCCATATTTAATATTTGTAATCTAACCCCATATAAAGGTGATGTGAATATAGGTTTAGAAGTGTAGCTCAAAGAATTGGAAAAAGATGTTGCAAGGATACCAACACATGAACCAAGAAAACTTGACAAGATCTTAGACACCAAGGTCATCAAATAAAATAGGAAAAATGCATACAAGAATTATTTGGTTCAATGGAAGGGAAGTCCTAAGGATGATTCTTTATGGATGGATAAACAAGAGATCTAGAAGCATGGCCTAAGTTTGCAAGAGCTTATCTCAAGAGGACTTGAGATCAGTGCACCCTGAGAGTATGGTGCATGAGCACTTCCAATACCTACCATTGCAAGCACATTAGGAGGATCAAACAAAAATGATTAGAATAGAATTTGGATCTAGAATTTAGTGCTATAAATAATATCCAAGTTGTAAGGCAAGGATACATTAGCTGTGTTATAAACCTAATTGTCTACCTTAGTCATTTTATGGGAAATTTCTAAGTAGAATAAGGATAAGATAGTCTAGAAGGTTAAATAATGATTGTTTATTGATCAAAACCTTCTTAGAATCTAGGTCTAGGATTGAAGTTTAGTAAAGTTTAGAGACATTTAACAAAATTGTACAAAAAGTTGTCAAAGTTGTCAATGTTGCATAATGCAACTTTTTGAGCAAAAATGCATCTTTTGAATCCCAACATTCACAACCACCTTTATCAGTTGAAACTTTTTGGGAATGGCATAAATAAGGTTGACAAAAATTTCTCAAAATAGAAGAGAATAATCTATTGTAATCATTATTTTAGACCAATAAAATTATGTTGTTTTCCTATTAAAACTATCTAAGAAATTACTTGTATGGATACAAATTTATATGCAATTTTGAAAGATTGGGTAAGTTGAAGAATGTTCTTATGAAATGTGGTTTGAGACTTTGAAGACATATTAGTTAAGAGAAATCAAATTTTGATTGCTTGCTGACTGAGGGAGGCCTAAACTAGAGTTTTGAAAGAAAATTCTCTTTTATAGAGATTCCACCATGGGAAAAAGAAAAGCCTCGGTGGAAAGGAGAGGGAGAGAATGTACATTAAGATTATTTTAATCTTAGAACAAGAAGTATAATATATTGGGAGAAAACACTAAACCCTTTGGAAAAACATCTAAATGTGATTGTCCAAATTTGGGTTTTTGAGGCACAACTTGGCCCAGGGGTGGAATAGAACCATAGGAACTTGGACTTAGATGTTTTGGCAAGTCCTTGATGTATTCCAATAGGATTGATTGGAATATTTTTTGAATTTCTTGTACTTGAGTTGGGAGATTGGTCAAGATGTCCAAACTTGGCTAGGGTTCTTGATGTAAGGATTGGAGAGTTTGGAGGTGTTTAAGACTTTATATATTGGAATTCCAATAAGGGTTTGTTCAAAATCCCTTAGTTTCTCCTTGTAGCTCTATTTGGAGTTTTAGGTGAGTAAGTTGATTTTTGAAGTATATGGTTGATTTCTGAAGTAGATAATTAATTTTTTGTAGTACATATTAGGGGGACTTGTGTATAAAAATATTTGGAAACTACATATAAGGTTGGAAGAAGCCCTATTTTATCCCTAAAAACCTCTGATTAAATTGTGTGTCTTTTTAGGCCTCAAGGAGGTATCTTAGACCTTGAATTTGATCTAGTCTAAGGAGAGTGGGTATTGGGAACCACATAATGGAGTTTGGTCTTGTATGGTTGTGAAACATTTGTGCAACTATAAGGGATACACCTTGGGTATATAGAAAGGGACTTTGTGCCAAGGAAATTCTAAGAGTTGGAAGAATAGAGGTATGGTATGTTACCACCATCAGAAGATTGGTCACTTGACCATAAACTATATGAACAAAGCACTAGTATTGAATAATGTGTAGGATAAAGGTAAATTTGTAGTTAGAGCTAAGGAATTGAGAAGCCAAATGAATCAAACCTAGTGGAAGAAATCAGAAGGAAAAAGTAGTGCAAAAAATGATGTTGAAATCACCCAATCTAATGAATCAGGTGATCCCACTACAATAAACTAAGTAAAGAGGTATGTATTGAGTTGTGTTTGAAATTGCCAAATCATACACTAGTTCTTAAGATTAGATGCATTAAAGTCCATATGAACATGTTAATGGATGCACAAGGAAAAATATGAAGTTTGAGTTGAGTAATGTATGTTGGTTTTGAGTTGAGTTGTTAGTGTTGATTGAGTGTTAGTAATGAAGTTCTGAAATGTGAAGTTACCGAGTTGAAATAATAGTTATGACTAAGTTGAGGTTCTGACCAAGTTAATGGAATGTGGAAATTTGATAACTGAGTTATTCCATGTTGGTTGAGAAAATGGTATCTCACCCACTATTCCTACAAAGCATTGATGAGCCCCCCAAAAATTGAAATTTTGAGGTGTATATCAAGTTTTACAAGTCATTTGAGAATACAACATTAGAGTTTTTAGAGAGAAGAGTGACTTCATGCTTTTGGAGATATTTTAGCAGAGATTACAAGAGATTCAAAGTATATTGTCAATAAATGTTGTGAGTTGTGAAGCTGTTGTGTGACTATTGAGTTGTGCAAAAGTTCATGATTAAACCCTAATTTGAAGGAATGGCATCAATATTGTTTGCAATTGTAAAGAAGATGCATTTAAAGGTTATTAATTCTTAGTTAGTGAAAAATGATGTTTTTCCCCATCCTAAGTAAAATTCATATACTAAAATAATGATGAAGGGCGGTTTATCTGGTGCCTTGTCATCAATCCCACCTAGAGTATTAATGATTCATAATGTTAGGTCATATTACCCATCCAAAGTAGGAGAAGTAGGAGATTATGAATTAAGTTTTGTATATGAAAATTTGTGTGAGGAGGGAGTGTCAAAGAAAAACCATAAGCACATTGTTGAGAAAGGGTAAACTCATGCCCTAAATTTCTCGAGAAACTTCAAAGTGGAATGGATTAATCATCTTGACTAGGATTCATGATATGAAACTATAGATGGAAAGTGGACCAATAATGATAAAAAAAAAATGTGATTGGTTACCCTATTATGGACATAAAGAAAACAATGTGATGTCAAAGAAAAGGAGTCATTGAAGAAAATACCCTAGTAGTATGGAACAAGAGATACATGATGATCTCTACCATCACTGATGCAGAGATTGAGTTTGGAGTAAGGTTTATAGAGTACAAGTTTTATTAGTTGAGCCATCTTGATAGCATATCATTTGTTGTAGCAGACCATGCATGAAATATAGTAACAAAATATCATGCTTATGATCTTGACAAGTTAAAATGGACTCAACTAGCCAAGAATCTGACAACCATCTAGAAAGCCTATAACACAATGTTTAAGTTGGGTCATTGGTCATGTGGATATTTTTCTATGCTTAGAATTATTTTCAAGGACCAAAGGAGACTTGTCACTCAACATGTTAATGAGTACATTCATCAGTTAGGTGACAATTTTAATAATGTTATGTATGGATATTTTTAGGAATTTAAGAAAAAGATGAAGAAACACTCTAGGATTCTAGAATCCTTGGTTGATAAGTATTACAATGAAGTATGTTTTATAGTCTACACACATTATACCTATGTACAAACAATGATTCCTAGGGTTGCATGGTTAAGACCCTTTCCATATGAAATCAATATTAATGAAGTGTCTACAACAATTACTACATTATTGGTTGAAGAAGTTGAAAATAATTGCTAAGTACAAGATAACAATAGACTTGAAGACTTCCAAAATGAATAAGAAAAGAAAAAATATGATTATGGGTTTGGAGAAGATATTAGATGAAGGTACTAAGAAGTAGATGCCTTTTAAAATCACATAAGACAAAGTTGAAGATAAGACTAGCAGTGATAGTAATGATGATGATGATGAGGGTAATAAATAAGAGGAAGAAAAAATACTAAAGGAAAGGGAAAATAAATAGTGGTTGTTCATCCATAGGCTAAAAGGAATAAGAAAGTTATAATTATTGAGCACTTGGTCCAGAAGAGCTTAAAGAAGGTATTAACTAACCCTACCCCTAAAACATCTAGATTTTCAAGGAAAATAACTAGGGTAGCTACCACTATAGTTATAGCTAAGGCAAGGAAGGGAGTTTCTAGGATTAGAAAGCCTACTCAAGGAAAATTTCTTATAAAGAGGAATATTACTACTGGAGAAGAGGTCAATCCAAATAAGCCTAGAAGAAAAGTAGTGATGGATAAATATGAAGAAGACGAGGATGTAGATAGGACATAATTTGATGACGTTAGTCATTATAGAGTTGTTGTACATAAACCATCCAAGAAAATTAATGAGGTATGTAAAAATACTAGAGGTAGTGTTGGTTTATTAGGTTTTTAGTTTGCAAAGTATGAAAAGTTGAGAAAAAATGATAAAGCAAAGATTGAAGAAGCTCTAGTTGATATGATGGAAAATCTCAAGACTACTCCATTAGAGACAGGGAACAATGTTCCTCATGAATTGTATAATAAAATTGATGAAAAGTGGAAATATTACATAATGATCAAGAAATGGATAATGGAAGCTACATTAACTCAAATTATGCCAGAACTAACTAAGAAGGAAATTGCACAATTTATTGAGAAGTATAGAAACAAATTCGTAACAAAGACAAGGCCATTCTTGGTATTGAAGAATAAAATTGAAGACATTTTACAACAAAGACAATTAATATGGAAGAAGATTTTTGGATTAATGTCAACAAATGAAAATAAGGATGAAACTGAGAAAAAGTAGCTAGAAAAAGTTGAGTTGGATAACCAAGAAGACTATTATGATGACATTGAGAATTTGGAGGAAGCAATACAAAGAAAGGTCCAAGAGAGTGAGAACAAAGAAACAATCACTATTGATAATGAACCTATGGATAATCCAAAAGATGTGAGTGAATTGGGTAAGCAAGAACTAAAGGAGGAAAATCCTATTCAAATGCCTACACCAGAGGTATTTCTTAATCCAAATCTGATGTAAGTATAAGCTAGAGACTATCCAAAGCTACACACAAGTATGTTCATAGGTAATTGACACAACACCAGATACCTCAACCTTTCCTATATTTATAGTTAATCTATATGTTAGCAAGGATGATGCAGAAAATAAGAATGTCAAGGAACAAGGCATGCCAAGTATAGATGCAAGATATACACCTAAGATAGTAAAGAGAAATGATGCCACTAAAGGCATTGACAATAGAGAAGGTGAAAAAGGAGAGAAGAGTTTTAATGATCCAAAAAATTAGCCTGCTATAGTGTTGAGCTATCATTATGCACAATGCTAAATGATAGGAATTCTTTCGAATTCCTCTCTTGAAAAGTCAATCTTGTGAATTAACTCCAAGGTTTTGGGTGATCTTGCAAACTACTGGAATCCAATCAGTTGAAGATAAATTTTTTTGTTCACAAGGACACCTTTTCTGGTTTGAATGATTTTAGATGAGATGTAGATTCTACTCACTGCTTCAAAATAAACTACACAAAAAATAGCTATGTTTTTGTATTTTTTATGTTTTCCAATTAATGAAATCTAATAATGCAACTAATATGAATTCCTAAATTAACAAGGGGTTAGTCAAAGAAAATAAAGAAGATAAGGTAATAAGAGGTTTAAGAAAATAACATGGAAATAAAATCCTAATGGACATAAGCTACATAAACAACACATCTACAAGTTAAGCTTTTGAAGAAATTGGTCGGTACCAATGAAAGTAGGAGTAACACTTCCTTGATTCCACTAATGCAATTGTTGATGGGAAACTTAATAACCATATGATGTTTCACTCTTCATCAAATCACAAGGGCATAGAAAGTGCACTCATGTGAGACAAAGAGCTATGCAAGCACAATTTGGTGATTTCTTCTCAAGCTAGATACATTAGCAGAATTCATAAAACTGTAGCAAACATGAGAATTAAAAGACCACACAACCAAAAACAAAGCAATAAAATTTTGGCTCAATCACAATTCCATGAACATAAATTCACAAAATAATGAAACATTTAGGTAAGAATCACTACACCCCAAATGTAAGCACCAAAAGCATATATCATTGCAAAATAACAACAACCTTGATTACATATTACAATCCTGTATTTATAAGAAATCATTTCCTCAATTTGTGTTGAGAGTGAGAGATATCTTCATCAAATAATATGCTTTTAACTTAATAAAACAAACTAATTATATAAAAACTAACAATCTAACTAGTTCTTAGTAGGACTCCATCCATTTTTATATTTATTAATTGGATGCAAGAGCCTTTAGATGTCATAGAAAAAAGAAATTATGAGAGAAGAAGAAGAAGAAAGCTTTAAGTCAAAGTAGAAGTGTTTGGAAGTGTCAAAAATAGAATTCCCTCCTTCATTGGGCATCTGTTGGAGTTAAACTACTATCAAAATGTGTTTTCGATGCATGGAATGCTCTAATTTTGGAACTAGTAGTTAACTGTTGGCACACCTCTGGAAAAAGAACACCTTGGTAGAAGTGCACTAGTGCACCTGTACACCTTTTAATTCTCCAAAAAATCATCCAAAAATTTGTGACAAAAAGTGCAATAGTGCAACAATGTAGCAATGCGCTCAAAGGTCCAAAAATGCAAAATTTTATTGAGTGTCAAAATCGAAATTCTAGCTTATGGGTTTTGTTTCCCTTCATACTAGAGCTATGTCTAGATGCTTGTCCTTGAATTTCTTTATAATCTCAGTGATTTTTGCAAAATTTGAAAAATCTAAGGCATCATACTTATCCTTGACCTTATATTTGTAGTTTTCTACTTCAATATAGGTCTTAGCAAAATCCTCGAGTTTGGTATCCAACTTTAGCAAGGCTTCTTCTATCCTGAATGCCTGTCGGATATCTTCATCACTAGAAACTTCATCAAAAATCTTCCTAAATCTCTAAAATACTATCTCAATTAGTATTAGCTTCTCCCATGCAGTTTCTATAAAAATGTCAAGACATGCATAACTATAATGTTTCTCTACTTGCAAAATCTGCTCTCGAGCTTGGTCCTTGAGCCGATGGATCTCCGCATGTAATGTTTCCATTACTTTATTACTATCTACTATCTTTTCAATCCAATAATCAATTAAATCTAACACCTCTACTATATATACATGTACAAGAATTCTATACCTCTGTCCCTTTTTATCACTTGTAGCACCTGTAAATATTTTTCCCATGCATGTACCTCATCTATAATATTGAAATCTTGTTTCAAAATTGATACAATTTTGTCCACATTTTCTTGCATAGCATGAAGTAGTTTTAGATTTCCTTGGATGATAAGCATGCCCTTTTCCTCAAATCATTCTTTCCATTGCTGACAAACATTAAAAAATGGATCCAATTTAACTCCTCACCTATCTCTGCTTTGAATTGTTGCATTCAAAGTCTCCTTGGGATGTTTAGGATCTGAAGGACCAACAAATTTGGCTAAATGTCCTCTTAGAATTTCATTCTACCTACAAAGTGTCATTAGTTCTTCCCCTTCCTATCCTAAACTTTTGAACACCTCCTTCATACCCATTGTAACCATCAACTTGGCTACATCCAATGTGGGCTTCTCAATCATAACCTCAATTATTTGATAATCTTGTGGACCCAAATCTTCTATTTCTAAATCAGGAGGAGGGATAGCCACTTGTGCAAACAAATATTGATTCTGATAATTGTGGAGGAATGTTAATGCTCTTTCCTCTCTTGAGGGAGACTCAGGTTTCCTTGGAGCCTCAATCAACTCAATCATGTCCTCTTCATCAATGTTGAATTGTGGCTTTTTATTCTTATCACTTCTTTGTGCAACCACCTTGGGACCTATTCCATTGAAGACGTACCTTTTGAGGATGAAGGAGTTTTCTCTACTACCCCTTTTCCCTTATTGCTCCTTTTTGGGCTCTTCTCCCTCTATGAAGGCTCTTCCTTTGTAGTTTTGTTTCAGTGGAGCCCATAGTTCTTACCTCAACATCCTGGGGAGCTTTTTGAGGATATTGAACCATTTTCCCTTCCCTAAACACTTCATCAGTTGATATTTTTTGTGATCCTTCCTCCTATTCCTTTTGAATTTTTTCTTCTTCAGTACTTGGAGGTAGGGGAGTAGAAAATTCTTTGTCGAACACTATGACTTGCAATGGGGATGGAGGAGGAAGCTCAAGACCTTGTGATTCCTGTGGCATTTGAGTCTGGTCTTCTTGTTGGAGCTCATTTGTTGGTGTATCCTTGATTTTGTCTCCAACCAATTTCATCCATATGAGCATAAAATCAAAATCTGACATCTTAAATAAGTTTGTACCCTCCACATTCTTCTCATTAATCCATTGTTTCATTTCATCCTTTGATGTAGTCATTTGTATAGGTTCTTTTGGAATTAATGGTGGTATAATAGCAGAACTTCTCATTAGGAATGGGTTCCAAGATAGATGGGAAAGGCACTACCCTCTTGATCACCCTTTGCCTTTTCTTGATAGGAGTTTTGATCTTTCTTCCTTTCTTAGGCATATAAGAGGATTCTTGTTCTATCTGCTAAGGTGGAGAGACCTCTTGAACCTCAACTTCTATCTCTATTTGTCTAGGTGCAGCAACTAGTGTCAATTGTGGGTCATCTTGAACTTATGATGCCCTAGTATCCTCGGACCCTTGTGCATTTACTTCCTCTTGTTGTGAGGGTGCCAATATTTCACCTTCTAGCTTGATTCTTTGAGGAGAACTTCTTTTCCTCTTCCCTCAACCTCCACTCTTCTAAGCTCTATAATAACCTACCAGCATATCAAGTTGATGCACAGTTTCTGGCCTTATTGGAGATTGAGTTGCAAAGGTAGTAATGGTAACTTTTTTCCCTCCACCTTTGGTCAGGTGGGCTTGTGCATGGAAGATTACTATGTCAGGTATTGGATCAAGATCAAATGGCTTCTTAATCTAATCCTACATCATTTTAATGATGTGCCTAGCCTAATGGTTGATATCTAAGTTTTCTTCCCCATCAATCTCAACAATCATTATAGGCTTATTACTAATTCTATCCTTGTTAAATAGGGGATCCAACAACTTGTCAAAATCTTGCTCCCATATCTTCAAGGGAATTGTCATTTTCAAGGCCTTCTCTACCAAGTACAAAGTCATCCTACAATAGTCCCTTGTTTGGATGTCATAGTCATTTGTAGTGTTCATCCAATGGTCTTCAATGGCCTCCTCATGTGTGAATGCTTTACCTGCTAGATATTGCATTCTCTCAATGTTATTAAAACATGGCCATAGAAAATTATATTCTTCCAAGGGATACTAATCCCATTCAAACTCAAAAGAAGGAATATATTACTTCTATTTCACTTGAAAAGGTCCTATGGTCAAAAGCCATGTCCAACAATGTTTATGCTATTTTCTAACCTTGTCATATGTAGACTCAATTTTCCAAGCAATCTCCAAGGGGAAAAGTCTATCAAAAGGGTATCTTGGAAGCTTCTTTGGATTTATAGTGGTACCACCTACCCTTAGATATGTAATTGTTCTGAACTGAATGTAATATGCTTCGAGTACCATTATCTGTGCCACTTCATCCTTTGATAACCTCTTTGCATAATCTCCTTCTATGAAACAAATGATGGAAAATATGAATGGTCATTCACGATTATGTATTCTTTACTTTTCTCTAAGAGCTTCTTCCTTACCAACTAAGGGCACACAATGTAAGGCCATGCATTTAGATCCTACATGCTACCCTTCTTGTACAATCCTAGATAGTCTGTTGCCCTTGTAGCTAATAAGTACACCAAATATGAACTCATATAAAACTTCCTTTTATTCTTCATCGCTACTAGCTACTCACACAAATTTTGGCTCAAAGTAGAGGCCCAATCTAGTGGCATTGTTGCCTTCCTGATTGTTTCAATTAAATGCACCATAAAAATGTTTAAATTCCTAGCTACAGGTAAACCCATAACTCTGCTTAATAAGATAACAGAATATCCAATGTCTTCCACCATATATCGCCTAGTCATGTCAACCTTGCCAATCTTTTTACCCTAGGAGTCCTCTCAATAAGATATGAGGATTGAATGATCTGTGATGCCTCCTCAATGTGTTCCGAGTACCACCTTTCTACCTATTATTATGTAAGCCTAATGAGCTGATCTACCCGTGGGAGGTGGAATAATTTCTTGATATTCTTGGGATGCAGATCTAGGATAATTTCTCTAGTCACACTCTTCACCGCCCTTTCCTTTGAGACCAAATATTCTATAAGTGTCATTACAAGCTTTGAAGATTGCACCAATGCCAAGTGTGAAGCTATGTTAACCAATCTAGATTGGATAAGTGCAAAACCATTTGTGATCTCTTAGTGGGATTATTGCATATCTTTAGGAATTCCCCCAAATTAGTTTGTCCCAATTCTGTCTTTCATTTCTAAGTAGTCATCCTAGAATCTCAATTTTTATGGAACTCCTTAGAACTTGAAGACCATTGGTTTTAGTGTCATTTTCTCACCTCAAGAAAGTTATGAGGATGCCATTATATTTGCACAAAGGGATGCTTATTAGTTTTGAAATTAGGAATGAAAAAGATTACAATAATACTTAGTCCTATCCTAAAAATTAGAGGCATTGGAAATTATGAAAATAACCTCAATGTCCCTTAAAGGCCTATTGGAGAACCTAGTACACCTAATAGCTATACCAAATGCACATATTTTCAGAAAAAAAATCTAATTGTAAGGTGTGCGCTAGCCAACCTCATCAAGTGAGCTAGTGCACACCTTAATGTTTTGAGACTCTTTAAGTTTTAAAGTTTGTATTTAGGGAATTGGTGTGCATTAGTGCACCTGGGAGGTGCACTAATGCACACCATCCTTGTCATGGTTTTGTGCCTTTTTTGTTTTGATTTTTGCATATGGATGTGCATTAGTGCACCAAGTTGGGTGTGCTATTGTGCACCTAGCCTTTTATTGTTTTTAAGTTTTTTGCATTTTTTTTTAAAGCTACAGTGCACCCAGTTGGGTGTGCTACTGTGCACCCAATTCTTTATATTAGGTTTTACAAATTGATTACTTTAACTTTTTCCCATGTAGGATGGAGCCCAAAGGGAAGTAGAGAAACCACACCTAAGTAGGTGTGCAGCTGTGGTTAGGAGCAGATGCGAGAAGAAGATTGGTGTGAAAGAAATAAAAAAAGTGACCAAAATAAACCAAGAAACAAGGTGAGAAGGGGAAGTACACACCCCCCGCCCCCCCCCCCTCCCCCCCCCCCCTTTAATAGACTTTGCACACCCTTTGCCCAGCTATGGAGCTGTGCTGCTGTGCAACTACATAGGTAAAAACCTTTCCTCCTTTTTGGGCACATTAGCACACCTCATGTGGTGCACCTTGTGCACCAAAATTCTAAATACTTAGCCTTTTTGTTTGATTTTTTTGATTTTTTGACCTTCGAGCTTTTTCAACAAGACCTAGACATGAACTAGGGGTTTGTGGGGGACCTCAAGATGACTAGGATCCAAAATTTAGGAGTCCAAAAACCTTCATAAAGTAGGGGGTCTCTATTTCTTGATAGGAAGTGGGGCATGTGTTGTGAAACCACAACATATAGTCAGTGGGACAATTTCTTATGAACCTTAGAGAGTGAGAAAAAGAGGCTGGTAAATTGAGTTCCTCAAGTGAACATAAAATGGTTGTTATGAAAGAGAAAGTAGATGTGTTTGCACCAAAACCAAATGCATAGAGAACTTTAGTAGAGAATAAGAAAGGAGAAAAAAAGATAGGAGATGTGACTCAAGAGCCACACAAGCCAAATATGGTAGTTCAAACCCAAGGTTTGCAAGTGACTGTGATGAGCTAAAGAAAATTAGATTCGAAGAATAAGAAGTTGAACAAGAAGGTAAGACACTCACCCTAGGGCATGGGAGGTAAACCCATTACCTTAGATGAGGATATTGTTATACCTGACTAGGATAGAATGAATTTGAGTGAGGAGAAAATGAGGATTTTATGTGAATTATATACTAGGGAGGCTAAACAAGCTGAAATGAAAAGAGAACATCAACATAAACAAGTTTTGTATGGTATTATTAATGATATTTTTCTTAATACTATAGTTGTTGATGACTGAGATGAGAGAGATCCCATCATTGAACAATTGGTGAGAATTATGGAGAACATTAATGAGGCTAATATTGATATTCAATAAAATTTAATGGAGAGAGCTAAGAGAAAGTATGGCAACAAGGTCATGGAGAAAGTTTCTAGTGAGATATCCATTAAGGTGGTTGAACTTTCTACTCAAAATAATTATGTAGAAAAATTAGTTTCTAATATTAATTCATTTTTGAAAAGTTATGTTATATCCCATCATTCATCAAAGAAATAAGAGACCAGATGGACAAATTGATGATGAATTGTAGAAGAGTGCAAACACATAAATCTTGGATGCAAGTTCAAGTTTAGTTCACTTTTCAAGGTTGATATTTTTACAAGGAAATTAGAAAGATGAAGTTATGTAGGAGGAGAGAAAAAAAGAGTCGAGATACTTACAATTCAAGAATTAATGACTCCACATTTTGCATTCATGCAAAAACATCTAAAGATTGCTAAAGAATGAATTTAAAGTAATCAACAATTGTCTATTGTAGACAATAAGATTAATCTTGCAACTACCTTGGAGATTCAAAGAACAATCCTAGATGGACTGAAGAATAATTGGGACCACACCATGGCAATGATTTTTTGGTTCCAAAAACCATTTTTGATAAAGTATGGTATACTACTCTATCCCTATTTGCAAGTTAGGAAAATCATGATAAAAATAGTGGGGGATGAATGAAAATTTGCATGATTAAAGGTATGAAAAGAAAGAAAAAAAATGTGATCATGTATGTAATCTGTAATTTATATTGAAAATTTGAAATTTTGTTGTGTATATTTTTGGACTAATAAGAAGTTAGACAATTTTATGCTTAGAGATGTGTGATATTAAAAGATTTTGTAGAAAAATTTAAAAATGCTAGTATAGAAGTCTATGTATAGACCAAGTTACATTTATGGATCATATCCTTAGGGGGAGTACTAATGTCAAAGGGGGCAATTTTTGACCCTCAAGGAAATTATGGTATTGTTAATTAGCACAAAACACTTAGCCATTTAGAAGTTAGGATTGTTCAGTCATCACTGCAACCAAGTCATTCTATATAGGTTGCAAAATTTAATGAAGAATTTTTACATATCTTAAAAAGTGTCAAGTAGTAGTTTCTATTGAGAAAGTATATTTTAGTGTTGAGTAGTATTGTAGTATTAGTCAAGTTTTTTAGGAGATAGTATATTTATTGACTATATACATATGATGATTAGAATAGAGACTGAGTATTATAGTGTATGATGAGTAGAGTTGAAGTTGATTGACAACATGTAGAATAAACATGACCAAGTATTAGCAAACCATTTTTTTTGAGTTAAAGATGTATTTTTATGATCAAAAAGTTTGTTATGGAGATAACTACACACTTAAATACATATTATTTATCCCTATGAAATTAGATTAACCAATCATAAAATTTGAAGGAAAAGTGGCAAAAATGATGAATCTAGATTGTTGATCAAGATATGGAAGCCTCTAAGGAAACTATTTAAGTATGATCTAGAGACATGAAAATGTTGCAAAGAGTTTAAGGATTGGATTCATGTGAAGTTGAAGTTGAATAAGTTAGAGCAATCGAGTAGTGTAGAGAATAGTTAAGACAAGATTCATTGAATATCAATCATAGAGATGTGATATCAGATTGAGTAGAGGAGATCTATCATCAACATTGAAGTGAAAATTGAAGGATCATGTATTGATACATCCCAAAAGTAATTTCATAGTAAATCTTTTGATAGAGTGTTCCTAATAGGTCTTTGTAAATCTCCTAACAAAGTACTCACTTAGTTGTGATGCCAAATATTTTAATCAAGGTAAACCTATTAGTCTTGCAACCTCTTAACAAGACATACCCCTTACATGGTAGATCATTAGAAGTGATCAAACATTATAGCCTTAACAAGCACACATTGTTCTTGCAATAGTGAAAATCTTTTTGGGTGTCAGCCTCACCATAGTTTTACCTTCATCTTGGAGGATTTTTGTGTTACCATATCTAGTCCCATGTGTTAATTTATTGCTTATATTTTTTATTTATGTTATTATATGGTAGATCTGATATTATATTGTAGTACATAATTTTTTTGATAAAAGGTTAAGGTTTAATGAGGGTTTATGTGAAGACATCAAATATGTTTCATGTTAGATGAATTTTTGAACATCAAGATTGCCACACACCACCCCCCCTGACCCATCTTTGAGCATCTTACTTTCCCTATTTGATTTCAAACATATTATTTGTATTAGATAAAAAGTCTTAATTTTCTTAAATTGAAGGATCTCATTTCATGTTAGACAAGGAGTTTGCATTTGGAGGATCCATAATGGTTACCAATAAAGATCTAGAAAAGAATGTTGAACACCAGGAAGAAGAAAATATGATATTGAGGGAAATTTTGGAGCATCAAGAAAACAAATTAGACCAAGTGGAAAGTACAATTGAAAGGAAGGGAGAGGGAAAAGAGGTAAAAGTAGAAGAGGATGAAGATGAGACCATTGAAGATGAGTATGATAAGATTCTTAAAAAAGAGAAGTCTTTCATTAAGGCCTCACAAGGTTTAGGAGGAAATTCATTGGATATGCCTACTTTCAATTGTAAAATTGAGACAAAGTTAGTCCTAGAATAGATTTAGGTCACAAAGAATTATTTTGATTGTGAGAAAAGTTTAGAGGCATGAAAGATTAAGATAATGAAGTCAAGAATAAAGGGAGAAGAACTAACATATTGGAACTTCATTAGAGGTATGGTTCAAGGAAGATAAGAAGAAAATATTCTCATAGAATGGTTTTTATGGTGAGGGAGACATACACTCCTAAAGACTATGAAGTATAATTGCACCAAAGGAGGTAGAATCTCAGATAGTAAGACATGGAAATTTGTACTTACACTGAAGAATGCCAAAAGTTGAGTTTTTAGTAAAAAATCATAGAAATTGAGAGTGTTAAGGTAGAAACATGCCTAAATGGTCTAAACTTAAAAATTCAAGAGGATTTATAGTTTCTAAGCCCCAATACAGTGGCCAAATATTATCAACTAACCTTAAAGGTAGAGGAAAATTTTAAAAGATGATAAGAAAATAGTAGGAGTAGAGGAAGAAAATTATTTAAAGGAAGATGATAATTTAGAGGGAGAAGTCCTAATTTCTAATATCAGATAGAAACCATTCAAGAAAAAAATAGGTATGATAATTTCAGGGCTAACTATAGGGGCAAAAGAGAAAGTTTTAGAGGTAGATCACCAAGGAGGTCCAATGGATTAATAAGATGTTATTGCTATAATCAAGAAGGATACATGACACATAAATTTCTAGGGAAGGAAATTCCAAGTTCCTGAAGGGAAAGAAGGGAACATCTTTCACAAGAATTAGATTTATAACATGACATGATTCATATGGTTGTCTAGAGAAAGGAGAGGCTCTTAAGATGAGAAGAACCCTTCTAAAGATGCATATACAAATAGAAACATCCCAAAGGAAATTAATTTTTAGGAAAAATTATAATCCAAGAGAAACATTTGGCACTTGAGATGGTGGAGAAGTTAAGTTAGTAAGAATGCCTCATCCTTACCTTGACAAGTTATCATGGCTCAACAAGGGACAAAAGAAATTATCCAAAGAGGAATTCTGGGCTGAGTTCCAAATTGAAACATATAAAGACAAGATTTTGTTTCACATAGTCAATATGGATTCTTTCTATTTACTCTTTGGGAGGCCATGATAGTATGAATTAAGGGCACAACATGATGGAGTCAAAAAAAAAAAACACCATTACAAAGAATGGAAATTTTATTGAATTAATGTTAGTGATTGAAATAATTCAAGAAGATACAAGATCTAAATAGGCCAAAATTATGACGATGGAAAAGGAGGAATTTCTTAAGGATATTAAGGGGAAGAAACATCCAAATTTTACACTAATACCTATTCTAAAAGATAAGATATATGAAGTTACTAAAGAGAACATAAATCAATGATACAAATAAGATAATGAATGTTCAACTTTGGAGGTAGATATTGTAACAAAGAAAGAAATATTAGTGGAAGAGGAAGTTAGATAAAATAAAAAGGAAAAATTATTGATGGAATGCCAAGATTGGTAATTGTATAAACCTTATAATGGGTCAACATTACCCAACAAGACTACTTATAAACTAACACCACAACAAATAAAGAGATCGATAAACAAATCCAAGAACTACTTGAATCAAGTTTTATTGGAAAGAGCTTAAGCCCATGTGAAGTATCTATAGTCCTAGCACCCAAGAAAGTAGGAATGTGGAGGTTTTGCACTAATTCTATAACACTCAATGAGATCACATAAGTTATATATTTCCCATTCCTATAATAGAGGGGTTTCTTGACTATTGAGAGGTTGCAAAGTACTTTTATAAAATTGACCTAAAGAGTGGTTACCATTAGATAAGAATTAGACTAGGGGTTGAATGAAATACAACATTTAAGATGATATAGGATAATCCAAGATTTCCTTTCTATCCTTCTCATCTCTATTCTTTCTATCAATTATTGTCAAGTTCCTATATTGGTTGAGCATAGTTATTATCAAGTTGCAGTGATGATCAAGCTTTTTGTGATTGGTTCTTAGTATGAGCCAAATTATTTATTTATTTTGAGCTATAAATTTAATGTATTGATCATGAATTCAAATGCATTTATGCCATTATAAGGTTGGCCTTATGTTATTTAAGGATCTAGAATCTTTTTAAGCAATTTTGGAAAATTTAAGTAGAGTTGTCTAGGCTTAGGTAGAGAAGTGATTAGAGAGTTTGAAAATAAATGTGGATGATGAGAGAGGAGTGAGTTTAAAATTATAATGTGTAGAGACCATGATCTTTAACTTGCAATTTTTGACTCTTTTGTATTGTTCATAAAAAAAAAAGGCCTCACAATCATACATGTTTGATAATATTTGATGAATCAATAAAGATTTGGTTGTTTCTTCATTACTTGGTGTTGTTCTTTGTATTGTTGCTTCCTTTGTTTTAACTTAGAAATGTGTTTGGACTATTAGGTGCACCTTTGGCCCTAATTTTCCAACTATCCATGCATTTGGTGGTATCAAATCTTCATATTCATCCATGAGAAGATTGGATCATGTAGAACCCTAATTGATTTTGGTTTTAGGGTGGTTGATCTACAGATTTGAACTATAAGTAGAAGACGATTATGACCTTGCAAGAACCTACTTGTCAAAATGGTTTGAGGTAGAGGAAATTTTGATAATTCCATATTAGACATGTTGAGACAAATTATAGCCAGATTAGATGTTGTAAAGAAAATCCAAAGGAGGGGAGCACATCTTGATGATGTGAGTGATGATGATGCATTAGCATCGAACCCTAATCTAGATCTTGAGGAGGATCAAGATGAGGAAATATTATTTTTGATAAGGTAAATAGGTTTTATAGTGACCCTAAAACAAAAAATTAGCTACATAAACATAGTTGATAATAAGAGAGAGAAGCCTAGCTAGAAAAAAAATGAGTCTAATGGCTGATAATAAGCATGAGGCCTAGCCAACAATAAAGGCCAAAAAAAAAGCCAAACCTAACTATCTTTAACAAAACTTAGCAAAAGCTAGAACAAAAATTCAAAAGTGAAACAACGAAAAAACAAAAAGACAAAATAAGAGGGCTACTTTTCATTCTTCTTCTCGAGATCCTGCATGGTCTCGACAGCCTCATAAATCTTCTGGTGCTCCTCAGCCATCCACTCCTGGACTTTCTCCATTTCCATGTCCAAACTGGTAAAGGTGATATTAGTGGCCATATCATCATCAAACCTAGCTCTTCCTCTATCCTTTCCATCCTCACCTACCAATAGACCTCTTTCTTTGAACACATTGGTTAAGGAGAGAATATTGTCATTGATCAAATTGAGGAGAGAGATCATTTTACTAGCCAAATTGTGATTGTAATTTTCAAGATTCTTAATTCTACTCTCAACTAGACTAGCTCTATGGTCCTAATCCTCTTGATTTTCATTTGATGTCTTCTTCTTGTTTTCCTCCAACTAACAAACCTTCTCTCTGACCTCTTCCAATTCATGGTATAGCCACTTGATTGATCTAAAATTATCAATCATGCTATTATGAGCGTTGTTCAAAAGGTTCATACCTGTCTCCCTAGCATTATCACTGATGGCCAAAATAGTAGGGTCTATGAGCTCTTCAAGCCAGGGCTATTCTTGATTTTCCACAAAAATCTAAGGATTCATAGCTTCTCTAAAAATTCCCATCGTTGCAATCCTTACATTGAAATTCCTCCAAGATTTTCTCCTATTTTTGACAAGTGCTTCCCCCACTTTACCACTAGTATTATCCTTTTCCTTCTCCTCAAGATTAGAATAAGGATGAGGATGAACAGGGGAGAGAGGGAGAACCATAACATCCGACCCCTAATTTGAAACCCTCTCATCATCCACATCATCCCTCTTTCATTTCTTCCTAGCTTGTTCCTCTTTAATCTCCTCTTCTGTCTCCTTTTCCTCATCATCAGAAGCCATGTCCTCCTCATCCTCATTATAATCCATGTCATCTTTACTAGAGGTTTGGCCGTGGTCCCTTGGGCTCTTTCTTCTTGGGGTTATATTAGAGGATGGCTTCTTAACATGACCCTTAATTTTCTTTCTAGAAGAAATGTTTCCCACCCCCTTTGAGCTTATGCTCTGAATATCATCAAAGTCAGAAGAGTAGTTGGAGCTACCATTGTCATCTTCCACATCTAGCGAGGGATGGTTACTAACCATTTGAGATTTGAAGTACTTGTGGATAAGCAACAACAATCCCTCATGCAAAGTAGGGTTGACAATAGGTTTCTTCTTAAAGCTAGTGATAGCCTTACTCATGGAGTTAAGTAAATAGTATGGGAAAGAAATTTTACTATCATGGTGGAAATGATTAAGAAAGATAGAATGATGGGTTCTTACTTGATCAAACCTAGGGTCCAGAGTAATATATTCAATGATAGCATGAAACACATACCTCAAGAGCTTCTTGATGGAATCTATCACATAAAATGTCTCACTTTTAATCAGTTCATTCATTTCTTTAGTTTTCTTCACAAAATCCTTCACTGCATTGGTTGAGAGTTTTTTATCCCTGTAAAACTTGAAACCCTCCATTGGAATCTTGGTAACCATAGTGAAAACCTCCTTAGTGATAAAAAATTAGACACCATTCACCTTCACCTTGCCATCTTTCCATGAATTCACTATGTTGTTGGTGACCTTAGGATAAAAACCATGAAGTTTTGCAATGTAACTTGCAACCCCTCCATTTTTCAACTTTTACCCTGCTTCTCCATTTCTCCAATTCCCCCACTAGCTCCTTCCTATAGCATTCTCCCACCATCTCTTTAGTTTTAGCTCCTACAATTCTCATAAACTCTGAGCTCTGCAATTCCTTCACAAACAAAATTTTGGTAGAATTTCTTTGATAAGCAACAAGATAATTTTCCTTATAGAGAAACAAGCATTAAATTAAGATTTCCTTTAGAGGCACCATCAAAGTTGGCTTTGTGCCATCCCTCCAGAGGAAGAAGCCATCTAGCTTCCTGCCCTTTTAGCTTCCTGTCTTTTTCCTTTTCCATCTTTTTGCCACCAACTTCAAATTTTGCCCCCTTCTTGAGTTGATAGTTTTCCTTTATTTTTTTATAAATCTTCCTCCCAAGAATAAGAGTCGGCTTCTCTCTATCCCTAAAAGTTTTGTTGTTCCTTTCCTTCCAAATACTCTAGAAAAAGTGAGGCAAAATTGAGGTGCTTAATTCCTACAAAATAGAAGATTTAAATAGACTTTTCCATTGACTAAAAAAATCTAGAAGATTGTCTGACATGCACCAGTAAATCTCAAAATCCTTGGTTAGGAACTCCCAAACCTTCCTAGAGTAAACATAATGAACAAAAAGATGGTTTCCCAACTCTAGCTTGTTTTTACAAAGAGAACATCTATTAGGCATAACATGTCCTCTCTTTATATGATTATCTTGAGTGAGGATTTTATTCTGAAGGGCCAGCCAATAAAAGATGTTGATCTTGGGAATAAGACTAGGAAGCTAGGCATTCACCCAAGGGGGTTTCTCCCTCAAACACCAAAGAGAGTTATACCCTAAAGAAATAGAATAACTACTATTGGGATTATCCCCCCAAATAATTTCATCTCTCTTATTACTTAGAACCATAGAGTTTAACACTATCATAATTGGTTTCAGATCCTCAGATATGAGGGAAAGATCTCTCCATCCCTTTCCAATCCTATAATTGCTAACTTTAAACCCAAATTGTCACATACATTTATTCACCCAAACTTTGTAGGTAGGATTGTTAATAAGGGGACCTTGAAATAGCCAACTATTAGACCAAAATTGAATATCCTCCCCATTACCCAACTTCCAAGAAACCTTGCCCCTTGCTAGGTCTTGGCCTTTAGGATACCATTTCAAATGATTGACCCTTTAGGAATGTCCTCATTACTTAAAATAAAATAAAGAGAAGGCATTTTGATGTATTCATTTATCAGGATATCCCTCCATTCACTAGTGCTGTTGAAAATACACCATATTTTCTTAGCCAAAAGAGCCTAATTGAAATGGGTTATATTTCTTATGCGAAGACTGCCATATCTCTTTGGAAGAAAAACATTCTCCCAAGTAATAAGAGGATACCTTTTTCTCCCTTCAAGGCCTATCCATAGAAAGTCTCTCTAAATTTTTTCCATTTTCTTAGAAAATCTCACTAGAATCCCAAACAAGCTCAAAGCATACATTGGTAGGTTCTGTAGAGTAGATTTGACCAACTAAGATTTTCCTACCTAGCTGAGTGAAACACCTTTCCAAACAACCAAATTTCTACTGAATCTATCCAATATCCCATTCTGGAAGGAGTCTAGGGGAGAAGATCCCAAAGGGAGCCCTAGATAGGTAGAGGGAAGCTTTCTCACTCCATAGCCAAGGATCCTAGAATTTTTTCTCTATCTAGCTTCTGGGGTATTAACAAAGAAAATTGAGCACTTTTCCCAATTAATTAGCTGACCCAACCCTCTAGTGTAAATACCAAGGATCTCCTTCATAACCTTAGCCTCCTTAATAGAAGCCTCCCCCCCCCATTATTGTATCATCCACAAATTTTTGGTGGGAGAAAAGCTCACATATTGATGAAGTCTTGATCCCCTTAAGACTTCCATCTTTCTTTTTGCACTCAATAAGCCTACCAATACATTCAACCAAAATAATGAAAAGAATAGGTGAGAGGGGATCTCCTTGTCAAGACCTCTAGAAGGTTTAAAGAAGTCATAAGGAGCTCCATTGACCAAAACAACAAGAGAGGAGGTTGACACAAGTTGAGATATAATCTTATAGACTTTTTGATCAAATCCAAAGGCTTGAAGGACTAAACCAAGAAAAGACCAGTCAACTTGATCATAGGCTTTAGAGAGATCTAGTTTAAACAACATACCTTCACATTTACTAGCTCCCATAGAATGAATAGCTTCATGAACCATCATTATTGAATCTAAAATCTATCTTCCAGGGACAAAGCTAGTTTGTTGCTATGATATAATTAGAGGGAGAATTTTGAGCATCCTAAAAGTAAGCACCTTGAGGAAATATTGTTGAGAGTGTTATCTAGGGTACATTCAAAACCTATTTTGGAAGTTTTTTCTTATGATATAAATATAAATACCAATGTTATGTTGGATTGGATCTCTGATATAGAGAAGTTCTTGTAAGTTGATCATTGATAGTGGTAGTTTAGAAAATTTGGCATCAAAGGATTTGTTACAAAATTGTAGTTGTAAAGCTTGGGACACCCTAAACCCAATCATGTTTCATTGGAAACTACTTTGATGAAGTTCTTTTGAGAATATATAGTCCACCAATATAACTTGGAGGGGGGGCGGGGGGACGGGGCTAAATCAGTTATCCAACTATTATCACAATTATCAACTTTAAAAAAACTTAACTAAATGAGTAATATAATTAGAAACCACAACAAGATACACATGAAAAATAACACCAGATATTTTAGCTAGGGAAAGCCTTGATCAAAGGGAAAACCCTAGTGGGGATGGTACCCACAAGATGATGTACTAATACAAAAGTTCCTTGTTAGAGGATGGACTCTATTAGGAGTGTATAAATACATTTAGTACATATCAATCTATGTTAGAAGACTTTCAATATCTATTAGGAGATTCCAACCCTCTTAGGAGTTGTGCCAACCCTATTAGGAGTTGTGGAAGATAGATGGACCCATTGTCCAAACAACTTTAGGGGAAAGACCAATGAACCCACTATCCAAATGATCTATGTATTATTCCTCATAGAATAATAGAAATGAGTTGTACATCCTTCCTTTTTCTCTATCTTATTAACTAGACCTCTACTCCTAATATTATAACCAAATCACAAATATCACATCTAATAATCCCTTGGACTGCTTACTCACATTCACCAAACACTCTGCTCTTTTTTGCACTTCCTTGATCACTTTACATACTTAATCACATTCCACACTTTACAAACAAGGAAAACATCTTTCCTTTATACCATATCTTCAAAATAATTCCTTGAGTAAGCCTTGAGGCTTTTTGAATTAATTATGATAAGATAATTAATTAATTCATGATTAGAATAGCACTGTTAGCTCATAGTTTATACAAAACATTACACGTGCAACTTCAAATCTTGTTCATACCTTGACGTCACCCTTAGACTATATTTTGTCACATTATAGAACATATATTTCATACATATTTGACTTAGACTCTACACATTGAAACTTAACATCAAGACATAGTATAGAACATTTCTATGAATGCACATCATCAAATAATCAACACTAAGATCTATGTTTGCTACTTTGTCAATCTTCACAAACTTACTACTATGTTAACATCAATGATAAACACAATCATGAATTCAACATGTCAATACTCTCCAATGCTTAGGATGCTCCCCTAAAATAGTACCTTCAGCATTCATGCTAATAATCTCCCCCTTTGGCATTGATGGCAACATAGATGAAAAATATCTAAGTTCCAAGAATACCAAAATAATACTTGTCTTGATGCTGCTATTGTTCTCATCTTTTCAAATCCTCTTCATCAATCAAAACTAAAATCCTCTTGAACACTTTTTTGTTTTGCATCTTCTTAGGATTGGCAATAGTTGTTCACATTAAAAAACTTACCATACACAAAATTTCTTCATGGTGCATATCTTCCATATAGAGATATTCATTTTCTTCTTAAATGAATCTTTGCACTCTTCTCCCCATACCCATCCACTCTTCTCCCTATACACATACTTAGAAAAAAAAATTCATACATATTCTCCCCCATTGAAATCAATGTCAAAGGTCTCATTATGTCAACTTATTGCTCCACGTCTTCAAGACCAAATACCAAGATTCCTCAATGACTTAGCTCATCACAGATTAACACCCCATACATGAAGCATCAAAATTCAATCTAGTCAAATAATAGTACTCTATACCATTGGATTGATCCACATACTACATCATCTACTCTGAAGTAGGTAGGGGCATAACCCCAAGCATACCTCTCAAGTACTCAAATATATATGTAGGTAAGGGCTTCATAAAGATATTTGCAATCTGATCTTTAATACTCACATATTCCAATCAGATCTCTTTTTATGTTTCCTTCTCTCTCAAGACATGATACTTAATAGATATATGCTTAGTCTTATAATGCAACATAGGATTCTTAGACATACTCACTGTACTTGTGTTATCATAGTATATGATAAGAGGTTCTACAAACTCAATCCCAATACCTTTCAACATTTTTTTCATCCACATAACTTGATTACAATTATTTGTTTTTACTACATACTCTTCCTGAGTTTTACTCTATGAAATAAAATCTTGTGTCTTCCTTAGCCAAGAAACCAATATTCCTCTGAGCAAGAATGCTCCACCACTGGTGCTCTTTCTATCATCCATAGTACCTACCCAATCCACATCATTATAAACACATGGAGTGAAATCACTTGATTTATCATACCATATTCCATAATTAGATATTCCCTTCAAATATCTTAATATCTTCTTTACTACCACATAATGATATTCCTTAGGAACAACTTGAAATCTAGCTACAATCCCAACTACATTTTCTATATCTGGTTTGGTGTGAGTTAGATACTACAGACTTCTAGTCATGGATCTATACTTCTTTTTCTTAACTATAGGTGTCTTAGCTTTGCTAGATAACTTGTGACCAATTATCATAAGTGTACCAATAAGTTTACAACTATCCAATCCACATATCTTCAACAAATCTTTCAAGTACTTCACTTGTGAAATAAAAATGCCATCACTGGTTTGCACAATCTAAAAACCTAGGAAAATTTTCATTTCTCCTATCATGCTCATCTCAATCTCATTCTTCATTTCTTTAGAAAGCTTATCACTTGCTTCATCATTACCTCCAACTATTATGTCATCAACGAATATTACTATTATCAACAATCCATTTTATATTTCTTTCGAATAAGAGTTACTGTTTGTCATACCTTTTGCAAATCCAAGATTTGGAAAATAATTCTCCAACCTTGGATACCATGTTCAAGCTTTAGACCATATAAAAATTTCTTTAGTCTGCATACCTTGTGTTTTTCTTTTGTAAGAGGGAAACCTTTAGGCTACTCAATGTATACTTCTTCTTGAAGATCTTCTTTGAAGAAGGTTGATTTTACATCCATCTCATATACTTCAAATTTCTTATTTGCTACATAAGGTAGGAACATCCTCACTACTTTCATTTTGGCTAAAATGGCATAAGATCCTCATAGTCTATTCCTTCTTGTTGTGAATATCCTTTGCATAGAAATCTAGCCTTGTTTCTTACAACTTCACCTTGTTCATTTATCTTATTTTTGAACACCCATTTAGTTCCAATAACATTCTTGTCTTTAGGTCTTGCAACTAATTCCCATGTTTCATTCTTAATAGTTAGATCGAATTCTTCCTTCATTTATTGAATCCAATGATCATCTTTACTTTCTTCATATGCACTCTTAGATTCAACTTGAGAAATAAAACATGATACACATATTTCTTCATTTACCTGATTACTATTTCTGCTCCCAATTATTTGTTCAAGAGGGTGATTACTTGATATACTTTTGCTAGGAGTTATAAACTCAACCCGTTCTTTTGCTAAAGGCTCATATCTATGCTCTTCAATATAATTCCCATTATGCAAGTCATTTTTAGTCTCAATGATAACTTCCACATTTTCATAGTTAGCAATTGGATCAACAATAGTCACCAAACCTATCTCTTCTATTACTTCTATTGGGTGATGCGATGTGCTTCCCTACCCACAAGTGGTTAATTATGTGGTGTTCCATGTTCACTAACAGTCATGGCTTTTGGTGCAATGGCAAATGGGCCCCTACAATTGGTATCAGAGCCTGGTTTTGGCCTAGTCATGGGTTCAAATCTCCCTGGTGCCTTCCCGACCCGCATAAGCACCTGGTATGCGCGTCGAGGGGGAGATTTTTGGGTGATGCGACGCACTTCCCTACCCATAGGTGGTTAATTATGTGGTGTTCCATGTTCACTAACAGTCATGGATTTTGGTGCAACGGCAAATGGGCCCTACAACTTCTTCTTTCCTAACCAATTTAGGCTCATCACATTAATCCAAGAATCTTTCCATACTTGCTTTAAATTCTTCATCTTCATTAGAAAGTGAATTCTTTCTAGGTTTTCTTACTCTCTTAGGACATCTAGATGAAAAATGACCAAACTCTTTACATTTCCAACAAACAAAAATTTGCATACCTTCTGGCTCTCTTTTCATGAGTAAATTAATACCTTCTTTGATCTTCTTGTCTTCTTTGGATCTAGAACTATCTTTCCTTGTGCCTCTATTCTTTATATATAACAAAAAGATTCTGGATATCAAAACTTAATGCTCAATATTGTACACAATTCTGTTATCTCATCAAGAAGCTCCATCTTCTGGGTGTCAAAATTTCCTCCATCAGACTATCCTTTCTAAAATGACTAGCCACTGATCTCCTAAAGTTGTTAAGCTTTCTCTTCAAGGACCTAGTGATATGATACCAATTGTTAGAATATATAGACCAGTAATATAACTAAGAGGGCAGGGAGCGGGGGCGAGGCCGGTGGGTGAATCTGCTATCCAACTATTATCACAATTATCAACCTTAAAAAATATTAACCAAATGAGTAATATAATCAAAAAACACAACAAGATACACATGCACAATAACACCAAATATGTTAACTAAGGAAACTCTTGATTAGAGGGAAAACCCCAATGGGGATGGTACCCACAATATGATGTACTAATATAAAAGTTCCTTGTTAGAGGATGGATTCTATTAGGAGTTTATAAATAAATTTAGTACATATCAATCCTTGTTAGGAGACTTTGAATCCCTATTAGGAGATTCCAACCCTATTAAAAGTTGTGGAAGATGGACAAACTCATTGTCCAAATAGCTTCAAGGGCTAGACCAATTAACCCATTGTCCAAATGATCTCTATATTATTTCTTGTAGAATAATAGAAATGAATTATAATTCCTTACTTTTTCTCTATCCTATCAACCAGACCTCTTCTCCTTCTAATACTATAAGCAAATCACAAATTTTGCATCCAATAATCCCTTGGATCGCTTACTCTCATTCACCAAACACTCTACTCCTTTTCACACTTCCTTGATGATTTTAGATACTTGATCACATTCCACACTTTAAAAAAAAGGAAAATATCTTCATTTATGTGATATCTTTAAAATAATTCCTTGAGTCATCCTTGAGGCTTTTCGAATGATATAATAAGATAATCAATTAATTCACAATTACAATAGCATTGCTGGCTCACAATTTATACAAAACATTACATGTGTGTCTTTAAGTCTTATGCATACACTAACATCACCATCAGACTATATAATGTCACTAGTTGATTACACATTACCTAATTATATCTCTATTAGAAGATATAAAACATCAAAAATTGCTTTTCAAGTACTCGCTGCACTTCTCTTTGTAAATCATGCATATCTTCTATACAACTTCAACTTAGACTCTATGCATTTAACCTTAACATAAAGATACAATACATAACATGTCCATGAATGCACATCATTAGATAATTAAGATATTTTCCATACAACTAAGATCTATGTCTACTACTCTAATAGTCTTCACAAACTTATTGCTATGTTGACATCAATGACAAACAAAGTCATGAATGGAACATGTCAATACTCTCCAATGTTTAGGATACTCCCCTATTGTAGTACCATCATAATTCATGCTAACAGTTGTGTTTGATATTATTCCTATGGATTATTGTCATATTCTATTTGGTAGACCTTGATAGTATGATAGACCAATTTTGTACAATGGTAGATTAAGTCAATAGACTCTTTGGGTGAATGAAGTGAATAAAATATTGTTGCCTTTGATTTAAGTTTTAGATCAGGTAAATTGTACCACTCTAAGAGTTTGCATGGTCAATGGGAAACAATTTGAGAAGGAGATGAAGGAGTATCAAGTATATTTTGCTGCAATTCATAGAGGATGGAGTTTTAATAGTTATGACTGAGTGACATAAAATAGTAATGGTTGAGTGAAAAACTAAAATAATGGATGAGTGATAGAAGATAGTAGAGATCAAATAACAACATAAGATGAAAATGTAAGTTGGGCATTAATAGAAATTGAAAACTTGTTGAATGAGTACAAGGAGATTGTTATAGAAGATATACTTAATGGTTTATTTCTCGAAAGGAGTATAAGTCATTGTATGGATCTGATTCTTGGAGCTAGTTTCTAGAATAAATCCCCATATAGATTGACACCAACTAAGAATGAAAAATTTAATAGATAAGTGTAGGAACTATTGTAGAAAGGTTTGATCATAGAAATCTTGAGTCCATGTACTACACATGGTGTACTTATTCCAAATTTATTAACAAGATGATAGTGAAATATATGTTTCTTATGCCAAGGATGGATAATATAATAGATTGTTTGAGTGGAGAAAATTATTTTACTGATATATATTTGAATATTGGTTATCATTAGATTAGAATTAGAGAAGGTGATGATTGGAAAACTATTTTTAAGATAAAAGATGGTTTGTATGAATGTTTGGTTATGGATTTTGGCTAAACTAATTCACCAAGCACTTTCATGAGGTTGATGAATGAGGTCCTAAAAATATTTTTGGGTAATTTTGTGATTATCTACTTGGATGATATTCTAATATTTAGTAAGACTATGGAAGAACATCTTGATCATATTGGGCAAGTGTTCTAGAGGCTAAAAGTAGAGAAGTTGTTGATTAGTTTGAAGAAGTGTTCCTTTATGAAAGAGTAGATTACATATTTTGGATTTGTAATTTCAGCTAACAAGTTTAGAATGGATCTTGATAAAGTTCAAGTAATTCTAGAATGGCCTACACTTGAGAATGTGAGTGAGGTAAGATCATTTCATGGTTTGGCTAGTTTTTTATAAAAAGTTTATAAGGAATTTTAGTTTTCTTCGTAATGCTATGATTGAGACTATGAGAGGAGATAAAAAGTATTTCAAGTGGACACAAGCTAATAATTTTTTTTTAAAATAAAGTCCACCATGAAGACATTCATAAACTACTCTACCATAATTCTTGGTAGATAGACCCAATTTTGGTTTAATAATACATCCCAATAAAGGATGACCATATTTGTTTAAATTATCTAAGACTTTGAAACAAAAGGTTGCTTACTAACTTGTACTACCTTTACCTAGTTTCAATAAGGTATTTAAAGTTGAATTTGATGCAATTGGTAGCACAATAGGAGTCATGTTGAGCCAAGAAGGTAAACCAAATTCTTTCTTTAGGGAACAATTGTGTCATGCCCAAAATTTTTAGGGGAAAACAAAAACACATTTTATATTTTTAAAGATATCTTAGGAAATCATATAAGGAACTACACATTTTCAATTAGGTTATCATATGGTTGGGACTTCATAATACCTAACTATTAGGGTTATAGGGTTACAATGTGCTTCCAACCACTAATCAAATGATCCCTGAACAGGTTGGTTGAATGATCAATCTTAGTGGCATCATGAAACCAAAAGGATAATTCAATGATACACACCCCATAGGTTGGTGGGATAACCCAAATTCTATAAGCTCTTAGAACTAGCATCAATTAAGGTTTATAGGTTCATGGTTATGTTCTTTAGGCTAGGAAAATATCCTTTTGGCATAGATCTATAGTAGCTAGCTAACTTGCAGAATGTGTATGATTACATTACAATTACTAATTACAATTTAATCACCACTAAATACCTTTATGCTAATCAATTCTCATTAAGCCCTAGTATCATATTTTGCTAATGATTACTAACAATTCTTTCTTTAACAAAATAATATTATTCTCTTAGTCGAAAGTTTCGGCTATACTATCATACTATATATATATATATATATATATATATATATATTTATGCATGCATGCATTTATGTATGTATGTATGTATCCACATCATATTCAACATCATAATCATATCCATAAAAAAAAACTATGAAATAGCATTCCTACTAGCTGAGTAATTCCTTTTAACACTATATGCAATATCCTAATCTTTCCACTATTCATATTTCTTACCTCAAATGACTATCGACCCTAAATTGCACACTACAATATCTACTTTGATATATTTACCTACTATGTTTGCACCCAACATCTTCAAATTATATAAAATATAGTTATTAGTTAAAAAGGAGAATAAGTTTGTCAATGATACTCTACCATACAATTGTATTAGTAATACCCTATTTAGTTTTCATATCCTATATGTATAATGTGAAGGTGAATCTATATATCACTATCAATATATGTTATCATGTGTATCATGATTCAAAACATTTTTATTCCATGACGATTCAATGTTTATAATTAAAGATAATTACTCAAGTAAGTTGGTAAAAGTTATATATAACTAACATTGTACATTTCATAATTTTAGAGTTTATAATGCAAGACATTAATTATACTTCCCTACATACAATTTTTTATTCTCACTAGATATTATTTAATATATCAAGTAGATATCCATCTTTAAAATCATATTCCAATTAAATAACATATATTATGTTGGCTCCTAATTTAATAGTGATTTCAACTACCAGGTAGACAAGAAGATATTGTATCTAAGGATAGGTATCTCCTATGAAAGATACAATTTGTAAAGAGCCTAAGCCAACTATAAGGTTGAGCTCCTTCTTCTGCTTTATGCTTTACAAACCTAGGCAAGTAGACCTTTAGATTCACTCATATGGTACCAGTTACCAAATAATATATCTAAATCTATACAAAAAATATTAAATCCTTATTTCTCCTATACTTATTTAATAATAGAGATATAAAGTAGAAAACTACAAAACCTATGAAACCCACAAGATGACTGAGGGCATCCTTTTAACTCCTAAACAAAAAGAGAAAATATATAATTGATATCGATTTAAATTCAGCACAACCCCATATGCAACAACAAACTAAATTAATCATGTTGTTGATTAATGCACTATCCATTGGGTATCCCACAAACCATAACATACATCATGTATTGGTGATATATCCTATCACTTTGTGCATCAAACATCTATAGACATCCTTCTCATGAAACTCACAACCTTGTCAAAATGTATCAAACATTTACATGATTCTTTGAATCAAAGGAAGATCTCATCAAAATATACAACCTAAAATGAGATGCAATTGGATTATATTCTTTGTCCGTATACCACAAAAGATTGTAAAGAATAGATAAAAGAGACAAGAATTAGAATGCAACTAAGTAATTTGCTGCTATTTGTATTCATTCCTTTGAAACAAGTACATTCAAGATTCATGAAAGATTCATAAAACACACAAATAGATGAAAACTATACACTATCTAAATATTATTGTTGTTAATGCAATAGAGAAAACATTGAAGAAAGGTAAAAAACCCAGTTGAGAACTTGCTCACAACTTTGGGAACCAGCCCTATACAATGAGAAAAGAAAGAAAGATATAGATAAGGAAGGAATCTTGGATTTTATCTATAATTGACACTTTCCAGTTGAATCTCCATCCAATTCTTTTGTAAAATCTTCTCTCTAGATTTAAAAACTAGATTAGATCTCATCATTCTTCCCAAAAAACTTTGAAAATATCTTCCAGTATGATGAGAAAGTCCCTTTCTGATAAAATATTGGATTTGATGCCAAACTTTTCCAAAACCCACAATAGACCAATTTGGAGGTGAAATAATGTTGTTGTTGAGACCCTATCCAAATTTGATTAGCACCCATTTTATAATTTTACTAGAAACTAAAATTGAATAGTCTATACCAAAATGCAGTTGCACAAGGAGCACCTTGGAAAAAAAACTATTATAACTTTTACCCACTAATTCTTGTGTAGAAAAAAATAGAAAATCTAGAAACTAGACTCTAAGAGATTTACATTGATATATAATAAGCATACTTTCTTAAGAAAAATTCCCAAGGAAGCGCTTCAACTTTTCAAAAATTTAATCACATTATAAAGTTTGAATTTAATAATATAAACTTCATTCAATTCAAAATGACTTGTACATTGATTTTGAGGGAATTTTTTTTTGTAAAAAGATTATTAAAACTATTTTATTTTTCCCCTCCTTTTCATCATCTAGGTCAAACTTGGCTTGATCAGTCTGTGACACATGTCACATTTTAATTAGCTAGACTCTGCACACTCACTACTACCTCACTATTGACCGAACACCTCTGCCATGTAGGTCCACTAGGCACCTTCTTGTTGGAAGCATGAATGCTAATGATATTCCTATGGGGAATATTGTAGAAAAATTATTAGATAATTATCATGATGATATGTTACATTCATGATTGTGTTTGTCATTAATGTTAGCATAGCAATTTTTTGTGGTATCTGATAGAAGAGCAAAAGAAAAATCAAGTTGGTACAAATAGAAAGTTGAGAACTTTCACCAAGAAAAGTTAAAGGGAGATATTAATAAGTGTCTAATATGTGTAGTTAACCTCAAAAGAATAAGATATTAAGTTTGGAAGAAGTTATGCAAGTTTTTGTGAAGACTGTTCTAAGATAGAGTTCACAGAGGCATGTTTTGGTAAACTTGGTATATCTCTTAGCAAAGTTGTTATTCTAAGAAGCCAAAGTTAAAGATGTGTAGAAGTGATCCAGGTGGTGAGAAGGAGATTATGATCTTGGAGACTTGATGATTATTCCTGCGCATTGGAGAGTAATGCTGTAATTGTGCTTGAAGGGAAGATCTTGAACACTTGTAATTGATTTTGGAGCAAATCGGATCGGTCCCCCTATTGGAGCTAGACCCAAAGATGTAGTCCTTCTCGGACAAACTCCATTATCAATCATGTTTTGTTTCATGTCTCTCTAATCTCTTTCTTTTAGTCATTACCTTTTTATGCTTTGTTCATTTAAACATTTAAGTTGTGTAATTTGCTAATTAACGCTTTGAAATTTTACTTTATGAAATAATGTTAAGCATTCCTCTGTAATAGTCCTAGATCCTAATAAGATCAAATTTGGTATCAGATCTTTTGTTGGACTAGTATTTCAGATTTGAATGTTAACAAGATCTAGGTTGAATCAAGGTGAAGGTGATCTTGAAGAATATAATCTTGAGATCGAAAAACAAAGAGTTAATCCACTGTCCCAGATGGAAGATAAAGGTGGTGGACAAGGTTTAGAAGACTGAAGTATCCAAAAGACTCTTTAGAATTTGCAAAAAATGGTAGAAGTTTTGGTATGAGAAAGAGAAGAGAAGATGAAAAGACGTGCAGCTCGAAAGGACAAAGGGAAAAAGAAAGGAGTTGATTGTGATCCACCAAAGACACCTCCATCTTCTCCTTCTTCTCCCTCTTCTCCTTCTTCTCCCTCTTCTACTTCTTCTACCCATTCTAAATCTTCTAATATTTTTAAGGGTGGACATAAGCCTTGAATCAAGTTGGATGTAAAGTCTGACTTGCCAAAGTATTGTGGGGAGTTAAATGCCGAAAAACTAGATGACTGGATTCAGCAAGTAGAAGTCTACTATAGAGTTCAAAACCTTGTAGATGATGTTGATAGAATTTAGTTAGCCACTCTTCAATTAGGTGGTGTAGCCTTAACTTGGTGGGAGAGTAGGTCTCGGGATGAAACTTCATAGCATGGTAAGTTTAATTTGTCTTGGTCAAAATTTGTTACTGCTTTAAAGAAGCAATTCTATCCCCTAGGCCATATACAATAGTTAATGATGAACTAGCAACATTTTAGGCAAGGGAAAGGTTAGTCTGTCTAGGATTACACCCACGAATTTTGTAAAAAGGCTATTTCATTAAATGTCCCATTATATACCCAGGACACTTTACTCAAGTATATAGGTGGTCTTCATTCTTACCTAAGGAATTCTATTCTTGTCTTGAATCCTTGTAATTTGGATGAAGTATGTGTCCAAGCAACACATTTAGAATCAAGGGGTAAGGGTGCTTTCATTGATAAGTCTGATAAAAAGCCATCTAAGTCTGAGGAAAAGTCCAAAGGAAAAGGAAAGGGTAAAAAGACAGCAACAGTAAAGAAAGAGGGTGAGAAACCCACATGCTTACATTGCAAGAAAGAAGGGCATGATGATTCTAAGTGCTGGAAGCTGCATCCTGAAAAGCAGCCAAAGCGATATGGTGGAAACAAAGGTAAATGAAAGACTACTGCTATAACTCAACAAGATCTTGGATCTGACTCCGAAGATGAGACAAAGATTGTTTCTTTCGGGATCCAAGGTAAAGGAAAAGGTATACCTCTTTCATCAGCTACAAGTTCTTCTAGTATAAGTGCAAGTACAAGTAAAGAATCTTCTCCTAAGGATGATAAGCTAAGGAATGAATTATTTCAAATCTGAGTTGTTATTAAGCATACTAAGGTGGATACCCTATTTGACACGAGTTCTCAAGTTAATTTGATATCTGAAGAAGTTGTTAAAAAGCTTAATTTGACTACAACGCCTCATCCAAAACCATACCCTCTTGGATGGGTTTGTGATGATGCACAGTTACAAGTAACTAAACAATGCAAGTTAAGATTTTCTATCATTGAAAACTTTGTGGATGAGGTAGAAGCTAATGTTGTCCCTTTAGATATTTGTGGTCTTGTACTTGGGAGTCCCTATTTGTATGATCAACAGGCTATCTTCTATAGGGGGGAAAATAAGTATCATTTGTTTAAAGACAATATTGAATACATTATATGGGCACATAAGGTTTAAGACTAATCTAGCATTAGTCAATGCTAGTCAAATGAAAAGTTTAGTAAACACTAGTAAGAAATTTGTGTTAATGCTTGTAAAAGCCAACGAAGATGAAACATCTGAGGCATTTAAGGGATGTGATCCAAAACATAAGGCTAAAATGGTCAAAGTTGTTTCTGCTTATGATGACTTTTTTTAGGAACCAAAAGGATTGCCTCCTAAGAGAGAGATACAACATGAGATTCAGTTGCAGCAAGATGCGCCACTTCCTAATATTGGCATGTACCACTTATCAGTCTTACATAATGAAGAAATCAAGAAGCAAGTTCAAGAGCTGGTCGAGAAAGGAGTTATCCGCCCTAGTACTTCTCTGTGTGGTTCTCCTATTGTGTTGGTTCCAAAGAACGATGCGACTTGGAGAATGTGTATTGACTACAGGGCTCTGAACAAGATAATGGTAAAGAACAGGTACCCTCTTCCTAGAATTGATGATTTACTTTATCAATTGAAACATGCAATTTATTTCACTAAGCTAGACTTACGTAGTGGATATCATCAAATAAGAATTGTAGAAAGTGATATTTGGAAAACTTCTTTTAAGACAGAACAGGGACTTTTTGAGTGGTTGGTCATGCCATTTGGGCTTTGTAATGCACCAGCTACATTCATGAGAGTCATGAATGATGTATTTCATCCCTTTATTGATGATTTTGTCATAGTCTATTTAGATGATATTCTTGTATTTAGTAAGTCTTGGGATGATCATGTAATTCATGTAAAGAAAGTATTTGAAATACTGAGAAAAGAAATTTTTTTTGTAAAAATGTCTAAATGCAAATTTGCAAAGACATCCTTAGTGTACTTAGGCTATGTCGTAGGGAATGGTCAATTGAAATTAGACCCTATGAAGGTTGAATGTATTGTAAAATGGCCTAAGCCAAGTACAGTTATAGAAGTCAGGAGTTTCTTAGGTGCAGTTCAGTACTAGAGGAAGTTCATTGCAAACTTCTCTTTTATTGCATCATCATTGCATGCATTGACCAGTACCAAGGCAACTTTTCAGTGGGGAGGTCCACAACAAAAGGCTTTTGACACTTTAAAGGAAAAGTTGAGCACTGCACCAGTGTTATCTCTACCTAATCTACATCAACCATTTGAGATTGAGACAGATGTGAGCGGGTTTGCCATGGGAGCTATACTCATGCAAGGAGGTAAACCAGTTTGCTATCACTTTAAAACTTTTTTAGGAGTAGTAAGTAACTATCCTACATATGATAAAGAACTTTATGCTTTAGTTTAGAGTGTTAAAAAATGGAAACATTACTTAATGGGAAAAGAAACTATAATCCACACTGACCACCAGCCATTGCAATATTTGCACTCACAATCTAAGTTGCAACAAAGTAGACACTTTAGGTGGATGGGTTTTCTACAACAGTTTCATTTGGTAATTAAGTATAAGAAGGGTTTCCATAAAAAAGTAGCAGATATGCTATCTAGACCTCCTATTTAGAATGCTTTGATAATCCTTCAAAATAGTTCTATGGTTCATGAAAGTTTTCAAGAACAATATGCTAATGATGACAACTTTAAGGATATCTATGCAGCTTTAATCCAGGGTAAACATGTGGAAGAGAAAGATTACTATGTGCAGGAAAATTTTTTGTACCACTTGGGAAAACTATGCATTCCTAAAGATGAACATGCACATGTAATCCATGAAGCACACACTTCTTTGATTGCAGGGCATTTCAGGGTAAGTAAGACATTAGCTCAATTGCAGAAATATTGTTACTGGCCTCATATGCCAGAAACTGTCACCAAGTATCTAAAAGGATGTGTAATGTGTGCAACCAGCAAACCAAGTAATAGGAAATTGGGTTTGTACAAACCATTACCTATACCATCTCATCTATGGGAAAGTGTGTCTATGGAATTTGTAGGAGGTTTACCTATGTCTAGGAAGGGTCATGATTATTTGTATGTAGTAGTTTATTGGTTTAGCAAAATGTGTATTTTAATGCCTTGTAAAAAGTAGTTCACTGCTGAACTAACATCTCATTTGTACTTTCAAAATGTATGGGTTCATTTTGGGTTACCCACTTCTATTGTATTAGATCGAGATTCTCGATTCTTAGGGGAATTTTGGTCATCCTTGTGGGTGTTGATGGACACCAAGTTGAAGAAGAGTACAGCCTTCCATCTGCAGACTGACAGATAGACAAAGGTAGTGAACAGGATAGTTGTGCATCTACTTAGAGGCTACTATAATAAACATCCTAAATTGTGGGATGAAAGTCTTCATTATGTGCAGCATTCTTACAACCATGCAGCACACTCTTCTATAAAGAGATCTCCTTTTGAGACTTTCTTCGATTACTTGCCTAAGACACCAATGGATTTTTCTTTTGGGAAGGACAATGTTGTAGATGGATGCCATGATGCAGAAAAGGCTTTAAAGTTCATCCAGAAAGTCCAAGCAATCCATCAGGCAGTAGAAGCACAATTAGATAAGAGCCAAACAAAATACAAGGCTCACCATGATAAGCATCACATTGATCACCAATTCCAAGTTGGTGATAGAGTTTGGTTACATATCAGCAAGGAAAGAATGCAAGGTGAAGGAAGGAAGCTCAAAGCTATCAGGTATGCTCCTTTTGAGATCCTAGAAAAGATTGGTACTAATGCTTTTTGCCTTAATCTTCCTCCATACATGCAAATTTACTCAATTTTCAATGTTTAGAATCTGAAGTTGTATGAGCCTCCAATGATCTTGGATGAAGATATTAGTGTTTAGGTTCCATCAGTTGATGATCTGTCACCAAAGTATATGTCAGAATTGCTAGAAGATGTTATCCTAGATAGGAATGTTAGAACTTCAAGAAGAGGACCAGTTGAATACCTCCAAGTGGGATTGAAGGGATTACATCCAAGCAAGGCAAGATGGATGGAGATTGGTAAAGTGAGGGAAAAATACCCTCACCTTCTTTCTGAGTAATCCAAACTTTTGGAGGTCTAAAAGCTCTTCAGTGGGGAGGCTTGATCCAAGTGGTGAGAAGGAGATTATGATCTTGGAGACTTGATGATTATTCTTGCACATCATAGAGTAATGTTGTAATTGTGCTTGAAGCAAAGATCTTGAAAACTTTTAATTGATTTTGGAGAAAATCGGATCGGTCTCCCTATTGGAGCTGGACTCGAAGATGTAGTCCTTCCTGGACAAACTCTATTATCAATCGTGTTTTGTCTCATGTCTCTCTACTCTCTTTCTTTCAGTCATTACCTTTTTATGCTTTGTTCATTTAAGCATTTAAGTTGTGTTAATTTTCTAATTAACGCTTTGAAATTTTACTTTATGAAATAATGTTAAGCATTCCTCTGTAATAGTCCTAGATCCTAATCAGATCAAGAAGACATTTTGGAGATGTCATGGCTAAGCTCGCTCATCATAATGATACATGTACTGAAAGTTATTCAAGTTACAAGGTAGAAGATTATTGTTTTCTCTAAGTGTAACGTATTCTTAATATGGTCCTATAATAATTAATTGAGAAGGTGTAATAGTTGACTTGGGGAATTGGTTTACGGATTCAATATAAAGGAAGGAAATTTTCCTTTATCATGTAAGGAGAAAGTGAATTATTTTAAGAAACATGAAGAGCGTAATTCAAAGTTAAGTAGAGAAAAGTGAAGGTGAAGGAAAATTTGTTGCCAAAGTTTTATTGTGTGATCAAAAGTTTGATACTTGGATTTGAGGTTTGTGACTTGGTCTACAAGGTTAGATAGTGATTGGTCTAGTTGATAGGAGAGAGGAAAGAAGTTAAAATATAATACATACAATTATTCTACAAGGAATAGTTGAGAGATTAGTTGGATAGTGAGTTCAATGATCTTGCCCCGGAAGCTATTTGGATAGTGGGTCCTTCTATCTTCTACAACTCCTAATAAGGTTGGAATCTTCTAACAAGGATTCAAGGTCTCCTAATAGGGACTGCTATGTACAATTTTTTTTAATAGACTCCTAATAGGGTCCATCCTCTAATAAGGAATATTTATATTAGTACATCATCTTGTGGGCATCATTCCCATCGAGGTTTTCCCTCTAATCAAGGGTTTCCCTAGTTAACACATATGGTGTAATTGTGTATGTGCATCTTTGTATTGTTGTTATTTACTTTGGTTGAATGGTTAAAATTATTTAAGGTGGATAAATATTTTAATTATTGGATAACTAATTCATGCCCCCCCCCCCCCAAGTTATCTTGGTGGACTATTGTTTCTAACAATTGGTATAAGAGCATCAGGTTCTTGAAGATCAAGTTTAACAACTTTGGGAGATCCATGGAAAACATATTAAAAAAGGATAGTCCTCCATTAAAATTATCTCCCTTCCAAGAAGAGAGTTTATCAAATACATTGCTGAGCCCAACGAATCCCTCCACCCAAGACTTCTCTTCCCTCCAAAGGGTGAGTGAATCCCTCAAACACCAAAATAATATTCATTGAAAAAACAAGGAGAATCAATGAAAATAAAATGAAACAAATAAAACATCACAACAATTACAACACAATACACAATGCACAATTTACATGTCTGCATGAACATAAATTCAACACCATAATGCAACTTCAATGAAAAAATATCATGGGCACCAACCTTGAATCCAAGAAAATGAAAAATGATAGTTGTTGAAGAGTTCCCTTCCTTTTATTTTTCCCTCTAATAACCCTAATTGTCTCTAAACTTAGAGAGTGGGTGAACACCCCACTAATGGGGAGCTTCTTCACTCTAGAGGTTTTATGCTCTAATAAGGATACTCCTATCCTACCTAGGGTTCCTATCCCAACCCTAGTTTAGAGGAATCACTTCCAATCCCCTCTCTCTAAGAAACTCACCAATCAACTTAGGTTTCACTCCTTCTCACCCCACAACCCCAACTATGCATCTTTTGAACTAGTGAGCCAAAACTCCACCAAATGCATTCAAAGGGTTAAAACCAGGTTTACATCATCTTTCTATGGTTATCGATTCTCTTCACTTCATTTTTCATCCTTTGGGTAGGTCTACCATACCTACAACTGCAACTTGCCATGTTTTCCCTTGTAGCCCTAAGAACCCCTATTAAACCTCCTAAAACCAAGGAACAGGAAATAAATCACCAAAACTCTTAACAAGGATTGTTGATTCCTTCAAGACTTTGTTCCCAACTAAACTAGACTTGAATTTTATCTAGGTCTTAGGTCTCTACAGTGTTTGTATAGTATGACTCCATAAAGCCCTTTTTTAAGGGTTTCAAAGGAAATGGCTATGAACATTTTTTTAATTTCTCAAAATTCCTCATCTAACCACCTCCTCCAAGTAATGGACCCCTGGTATCCTAGTCCATCATTTCCTAAGAAACATTGGCATGTTAAAATCTTCTGTTCTCACCAAAACTCTATTACAATCTTTCATTGTACCTTGCCAAGCCTTTATTTTTTGCCTGCAAATCACTTGTAAAATGAGCTACTTGACTTCCACAAACCCCAAAATTACTACATAAATAATGTATCTGAGATATTTATTTATTTCCAAATACCATGGTGTTTTGATCATGGAAGTTCAAGCCATATCCATTTGAGTGTTGGTTATTCAAAATTGGACAACAACAATGCAAAACTTATCTAATTTTTGTAAACCCTATAAAATTAATGCTCAAGATCAAAAAAAATATGCACATAATTAATACATTATCTTAAGACAATACTTCATTAAAAAAAAATATTCAATAAAGTTTCTTTTCCCAATCCCCCAAACTCAATTTTCTTTCAAGCAAAACTTCTCTTCATACATATGTTGTCCATACAACTATATGCCCAACCCATGGAAATGAGTTGGAACATGTTTTTATAGGATCTCATAACCACCTTTCCTATTTGTTTGAGCCATGTTACCTCTTTTCCAAAATTTTGCAAAATCACTATTGCAATTTTGGAAAAATTGCAAAGTTGTCAATGAGCAACTTTTTGACAAGTTTTGCAATTTTACAATCTAAACCTCCAAGCTTGACTAGTTTGGTTTCCACCTTTATAAATTGAACCTAGGACATCTAATGACCTAATTTGAATATTTCATTCCCTATTTTAGGCATTTTTCAACTTTTTACTTATAGACCCACCTCGAGCAATGTTTAGGCTTGTCAGGACCTAGTTGGTCAAAACTTGACTCACACTTCACACTTAACTAACCAAACCTCCTAAGACTAAGTTGGTACTTTATATGTAGTAATTATTCTCTAAATGAGATGTTAGATCATTAAAAAACCAAAACTTATGATAGGGTTTTACCTTACCCCTAGGTGCTCCTACACCATTCTCCCTCTGCAAGAAGAAGCCTAAGGTACTTGTGGAGAGAGAAATTCCTTGTTGATGTCATGCCTCTTGAAATCACTCCCAAAAATCCAAGTTGCCTCAAATTTAGGTGTATCTAACCACTTCACTAGATGATCTTTCTAAACCTTGTTCCTTGTACTCTTTTCACCCTAGAACTCAATATCCTCTCCATATGTGTTTTCTTCCTCTCTGGAACTTGTTAGTTTGATATATCCCTATTTAGCCCTATTTGGTACTCTTCTTCATCTACCATTTGACCCTTATAAGGTATCAATTCTTTGGAATTAAATATGGGAGAGATAGCCATGTCTTTAGGTAAATCCACTTTGTAGGCATTGGGTCCATACTTCTCTAGTACATTGCATGGTCAAATCCTCTTCATCTACAACTTACTAGGGATGCTCTTCTATAGCCTGGCTTTGTTCAAATAGGCGATCACCAAATCTCCCACTTGAATTTTTATTTCTCTTCTCCCCTCATCCTTGTTCTCCTTCAACTTATAATTTTCCTCCATCAAGATTTTCTTAACCTGATCATGGACTTCTTTCATAGACTGAAAAAAGTCATCAACATGCCCACTAATGTTTTCATGTGATGGTAGGTCTCTTAACTCTATTATGACCCTTGGATGAGTTTCATACACTCTTTGAAAATGAATTTATAAGCTTATTGTCATATTCTTGCTATTGTTGTAGGAAAACTCTTCCTAAGGTATGAATTTCTCTAGGAAACTATGTCTATACTCCTTGGTAAGACACCTTAAGAGGTTTCATAGTACCCTATTGATGACCTATGTCTACAAATTTTTTTGCCCGATAAATTTGCCATCTCTGTCAGCAACTATGCTTCTTGGTAAACCATGTATCTTGACCAGCTCCTTAAAAAATAAATTGGTGAGCCTATGAGAGCATGGTCATGAGGCACTAGCTCATATAATTCACACTCAATATTTAAATGGGCACATTGATCATAGCTTTTCCATCCTGACTATTTTATTATTATAATTCAACAAGCCATCACAATTGCGATGGCCTGTCTGATGGACAACCATCACTCCAATATCATTATTGTAACTCCATGCCAAGGGATAGAAAAAAACTAACTTAAAGTTTTACTAAGTTATCCAAACATTTGTTTTTTAAGGAATAAAAAACACAACAATCATAAAGTAGTGGAAGCAATGACATATAATCATACGTAAGAAAACATAACAAATTACATTCCTTAAGGATCCCAAGACATTGAATAACATTTAAATTTAAATAATACTAATTCCAATAATTAAAACATTCACATGAAAGTATAATTACAAGTCCATTCCATTTAAATAATATACATTTGTTCCAAATTTCACTTGGCAATAAAATTGAAAATACACAATCATCCACTGTACATGTCACAAGGTATCATGTGTTGTTTTGCATGCGATGAAATGACTCATCTTGTTGAACCTTTCTACCACCACAAACACACTATATGACCCTATCCTATGCCTTGGAAATCCCACTATGAAATCCATGCTAATGCATTCCATAGGCCTATTAGGAATAGGTAGCGGTTGGTTGAGTCCTATATTGGATGAAGTACCCTTTGCCTTTTGACATATATTACATTGTTCCACATACCTCCTTACATCCCTTTGCATCTTGGGTCAGTAGTAGATCCTTTCCACAAGGTGTAGGGTCTTGTTAAGCCCAAAATTCTCACTCATGCTTCTATTGTGCTTCTCTTGTATGAGATTTTCCCTCATAGATCCCCTTGGGATGCACAAATGTTGAGCCTTAAACAATAACCCATTTTGCAAGATATATTTAGAAGAGTCACTAGGAAATGATTTTCAAAGTTAGTACATACCTTGTAGGCTTTTGAAAAATTAGTTTCCTCCTCATATAAGTCCTTGAATCCATCTATTCCTATGCTCTACAACTTGACCTCTTGTACTATCAACAACCTCCTACTCAAAGCATCTACCACCTTGTTATTGATGCCCTTCTTATGTTTAATAGTGAAAGTGTGGGTTTGCAAGAAATCCATCCATTTAATGTGCCTCAAAATAAGCTTCTCCTCTAAGTTGATAAAACTTAGTGCTTGGTTGTCAATAAAGACAGCAAACTCCTTAGGCAATAGGTTATGCCTCAAATTTTAAGAGATTGAGAAAGTGTGTAGAATTATAGATCATATATTGAATACCTCATTTTGGCTTCATTAAGCCTCTCACTAAAGAATGCTGCTAGCCTACCCTCTTGGCTAAAAACTGCCCCAACTGCTATGTTGCTACCATCACACACTACCATAATTGGCTTCTCAAAACTAGGAAAATCTAATACTAGTTGGGTTGCCACTCCTTTTTTCAATGTTTCAAAACTTTCATTTGTTACCTTGGTCCATGAAAACTTGGTCTTCATGCCTCCTTTGATGGTGTCATTCATTGGTGCACAAATTTCACTAAACCTCCTCACAAACTTCCTATAGAAATCATGTGCTAGGCCACAAAAACTTCAAACCTTAGTAGCAGATCTAGGAGTAGGCCAACTTAAGATTTCCTCTACCTTACTTTTGTCCATTTTTAGACTTCCTTGGGATACTAAAAATCCCAAATACATTATCTCCTCCTTTATGAACTCACACTTCTCAAGGTGCATTGTCAACTTTTCCTCTTGAAGCTTCCTCAACCTGATTTCTAGGTGCTTCATATGCTCCTCCTTTGTCTTTATGAATATGAGGATTTCATCTAGATACACAACAAAAAAACTCCTATATAGTCTTTTAAGACCTCATTCATGACTCTAATGAAGGTACTTGGTGCATTAGTAAGGCCAAATGGAATTACCAACCACTCATAGAGACCCTCGGTAGTCTTAAATGTAGACTTCAATTCATCACCCTCCATCATAATATGATAATAGCCACTCTTGAGATCAATTTTAGAAATGTATCTAGCTCCATCTAGATAGTCCATTAGGTCCTCTATCCTTGGAATAGGAAATATATACCTAATTTTGATTCTATTGATTACTGCAGAATCAATACACATTCTCCACTGACCCCCTTTTTAGGTGCTAGGACAAAAGGTACTACACATGGATTGATGCTCTTCCTAATAACCATTGATTAAGAAACTCTTGTTTTTGTTCTTTTCTTGTAATCTCTTTGTTCTACTCTAGAGTCATCTTATATGCATCTTTGTTTGTTAATGATGCCCTTGGTATGAAGTCAATTTGATGACTTATGGATCTCTTTGGAGGTAATGTTGGTGGTGCTCCATCACAAATTATGTCCTTGAACTGATATAATAGTTTTTTCACTTCTATAGGTATAGATTCTTGTGAAAATGGCTTCTCCTTCTTGGGCTTTACCATAATGGCATACCCTACTCCTTCACCTTTCTACAAGTCCTTGAGGATTTCTTTCCCACTCATTAGAAATGTCTTGGTAGTAGCTTTCTCTACCTTATCTTCTTCCACTATTGACTATATCCTATAGGTGACACCATCATCCTTGAAAGAGTACTTATTCTCCTTCCCATGATGCACTACCTCCCTATCATACCACCAAGGTCTTCCTAATAGAATATGACAAGAATCTATGGGAAGCACATGATATATGATCTTATCTTGGTACATATCAATTGTGATTTTTGCCCATACTTGTTCATTCACTACTTGTTATGTCCCTTGTTCAACCAAGTCACCCTATAAGGACACATGTGGGGAATCTTTGTTAAACCAAGCTTTGGTACTACCTCCTCTGACAAGATATTGTTAGTGGACCCTAAGTCTATGATCACTTTGCATACCTTACCTAGTATCTTCCATGTAGTTCTAAATGGTGCTCTTCTCTATTTGGGTTACTCCTTTACTAGTTCCTAAACCAAGACTCTCCTCAACATGATATTCTCACCCTTATCTATGTCAAGGTCCACTTGTCCTATTTTCTAATTGTCTTCCTCTTGGATATAAGTGATCTTCTTCTCTACATAAGATTTTGATGCCACCTTTGGAAACCTATAAGTAGGATACCCTAACTAGAACCACCTCTGAAATCCTTACCTTTACCTCTACCTTTTTAACTTGAGTCTCCTTTCTTCCTTAATTTTTCTTCCACCTTCTTGGTCATCTAAAAACAACTTTGTAGTGTGGTGAGACTGAAAAAGCTCATTTCATCTTGGATAGACCACTTGAGGCCATTTAAGTACCTTGCTACCTTGATTCTCTTTGCCTCTTGTAACCTTGACCTTAGAGCTAATTATTGAAACTGCTCAATGTAGGTAGCCACATCAAGATCCTTCTATTTGAGATTCTATCTCTAATTGTGAATCTAAATCTCATAATGTTCTAGCAAATAGGTCTCCTTTATATTTTCTACCATAGCCTTCCAATTGGCTATTGGTTTCTTCTCTTCACTCTCACTTTCCCTATGCACAAAATTCCACCATGTAAGTCCTTGTTCCATCATTTTTTAATTTGCAAAGCTCTTTTTTTGAGCCTTTATTATCCCTTCACATTAAAAGTAATTTTTAATACTATCAATCCATTCTAGGACCACTTCTGCATCCATCTTTCTATGGAATAATGACACATTTTCAAGATTCTTTCCTCCAAATGTTTTGACGTCTTTAAGGAATGGTTCTTTCTCACCAAGTGGAGGAACAGGTTTAGGTATTTCATCCTCCAAGCTCACCTTCTCTTTACCCTTACTGAATTCTTCATCTTCTTTTGTCTAGGTTGCATCTTCCATGTCTTCTATGGACTCATCAAGAAGCCTAGTTTTCTCCTCAATGAGCTTCTTCCACTGATCTACCTCCTTATCCAACTCTACATTTGTAACAATCTTTGAAGATCCATTTGATTTAGTGGAATAAAATGTACCCTCTATTCTCTTATTTTTCCACATGTTAAAATCATTGCAATCTTTTAATGAAAATTCTAGTTTTATCCCTATTGTATTAGGTTTTGAGTATCCATTAATTTTTTTTATCATGGAAAGGGGCAGTTTTTATTTATTTCCCTACTTCTTTTGTGCGCTAGGTCCAATAGATGGTTTACTTACCTTAAAATGTTCAAATCATATGTAGGAAAACCTTTCAAAAATCCTAAGATATTTTGAAGTATGCATTTTACTAAAAGGTTTTCATGTCATCTTTATTTTATCCTTTTAAAAGGTCTTTTTAATTGTGCAGTTCATAATCTTTGGATCCCTAGAAGATTTACAATCTTCAGTTTCTCACAAAGAAAATATGCTTGTTGTATACACAAAGTGAGAAAGCAATGGAATGACACCTGTCCCATTAGGTCCCTCTTTGCTTTATAACAAATAAAAGGATTATTACTTTCTTTGAGTTGTCAATTAGATTGAGATCAGAGGACTATCACATTCTCACTATATATAATTGCATGTTTTTAAAGCAAAGTGAGAATGCAAGCTTTTGTCATGTCTCTGATGGTAAGTTAGCTTGTTGAACATGGATGTCTAAAGGAGTGTTGTCAAAACACTTTCTAGGTGGCAAGTTTTGATTTGTTCTAAGCATTAGGTGCAACAAAGAAAGGTTTTCATTCTCTACTATTGATCAACCATTATATCAACGATTTCCACTTTGTTAGAAATTAAAGTTGTGAAGGCTTTAACTAAAGTGAAAAAGAGAGGAGATGACACATGGAACATGGCGAGTTATGTCCATTCAATGAAGTGCTCACAAGTTACTGTTAGTGAAGTGTTTACCTAGCACATTATGATTCACCATGAATATGACATGTAATAAAAAAAATTAATTTCACTTGATCTATTAGATCATTTTGAATTAATAGATATTGCATTTTTGCATGTTAAAGTTGCATACTTTCTAGCCAAAGTGAGAAAGTGATAACTTGACATGTATACTTAGTGGGACCTGATGATGAAAAAGGGACATATAACCAACATGTTTCATCATCATCAATAAAAAAGAAAATCAAGGGCTATCACTTTTTCACAAATTTGAGTTGCATGATGAATAGACAAAATGAGAAAGCAATATGTGTCCATGTGTTCATGGGGGCCACACTTTATTTGCAATTATAGAAGGATCTATGAATTGATCTTGGAAGATCAATGGTCATTACTTTCTAGCATACCAAGTTACATGATGTTTAAGAAAAGAAAGAAAGAGACTGAATAACATATGGCATATTTTCTAAACAATGATGAGGGGATTCAATTTAAAAATAGATGTGTCCAATCATGATGAATCTAAAACTAGTTTTCAAAATTGCAGTGTGTTTTAGAATATGACTATTGTAGGATTTAATGTTGATTAATGCTTGTTTGTGTGGAGGGATTTTTTCATAAAACATGAACCTCGATCCATTATTGAATACCTAACAATAAAATTTCAGAAGTAGAGCATTGAGTTCTAGAAAATTACTTCTTACTCAAGTAGTGAAGTGTTGATTTTCAGATTTACAAGCGTTTTGTGGGTAAGTACAAACATTCTATGATTAATAGAGCCTTTATTTTCCACACCTATTTTTGCATAAATTTTAAGAGGATGCCCCCATAGAAAGAAATTTCTAGGGAAGGAAAATTACCATCAAAGAAATGTTGGTGATGATTTCTTAGAACAATAACCCCAATCCACAAATGAGACTACGAAAGGGAGGGAATTGGTTTTGAAAAACCCTAGGATACAAATTAGTGAGGGTTTGTACAATATGGCTAATTGGTCAAGGGATTTAGAAGTATCTACATGGGGTCTTGGGTTGTTTAAAAAATGGTTTTTAGAAAGAAATCTAGACACCCCTTTGAGCAATGTGTGGTAATTTAATATTGGCAAGCTAGTAATTCCTAGGGTGTTCTTTGATGATGTTCTCTTGAATTTGATTGCAAAAATATATGACTCTATATCTAGGATAGTCAAGAATCACAATGGTGAAAATTTATTTAGGGTTACACTAGAATTGATTAGAGAAGTCTTTCATCTAAACCCTAATCATGCATTACACACATCATTTGATTTTGAAGATTTGTAGACTAGGTATGAGGCTCAGAGGGTGTATTTAAGAAATGGGCCATTGCAAGAAAAAAAATTTTGTGATGTGGAGCCTAATGTTTGCAAGAACATTTTTGTTGTGATGTGGAGCCTAATTAGACTCACAGGTTTATTTGGCATAGTTTTCTCCCCATATTATTTTTATGGGGGTTCAAGGGTAGCACCCCCAAGATGGGGTCAAGGGGTAGTGCCCCTATGGGGTCCTATATTTTAAAAGGTGTTGGATACTATTTTTCCTATTGGACAACCTATTCTAGCCCTAATTTTGTAAGAAGGAAAAGCTTGTATAAAAAGGCTTAGGACTAGGGATTTCATAATGTAATGGTGATATTGTAGCTTCTTGCAGTGATAGTGAGCTATAAGGGATTGTGGATTGTAATCAATGGATAATAATAATAATATTGGACTTGTTTTTGGTGGATGTAGCCTAGGGATTGGATGAACCACAGTAAATCTTGGTGTCTTGTGTTCTCTTCTATGCAATCTATTATATTCTGATGTTGGTTATATTTGCATGTAACTATTATTTTTATTTGAGGTTAATCCTAATAAGTGGTATCAGAGCTAGCCAGATAATTTTTTATTTTTTTAGCAATCCTCTATAGGAAGGTCTCACGATTGAGTGGGATTCTCATGGTTGAGTGGGAGTGATGGTAGACAAGCTTAAGCTAAAGGTTGAGAACTTTAATGGGCAGAACTTTCAGTTATGGAAGATGTAAATGGAGGTCTATCTTTATCAAAAGGATTTATGGAAGCCATTGGAAAGAAAATATAAGAAACAGGGAGCTATGATGAATGAGGACTCAAAGATTTTAGACAAAAAGACACTTGGAGGAATTTGATTATGCTGGGCATCATCGGTGAAATTTAACATTACAAAAGAAAAGATGATGGAAGAGTTGATGCAAACCCTAGTGAAAGTGTATGAAAAACCCTCCGCTTCAAACAAGGTATTTCTCATGAAGAATTTATTTAATATGAAGATGAAAGAAGGTGGATCTATTATAGATCATTTAAATGAGTTTAATAGTGTTACTAGTCAATTATCTTCTGTGGGTATTAATTTTGATGAAGAAATTAGAGCTCTCTTGATTTTGTGTTCTTTGCTTGAAAGTTGGAATGGATTGGTAATGGTTGTAAGTAATTATGTTTATTGATCTAATACCCTAAAATTTAATGCTGTGATTGGTATTATTTTGAGTGAGGAAACTCATAGGTAAACCTTAGGTGGATCTACATTAGGATTTCCTTTGAATGCACAAAGTAGAGGGAAAATGACTAAGAGAGGAAATAATTCTAGAAATCAAAAAGCCAAAGGGGACGAGGTCTCAATCCAAAGGACCAAGAGATTTCTAGTACTATGGTAAACTAGGGCATAAGAAGAAATATTTCTAGACTCAAAAGAAAAATTAAGTAGATAAACTAGATAGGAATAAGGAGGAAAATCTGGTAAGTAACAAATCTAAAGAGGATGCTTTTCTTCTTTCTTTAGTATTGATGATTCATGAGTTTTAGATTTTGGTGCTTCATTTCATGCTACACCTCATAGAGGTTATTTTATTGATTATGTCCAAGGGGATTTTGGGCTTCTTATTTGGGGGATAATGAACCCTGTTAGATTGGTGGAAAGGGAAAAGTTAAGATTAAGTTATAAAATGTGAATCATTGGTGACTACATGAGGAAGAAATGTTCCAAGGCTGAGTAGGAATTTAATTTCAGCAGGGCAACTTAGTGATGAGGGTTGTGTAGTTACTTTTAATGATAAAAATTGGATGGTTTCAAAAGGTTCTCTTGTAGTAGAAAAAGGTCCAAAAGTAGGCACCTTATATCTTTTTATAGGTCATATTGTTCGTTTTACTTTGATTGTTTTAGAGAAAAATGGATGTTTAGGAATAGTTGTTGCAGTTGAGTAGGGAGAACAAACAAATGCTATAGATTTTGATATAACATTGTGGCACAAAAATCTTGGGCACATGAATGAGAAAGGTGTGAAATTACTTCATTTAGAGCAAGTTTTACCAGGTCTACAATGTGTCAATATGAATTTCTATGAAATCTATGTATATGGAAAACAAAAGAGAGTGATTTTTTGTGAAGATTGGGAAGGAAAAGAAAAGTGAGAGATTAGAGCTTGTGCATACAGTTGTATGGGGACCAACTGAAGTATCTTCCCTTAGTGGCTCTCATTATTATGTTATATTTTTTGATGATGCAACTAGAAAAGTATGGGTTTGTTTCCTTAGATAAAAATCTGATGTATTTCAAGCTTTTAAGAAATGGAAATGCTTGGTTTAAAATGAGACAAGTAAGAAATTAAAATGTCTCAGATCAGATAATGGTGGTGAGTATTGTAGTCATGAATTTGAAGATTATTGCTCCACTAATGGTATTCATAGATAGAAAATTGTTCTAAAGATTCCACAGGAAAATGGAGTGGCTGAACACATGAATATGACTATGATGGAGCATACAAGAAGCATAAGGTTTTATGCAAGGTTGCTCTTAAACATGTGGGAAAAGGTTATCAATACTAATATATATTTGATTAATAGAGGTCCCTCTACTTTTTTGGTTTGTGGTATTCCAGAGGAAGCATGGACTAGTAAGAAGGTGAGTTATTCTTTTCTCAAAACCTTTAGTTGTGAAGCATTTGCTCATATAGATTCTAAAAATATAACCAAGATGGAAGCTAAGTCAAAGAAATGTGTATTTTTGGATATGAAATAGATGAATTTGGTTATAGGCTTTGGGATTTTGAAAATCATAAAATTTTAAGAAGTAGGGATGTCATATTCAATGAGAAAGTGTTGTACAAAGAGCTATTGTAGCAACATGGGAAGAAAGAAGATGATTATGTACTGTTGGATGATACTACAAAAGATTATGTTCCAATGATTCCTCATGATGTGCAACAACCACAACAAGAAATACGACACACCCCAATGAATGTTAGATGGTCAAAAAGGCTAAGTAGACCTCTAGAAATATTTTCTCCTTCTTTGTATTCTATTTTATTTATTGATGCCAGTGAACCTAAATGTTATGATGAAGCTGTGGAGGTGGATATAAAGATTCAGTGGGAGTCTACAATAAAAGAAGATATGGATTCTTTGCTAAAAATTAATACATGGGATTTATTCAAGTTGCCTATAGGTAAAAGGGTTTTATAGCATAAATAGGTTTATAGGTTGAAAGAAGAGGATGGAGGTAAGAAAATATTTAAAGCTAGGTTAGTGGTAGAAGGATTTGTAAAGAAAAAGGGCATTGATTTTGATGAGATATTTTCTCCTATTGTTAAAATAACTTCTATTCACACTTTTAATATTGTGGCTACTAAAGATTTTCATTTGGAGAACCTTGATGTTAAAAAAACCTTTCTTCATGGTGATTTGGATGAAGAGGTCTATATGCCATAGCCATAGAGATTTGAGGTCAAAAGTAAGGAGAACTTAGTGTGTAAATTGAAGAAAAGTTTATATGGCTTGAAGTAAGAACCTTGGCAATGGTATCTAAAATTTGATAGTTTTATGCATGAGCATGGATATAGTCAATTTCAGTTAGATCATTGTGTTTATTTTAAGAGGTTGGATGATGACAATTGCATTATTTTATATTTATATGTTGATAATATGCTTGTAGCTGGGTCTAACATGGATCAAATTAAGGGGTTAAAAGAAAAATTGGCACATTCATTTCCTATGAAGGATTTGGGGGTAGAAAAACTAATCCTTGGTATGAATATTTGTAGAGATAAGAAGAAAAAGAAATTGACATTATCTCAGGCTAATTATATTGCAAAGGTGTTGCAATGTTTCTCTATGAAGAATGCTAAAGCTATCAGCACACCTTTACCTAGTAATTTGAAGTTGACTAAAGAGATGTGTCCAAAGACACAAGAAGAGAAGGATAAGATGTCAAAGGTACCTTATGATTCAGCTGTAGGAAGCTTGATGTATGCTATGGTATGTATGAGGCTAGATATTGCACATGCAATGGGAGTTTTTAACAGGTATATGAGTCATCCATGGCTTAAGCATTGGAATGTAGTAAAATGGATTCTTAGTTACTTGAGAGGTACATCCAGTAAGTGTTTACACTTTGGGGGCTCTACTATTGATTTGCAAGGATATGTTGACTCCTATTTGGTATGGGATATTGATACTAGGTAGAGTACTATGGCTTATGTATTTACGGTTGGTGGGGCAACAGTGAGTTAGGTTTCTAGGTTGCAAAAGGTTAATGCTTTATCCACTAAAGAGGTAGAGTATGTTACTACTACAGAGGTAGCAATGGAGATGATATGGATTCAGTTCTTTATGGAAGAGTTGGGACATTCAAAAAGGTATAATTATTTGCTCACAAATAGCTAGAGTGTCATTCATCTTATAAAGAATTAAGCTCTACATTCAAAGACAAAACATATACAGTTTTGGTACCATTTCATTTGGTCAGTTTTGGATGATGGATGGTTAAAGCTAAAGAAGATACATACATATGATAATCTAGCAGATATGTTTACCAAGGTAGTAACAAGGGAGAACTTGAACTCTTCAACTTTAGTTGGTCTTCTAGACACAACAGAATAAAATAACAATAGAGTCCATGGTGGTTTGATATTCTAGTGGGAGTTACATTTGTAGTAGTGCTATGATCAGTATGCAAGCGGGAGGTTATTTTTGTGGAGCTTGATTAGTCTACAAATGGGAGATTGTTGAGATGTGGATCCTATTTAAACTTAGAGGTTTATTTGGCATATTTTTCTCCCTATATTATTTCTATGGAGGTTTGACAGGGTAAAATGATAGTGCCCTAAGTGTGCTCCCTATTGCTAGACAGGGTGGGGTCAAGGGAAATGCCCCCACAGGGGTTTTGGGGGGCTACGTCCCTGAAGCCAAAAATGCTCTTATATTGTAAAAGGCATCAACTATTATTTTTCCTATTGGAAAAATCATTCTAGTCCTAATTTTGTAAGTGACAAAAGCTTGTATAAATAGGCTTAGGGTTAGGGGATATTGTAGCTTCTTGAGTGATATTGAGCTATAAAGGATTGTGGATTGTAATCACTAGATTATAATAATATTGGACTTTCTATTGGTGGATGCAGCCTAGGGATTGGGTGAACCACATTAAATCTTGGTATCTTGTTTTACCTTCTATGCAATCTATTATTATCTAATATTGGTTATATTTGCATTTAATTATTATTTATATCTAAGGTTAATCCTAACAATTTTGTCAAGATAGGAAAATTATCTTTAGTCTCCCCAAACACTCTAGAACTATTATTGAGAAAAAATTTAACCCTAGAGTACAAGAATTATATTTCTCCCTCTGTAAGATATTTGGAATGGATAAACAAAATCACATCCAAGGCTCTATTATTTTCATCATGGCATGGACATTGCACTATGGCATTTTTGGATACAATTGTTAATTGTGTATTGTCTTTGATGTTACACAAATGTCATATCAACCATTAGACAGAGTCTACTAAGCTTAGATGGTTAGTAAAGCAATTTATAGTGACTACCAAGCATTCCTAAACATTACACAATAAGTTAGCTTTTACCGAGCTCACTCGATAATCAAAGGAAAGTTAGCCTTTATCGAGCTCACTTGGTAAGAAAAGGAAAGTTATCTTTTACCAAGCTCACTCGGTAAGCAAAGAAAAATTAGCTTTTACTGAGCTCACTCGGTAAACAAAGGAAGGTCAGTATTTATCGAGTTAACTCGGTCTCCGAAGGAAGTTGCAAGGTTTGCACTGTTTACCAATCTCCATTTGGTTAACACTGGGGAAACCATTCTAAGTAGTGGTCATCAAGCTGGGTCGGGTAGTGAAGAATTTTATTGTTCTAAAGAATTAAGTTTAATTGTTTTATGCAGCTGACTGATTTATGTTTTTCAGTTGATTGAGCCGACTTGACAATCTGTAAGGTATATATGAAAGGTCAAGTTGTGAATTCAAAAAAATTTAGAAGTGTGTGGGTGCATAAAAGTGCGAATGTATGAATAAGCAAATATATGAGAAAATGTTGAGGAAGAATTAGATATCCCTATGAAGCTACAAAGTTGCATTTGATCAGTGAGGATTTAGTGAAGCAGAATAGAGATTTGAATTCAACAAAGATAAGTTGCATATATTTTAGATCACTTCATTGTTTCTTTCTAATCATTGTAACAGTGATTCAAAATCTCTTAACAGAGTTGGTTTGACAACCATTTTGTAAATCCTCTAACAAGATGACAATTCAGTTGAATTGTTTTAAAGACTGTTGAAAAGGCCACTTCTAACAAGGTGATCAAATCCTCTAATAGGGTCACACCTAACAGTGTGTTTTGTAACCTTTAACAGGGTTGGCTCCTAACAGGGCTCACTTCAGAAGAGTGAAAATTGGTAACTAGTTACTTGGTGGTTTTTTCCAAATTGGGTTTCCACGTTAAATTCGGTGTCTCCTGTATTCATGTTATTTCTTTATGCATGCATGTTATCACTTTAAATGCTAAATAAGTTATCAGAACATCTATCAAGTTTTAGATTTATTTGTGAGATTATCAGCAGCTATATTTTAAGACATATAAGGATCTATGGATTTATTTTTGTTTTAACTGATTCACCCCTCCGCTCTCAGTTACTCCATCTCTATTTCCAACAGGTATGTGTTCAATCTTTGATTTTTCCACTTACTTAATAGAGGAAATTCATAATGGTTTAATAGGTATAAGTAAGGCAAAAGTAGAAAAGCCTTTTTGTTGGTATTCAATGCTTATGTATTTATGTTTGTATAAAGGCCTTTCTGCATTTTCTAAGGAAATGAAATTGGAGACTAAAAGGGATGGATAGAAGCTCCTTGTACAACTGTGGAGTACACACATGACTTGGGAGATCACTGATGCCAGTTTTGTTAGGTTTGATAGATATTTTGCTACAAAATTGAGGGTTATACTAGCTGGAACTATTCCTAGAATACCCCAGCCCTTACTATAATTAATAAGTCCAAAGGATTATGCAAAAGGGCTGAAGGTAAGTAATAATTGGGGAGAAATCATTCCTTATTTAGTTTCTACTATGTTTAGAGTGTATGTTTTCTTAGGAAAACCACATGTACTACCATATCAAGTGCCTTTGAAGGTGGGCATTGAAGAAATTCTATGGTAGATTGGAGGACTTGAGGAGGTAGAACCTAGCTGTCAATCAATAGGTACAATTTTCCTTGGTTTCATTGTTATTCATAATTTTGTAATTACTAAGGGTGGATGGGAGCATTTGGAAAAGAAATTAAATAGATATCTGATAACATAATCTCGCTGTCAGTTTATAGACCTTGAGGGTTTTTATGATATGTTTAACAAAAGGACCAAAGCTAGATCTTATCAGCATTTTGTATACTTTCCAAAAGAAATAATTAGGAATGAATTTTTTTTGCAAGAACAAGAGGTTAAAAAGGAAAAATAGAAAGTATATAGTAGGGTTCTTGAATTTATCAATGATTTTGAACCTAAATACAACCCCCTTGCTGATAAGAAATATTGGGGAGCTAAGATAGACATTCTTATGAGAAATTTTGCTAGGTTCATGCAAACATTGAATGAAAAGAAATCAATTCTCACCCAAAATCATCCATACAAGTCTATTGAGGTGGAGAAAATATTGACAAGTAGGACAATTTTCAACCTAGGGAAGTATACATTACAGAGAAAAGTCGAGTATGTAGTGGAAAAGAGTGTACAACCTAAACCTCTTTACAAGAGACAACTTTCTAAAAGCCCACCTACTACACCTACTCCCAAGAAATAGAAATTGGAATGGGGATATTCTTAAATGGTTGAAGAGTATTCTCCTACCCAAACTCCTCTTTAAATAGATGATGAATTATCTCTAAGAAAACATCTAAAACAAATGGGAGGAGAAAAAGACATTATTATAACTACTATAGATATAGAAGAAGGAGTGCCTAAGGAACCTCCCATGCAAACATTAGCTCTCATTATGGGAGACCTCAAAAGTAAGAAATATTTCCATAGAAATCTAGGAAATTTATTGATGATGAGATTTTTTTGAAGTCAAGAGCATTCGCTTAATTTTTATGGAGAAAAAATATAAACATTTTTGAGGAGAAATGCAAAAGGATTAAAACAAAGTAAGATGGCAAGCATGACTCTGAAATTGAGTAGGAGGCCAAGGAAATTCTTATTGAGGAATTTGCATAGATAACCCTTGAAGGGAGTAGGCATTTTTTGAAGAATTATGGAGTTTTATTGTTACCTTAATGGGATATTGCTAATGCCATGATTTTTTATACAGTAAGGAAATCAAAGGACACCCAGTTTAGAATTGAGGAGGAAGTCCTACAAGCCCATAAGGGGCTAAAATATAGTGATTACCATTAGGATTTAGTAATGTGGTACATCCAAAAAAGAGAAAAAGAAAAAATACAAGAATTTTTAGATTTGAACACACAAGTAGCCTTATTGTTTATAGGGTAGAGGAAGTGGATAGTGAAAAAGTGTCCTAGATGACAAAAGAAATGGAAAATTTTGGAGTTGTGGTTGTGGCAAAGGACAAAAAGAAATTTTTAGAACTAAATTATAGATTTGAAAAGGTACTAGAAGCCTATGAGGAAAGAGGAAACAAAATACATCAATTTGAGGCTTAGATTACTCAAATCGACAAGCAATTGGGAAAAGGAAAAGTAGGAGAATCTAGCCAACCTATGATTACTTATCCTCCTTGTCCTCTAATTGAAACTTTGAAGTCAACTCCCCTTTTAGAATTACCATATACCCCATAGGGACTCCAAGAATGCACAATTGAAGATATTAAAGAAGAAAGGGCTAAAATATGGTCATTACATGTGGAGCTAAGTGTTCAATATAAAAATAAATTGAGAGATTCCATTATGTATCTGGTGGATAGGATAGAATGGCCTATATTTTATGATAAATTCTCAAAATTAATGGATACATGGAATGAGTTAAAAGGTAATGAAGATGCCTTAAATCAAACTGTCAAAAAATGGAATGGTAGGGAGAGTAATGTCACAATTTTATGTTGTTCAATCATTGGTCTTTCTTCTGAGAAAATAGAGAAGACTTTGACATGACTAATGACCTCTTTGATTTTGATAATAAGAGAGTTTAATTGTAGAGAGTGAATGCTAATTATTTTTCTAATTATATTAATGAAAATTTTTAAATTTTCCCTCATGCACTTAAGGCCATGGATAAATTGAAAGGAAGAGAGGAGTGGGCTAAAGACATAGATGAATTACTATATTTCAAATTGCATAAAGTCATCAATGAATAAGGTGCACACATGGTTTGAAATTCTTCCTTAATGCCATTAATGTATTGTTTTTAAGGAAAATAAAAACAAAGGAAGGTTCTACAAATATTTGTATCTCTAAATTTTGTCTCCTATTTCATATGTTTGAAGATTTGAGTATGAATGAATAATGTTCTTTCATTTGAATATAGCTTGGATGGGTTGTATGTATGTTCATTGATTGCTCTTAATTCAAAAAATTAAATAAATTCTTTCATAGAACTGATAGGTTTTCTAGGTGTGGGGGAGGATATTCATAAGGAGAAGATTTAGAATTAACTTTTGATAGTTTCAATTATAAGGCAATTGGATAGATCAAGTTTTACTGGTGTGATTTTCTCTGTACCAATAGATAAGGCATTGATCACTACTTCAAATGAAAATTTTTGAGTTCATGAGGTTGCATAGAGTAAAAATATAAGTCCAATCAATATTTGATTTCTAGTATGAAGAGTTAAATTACTAGTCAACACTTGTAGTCCCTTGTATGTTATTTTTAGCTATTGTTGTCAAGGATTATTTACAAAATTTTATAAGAATTTTGACCATTTTCTACTGTAAGGAATAGAAGTGAAGTAGAAAGCACGATGTCAGTAAGAATATGTTAAGATCAAGAACCATAAACTATTGATATGCCTAAATATCCCTCAGGTGCACCCTCCTTGGTTTTGTAGAACCTAAAGAGTAGAGAATCCTTATGATTTTGTTGAAGTTGGGTCTAGATCTAAAGTTTTCTTAGTTTATCATAGGATATTTCTAATGCTTAGACCAAGTTGTACTTTCAAAATCTCGGTATCAAGTTTTTTGTTGCTTGGTGGTTGTTCTCACTTAGGTTTGCACCCTTGTCCAAGGCCTATGCGCGAGGACAACCTAGTGAAACATGAAAACAACCTCCAAGCTATGGGACTTGAACTGCAAGGTTGAGTCTTCAGAGAAGGCCGGCTTCCTCTTACTATCAGGGTGCACCTAACTACTCTTGAAAGGAAAAGGGGAAGAAGGAGATGCAGAGAACAACTCTACCCTACCTAACATACGGAGGTGATGCACCAAAATAGAATGTTCAGACCCATTTTTGTCCATATATGCACTATTGAACCAGAATGAAACTAAGGATATATACATACATGCTTGTTTTGATCTAATAACCTCATGTAGATCAAGAAGAAAAACTGAATAACACAAGGAAAGAGGAATCTCACTTATATATTATCCAGTAGGCAAGAAACAGATACAATATGCAGGTTATAGATCTCAAAAATACACCAATGAGAGGCAAAAAGGATGCGCATACACATCAATGGCTGAAGGAGATAAAATAGAGAATCATTTGGTTCAAAGGCATAGGGAATGTTACACTAAGAGTTGCAGAGCAATATTAGAGAAATCAAAAAGAGTTGACCCTTGGAAAAGATTACAAAATTGCCTTTATAGTTCAGGCATAACTAAGGGAAATGATTTAGTATTAACTGCTCAACTACTGCCATTGAACCCCAAAATATCTAACACATTAGATGGATTGCCTGAGATGGTGGAGTGTTTCCCTATGCCTTTCATTCATCTTAGGTAGGTTAGAATTGATCGCAAAGATCAGATTGCAAGATAACCTTGATCACCTTTGCTTCCTAGTTCATGAATCAACAGGGTTGAAGCAAGTCAAAAAGGCTATACGAGCCATCTGGGTCATGCAGGCCAATTACCTTTCTTCATTCCACCATCGGGGGAAGTCTTCATGGTTGACCTTCCATCATCGGACTAATCGCACCACCCTTGAAGATATTCATATTAACTATGATGATTACATTAACCACCAGCCACTGACTGTCCTTTCTAATTGGACCGGCGAGACACATGTCAACAAGGTGCTGTGTCGCCAACATAAACCTCGAGTGACTTACCATAGCAAGGTGGCAATGACCATCGATCAACCTAGATCTGATGATCATGAAGATGTCATACTCCATGCTGTCCTTACCCCGAGCCCATCATATTTGGCACCACCTCTGCAACCTTGTCGTATCCAACCGACACCTGACAATACTTCAGTGACCGCACCCTGGTGAGACCTGGCCCCTTTGACATGTGGTGACCTGTCGCTACATCGCTATGTTATCTCTCGAGTGGTTTCTAATGGCGAGATAGCGCCAACCATAGATCTCTACAGATCTAACGATCGTAAAGACTCGCCTCTTGACTGTGCTAGCTGAACTAAAGATTTGGCGCACATGGCTCCCTCCGATTTGCCACCGTGACACTGAACTCTGCCAATTGGGCAGATGGAGTACCTGACATAACCCAACTGCTTTCCTGAAACCTCATCGTTATCTTCTCCTGCCCACCAAACCTTGCCGCCGAACATGTTGACTCACCATCATTGGCACACCTTTTTCGACAAGCGCTATGTCGCTATGGAAATTTTTGGGCCAATGCGTGATAGCAACATAGCGCCTACGGTGCCACAGAACATGTCTAACCCATGCCATCCTCTGCCCTGCAAGCTAGACCCACTAGATACATGGTGCCCTGTCGCTACGTCACCATGGTAACCCTTGCACAACTTCATCATAACGAGATGATGATAGTTGTTGATCCTATCTTGATCTGACGGCGAAGAGCTTGCGAGGCGTAAAAATATCATAAGGTTTAGATCTGAGGTAATTTTGATATCTTCATGGCTATTAAAATATTAGTAATTGGGGAGGTGACCGTTGGGTGGGGTAACATTCAAATTTTGAAACTTGGCAAGGCAAACAAAATGTGGTAACATTCTGGTGACTCACAAGGGGCATGAGCCTGCTCGATGCATAAGACCAGTGTCTGTAAACAATCCATTGAGCTATGGAGTCAAAAATGGGTCTAAAAGGTACAAATCTGAGAACTGCAAAACCCTAACCCTTTTTGCAAGGAAATCAAAACATTAAAAACCGTAGATTTGCCTCTGTAACTAAAGCAAAACAAAACTTCCTCTGCAACTTGAGACTATCAAAACTTTGGAAGCTGGCAACTCAAAAGGAGAACCTTGTGCACACGCACTTCTTGAAAGGCAGGAAATAACAGAAAAGGAACTAGACTAACTATGTAAATGGATTCACAATCTTCATCAGAAGCAAGCTTTAAGATAAATCCCATTGATTGGGATGGGCAGAACTTCACTGTTGGGTCTGCTCAGTTGGAATGCATTAGCCTATTTGCAACTGGCAATTAGGTAAGGGCCACACCACAATGCATCAAACTTAGAATGTCTTCCTGGTTTCGCTCTGTCTGAGTCCCACTTGAGGACTAAATCTCCTTCTCTAAAGGTTCTGGCCCTTGCATTCTTATCAAAACTCCTTTTCATCTGCTGCTGATGCAACTCCAGGGTCTTCATAGCTTTATCCCTTTTTTCTTCTAGCTCCATCAGCTCTGCCATTCTTACTAACATGGCACTATCTTCAATCAATTCCAGCCGATGAGCCAACTCCAAGGAAGGGAATTCTAGTGAAATTGGGAGTCTAGACTCCCTACCATATACTAGCACAAAAGGTGAATTCTCGATAGATCTCTTGGGTGTTATCCTATTAGCCCACAGAGCGGTTCTTAATTTCTTATGCCAAACCCTCTAATTGTCTTCTATTGTCCTCTTCATGATTCTGATTAGATTCTTGTTGGAAGACTTAGCCAAACCATTGCCCTAGGGATAATAATTTGACGATGTGCTTAGGTAGATATTGTGATTCATTGCCCATGCACAAATCTGGGTTCCAACAAAATATTTAGCATTATCCAAGATGATAGTAGAAGGAGCACCAAACCTAGATACAATCCCATCAAGGAACTCAACCACTGATGGTTCTGTGGCATCCTTCAAAGCAACAGCCTCTGTCCATCTAGTGAAATAATCAATAGTATCCAAAATCCATTTATGACCTGCACTAGATGGAGGATTAATAGGGCCTATAAAATCCAACCCCCACTAGGTAAAGGGCTGATCCACCTGAATAGGATGAAGGGGGAGAGCTGCAAGCCTTTGTTTGCCTGAAAAGAAAGCACATTTCTCACATTTCCTCACATACCTATAACAATCATGGAACAGAGATGGCCAATAATAACCAGCCCTCATGATCTTCATTGCATTTGTTCTTGCAGAGAAGTGGCCGCCTTCAGGGCCATCATGAAGTTCTTTAATCATCGTCTCATCTTGATCCTCTTCAATGCATCTCAATAGGGTCCCATTAAAATCCCTCCTAAATAAGATACTATCAATCACAACGTAGGGAATGGACTACAGTCTATATTGTCTCATTTTAGTTCTGTCCAATCCTTGAGGGTATCCATCCCCTGATAAGAAGCTCTTCATATTATTTATCTAGCTCTTTGGACCGTTAACATTTCCTTCCTCCTGCTACTTTGTTAATACCATAGCGGCTTCTTCATCAGAATCCTAACCTGATAACATTTCTTTGCACAATCCTCTCTCTCTTACTAGCTTGGTAATCTGAATATCAGCATCATATTCCATTACCCTAGTGATCCATCCAGCTCTCTTTTCACTGATATCCTTGCTTAACAGAAAATCTTTTACACTGGCATGGGCCACCAACAAATGGATCCTATTGTCGGATAAGAGGTGCTTGAATTTCTTCAAGGCTTTGATGACTGCAAGGGCTTGCTTCTCAACAAAGCTATACTTATCTTCATATTCTTTGAGCCCTTCACTAAAGAAAGCTATGGGCTGCTCCTCATTCTTGCCATTTGTCTGAGTCAAGATAGCAAAGATACTCGACTCACCACCTAAAGTGTAGAGGATGAAATCTTTCTCAAAATTTGGGTTCATGAGAGTAGGGGCTGAGGCTATGGCTATCTTGATATCTTCAAAAATCTCCTTCCTCTCCTTGGTCCATGAGAAAACCATGTCTTTCTTAAGCATTGATGTAAGAGGTTTCACCATGGTAGCAAGATTAGGGATAAACCTTCTCACAAAGTTTATTCTACCAAGGAAACTTTGCAGCCCCTTCTTGTGTTTAGGGAGAGGAAGGGAAAGTATTGCCTTTGTTCTTTCTAGATCAATGGTCAGACCATCCTCAGATACAATGTATCCCAATAATTTTCCTTGGCTTGTAGCAAAGACACACTTGGCTGGGTTGAGGGAAACCCCAAACTCTCTACATCTTAGAAATACCTGCCTTAGATGATCAAAATGATCTTCTACATCTTTTGAATATACAGTTATATCATCAAGGTATACTAAGACAAACTTATCAATTAATTTTTTGAAAGCCATCTCCATTGCCTTCTGAAATGTGGCACCTGAATTTGTTAGTCCAAATGGCATCTTGTAGTAAGCATAGGTGCCCCATTTAGTAGTAAATGTTGTTTTATGTCTATCAGATTCTTTAACCAGCACTTGGTTGTAACCAGAGAATCCATCAAGAAAAGAGAATCTCCTTGACCCACTGACCTTGGATAGAATTTTCTCCATGGAAGGGAGAGGGTGGTGGTCTTTAAGAGAAGCCTGATTAAGATCCCTAAAGTCCACACACAATCTGATTTCCCCATTCTTCTTCCTTACAGGGACAAGGTTAGCTACCCATGATGAGTGTTTGACAGGAAATATTATATTGGCCTCTATCAACTTGGATAATTCTTTTCTCATTAGGGGCTCAATCTTAGGATTCACTGGCCTCTATTTTTGCCTTACTGGTTTGGCCTTATCAACTAGATCTATGGTATGCTGAAACAAACTAGGGTCAAACCCTTTTAAGTCATCATATGTCCAAGAAAATACATCATTAAATTCTTGACATAAATGAATGAAGTTTTCTTGCTCAATTTCAGAACATACCTTCCCCATATTCAGAGATTTTCCATTAGCAATTGTAACTGGGGCATAATCATCCTTTTCTGCAGCTAGATTCATTCCTTTGCCTCTTGTTTGATCATCAGGATTAAAAACACTCTCCAAAGTAATGAGATCCTTGGGTAACTTGTTAGAAGTAAGGTGAATGATCTGATCACCATACTGATCTTGCCGCCTTAACTAGTTTTTATCTGAGAATTCTACCTCATTCTGCAAGAAACTAACAATTTTCTCATCAGAGTCAAACACTTGCCAATGAGTGTTGTTTTCAGGGGTGGCAGGCCTCACTTCCATCCTAATTTGTTGCTTCTTCTCCTCCTCAAGATTCCTTGGTACATCATAAGCTGCACCCACCACTGCAAGTCTATCAACATGTTTATTTTCTTTCCTAGGAATGCTCTAAATATTAAATGCATTGAAACCCTCAAGAAAATCCCAGACTCTATGTTTGTAAGACTTGAGCAGGCCATTTTTGGTGACATTCTGGCCTCTCACCTGATTCACTACCAAGTCACTATCTCCATATACTTTCAAGGCTTGGATTCCCCTCTTTTGGGCAAGTAAGAGACCTTGAATCAAGGATTCATACTTGGCCACATTATTGGTGCATCTGAATTGGAGCCTGAAGGAGAAGTAGTATCTTATTTGAGTAGGAGAGACCAACATAACACTGGCCCATGATCCATTTCTATTCCTTGAGCCATCGAAGTATATACTCCATATTTCATTTATACCATCATTAGTCCCAACAAGATTAGGAACTTGAGCCTCTTTCTCTATTATGCGATATGTACTAAGGCCTGTCTCAAGAATTTCTGACATAGGCTCAAATTGATATGCATTTTCCCACTCATCCAAGAAGAAATCAAGAATCCCTGCTATGGAAGTGACAGGCTCATTTACTATGTCATTTCCATCTGTCTCTAGAATAGGGCAATTCATATTGATGAAGTTGGGGGTGTAAGATTTAATGTGATGAAGGGCTTGAGGTTCTACTCTAATTGAGGAATTGGCTCCATATCTGGTCTTAAATGACATATATGACCAATCAGCAGATATGAATCCACCAATCTGAGCGGTGAAGTATCTTGAAAGATGAATGGAAAAATAGGGCTTGACTTCAACAACAGATATATCTTGAATCACAGTGCAACCGGGGCATGCATTTAGGGCCATCTCTACATTCCTAAGGATACCTATGGTTTTGACAGTACTACCATCTAGTTGTAACACATCCCTAACAATGGGCTCATATTTCATCCCTTAAGCATCAGCAACACACCTAGGCATTACTGAGCTACTAGCCCCTAAATCTATCATGCAATTGTGGACTAATTTGCCTCCTATAATTAGGGAAACATAGAATGGGGGAGGTCTAACCCTTTTATTTGTCTCCACATCCCCTGCTGGTTGTACTAGACTTGTGGCATTCTCCATGACAGATGGCTGATCCTTGAGTTTAATCTTCTCTAATTCTTGCTGCAGCATCCTCTTCTGCATTGGTATGGTAGCAATAGCATCCCACATAGAGATATTCACATTGGTTTTCTTCATTTGCTCTACCACACTGAAAGGTGCATTAGGAACTTTGGTAGAAACTTTGGGAGCTGCACTTATAAGAGGTTGAGGTGGGGCAACATAAGGACCACCTACATCTTTCTTTCTTGGATCTTTCTCTTACTATTATGAAGTACTTGCTTGTTCATTTTCTGCTTGTATATGAGGTGTAGCACTTGAAGTTGAGGCCTGCTTAGGAGAAAGAGGGGCAGCATGTTCCATAGCTCTCTTCCTACTCCTTGTGTTATGAGCAACGGAATCTTGGTTTATATTACAATGCTCCCCATCCTGATGATTCATGAAAGAGCAATCATCACGTCCTTGAATATATGATGCCTCCTTGGGATGATCCTCCTCGTATGATTGCTTTGCTACAGGTTCTTGGACAGTTAGGGCCATATAAGATTCTGCCTTCTGGCACATGCAATAGGTATAAGAATAGTTGCAAGAAGGGCAAAAATCTTGATCTTGGGCCAAGTTATTTTGAGGGACTATAGCTCTGTTCTGATTTGAGCTTGAAGTAGAAGCATGACTATTTTGCCTACCCTAGTCAAAGGAGCTATTCCACTGATTAGGAAGCCTACCACTACTTGGAGCTTGATATTGTAGTTGGGGAGGCTTGCCACTTTGAGCTTGCTGCCCTTCTAAGGCAACCACCTTGTTACTCATCTTTTGTATCATAGAGAGACTATCCTCTAATCTCTTCCCCCGGTCCTTCAACTCCCTCCCCTGCTCCTGCAATTTTTTATCCAGGGTCTTCTCTCTTTTATCTGTATTCAGCACTAGACCTTGGAGCATTTCTTTGAGCTCATCTATCCCATTTGAGGATGTAGAAGCTCAAGGGACTGGAGTAAGGGTTTGTGATGTAGAAGTTGTAGGAAGAGAGGCCATTACTGATTGGTGATTAGGAACATCAGGAAAGAAAGGCATAGGGGGCCTTGGAGCCAATTTTCCTCCTTGTATTAGGATGTTCTTAGCTTTTATGGCTATCTCATAAGCATTAGGCAAGGTATCCCCTCCCATAGTTTGGATTGTAGTGGCAATATCACTGTTAAAAGCTCTAAGGTAATGCAAGAAGGCATTACCAGGGGTAGGTTTCACTGTAGTAGGTATTCTATCCCATATCTTTTGGAATCTATAATTAAAATCAGTCATACACTCATGGGGGGCTCTTTTTATTGTAGTCAGCTGCTCTAATAGTGACAAATGGTCACTCTTATCCTCAAAATGTTTACATAATCCTACTCCTTGTTCATCCCAATTAGTTATAGAACCATGAGCTAAGCCTCTATACCACTGTAATGCTTTTCCTTTTAAAGATGAGGCTAGAAGTCTAATAGCAACATCATCCTCTATAATACCATGAATATTACAGACATTTGCTACTTCTTGGATATGCTCTAAAGGGGAGATAGAAGTCTCACCAGTAAAATTAGGTATGCTTTTTAGTGCAGATACTGGTATATCATGTCTTTGGGCTAACAATAGAGGACTTCCACCATTAAAGGTGGAAAAATCATGAACTCTTGGTTGTGCCATATAAACAAGTGTTCTATTGATGAGCGTTGATGGCAATCTAGGCTGAGTTCGAGCAGTAGGAGTAGAGGCAAATCTTACAGGTATATTAACTATTTCTTCACCCCTAACTGGTGATAATGAAATTCTAGTCCTCCTTCTTCTAGGATTTGAAAGGGACAGCTCTTGATATTGAAATTTACCTCTAGAAGATGCCCTTGTTTCAGCTCTGGGGATGAATCACTGCAACTTGGCCTAGAACCAGGTTTGTTGATGTTCAGAGTCGCCAAGTACTTTGAAGGACCAACCTCTTGAAGGTTTGAATACTGAAGCCAGCACTACCTCTTCAACATTAATTTTTGAAATTCTTCCTTCTTTGACACCAGCGTGCCAAAAATTGTTGTCACTTAGGTTTGTACCCTTGTCCAAGGCCTATGCGTGAGGACAACCTAGTCAAACATGGAAACAACCTCCAAGCTATGGGACTTGAACTGTGAGGTTGAGTCTCTGAAGAAGGCTGGCTTCCTCTTACTATCAGGGCACACCTAACTACTCTTGAAAGGAAAAGGGGAAGAAGGAGATGTAGAGAACAACTCTACCCTACCTAAACTACGGAGGTGATGCACCAAAATAGAGTGTTTAGACCCATTTCTATCCATATATGCACTATTGAACCAGAATGAAACTAAGGATATATACATACAGGCTTGTTTTAATCTAATAACCTCATGCAGATCAAGAAGAAAAACTGAATAACACAAGGAAAAAGGAATCTCACTTATATATTATCCAGTAGGCAAGAAATAGATACAGTATGCAGGTTGCAGATCTCGACAATACACCAATGAGAGGCAAAAAGGATGCACATACACATCAATGGCTGAAGGAGATAAAATAGAGAATCATTCGGTTCAAAGGCACAGGGAATGTTACACTGAGAGTTGCAGTGCAATATCAAAGAAATCAGAAAGAGTCAACCCTTGGAAAAGATTACAAAATTGCCTTTATAGTTTAGGCATAACTGAGGGAAATGATTCAGTATTAACTACTCAACTACTGCCATTAAACCCCAAAATATCTGATCAAAGATCACACTTGAGCATGGTTCTCAAGTACAAAATCAGATTTTCGATTGAAGGAATGCCTTAAGTAGATAGAAGCGGCACCAATGAATGATTTTGACACAGTAGATGGATTGGCTGAGATGGTGGAGTGTTTCCCTATGCCTTGCATTCATCTCAGGTAGGTTGGAATTGATCGCGAAGATCAGATCGCAAGATAACCTTGATCACCTTTGCTTCCTGGTTCATGAATCAATAGGGTTGAAGCAAGTCAAATAGGCTATACAAGCCAGCTGGGTCATGCGGGCCAATTACCTTTCTTCGTTCTGCCACCGAGGGAAGTCTTCATGGTTGACCTTCCATCATCAGACTAACCACGCCACCCTTGCAGATATTCTTATTAACTATGAAGATTACATTAACCACTAGCCACCGACCATCCTTTCTAACCGGACCAGCGAGACATGTGTCAACAAGGTGTTGTGTCACCAACATAAACCTCAAGTGACTTACCATAGTGAGGTGGCGACGACCATCGATCAACCTAGATTCGATGATCATGAAGACATCATACTCCATGCTATCCTTACCCCGAGCCCATCATATTTGGTGCCACCTTTGCAACCTTGTTGTATCCAACCGACACTTGGCAATACCTCAGTGACCGCACCCTGGCGAGACCTGGCCCCTCTGACATGTGGCAACCTATCACTACGTCGCTATGTTATCTCTCAAGCAGTTTCTAATGGCGAGATAGTGCCAGCCATAGATCTTTGCAGATCTGACAATCGTAAAGACTTGCCTCTTGACTGTACTAGCTGAATTGAAGATCTGGCGCACGTGGCTCCCTCTGATTCGCCGCCATGACACCGAACTCTACCAACTGGGCAGATGCAGTACCTAATGTAACCCAACTGCTTGGCTGAAACCTCACCGTTATCTTCTCTGGCCCGCCAAACCTTGCCGCCAAACATGTTGACTCACCGTCATCAGCACACCTTTTTCGACGAGCACTATGTCACTATGGAAATTTTTGGGCCAACGCGTGATAGCGACATAGTGCATACGGTGCCGCAGAACATGTCCGACCTGTGCCATTCTCTGCCCTGCAAGCTAGACCCACCAGACACATGGTGCCCTATCGCTATGTCACCATGGTAACCCTCACACAACTTCATCATAACGAGATGGTGACAATTGTTGATCTTGTCTTGATCTGACGGCAGAGAGCTTGCGAGGCGTAAAAATATCATAAGGTTTGGAAACGAGGTAATTTTGATATCTTCGTGGGTATTAAAATATTAGTAATTGGGGAGGTGAATTTTGGGCGGGGTAACATTCAAATTTTGAAACTTGGCAGGGCAAACAAAATGTGGTAATAGTAGTTTTGAAATACCAACACCCCCACAAGCAACAATCTTATTGTTCTAATACCACTTTGATGGGGAGCTTCTTCACTCTAGATATTTTTTTGTCTAACAATGATACTCCTATACTACCTATGGTTCCTATCCCAACCCCAACCTAGAGGACTCACTTCCAATCCCATCTGTCCAAGAAACTCACAAATCAACTTAGGTTTCACTCCTTCTCACCCCATAACCCCAACTATGCATCATTTGACCTAGTGAGCCAAAAATACACAAAATGAATCCAAAGGGTAAAAATGAAGTTTACACCACCTTTCTATGGTTCTTTATTCTCTTTTCTCCATTTTGAATCCTTTGGGTAGGTCTACCATACCCACAACTCCTATTTTCCCTTGTAGCCTTAGGAGCCCCTATTAGCCCTCCTAAAAACAAGGAACATGCAATAACTCAAAAAAAATCTTAACAAGGCTTGTTGATGCCTTCAAGAATTTTTTCCCAGTTGACCTAGGTTTTAATATTTTCTAGGTCTTAGGTCTCTATGGTGTTCTTATAGTATGGCTCCAAAAAACCCTTGTTTTAAGTGTTTCAAAGGTAATGACATTGAAACTTTCTCTAATTGATCAAAACTTCTCATCCAACCTCACCCTTTGAGTAATGGACCCCTAGTATTCTATTCCATCATTTCCTAAGTAAGATTGGCACGTTCCAATCATCTGTTCTCACCAAAATTACATTAAAAAATTTTAGTGCACCTTTCCAAAGCCTTTCTTGCTTGCCTAAGGCTCACTTGTAAAATTAGCTACTTGACTTCCACAAACCCAAAAATAAATATATAAATAATGTAGGGGATATTTCTTGATTTCCAAATTCCATGGTTTTTTGACCATGGAAGTTCAAGCCATAGCCATTTGAATGTTGGTTAGTCAAAACTAGACAATGGGAACACATGACTAATTTTGTAAACCCTATGAAATGTATGCTCAAGATCAAAAAAAATATACACATAATTAAAAAATGATCTTAAGATACTACTCCATTCAAAAAAATAAGCTATTCAATCAAGTTTTTTCTCCCAATCCTCCAAACTCCATTTTTTGTCATGCAAAACTTCCCTTCATACATATGTTGTCTGTACAACTATATGTCCAACCACTAGAAATGAGTTGAAAGGTGTTTTTATAAGATCTCCTTACCACCTTGTCCTTTTTTTGAGCCATAATTATTCATGTTTCCTCTTTTCCAAAACTATGCAAAAATTGCTATGGCAATTTTGCAAAAATTACAAAGTTGTCAAAGAGCAATTTTTTGACAACTTTTGCAATTTTACAATCTAAGCCTCCAAACTTGACTAGTTTGGTTTCCACCTTCATAAATTGAACCTAGGACATCTAATTCCCTCATTTAAACATTTATTTCCCAATTTTAGGTATTTTTCAATCTTTTCCTCACAGAGCCACCTTGAGCAATTTTTAGGCTTGTCATGACCTAGTTCACACTTCACACTTACCTAACCACACCTCCTAAGACTAACTTGGTACTTTATATGTAGTCCTCATTCTCTAAATTTTTGGTTACACCATTTATAAACCAAAAATTGAGTTATGGTTTTACCTTACCCCTAGGTGCTCCTGCAACACCCACTAGTTTGTCACAAGCTGTCTAAAAATCCCCACCCACTAACTTAGTTTTGGAAAAAAATGAAGGCCACTAGCTCTTACACCATTGTTTCTACTAAGAATAAAACCTTAACCAAGTGTGAGGATAGGGAAAAGGCCATGGGGTACTACCAATTTCGAATTGGTTAAAGGATGAGTTGGTATGAGGCTCTCCAAAGATACCTAGACACAAAAATAGTGAAATTTTGACCCCTAACATGTTATTCTATCATGTGAGAAGCTTATTTTTACTAAAATGACATCTTTGGACTACTTTTAGGCGGTCTAAAGTTGTTTTCAATTTTGAATTCGAAATCTTACATGATGGTTACTTTTCCTAACACTCTCCCAAGTGGCTTTATTTAAGGATATAATGAGGATTGTATTTAGGTTAAGTGACCTCATGCCCATAACCCTAAATGACAGGTCATCTACACATGGACAATACAAGTGTCAAGTGACACATTAAAACACATTACAAATCACAATAGTATTTCTATAACTGCTAATGAAATTAAATAAATCACACAATATAATTCACATTTATGAAGTGAAAAAAAACATGACAATGAGGGTTCAAATCTTCCAAAGATTCACCTTGGCTTTACTGCATTCACATGATTTTGAACCTTGTTTTCCATGATTAAATTTCATGGTTCAATTTCCTACACACTAAACTTGAGCATCAGTAGTCCAATGAAAATAATGTATAAATACATGTATACATATGCATGACAAATTTATATTAGACAATTCACATTGTCTAGCATCTTCACTTATCACAATCAATTTTCCTTTCTAATCATTTTCATTAGGAATATTCAAACATTGTAATATCAAAAAATGCATATAAACATTAGTCTCTACTTACCTAACCAAATTAACATTCTAAACATCATTATAGTCAATTTCTATCATATCAATGAAATGCTTAATCCATAAAAATTAAATCATCAAGCATGTAAATTAGGTCATAGTTCATATCATGAGTTAAAACCATCAAATGTAAATGTCACAATCTAACACAAGTTACTCTCCATCCAACTGAAAAGTGTGTCAAAATATCAAATCATAAGTATTAGAATGTAAATAAATCATTTATGCTATGATGGGTTAGGGTGAGGCCTCACAAGTTGAGTAATGCTAAAAGGAAGTATTTTGTGCATGATTAAGAGTTATATGGTATTGTTCAGGCCTTGAAGAAGTGGAGAAATTATTTGAATCCTAAGGAGTTTTTTTTGTAGATTGATCATAAAGCTTTATAGAATTTGGGAAGTTCTATGAGAGTTAATCTAATTATGAAAAAGAATTGTGGTGGATTAGTTGGACACTAAGGTATTGATAAGACATTGATTTTTCTTAAAAACACATATTATTGGCCACAACTAAATAAGGATGTTCATAAGTTTTTTAGAAATTGTGGGATTTGTTAGGTTTCAAAAAGAGTAAGTTAGAATAATGTATTGTATACACCTATTTCCATTCCTAAGAAACCTTGTAACATCAATGTGGATTTTTTTCTTGGATTATCTAAGATATCAAGAGGGTATGATTCCATATTATTTTTGTGGATAGATTTAATTAGATGACACATTTCATACCATGTAAGAAGAAATCTAATATTTTTGCATGTTGTAGAGATTTTCTTCCAAGAGGTTGTTAGATTGAATGAATTACCATGAAGTATTATCTCTAACAAAGATAGAAATTTGTTTGGTTATTTTTGGAGAAGTTTGTGGAAGAAGATGGATATTGAGTTGAAATTTAGTTCTATTTTCCATTTAGAGATAGATGGATAGATAGAGGTTATGAATAGAAGCTTTGGTAATTTGTTTAGATTTATAGTTGGAGATAAAATGGGTGATTGGGATGTGATATTGGCACAAGCTAAGTTTGCACATAATAATTCTATGAATAGAAGCACTGGGAAAACACCTTTTGAGATTGTTACTAGAATGAAACCTAGAGGTATATTATATTTGACGGATATTGATGGTGAAGAGAAGAGAAGTGTTGAAGGGGAAGTACTTTCTAAAATGAAGAGGAGGTTGGAACATACAATAAATTAAAAATGAAGATTTTTGGTGTATGTAAGATCTTGAGAAAGTTTGACAGTGGTAATGCTTATGAAGTTGAATTTCCTGATGACATGGATATATCTCCTATATTCAATGTTGTTGATTTTTGCAAGTATTAGGAGTCAAATGATGAAGTTATTTTACAAGATGATCATCCTAAGAATAATATTGAAGAGGTTGAACAAATATTGGATCAAAGAGTTGGTAAGAGTGCAAGAGGAAAATATTACTATGAATATTTGGTGAAGTGGAAAAAAAGACCAGTTGAAGATGCTACATGGATTTGTCAATCTAAATTAGATTCAGCTCAGTTTGTGGCATCTCAATGCTTTATGAGAATCATTTCTTTCAACCTCAATTTTTTGATGGAGGAGCATCCTAGGTTTCCTTACTATCATTCTCATCTTTGTGGATTCTTTTATTCATTGCTAAATTGCAGTTATTGTTGAGCTCTTGTATTAGCTGAGCACAATTATTGCCAAGTTGCAGTGATGACCAAGTTTTTCATGTTGGTTGAGTTACTTCTTTGGCCAAGTTTTGTGGTTGTCAAGTTTATTTTTTGGCTGATTTTTGTGGTTGCAAAGTTTTTTCTTTTTTCAAGTCTTTTTGTTGCCAAGTTCCTTCATGAGCCAAGTAAGCTTGCTATTTTTTTTATGCTTGGTTCCTTATTTGACTAAGTTTTTCTATAATTGGTTCTTAGTATGAGCCAAATTTTTTATTTAGTTTGAGTCATGAATTTAATATATGGATCATGGATTGGGATAGATTTAGACCATCATATGGTTAGCCTTCTCTTATGTAAGGGTCTAGAATCTTCTATAAGTCATTTCAGAAAGTATAAGTGAATGTGTCTATTCTTAGGTCCAAAAGTTCTATGAGAGTTTGGAAGGAAATAGAAATGACCATAGAGGAGTTACTCTAGAATTAGAATTTAAAAAGGTCATAGATCTTGAACTTATAATTTGTAATTATTTTGTATTGGTCATAACTTGGAAGACCTAATAGGTAGGAATATTTTCTATTATTTGATAAATTAATAAAGATTTTTCTATTTGTTCTCTCCTTGGTGTTGTTCTCTATATTGTTGATTCTGTTGTGTATACTCGACAAGGTGTTAGGACTATTAGGTGTCCCTTTGGCCCTACTTTTCAAAATATCCCTACATCATAAGACCAAACAATGACTATATGACTAGAAGGTGATGTCATTTGGGCTATTAAATGCTCTTGGTATATTTATGAGCCTCATGAATGAGGTCCTTAAGGATTTTTAAAGAAATTTTTACATATTATATTTGGATGATATCATAGTCTTTAGTAACACAAATGAGTAAAATTTAAAGCTTTTGGACATGGTATTCAATATGATATATGAGGAGAAACTGATAATAAACATGGAGAAATATACTTTCATGAAAGAAGAATTAGCATAACTTGGTGATGAGGAGCTTTTTCAATCTAGATCTTTCCTACTATACCAAGGCTACTCCTAGCATATCTAGGATTCCTATCCAAACCCCAACTTAGAGGATTCACTTCCAATCTCCTCTCTCCAAGAAACTCACAAATCAACTTAGGTTTCACTCCACACTCCACAACACCACTTATGCATATTTTGAACTAGTGAGCCAAAACTCCAAAAAATGCATTCCAAAGGTTAAAATCAAATTTTCACCATCCTTCTATGGTTTTTGGTTCTCTTCTCTCCATTCTGCATCCTTTGGGTAGGTCTATCATACCCATACCTCCAAATTGTCTATTTTCCCTTGTAGCCCTAAGAGCCCCTATTAGCCCTCCTAAAAACAAGGAAAAAGAAATAAGTCACAAAAAATATTAACAAGGATTTTGATTTCTTCAGTACTTTGTTTTCATTTAACCTAGGCTTGAATATTTTCTAGGTTTTAGGCCTATGTGGTGTCCATAAAGTAAGGCTCTAGAAAACCCTTTTTTTCGGGTTTCAAAGGCAATGGCAATGAAACTTTCACAAATTGCTATAAAATCTACTTCAAACCTGCTCCTCTAACTTATGGACCCATAGTATCCTACTCCATCATTTCCTAATAAATATTGGCATGTGTCAATCCTCTGCTCTTACCAAAACTTCATTACAAGCTTTCATTACACCTTGCCAAGCCTTTCTTGCTTGGCTAGGGCTCACTTGTAAAATTAGCTACTTGAATTCCAAAAACTATAAAATAATTATTCACATAACATATAGAGGATTTTTCTTGATTTCCAAAATCCATGATGTTTTGACCATGGAAGTTCAAGCCATAGCCATTTTAGTATTGGTTATTCAAAACTGGACAACAAGAACACAAATCTTAACTAATTAGGAAAACCCTATAAAATGAACACTTAAGACCAAAAAAAGTATGTAAATAATCAACACATGATCCTAAAAAACTAATCCATTCAAAACTATAAGATATTCAATCAAATTTCCTTTCTCAATCTTGAAAACTCCATTTTTTTATCACAAAAATGCTCTACATATAGGTGTTTAACATACATATGTATGTCCAACCCTTGGAAATGAGTTGGAAGGTGTTTATATTGATTTTAAAAACCAACTTTTCCTTTGGTTAAAGCCATAATTATCTATGGAATTCATTTCTCCAAATTGTGCAAAATTTTCTATTGCAATTTTGCAAAAAATACAAAGTTGTTAATGAGCAATTTTGACAACTTTTGTAATTTTGCAACCTAAGCCTTCAAACTTGACCAGCTTGTTTTAAAGCCTCATAAAATGATTCTAGGATACTTAAGGATAAATTTTGAATACTTCTTTCCCCTCTTTAATAATTTTTCCATGTTTTGCATTATAGAGCATTTTTTAGCACTTTTGTGCTTATCAGGACCTAGTAGTTCAAAAATTGACTCACACTTTCGTCTTACATAACCACACCTCCTAAACCTATGTTGGGACTTTATATTGAGTCCATATTTCCTCAAAAAAAATTTACACCATTTATAACCCAAAATTTGACTTAGGGTTTCACCTTACCCCTAGGGGCTCCTACACTATTCTACCCCTGCAAGAAGAAGCCTAAGGGACTTGTAGAGAGAGGAACTCCTTGCTAATGCCATGCTTGTTGAAATAAATCTCAACAATCCAACTTGCCTCAGATTTAGGTGTATCTAACCACTTCACTAGATTTTCTTTATAAATCTTGTTCCTTGTACTCTTTTTCACTCTACAATCCAAAATTCTCTCAATTTGAGGTTGCTTACTTTCAGGTACCTACAGGTCTGAGATATCCTTTCTTAGCTCTTCTTGATACTCTACTTCTTCCACCATTGGACCTTTTTAAGGTGTTAGGTCTATGAAATTGAATATGGGAGAGATAGCCATGTCATTCAATAAGTCAACTTTGTAGGCATTCGATTCATACTTCTCAAGTGCCTTGCATGGCCTAATCCTCTTCATCTGCAATTTACTAGGGTTTCTCTTCTATAGCCTAGATTTTTTCAAGTAGACCATCAAAAAGTATCCCACTCAAAATTTTATCTCCCTTCTCCCCTCATCCTTCTTCTCTTTCAATTTTTGATTTTCTTCCATTAAGGTTTTCTTAAATTGATCGTGCACCTCTTTCATAGACTGAACAAAGTCATCAACATTCCCATTGATTTTTTCATGTCTTGGTAGGTCCCTTAACTCTATTATGCTCCTTGAATGAATTTCAAAAACTATTTGGAAAGGGATTAAACCTGTTTTCCTATTAATTCTATCATTGTAGGAAAACTTTTCTTGAGATATAACTTGCTCTCAACTTTGTACATACTCCTTAGTAAGACACCTTAAGAGGTTTCCTAGGACCCTATTGATAACCTCTATTTTCCCATCTATTTAGGGATGGTAGGAAAAAATATGATCTAGGCTTGTTCCTAACCTCTTCCATAGGTTCTTCCAAAAGTGCCCCATAAATTTGACTTCCCTATCTACAATTATGCTCATTGGTAAATCATGTATTCTAATCATCTCCTTAAAGAATAGATTGGTTATATTGCTTACATCATGTGTTATTTTGCATGGGATGAAATGGCTCATCTTGTTGAACCTTTCTACAAAAAAAAACACACTATCTAACCCTATCCTAGTCCCTAATAATCCCACTATAAAATTCATTTTGATCCATTCCCAAGGCCTATTAGGAATGGGTAGAGGAGGAAGTTCCCTTTTCCTTCTGACATATTCCACATTGTTCCACATACCTCCTTAAATATCTTTGCATCTTGGACCAATAGTAGAACCCTTCCACTAGGTCTAGGGTCTTGTTAAGGCCAAAGTGCCCACTCATGCTCCCATTGTGTGAGATTCTCCCTCATAGATCCCCTTGGGATGCACAACTATTGACCCTTAAATAATAGCCCATTTTGCAAAGTATATTTAGAAAAGTCACTATGGAAATGATTTTCAAAGTTATTACATACCTTGTAGGCCTCTGAAAAATTAGTGTCCTCATATAAGTCCTTGAATCCATCTAATCTTATGCTCTAAAACTTGACCTCTTGTACTATCAACAACCTCCTACTCAAATCATCTACCACCTTATTATTGGTGCCCTTTTTATGTTTGATAGTGAAATTTTAGGACCACAAGAACTCCATCCATTTGATGTGCCTCAAACTTAGTTTCTCTTGTGATTTGATAAAGCTTAGGGCTTGGTTGTCTATGAAAAAAATAAACTCCTTAGGAAATAGGTAATGCCTCCACTTCTCAAGAGCTTGAACAAGTGCATAGAGATCCAAATCATATGTTGAATACCTTCTCTTCGCTTCATTAAGCCTCTCACCAAAAAATGCTAGTGGCCTAGCCTCTTGGCTTAAAACTACCCCAAATACTATGTTATTAGAATCATACTCCACCATAAGTGGCTTCTCAAAACTAGGAAAAACCAATACTGGCTAAGTTGCCACTTCCTTCTTCAACCTCTCAAAATGTTCATATATTGCCTTGGCCCATGTGAACTTGGTCTTCATGCCTCATCTGATGGTGCCATTCATTGGTGCACAAATCTCACTAAATCTCCTCGAAAACTTCCTATAAAACTTTTCTAGGTGATAAAAACTTCTAACCTAAGTAGAAAATCTAGGAATAGTAAAACTTAAGATTTCCTCTACCTTGCTTTTGTCTATTTTTAGACCTCCTTGGGATACTACAAAACCCAAAAACTAGCTCCTCCTTCATGAACTCACTCTTCTCAAGGTTTACTATCAACTTTTCCTCTTGAAGCTTCCTCAACACCATTTCTAGGTGCTTCATATGTTCCTCCTTTGTCTTATTGAAGATGAGTATGTCATCCAAATATAGAACAACAATCACTCCAATATACCCTTTTAAGACCTCATTCATAACTCTCATGAAGGTACTTGGCGCATTGGTAAGGCAAAATGACATTACCAACCACACATAGAAACCCTCATTAGTCTTAAATGAAAAATCCCATTCATCACCCTCCATCCTAATTTGGTAATAGCCACTCTTGAGATCAATTTTGGAAAAGTACCTAGCCCCACCTAGATAATCCATTAAATCCTCTATCCTAGGAATATGAAATCTATACCTAATTGTTATTCTATTCATTTCCCTAGAATTAGTACACATTTTCCACCCACCCCCCTTTTTAGGTGCTAGGATAACTAGTGCTACACATGGGTTGATGCCCTTCCTAATCAGCTTCTGATTAAGCAACACTTGGACTTATCTTACAATCTCTTTATTATCTCTAGAGTCATCTTGTATGAAACTTTGTTTTGGTAGTGAAGCTCTTGGTATGAAGTTAATTTGATGACTTATGGATCTCTTTGGAGGTAATTTTAGTGGTGCTCAATCACAAATTATCTCCTTGAATTGATCTAGTAGTTATTTCACTTCTGTAGGTATAGGTTCTTGTGAAAATGACTTGTCCTCCTTGGGCTTCACCATGATGACATACCCTACTCCTCCACCTTCCTTCAAGTCCTTGAGGAACTCTTTCCCACTCATAAACAATTTATTATTAGTGGACTTGTTTACCTTATTATATTCCACTATGGACTATATCATAGATGTGACTCCATCCTTCTAGAAAGAGTACTTGTTCTCCTTCCCATGATGCACCATCTCCCTATCATACTACCAAGGCCTTCCTAATAGCATATGAAAAACATCCATGGAAATAAAAACACATAGGATATTATCTTGTTACTTACCAATAGTGATGTCTACCCATACTTGTTCCTTCGCTAGTATATTCTTTCCCTTGTCAACCAAGTCACCCTATAAGGACATGCATGGGGAATCTTTGTTAAGCCAAGATTTTTTACTACCTCCTCTAACAAGACATTGTTAGTGGACCCTAAGTCTATGATCACTTTGCATACCTTACCTAGTATCTTGCAAATAGTTATGAATAGTCCTCTTCTTTTCTTGAGTTCCTCCTTTACTAGCTCCTTAATCGAGACTCTCCTCAACATGAGGTTCTTATCCTTCTCTATGTCAATGTCCACTTCTATTTTTTTATTTTCTTCCTCTTGGATATAGCTTATTATTTTCTCTCCATAAGATGATGATGCCTTCTCTAGACATCTATAGGAAGGAAGCCCCAACATACCATAGTTGTAATAGTTCATATTGTTGAAGTGTAAGGCTCTGTTGCTACTCCCATATCTACCTCTGCCACCATTATTGGATCCTCTACCTCTACTAGAGCCTCCCCTTTGACTAGTTTCATAGGCTTTCTCATTCTATTTGGAATCTCCATAGCTCCTTTGTTCATTGGTCCTTCCACAAGAACCACCTGTTCAACCGCCTCTAAAGTCTTTACCTCTACCTCTACCTTATGAAATTGAGTACCATTTCTTCCTCAATTGATCTTCCACTCTCCTAGCCATTTGAAAATAGATATGTAATTTGGTGAGACTGAACAAGCTCATTTCATCTTAGATAGACCACTTAAGGCAATTTAGGTACCTTTCCACCTTGATGTTCTCTGCATCTTGCACCCTTGAACTTAGACAAAAATTTTGGAACTCCTCAATGTAGGTAGCCACATCAAGATCCTTTTTCTTTAGATTTGACCTCTACTTTTGAATTTTAATCTCATTGTCTTCTAGTAAATAGGTCTCCTTTACCTTTTCTACCATAGCTTTCCAATTGGCTATTGGTTTCATCCCTTCACTCTCTCTTTCCTCTTGCAAAAACTTCCATTAAGTCAGTCCTTGTCCCTCCAATCTTGACTTAGTAATCTTCAATTTTTGAGCCTTTATTGTCGCTTCACATTCAAATTAGTTTTTAATACTCTCAATCCATTCTAGGACCATCTTTGCATCCATCTTGGCATGTAATAATGACACATTTTCAATATTCTTTCCTCAAAATGATTTAAGGGATTTGAGGAATGGTTCTCTTTTAACTGATCTTTCATCTCTTATATGGCCTCATAAAGAAGCATAGTTTTCTCCTTGGAGATTATTCTTCTCATCTACCGCCTTATCCAACTTTGCATTGGTAACCATATTTGAAGATCCACTTGATTTAGAGGAATACAACATATCACCACAAGCCACAATATTATGGCTCTGATACCACCTTAACAGGGAGCTTCTTCACTCTAGATATTTTCTACTCTACCAAGGATAGCTACTCCTTGCCTATCTAGGATTCCTATCCCAACCCAACCTAGAGGATTCATTTCAAATCCTCTCTCTTCAAGAAACTCACCAATCAACTTAGGTTTCACTCCTTCACATTCCACAACCCCAGCTATGCATCTTTTGACCTAGTGAGCCAAAACTCCACCAAATTCATTTCAAGGGTAAAAATCAAGTTTGAGCCATCTTTCTATGGTTCTTGATTCTCTTCACTCCATTCTGCATACTTTGGCTAGGTATATCATACACACACCTCCAAATTTCCCTATTTTCCCTTGTAGCCCTAGGATCCCCTATTAGCCCTCCTAAAAACTAGGAACATGAAATAACTATAAAAAATTATTAACAAGGATTTTTTATGGCTTAAAGGATTTGTTTCCAATTGAACTAGTCTTGAATATTTTCCAAGTCTCAGCTCTTTGAGGTTTTTGTATAGTATGGGTCTAGAAAACCCTTGTTTTAAGTGTTTCAAAGGAAGTGACGATGAAAATTTCACAAATTGCTCCAATCTCCACATCCAACCTCCTCCTCTGAGTTATGGACCCCTGTATCCTACTCCATAATTTCCTAAGCAAGATTGGTACATGACAATCCTTTGTTCTCACTAAAACTTCATTACAAGCTTTCATTTCACCTTGCCAAGCCTTTCTTGCTTTCCTAGGGTTCACTTGTAAAATTAGCCACCTGAATTCCAAAAACTCCAAAATAATTATTTACAAAATATATAAGAGGTATTTCTTGATCTCCAAAATTCATGGTGTTTTGATAATGGAAGTTCAAGTCATAGCCATTTTAGTATAGGTTATTCAAAATAGGACAATACGAACACAAATCTGTACTAACTTTGCAAACCCTATAAAATGAATGCTTAAGACCAAAAAAATTATGCACAGAAACAACACATGATACCAAGACACTTATCCATTCAAAATATTTAGCTATTCATTCAAATTTCCTTGCTCAATCCTCAAAACTCCATTTTTTTATCCAAAAGGTGCTCCACATACATTTGTTGTCTATACATATGCATGTAAAACCATTGGAAATGAGTTGGAAGGTGCTTATATTGGTTTTCTCCAAAACCTTTCCCTTTAGTTTGAGCCATAGCTACCTATGGCATTGATTTCTCCAAACTGTGCAAAAATTGCAAAGTTTTCAAAGAGAAATTTTGACAACTTTTGCAATTTCACAACCTAAGCCTTCAAACTTGACCATTTTGTTTTCAAACCTCATGAAATAACCTAGGACACCAAAGGACCTCATTTGAACACTTCTTTCCCCTCTTTAATCCTTTTTTATGTTATACCTTAGAGAGAAATTTTTAGCAATTTTGTACTGATCAAGACCTAGTAATTCAAAATTTGACTCACACTTACCTCTTACCTAACCACACATCCTAAACCTATCTTGGGACTTTATATGGATTCCTTATTGCTTAAATGGTTGGTTACACCATTTACACATGAAAATTTTGACTTAGGGTTTCACCTTACCCCTAGGTGCTCATGCACCACTTGGTTTTGTGATCTCCAAGGGCACCCTCGAGATGAACAAAGATAAGGTAATTGCAATAATTTCTTGGCCCACTCCTAGAATAGGTGTAACAGTTAGAAGTTTTCATGGTTCAGCTACTTTAGGTAGAAATTTTATAAGGGATTTTAGTTTGATTTATTCACCAATTTTGAGTATAATAAAAGAAAAAAGGGTGGGGTGGGGGTTCGGGGGTGTAAGTTTGTATAGACCAAAGACGTAGATGTATTTTCTAAATCCTTAAGAAGAAGAAGGTATCCTAAAAATTGGTCCTCACATTCCCTGATTTTAACAAATGTCTTTTAAATAGAATGTGATGCCAACTATATAGCTATAGGAGGTGTATTTATTAAAGAGGGAAGATCCATATGCTTCTTTAGTGAAAAATGAAATTAATCCAAGAAAATTTTCTCTTCATATGATTTAGAAATGTATGCCCTTGTTTAATCTCTCAAAAAAATGGAAACACTACTTTCTACCAAAGGAATTCATAGTGTACAATGATAATCAGGCCCTAAGATTCTTGAATAACCAAGACAAATTCAACCATAGACAATAAGTGGGTTGAGACACTACAATCTTATACATTTTCTATAGAACACAATAAGTGAGCTACCAATAAGGTTGTTGATTCCTTAAGTAGAAGGGCCTTAACTATATTTGAAACTTAGTTAGAGAGTGTAGGGATTTTAGCTTTAAAGGGTATGTATATTGATGATGATGATTTCAAGGAGATATAAAAGGCATGTACTAACTTGGATGATAGATATACTCACGAGTATTTTAATTTCTTCTACAACTGGGGCTACTATTCAAAGGTGGATAATTATGCATACCCCAATACTCCATGAGAACCAACATAATTCAAGAGAAGCATAGTGGGGCCATGTCTGGTAAGTTTGGATTACACAAAAACTTGGAATTGGTTAGAAGGCACTATTTTTTTCCTAAATTGTGGGTCCATTTGAGAAAATTTGTAGAGGAATAAATGCTTTGTTAGAATTCTAAAGAAATAAGTACAAATTCTAACCTATACTAGCCCCAATCCATTTCCTCAAGATGATAGGAATGTATCAACATGGCTTCTTTCATGGGCATCCCAAATAATCAAAGAGGTCACAACAATATTTTTTTGTGCTACATAGGTTTAGAAAAATGATTATTTCTTGCCATGCAGATCTATTTAGGATGCATCATTCATGGAAAACCTATTTTTCAGAGAGATAACTAGAATTTATGTACTACCATTGAGCATCATATTAGATAGAGAAGTCATATTTTGGGGTCATTTTTGGAGGACCCTTTGGAGAAAACTTGGCACAAACTTGTCCTTTTCATCTACATACCATCCACAAATAGATGGTTAAAAAGAGGTTATCAAGGGGTCTTTAGGAAACCTACTAAGATGTATTACAAAGAAACTATTGGAAATATAAGGTTGGCTAGGTTATTGAGAGGGGAGGGGTGAATTAGGAACTAATAAAAATTTAACTCACTTCACTAATTAATTCTTCATATATAATTCTAATCTAATTGCATGAATGAAAGAATGAAAACAATAAAACATTCATAACACTTTGACACAAGATATGATGACCCATAAACCTTCCAAATAGAAAATAAAACTAGGGTGGAGATGATACCCACAAGATTTAGTATTGTAGTATAAAGTTGGCCTATTAAGGATTACAATTGACCACTTCTAGTGATCTTCCATATTAGGAGAAATAAGAACTATTAGATCCACACCATATTAAAGTATTTAGAAACATACAGTGAAGTATGCACTCTATTAGGAGATTTAGCAAAAGATTGTTAAGTTCACCCAGTTAAAGGATTTGACTGATGCACCTATTAGAATGAATCAATGGGTTATCTCTGATTTGTAAGTTTAATTTGCTGAATGAGATTTCTTCATCACTTCTACTAGATATCTTGGTAGACTCTGCTATAATCACGCGATATCGTAAATTGTCTTAGATGCTTGGTAGACACTTTGAAGCTCAACATGAATTGCAATCTGACTACTTAGCTCGATAGCAACTAAAGCACTTGGTTAACATTGTTGAATGAATGATAAGATCGGTAGCAACCGTAGAGCTTAGTAGCAATGTAATTAGCTAACTAAGTGTTAAGTGGCTAATAGAAAAATTGACCTTAATGTCAACAATCTCATCCTTTGGCATTAGTCACAAAAATACTTACCATACCAAAAATCTGAATTCTCAAAATTAAAAGTCAAAAACTTTCTTTATCAACATTCTGTCTCTTCAACTCGATTTTGACTTACTACTATTGTAGCTCAGTAAACTACTATATTTTTTGATTTTTCAGAATTTCTTTTCTAAACTTATTTTCTACTAATATGTACATATATCTACATATTACTACTCCCCCATACATATATCTCTTCCATATACATATATCTAGAGTCAGATAAACTTCTCTATACAAATAATCTTCTTCTCCCCCTTTTATTAATAAACATATCTTCTCCTCCTTTTTGACATAAATGTCAAAGATGTATAATATTTACAAGTTAATACAAAAATATGATGACAAATCAATGTCTACCTTTAAAATGATTTTCATATTCTTGTATCAATTCTATAAAAATACCTTGCATGTAAGGATATTTGTACTTCTGCTAATAGTTCCATCATGTGGTCAACTATGGAGAAGTTATTGTCATAGATGAGTGTCTTTTCATGTGTAATGTGCTTTTGTAGTGCATCCATATTTGGAAGAATCATTCCATAAATTTCTGCAACTATGGCCCTAATTCTAGCTTCTTCCATTAACAATTTTGCTTGGAGATTCGACAAATATCTGATCTTTGTAAAATGTGCTGAACTACAACTAGGATCAAGTGACAACTGGTGTGCACTTTCCTTCACATCCTCATCTATCTTGGATAATTTATCCTTGATTTCCTTTGTAAATATAGATGTGTCACTCAACTTGACAAATAAAGAAACAAGATTATTGACAAATGTTTCTAGTGTTGCAAGAAGAGTAGAAAACTCTACTTGATCAATAGCAATATTCTGTGCTACCTACTCCAAAACTTTTTTTTTTCAATTTTTCTCTCAGCTCTTTGCAACAATTTTTCTTGTCCATTTATTTCTTCATTGTATTTTTGGACAATTTCAAATAACTAAACTAGAATAGGTTATTTCTCATTAACCTCAATATTACGAGCATGAAAAAATATGCTCTTGATGTCCTCAAGGACTTGATTTTTCTTTTTACTCTCTTCTCTAAGATTTTGCTACTTACCCCTCTTCTTCCAAAGTTCTCCAAGGGTATTTGTCTATTCAAGAGTAAGGTTAGAGGTATCCCAATTTGGAATAACAATGTCCTCATCCAAATCAATGTCTTCCTCTTCTTTACCCTTTTCTGTTGGAATAACAGAATGAATAATTTATTTTTTCTTATTCAAAACTGCAATGCTCAATTGAGACTGATTCTCAACTATCATTGCACTAGCCATCATGGAAATAATAGTTGGAAAATTAGGAATAGCACAAAATGTACTAATAGTAGAAATAAAATTAACAATAGGAATACCTTGTTGTTTCTTAGTCAAGCCTGATGCTAGGAAGACTTGTTGCTTAGCAAATGAAGTGTTAGATACTTTAGTCATTAAAACACTTAGTAGATCAATTATAGAGATTGGTTGGGTGCTAGGTACTTTAATTGTAACCACAACCAACATGGTAGAAACCTTCTAAGGCTAACTGCACTAAGGATTTGCTTAGAGAATGAGGGAAGGAAGTCATAACTTTTGTTGTAATCTTTCTGCATTAGATTCCTCAATACTCTATATTTTTGGAAGACTTCCTCCAGTGGCTTATTGTTCTTCTTCCTCATCATCGAGATTGAAATTTTCTATTTTATCATCTTTGATTTATACTTCTTCTTTCACATGATCTTCTAAAGCATCATTATCATCTACATGCACAACAAAGTCACTAGGCTTGTGCAACCCATAAATGTTTTTCCATGTGGTAGTAGTAGACTTCACCATGGATTCAATGTCCTTTATAAGTATGATACATGTATTGAATTTTGGTATTATCTTCTTCTCATTTGTTCTCAATGATTCCTTCACCTCATTTTGACTGAGACTTGGCATATGTTGTCTCAAGTTTTGTTCACTAATGTCTTTAGAAACTTTTATTGCATTATCCAATTGAGGTTTTCCTACTTTCAAAATTACATAAGGAGCTTGTTGTGTCAACTCATTAGGTGAGTACTTTAACTTACCCAATTTTTCCACAAGGGCATCCTCAACTTTATTTTTCTCCTCTTTGCTCCTAGTCTCATACTTAAGAGTCTTGAAACATGTCATACCTATTCCTTGTTCCATTTTCTTCAATTTTTCTTGAAGGGTAGGGGTAGATCTCTAAAATATAATCTATTTTACTTCATCTTCTTTACCTAACTTCAGTTTCCTCTTGGATTTGGTAGATCCTCTTGTAAATAGAGACGAGGAAGACTTGGAAAGTTTTGTTATTATAACCTTCCCTTTCTTCTTTGGAGGCTCCTCTTCATCAGGTTTTGCTTCCTCTACATTTTTCTCTTCATCTTATTCTACTATATTCATCTCCTTTTACCTTAGTAAGCATGAGGAGAGCTTGATTTCTTGGTGTTCTTCATTATTTTCTCTATCCTTTTCCTTCCTTTGTTCAATTCTAGCCTTAGCCTCATAATATGTTCCAAAATATGTTTCCTTAAGATCCATAGGCTCATTCAATAGAGCTTCAAAAATATCTTTGGTTTCATCTATGTTAATCTCATATTCCAGAGGTTCAACCCATGCCACTCTAGGCCTGATTGCTTGAATATAAACCTTGTCATAGTCAAACATAAAACATATATCCTACTCATAATCTTCTACTAGTTTCCTGGGTATCCTAAATCTACTTTGCATCTTCTTCTTGAATGTCTCAAAGTAATTATCCATAATACTATCAAATTTTTCTCCCATCTTTGCTATAAATTCATTAATTTGGTACAATATTGGAGTATCTTTCTTCCATACTACAATTCCTTAGAACGGAAAAAACTTCTAAACATAGAAGAATAAACATATCAAGAGAGAACCAAACTTACACGGATTAATCTTTTATGCATGGATGTTGTCCATGTTCTTTCTCAATTGATTTAGTAGAATCTTGGCAAAGTTACAGGATAAATTGTTCTTTACTACCTTGTATGATAGATCAACTACTTCACATGACATGGTGTTCAACTGAGTTGAGCTATAGATTTTGTGTGCAATCACATGGATGCAAAACTTCAATTCCATGCTAGTTACTCTACTTAGTTTCATGCCTCTTCCATCCCATTTGCAAGAGTCCTTTTTGCCAATTTAACCTAACGTAGGGTTTTTGTGGTCTTTTCTTTGTTGAACATGGACAATCCAATAATGCTATGTATCATCTTCTTGGTTATCAAAATAAGATGATCCAATCATAATTGCATGTTATGAATATGGTTCAAGATGCATCTAATCCACTACACTTGAGAATCCCTCAAAATATGTGAAATTTGAATCAAATTCTTTGTCTCCAAATGTTTGTGCTCAAGTTTAGAAACACCATCCACACATAGTTCATTGAGTGCCTCATTCATCTCTAGGGTTCTAAGCTCTTGAATAAAATAGTGATAAAATGATTGGATGTTGTGAACAAGGAGTACCTTAGGTAGAATTTAGGATCACACTCTAGCAAGGTCAAGTGCCTCTGCCACTATTGGTCTCAATTTGAATGTGGGATCCTTGCAATCAACTCCATTAAGCAACATTTTAGAACCTTTCTTAACCTTGTTGATAGAAGATTCCATTGCTCAATAGGGTTTCAAACATGGGAGAAATATTCAAAAACAATTTTTAAAATCACTCATGGGCCATAAATTCACTCTTTTCTCTATGCTCTCAATTTTTTTTGTGAAACAATACATTTGATTTCCTCATTTTAATGAATTTCAATCTTTACAATCACCATTAATGTGTCATATGCATATTCACTTGGTGACAAGCTGTCCTCCACTTAGTTTGGTCTTTAATTCTTGGAAGAAACCTTTAGCTCAATAAGTTCTCTTGACTCAATAGGAACTACCAACTCAACATCTACATCCTAAAAAAAGTATTCAACCCAAACTTTTTTAGTAAGGTCTTGCAACCTAACCTTGCTTAGTAAGGTCTTACAACCTGACTTTTCTTGGTAAGGTCTTGAATTTTCATCATCACTCAGTGATCCTTGTACATCTTGGATGTTGATATGGATCTTTCTTCTTACTAGCTAGAACTGGTGTTAGATGAATTCTTTAGTATTACAACTCCAATGATCTCCATAGGGAACTAATTTGAAATGGTTGAGTCATCCAACTTATTGACTTGGGTGTCAAAAATTGCATGACTTTGGCTTGCATTCTCTAGAGATTTCTAAACCCATTTCTACCTCATTTGTTCTCTAATATTTTCAACTTTGGATTTTTTTTCATCTTCAACTCTGCCTCTATTCATATAGTTCTTGGAAAGATTTCCAAGTTCTGTGACAAAACATCTCTTTTTAGTGTCTCTCTTCCTCATGTGATATTTTACACAATTTTCTCCAATGTGCACAAACTCACCATAGTATTGATATCTACACCATGTGTTCTCATCCAAAAAAAAAATTCACAATTTTTTCTACTAGTTTCCACTTCTTGGTTTTGCACTTTGAAGATTTGTATTCTTGTTTGTTACAATTGTGACACTTTCCTTCAAACTTAGGTTTCTCTGTGCATTCACTTGCTCTATGACCATGGTTATTGAAATTTTAACATTTTTCATTAAATTTTTCTTTACCATTTCTCCAAAACTTATTTGATGTATGACCTATCTTACCACAATGATCGCAAATAGGTATTTTTCTCTTTTGAGCTCCTTGCTAAGATGATTCACCTTCTTCTATATATCCTAATCCATCCTTTTCTTTGTGTCTATAATATTGAGTTTTCTCATTTAATTGATTCATGCTTTCTTGAGGTTTCATATTTCTCTCATTGGTTTTATTTTCCATGATGAGATCATTCTCTAATATTTCATTCTCTATCCTTAGATTAATAAGCTCTTGATTTGCATCATTGAGTTGATCAATAAAGTCTTCTTGTTGAAGGGATAGTTGTTGAATTTCATTTTCCTTTTGTTTCATGACTTTACATAATCTAAATGATTGTATTTATTGCTCTCTTTTCAATTTTTTGACTTCTTCTTGAAAATTAGAATTCTTCTCAAGTAGGTCTTTAATTACTACACTAGCTTCATCTGAATTTCATTGTGGACATAAGTCTTCAATTATTTCTTTAATATAGAGTTTTTTATCATTTTGTGCAGCAACATCTTTCCTTCTTTGTGATGATTGAGAGAGTATCTCATTTTCTTTCTTGAATTTCCCAATGGCTAATTCTAGATCCAAGTTTTCATTCTTAATAGCCTTTTCTAGCTTGTATACCTCCATTGCTTCTGATCTTATCTCAAGCTATTTAAACTTCTAATGTGAGAACCAAATGCTTTGATACCAATTGTTGGAAATATAAGGTAGGATAGGTTACTATAAGGGGAGGGATGAACTAGGAACCATTTAAACTTAAGCTTAGTTCACCAATTAATTCTTCATATATTATTCTAATCTAATTGTATGCATGAAAGAATGAAAGAAATGAAGAATTCATAAGACTTTGACACAAGATATGGTGACCTAGAAACCTTCCAAATAGAAAGTACAACTAGGGTGGGAATATTACCAATAGGCTTTAGTATTGTAGTATAAAGTTGGCTTATTAAGGCTTACAATTGACCACTTCTAGAGATCTACCCTCTTAGGAGCAATAAGGATTGTTAGGTCCATCCTATTGAAGGATTTAAAAACATAGAGTGTTAGGAGATTTAGAAAAAGATTGTTAAGTCCACCCAGTTAAAGGATTTCACTGATGCACCTATTAGAATGAACCAGTAGTTGATCTTTGGTCTACAACTTTGATTTGCTAAACAAGATTCCTTGAATTGCAATGATCACCTGACTATGATAGATAAGTCTCTATTGTACCATATACTACTTGTAGCCTTCAACTCACACTAATGTAATTCTTACTCATTACCTTCTTATTAAATTACTCTTTGGACATGATACAATAATTTACACACACACACACACACACACACACACACACACACACACCCAATTAATTACCTTTTGCAGTCAGCTACATACCAAATTCATCATAATTCACAAAGTTAGCCCATTGCTATAACTTGAGTTCTGAAGTCAACTCAGTGATGTTGTGACACTCAACAAACACTATCAACACTCAACATACTCTGGCACTCTATTTAAGTTGAATCTTGATCCATACTAATCACTTCAATTAGCATGAACTTGGTTAGCACTGTATGACTTGGTGAACACTAAAAAAATTAGTAGATACTAAATTAGTCAGTTGACATTGCATGGGCCAGTCAACATTAGATTCTCTTCATTAACACTGCAAGCTCAGTAGACACTACAAAACTTATCTAACATTATAGAGCTTGGTTAACACTAATATCTTCATCACTTCTACTAAATAGCTCAATAGACTCTGCTATGGTTGGGCGATATAGTAAAATATCTTAGATGCTTGGTAGATACTATGAAGCTTGACATGAATTGCAATTTGACCACTTAGTTCGGTAGCAACTAAAACACTTGGCTAACATTGTTGAATGAATGATAAGCTTAGTAGCAACTGTAGATCTCAGTAGAAATGTAACCAAATAATTAAGTGTTAAGTCACTAATAGAAAAATTGACCTTAATGTCAATAGAAACATGGAGGGAAGTGTATTTCTATACTTTCTCAAGTTAAATTCTCTTATAATGATAAAATTAATAGGATCACAGGAAAGTATCCATTTTAAATTGTCTATGGCATCTATTAACCATATTTTCTCTCCCACCAAAATTTGAGTTTTTCTCGGAAAACATGTGCAATGATCATATATTCAAACACCCAAATGATCAAATAAAAAATATATTTGAAACTTTGGTTTATCCTTTATTATCCTAAGTCTCAAGATTTTTTTGTTTTATCCCCTTAGAAACTCAAGTCATGACCATGTGACTACCCTTTATCATCTAGTCACTATAGTCTATGGCTTAACTGTCAGGAGAGGTGTGAATGTACTACACGGTCTTCCCAATAGTTGGTATGGCTTCACTATTTAAAAGGCTAGTATCCAGTTATGATTGGTGATGTAGAAATCTCTCTTCATCACTTGGTCACATAGAGTTTAGTATAAACCATGGTCAGGATGGCAAAGCCATGAATCTTGTGTGCATAGTCGCTAGGGTCAGTGATGAGTTCAAGAATTAAGCTGCAAAGCAACAATAACATGAAGTGAGGTCGACCTAGGTGATATGGTAGCCTCTAATTTTTCAAGCGGATAACTATGTAGGAGGGTTCCCCACCTGTATTTATGATCATTAGGTTTGAAGAAATCAACACATATTGTTATGTCATTATAGAAAGTTAGATACTCAATTTATATGGTGAGGTAATGACAATGTGCCATGTGTCTTAGCAGGCCCAAATGGAGATCAACAATGGAAATTAGGTACATTTTTCATAGATTCATGCAAATTTCATGTTAAGTCAAGATCCATGATGTAAAAACATGAATGGTATGTGACAGTTAGATTCATAGTTTCACCAAGTTGTAATAGTTAGTAGAAAATGTTGAAGGCAAGCTACAAAGCAATGATAGATAGTTGGTCATAGTTTCACAAGTAGTAACTACTAATGAAGAAAGGTGGTGGAAAAGTTGCAATCATAGGAAGTCAAACATGAAACATAATTTGAATGCTGGCAAGGTGTTAGAATGATAAAGGATAATTGGTCCATGTGGCAAGGCCTGAAGATTGACTCTAGTTGACTAATTAGATGGTTGATTTGGCATAATGATAACAAAGAAAGTAGTTGTTTGATGGTATATTTGATCTTTTTGATCTCCTTCAACCACTTTCATCATTCTCCATGCCTAATAAATGTAAAGGAAAATTATATCATAGCCTGGTGATCCATTCAATTAGTCAGAATGTTAATAGCCATTTTTTATGTCCTCTCAGGGCTCTGTTTGGTGAAGAAGTGATTTTCTCACATCTAGATATGTGCCATGATTAGATCTTTTCTAGATTTATAGTGACTATTCTTTGAAATCTTCAATACAATTGTTGAGTTTTTCCTTGGAGTAGAAGTTATCTGAGTTATGCTTGCACTATAAAAGAAGATTTTGTAACCCTTCTTCTTAGGGTTGGTATTTTTCTCTAATCCTCTAGCATTGCCTTTTTCTTTGCTCTTCTGATCTTCCTTTGCCTTTGAATTATTATGATTTCTATTGTTTCTCTTTCTACCATTAATATACTATGAAAATATTCCTTGCCTCTTGTTAATGTATTTGTCTCTTTCTCTCTAATTGCATGATTGTATTTATCTTGGGCTTTTGAACGTTATAGTGTAAAGGTTCTTCCTTGTAGCATTCCCTAGTTTTCTTATTTACATGTGATAGTAGAGATAAATGAAGTTAGAATATATATTTTTTGAAATTGTGTTAATTAATTGTGCATGTTAAGATTGAACACTCTATTTTTGGTGCATCACCTCCTTAGGATAGATTAGGTTAATGATTTTATGCATGTCTTCTTCCCTTTTCCCCTCCAAGAGTAATTAGATGAATCTTGAAAGTAAATAAAGTCAGCCTTCTCCAATGATTCAATCTCATTTTTCAAGTCCCACAACTTGGAGGTTATTTCCATGTTTCACAAGGTTGACCTTAGGTAAAATACTTTGGAAAAGAGTGCAAACTTTTGTGACAACATTTTTTGGCAAGCCTTGTGGGACAAAATTTTGAAGCTTTATAAGTTCACTAGTATGAAAGGAGAAAGGTTCCAATATGTGTTGAGAAGATAGTGTTGCTCTTAGTATTTTCAAGCCTTCAAGAGGTTCATTTTCAAGTACTTAGTGACTCTATCCTACAATATATCTAGTTTCTAAACCAAGTTGTTGTGATTCATGCACAAAGCTCATACAATGAAATCTTCTAAACATAAATTTCAATACATTGATCTTTAATTTTAAAACCCTACAAGAAAGAGAAATAAACTATCTCTATCACTAGTTAGGAGTGCAATGGTAGCACACACACTTGCAAGATCTCTTTCCACTCCTATTATTGATAGATCACAACCTAGGTTGCCATATTTTCATATAAGTAGGTCATTATCTCATATCGCTCAACCTAGAGCACATAAATTTGCCACCTTTAATGGTCCTCACCTTTTGGCTTAAAGATATGATATTCTAGTGTCAACTCTCAAAAGCATACTTGATTTTATTGGAAAAACTTTCATCTCCCCTATGGAACATATTCAAGATATTTCAAAGGTATGTAATATACATGGTATTACAAAGGATGATGTTGATGTTATGCTTATAGCTTCATCTTTGAAAGATAAAGCATTACAATGGTATTGAGGTTTTCCTCATTACTCTATTACTAATTGGGATGGTTAGGAGCAAGGCTTTGTAAGCATTTTGAGGAAAAAAGTGATCACCTATCACTTTTAGAGTAGTTGAAAACCACCAAGAGAGCACTCCATGAATATATGATTGATTTTATTTATGGGTTTCAAAAGACATTGGATAGAATACCTACTATAGTAAAGCCTTCTCCTAGTAATGCATTCTTATATTACCTCAAAGCCTTTAATAGTGACATTTCTACTACTCTGCAATCTATGGGAGGAGAAACTCTACCAAATTATTTTGAGATTTCTATTAGAGAGGAAAATATCTTAATACAAGGAGGCAAGTTAGCCCTAAGGCCTCTAACTCCTTTCTTTCCTAACATGCCCAATCATCAGCCTATTGTCACCCCTATACCTACTTCCTCTACAAGTTAGTCTCTTGCTATGGCCCTAGTAGCTTCCACATCTTCTAATGGAGTTGATAAGATTGAGGCCATGATGCAAGAATTGATGCATAATATGGATAAGAAGTTTTAAGATCAAGAAAAGAGGATGGAGGACAATGATGTAGTGATGCAAAAAATGAGTAATGAGTTGGTGTCTATGAAAAGGAAAAAAACTCAAAATAATAAGCCTCTCCAACTTCAATATCAAGGTCCCATACATAATAGATCCCCAAACTAGAGTCATGTCCTTTAAAATTAGAATATACCTATCAAAAATACCCATACTATGAATACCAACCTAAATAGGGCCTTAGTACCTTAGAATAATCCTTCTCAAGATCAAGATTTCTACCCTTCTTCTAACTACTCTTATGGATATTGTATGTGTCAAAAGGAAGAGTCTTTTTTGGCTTTAACTACACAATAACACATAGTAGATTAGTAACACAATACTAATCAACCTATTATTGCTTCTCATCTATGATAGTAAGGTGATTGTTCTTTCATGAACAATTATTTTGAGGAAAATTGTCATGTCATCCATGATGTCATAGCTCACAATAATTGAAGTAAAAGAAGAGATTTTGAAGATGCTACATCTCCCTCACTTATGTAAGCTTCAACTTTAGATGATGCTCCTCATGTTCCAATGATGAATTCACAATCCAATGGTACTCTCAGTAGAGACAAGATATGAGCAACAAGAAGTCTACTGAATCTTAGACTTCTCAAATTTAGCCACCAATCCATATAGTTCCCAAAGCTTCAGTCAAAGTAGTTGGTACTCCCCCCTTCAATGTGGTAGATCAAATGAGAAAGACTACTATCAATATCTCTATGTTTGATGTTGTTGCTACCATACCATCATAGAACAAGCTACTACAGTGGGAGCTAGATGGAATAGAAGTGAAAGATAAACCACCAAGAGAGGAGAATGCAACAAGATTCATGTAGCCAATAAAGGAAGGAGAGACAAGTAAGAAAATTAGGCCTCCTCCTTTCTATGTCTCTTTAATCATAAGAGATAAAATAGCCCATAATTATATGACAGATTTAGGGGTTAGTAGCTATGTAATGCCTAAATGTGTATCTGATCTCATGGGCATCAAATATGATCCAATGGTTAAAGATGTGCTCCAATTAGATGGAAGCTCTATCAAGACTGTAGGAGTCTTAAAAAATGTAGAAATGGCATTGTATGCCTTCCCTAGCTATACTGTAACATAATATATATCAATAGCTGTGGTCAAACCACATTTTTCCATCTATCTTTCTAGAGACTTCACTACACAAATAGGTGGATATATTTCATCTTATTGGTCTTAAATGTTTTTTAGAACAAGGTATGGAACAAAAGCTTCCATAAGAGTAGAGCCTCTGGCCCTCAATCATATAGAAGCCTACACCCCTAGTCCCATAAACATGAATTGTACTATGTTTGAAGGAGAGGATGGAAACATAGCACACGAGCCTTCCACTTCTTTGGCAATTTTTTTGGACTTTCTTTTAGATGAGTGGGCCATTGATTATCAATTTAACCTAGTACAAGAAGCTCAAGAGATGAGCCTTGACACATATTGCATATCAATAAAGGATGCTCCTATCCCTAATCTCATAAAAGGTAAAGAAGGTATTGATGGATTGTGAAGCATGTCCTTTGATGGCTCAAGAAATAAAAATGGCTCAAGAGCTAGTGTCATGCTCATCTCCCCCAAATTGGAGAGATATTATTTCTCTTATAGGCTCTAATTCAGCTACACTAATAGTGTAGAAAAGTATGAAGCTCTAATAAAAAATCTCCAACTTGTACAAAGAAGAGGAATGAAGTCCTTAAAGGTATTTGAGGACAATGAGTTGGTTGTTAATAAATTAAGAAGCTAGAATGTTACAAAGAACATCCTACTTAAATCATACAAGCATAGAGTTTGGTATTTTCTTGAGGGCTTCCAAGCATTCAATATCCAAAGTGCCCCTAGGAGAGAAAATAAACATATTGACAGGCTTGCAATAATGGTGCTTCTTATGATATACTAGAGCATGTTGCTGATGAGAAGGAGGAATAGATCAAAAATTTTATAAGGACTGTTGTTCCTAATAACTACACAAATTGGCAAGTTTTTGATTCTCATGAGTAAATTTTCAATTTCTTGCAAAATGAAGCAAAGTTCTCTACTAAATATTAGTCTAAGCTCCAAAGTCAATATGGAGACCAAATCTTGAACCTAAAATACAAAATGATACCTAAAGGTCCTATCACCTTGGAGGGCATTTTTAACTCTCATGACCAAACAAAGGGCAATGCTTCAAATCTTACTGCAAGAAAGGATGATCATATGCCTATCATTACTACTGATGGAAGGACTCTCAACTTGGGAAAGGTGTGCACTAATATGGAACAAGAGGTCTTCATTAAATTATTTCAAGAATTCAATGATGTTATTTCTTGGACATATGAAGACTTAAAGGTTTTGATCCAAAATTATCTTAGCACACCATAGATTTAGATGATAAGTCCAAGCCTGTCAGGCAGTAGCAGAGGCCAATTAACCCTAAGATTGAACCACTAATGAGAAAAAAATTATCAAGGCCCATAAAGGCCAACATTATTTTCCCTTTCAAGCACTCCTCATGGGTGGCTAACTTTGTTCATGTTAGGAAGAAGAGTGGAGATATTAGACTATGTGTAGACTTTAGAGACCTTAATAGGGCTTCTCTTAAAGATCATCATCCCCTTCCCTCCATAGAACAAGTCGTATCCAAGGTTAGTGGTTTAGAAAGGTTTTCATTCTTATATGGGTTTTTTTGTTATAACCAAGTACTAGTTCAAGAGTCTGATAGGTATAAGACTACTTTTACTACTAAGTGGGGAACCTATGCTTATTATAAAATGCTTTTGGACAAACCAATGCAGGTGCCACATTTTAGAAGGAAATGGAGATGGCTATCAATTGTATGTTAGAAAATTTTGTACTAGTATATTTGGATGATATAACTATCTTTTCAAAGAATGTGGTAGATCATTTTGATCATTTGAGATAGGTATTTGAAAGATGCAAGAGTATGGTGTTTCTCTAAACTCCAAGAAGTGTGTATTTTCTACAAATCAAGGAAATATCTTAGGGCATATTGTGTCTAGAAATGGGTTAAAAATAGATCAAGAGAGGGTAGAAGCAATTCTTTCTCTCCCACTTCTCACCCATAAGAAAGGATTGTAGAGTTTCCTTGGTAGGATCAACTTTGTAAGGAGATTCATCCCTGATTTTGCTTCTATGGTAAAGCCTCTCACAACTATGTTAAAGATGAACCTACTATTTACTTGGACCAAAGATGGAAAGGCTAGTTTTGAAGAAATCAAGTAGTCAATTCTATTGGCCCCTACTCTTGTCAATCCCAAATTTGACAAAGATTTTATCCTCTACTCCCTTGGAGGAAAGACAAGCATTTCAAATGTTCTTACACTATTAAAAATAATAAAAATATAGAAGAAACCATTGCTTTCTTTAGTGAAGGGATCAATGATTATGAGGAAAGATATAATTATGTAGAGAAATAGGTCCTTGTTGTTGTGAGGTCTCTCAAAAAAATTAGACATCTCTTGTCTCACAACAAAGCCCAGCTTTTAGCTCCACATGCATGTGTAAAAGATTTCTTCTTGAACAAGGATTTCAATGAGAAGAAATCTAGATGGATCACTAGAGTCATGGAATCTGACATAGATATCAAGATCACCAAGTTTGTGAGAGAGAAGGGACTACGTGAGTAGATGGCTTCATCTTTTGAGATACATGGAGAAATTTCCCTTTCAATCCAAAATGAACAACCAATAGAGAATGAAGATCAAATTAATTGGTTGTAGGACATGACTACCTTCTTGATAGAAGGAAGATGCCCCCAAGGTCTAGATAGAACCAAGAAGAGATAGTTTAGATTATAGGATATTTCCTACATCTTGGTGGATAGAGTATTATTCAAAAAGGACTCTAATGGTGTCCTTCTTAGATGTATACAGACAAATTAGGTTAGCATGTTGCTGAAAGAATTTCATGATGGCCTTTCTAATGGTCATTTCTCAGCCAGAGTCACTACCATCAAATAATGAGGGATAGATATTATTGGCACACCCTATTTAATTACTACCATAAGCAGGTAAGGAAGTGTGAGAAATGTACCTTTTTCTTAGGAAAGAAAAGATTGGCTACCATTCCCCTCCATCCCATTCAAGCTAACCAACCCTTATCCTAATGGGATTTAGATTTCACTGGTCCAATAAATCCACTCTCTAGTACTAGTCATAAGTGGATCTTGGCAGCCACAAACTATTTGACAAGATGGACTAACGTAGTGGCTTTGAAGGATGTAACAAAGGCCTCAGTAGTTGAATTCCTTGATGGAATTATAACAAGATTTTTTGTTCCTACAACTATCATATCTAATAATGTCAAATCTTTTGTTGGAGCTCATATATGTTCTTGGGCTCTAGGATATGGGATATATTTGAGAACTTCTTTGAATTATTATCCCCAAGATAATGGCTTGGTTGGATCTTCTAATAAGAATCTCCTTAAGATCATGAGGAGGAAAATTAAAGACAAGCAAAGGAGTTGGCATGCCAAGTTGAAGACAACCCTTTGGGCTGACAGAATTACACCCATGAGAGCAATCGAGAATTCACCTTAGTCTATGGAAGGGATGCAAGGCTTCTTATTTCTCTCGAATTCCACTCTCTTGAGTTAGATCATCAATTGGAGCTAGAGGAAAATGATACCATGACAATCAAGTTAGTAGAATTGATTGAATTAGAAGAAAAAAGATAATAGGCTATGCAGACTCTTGAGGTACCTCAACAATAGGTCAAAAGGAGCTTTAACAAGAAGGCCAAGGCTAGAATTTTTAGGGAAGGAGACCTTGTCCTCAAGTGGGATGTAGAAAAATCCAAACTAGGAAGGCACTCCAAGTTTGATGCTATCTAGAGTGGACCTTATGTGATCACAAGTTGCAAGTAGGCTAATGCATTCCAACTATCCAGGCCCAACGGTGATGTCATACCCATTCCAGTTAATGGAACTTACCTCAAACCTTGCTTCTAGAGAGGGTTTGAGTTTTTTGTATATATCAGAGTAGTTTTTTAAGTTTTCAATAAGTGCATGAACACATGTTGTTTCTTCTAGAGATAGTAGGTTTTGAGTTTGTAGTTTAGATGAGGTAGAGCTATTTTGTTTCATAGTCATAAAGGTCACAACTCTTTTGTATTTTTGGTTTTTCTTTGTAGAGGAATTTCTGGCTTTTTGTGACTACATCCCAATGGATTCTTAAAGGCCATTGGTCATATACATAGCTGGCTAGTATCCCCTCTAAGTTGCCAAAATTGATAACCATATTTTCCTTCCCACCAAAATTTGAGTTTTTCTTGCCAAACATGTCCAATGGCCATATATTCAAACACCCAAATCATCAAATAAAAGATATATTTAAAATTTTGGTTTATCCTTTATAATCCTAAGTCTCGATATTTTTTTCTTTATCCCCTTAGAAACTCAATTTGTGACCATGTGACTAACCTTCATTGCTCATTCATTGTAGTCTATGGCTTAACTATCAGGAGAGGTGCAAATGTGTGATGCAGTCTTCCCAATGGTCAAGGTAGCTTCACTATTTAAAAGGATGTCATCTAGTTATGAGTGGTGACATAGTAATCTCTCTTGATCACTTGATCACAAAGAGTTTAGTTTAAACCATGGTTAAGATGGCAAAGCTGTGAATCACCTTGTGTGGGCAGTCACTAGGATCAGTGATGAGTTAAAGAATTAAGGTATGAAGCAGTGATAACATGAAGTAAGGATGACATAGGTGATATGGAAGTCTCTTATTGGTCAAGTAGCTAACTATATAGGAGGGGTCCTAGTTGTATTCTTGATTCTTAGATCTAAAGAAATTGATGCATATCACTACATCATTATAAAAAAGTGTACACTTGATTTATATCGCAAGATAATGATGATGTTCCATATGTCTTAGTAGGACCAGGTAGAGATTAGAAATAATAGTTAGGTCCATTTTTTGCATAGTTGTAGGCATTTCATGTTAAGTCAAGATCCATGCTATGATGCTGCAAATGACATGTGACAGTTAGGTTCACAGTTTCACCAGGTCACATTAGTCAGTGGAAAATGTTGAAAACAAGTTGTGAAGTAGGGATAGATAGTTGGTTACAGTTTCACAAGTAATGACTACTAATGAAGAAAGGTGGTGGAAAAGCTATGATCATGGGCAGTCAAACATGAAACATAAGTTGAATGCTGGTAGGTTGGAGGAATGATAAAGGATGATTTTTTGATGTGGAAAGGCTTGAAGATTAACTCTTGTTGATCGATGACATGGCTGATTTGGCATACAAATAACAATGGAAGCATCTCTTTGATGGTATATCTAATCTTTTTTATCTTCTTCAACTACTCTCATCATTCCCCATGCCTAATAAATATAAAGGAACTCTCCATCATTGCCTAGTGATCCATCTAATCAGTCAAAATGTTAATGGTCATTATTTCTATCTTGTTAGGTCTCTATTAGGTGAAGAAGTGATTTTCTCAGGTCTAGATGTCTACCATGATCAAATATTTTCCATATTTATGGTGACTATTCTCTAAAATCTTGAATGAAGTTCTTGAGTTTTTCCTTAGAGTAAAAGCTATCTAAGTTATGCTTCCACTATAAAAGAAGATTTTCTAACCCTTCTCAGGGTTGGTCTTTTTCTCTAATCCTCTAGCATTTCCTTTTGCTCTTCTCCTGTGATTTTCCTTTGCCTCTAAATTATTATGTTCTCTATTGTATCTCTTTTTTCCATTAATATACTATGTAAAAATTACTTACCTCTTGTTAATGTATTTGTCTCTTTCTCTCTAATTGCATGACTGTATCTATCTTGGGCATTTGAATGTTATAGTGTGAAGATTCTTCCTTGTAGCATTCCCTAGTTTTTTGATCTGTATGTGATAGTTGAGATCAAAAAAAGTTAGAATTTGTATATTTTGAGAGAATGAATTATGTATTCTTGGGAAGAGTTAAGATTAAACACTCTATTTTTGGTGCATCACCTCCTTAGGATAGATTAGGCTAATGATTCTATGCATGCCTTATCTTTTCCCCTCCAAATGTAGTTAGGTGCATACTAATAGTAAAGGGAGTCAGCCTTCTCTAGAGACTCAATCTCATTGTTCAAGTTCCATAACTTGGAGGTTGTTTCCATGTTTCACAAGGTTTCCCTTTGGTAAAACACTTTGGGCAAGGATGAAAACATTTGTGGCAATAGTGTCTATCCTAGAGGACTACTTAAACTAAGAGAACTTCCTAATTATGATCCAATTTGTATTGCAAGAGAATAACTAGTTGAATCTATCAAAGAAGTACATGATCAGGTCAAATCACACCTATAATAGTCAACACAAAAGTACAAGAAACATGCATGTCAAAAGAGAAGTGACCTAAAATTCAAGGTGGGAGGTCAAGTATGGGTATTTTTGAAGAAAGAAAGATTGCCAAAAATGAAGCCTACAAAGCTATTAGCTAGAAAGGTTGGTCCATGCAAGATATTAGAGAAATATTTACCCGAAGCCTATAAGATTTAACAACCATAAGAATTTGAAATTTCATATATTTCTCACATGTTTGACTCAAATATATACAAAGGAGAATACTTGAAGACACTTCTTAGCAAGTAGAAGAAGTTACAATAGACCTAAAATAGTTTTGTACACCTAAACCACCACAGATTAAATTTTTTTTGTACACCAAGTTTAAGAAAAATAGGATGGATTAAAATATTAGATCATCAAATGGAAGGGAAAAATTACATGGATGGATGAAAGTCATATTCTCAAGTAGGATCTTACACTACCACAATCCATCTCAAGTGGACTTGAGATCTTTTCACAAAGGAAAATGGTTCAGGGGAACCAAACAAAAATAAGGAGTAAATAGGGCACTAGTTTCCTCATCATGAAATGTTAGCATGTTTTCTCTACTTGGACTCATGTTTTAATTAACCTAGAATAGGTGCATGAATTTTTCAAATAATATGTAAGGTGTATTTGCATGAGTGGTTAGATATCCCTATAAGTCTGCAAGGTCCTAGCCACCTAGGACGTGTGTGGAAATTTCAATTTTGGCTTTTGCATTAATACTTTGTAAGTTTTGATGTGTGCTTAGGCATGTAGAAATATTTTAGAACTTATGGAAAGGTGTGAAAAATTCAAAAAGATCTCTATCAAATTTGTGTTGGCAAAAGAAAAGAAACTTGCAAAAAAGTTACATGATTTCAACATGAGAAAGTTTGCAAGAATTTTGCAATGTGTTATCATTCAATTGTAAAACTCTAGGAGTAATCATATTATTTTTTGTAGGGTTTAAGAGGTGCAATCCATTAGATAGGATGATGTTTCAGTCATGTAACATAATTAAGAAGGAAAGAAGAATAAATAATTAGTATTTTCTCTATTATTTTTGTTTTGTAGTGTTCTGCACGGGCATGAACAAATTTACAAAGTCATAAAAGTTCTTGTTGGCATAAAGGTATTTTCCATTAGTGACAACACTCATTATATAGTTCAAATCGAGCATCAAAGACACAGTTCAAACCGAGTGTCAAAGACTCAGTTCAAATCAAGTAAAGTTGCACTTAGTGTTAACCGAGTAAAGATAGAAGCAGTGTTAACCGAGTAAAGATGGACTCAGTATTGATCGAGTGAAGAAGGACTTAGTGTTAACCAAGCTTAGTCGGTTAACAAAGAAATTAGCTTTTACCGAGTGACACTATATCTACCGAGTCACCAATGGTTACCGAGTTCCAGGCAACGATGTATGACTAGTATGAACCAAGCCCCTACCTCTACCGAGTGCATGATGATGCCGTGTATCAGAAGGTCATCAAGTCTATCTGAAGAACCCAAGTTTATTTTACTATTTGGCCGACTCAGTTATATTTTGTTTACTTGTGTTTAGCCAACCTTGCATCTATAATTACTGAAATGGTATATATATGTGTATAATACAGAGTTGTAATTGTTGTAATGGATAAGAGACATGTATGAATATGTACATATTATGATACAAGAGAAAGATGTGAATTCAGCAGCAGAGCAGTATATTAGCAAGGTTCACAAGGTCCAGTAAAGATTTCATCAATCACAAGAGGTGATTATTACAAAGGATCTAATCAAGGTATATGTAGATCTAATCGGTTCATCCTAATAGGTGAATCATCTCAAAATCCTCTAACAAGGTAGACTTAACAGTCTTTGTATAAATCTCCTAATAGAGTGCATACTTGTAAAGTGTGTTTTAAATCCTTTAACAAGGTGGATCTAGCAATCCTCTTTGCTCCTAACAAGGAAGATCACCAGAAGTGATCATTGTATGCCTTAACCAGCTAGCTTCCTACTACAGAAAAGAAGCTTTATGGATTTCATCCCCACCCTAGTTTTACTTTCTATTTTGGAAGGTTTCTGGGTCACCAAAATCTCTGTGCATATGTGTTATGAATATTTATTTATCTCTTGCATGCATCAGATTAGGTGAATGAATGATTTTCCAGTTTATGCTGAATTAACTTAAAAGTTGTATTGTTACTGATTCACCCCTCCCCTCTCAGTAACTTTTTATATCTTGAATATTTCCAACAATTGGTATCAGAGCTATTTGGTTCTCAGGACAAATCTTGACATCTTGAGCAAAGATCAAAGTCAATGGAGATATTCAGGCTAGAGAAAGTTATAGAAAATGAAAAGTTAGAACTAGAAATGGCCATGGTTCAACTCAAAGAAGCAAAGGAACTTGCAAGACAAATGAATGACCATCTTTATTTTGAAGAAAGGATAGAAGATTTGTTACCATCAAGTAATTCAGAAGAAGCTGACAAAGCATCAAAGAACTTCTAGAAAAGAAGGGATCTCAACAAGAAGAGGTAAGACAACTTAAAAGAGAGAAAGAAATGTAGTCAATCAGGCTATGTGAAGTTTTGGAACAAAGAAAAAAAGCACAAGAAGAATTGGAAGATAGAAGTCATGAAATTCATAATCAATCCCATCAGCATGAAGATCTTATAGACCAACTCTCTAATGCAAATGAAGAAATCAGGATTCTCATAGCACCAAATGAAAGAATAGGGAATGATTTAAACACTGAAAAGCAAATCAATGAAAGTCTACAGAGTGACTTAATAACTGAGAGACAAATCAATGAAAGCTTGGAAAATGACCTAATCTCTGAAAGGCAAGTCAATGAAAGAATGATGAAATCCCAAATAGATATAAATCAATTAAATCAACAAAATGAGGAAAACCTTCATAGACAAAAGGGTAAAGTTGGTCTTGGATACAAGGAAGAAGGTGAATCCTCCAAACAAGGTGAACAAAGGAATAAAAGACCCACTTGTAATCATTGTGGTAGGTTAGGACATACATCAAACAAATGCTGGAGCAATGGGAAAGCAAAATTTAGTGGCAAATGCTTCAATTGCAATCAGCATGGTCATAAGGCAAATGAGTGTAAAGAAAAACCAAAATTTAAGGGCAACTATCACAAATGCAAAAAGCATGGTCACAAAGCATTCCAATGCAAAACCAAATCATTCAATCTAGCTAAACAGATTGTCAAAGCAATATTTGGATGGGACTATAACACCTGGTGCAGATGTCACTATTGTGGAGAATATGAACATTCTGGCATAAATTGTGCTAGACATCACCTAAGGAAAAAGGACACTACAGTAAGATGCTATAAATGTACAAAACTTGGTCATATAGCTAAAAATTGCATGAATAAAAAAAGAATTGAAGATGAGAAGAAAATCAAAGCAAACAACATTCAGAAGCAAATGAAGCAATAGTGGATTCCAAAATCTACCGAGAAAAATAAATCAAGTAATGGAAATGTCACTCAAGAAATGGGTGATTGCACTATTTCCAATTAATATTCATCAAAGAAAGATTGGAACTGCATCCTCCAAGATTTATCCTAAGCAGCTCCAAAGGAAGAAGGATGATCAAATCAGTATTTCAGATACACTTTGACTTTAAGACGGTTCAAGACTTTACCGAGTTCGGTCGGGTGTAACAAAGCTTCATTAACCGAGTAGCAGCTACCGAGTTAGGTCGGTAAGAGACTTTACCGAGTTCGATCGGGCGCAACAAAGTTTCATTGACCAAGTTGTGTCAACCGACCAAGGTCGGTTCATGACCTAACCGAGTTAGGTCGGTACTTCAATGTTTTCATTTGATTGTCGAGTTGATAATATCGACCGAGCTAGTGGATGAAAACCTGTCATTTCATCTACCATCATACCAAAACATTTATGGTGAATTTTTTTTGTCAAAAGGGGCAAAATTTGATCTCATATTTCACTACGAACAAAGAGCTAAGTTATCTTCTGCGATTCCAGAGCGAGCTTAAAGCATTTTTGAGCAAATTTTTTCAAAAGGGCAAAGAATCTATTCAAAAAATTTCTACACCTATCGAGTAGCAATGGCATCCAGAAGTGGCAGCTCCAAGACAAAGAAAGGTTCAAAAATGCTGGTTAGAGGAGAGGAATGGAAGACCCCAAACTTCAAATTGGCACCGGCAATTGCAGAATCATTGGACCCTAACGGTGCTCAGTCACAAATCCCTCCAAAGGTACTTCTTATTAATGACATTCGCTCTCATTTCAAGTGTTCCATTCAAGAACTTGGAAACCTAGAAATTGACAATGCCCTAGGTGAAATGAGCGTAGATGGAACCTTGAAACTCGAACATAAACATATTGAAACAAAAGGGTTAACCCATATTTTGCATTTTCCAAGGAAATTTCAAGTAAAATGGGTTAGGTATGTACTCAGTCGAGTTCACAATGGCCAATTGTGGTTAGAGCAACCAGTACCTATCACTAAGAAAATGATTAGCAAAATTACTGGACTCCCCATGTTGAGCAAAGCCAAGACTACCAAAACCATAGGTCGGGAAGAATTGTAGAGACTAACCCAAGCAGAATGGGATGGCAGAGGACTTAAGCTCAGTATAGCAACTAACGTTGAATTGAGATTTGGCATTCACGTCATTGCTCATAAAATCTACAATTCAAGCTGACCAAACAATGTATCCTGTCAAGCTGTGGATTTGGCATATAAAATAGTCAAGAAGAATGTAGAGTTTGATTTATCAGAATTGCTTTTGTCCCAATTCAATAAAAATATGGAAAGCATAAGGACTTCCAAGAACAACTCCTGTAAATTTGGTTCACTTTTGATTTGTTTTTTTTTCTATGTTCTAAAGTCCTTTCCATCTAAAGGATTAATAGTATGGGAAAAGGATATCCCAATTCTTTATCAAATTAATGAATTCATTGCCGAATTAGGTGAAAATTTTGATAGTGTGTTGGATAGCTATTTTGAAGAATTTAAGGAAAGAATGAACAATAGGTTCCAAATTCCTCCAAGACTTGTTGAAGAGTACAAGGAAGATGTATGTTTCATGGTAGACTGTGACAAGGTATACATACAAGCAGTCAAGCCTCGGGTAGCATGGGTGAAACCTCTTCCCTATGAGGTAAATATTGATGAGACCAGGGACATCATAGAAGCACTGGTAAATGAACCTGTAGACCCAAGGCAACCAATTTTTGGAACATATGATGAAGCTAAGGCCAGAATTGAGCTTCAAGTTAAAATCCCTCAGGCCATTAGCAAAGGAAAGAGGAGCATAGCCAAACTTAAAATAGATGTTGGCCCTCTCATGATAACAGAAGGGAGAGGAGAAGATGAAGAAGAGGAGGAAATTGAGTCTGAAAAAGAAGAAAAGCCTCAATGAAAGAAAGGTAAGGTGACTATCACCAAACCTACAAAGAAAACTACTATAGTGTTCTCCAGGAGAACAAGACAAGGAAAGAAGGAACCTGTACTTGTTAAGCCTCCACTCACCCTTGAGACAAGATTGAAGCAATTAGATGTAGGAGCTAGCTTCACAAACTTCAAAGCATTAAAGTTTGAAACCAGAACAGAACAGGAGAAAATGCAGATTGAGGAACTGGTACTAAACAAAATGGGTAAATGGAAATACTCCCTAGACCAGATAGCCTCTCAGATCTCCAAAGAGCTATTGGAGAGGTTGGAACCAAGATGGGAAGCTACAACCAAGACTCTCAAAGACATTTATGAGCAGACCCTGAGGAATCTCCTATCGAGTCTCACTAATGTTGAAGTGAAGAAATAACTGAAAGACCATGAAGGTAACATGATGATTAGATTCCACACTTGTTTGATACTTGTCAAAGACATTGAGCATGTAGTAAATGATGAAACAAACATGTGGAAAAATATCTATCATCTACACAAACCTAGTGATGATACTGTTGAAATCAAGGACAATGACAACAGTGATGATAATGATGATGATGATGATGGAGATGACATTGAAGACATTCCAAAAGACCTGCAATCATTAATGTTACAAGTTGAAGAAGAAGCTGAAAGAGAAATGAAGGAAGAAGCAGAACAAGCTAAGGAGGAAGAAGATCCACTAATAATTGCAGCCGAAGTCATTGCATCTCTTCCTCACTCTCCACCTAAAATAGGAACATCAACTGTGGAGATAGCTTCTACTGGTGAGATTGTGAGCTCAATAGCTTCATCAATTGATCAATCTTCACCTGTCTCCTCTCAGCTTTGGGTACCATCTATGCAAATGTCTACCACTTCATTAATTGAGTTGCAGCCACCTTCTTTGACTGAGTTATCCTCAGTCACATCAGTAAGTTTTTCAAGTATATCAACTTCTACTGCAGAGTGTACAGTAAGTGTACCTATAGGTACTATAATTTTGACTTCTCCTGCTCCAATTTTAGCAACTGTCAGTTCTCCCACTCCATCCTGTATAACAATTTTGGGAGCAACACCAATTTTTGATACTATTAGCACTTCTCTCAATCTTTCTCTAGTTAGTCCTATTCCAGTTTTGTCAGCTAGCCCAGCATCATCAACTATTGTTTCAATTTCAAAGGGAAAAGGTGCAGTCACTGCAGAAAAACCAAAGAGATACATGTTTTCCAGTAAGGCAGTGGATGAGGAAATAGATCTGGATAAGGACATTGTCATTCCTAAGATAGATCTAGATACTACATCAGTTGATGAAATGAGAATGCTCAGTTAGCTATTAAAGTAGAAAGCTAGGCAAAAACAGCTGAGGCATGAGAGAGACCAGGAATATAGCATTATTGAGAATGCTAAGAATATCATAATAGATGCTATAGGTGTTGAAGTAGATTCTACTCAACACATTTTGATTTAGTTAGAAGAGGTTGTATATAAATTTAATGAGGATAGCTCTGGCCAAGAGAAATTGATTGAAAAGGCAGAGAAGAAATTTGACAATAAGGTGCTTGAGCACATTGCTCAGCATATTGCAGTAAAATAGGTAGAATTGTCTACAATTTTGAGTAATTTTGAACATTCTTTTAATAATGTAACTTCACTTTTTGGAAAACTCTGTGATGTTACCGAGTTTACTAAGGAAATAAGAGAAAAGTTGAATAAAATTGATGCAGATATGAAGGTCAGTGCCCAAATGCTACAATCTGACCACAGTGCAAGTTCATCCCATCATTTGAGAATAAGGTTTTTGTCAGAGAAACAGGCAGAATTGCTGAGAGAGGAAGCAAGGATCAGGTCTACTCTGATTGACATCTAGAATATGATCCTTCCTATCATGGACACAATGCAGAAGCATATTGCTCATTCTAAAACATTGATCCATGACAACAACTTCTCTATTGCAGATCACATGATTGAACTCTCTGCAGAAGTTCAAATTGCACTCTCCACCAGCAAAATTTTGCAAGAAAATTGGGATAAGACTTTGGCTCTTATTCTAAAGGTACATTTAGAATTTATCTCTCATTTTGGAATCTCCGTGTAAATATATAATGTTTGGCATTATTGTCAAAAAAGGGGAGATAGACTTCAAGAGCTAACTGTGCAAAAGATATATGTATTGACTTATAAAAATTGTACATATTGTATGGGGGAGATATATGTAAATAAAAGGATATGTGTTGCAAGATTTGCAAAAAGATCAATTTTGAATAGTATGTCATTTTTATTGTGCACATAAACTTTGATTCATAATTGTTTTTGTCACTAATGCCAAAGGGGGAGATTGTTGGCATAAAGGTATTTTCCATTAGTGACAACACTCATTATACAGTTCAAACCGAGTGTCGAAGACACAGTTCAAACTGAGCGTCAAAGACACAGTTCAAACTAAGTAAAGTTGCACTTAGTGTTAACCAAGTGGAGTGTTAATCGAGTAAAGATAGAAGTAGTGTTAACTGAGTAAAGATGAACTTAGTATTGACCGAGTGAAGGACTTAGTGTTAACCAAGCTCAGTCGGTTAACAAAGAAATTAGTTTTTACCGAGTGACACTATATCTACCGAGTCACCAATGGTTACCAAGTTCCAGGCAACATTGTATGACTAGTATGAACCGAGCCCCTACCTCTACTGAGTGCATGACGATGCCATGTAACATAGTGGATGTTGTGTATCAGAAGGTCATCAAGTCTGTCTAAAGAACCCGAGTTTATTTTACTATTTGGCTGACTCAGTTATATTTTGTTTACTTGTGTTCAGCCGACCTTGCATCTATAATTACTAAAATGGTATATATATATGTGTATAATACAGAGTTGTAATTGGTGTAATGGATAAGAGACATGTATAAATATGTACATATTGTGATACAAGAGACAGATGTGAATTCAGCAGTAGAGCAGTATATTAGCAAGGTTCACAAGGTGCAGTAAAGATTTCATCAATCACAAAAGGTGATTATTGCAAAGGATCTAATCAAGGTATATGTAGATCTGATTGGTTCATCCTAACAGGTGAATCATCTCAAAATCCTCTAATAAGATAGACTTAACAGTCTTTGTATAAATCTCCTAACAAAGTGCATACTTGTAAAGTGTGTTTTAAATCCTTTAACAAGGTGGATCTAGCAATCCTCTTTGCTCCTAACAGGGCAGATCACTAGAAGAGATCATTGTATGCCTTAACCGGCTAACTTCCTACTGCAAAAATAAAGCTTTGTGGATTTCATCCTCACCCCAGTTTTACTTTCTATTTTGGAAGGTTTCTGGGTCACCAAAATCTCTATGCATATGTGTTATGAATATTTATTTATCTCTTGCATGCATCAGATTAGGTGAATGAATGATTTTCTAGTTTATGCTGAATTAACTTAAAAGTTGTATTCTTACTGATTCACCCCTCCCCTCTCTGTAACTTGTTATATCTTGAATATTTCCAACAGTTCTTTCATGTGTAATCATCTTTTATTTATCCTACCTTTAAAAAAAATTGAAGCCTTGAAGTTACAAGAGGAAATTGAACAAGGGATATTTTAGTAGCTTATTCTCTACATGGTCCATTTTGAGGATTTTGACAATAAAATGGAAATATCTGGAACCTCCCTGGTTTTTTTCCAATGACCTTTAGAGGGATTCAAGTAAGGATAATTTATATTAGGATTTGGTTTTTATTTTTCTTCATATGTAAGAATAGAGGATATTCTTGATGCCCTAGGTGGACATCTCTACGTGTCCACCTAGTGATGAAAGATACCAATGAGATGAGTTTGTAAAATAGATCATTGCAAGAGTTTAAGCTCGAGATTTAATGGTATTTTAATGTTCTTTATGTGTTCCAATTGGAAGGATATTGAGATCTTATTTCTAAACTATATTTTCTTCAAAAAGTAGACCTTATTAGACCTATTAGGCCAGTTAGCCCTATTTAATAAATATAGAACTATTTAATTTATAATGTTAACTTCATATTGTTGGTAGGTATTAATTTATACCACCAAAAGCATAGATATGGTCATCATAACATTTAAACTAGAACCATTTGGTTCTCTATTCTATTATTTTCTATCATTGACTCCCACCTACCGCAAATTACTTTTTAGATACACCCGTTCACATATGATTCCTTATTGAGTCCATATATGAAAACTAAAAATAAAAGTATGATGACAATCTTAAAGTTATTGTTAGGTTTTTACTTTTAATGATAATCTAAAATATGAACCAATAAAAAAAAGATGATGAAATATAAATCCAATCTACTATGACAAATGGAAGCCCTCTTTGAAGTTCTTTTTCCTAGATGGATAGATTAGGTCCATTCAAGATCCTTATTTGAAAATTCCTTTAACCACATGAATAAAAAAACACCACCCTAATAATAGGCCAATTTGATTACACCCACAATCTTATATGTTTTAAGTTTGAAGATGTCTTTAACCACATCAAAAGAAATTTCCTACTAATACACAAATTTCAGCATACCACAATCCTATATGATTTATGTGGAAGTTACTTTGATGATATGCCCAAAATTTTAGCAAAACTGATATGTTTAAGTTTATTAGAGGTTTGAACCTTAATTTCACTAACTTCTTGAGAGAGGGCACAACAATCACAAAACTAATGTACATGTATTGTCTTAAAATGGAAGCTCTTCCATATTAAGAGTGTTTGGGCCTCTAAGTAAGTTCTATAGGGTCATATCAAGTGCCTTGAATGAGTTTTTGCATAGATCTGGTAGTTTACCCCATGTTCTTCTTCTTCTTCTTCTCTCTCTCTCTCTCTCTCTCTCTCTCTCTCTCTCTCTCTCTCTCTCTCTCTCTCTCTCTCTCTCTCTCTCTCTCTCTCTCTCTCTAGCCTATTTATGATAAACTACTCTCTGAAACTAAGGACTTTGGCCTCTAGGTCAAGGTTGACCTCAACCTTGACCTAGGTCAAGGATGACCTTGATCCTAACCTAGGTCAAGGATAACCTCATCCCTCACCTTAGGTCCCATTTTTTATTTCTAGGAGTTTTAGGATCTCGAGCTTTGAAAATTTCCTTGTCCCACTTCTGTGTTAGCTATTTTAGATTTCAAAATGGTAGACTGTTAAATTAAATTTAACCTAGATTTATTCCTAGGGGTTAATTTTAAATGGGATTTAATGCTCCTATGTCAACCTTGTCTAGGAGTTAGTGACTTAGATCACTATATAAGGAAGCCTTCTTCCCTCATTTTGACATCTACCCTTTATGAAGAGCATCCATGCATATCTACAAGTTACCCATATATTTCATGAGCACATCCAAAATCTATGAAAAACTACCTGATTTTCAATTGAGAAAGCATTCTATCAAGCATTCAAGTTCTCTATTGAAGATCAAGGATTGAAGAATTCAAGATTCATCATTCAAAACCTTACATCTAGTCATCATGATGGTGTGATCTTCCTTAAAAGATCCTTTGTTTAGATTCATGATCTATTCATACTTCTTTCAAGGTTGATTATAAGAATACAATCATGGAGGTGTTGATTTACATTTTTTAATGTTATGTTCAAGCTTTCATATCAATATACGTGTTTACATTTTGAATACAATTGCATATCTATTAAGTATCATAGCTTCATTGTCAGATTTACTTCTACTACTTTCTAGCATTCTCTATTTCAATTATATTATTAAGGTTGATTCCAAACTAAGGTTTGACCAAGGCAAACCTCTGATCCAAAAAAAAAAAGACATTTTTCTTGTAGATATAGGTGTGGAACAACAAATTAGAGAGAAGATTTGGATATTGTTTTTGTCAAACTTGTGAGATCTATGAACAAATTTTTTGTTGAAGTAGTATAAGTCAAGGTCATCTTTTTAGGGTACAATTGTGCCCCAAGGTATGATTGTGCCCTGCTAATAGAGTCAAGGTTGACCTCTCTTCAAAAAGAAAAAACATTTCTAGGATTTCTTCATCTCAACATTTTGAATCTAGAACTAGTTGTAGATTTTCTAGAAATTACATACAGACATTAAAAAATAGCTTTTTGCAGATTCAAGGTTAGTATTTGTCTATTATCTATTTTTGGATTTAAGAACATACTTCCCCATAATAGGAAGATCATATAACCTCCTTTCTCCCTATTTTCCATCACTTGATCCATTTTCACATTGAACACTTTCTTGTGCTTAATCAATTTGGATCATTCCCTTTAGAATTTAGGGTTGAGAAGAGGTTTCCATTTGCTTACTATTCATTTTTGTGAACTCGTTATAGAAAACTCTTTCATTTTGGTGTTAGATTTAAATATTGCATTAGATTTCCTTTCATATTATCTTGTGTGTTCACCATTACTATACCATTACTATTCATTTCGGTGAACCTGACATGTTTACCCCTTCTCTTTTGTCGAATTAGATTCCCTATTGTGATTTGTGGTATAATAATTCCTTTCATTTCATTACGTATTTTCTTGTATTATGATTAGATTTAGTTTATGCTCTTGCATTTTAAATTCAAATATATATATATATATATATATATATATATATATATATATATATATATATATATATATATATATATATATATATATATATATATATATATATATATATATATATATATATATATATATATATATATATATATATATATATATATATATATATATATATATATTCCATAAATTACAAAAACATTTCTTACCTTTCATTTACTATGAAGATTATAAAGATTGATTTGGTGTCTGGTGATGTTCCTTATTATCTTTCTTTTACCATATCTTTACCATAATTATGATGTTTATGAGATTATCATTAATTTTATTATCTTCATAATCTTTCATTCTATTCTTGCTTATTCTTTTGTGAATTTAACTAATACTAGTCTTTCTACATTTAAAACTTCCATTAAGATTCTTCTAGTAGAATTATTGTTCTTTTGGATTATGTGAAGGGTTTGGTAGATGATACACCATCTCCTAATCTTCCTAATCTGAATCCTATTATTTCTAATTTGAGAACTAGATCTTGATTTGTTAATCCTTGTTCTTCTTATGATGGTATTCAAGCTATAGTTTAGGATATAGATGTGCAAGATTTCTTTGATTTACCTTCTCCTTTTACTCATGATGATATTAAGGGAAAGAGTAAAGACATTTCTTTAAAACCTATTATTTCCCCTTATTCAACTTTTTCTCATGAACATGATAAACAATCATCTCCTATAGAAGATTTACATGATATGCACACTACATGATATATGATGATCACTAAACAAGGTTATAAAGGTTTAGGGCTTGGAGTTAATTAGAATGGTATTAAGTATCTAGTTAGTATATCCTCTAAACTATATTTTGATGGTATTGGTTGTTTGAAGTCTCAAGGTAAGGAATTTTATGTTAATCATTGTCCTCCTCTTCATAAACGTCTCCCTACAGCTACTTTAGATAAATTTGATATTCATCAAGAGGTGGCTAAACATGTATATGTTGAATTAATGAATTCCGAAAAATAAATCTTTAAACATATGCCAAAAGATGCCTTATCTAAATAAAAATGTCCTTTTCATTATTGTAATACAAATTTACCTATTGATTGTACACATTTCAAATTGTATGTTTGTGAATGAGCTTCTTTAGGAATTATATCTCACTCTCGTACAGTTTTACAATTCTATCCTAATTTTGATATAGGGGATTTCCCACTTGTTGATATAATATAGATCTCTTCTCCTTTTATCTCTAGACTAGGGATCAAGAGGTGTATTTTCATCCAATCTCTTAAGATCCATTAAATCTTTTATTATGCTTAATTGGTATTCTTTCTTCCTCATTTTATATGATTTAGTATTCTATTTATACTCAGTCATAGAATCTATTCATGATATCTTTTCTATGACATTTTTTTGGCAAATGATGTCCCTTGTCTTCCTCCCTGGGGAGCAAGGTTCTTCCTTCTTTGTCTTTGTCTAGGGAACTACTTTCCTTAGCTTAGTGGCATTTGTTTATATTTCTATCTTGTTTCTTCATATTGACAAATGTTGTAGTGCCTCTCCCATTTGACTTCTGTAAGTCATCTTGATGGAGGAGACCTTGTTGATTTTTTGTAGGACATCATGATTGTGACCATGGGTGGTCTACACTGTTGAGGTGATTTGATTTATATTTTTGTATTAGTTTCTTTGATGATTTATTTTGGCTGATTTATGAGATTATGTTGTAATTTATGGTTCGCTGAGGTTTGTGCCAATGGTTACCAGGATTGATGTGGTATCATGAGGTTGTTTTGTGATTACCTTGAGATGTGTTCAGAGGTTGCACTGTGTACTATTACCATGCTACATTGGACTAGGCTCCTATAGCAGTGGTTAGTCATGTTTATGAATGAGTTCACTTATGTGTTCTAAGTGCCTTTTTAATGTTGTCTAAACAACCTTTATTAAATGCTTAAAGGATTAGAAATGGATTGTCCATTTGGATTATTTGGTTGTGTTGCGGACATTTAGCTTTTTATATTTTTATTCAAGAGATATTCTATTACTCATATTATGTTTTACATTTGAGATGACCTGAGGGTCAAATGTTATTCTTTGATTTTAGTATCATAGATGTTAGACTACTATGTTTTTTAGATGATCATTTGCATGATGGTTCCTTTTTGAGATGACAATGTGTTTTATGATGACATCTGGTTATCTGCTATTTGGACATACCTCTGATTATGTTATTTGATGGATTTAATGCTGTGGTTATTTGCTTCATTCCTACATTGTTATGCTTTATGCAAACATGAGTGATGTAAATAGATTATTTTAATATAAATAAATAAATGGTTAAATTAGGTCATTTAATGCATTTATTGCTTTATCTTTGTTATTATATGTAATTGCAGTTGATCATATTGTTTAGTGTGCAGGATTTATATCCCTGGCAGTGGCACATGGAGTTAGTGATTCAACCATTCATATTTTACCAATGTCATCCTTATATGGTTGACATATCCTTAATTAAATGTTTAAATTAAAACTTTCGATGATTATTAAATCTAAACTCATTTGCATTATGTGATTAGGCTAGTGAGCTTGTCTGTGCATTTAGAGCTTCGCATTGTCACAAAAGTTATTAAGAGATTTTTGGGTTTTCAGGCTTTTTATTTGATTTATTTTAATTTCTAGCAGCTTTACCATTAATGAATTCCTATTTCTAGGAATAGCCTATTTTTTTTTGGGTCAATTCAGGGTTTAACTAGGTTGGCTAGTTATTTTCCCTAATCAATTATTCACTTGAAAAGTGAATAAATATCCAAAAAGGAATTTAATTCCTCACTTCACGCTTTTCAATTAGAAAGTTGGACAGTAAAACCCAAAATCCTCTTCATGAGGATTTACTATTTTGTTTGTTGTGGGAGCTACGGGCATGGGATCATCGCAAGATCAGGCTCATTAGATCTAGCTCGGGGAAACCTTGGATTGTCACAATTTTTAGCTACTTCTATGGGCTATTTATTTTATGGTTTAGATTCCTATTTTCCCCTTTTGGTTGTGAGGTAGGGCTTTCTTGTTTTATTTTTTTGGATCTATTTTTTCTTCTTTTTTTGGTAGCCATTTGTTTGGAGGTTGAGAACTAGTGTTTCCCTCTGTTTTTGTATGCTAGTTCTACCCAGTTGGGTGGGTACAAAAATTTCTCTCTTTTTCAGGATGAGGGTTTGGAGTTTTATGCCATTATTCTAACCATTTTTTCATATGGTGCCCAAACTTGACTATTTTTGGATTTTTGGGGTTTTTAGACCCAAAGGCCAAATGGGTTTTAATTTTCATGTTTTCAAAAATTTTGGGGTTTTTACCTCATTTTGCATGCCACCCTATTTTCTCAGGTTTTCTTGGCATGAGTTGGGTCATTGACCTGGATTATCCATTTGGATATTAGTCAAACCTTTGTTGCACTTTTATGTTTGCATTAGGATGCATGTCACACTCGTACTCTCAACTTTGTGTTCGATTGAGTGATTTTATACCTATTGTTATGGTTTCTTTTCGACCTTTATTCTTGTTTTGTGCACATTAGGATTCATGTAAAATCCATACTCCCAGATTGATGCCAGTTGAGTGATTTCATGATGTATGGTTTTATTGGCTTTGGGATTCATGTAGAATTCATCCTTCTCATGTTGCTTTTAGTTGGGTGTTATCTTTTGCATTATGTTCTCATTTAGTCCTTGTTTTATGGTCTTCATGATGGTGGTGTGCCACACATGAGTACATGCATGTACATTTGTCGGGTGACTTGTGAGGCTCGATCTTCTACGGTACTTCTGGAAGTTATGATCATTGGGGTTGGGATGGGAATATGCATGCCCATAGGAACTTGTCATAAGATGAGCATGGGTAGGGTAGGGTAGCATATGGAGGGGGCTTCTATCTCATAGCCTGTTGTCATGATGTCATAGGGTTGGTAGAGGAAGTTTTAAGTAAGTGATAACTAAATAAAATCTATGAGTGTTAATAAAATTAAAGATAATTAAACAATACTTCAGTGTTTGAGCCTTCTGTTGAGGGAGTTGAGTCTACACAATGTATGAGCCTTTCTTTGATGGAGTTGAGTCTACATAGATCTGAGCTTGGGCTTTTTGATGCCAAGCAACTCTACATGATGGCAACCCTTACTTAGTAGCCTATCGAGTGTATGATTAGGACCTATACTCCTTGCATTGTGTTAGATTCTTCGTTACAACCATCATACTATTTGGCATGAGTGTTAGCCATGGATTTTTTTTTGGTGTGTTTGTGGTTGGATCATTGTATCCATTAGCATGGTGGGTGTGGGCCTATGAGTGCCATGTGGTTGGGAGGCATAGCTACCTACACCACTGCTAGGGATTGATGTACATAGATAGTCTTTTATCCTAGTACGAACGTTGCTGGATATTTTCACTTGATACTTCAGGTTCTAGGATACGCTTTCTTGTGATTTATGTTTTTATTAGAATGCTTGGATATCATTTTTAGATGATGCTAGTTTATTTGACACATTCCCATATTATGATGTTTAGCATATGACTAGATGATGTGAATTGCTGTATCAGATTATCTATTGCTTATTGTTTAGATTGTTAGACTTCCTTATTATGATGATTAGCATATGATAGGTGATGTTATCTACTTCTAGGATTATCTTATGCTTTACTTCTAGCATGTTAGATTTCCTTATGCTTATATTGTAGCATTTTTTAGTAGTGGTGTGCCTATTACGATAGTATCAATGATCTAATCGATGGCTTGGGATGTTACATGCAGGGGATGGCTAGGATCCATGATGGTCTTATCATGCTATTGGCAGTTGGGAGGAACTGTGTACTTATTTTGGTTGTTTAGATATTGTGATGTTACTTATGTACATTGTGATGTTGCTTTCAGTACATTCTTTTCTACTTGGGTTTAGATGGATAGATATTCCTCCTTCTTGTTCCTTGGCATATTATTGATTATGTACTTGAGTGTTCATTCCTTGATCTATGTGGATCTAATGCTCCCTAGTGTGGAGGTTTGTTTTCCCATTTTATTCCTCATTTTGACACTTAAAGTAGTTTTCTTTCTTTCCTAGGCAACAATATGTCAGCATGGTGTGATACAATAAAGTGTCGCATCCCCATTGGAGTTTTCTCATGCGTCCCCTAATTCCATTGCATGCCTCTTAGAAAAATATTGTGTGATACTTTCTAGTATCGCACCTCCTTGTAAGAACTAACATACGATACCCTTAAAGTATCACATGCCTTTGAGAGAAGTATCACCCAGTCCCTTAAAGAGTCACCCTCCTTCTTTAGGAATGTCGTGTGATACTTTCCAGTGCTGTATTAAAGTATCACCTAGATTTTTACAAAAATCTATGTGGGTAGGTAGCAGGCACTTTTCAATTTGATCCAAACTTTTTGGGAGTTGTTTGGGGTACCCTCTTAGGCATTCTTTAGTCCTTTGGTGTCACATTTTGAATTTGGAATGTGTTTGATTCAAATTTAGTTATGCGTTCTTCATCATCGATTATTTTGGTTAGTAGTGGCATTTGGAGATTTGTTGGTTGCTGGGATGGTGGTTAAGTCTTCTGTTGCAATCTTTCTAATCCATGTATGTTGCTGTCATGTGCACTTACACTTATCTTTAAAAAAAAAAAATACTATGGCTTGTATTTCATCCTTGTTCCAAGGATCTCGAGGCAAGGCATTATAGATGTGTTTTTATTATGGATAATCTTTTTATAAAAGTTTGTTGTCCTAGGTCATCACCTCTTTTGTATGTTGAAAATTATGATTATTTATAAACTCCTATCCTTGCTTTGGTGTTAGAGTTGTTTTCCTTATTCCAAATATTCCTTTTTTATCTTCCTTGGAGGGGGCTTGATGATTGAATCGTTGTTCCTATTTGATTTGAAAGATGATATTTTATCTAATAACACTCCTCTATGGTGGGGGTCTTATTGATAAGATCTTTTTCTTTGAGGATCCTTTTTCCATAAGTGATATATCCTTTTCATGATTATCTATTTTCTTAGATGTAGGGATCAATATACCTCATTAAGAATATAGTATACATTATTGTTAAACATGCTATCTCCTTGCCTTGTAAAGTAGGTATCCTCTTTCTCTTCCTTATCATGTCTAGTGGACAACCATGTTAAGGAGGGGGCATATATAGGGTCTCCCTTGCACTATATTTTTTTAATTTTATGCTAAATCTTGGAAGGTAATGCACATAAGTTGCTAAATCCTGAAGAGACACACATTTTTCAATTTTATATATGCTAAATCCTCTAAAGGTAATGCACATAAGTTTCTGAATCTAGAAGAGACATGCATTGCTAAATCCTCTAGGGGTAACGTATTTAAGTTGCTAAATCCTAAAGGAATACACACCTTTTTCAAATTTTCAATATACTAAACTTTCAAAGGTAACACACATAAGTTGCTAAATCACGAGAAGACATGCATTTAATATTCATAGTGATACAAGAAGGTGGATCTATGAATATTCTAGAAGCCATTAGAAGACACATTTAAAATTGCAAGCATAGTTTATGGGTGAACTATTAGGTTTGACCACCTATTTGGCTTTCCCTCTCTTTTTGTGATTCATGGTAAGGTGGGCATCTTACTAGGTGAGGTAATCACTTTTTTTTTTTTCTACTTTCATGCTTGTAGGACTAGGTCATGAAGCTATGTTATTTATAGTGTTTCTCTTGTATTTCTTATGTAATCACTTGTGTCTTTATGATAGCTTTCAAAATATGATATTAGTGTGAGAAATATTTCTTAGCAAGGTTTCTTGTGCTAGTTGATTTGGGTTTGTTTGTACTAACCCTTTTATGTTTTTGTATTATTTATTTTTGTACTCTTGTGTGTGTATGTTGAGATAGAATCCTTAGCCTTGGGGCTTATGTCCTTAGTTAAGTCTTATTTTATCTCATTATGAATTCACTTGGGTCTCTTCTTTCTTCTCTTCCTTTATCATGAGTTTGCATTGAGTCTATACTCTTGCTAAAGTGGGGGCTTAATGTATCATCTTAAAATGGAAGCACTTCCATGTTAAGAGCATTTAGCCCTTTGATTAAGTGGTCTCAAGTCATGTCAAGCATCTTGAATGGATTTTTGCATGGATTTTGTGTTGTCCTCCTATTTTACCTCTCTCTCTCTCTCTCTCTCTCTCTATTTCTAACATATTTATGATAAAATGCTCTCTAAAATTGAGGACTTTGGCCTCTAGGTGAAGGTTAACTTTGACCCTGACTAGGTCAAGGAAAACTTTAACCTTGATCTAGGGTAGGGTCAACCTCATCCCTAACCCTAGGTCGCATTTTCAATTTCCAAGAATTTCAAGATCTTGGGCTTTGAAAAGTTTCTTTTCCCACTTCCATGTCATCTATTTTGGGATTCAAAATGGTAGACTCTTAAATTACATTTAATCTAGGTCTATTCTTATGGGTTAAGGTTAAATGGGATTTAATTCTCCTATGTTGACCTTCTCTAGGAATTAGTGCCCTAGATCACTATATAAGGAAGCTTTCTTCCCTTATTTTGACATCTACCCTTTATGAAGAGCATCCACTCATATCTATAAGTTATCCATATATTTTAGGAGTGTATCAAAAATATACTAGAAAATACCCACTTTTCAATTGAGAAAGCATTCTATCAAGAATTCAAGTTCTCCATTAAATATCAAGGATTGAAGCATTTAAGCCTTTAAAGGTATTTGGTTCAAGCATTCAAGGTTCATCATTCAAAACCCTAGATCTAACCATCATGATGGTATGATCTTCCTTCAAGATCCTTTGTTCATCTTCAAGATCTATTAATACTTCTTTCAAGGTAGATTCTAAGCATACAATCATGGAAGTTTTGATTTAAATTTGTTAATGTTATGTTTAAGCTTTCATATCAATATACTTGTTTATATTCCGAATACAATTGCATATCTATTGAGTATCATAGCTTCATTGTTAGATTTACTTCCACTACTTCATAGAATTGTCTATTTCAATTCCATTATTAAGGTTGATTCCAAATTGGGGTTTGACCAAGGAAAAACCCTCATCCAAACCACAAAACCATTTTTCTTGCAAATACAGGTGTGGAACAATGAATTGGAGAGTAGATTTGGATACTCTTTTTGTCAAGCTTGTGAGATCCACGAACATAAATTTTGTTAGAGTAGTGTAGGTCAAGGTCGAATTTTTGGCATACAATTGTGCCCCAAGGTAAGATTGTGGCTCGCTAATAGAGTCAAGGTTGACCTCCTATCAAAAAGCCAAAATATTTATGGGTTTTCTCCCTCTTGACATTTCTAGTCCAAAATAAGTTGTAGATTTTCTAGAAATTACATAAAAACATCAAAAAACAATATTTTCTAGATTCAAGATTAGAATTTGTCTTTTATCTATTTCAGCATTTAAGCACATACTTCCACATAATAGGAAGATCATATAACCTCCTTTCTCCCTATTTTCCATCACTTGATCCATTTCTACATTCAAGAATTTCTTGTGCTTAATCAATTTGGATCATTCCTTTTGGAAATTAGGGCTGAGAAGAGGTTTCCATTTTTTTCTTATTCAATACACAATAATCTATATTTTTCCTTAGGCATCTTATATTTATGTCTTATTTTTCTCTTATATTAGTATGAGTAAAGGCATGCAAGTCTAAAAATTGATGCACATAAAATCTACATAGATTAATTAAAAAATACACATGTTAACTTAAAACATACTAAAAAGAATCATATAGATAGTCTTGTGCACAACAACCTACAACTCACATATATCAATCTTTATACCACAATTAAAAGAAGAAAAATGATTTTATATTGAAGAGTGTGGATTATAAAATTAGATTTTTTTAATTAAAATATATTAATTAGAATAGAATAAGAGTTTAAGGATTTGACTGATATTGGGTAAATTTTAAAATGGTATAAAAACTACCATAAAAAAATGAACTATTTTCAAGTCACAAAATAAAAAATAATGAATATATATTATTAAATTAAAGAGATATTAAACCCACCAAATGGAATGATCTATGTGATATTTGAGTTTCCAACCCTATACATGTTAGAAATGTTTATATTAACTAAAGAAGTGGTTGGGGGGGGGGTGAATCAATGACTCAAGGTCTATATGTATCACTCAAACAATTAAACACTAAACACTTCATTGTTCTGCTTATCTTGTTGTTTCTCGATCTCTAATATAAAACTATCATAAGCTTTAACTTGTATTGAACAATGAAAAAAATCAACACATGTAAGACATTCATCATAGTTTGACACTAGGATTTTACATGGAAGCCCAGTTTGGGAAAAATCGCTAGCAACATGTCACTCTTTTTCACTCCTTCAAAGTGAGCTCTGCTAAGAGTCAACCTTGTTAAGGGTTACAATACATATTGTTAAATGCGACATGGTTAGAGGATTTAATCACCTTATTAGGAGTGGCCTTCTAAGAAGAATTTGATCATTCCATTAGAATGTCACCTAGTTAAACGATTTACATGGACTGTTAACTCTAGAAATGATTGTTAGATCAACCTCTATTAAGAGGATTTCAATACAAAATATTTACATTGATATGAAAGAAAATAGTAGGTTTGATTTGTGTGATTACAACTCAATTTTGTGTATTCAAATCTCTGTTCAGTCCTTATGTTGGTTCACTAATAATCCTTCCATTGTCTTCTTTGATCTTGATCTTCTTAGACACCCTTCAAGCAATCAATCCACTCTTCTCATAAACACTTAAGCCTTCTTCTTTAATTTACTTATAGGAAATAGTATTACATTTGCAAGCTTTCTCCTTTAACTTTGCATTAACACTCACTCATATGTTTCTGATCAACTTTTCTCTATATGACTTCCTTCATATACATACTCACACAAACATTGGCTGAGGTTGGACTTTACACCAAATGTTTTGTTCTTTATCACCTTAAATAGGCAAATGATGCTTTACCATTTTCTACATCCACTATGCATCTTAGGGTTTAGAATTAGACTCAACTTGATTCAATGTATCTATTAATCATCTTGATCATCTTCTAGATAATTCTCTAGAATACATCTGTTAGTTTTTAATCTAATCTCCTTGAATTTAGTGATCCAACTCATCAATCTTATCTTTAACATATTTTACATCTCATAAGAAATCAATTGTGTCATCTTGGTCTTATGATTCCTTTGAATTCAATTTTTTATTGTCAATTAGAAACCTCAAAATTATAATACTTAGTCAACACAATCTTTTATTCCATAACCAACTTTCTTCTACTTGTGCAATAAAACATGAACTTACACTAAGATCTAGGTAGAATAAATTACCTTTTTTTGGTTTGCCAAACCCAACCAAATTTCCTTTTTCTGTCTAGCAACTTGGCCTTCCCATTCATGAATTTTACCTCAAATCCAATTTTATCTGAGCATGCCACACTTAGTAGATTATGCTTTAGTCCTTCAACTCAATACACATCTTTACATCTAAGTTCATTGGTTAGTGGGATACAACCTTTTCACTTTATGCAACAAGGTTTATTATTTGCAAATCTCACACAACCACCATCATAATGTTCCATGTGTTCAATTTTTTTTTATCACTAGTCATATGATGTGAGAAGCCAATATCAATAATCCATGTATCATTTTGGTAACATGAGAGATAAGTGTCATTTTATCTCCTTTAGCATTAGATTCATCTTTTACAGTAATATAAACCATTTCAACATATTCACTACTATCTGAATCTTTAGCCATAAAATAAGATTTCTTACTTTTGTCCTTGTTGTCGTTGAAGTTCTTAAAATCCTTCTTTCCTTTGCACTTCTTGTGCTTCTTTTCATCTTTGTCTTCTTTGTTTGGGTACCTTTCAACAATGTGGCCAACTTCTTCACAAGAGAAACAAATTAGAGGAATTCTACCTTTATACATTTCTTTGCCTTCGGGATACCTTCTTGCAAGAAATGCTTCAATTCAAGATCACTATTAGAAATGTCTTCCTCTTCACTTTAAAATTATTTTCTTTTAGATCTTTTAGCTTTCTTCTTAAGCGATACCTTGGCTTCAAAAGCAAACTCAAGATTGCTAGAACTAGGACTATGATTGCCTTAGTTACCTAGTTCAAATGTTGTCAATCTTCCAACTAGAGCATCCAAAGTTATATTGTTATTTGGATCACATCTCATTTCTTGAATAGAAGATACTCTAATTACATAGATAGGAAGAATGGTTCTGAGTACCTTGCTTACCATTCTTACATCCTCAATTGTTCCTCCAAAGGCTTTGATAGAACTGACACCAGCTTTGATTCTTTCTATATATTTTTCAATATTTTCATCCTCTCTCATTTTCATCTGAACAAATTGTCCTCTAAGATTTTCTACTTTTGGCTCTCCTTATAATTTCATCTCCTCCATAGATGGCTTTTAGCTTGATCCACATTTCATAAGTAGTTCCACAATATTTGACCTCATCAAATTTAGCATAGTTGAGAGATGAGGCAATATCAATCATCACCATATTATGACTTTTCTTGTATGTAATTTCTTCAACAATCATAGTTCCAGTAGGAACCTTGTATTTGGCATCTACATTCTTTAGCTCTAAATCTCCAATGGTTTCCAAGTGAAGCCTAATGAGTTCTTGTCATGCCTTGAATTTATCTTTGTTCAACTCTGTGATCTCCCTTCTATAAGATATTTTGATCTTTATCTTAGGTCGTTGAAACCTTCTTCGCAAGCACCAAAAGCTTTGATACCAATTGCTAGAAATATAAGAGGAGTAACTGATAGGGGAGGGGTGAATCAGTTACTAAAAAATAAATCCCAGATTCCTTAGATGTCAATACAAATAAAAAAATTGATTAAATTGTATTCTATTGTAACTCAACAGACATACATGCATTCGGTTTACTCTAGAAAATACTATAACTTGACAATAACTGAATATACTAATATTAACATGATTATCCTTATGATTAACTTAGTTACATACACTAAAAGAAATAGCATGAACACAAGTGATAACAAGATTTAATGTAGAAATCCAATTTGGGAAAAACCACCAATTGCAACTAGTTATTGATTTTCATTCTTCTTAAGTGAGCCCTATTAGGAGCCAACAATTTTAAAGGTTACAAAATACATTGTTAGGTGTGACCTTGTTAGAGGATTTAATCACCCTATTAGGAGTTTCCTTGTTAGAGTTGTTTAGACACTTCAAATAGAAATTCCACCTTGTTACAAGATTTACAAATAGCTATTAAGCCAACTTTGTTAAGAGATTTTGATCATTGCTACAATGGTAAGAGAGTAACAATGAGATGACCTAATTTTGGATGCAACTAAATTGCTGATTACAGATCTCAATTCTGGCTTGAATACTTGATCCTTCCTGATCGAATGTGTCTTTGCAACTCAACAAGGATATTCTGCTTATCCTTCTAATTCACTTCCTCTAAGCATCATCAAATCTTCTATTATGTTCAACACATTCAACCCTCATCTTGACCTTATATTCATATCTTACACATTGTCAAGTCAACTTGAATACAACTTAGAACACTTAATATTCATCTCATTAGTTGACTAGAACCAATGACTAAAGCAATTGAAATTAATATGAAAAATAAGAAAATTCTTCATGAGTCAAGCATGCTCAGTAGAAACTAACTCAAAAATGATTTTCCTATGTTAACCAAGTGAACTCTATTAACACTACATATTCACAAAGTTACTTTGGAAACCAAGTGAGCTCAGTTAACATTGGTTCCATCCAACCTTTTCTTCATTAACCAAGTGAGCTCAGTTAACACTCAACTTTTGTAAACATTCCTTTGACAATTGAGTGAACTCAGTAGACACTATCTTCTGAACTTGGCAAACTCTAGAATGCTTGACATACACAGGAAACTATCTTCATCACCTAAGTGAACTCAGCATACACTGACTAGCAATGTTATATGAAATTTTGTGTAACATCAAAGACAATACACAATACACAATTATTTTCAACAAGGAGATCATCCCAAGAGTTGAAACTTGGGATCGAATAATTTTTTAATGTCATTTATGTGTTTCAAGAAAAAATAGATTACGATCTTGTCTCTAAAGTAGAATTTCTTCACAAAGTAGACCTTATTAGGCCTATTAGGTCAGTCAACCCCATTTAATAAAAGTAAAACTATTTAATTTATAATGTTAACTTCACAAATTATTTATGAGATTCATATTGTTGGTAGGTATTCATTTCTAACACCAAATCATTAGAAATTGTCATCATAAAATTTAAACAAAAATGTTTTGGTTTTCTATTCTAGTTTTTTCTATCATTGACTCCCACCTACCAAAGATTGGTTTTTAGATACACCCCCTTCACATATAATTCCTTATTGAGTACATATAAAAAATTAAAATTAAAAGTATGATCACGATCTTAAAGGTATGGCCAGGCTCTTAATTTTAAGGATAATCTAAAATATAAACCAATACAAACAAGTTGATGAAATATAAATCCAATATACTATGACAATGGAAGCCTTCTTTGAAGCCATTTTTCCTAGCTACATAGATTAGGTCTATTCAGGATCCATATTTGAACATGTCTTTAAACACATGACATCAATTCCACCACCCTAATAATAGGCCAATTTGATTACACCCACAATCTTATATGATTTGAGTTTGAAGATATCTTTAACCACATGGAAAGCAACCACTTGCTAATACAAAAGCTTTATTATACCAAAATACTATATGATTTGAGTGGAAATTACTTTGATGATATGCCTAAAATTTTAGGAAAATTGACATGTTTAGCTTTGCATGAACGTTAGAAGTTTGAACCTTAATTTTAGTGGCTTCTTCAGAGAGGGCACAATAATCAAAACACCAATATAGACAACAATCTATATTTTACCTTAGGCATCTTATATTTAAGCCTTATTTTTATCTTATATTAGTACTAGTAAAGGCGCTAGACTCTAAAAATTGATGCACATACAATCTACATAGATTAACCCAAAAATATGCATGTTAACCTAAAACATACCAAAAATAATCCTATAGATAGTCTTGTGCACAACAACCTACAACTCACACATATACACCTTTATACCACAATTAAAAGAAGAAGAAGGATTTTATATTGAGAGTGTGGATTATTAAATTAGATTTTGTAATGAAAATATATTAATTAGAATAGAATCAGAGTATAAGTATCTGGCTAATATCTAGTAAAAAAAAAAAAAAGGGGTATTAAAAATGCCATAAAAAATGAAGAGCAAAATAAAATGAACTATTTTCAAGTCACAAAATAATAATAATAAATAAATAATATTAAATTAATATGATATTAAACCCATCAATTAGAATTATCTATGTGATATTTGAGTTGGCAACCCTGTACAAACTTTAGCTATACATGTTTCTATAGCTATACTTCTATAAGTTAAAAAAATTTCTCATCTTTGATGAACTCATAGATATGTCACAAACATTCCAAGCTAACTAGTTACTAAGATGTATTCAAATAGTTGGGGTTGAAGAGACATAAATATCAATTACATGCAAATATAACCAATATCATAAAATAATAAAGCACACAAAAGAGAATGGAAGACATAAATATTTTATGTGGTTCACCCAATCCTTGGGGCTCTATGTCCACCAACAATGAGCCCAATTTTCTTATTATCTAGTGAGTATAACCTTATTATAATATGCAATACCCTATGACTCAATAACACCACAAGGACCTCACAAGGGGCATTTCCCCTTGACTCTATCTTAGGGGAGCTTCTCCCAAACCCCTATACAAAAATATAGGGGAAACCATGTGGAATGAAGTGAGTAAAAATTAACCTATGAGTTTGATTAGGATCTACTTAACAACAAGAACTTATTAGTTGGTTCAAATTATGACCTTTAATAAATTAGTACCTATAAATCCCATTAATAAATTCAAATTTATTGAATTTAAAAATAAAATTTACTCAATAGTTCTCTAGAATGTTTAGAAATATCCAATAATTATTTTTTATGTTTTCATTCCCATTCAAATTCATCAGTATAACCAAATCACAAAGAGATACATAGACTAGGCATGTAGTAATTAACTACTAGCACTTACACCCTTAAGAGGTGCAATGTTAAATAGTTGATGTAGAAAAATATATTTAGTACAACAATAGGTGAATCCAATTACTTGATCAAAATTTTTTTTGAATTTCTAGTTTTCTCTTTATCATAAAGAAAGATTACTCAATCAGTCTTCCTCTTTTTTTCTTAGAATTGTGTATACCCTATTTTGCATTTTTGGGTATTTGTCAAAGAAGAGCTTTGGTTTAATGCAAAGGTTGTTTAATTATTTTACTCTTGACATAGTTGTGAGTGTCAAACTTTGCCTCTTATGTTTCCAATGTTAACATTTTCTTTCTATAGTATTATCCCTTGGGATACATGGATTGTTATAGTCCATCCCATGGTAAGCAATAGTTGTCTTTAACTTCTTAGTGACATAGGAATTATTGGTATGGTATTAGGATCATCTTCATTCCATAGTGGACCATGGTAATTATTGATCCTCATTGCAATGTATGTCATAACATCAGTTGAGATAGATTTGGATTTATAAATAATATGCACTATTTTTACCAGAGCTCCATTTACCAACCCTACTTATGTCCATTTGTTCATTGTTAGCATGATGCATTGACCTTCTCAAATGAGGATTGTTGTTATCTGACTAGGCATATTATGTTTATTTGGGTTCTAGCTGATTCTATTTGTAATAGGATAACTTTTGGCTATGTAAATATAAAAGAGGGGTTTAGGTAGTGTTGCAGAGAGAAAGGAGAATGTGGAGTGAATTGGAAATCAGCTAGAGAAGAGTAGATGACAGAAGTGAAATTTTGTAGAGCTAGTGGCTAAGTTTTGGCTTATGAAACAAAAAGGTTTCTTGGTGGATTGCAAGAACAAGTTTAGATCTCTCTTAATGTTTAAAAAAGATTGCTATGCTATTAGAGATCTAGGCTAGCTAGGGTTGGGGATAGATCTTCTAAGATCTTGTAGAACTATAACTATAATTGTTGTGTATTTGGTCATAATTGGGAAGGCCTTACATCCTGACACATTGCATGTAGTCAAATGTTTATGAATAAAAGAGATGTATTTGCTATCAGATCTTGTGTTGTATGTTGTGTTACTATTGTATGGTTAGTTGTAATAGCTTGATATGTCACATCCCTTAATTATGACAATAATCAATACAAATATAAAATAAAATAGTGAGAAGAATATTTTAATAAATATATAAAGTGATATTAATATATTTTTGTAAGAGTAACTAATAAGATACATATTATGTTCTAAGTACATTGTAAATAAATGTAATCATAATACATTTGGACTAATTATATAGTGCATCATAAATATAATATATTAATCACTAAGATACTTAAATAATAATTAACTAAACAATAATGATGATATTATAAATTAATATGATTACTAATAGATATATAATATTAAAGGATTAAAATAATTGAAAGATATTATTAATCAATGGTGACAACACAATGATAATATACTAATAAATTATTAAAAGAAATCACAATATAATAATAAGTTAATCAAACAATATAATAATTAACTATATAAGATAATGGTAATACTTAATTGATAGAATATTTATCACATTAAATAACTAAAACTGTAAAATTTGTAATCTTTGGGATTATAATATATAAAATGAGGAGATATATACACACCAAAAAGGATGTCGAAAATAAGAAATTCAATCAAGGAATAACATGAAGTTAACAAAAAAAAAAAATGCAGTCCAGATCCCATTAATATCATGCATAGACAAATCCAAATGAGAAGACATATTTATCAATTCATTATAAAATATCTATTTGAATAAGAAGAAAAATCTAGATTAACTAGGAGCATTAAGTGGTATCAGAGAAAATTCCATGTCATCCTATATTAAATAGTATATGAAAACATATCAAAGGATAACTATGAATGAGATAATAGATTTTTTTTAAAAATCACCAAGAGAAAGATGTAGATTTAAAAGAAAATAGGACCATCAAATATAGCAGAAAACATCTTAGAATTTGATGTTGAATAAAAGAAAAGGCTCTAGTACTCTAAATGCTTTAGCAACAAATGTCGATGAGTGAAATGCCTCATCAAGTCATAATATCACAAGAGTACATAGCACAAATTAGTGGTAGCATTTAAGCATTTCACCATATTCACACTTCCAGATGTCTAATTCAAATGAGGACTACACGGGCTAGAGGAATAAGATGGATACGAAGTGTTTGTACTATGTGGAAATAATCAATGATTGGAACCAAATAAGGATATGAAAAGAGTCCATATTCTTTTAAAAGGTAATAATTAATAATGGAAAGATTACAAACTATGAATCCATTCCCAAATCAGTACAACCCTAGACTTAGTACTGGAATAATATAGATGTGTCTAGAAAAAGAAAATGAAGACCCTGGTTGAAATTGTGGTTGGATAATCACCATAGTACCCTTCTAATATTACAAAGAAATATGGTTTCTATGCTTCATACCAAATGTAAAGGATGCCAATGATTCATCACATAATAAGTTAGTATTATAATTTGTGAGCATCAACATCTAGAGGACTTCCAAGTATGTTAGTCAAAGAGTTAATGGGATATATATATATATAAGTATTGAAGGTAAATATAGTACATACAAACTTGCAAGGGTAGAAAAAAGAAGAAGATAGAATAGTATGGAAGGAAAATTTAAAAAAGATAAAGAAATATGATATTTAAAAAAGTGTCACCCTATTAGTGCAAGTGATAAAGCATAAAAAACATGACATGAAATATTGCTACCACCAAGTATAAGTTGTTACCAAGGAGGAGCTTGTATAAATCCAATCTTACAGATCTTATCCCAATATAGGGTGGCAGGTAGCGTCTCATTCGTGAAACAGGCTTGGACCTATAACCTTTAAGGGGTTCATAGATGGTGCCTAGGAAGCTTGGATAACATATATATATTTCAATCCTAAACCCAAATAAATTTCATACTTTAACTATTATTAATATTATGATTCAATTAATTATCATCTATAATAAAGGACCCAAAATAAATGTAGATATTTCCAATCTTTGAATAAAATGATGGGATAGATTAAGAAAATTATGAAGTAAATATTAAGACTAAGTAATTAAAAGTTTAATCAATATTAATTCTTGATCATCTTAAATATAATGATTCAAGATAAATTGAATATGGATGTTGAATCCAGGAAGGACTAGGTAGGTAAGCTGGTAGGGCCTATCCCTAAGTCAAGATGGGGTATGTATATAACACTCTTGGGTTTAGAATTATTGAGCTATGAGACCTCACTACAATGTCCAATTTCTCTATATGGTAGAGCACATAGGCATGGAAGGGGATGAAAAGCACCCATTGAAAGATTAGAGAAGCCTTCGCAAAGGGGTCAAGGTTCTACCCAAGCTTTAATGAGATCTATGTGTCCAACCCCTAGATGACCTAGCATATACATTGGTATGGTATAGCACCTAGTGTGTTGAGGGATGGAAATCACTTATTTAAATATCAAAGAAGCCTTGGAAAAAGGATCAAGGTTCTACCTAAGCTTTAATGAGCTCTCCTTGTCCAATCCTCGCATGACCTAGCCTATACATACATAGTGAGCTTATGAGAAATAAATTAGAAGAGATACCTTGATTGATAAAGAAATAATTATATCTAACAGGAATACATTATAATCCTTATAATTAGAGACATTAGTTATGATTTTATTGATCTCATAAGAAAGAAATAGAAGTAATACATTAATTAATGGATAAATAATTATTTTTAACTCTAACCTTCATGGATATAGGAATGTATATAAAAAACTTATAAGTAGGAACATACATCATGTCATAATACTCTAGTATGGTATAACATCTAGGCATGATGAGGGAAGGTGAGTACTTGGCAAAATAATGGTATCAAAAACCCAAAGTAATTGACTACTTAATTTAGGATTAGACACCCCAAATGATTCCTAATGCACTATTTAGTCGCATTTAATTATCAACTAGGGATGTAAACTTGAATGGCATCTGCAAAGTATATGCTTCAAACTTCCTCTTCTAAGCCTATTTAAGGAATTTAAATGCTTATGCTTCAGGAAAATTAAACTAAAATTGATAAGAAAATGTATTCTAATCAAAGCAAGAAATTACAGTTAGGAACTACTCAACTGATTGTGTTGTAGGAATAGGCTACCAATTATGGTATCAATAGCTATAGGAACAAAACAATTCTAAAACATATAAATGAACCATAAATGAGCTCTATAATAAAAATGAAATTCACTCATCAAGTGGGCCCCCCTTGAATGAGTGAATGGAAAACACAATCAAGATGAAAGTTGAAAACTTTAGTTGAACATTCTATTCATCTTTTAAAATAATTACACTTGATTGGAACAATATGCAAGAGTTATGTATTAAAAACCAGTTTGTTCGACTAACTTTGAAAGAGTCACATCAATCAATTATTTAAAAGGAATCTACCATTAACTCCCTAAACCTATGATCACTTCATAATGAGGATTGGTTACAACTCATAATGTTTCATAACGAAAACATTATTGACCATGAACAATCCCAAAATATAGCCCATACTAAATCTACGCATTGCATGCAATAGAAGGCATTGACTTGCTTGCAAATATTCTCTAATCATGGTTGGATTTGAAGACTCTTGTGCTAGTATGTCACTCCTTGAATATCCATGTTCAACTCTTGCAAGATAATTAATGCACACACATCCAACCATATATATATATATATATATCCACACCATTAATATTAGGAAAAGATGTTAGTCTTAATTATCACTCTTGCAAACCTATGACTACAAGAGGTAACTACCCTAAACATAGCTTAGGAGAGCAAGAAACCATTAACATGTATAACTATTATATTCACCATTCTTGTCCATGAAATTAGGAAAATATTATGTCTTTAGAGATATCCACATTCCATCTTATGTTCACACATATATAATCATATACATAGAAACCATAAGTTCATATGCTTAAAACCATAAATGTATGTCTATGTGCAATCAAATGTCTTAGAAAAAGGATAAAAAGTGGTGAGAAAGATGGCTAATTTAGGAGCCCATTAGTGAGAACCCATTGAAAGATAGGAAAAGCCTTGGATAATGGATCCAAGTTCTACCCAATCTTTAATGAGGTCTTCTTGGCCAACCCTAGATGACCTATCCTATACATGCATATTGAACTCACAAGGTTTAAGTAGAAGTAATAAATAGAGAAATTATTATTTGTATTGCTTTATAAGGAAGGAATATAAGTATTTTTCCTAAGCCAATTTTTCATAACTAAGACTATTAAATTCTTTGAAAAGTATACTCGCATATGGTAACTTGCATTCCTTTTTTGTAGGATTTTGGCCAAAAGTACAATGAAAAATCATATTTTCTTATCATCATCTTATTAATATTATAGGGTTTGATTAATTAGACAATAGTTGAAATAAGTATTTACTTTATGTATGCTTTGTATCTTCGTGCATCTATGTGTCTTCTTGGTGTATGCTTCATATCTACAATAATTTATATTTTCATGAATTGAGATATATACACCATGTATACATTGTGTCTTCTTCCATCCTAGTGCATAGTTTGTAAGTTGGCTTTACAAGAAGGTTTACTATAAACTATCATTTCTTGAGGACAAGCGATTTGAGGAAGGGTGGAGTGTCATGTCCCTTAATTATGACAATATTAATAAATACAAATACAAAATAAAATAGTTAGAAGAATATTTTAATAAATATATAAAATGATAATAATATATTTTTGTAAGAGTAAATAATAAGATACATATTATGTTCAAAGTACATTGTAAATAAATATATTCATATTGCATTTGGGTTAATTATATAGTACATCATCAATATAATATATTAATCACTAAGATACATAAATAATAATTAACTAAACAAAACTGATGATATTATAAATTAATATGATTAATAATAGATATATAATATTAAAGTAATAAAATAATTGAAAGATATTATTAATCAATGGTGACAACACAATTATAATATAATAATAAATTATTAAAAGAAATGTTAATATGATAATGCACTATATAAGATAATGGTAATACTTAATTGATAGAAGATTTATCATATTAAATAAGTAAAACTTCTAAAGGTTTGATCCTTGGGATTATAATATATAGAAAGAGGAGATATGTACACACCAAAAAGGACATGGGAAATAAGAAATTCAATCAAGAAATAACGTGAAGTTAAAAAATAATAATAATTTCAATCTAGATCCCATCAATATCATGCGCATACAAATCCAAATGAGAAGACATAACTATCAATTCATTATTAAATATCTAGTTGAATAAGAAGAAAATTCCAAATTAACTAGGGACATTACACAATCACCTCCATTGTGGGTTCACTTGGTCTTGTCTTGTGTCAGGTGGTATTAGAGAAAAGGATTGATTTGGTTGGTGATTATCGGAGTGTGGTCGCAAAGATCCCATGTGATTCTTATTTCATATATGTGTTCCTAGACTTGCGAGACCCTTCCTTGTTTTATGTAAGATGTGGCAAGTTGCTATCTAACTTGCAAGCAACTTAGGTTTGTCACAAGGTGCTTAGGTAGGATTTTTTCTAGAGGGTTTTTGAAGATCTTGAAAGATTCCTTTGAGAAGATTGGACCCTAGGGAAATCGTAGATATCTGTGATACTGTGGAAACTAAGATTTTAGAAAAGGTTAGATTATATTTTAGATCTGAGATGAAGTTGATGAAGAAAGATATCTAGTGATTGAGATCACAAGAGCTATAGTTGATATATTGAGGAATGTGGGTATAGAAGATGGTTATGAGGAAACTACTAAAGAATTTGAGATTATTGGATCTAGTGGTGAAAATAGGACTGATCAAATGGAGATATTTGTAGTATACATATTTGGTCGATTAGATAGATCTAGAGCTTGGTTTAAATTGAAGCATAAGATGGATGTTTCTAATTTCTCAAGTACTTAAGTTCCTAAGGACCTCATTTATTGGTTTGGTTAGTTGGAAGACTACTTTGAATTAGAGGATATTAGAGATCCGATTAGAGTGAGGTTGGCACATACTAAGTTGAAAGGATGTGTTACTTTATGTTGGAATAAATTGCAGCAAGATAGAGAAGAGGAAGGGAAAATGAAAATCACTAAGTGGAGGTTGATGGTGAAAAAATTGAAGGCTTAGTTCATTCCTCCTAATTATAAACTATTTTTTTTTAAAGAGATTATAGAATATAAAATAGATGGATATATTTGTGAGGGATTATACCAAGGATTTTTGCAAGTTAACAATTTGGTCTTGCATAGAGAACTTTCTAATGAAAAGGTGATGAGATTGGCATGCCAAAGATTGATTCAGTTGAGGATGCTAGTATCCTCTAAAAGCAGAAGATAAATTGAAGAGAAGACATCAAGGTAATTCCCAAGGGAAAGAGAATTGGATTCACTCAGTTAAAGATAAAATTATTGCTGAGGATGAACCAAAGCCTATTGAATAGAGGATAAGAATAGGTAGAGGTGAATTTAAAGGTACTTGTAATAATTGTGGTGAATAAGGACATATATCTTTTGAATGTTTCCATCTTGGTAGGAAGTTCAATAATAGAAGAGCTACTATGGTGAATGAAAATGAGGACTCGATGAATGAACTTGATGTGATAGATAGTTTGTTGGTTTGATGGGTATTATTTGGTAGGAAGGCATTGGAACCTTGTCAGAAAAGGAATATATTCAAGACTTGATGCAAGTTTGGAGTAGAGATTACTTTAGTGGTGAATCTTTACCATTTGGTGATTTGTCTCATTTGTTGATAATTATTTGGTGAATAGCACATGTAACATAGGTCAACCACTTTGCCAAATATTTATCAGATTTGAGTCCAACACCTGTGGTAGTTGCCCATTAGTTATCACATGATTGGTCAAAAATATTAGTCCAATCACAATTGTAATATATGTTCTAGATACATTTATTTTAGAATTTTCTCCATCCTTTGCATGTTGTTTCTTATTGGACAATATTCTTTCACCATTACTATAATTATTTTCCCTTGGCTTGGGCATCACCTACCATGTTCTTGATGTGTGTCGACCACCAACCCCATTTGGCCAACTTTTTTCTATTGTGGGCTTGCATAGGAAGGTGCATTTTGCCTACATTTGACATTCTTGCTTGTTAATCCCAAATAATTCACCAACCTAGATTGGACTATAAGATATTATTATTCTACACAATTCTCTCTTTTCTGGTTTTGGGACTAGTATTTCTTAGTACTGCCAAAGTTTTAGAGTGCTAAGTGCATTGCCCATTAACTCGTGGACCACAATTTTTATAAAAGATAATAGATATTAATTTATTTTTTATGTAGACCGTGGGACTAGTACTGGTTATTTTTTAATTTCATTGTCCAATGTCTACTAGTGAGTAGACATCTGACATGCTAAGATAGGTTTGTGAATTTTGTTGGGTAGTACCATAGTAATAGTACCCTTTTTATGAGAATGAATAATATTATTTTTATTATATGTATTCTAAGTAGTCTACTATCATAGTCTTTGACTTGTCACTCTTTGAGTCTTTTGTTCAACAACTAAGTTGATTTATTTTTGTCAACCTTTTTCAGTTTGCAGCAATGTCAAACAAGAGGGGTAATAGGGGTTTTGGTAGGATTCCTAAAAGCAAAGAGAGGCCACCATTACAAAAACACATAACCATATCCACATATTTTTGTGGTGAAAATGTTGGCAACCTACAAGATTCACAAATTAGATCTCTAGTGCTTATTGAAAAGGGAGATTTTTCACAAGTTGGAGACTATATTAAAGAAGTTCAAGTTGGTGAATCTGATATCTTAGTCAAGGATAGACTTGAACATGATTTGGATGCAACTCTCCTAAGTAGGAAGTCACAAACTAATATTATAGACTTAGAGTTGCTTCCAGACTAGTTAGGTGAGAAAACCAAAAGTGATTCCATAAATCATGTCCATGCATAAAAGGTGAAAAAAATTGGAATAAAAAAAGATTGATCTCACTAGGATCTATCAAAAAGGAATTTTCGATTAGAATGGGTAGAAAAGTACTAGTTCATTGAACCAAAGGCCAATCCAATTGATGGTGAGCATCCTGCAGAATGTAGATGTAAGATTTGCACAGAGATAACAAAGAAGAAGAAGAGGTTGTAGCTTAAACTTGATACCATAGAAATGCATGTCTGTAAAGTTTACAAAAAATAAACTATAGATGGAGTTGAAAAAAAAGTGGTAACTTGGAAAACAAAGGACAACTTTCTACATATCAGAAAAGCCAAAATATATGAGTTACACAAGTAATTACAAGAGAATCATTTTGTAGTAAAAGGCTCCATGATAGATTTCATTGGGAAAGCAATGGAAGTGCAAAATATGCAAATAGTAGTTCAATTAAGTGTGGTATTTTATATTTTGAGTAGATGGCATCCTATGATGGACTACCCTTCAATTACTACTTTATTGCACTTTTTTATAGTTCAAAACTATCCGAACAATCACTGGTTAGTAAACATCATGTGGGAATGGGCTAGTTGTCTTGCACAGGTTGAAAAAGAAGATATGAAGGAAAATATAAAATACTCATATTTCATTGCATTGTCTCTAGATAAAGTTACTACAATTGATAATACTTCTTGGGTGTGTGTGCATGTTTCTACTATAAATGATCTTTTTTGTCAACCCTTTCTACTAGTTGTTGCTAAATTGAATTGTAGTGCAACAACTGAAAGTTTATATGATTCATTAAAGAGTACTCTAATTTATTGTAGAGGTATGGATAACATGGATATTGGTAAAAAGTCGGTGTGTGTTGGAGTAGATGGAGCTTCAGCTATGCAAGGTTATAAAGGTGGTCTTTGCAAAAAGATCAAGAATGATTTGGCACCCGATGTTATTCCCATTGACTACATGGCCCATCAAATGAATCTAGCTTTTGGAATTGTCAACGATTTTGGTTGTATAAGTAAAGAGAAATCTTTAATCAAAGATATTTACCAATACTTTTGTCGAATTAAAAAATGAGTCCAAGAATTTAAATACTTTGTTCAAGGACTTACTGATGGGAGGAAGCTTCTTAAAGAGAATGATATGAGATCGATCTCTTTGGATGGACTAGCACATTGAGTATTCTCTGAATATTCTTCATTGCTTGGACTAATCCACTTTGTGTGAGATAGATTTCCTCAGCTTTATTCAAGTCTAACTAATATTAAGATGCTCTCAACTTTAGTAGCTATTCTCCCCATGCTATAGGACATGAAAAACATTATGAAAAAGGTTCAACAAAAGTTATGTACATTGCAAAATATAATAAGTTGCATAAAATGACATGTAGTAGCCAAGATACTTTGTATCAATTACTACTATTAAATGAATCAAAGTTTTCAAAGTGGATAGAAATTATAGATTTCAACAATCTTGGGAAATTTTTACATATTGGTGCAAGTGGTGAGGTATGTGCCAGGGTACATGGAGTTGACATACCAATGCAGTACTATGCCTGTGTTGACCCCAACTCTAACCCCAATGAAGTAGGCAGTTAGGTAGAATAAGAACCAGAGAAGGTACTTTCATGTGTTACAAGTTAAGACTTCAAGAAGATCAAAGACTCTATGCTTGACTCTATCAAGCAAGTTTGCTACAATCTTTCATTACAAATTAGATTTAGATTCCCTCTAGAGGAATTGCTCAAAGAAATGTCTATTGTTTTTCCTTAATATTGGTCTCTAAACTATTTGGGTGATTTTCAAAGAATTGATTCAACATTTTTCAAACTTAAAGAATCAATGGAGTAACTATAAATATAATTTTAGATGAATCTTGAATGATAGATCAATCATTTTCTTTTGCAAACATAATGAGTGAATAATATGATCTTATGGAGAATCCAAATGAAGAGGGAGCAGCAAAAAACTTTGGAAAAACCTTGGTCAGAGAAATCAATTGAGAGAGTCAATACTAGAATATTTCAAGCTTGCCAAAAGTTTTTTTACAATGATATTGGGTTCAGTGGAGGATGAGAGAGTTTTCAATACTTTGGGCTTCCAGAAGTCAGAGGTTAGAAACAAATTAGATAATAATTTGGATAATTCTTTAAGTCTCTATAATTCTAGGTATGATGTAGATAGCTTCCCTTATGATAGGGCTCTCAACATTTGGAGAAACAAATGTGGAAGAAGATGGATGACCAACATTTCAAACCCAAGTGGTAGTGGTAATGGTTGTGGCAGTGATAGTGGTGGTGGTAGTGGTAGTGGTTCAAGTCCTCATATTGGAAGCAATGAAGATGATGTTGACTTTGGCATGCATACTGACATTGACACTGAATCTAAAGAAAACACAACAAACAATGAAATATTATATGTGATAAATGAGGAGGATTCTGATGATAATGATGCTAAGTCAATTTAGGCAGAGTGGCAACTATAGCAGCTTCTCAACTTCAAGTTCTAACTTTTGCATGAGTCAAGTAGTAGGCTAGTAGCTTTGACCTCACCCATTTCAATTCAAATTAATTTATGTGCTCTGGTCTTACCAATATCTAAGACTCTATATACTAATTAATTATGTTTGTAGAAGTTAATTTATAGCCTTCATTCACTGTCCTTTTATAGATGCTTAAATTTTTTTTAAACATATTGATGTTACAAACTTACATGTGGATATTTTCATTGATTGTATTTTTTAAACATGTTGAGATTTTCATTTATTCTAGTTTCTTTAAGAAATTTTAATATAATGCATTTAACAAAATAAGTTTTATTTAAAAAATAATTGTATTATAATTTATAATTATAAATCAGCCTATAACATAATAGATTTAACAAATACAAACAATTACAACCCTTTGCAAATGATTCAATGTCAAATGACCCTAAATTCCCTTTACAAATGACTCAATGTCAAATGACCCTGAATTCCCTTTTATGGATATAAGGGAGTAATAATAATTGTAGGTCAATTTGTAATTGTATATATAATTAGAAGATTATTACATAATACATTATGTGTGTACAATCACATTGACACATTGCCAATTGTACAATTTTTTCAAGTAAAAGTAGGAAAAAAATTTCCATCTACTCTGTGTAGTAATAGTATGCCAGTGTCTGGTTGTCCAACTATTTGGATATGCTAGCTCTTGATTCCTATAACTATTAACATTAAAAAAGTTGAAATTAAATCCAAAATTGAAATTAAAGAGAAAAAAGTAACAAAATAATTATAGTACTATCACTTACTAAGTTGTTACTTCTTAGTGTTTTCAACTATGACTGTCACTGACACTAATAGTAATAGTTTGAGAAGATGAACCAAATCTAATGATGTTCTTTAGGGTGCTCCATTTTGCATCATTTAGAAGCTTTATTTTTTTGAGGTTGTAGCTAAGTAGTTGTAACCTCATCAATAGTGAATACTTCAAAGAGGTATTTTTACATGAATCAATGAATTTATCTATAACTACATTCATTGTTGATAGTGTTTTGATGCATCTTTCAATTCTTTCTAGAGTGGTTTCCTCAGGCAAGTTGCCTAAATCAAAATTCATAGTATTGTGCAACTTTTTCATGTAATCTTATTTTCCAATAAATTTTTTCGTATAAGTTGTTGAGCTATTGTTTTGCATGATGCTTAACAACATGAATCCTTTCAAACTCCTCTCTTGAAAAACTAATCTGGGATCAACTCCAAGGTTCTCAAAAATCTTGTAGCCTACTAGAATCCACTCAGTAGAAGATAAATGTGAGTGTTCACAAGGAGGCCTTTGCTGATTCTTGCTGATCTCAAATAAGATTTTTGAATTTGCTTGCTATCTCAAAAGAAAAATCACACAAAAAGAAATATAGTTTTGTATTTTTCTACTTTTTAATGAATGCAATCTAAGAATGCAACTATATGAATTTCTAAATTAACCAAGTATTTGTTAAAGAAAATAATGAAGATAAGGTAACAAGAAGTTTAAGAAAATCACTTGAAAAATAAATCCCTAATAGATATAAGCTATGAAAAAAACACGTTTACCAGTTAAGCTTTTGAAAAGATCGGTAGGTAACCAATGAAAATAGGAGTAGTGTTTCCTGAATTCCAGTGATACAATCATCAATGGGAATTTAGTAACTATAAGATGTTTCACTCTTCATCAGATCGCAAGGCCACAAAAAGTGTGCTCATGTGAGACAAAAAGCTATGCAAGAATAATAAGGTGATCTCTTCTTGAACTAAGTATGTCAGCAAAGTTTGTAAACCTATAGCAAACACCAAAATTAAAAGATCTCTCAAACAAAATAATGTAATAAAACTACTAGCTCCATTATATTCTATGAACATACATTCACAAAATATAACACATTCAGACAAGAATAACTATACTCCAAATGAGAGCACTAATAGCATATATTGTTGCATCAAAATAATGGCCTGGAATACATGTCACATTCTTGAATTTATAAGAAATCATCTCCTCAATTTGTGTTGAGAGTGAGAGATCTCTTTATGCAAACATATGGTTCTAAACTAATAAAAAAATCTATTTATGTACAATTTGAATCTCTAACTAGTGCTAAGTAGGACTCCATCCTTATTTATATCATTTAATGGATGCATGAGCCTTTACATGTCTTAAGACAGAGAAAGCATGAGAAAATAAGAAGAACAAAGCCATTAGATGATGTAGGAGTCTTTGGAGATGCCAAAAATAGAACTTCAACCTTCTTTGGATGTTTATAGGAGTTAAACTACCATCAAAAAGCATTTTTAGTGCATGAAAAGCTCTAAATTTGGAACTAGTAGTTAATTGTTGGCACACCTCTGAATTCTTCAAAAACTTTTGGCGCACCTTCGAAAGAAGCACACCTTAGAACAAGTGCACGCTATGCAACTAGAAAACCTTGGAAACTTGTGCACCTTAGAAGTTACCACACCTCGAAAGACATGTCCAAAAAATGACAAATGTTACCAAGTGTCAAAACTAAAATTCTAGCTTCTAGGTTTCATTCCCCTTCGTACTAGAGCTATGTCTGGGTATTTGCTCTTGAATTTCTCTATAATCTCTATCACTTGGGTTGCCTCTGCTAAATCTAAAGCTTCATATTTGTCCTTTACTTATTTTCTATAGTTGCCCACCTTTATGTGAGTCTCTGCAAAATCTCCCAATTTCACATCCAAATCTAGCAATACCTCACCGACCTCAAATGCTTGTCTTATATCCTCATTAGTGGAAGCTTCTTGAAAATTCTTCCAAAAATTTTCAACAACTGCTTGTATAGTCATTAATTTATCCCTTGAATCATCTTCAAAAATGTCTAAGCAAGCATCATTGTAATGTCTCTCTACCTCCAAAATTTTCTCTTGGGTTTGATCCTTGAGCTTATGAATATCTGCATGTAATGTTTCCATTACTTTATTTCCATCTGTAATCTTCTCTATCCAATAATCTATCTTATCTAACACATCTGTTGTATATACATCCATCAACATCTGATAGCTTTGACCCTCTATTGATTGTAACACTTGCAGGTCTTTACCCTAGGTATGTACTTCATCCATTACCCCAAAATCCTGGTTCAATATAGCAACCATCTTATTTGGATTGTTTTGCATATGTTGTAGTAGTTTAAGATTTCCTTGTATGATCTACACACCTTTCTCTTCAAAACTTTCCCACTATTATTGACAAGCCTTCAAAAATGGATCTAATTGTGTAGTATCCTTATCCCTTTTATCAATTGCTACATTTAGAGTCTCCTCATGATTTTTAGGATCCAATGGACCAACTAATTTGTTCAAATTTCCTCTTAGGATTTCATTCTACTTTTAGAGGTTTAACAATTCAGTCTCATCCTATTCCAAGTTCCTAAATGCTTCTTTGATTCTTGTAGTAACCATTAGTTTGGTAGTATCCATAGTGGTTTTTCCAAGCACAACCTCCCTAATTTGATAATCTTTTGGAGTCAAATCCTCAATATCTATATGTGAAGGAGGGATAGCAATGTTGGTGAACAAGTCTTGATTTTGATCACTTATGACAAAGGCCAATGTCTGTGCATCACTTACGGGTGGCTCAGATTTATTAAGATCTTCAATTAATTCTCCCATTCCCTCTTCCTCAATACTATACAGCTACCTTTTTTGCCTAACTATCACATCTTTTCTCAACCATCTTGGAACATCTTCTATCAGATATTTATCTTGAGATGAAGAAGGAGCTTGTACCACTATGCTTTTTCCCTTATCACTACTCTTCGTAGTCTTCTCCTTTTGTGAGAGATCCACATCAGGCATCTCTATATTTATCAATTCCATGATCCTCACCTATGTATCTTGGGAATTTTTTTGAGGTTCTTCATATATTTTCCCTTCCTCTGACACTTCATCAATGGGTATTTGTTGTGCCTCTTCTTCCTATTCAACTTGCACCCATTCTTCATTACCCAGAGGGAGAGGAGTAGCTAAACCTTTGTCTAAGCATGATAAAGCTTGGATTGGAGATAATGGAGCACTTCAAGGTCCTTGTGAATGAGGTGGCAATTGACTCCAATCCTCCTATGGAGGTTTATTTGTTAGAGTATTCCTTATCTTGTCACCTACCAACTCAATGCCTACAAGAATGAAATTAAAATTTGGCATCTAAAAGACATCAGCCCCTTCATCCTCTTTCTCATTAATCCATTATTGCAATTTATCCTCTGAAGTTGTAGCCTAAATAGCCTGTGTAGGAATGGATGGTGGTGTAATAGTGGATCATCTTCTCCTTTCTACCTATGTAGCCCTACCAAAATGAATCCTTTGACTCAAGGGAAGGTTATACTCTTCACCTTCATCATCCTCTTCTTCCTCTTCTAAAATAACTTATGGTATTGATGGAAACGGAAAAACCATTCTCATCACCTTTTGTCTCCTCTTAACTAGAGTTTTCATGTTTCTTCTATTGGGATCTGATGTAGATGCTTCTTCTTGTAACGCCCCGCCAAGGGATCCAAAAGAAATAACCTAAGTTTTCCAACACATTTTTTTTTAAAACATAAGAAAGATAAATCATTCACATCAAACACAAAGTAGCTAAAGCAATAACATACAATCAACTAAAGCATACATAATGGGTTACATTTCTTAAGGATCCCAAGACATTGAATCACATATAAATTTAATCTAATACTAAGTCCATCCAATACCACATCCACATGAAAGAATAATTATAAAGTCCAATTTCCATAATATACATTTGTTTCGAATGCCTATTGGCAAATGAAATCTAGAATGCTCAATCATCCAATGTACATGTCACAGGGTATGAAAGGCTAAAAGATTATACATATGTAAAAATAGAAATACATCATCCACCTTAGATCCATGATACAAAGTACAATAAAATAAATGAAATCATCCACCATACATGATACATCCATCCATCATAATACACAACTATTCATAATAAAACACAACTAAGTAAGTATGCAGTTCCTCCCAAAAAATCATCGATACTATCATATTAGGGACGTCACTACTCAAACATGCTACTACATAAGCATAGGGAAATCAAACATGCTAGAATAAAGCATAAGATGATCCTACAAAGTAGATAGCATCACCTATCACATGCTAATCATCAATATAAGGAAATGCATTAGTAAATAACATCATCTAAACATGATAAACAAGCATCCCAAGAAGCTCCACCCACAATGACTACAGACTGATCTCAATGGTAAGAGTAAAAAGCACTACCACTTGATCGCATGGATCCAAAATGGCCCACTCCCACTGCACTAAGGAGATAGTCTCAAGTCCCAAATAGGATATCAAATCACATAACAAAAGTACTTTTTAAGTCTAGGAAATCCTAAAAGAAATCTAACTCAAAGGTTCTAAGATAGATCGACATCTAATTCCCAGAGGCACACAAGACATGTAGGAAACCTGCTATGTAAGTGGGCAAGTGTCATGGCACAAATCATGTTGGAGTTACCCTAGTAGTTTTTTAGGACTCCAAGGTCCCTAGTGATCCCTATGTAGCCACTAGTATCCTCTTGTATTGACAAGGCATAGTACGGAATGCAAGCTCACAATCAAACATTCTCTCTACTCCCATCCTAGTCTGTACTATCACTCGAGGCATGGGTGAGAACATCCAAAGACTCTTATTATATTCATTTTAATCCCCATTTAGTATAATGTTTTCACTTATTAAACAACTTACAATGAGTTACCCTAGTAGCCACTTAGGGCCCTGGCCCCTATTGCAAGCCACTTCTCAACACTACATGTAGATAACCTACCCTAGGCTCATAAAAACACAAAACAATGAATCATAGTAAAACCACCTTAGTCCTATACAAGTGAATGGAAAGTATCATAAAGATAATCATAATAGTCACATCATTCTCTGTGAGCAACTAGAAAGAATCAAAGATAAATCACAATATCCATCGGTTCTCAATGAGCAACCGAAAAGTATCCCAATAATACTGATCAAAGACTCAAATGGTTAAGTCAAACATGTCACAACATGACATCACCAAGAACATAGCAAACACTTCAGCCCCATCAAGGTGTTGGAAGCAACTCAAGTATAACTGACCGAGGACTCAAAAATGGTTAAGTTAGATATCTCATAGCATAAATCTTGCCATCCCACAAGGCATTGAAAATAATAATCAGTAATATAAACATACTCAACATAGAGCATACCATCACATAACATGGTTAAGTAAAAATAATGAAGATTGAGATCAAAACAACATAGCATCACAATCACACAACCCCCAAGCCTCTAGTAACAACCTAAACTGGTCAACATCTAATAAACCCCAAAAAATACACGACACATAGAAACAGAGTGTAAGTTTGCATGTTTTGGTTTGTCTCAAAAACACCTAGTTAAGTTAAATATAAGGTTTCAATTTTCTCATTTTAGTGTATATTTCAAGTAAAAAGATTCATTGTTTACCCCAATAATTAAACCCATCCTAATATTTAAATAAAAAGCACCATCACCCCTATTTTCTTTTTAAGTAAATTTTCTCCAAAATAACCTAAGGGTAGTCATTTATTAAATTATTAAGATAATAATCATTGATGTTAAATAATAACACTTTATTAAAAATCAATTTTATTAATAATAATAATAAGATAACTCTACATCTTCTTTAAGCAATATTAATCATTAATTAAATTCAATTAAACTAATTAAATTAATTAATAATTATACAAGAATAAATATGTTACCATTCATTAATAATTTATTAAAATTAATAATTACTAATAAATAAAATTTATTAATAAAATCAATACTTATTAGTTAATAATTAAAATTACAAATCTTTAATAATTATTAATTATAACTCTTTAATAATTAATATTTAAAAACCTTAATTAATTTAATAAATAAATTATAACATAATAATAATTTTATTAAAAATTAATAAATTAAATTTGAATACAATTAAATTTAATAATATTTAACAACCTTAAAAAATAAAATTGACATAATATAAATTGCCATGCGATTGGAAGTCGCAAGCCTTCTTGGTAGCACATGGTTGCTATCACAATTGTATTGCTATCATAGTCATAGGTAGGACTGCGTACAGAAGTCCCCTAGGTTATATAGGTAAGGGGGTAGGGGGTGGGTAAACCCACCCCTCCCCAATTAATTATTATTATTATTATATTTTGTAAACTATTTTTTAATATATTTATTTATTTTATAAAATTTATAAATATATTAAATTTACTAAACAATCCTCCTTTTTAATATATATTTTTAAAAATTATTTTCAACATTACTCTAATAGAGAAAATATTATTAACCATCCGAATTTTCAATCTAGAATTTTTATTTTTAAATTCAAACCCATCCCAAATTAAATCCTAATTTCTTTAGTCTAGAAAATGAGGGTTTCTAATTACTTGTCCAATCTCTACGCATGCAAAAGATATTGGCTAGCATTTAACAATTTACAATATTGAAATGTTTAAGTATTCATCATAGAGAAATTCAAATTCACAATCCATAGGCACGAAGAAGATAGGGAAGAAAATTGCATAATTAAATTCTACAAATAAACACAACCATCTACCTAGACACTAATGCTAACTCACTATGCCTAAGAAGATTGATGAGAAGTCCCTCCTCTCATAACCTTTTCCTCTTCAAAAATTCCTCTCTCTTCCAAAATTTTGCTCTCCAAATTTGCCTCCCCAAAAATGAATCCTCCAATTCTAAGAAAGAGTTATCTCCTTAAATTGGGGCACTAATTGTGTGTTCACCTGGGAGAACTTCGTGCTCACCAGACTTCAACTCCTATTATCTTTTATTTTTCTTTTCTTTATCTCTTCCCATGCACATTAATTGACTTATTAAATTACTTTATTTAATTTTCACTTGACTTCTCCTTTAATTAATTTATTAAATTTAATCCCATGCACACTTTATGCAATTAAAATATCTTTATTAAATATACTTGTTTTATCTTTTAAATTAATTTATTATATTCTAGTCTCATGCATGCATCATGCGAACTTAAAACTTTTAATTAAATTAATATATTTTCCACTTTTTAAATTTATTTTCAAAACTTAATTGATAAATTATTCATTAACTTAAATAATAATAATATTTAGCAATTATTTAAAAATAAAGTCCAAATATATTATTATTAAATTAAATTAATATTATCACATTCTAAATTTATCCTTATAACTTTTATCTTTAAATTTAATTCCTTTTATTTAATTAATTTTCCAATTAGTTAAATATAATTAAATACTAAATATCATAATAATTTTTCATTAAATTAAATCTTTTAATTAGACTTAATTAATAGAAAATTTACCAAAGACTCATAAAACAACATATGAAAACCCATCAAAGCAAAACACATACAAAATCCAACTAAAGGGTTATAATCACGAATTAACATCATTCGACGCATTAAGAGGTTACTTAACTCAGATACTTGTCCTAATTATCATTTAGGACAAATGGCTTAAGGGTTTATGATTTGGACTTAAGAATTTATCTCCCCTCTCTTACCACTAAGATGATGTGATAAGGTACGCTCATCCTGGCAATTCAAGAAAGTCATACCTGGTACATACAACTTGCATAAAATCCACACATGTACAAACACAATATTCTAAGCTAAATAGGCAATGGCAAGAAGTGGTGCATCATGTAGATCTTGACTAGTAGGTGACTATGACTCCCTTCCTTAACCACATCACAAATGCCATACATAAAGAAAACAAACTCGTACACCATACACATGTAGTATGGGGTAAGTATCCTTAAGAAAACACATAATAATCCATCTAACTAATCATCACCAATAACTAGAATTACTGAATAATCATTATTCATACATGAAATATAGAGTACCAAGTAATCTCATCATATAATAACTGAATCTAAAACAATATATGATAAACTCAAAACAATACTACTAGACGTCAAGCATAAAACTGGCCTAAAAGAGTTTGACAATGATAATAGAAATTAGAACTAGGGGTAGGCACTAGACTTCCTTTTGTTCAAGTTGAGACACTTCTTGTGCTTCTACTTCAGCTCCTTGCCCTTGTTCTAGTGGTGACACTAGAGGATTATCCTAAGCCTAGATAAGTTCTACATTTTCTACCCTTCTACATTCCCTACCCCTTATTGTTTTGATGCTTGAGATGCTCCTTCTTTAGGCTTAGCTTGTTAAGGGGAAGTTATTTTCCTTTTTCCTTTATCCTTCTTTGCCTTGTAGTATTCAACTTCTCTATCAAGTTGATGCACTATTTCTAGCCTCACTAGAGACTGAGCTGTGGATCTGGGCACTTTCACCTTTTCTCATCCACCTTTCATTGAATGGGTTGTAGCTTGGAAAAATATTGTTTGTGGAATTGGATCTAGCTTGAATGATCTCTTGATCACTACATTCATCATATGGTCCTCTATGGCATCTTCATGTTGGAATTATTTCCCTACCAAGTACTACACTCTACCAATGCTATCAAAATAGGGATGAAGAGATTTACAATCCTCCAAGGAATACTGATCCCACTCAGACTCAAAATTTGCAATATCCTATTTCTAGACAACACTAAATAGACCTATAGTGATGGGCCATACCCAGGTCTTCTTATGTTGCTTCCTTACTCTCTCATATCCAAACAAGAGTTGTCATACAATCTCCAACAATATGAGTCTATCACATAGATACCTAGGGAGCTTCTTAGGATTTGTAGTTGTACTTGCTACCCTTAAATAGGTGAATGTTTTAAATTGGACATGTAATAGGCAGACTACCTCATCTGACATCCTTTTTACATAATCACCCTCAATGAACTGAATGATTACAAAAATGAAGACATCATTAACTATTATGTACTCCTTGTTATGCTTTGAAATCTTTTTCCTTACTAACTGGGGGTATACTACATAAGTCCATGCATTTGGATCTTGTAAGTTGCCCCCTTTGAACGATCCTGGATAATCTATTACTCTTGCAGCTAATAGGTACACCAAATAAGATGTCATATAGAACTTTTGGTTGTTCTTGACCACCACCAGTTGCTCATTCAAACTCTCATTGAGAATTCAAGTCCATTCAATTGGCATCTTTGCTATTTTGATGGTCTCAATGAAGTGTACCATCCATATATTTAGGTTTCTGGCTACTGTTAATCTCATAATGCTACTCATGAGCACTATAGAATATTTGATATCATCTTTCATATAGCCCCTTGTCATGTCTAATTTGCCCACTTTTCATTCAAGAGGAGTCTTATCGATGAGATACAAAGATTGGATGATTTGAGATGCTTCCTCTCCATGCTCTCTATACCACCTTTCTACTTGATGATATATTAACCTGATGTATTGATCTGCTCTTGGAAGATGGAATAACTTCTTTATATTCTTAGGTCTCAGATCTAAGATGATATCTCTAGTTATACTTTTCACAACCCTTTCCTCTGAAACATAGTTCTCTGCTAAAGCCATAATCAACTTTGAAGACTATATTGATACCAAGTGTGATGCTACATTAACTAGCCATGATCTGATAAGTGTGGATAACATACTTGTGGCCTTTGATTTGGCTTGTTACATATCACCATGAATACATTCTAGTCAATATGACCTAGTTCAGTATCTTGGATCTTTGAATACTCATCCTAGAAGCATGACTTTTCTAGAACACCTTGAAATTTGAAGACTATAGTTTCAAAGCCATCTTTGTAGCAAGGGAGGATGAGGAGGAATCCATTTAATATGCCAAAAATAGATTTCCATTAGTCCAAAAGGTGGAAAAAATCAACTTACATAAACCCTACTTATGACAAAAAATATAACCCAAAAACCATAAAAACCCAAAACTATTAAAAAATACCAAAAAACCTATTAAACACCTTTGTTAGACAAGATTTGGAGCACCTTGTGCACCTTAGAGGTGTTCTAGGTGCACCTTTCCCCTTCGTTATATCTTTAGCACTAAGGGTGAACACCTAGCACACCTTGAGGGGTGCGTTAGGTGTGCACACTAACTATATGCAAAGTATTATGAAGTATGAAAAGGGCTATGAAGGTTTTGTCTACAAAAGGTGTGCATGTGTACACCTTGGATAGGTGCACACATGTGCACCTTTCACTTTGTGAAAGCTTGTTTAAGTTAGGTCTTTTAAAGTTCTTTTTATTTGTGTTTTGTTTTTAAATGCAAAAAAAAGGTCTGCATCTTGTGTACCTTAGGAGGTGTGCAAGGTGCGCACCTTTTCCTTAGTTTTTTTCTTAACATATGTGTTGTGTGTGTAGGTGGCGAAGTGGAGTGGCACACCTAGCAAGGTGTGGAGGTGTGGTAGCCAGGAGCTAGAGGAAGGAAGTGAAGTGAAGAAAGGGGGTGGGGCCTTGGGCTTTATAGGCCTGGGATTGAGCACACCTCTTAGAGGTTCACAACTATGTATATGTGCACTTCCAAGAGTGATGTGCTTTTCCCTTAGCACAACTAGCACACTAGTTCACCTTGAGGGGTGTGCTAGTGCACCCCTTATAATTTTTTTGAGTCTTTCCCCCTAGAAAAATGGTTTTCAACAATTGGATTTTTAGGTAGAGACCCAGATTATGTAAAAACACCATAAAAAACCCTAAATAAGACTTAGACCCTAGACTAGGGATCTAAAAAGATTAAAAAAATATAAAGAAGGGGGTCCCCATTTCTAAGTGAAATGGGGCGTGTATTGTGAAACCATAACATGAGTAAGCTACATTTGGAAATCCAACATTTAGCAAGTTTAGTATGTTGTGATTCATCTTCATCAAGTCTCTAGAAGTAGATTTGAGAGCTTCATCTATTTCCATTAATTGTTCACAATTGTGATAGAAAAAAAAGATCATTACAAAGGCATCCAAGAGGTTTTGTATTCCTTGGTTTTCCAAATCCCTATCACTAGATCTTTGTTTTTTATTTAAAATTTGTTTAGCAAGATTTTTTAAGGAATTAGTGAAGATACTTCTTTTACCCTCAACAATTTTTTTACATTTTTAAAGAGAACTCTAAGATTTCTATTTAAATCAAGCCATTCAAACAAACTATCATTGTTCTTCATTATTTTGTCCCAATTTTATTGTTTGATAAGATTAACCCTGTTTGTTATAGTATAATTGACTTGATGGTATTTTAAAGATATTATTATATTTTGTGAAATTAAATTCTCCATCTTTTTCTTCATTTTAGACATCTCTATTTCACTCTTTTTCTATATTTCCTCTAGCTACCCTTGCTAATTAGTTGGTCTCTTCCTCTCATCCTCCAATTCCTTCTTCAAGTCTTGGATTGTCTTTTTAGTAGTTACATCCTTTTTCTTCTCATCCTCGAGTTCCCTTTTCAAATAATTGATTGTATTCATAGTAGATGACTCCTTTTCCTTCGCATTGTCCAATTCCTTCTTCAAATCATGGAGTTTTTGAGTAGACTCCTATTTCTTCAGATTCTCCAATTGCTTCTTCAAATCCAAGATTTTCTTTGCATTTTTTAATTCCTTCTTCATATGGTGGATTGTGTTAATATTTGCAATAGCATTGGACTCTATTTTCTTTGCATTCTCCAATTCCTTCTTTAAATCAAGGATTATTTTTGTAGTTGGCTCCTCATTTTTCTTCATATTCTCTAATTGCTTCTTCAAATTGTGGATTGTGTGTGCACCAAACTCCTCTTTTTTCTTCTCATTCCCCAATTCCTTCTACAAATTATCAATTTTCCTTGCCTTAGAATCCTCTTTTTTCTTTTCACTCTCCAATTCAATATTCAAATTATTATTTTCCTTGATAGCAGAGTCCAAGTGAGTTTTCAATTTATTGTTGACTTGTGCACTACTCTCTATAGACTTGGACAATAGTGTAATAGAGGCTTTTTCATGTTGAATTCCCTTTTTGCACTCACCCAATTATTTAGTCAAATTTTTTAGTTGTTCATTCATATTTTCTTGTTGGACAATATCCTTTGTAGAAGAAGAATTCTTTATCCTATTTTGCGATTCTTTGAACCTATTGTCTGCTACTTTCTCCTTGACCTTCTCATTATCAAGGTCTAGCTGTAACTTTTCTATTTGCTTTGTAAGACTTTTGTTTTCCCTCTCTTCTTTTAGAAGTATAGAGTAGACCATTTTATTGCTCTGTTTTGATATATTGATTTTGTCAATATTTTTCACTTTTGAGAAATCCATTTGAAGATTGGTAACTTGTACATCATTATGATTTATTACATTTTCTAGTGGATTATTATCTCTAGCCAGGGGCATAACAACCATGAATTTCATCATGTCAGTGTTTGAATCATATGTTGGAAATATACTGTTAGTAGATCCCTAATGTTCAACAACTTCATTATTTTTTAAATTCTTCATAATTTACCTATTTATTTTGAATGTCTAATCAAACTTTGATGCAAACTCCTTTAAACTAAAATACAAGTTTGCTAACACAATTGAGTGTTTGGAAGGTGAATTATCAGTTGTATTGTTGTATGCTCCTCCAACTCTAGTTAAACATACTCCACCTACAATTGTATTTTGAGGATTGCCAACATACTAAAGATGGATCATTCCAAATCCTACCATTTTAGGACTATTTTCAGGGTTTTGTACAAAAGCTATTGATGCATACATTGGTTAAGTAACTACTTACATTGGTTGTGTTGTAATTGTCATAATTTTTTTCTTTTTTGCACAATGTTCATCCATGCTAGTACTAGTGCCAATGTCAATTCCAATGGGATCAATTACAACTAGATTTGAAGATTTAACATATATTGTGTTGGGATAACCTTCAGAAGAAAAAGTATAAATCCCTTCACAACTTGCACCAATGGGCCCTATACCTACATAACCTATTTTTTTGTATCGTAGTTCCTCCTTTATTATATATTTGTTTAATAGAATCACTCATTTGAAGATTAAAAATATGAAATGTCTCTTTCTCTAATTTTATATGATATTTCAAGCCTTTAATTAGATTTTTAAAATCAAAAAACCAATATTTCAAAGATCCACCAATTTCTCAATAAACCCCAAATCAGGTATGTCTAAAATAGTGCGAAAAACTTCACAGCTTCACATTTTATTAATAAATCTGAAAGTGGACATTTTTACAAAAATTTCAGCAGCATAATAGCCTACAAAATGATATTTCTAGATCTTTATAACATTTACACAGTAGCTCCCAAACAAAGGACAAAAAAAAAGCTCATCGGACTCCCGAAAATAACTCAAAATAGCCCGAAAACACTACAAAACACTAATAATCTATCAAAAAAGTTTAACCATGATCCAATACATATATTTAGCTCTATTTTAACATCTAAATGTCTAAACTATAGCAGCAACTCAAACTGATATGAAATACTCAACTAGAAACACCAAACTCTTACAAAAAACACACTCGAAAACCCACAAATTTGCACTGTTCAACACAAGGGCAAACTCTGCATGAGCTTTCACATGGAATGGATTTAAACTCCCATCCTTAGCCTTCCTATAAATCTACAAAATCCTGTTCTAAGGTCTCCTTCTCCACAGGTTTGGAAGCCTCTGAAGAACAACAAAGCAATTAGCAAAAATCAAGTTCTAGAATGAGCCCAAAATGCCTCCAAATCCCTTAAAAGAGGGCATAACCATCACTCAAATCCAAGAGGGGTTAATAAAACATATTTTAATAATAATTTTTTATTTATTAGTCCATTGGTTTCCAAAGATTAGCCCCTTTTTTCAAAACTTCACCTTTTTGGCCTGCCTGCCTTAGCAAAGATTATTATTTTAATTATTTAAAAAAGGGGACATGACAAGTCCTCCCCTCCCAAATATTGCTTGTCCTCAAGCAATGAAGGTTGGAATGCTCAAGAATATGTGCTCATTCCCAAGTTGCATCCTCCAGTGGTAATCCTTTCCATTTGACTAAATGCTCTATGATGCTCCTATTTCTCAAGCATTTCTATTTTGTATCCAAAAACTCTTTTGGTATCAAAACTAATTTCCCTTCATCATCAAGAGGTGGTAATTCTATAGATACTATGGTTTTCTGGCCTAGAACTTTCTTCAAGCAAGATACATGGAAAACATTATGTATTTTATTGTTTGGTGGGAGATCCAAATCATAAGCTACCTCTCCTACCTTCTTGGTGATCTTATAAGGCCCATAGAACCTTGGCTTGAGTTTCTCTGCCCCACTCTTCTTCAAGGTGCTTTGCTTATATGGTTGTAACCTGAAAAACACCAAATCTCCCACCTCAAAAGATCTTTCGGTCCTTTTTCTATCAGTATACAACTTTTGTTGGTTATGTTCATGTTGTAGATTATCCTTGAGGGACCTTATTATGTCTTGGCTTTGCTTGACAAAATCACTTGCTGCAGGTACTCTGCTATCTTAAAGTACTAGATCAACAAAGGAAAGGGCATCATAGCCATAAAGAGCATGAAAAGGGAGGCATACCAATAGACATGTGATGAGATGTATTGTAACAATACTCCCCTAAGTGCAACCATTTCACCCAAGCATGTTGTTGATTTGAAACATAGTTCCTGGAATATCCCTCTATCCATTTATTAACTATCTCTATTTGTCCATCTGTTTGAGAGTGATAGCTAGTACTAGGAGTGAGTTTAGTTCCTGCCAAATGAAAGAGCTCCTTTCGAAAAGAGCTAAGGAATCTACTATCTCACTCATTGACAATGTTTCTAGGCAAGCCATGTAATCTAAAATTTTTTTTGAAGAACAATTCAGCCACTTGTGATGCCTTGAAATCAAATGTGATAGGAAAGAAATGTGCATACTTAGTTAATCTATCTACCACCACATATATGCAATCCTTAAGTTGAACCTTGGGCAACCTAATGATGAAGTCCATGGAAGTACTTTCTCATTTTTGTTTAGAAATAGGAAGTGGCTACAACAACTCTGCAGGAAAGTTTTGATCACTCTTGCTTTGTTGGCATACTATACATTCCTTAATGTGTTGAAGGACATCCTCCTTCATACCCTTCCATGAAAACCACTCTCAAATTTTCTTGTATGTTTTGAAGTATCCCTGATGACCAGCCAAAGGTGTGTCATAAAAGGCCCTCAATATCCTCTCTTTAGTTTTTGATCCTGGCACTAAGAAGATCATGTTCTTGTAATAAATCAATTCATCAACAACTTTGTACCTATTAACATCCACTAACTTATCCAAAATCTTGGTGGCAAAGGAATCTTTAGCATATTCTAAAATTATGGAGACTTTCCAATCAATAGAGATAGATGTTAAGGAACACAGAGTGGGCTTTCTTGAGAGAGCATCAACAACCACATTATTCTTTCCTTTCATGTATTCAATATCAAAATCATAAGCTTGCAATTTTCTTACCCATTTTTGCTGACAATCATTCAAATCCCTTTGGTTCAAGAAGAACCTGAGGCTATTATGGTCTGTCTTTACAATGAATTTCCCACATACCAAATATTTTATAAACTTATGAAGTACATGCATAATTGCCAACATTTCCTTACCATAGATGGAGTAACCTTTCTCTAATTGATTTAGTTTTCTACTCTCAAATTCTATTGGATGTCCCCTTTAAGTTAGGATAGCCCCTATACCTTCTCCATAAGCATCACATTCAACAACAAAAGGTAAAGAAAAATTTGGAATTGCAAGCACAAGGCATGAACTCATTACCTCCTTAAGCTTATCAAATGTATTTTGTGCCTCTTCTATCCAAACAAAAGCTCCTTTCTTTGTCAAATTAGTCAAGGGGGAAGCAAGCTAAGAAAATCCCTTGGCAAATCTCCTATAGTAGCTACACAAGCTGAAGAAACCTCTCAACTATGTAAGATTAGTGGGTGGAGGCCAATCCAAAATTGCTTGGATTTTTTGTTGATCAACCTGTACTCCTTTAGAACTTATAATATGTCCCAAATATAAGATCTCTATGAAACCAAACTCACATTTAGATAGCTTAGCATAGAAGGATTGCTATTCCAAGATTCCCAAAGTAGTGTCTATGTGCTTAAGATGCTCTTCCCATGTTTTACTGTAAATCAAGATATCATTTAAAAATAGCAAAAACAAATTTTTGAAGATGCTAGCTGAATACCTTATTCATACAAGATTGGAATGTTGTAGGTGCATTAGTGAGGCCAAATGGCATAACAAGAAATTCAAAGTGCCCATAGTGACATCTGAAAGTAGTCTTTTCCACATCTTCACTCCTCATTCGGATTTGATGGTACCTTGATCTTAAGTCAATTTTTGAGAAGTATACAACACCATGTAACTCATTAATGAGTTCATCTATGCATGGTATGGGATACCTATTCTTTATGGTCTTCTTGTTTAGAGCCCTATGGTCTATACACATTCTCATTGGACCATCCTTTTTCTTGACAAGTACCATAGATGATGCAAATGGACTAGAGCCAGGCCTTATGAATCCCATGTCTAGGAGTTCCTTAATAGTTTTTTTTCAATTTCTTCCTTATAACCTCTTGGATGGTGATATGGGGTTGTTATAATTGGTTTGGCACCCTATTCTAACTCTATAACATGCTTAAAACCTCTATCTGGTGGTAATCTTGGAGGCAAGTCATTGAAAAGTATACTATGCTTATCAAGAATGTTTTGAATTTCAAAATAGAAATTACCTTGATTCTTTGGAGAGCTTGTTAGATGGATTATGACTCTTGCTACCCATGCTACTTGTCCTTTTTGAAAAGTCGTCTCCATCCTCTTTGCAGAGACTGCCTTAGGTGCTCCATTCAATAAGCCTCTCAATAAAACTTCTTTCCCATTGGAATAAAATTTAAACTCCATAGTTTGATGGTTCATGCAATAGCCTCCAATAGAGAGCAACCATTGAACACCCAATACAAGATCTGTCTCCCCAATGCCAACAACATAGAAGTCATCACATAACTCATAATCTCCTAAGGTCATCTTGAGTTGTTTCACCACCTGTGTGCAAGGAATAGTGAATCCATCAGCTATAGTAACATTGAATCCCTCAAAATCTTTTGCTTTAAGCCCTCTTTTCATGAAAAATCCCTCATCAATAAAATTGTGAGTTGCCCCACTATCAAGAGGAAAAGTCAACCTTTTCCCTGCTAGTACCCCTCGAATTCAAAAAGGATGGTATCTTAGGACTCTTGATAATGTTGCTAAAGTGCCATCCTTGTTGATTTCTTTTTATTTCTCTTCTTCTTCCTCCTCGTTAGTGTCATGAAATTCATCATACTTATCTAAATTGTATTCTGAAGCAACTTCAATATAGTGCACTTGAACTTTCCGCAAACATCTATGTCCTGGAACCCCTGGTTCTCTACAAGTGAAACAAAGCTTTTTCCTTCATAATTCACTCCTAATCTCTTCATCTACCTTCTTTTTTGCCACATTTATCAAATTTTTTGGTGGTAGTATTGGAAAAGTCTTTTTTTAAAAATTCTCCTTATTTTGCCAAATATTTGGGGGGTTTTTGATTAGTGACTGGTCTCATAGGCACGCAAGTTACAAGTTGCAAGCTTCTTTTGATAGCTTCCTATAAGATTGAGGGTGAGAAAGCCTTAACCAAACCCTTAACAGAATCTTCCAAACCATCAAGAATAAGATAAACAATCCTCTTTTCACTCATATCAAGTACCATAATAGCCACTTTTTAAAACTCTTCTATATACTCATTAACTGATTTGGTTTGCTTCAACTTTGACAATTCTTTAAAATACTCTTCATCATCCTTGAGGTCAAATTTATCTATCACTCTTTGACTGAAATCATCAAATGTAGTTACTTGATCATGACCTTGAGTAGTCATTCCATGATACCACCAATCATAGGCTATATCTTCCAAGTGTAGACTTGCAAATTGAATAGCATCACTCTCCTTCATGGGGTTAAGTGTGAAGAAGGTCTGTAATTTTTGTAGCCATGCTCTAGCTAAAATTTTATTTGTTCCATCATAAGTAGGTGCTGTAAACTTGCTTATTTATTTTTTAGTTCTCTTCCACTTATGTCATGCTCCCTTTTGTACTCTTTCTTGGGAATCAAAGTTTTCATTATATCCACATATTCTCTAAAAGGAAACAAACTATGAAAGTCATCATCTAAGCCATTGTAAGTAGCTCTTAATGCAATCAAGTTACCCGTAACCTCTTCTACAGGATTAAGGGTTGGATTTGGCACTGGTGGCTCATCTGTAGGTAGGAAAGTAGTTTTTGTTGATTGAGAGGGTGTGGGTTTCAGATTTCTTGGCTTCTCTGAAGTGCTCCCTTTCTCATTAATAGATGCAACTCCTTGCAATTTTTCTGTCAATATTCGCAAAGCCTCTCTAATTTCTGCCAAACTATCCACTGTTTGCTTCTGAGTATTTTGGATGTCTTGGAAGAATTTCTTTGCCATATCATTTGGATCAGCCATACTTTTTCCTTCCTTGTGTTTTATACTTTTACTTTCAACTAGAGGTTTGATAAAAAATTCTTTATTCTTTTCTCACTACAAATATCTCTTTTCTCTTTCACTTAGTTGCATGCAAACTTCTACAAACCCTTAGGCTGGCAAGATCATAGCTCTGATACCATTGAAATGTTTCTTTCTCTAATTTTATATGATATTTTAAGCCTCTAATCAGATTTTTAAAATCAAATAACCAATATTTCAAAGATCCACCAATTTCTCAATAAACCCCAAATCAGGTATGCCCGAAATAGTGCCAAAAACTTCACAGCTTCACATATTATTAATAAATCTGAAAGTGGAAATTTTTACAGAAATTTCAGCAACATAACAGCCTACAAAATGAAATTTCTATATCTATATAACATTTACACAACAACTCCCAAATGAAGGACCAAAATAATGCTCATCGGGCTCCCAAAAATAATACAAAATAGCTCATAAACACCACAAAACACTAATAATCTATCACAAAAGTTTAACCACAACTAAATAAATATATTCAGCTCTATTTTAACATATAAATGTCTAAAATATAGAAGCAACCCAAACTAATATGAAATACTCAACCAGAAACACTAAACTCTTACAAAAAATACACCCAAAAACTCACAAATTTGTACTGTTAAGCACAAGGGAAAACTCTGCATGAGCTTTTACATGGATTGGCTTTAAACTCCCATCCTTAACCTTCCTAAAAACCTACAAAATCCCATCCTTGGGTCTCCTTCTCCATAGGTTTGGCAGCCTCTAAAGAACAACAAAGCAATGAGCAAAAATCAAGTTCTAGAATGAGCCCAAAATGCCTCCAAATCCCTTAAAAGAGGGCATAACCCTAACTCACATCCAAGAGGGGTTAATAAAACATATTTTAATAATAATTTTTTATTTATTAATCCATTGGTTTCCAAAGATTAGCCCCCTTTTTTGAAACTTCACCTTTTTGGCCTACCTACCTTAGCAAAGATTATTATTTTAATTATTTGAAAATGGGACATGAAAAAATATGCCTAACCTTGGGTGACACAAAATCCTAAATACCTTGAATGTCTCCATAAGAATTGAGGTCCTTCTATCTTTGAATATCACTTTCACTATAACTACCAAAATCATATAGTACAGTTGGATGCTCTTTATTCCAATAACTAATGAAAAGTTAATCTTCCTCAATTCCCTCAAAACCTACTGAGGTCTTTGGTTTGCCCAAATTTTGCCTCATTTTTCAAAAATTGGTCATCTTGGTTTGACACCAAAATTCAAATGTGCATGCCTCTTTAATTGCTTTCAGCATATAACTCTTAGAAGGTTTGATTTGTGTGGCTCCGATATGTGCAATGTTATAATTTGAGATGACAATTCGTGCATTGAAATATTATTCTCAATTGCATATTTCTCCATCTCTTTCTTAACCTCATCCTATGAATCCATCTTTTTTTAACTTTTCTAACAATGGAATCTCCTAATGTTGATATTTGCTTGCAGAGTTCCCATTGGTAGTAAGTCTTGTTTTTATTATGTTCAATGGATCATAATTCTAATGACTAAAAAAATCAAAGCCAAAAAAATCTACCAATTCATTCGCCACTTTGAAAGCCTTTCTTTCAAATGTGAGGCCTCCAATTGTGAAAGGTAAGGAAGGAAATATCATTTTCTTTTATTGTCCAATGAAAAGTTCATCTATGTTCTCCATCTACCATACATATTCTAGTGCAAAAACCCTTTTTGTAACATGAATTGGAAGTTTGCATGGTTCAACTATTGAACCATAAAACTTTAAGACAATGTACTCTTCCATGAAGAACCAGTCAGCCAATTGAATTTGACTTCCTAGTTGAATGCAATCTTTATAAGACACAGACAATCTCGGCATTGAAATGCTTGTGATTTTTTGGTAAATAGGTGCCAAAAAGAAGTCCAAAAAATGGTTGTAGTTATTATTGTTAGTACTCATCCCCATCTTATGTGTTCACTTGTATACTAGACTTAGAGTCTCTAATTTCTTTTGGGTTTTCTCATCAAACTTATAGACCTCAACATCAAGCTTGTTGTTCTCTATCTCAAATATTGAGTGATGCTTTGCTAAAAGAAGGTAGCACAACTTGTGAACCTAAATGTTTTCATATTGCCTATAGTTGCACTTCTTTTAATCATTAGTAATTGTTCTTACATAGATTCAACAATGTGTTGAACAAACTTATATCTTACATCTACCTTTACAACTGACTGACCTCGACAATGGATATTATAAACCATTTCAAGAACACTAGCCCCTACTTTATTGTTATTATCCAATTCTAGACAAAATGATAACAAAGAAATATTATTCTGAACCCATGGCACATAAATATCATACTAATAAGGAGACTTATGGTCTATGTCTAGTGTAATAGTAACACTAGTATGATTAGTAGATGACTCTGAGTTTATTAAACCCTTAATATATGAATCTTGAAAAATTCTATATAATTTTTGATAAGCATGTGCTAGTTCATCCAAGTCAATGCACTCATTAAAGCTTTTTGGTTTAAACCCTAGCCCTAGGTCTAATAGAGTGAAATTTTTTTTGGCTTAAACCCTAGCCCTAGGTCTAACGAAGTGAAAAATTCACTCTTAGTTATGGATAAAAATTTCCTCTTGAGTGTTTTGGTTTACAATTACCTTTCTATTTGTATCATAATTCTGAGTGCATAGCATTACAATTTCAAGGCGAGGGAATACTTTGAGTACAACAAGGTTTGCTAATCCAATAACCAAAGTAGCTAGTTTATTTGTATGTGCATGAATACTTTTGTTATATTTGTAATAATTTCTCCCCTTTTGTGGATATTTCACTTATTAAACAATGAATGTCTAATTCCTATTAATCCCGAATCTCCATGGATAATAGAATAAAAAATATGATGACATTCATTAGTGAAACTTGGGGTTTGTAACACTTGCCTAAGTTCTATAATGTCTTTCTTTTCCTTTATGCTTGCACTCGTACTGGAGCTTTTTGACTTTGTTTTGCCCATGCCTGCTATTAGTTATTACAAAAAATTGTACTTCAAGCCCTTTAAAAAAAATGTGAAGTGTAAACCTAAGACAATAAGAATCAAAATTTCTATTGTTGCAAATTGCACTAATTTTTTATTTTTTTTAAATTTAAATACCTAGAATCAAGAATTGAGATTCAACAATACTAGTGCTAGCAAATACTTAGATAATTGGTGTTTTCCAATGATACTCAAGTTTCACGCTTTTATTCTTTAGAATACAAAATGGAATCTAGTCAGTCTTTGAAAAGTTGAAATTTGAAAACCCTATCATATTGGACTCTTGACTTCGAGAACCCTGAACTTCATACTCTAAAAACATAAAAGGTTAATAGTTAAAAGTTAAAACGTAAGTATTAAGTAATTAATGTTTTTAATTACTTTACTAATACTATGCACAATGTACATGCAAATGAAATCAAGACTCAATAATGTACATAACTATAATAATAAAAAGAAAAAATTTAATAACATTAATATATATTTGCATTTAAAAATTTGTTCATTTTAAATAAATTAATTAATAAAAATTGAACTTCATAATCGATATTATTTTTTGGTCAATTTGTGGTATGATATCATTATTTTCAAGAGTCATCCATAATTGTGACACTTGTCAAGGACATGTGTCATTATTCTAGATGTTTCTTGACAATAGTGATAACATTCCCAAAATTTACCCAAAATTAATCTTCTCCTGTTGATCTATCTTTTACTTAACAATTGCCAAGTCAGGAGTAAGTAATTAATTTTTTGAAAGAGTAAAAATAATAATTATTAATATTAACTGAGTTCTAACACTTAGTCGAGCTTTGCAATGACCAGACATGTGTTACAAATCTGGATGAATCTAGGCACATGGGAAAACATTCCTCAAATCGGCCCGAAATTCATCTTGGGCCATTGATCTTTCTTTTAGTCAATGGTTGAGAGTCAAGACTTGAACATAACTATGACTTATAAGAAAGAATCTTCAACTACATGTGTCTTGATTTCAAGTAAAAATAGAATTTAACTTTAATTTTTTAAAATTTGGCCTGAAATAGTATCACATTCATTGATCTATCATTCATTAAAAAATTTAGATCAAATTGTGAGTATTAAACCTTTCACATAACTAATATTAATTATTTAAATCATAATTTAGGGGAGAGGACCCAATAGTGGAGTGGAGTCCAATTGTCAATCACCCTATCATGAACATAGAGTCCAATCTTCCAACACATTTTTACTATATATTGTAATTGATTGGTCTATTTGTATATATATAAAAATCCAAACATTGATAAAAAAAAACCAATACTTGAACACATGAAAACATAGAAATGTTATAGAAAAATAAATATATGAATTCATTAATGAGTGAAATAAATAACTTTTTGTCTCAAATAAAAATAAAAATATCATAGCTATTTCACATTTGTGTGTCACTCAAAACATAATATGCTCAATTAAATAAATATTGTTATCTTAGTGTACAAATACTATTCTTATGTGTACAACTATTGGGGTATCAATGTATATGCATAGAGTAAATCATATCAATAATATGTCTCATCACAAATATAAAAGGTGAATAATAATAAATGTTTTGTAATTACTTATGAAATGTGTGATATTGTCAAAAACTTTTAGTGTTAAACTAATGGTCCCTTTGTGTTAGTTATAGGTTGTATTTTATATAATAATGTGTTATTTTTATAAAAGCAAATTTTTATTTTTTTGTTGAAGTATTTGTCATTTTGTGTTATATAAAAAAGTTATATATAACAAATATTTATGATTAATAATAACTATTTGGTCCATATAAATTACATATATGTTACATTTCATATAGTTATACAATATTCTATTAACAATAAAAAATAATTTTAAATTCAATTATTAGATATTTATAGATTAAGCTTTGGACGAATGTTTAAAAAGTTAGTTTTTGGACACATCTCACTAGGTGCACTATTTTAATGAGTTGTGTGGCAAGTCACAACTTCAAACCTTAGTTGTAGCCCATAGGTAGTTTAATGTCCATTTTACATTTCTTAAAAAAAATGAAGGTCTTACAATATCCCATGTAGTGGCTACATGTTGAGGAATTTAGCCCTAATGACTACTAGTTTCTCTCCCCTATTTTATTGTTACACAATGCAAATTAAAACTTAAATCACAAAGTGTAGTAACCAGTTGCAAGCTCACATATTATTTGAAGTTCTTAACAATTTTCAAAATCCATGATTTGGATGAATAAAATTAAACATGTAAAATTAATGAAACATAGAATTTTCAAAAATATAAAATTAATGAAACATAGAATTTTCAAAAATATAAAATTGTAATTTATAAATTGTAATCAATTATCATTCATCAATCATTAATTGCTTGATAATGATAACTTGATTTAATAATCATAGCATTTTTACTTAATTAAAATTGATTTAGATTATAATCAATATTTACTAAATTGTTTTAGCTTGATAATGATAATTGATAACTTAATTTAAATTTAAATATTCGTAGCATTTTTTATTTAATTCAAAATATGATAAAAAGTTAAAAATATTATGATGATCATAATATTTAAATAAATTTACATTTCAAAATAGGAAGAAATGAATAAATTAATTAATATGAACAATATTTTATATGAACATTTATATATAAGTTATAATTTAAACTTTTTATTTTTAAATCAAATTTCAATATTATCTATACAATTTAAATTGCATGATCATTGATCAGGATTCAGGATTCATGATTCATGATTCATGAATCATGATGCTACATGTATCATAAGTTTAACTTTAACAAATTATTTTTTATTTATTTAATATTCTTAAATAAATTAACTATTATAACTAATAACTATTAACTTGCATGGTCCTAGCCCCTGCATTCATATATTATCGAATTTTACAAGTTTTAAAATTTAAAGGACATACATATACATATTAAAAATTTAAAAATTTTCATTGGATAAGTTTCAATTGAATATTTTTTTACTATAAATCATTAATCAAATATGAAACCATAAAGGGATTGTTGAAACCCTTTTTTTGTTTCTAACTTTATAACTATTAATAGTTAATTTTTTATAATAGAGTTGTAGACTAACATTTCAATAGTACATTTAGCTGCCAACAATAGAGTCGTAGACTAACAAGAACAATGATTTGAGAACCCAAAAACTATTTTTTTCATTGATAATATTTTAGAGTGTAGAATGTACATAATACTGATTCATAGTATAGATGTTCAAAATACCTTATTAAATAAGCCTGATTTTACTATTTTATAATTTACATTAAAGGGCAAGGCCCAATCCAAAGAAAAACAAATATCTTAAAAATATTTTTTTGCCCAAATGGCAAGGGTCAAGGAAACAGGATTTAGGAAATAGGGAATAAGGAACCAGGGAACAAGGAACCAAGGAATAGGGAGGTTGGGAGCATCAATACATTGAGGGGATGAGTGCTTGAAGCCTTCAATCAAAAAGGTCTACAAGCCCATCTACAAGTAATCTCTTGGAGAAGATGATGTTGTTGAACTTGTCCAACCATGTGAAGTTAGTCTAGCTAACATCATCCAACAACAACAAATCCCATATAAAATCCCTCCCAAGCCATGCCCACTTCTGATGGTGAGTTAATTTTTGTTCATTCATGTCGAGCTAGAAGGGATTATTCTATGCAATGCTCCTAGTACTTGTCTTCTATGTCTACAAAAGGGATGTCTATGTCTAGCCCTAGTACCTACTTGACCAATACAAGAATTTTAACATCATCTTCTTAAAATTTTTTCTTAAAAATAATATGGAGAAGCATCTAAATGTTTACTTGATTTCTTCCAAGGTAGAGAAGAGACACAAGGAAGTGGGAGGTAATATCTATGGACACATGGTACCTTTTATCATTTCTTAAGAATTTATGGACAAGGACCATGAATAAAGCATGGCAGATGAAAGAACCTTAGGAATCTTCCTTGCAAACCATGGCTAGGAAATCATCAGGTGTCATGCCCAAAAAGGACTTTTGATGACCCATTGTAGTGCATTTTAGGTGAATTGGTGTATCTATGACTAAGAAACTTTACAAACTGAGAAGCTTTGCAAACTAAATTCAAATTTGAGAATTTGAAAAATGATAATGAAAGAGGAATTGAAGAGGCTATTTAGTGGTAGTCACATTAAATTGTTTGGCATTCATGATCTTTCATATCTTATTTTTTCATATTCTTATTAATTTTCAAGAGTGTGAAATATGCTCACATTAATATTAGATAGTCAGAGTGCTTGCCAATGTGGCTATAGATGGAATGTAATAATTGTAACTATCAGTACCAAATTTATGATTGTAATCTTGATGTGATGTTCACTACATTCCAATTAATGGTTTCCATGCAAAACTTTCTATGTATCTCCATTCTGGAGAATTTCATGCGACTCTAGGTCTTTTCAAGCAATTGGCCCGAAATGCATCTTCTGTCATTGATCTCTAATTAATCGATGGTCGATAAAAATATTGTATTAATGATATGAAAATGATGGTAGCCAACTTGGTCATGGTGACATTGACATAATGACATTATTAATAATAAACCTAAGACAATACACAAGTTGAAGTGACTACTCAGTAGTTAGTACAGTCACTAGCTAATACACATGCAAATTCGCTTTTAGATTAAACAAATTTTTAGTTTACTACTAAAGATTAGCCAAGACCATTATTATTCATTTTCTTACAAAACAAGTAATTTGCCTCTGACATTATTAATTCATTTTTGAAAAGGGAAAAAATAGCCATCATTTATTTGTCTTTCATCAAGAAAAAAATTAATTTGCCACATTTAAAATAATTTTTGCTAGGGCAAGAAAAAATTGCCAACATATAATATTTTATTTCCCTACATGGAACAAAAAAATTGCCCTTGAAATTAAATTATTCTCACCCACAAAATGTTGGATTCACCAGCATTTTAGGTTTTTTTTAGGAGGGGTTTCTCAAAGTTATCCCTGGTTTGGAGGTAAATTTTGTAATGTGATTATGGATACTAGTAGTACTTATAACCTAGTCACTAAGGAGATATTTCAGAAACTTGGTTTTGAGATAGTGAGACATCCTTGCCCTTGTAGTATCTGTTGGTTACAAGATGAACATGCTTTGGAAATGAGGGACCAATTTCTTGTTAATTTTCAAAATGGATAGTATGTGGTTTAGGTGGTGTACGATACTGTGGACATGAGTAGCTTTCACATATTACTTAGTAGATGTTGATAGTATGATTGCAGGGAAATACATGATTGTGTCTAGAATGTGTTTAGTATTGAGAAGGATGGTAGGAACTTTTCACTGATGTCTTTTTATAATGCAAAACTTAGTAGGAGGAACTTGAATATTTGTAGGCAAGTTGAGTTGGAGGATTATTGAGGGATTAAAAATTAGCATGCAAAACAAACTTGTGGCATACGAAGGAAGCATATGAAGAAATAGAGTAAAAAGTTGTATGTTGAAGGAAATAATTTGTAGAAGTGGAAGAAAAGAAAAAGTGTGCAAGTTGATGACTTGGAGGAAATGTATGTGAAGAGCCAATTTAGGGTTTATTTGATGAATCTTGGAAGATGTTATTCTAATTACTAAGAATATTTTTTTGCAACTGGGGTGTCTAATGTAGAAGCATCCTTGGGTGGTTGGTGGTCTTGTATGTTGGAATGGGTTTTTATCTTAGAGTTGTTGAACACAGTTGAAAGGAGGTGATGTGCAGTCACTATTGTAATAGTTCTTGGGAACTTAATGATTGAAGGAACTTGGTTATGCTTGTGGTTCTCAATTGATGATCTACTTGGTGGAAATTGTGCTTGATAAATAAGGATCTTGGTGCACATTCCTTCTTGGTATGCTTAGTGGTTGATGTTGATGCTTGATGAATAAGGAGCTTGACAACCATGCATGCTCAATTTTGTGGTGTATACTTGGCATGCTCAATGGTTGATGCTGATGCTTTGTGGTTTGATACACTGACTAGATGTTTGGGGAGATTTGATTAGTCAAGAGGTGCATTTAGTTTATGTATTGTGTGATCATGATGTGGATCAATAGTGGAATGTACGAGGACCTACTTGGGGTCTTGGTTCATTTTCCTATATGCATTTAATGATTTTCTAAGTTGACTAGGCATATTATGTTTATTTGGGTTTGAGATGATTCTATTTGTATTAGGAAAACTTGCGGTCATGCAAGTATAAAAGAGGGGTTTGGTTAGTGTTGTAGAGAGAAAGGAGAAACTAAAGTGAGTTAGAAATAAACCAGATAATAGTAGCTAAGTGTGGGATAAGGAAATAAAAAGGTTGATTGGTGGCTTGCGAGAACAAGTTTAGAGCTCTTTTCATATTTCTACGAAATTGTTGTGTTGTTATAGATCTAGGGTAGCTAGGGTTGGGAGTGGATCTTGTGAGATCTTGTAGAATAGTTATTATAATTCCTTTATATTTTTCCATAATCAAGAAGACCTTACAGGCTAACACATCGATGTAATTAGTTGTTTATGAATAAAAGAGTTATATTTTCTATCAAGTCTTGTATTGTATGTTGTGTTTTTTCTATGTAGTTAATTGCTAGGGGCTTGGTTGCCTCCATTGGGAGTTTACTCAGCCTTGCTTTGTGTGAGGATTTCCATAATATATGTTAGGTGGTAAGATTTTTTGACATTTAAAGTCAATTTTAATGTTAGTGACTCAACAATTAGTTAAATGGTTACATTTCCATAGAGATCTATAGTTGCTATTGAGCTTATCATTCATCCAACATTATTAACCAAGTGTCTCGGTTGCTACCAAGCGAAATAAATAATTTGTAGTTCATGTCAAGCTACATAGTATCTACTAAGAATTAGAGATAGTTTTTAGTATAGCCTCAGCATAACAGTGTCTACTGACCTATCTAGTGGAAGTGATGGAGACTCTAGTGTTAACTGAGCTCTGTAGTATTAACCAAGCTCTATAGTGTTTACTGAGCTCATAGGGTTAACAAAGTGAATCTAGAGTTGACCAAGTCATTTAGTGTAAACTGAGTGATTCAGTTGTTACCAAGTTTTTCAATGTTCACCAAGTCACACAGTGCTGACCGAGTTCAAGCTACATGAAGAGTGATTAGTATGGATGGAGCTTCACTTCAATTGAGTGCCAAAGTTTTTTGAGAATTGATAGTGTTTTTCATTTATCATAACATCACCGCATTTATCTTTAGAACCCAAGTTACAATAGTTAGGCCAACTTTGTGAATTATGATGAATTTGGTATTATAGCGGACTCTAGAAGGTAATGAATTGGATTTTTATATATGTAATGCATTGTATCATATCAAAAAATATATGTGAAGAGTATTACGATGTGCAGGAGTGCAAATTGAAGAAGGCTACAAGAAATATAAGAGACAGTAGAGATTTATCTAGCACAATTAGGTGATCATTGCAGTACAAGGAATCTCATTTAGCAAATTAGAATTGTAGATCAGAGATCAACCTCTGATTCATTCTAACATGTGCATCATTTAAATCCTTTAATGAGGAAAACTTTATAGTCTTTTTCTAAATCTCTTAATAAATTGCCTACTTCATTGTATGTTTGTAAATCCTGTAACAAGGTGAACCTCATAGTTCTTATTGCTCCTAATAGGGAAGATCACCAGAAGTGGCCAATTGTAAGCCTTAACAAGTTAACTTCATACTACATTACTAAAGCTTGTGGGTATCATCCCTACCCCAGTTTTATTTTCTAATTGGAAGGTTTCTAGGTTACCATAGCTTGTGTCAAAGTGTTATGAATGTTTTATTACTTTAATTCTTGCATGCATGCAATTAGATCAGAATATTATATCAAGGATTAATTGGTGAAGTAAGATAAAGTTTTATTGGTTCCTAATTCAGCCCTCCCCTCTTAGTAACCTAGCCTACCTTATATGTCCAACAATTGGTATAAAATAAATTGTTTCTCACATAAGAAGTTTGACAACTTGAGATAAGATCAGGGGCAATGGAGGTATACAGGGTAGATAAGGCTATTAAGAATGAAAAGTTAGATCTAGAATTGGCCATTGGACAACTGAAGAAAGAAAAGGAGCATCTCTCTCAATCATTGAAAAGAAGGAAAGATATTATAGTACAAATGGATGATAATCTCTACATTGAAAACACAATTGAAGACTTATGTCCAAAAAGAAATTTAGATGAAGCTAATACAACAATCAAAGATCTATTAGAGAAAAATTCAAATCTTTAAGAAGAAGTTAGAAAGTTGAAAAGAGAGCAAGAAATCTAATCAATCAAATTATGTGAAGTCATGGAAGAAAAATAAAACCAATGAAGTGATAGAAGATAAGGATAATGAAATTCAATGACTATCCTTTCAACAAGAAAATTTTATTTATCATCTCACTAGTGCAAATGAAGAACTCATGAATCTAAGGATAGAGAATGAAAGATTGCAAAATGATCTTAGCATTGAAAGGAAAACCAATGAGAGAATGATGAAATATCAGGAAAGCATGAACCAATTGAATGAGAAAAGTCAGTATAGACACAAAGGAAAAGTTGGATTAGGATATACAAAAGAAGGTGAATCATCTCAACAGGGAGCTGAAAAGAACAAAAGACCTACTTGCAATCATTGTGGTAAGATAGGTCATACATCAAAAAAATGTTGGAGCAATGGTAAAGAAAAATTCAATGGAAAGTGTTATAGTTGAAACAAGATTGGTCATAGGGAAAGTGAATGCACAGAGAACCTAAGTTTGAAGGAAATTGTTACAATTGTAAGAAACAAGGAAACAAATCTTCATAATGAAAAACCAAGAAGTTGAACCTAGAAGATCAAATTATGAAAGCAATATTTGGATGGGATTACAACACATGGTGTAGATTTCACTACTATGGTGAGTTTGGGCACATTGGATCAAATTGTGTGAAACATCAGATGAGGAAAAGAGATACTACAAAAAGATGTCTTATTTGTATAGAACTTGGACATCTTCATAAGAACTGTATGAACATAGAAATAATTGAAGATGAAAAGAAAGACAAAGTTAACAATATTAGAAAAGAAATGAGGCAGCAATGGATACTAGAGAATGCAAGCCAAAATCATAAAGTAGATGACACCCAAGTTAGTGAGTTGGGTGGCACAATCATTTCAACTTAGCTCCCTATGGATATTAATGGAATTGTAATTCAGAAGAAATCATCTAACATCAATTCTAACTAGCAAGCAGAATGATCCAATAATCATTCAAGATGTACAAGGATCATCGAGTGATGATGTAAATTTAAGATCTTACAAAAATAGGTCAAGTCATAAGACCTTACTGAGCAAGGTTGGGATGCATTAGAACATTGGATGCAAATATAGAGCGATGGTTACTCTACCAAGCTATGAATGTATCCTACACATTAAAAGCCAAATCAAGTGGAGGACAATTTTTCACTGAGTGTGTATGGGTATGAAGCATTAATGGTGATTGAAAAGAAGAAATTCATTAAAAGGAAGAAATCTATTGCATCATTTCATCACAAATTTTAAGAGCTATTTGTGAAGAGTGAATTCAGAGCCCCCAAGCAATTTGAGTATTTATTGTTGAAGATTTCTTACATTATTAGAAACTCTATTGAGCATGGCAATATCAAGTAGTAAAGTCAAGAAAGGTTTTGAAATGTTAGTTCGAGGAGCTAACTACAAGGCACCTACATTCAAGTTGAGTTTGGTGATTATAGAGGTGCTCAACCCAACTGGTGCTCAGTCTAAAATTTCACCCAAGGTATTACTCATGTACGACATCAATTCATTCTACCACTATTATATTTAGGAACTTGGTACCCTCAAAATGAATGAGGCATTCAATGAATTATGAATGGATGGTGTATTAAAGCTTGACCATTTGTAAGGAAACTCAAGTGTAGAAATAACTTCATACACTAATCCCTTAAGGAAAGTAATGTGCAAATTCCTATTAGATCCTTACAATTTTAGATTCAATATTATGTAAATAATAATATTGTAGTCAACCATGGATACAAAAAATGGATAGAGAAAGAAAAGACATAAGCACAAAGATATGCATGTGGGGAAAACCCTTTCGATAAAACAACCCCACCCCTCCAAAAACTTGCAAAATGTATTATCTTCAATACAAAACATTACAACACACTTGCAATGCAAGTTCTTTTAGGAGAACAATGACATAGAAGACTAATCCAATAACAACATACCATACCAAAAATACACTTTCTCACTCTCCAATCTACAACCCTAAAAATGCTTATATCATGCACTTTCCCTTATAGGGAAACTTCTAAAGAACAACCGTATTAGGGTTTTACCATTCTTTGGAAAAATAAGAACCCCATGCATGAGTTGAAGACTCAAATGTACAATACTTAATGACCAATTTCCACATGTGTTCACATCTTCACCCATCATCAAATCTTCTAGAGATAGCTCTTACGTGTCATAATTGTTTCAGCCATGATCTCCTTACACACAATTCAAGATGCTGACACATACAAGTGGAGTGACACATCAACATGCCAACTAGACATGTACACTCACACTTATTTACATTATTTGCAAAAAATACATTTACAAACAAATAATAAGAATAGGAATTATCCAAGGTTGAGACACCTTATTCCTAATATTCTCCCACTTGTTGAACACCTTGTAAGAGAAAGAAGAACTAACCACTATAGGCTGAAAGGCCCATAGACTTTGAACACCATCAGAACTTCTCTATGCCCACTGGTTTCATCAATGCATCTGTAATATTCTTTATAGTATATAATTTCTCCAAATTTACCTTTCCATCTTCCACCATATCTCTCACAAAGTGAAACTGCACATCAATGTGTTTTGTTCTAGTATGGAAAGTTGGATTCTTTGCAATGCAAATAGCACCCTGACTATTGCATGAAATAGTAGTCTATCCTACATCAAAACCAACATCAAAATACAATCTCTTAAGTCAAATGGCTTCCTTACAAGCATGAGTAGTAGCCATGTACTTAGCTTTTGTAGTGGACAAAGCAACCATAGGTTATCGCTTACTCATCTAACTAATGGCACCACCAAACATAGTGAACACATAAACATTGGTGGATCTCCTACTGTCAATATCACCTACCCAATTTGAATCAACAAACCCACAAATACAAACTAAATGTGGAGCTCTAGAAGAGTTACCATGATAACAAATGGATTAATCTGATGTACCCCTCAAATATATGAGTACTCACTTAATTGTATCCCAATGTACCCATCCAAGATTATCCGTAAACTAGCTCAGAACTCCCACTACTTAGGAAATGTTTGGTCTAGTATAGACCATAGCATACATAACACTGCCAATTGTACTAGCATAAGGTACTCTACTCATGTCCTCCACCTCACTAGGAGATTTTGGACAATCATCTATAGATAACTTTTTTCTCATAGAAAAAAGAACACACAATGGTCTACAATTTACCATGTTGAACTTGTCTAATGCAAACTTCACATACTTACTCTAACTCAACCAAAGTTTTTTGTTACACCTATCTCTACTGATTTCCATACCTAAGATTTACCTTGCTGCCCCAAGATCTTTCATCTCAAAATGTGTTGACACCTGAGATTTAAAATCATAAATCATACCCTTACCCTTCCCAAAAATAAACATATCATCAATATGTAATGCAACAATAAGAAGGCAATGTTGGCATTATGATACATTTTTGTCATTAGTTACAACACTTATTGGATTCTGAATTCTTACCGAGCTCTCACCGGAAGCCAAGCTTTACCTAGTTCTCAGTGTTTACCGAGTAATCAAGGTTAACAAAGAAGTTAGTGTTTACCGAGTAATCAAGGTGAACAAAGAAGTCAGTATTTACCGAGTAATCAAGGTGAACAAAGAAGTCAGTGTTTACTGAGTGATCAAGGTGACCAAAGCAACCAGTATTTACCGAGTGTTCAAGGTAAAGAAAGGAATCAGTTTTGACCGAGTGAAGATGTACTAAGATGTAATTGAGAACTTCATGATAATCGAGCTCCTGAGGTTATCAAGGAAATTAATTTTACCGAGCTCAGACGGTTATCAAGGAAACTAACTATCACCGAGTCACAAGGTTCTATCAAGTGTTTCCTTTGATCACTGAGCTACAGTTCAGATAGAAGTATTCACCGAGTGACATCTCTTCTACCGAGTCTCCAGTGGTTACCGAGTTCAGAACTACTCGAAGTGTTTAGGATGAACTGTGCCTTCACTTCTACCGAGTGCATGATGATGTCGAGTAACACAGTGGACGCCGAGTATCAAAAGGACACCGAGTCAGTTCAGTGAACTCGAGTTTTTACCTTGGGCCGACTTTGTATAGAGATTTGCACTTATTGTTTAGCCGACCTTGCATGTATTGTTTAGCCGACCTTGCATGTATTGTTTATATGGATGGTATATATATGCAATGTATTGTATCATTCAATGATAGTTGTTATGACAATGGTAATGAATGGAAATGTGAAAGTGTAAAAGTGTGAAAGTGCGAAAGAAATACATGCGTGCGAAAGTATGTGGGCTGAATTGTGAAGATATTCAGCAGGTCGAGTTTTGGAGCAGAAAAGTTTTATCTATCACATCAAGGTGAATCAGAGCATAGCGGATCTTATCAGCAATCAGTTGTAATCAGATCCACTGTTTCATTCTAAGAGGTGAATCAGTTTTTGTAAATCCTTTAACAAGGTAGACTTAACAGTCTTTTGTAAATCTCCTAACAGAGTGCATACTTTATTGTATGTTTGGAAATCCTCTAACAAGGTGGATCTAGCAATCCTTTGTGCTCCTAACAGGGCAGATCACCAGAAGTGGTCATTGTAAGCCTTAACCGGCCAACTTCATACTGCAGTAACGAAGCTTGTGGGTTTCATCCCCACCCCAATTTTACTTTCTATTTGGAAGGTTTCTGGGTCACCAAATCTATGTGCTCAAGTGTTGCAAATGATTTTGTTTCATGCTTACAATAGGTTACTTGGATGAATGGTGAATATATTAGTATACAGTTTTATTGTTTGAAATTTTAGAAGTTACTGATTCACCCCTCCCCTCTCAGTAACTTGTCATATCTTGAATATTTCCAAAAATTGGTATTAGAGCTATAAGGTTCTCAAGATAAAAGTTTCACAGCTTGAGCAAAGATCAAGGACAATGGAGATATTCAGACTTGACAAAACTATTGAGAATGAAAAGCTAGATCTGAAAATGGCCATGGCTCAACTCAATGAAGCAAAAGAGCATCTTTCACAATCCTTGAAAAGAAGAAAAGAACTTGCAAAGCAAATGAATGACCATTAGTATGTTGAAGAAAAGATTGAAGATCTCTCACCATCAAATAGTTCAGATGAAGCTGACAAAGCAATCAAAGAACTCTTAGAAAAGAATGGATCTCTGCAGGAAGAAGTAAGAAAGCTCAAAAGGGAACAAGGAATCCAGTCCATCAGGCTATGTGAAATCTTAGAGCAAAGGAACAAGGTAGCTGAAGACTTAGAGGTAAGGAATAATCAATCCTCTCAGCTTGAAAATCTTGTAACTCAATTATCTAATGCAAATGAAGAAATTATGAATCTGAGATCTGAGAATGAGAATTTGAGAAATGACTTAATTACTGAAAGACAAATCAATGCAAGCTTACAAAGTGACCTAATCTCTGAAAAACAAGTCAATGAGAGAATGGTAAAATCTCAAAAGGACATGGATCAATTGAATCTGCAAAATGAAGAAAACTTTCATAAACAAAATGGTAAAGCAGGCCTTGGATACAAGGAAGAAGGTGAATCCTCCAAACAGGGTACTCAAAAGAATCAAAAACCTACTTCCAGCCACTGTGGTAAGTTAGGTCATACATCTAATGGATGTTGGAGCAATGGAAAAGGAAAATTTAATGGAAAGTGCTACAATTGCAATCAGCATGGACACAAAGCAAATGAATGCAAAAAGAAACCAAAATTTGAAGGTAAATGTCACAAATGTCAAAAGCAAGGTCATAAGGCATCACAATGCAAATTCAAATCATTTAGTCCAGCTGAACAACTTGTCAGAGCAATATTTGTTTGAGACTACAACACTTGGTGCAGATGTCATTATTGTGGAGAATATGGTCATACTGGCATAAACTGTGCAAGGCATCACCTAAGAAAAAGGGATACCACTGTAAGATGTTATACATGTACAGAACTTGGTCATATATCTAAAAACTGCATGAACATAAAGAAAGTTGAGGATGAAAAGAAAATCAAAGTAGAAAATATTCAGAAGCAAATGAAGCAGCAATGGATTTCTAAGTCTATCGAGCCAGATAATTCAAGTGATGGAATGGTCACTCAAGAAGTGAGTGACTCTACCATTTCCAATTAAGACTCATCAGGATAAGATCAGGACTGTATCTACAAAGCAAATTCCTAAGCAGTCCTAGAATGAAAATATGATCAAATCAGTAGTTCAGATACATCAGGATCATGGTCGGTACATGACCTTACCGAGCTCAGTCGGGTGCAATAAGGCCTCTTTCACCAAGTTGCACTTACCGAGCATGGTTGGTTCTTCTCTTACCGAGTTAAGAGGGGTTTAACCTATTTTCTTTTGGTCACCGAGTTGTGAAGTTTAAGCCGAGCTAGTGGATGACAGCCTGTCGATCGCAGCTACTTCCGTACTGAACATTAATGGCGAATTTTTTATCAAAAGGGCAGATTTCAACCTCATTTTTCACCGCGAATTCAAGATTTACAAAAAGAGGGCTTTCAAGCGAGTTCAAGTGAGTTGAAGAGATTTTCCAGCGAAGTATTCTTATGAAATCTTTTCACTCACCGAGCAGCAATGGCTTCCACAAGCACCAGCAGCAGCAAGTCGAAGAAAGGATCTGAAATGCTTGTGAAGGGAACAGAATGGAAGGCACCGATGTTCAAGCTTGTTCCTGCCATCGCTGAATCACTCGACCCGCATGGAGCTCAATCACAGATTCCTCCAAAGGTACTTCTAATCAATGATATTTGTACTCATTTCAAGTGTATTGTGCAAGAAATAGGGACACTAGATATGGATAGCACCCTAGCCGAGTTATGCATGGATGGAACCCTAAAACTTGAGTTCAAACATTTGGAAACCAAAGGCTTAACCCATATCCCACATCTGCCAAGAAGTTTCCAAGTGAAATGGGTGAGGTATATCTTGAGCCGAGTACATAATGGTTAGTTGTGGTTAGAACAACCAGTTTTGATAACCAAAAAGATGATTCACAAAATCACGGGTCTCCCAATGCTCAGCAAAGCCAAAACCACCAAAACCCTAGGACGGGATGAGTTACAGAAGAAAACCCAAGCTGAATGGGATGGCAGAGGTTTAAAACTCAACAATGTTTTAGATATAGAACTGAAATTTGGTATTTATGTTATTGCATACAAACTGTATAGTTCCAGCAGGCTGAATAGTGTACCTTGCGAGGCTGTAGATTTGGCATATAAAATTGTAAAGAAAAATATGGAGTTTGACCTAGCTGATGTGCTTTTAAAACAATTCAATAAAAACATGGAAAGCATAAGGATTGCAAAGACAAACCCTTGTAAATTTGGTTCTTTGCTAGTTTGTTTATTTTTCTATGTACAAAAATTCTTTCCATCCAAAGGTACAGTTGTATGGAGGAAAGATACTCCAATTTTGTATCAAATAAATGAATTCATAGTAGAAATGGGTATGAATTTTGACAAAGTAATGGATAATTATTTTGAAGATTTCAAGGAAAGGATAAACAATAGATTTAGAATACCTCCAAAACTTGTTGAAGAGTATAAGGATGATGTCTGTTTCATGGTTGACTATGACAAGGTATACATACAGGCAGTTAGACCCCGAGTTGCATGGGTGAAACCTCTTCCATATGAGGTAAATATTGATGAAACAAGGGATATCATTGAAGCACTGGTAAATGAGCCAGTAGACCCAAGGCAATGAATTTTTGGTACTTATGATGAAGCAAAGGCCAGAATTGAACTGAAAATCAAAATTCCACAGGCCATCAGCAAAGGTAAAAGGAAAATGGCCAAACTGAAAACTGAAATGAGTTCTCTTATGGTCACCGAGGGAAAAGATGAAGATAAATAAAGTGAAGAAGAAGAAGAAGGAGAAAAAGAATCAGAAAAGGAGCAACCGGCAAAGAAGAAAGGAAAGGTAATCATTACCAAGCCCAAGAAGCAGCCTACTGCATTATTCACTCAGAGAACAAGAAAAGGTATTTAGGAACCTGTATTGGTCAAACCTGCACCTACATTCAAGCAAAGGCTCAAATCATTGGAAGAAGGAGCTGGCATCGCAAATTTCAAGGCATTAAGATTTGAGACAAGGACTGATGCAGAGAAAATGAAAATTGAAGAACTGGTACTTAACAAAATGGGAAAATGGAAATACTCCCCGGACCAGATTGCTCCTCATATCTCTAAAGAACTACTGGAGAGAGTATAGCCAAGATGGGAGTTAGCCACCAAGACGGTAAAAGATATATATGAGCAATCCCTGAAGAATCTTCGGCCTAGTCTCACTGGAGCAGAGGTAAAATCTGAATTGAAAACCTATGAAGGTAAAATGATGATCAGATTCCACACTTGTTTGGTTTTGATCAAAGATATAGAGCATGTTGTAAATGATGCTACAAACATGTGGAAAAACATCTATCATCTACATAAGCCCAGTGTAGACCCAGTAGAAATAAAGGATGATGATAGCGGCAGTAGCAGTGATGAATTAGATAGCACTCCATCCATCACAGTTACACCAGGAGAGTTGCATGCAATGATGGAAGAGAAAGAGGAAGAAGACAAAGAGGAAGAAGCTGAAGAGGAAGATAAGGAGGATGATACGGTAAAAATTGCAGCAGCAGTTATTGCATCCCTTCCTCACTCCCCAGCCAAACCTGTGACATCATCAAGGTTGGAGTCAGCTTCAGCAAGTTCATCTACACCTGCCATATCTTAGCTTCAGGTATCATCAGTAGAAGTGACTACCACTTCATCTACCGAGCTGCATCCCTCTTCGACTACCGAGCTGCACCCCTTTTCATCTACCGAGTTAGCCTCCTTGACTCCATCATCATCAATTGGTATTGCCGTAAGTTCTCAAATTTTGACAACTCAAATTTGTTCTACAATTTTGTCGCCATCTACTTCAGGCATAGTGAGCTCAGATACTATATTACCGAGTGTATCACCATTTTTGGCCAGCATTCAAAATTTTGACCCTTTACATACTTCTATTGGCACTCAAACCTCAAGCATCCCAGTTTTTACTGCTAGTCCTTCTGTCTCTACTGTTGTGTCTATTCCAAAGGTCAAACCAGTCATCTCAGAAGTCAAATAAAAGCAACCATTAAGACTTATGATCACTGGAAAGGCAATTCCTGAAGACATTGACTTGGACACAGAGATAGTAATTCCAAAGATTGACTTTGATAATGCTACCATTGAAGAAATGAGGTATGCTAGTCAACTTATTGAGAAAAAGGCTACTCAGATGCAGTTAAGATCAGAAAGGGATAAGGAATATAGGATAATTGAGGAAGCCCGAAACATAATTACTGAGGCTATAGGTGTTGATGTTGATACTTCTCAACACATTTTGATTCAATTGGAAGAGGCAGTTAATAAATTCAATGAAGATGCCTCCAAACAAGAAAAGCTAATTGAGCGTGCAGAAAAGAAATTTGATAATAAGGTATTGGGGCACATTGCCCAAAACATTGCAATAAATCAAGTTGCATTAACCTCAGTTTTGGCAGATATGGAAAATTCTCTTAATAATGTAACATCTCTTTTTGCTAAGCTTTGTGATGTTACCGAGTACACTAAAAGAATAAGAGAGAAACTAAATAAAATTGATGAAGATTTGAAGGTAAGTGCATAGAACTTGAAGCTTGACCCTAGTTCAAGCTCATCTCATCACCTCAGAATCAAATTTTTGTCAGAGAAGCAGACAGAGCTGTTGAGGGAAGAGGCAAGGATCCGATCTACATTGATAGATATCCAAAACATGATCCTTCCCATCATGGATTCAATGCAGAAGCATATTGCACATTCAAAGACATTAATCCATGATAATAACTTCTCCATTGCAGATCATGTGATTGAACTTTCGGCTGAAGTTCAAATAGCTCTTTCCACCTGCAAAATTTTGCAAGAGAATTGGGATAAGACTCTCCAGCTTATTCTCCAGGTACATTCAGAGTTCATCTCTCATTTTGGTGTTTCTATATAAGTATATATATTCTTTTATTCTTTGGCATTATTGTCAAAAAGGGGGAGATTATTGTTGGATATGTATACTATGGGTGAATAAGTGTTTTCAGAAAAATTGTACAAAGGAAGAAATATACAGCTCATGTAAATAATGTATGTACATTCTATGGGGGAGTTGTATATAACAAAGCTATTCTATGGGGGAGTTGTATATAACGAAGCTATGTATATTCAGAATCAGTCATCAGCATGTCAGATAAATTTTGTCTCATAAGTGTTTTTGTCACTAATGCCAAAGGGGGAGATTGTTGGCATTATGATACATTTTTGTCATTATTTACAACACTTATTGGATTCTGAATGCTTACCGAGCTCTCACTGGAAGCCAAGCTTTACCTAGTTCTCAGTGTTTACCGAGTAATCAAGGTTAACAAAGAAGTCAGTGTTTACCGAGTAATCAAGGTGAAAAAAGAAGTCAGTATTTACCGAGTAATCAAGGTGAACAAAGAAGTCAGTGTTTACCGAGTGATCAAGGTGAACAAAGCAGCCAGTGTTTACCGAGTGTTCAAGGTAAAGAAAGGAATCAGTTTTGATTGAGTGAAGATGTACTAAGATGTAATTGAGAACTTCATGATAACCGAGCTCCTAAGGTTATCAAGGAAATTAATTTTACCGAGGTCAGACGGTTATCAAGGAAACTAACTATCACCGAGTCACAAGGTTCTATCAAGTGTTTCCTTTGATCACTGAGCTACAGTTCAGATAGAAGTATTCACCGAGTGACATCTCTTCTACCGAGTCTCCAGTGGTTACCGAGTTCAGAACTACTTGAAGTGTTTAGTATGAACCGTGCCTTCACTTCTACCGAGTGCATGACGATGTCGAGTAACACAGTGGACGCCGAGTATCAGAAGGACACTGAGTCAGTTCAGTGAACCTGAGTTTCTACCTTGGGCCAACTTTGTATAGAGATTTGCACTTATTGTTTAGCCAACCTTGCATGTATTATTTAGCCGACCTTGCATGTATTGTTTAGCCGACCTTGCATGTATTGTTTATATGGATGGTATATATATACAATGTATTGTATCATTCAAAGATAGTTGTTATGACAATGGTAATGAATGGAAATGTGAAAGTGTAAAAGTGTGAAAGTGCAAAAGAAATACATGCGTGCGAAAGTATGTGGGCTGAATTGTGAAGATATTCAGCAGGTCGAGTTTTGGAGCAGAAAAGTTTTATCTATCACATCAAGGTGAATCAAAGCATAGCGGATCTTATCAGCAATCAGTTGTAATCAGATCCACTGTTTCATTCTAACAGGTGAATCAGTTTTTGTAAATCCTTTAACAAGGTAGACTTAACAGTCTTTTGTAAATCTCCTAACAGAGTGCATACTTTATTGTATGTTTGGAAATCCTCTAACAAGGTGGATCTAGCAATCCTTTGTGCTCCTAACAGGGCAGATCACCAGAAGTGGTCATTGTAAGCCTTAACCGGCCAACTTCATACTGTAGTAACGAAGCTTGTGGGTTTCATCCCCACCCCAGTTTTACTTTCTATTTGGAAGATTTCTGGGTCACCAAATCTGTGTGTTCAAGTGTTGCAAATGATTTTGTTTCATGCTTACAGTAGGTTACTTGGATGAATGGTGAATATATTAGTATACAGTTTTATTGTTTGAAATTTTAGAAGTTACTGATTCACCCCTCCCCTCTCAGTAACTTGTCATATCTTGAATATTTCCAACAGGCAATCATTTTTAACTTTGAAATAAACATAGTAATCTGACTTTGATCTTACAAATCCAATTGATAACACAAAGGCATCAAACTTAAGGTATCACATTTTAGGAGATTGTTTCAAACCATATAAAGACTTCTTTAATCTACAAACCAAAGATTCTTTACCTTTAATAATGTAGTGCTTAGGCTATGACATATAAATATCTTCCTCCAAATCACCAAGAAGGAAAGTTGTCTTCACATCCATTTGTTCTATCTCTAAATCATATGATGCAACAAGAGATAACATAAATCTAATGGATGTCAACTTTGCAATAGGAGATAATATTTCACCATAATCCATTCCCTCTACCTATGAGTACCCCTTTGCAACCAATCTAGCTTTGTACCTTTCAACACTACCATCTACACATAATTTCTTCTTGAACACCCATTTTCTACCAACAAGTTTTAGTCCTTTAGGAAAAGGTACAAGATACCAAGTTTTTTTTTATCCAATGAATCCATCTCATCATTCATGGCCTCAATCCAGGAACCTACATCTTCCATATCCAAAGCCTCTTTCACAAATCTAGGCTCATCAATGTTAGTAATCAAAGAAAAAGCCCAACTTTAATCTAACATAGAATGATCAAACCTTTATGGCTACTTTCTTTCTCTTGTTGATCTCCTCAAGGGCTAAGGTTGAGGTTGTCCTCTCTTCTTTTGAACTATTAGATCTACTAGAGCTCTACTCATCATTAGGCCCAACATGGTCTTTCTGTTTAGTCTTCTCAGGGGTAGGAGGAAACTAAATAGTATCCTCTTTTTTTTCTTTTTCATTTGGTTGCAGCACAATAGGAGAAGATTTTATCTCTCTAAAGATAACATTTCTATTATACAACACCTTACTAGTCATCAAGTCCCAAAGCTTGTATTCTTTCACACCAACACTGTATCTGATGAAAATATATTAGATAACTTTATTTTCCAACTAATATCTTTTCTCCTTTGGAATATGTGCATAAGCTTCACAACCAAAAACATGAAGATGTCTAATTGAAGGCTTCTTACCATACCACACCTCCATGGATATCTTACCAACAAGAGTTGATGTAGGAGATCTATGAACTAAATAGCAAGTAGTGGCCACAAATTCAACCCAAAACCTTTGTTCAAGACTAGCTCCCCTAAGCATACTCCTATCCTTCTCCATTAGTGTCTTGTTCATTCCTTTTGCAACTCCATTTTGTTGTGGGGTATAAGGAGTTGTCTTATGCCTCTCAATAGCTCATTCTTTATAGAACCATTTGAACTTTGCTAAGAAAAAGTCACCACCATTTTCAGTTCTCACACACTTAATCTTCTTACTAGTATGATTCTCTACAAGGGCTTTAAATTTCTTCAACTAACTAAAGACTTGTGTATTACTTTTTAGGAAATAAATCCATGTCCTTTTACTGTAATCATCTATGAAAGGCACAAAAAATACAGACTAGGAGATTGAAGGAAATTTAATAGGACCAAATACATCAGAATGAATAAGATCTAAAACATTAGAAGATTTGTGAGAATTAGAGTAAAACTGGACACAATTTTGTTTACCATAGACATAATGTTTGCAGAAGTCAAACTCGAGATTACGATCATTTAACCCCTCAACAAGATTCTTGTTTTCTATGGTTCTAAGATCCTTTTCTCATATGCCACAACATTTTCTTTTTTGTAGGAAGCTTACCTTCCAAAGTGTTTACACCCTTAGGTACACATGTTGCACTACCATTAGAACCAATGACCATAGTCTTCTTTACTGTTCATTTAGATGGTGGTGATGAAGTGATAATTTCTTACTTCTATTAAATGGAACAACTATTGCATTGAGAAATAGATGCATCAACCTGAATCAGAGTACCTCTCCTAGTAGCCTTATCAAGAACCATAGCTCCTCTCATCATCTTGCATCCATCTTTAGAAAAAAACAACTTGCACGGCTACATCATTCAACATACTTATAGATAATAGGTTTTGTTCCAAACCAGGGATGTGCATTACCATATTGATCACCTTTACTCATCCATCAAGGAATTTGATAGTGACCCATCATCATCCAACTATCTTTAGGTGAGAATCATCAACCAAGTACACCTTTCTACCATCAAAAACTTCATACTTTGAGAACTAGCTTTGATGAGAGGTCATGTGGAAAGAAGCACCCGAGTCTATCAATCACACATCATCAAATGCATGCACTACCAAGTCTACAATCAAAGCATTTCTATCTTCTTGAGATTTTTTTGAACCTAAATTTTGAGGCCTTCTTCTTCTTCTTTCACTCTTTACAATCTTTACAAAAGTTCCCAAACTTATCACAGTTCCAAAAATTTTCCTTGGACTTTCCAGGAGTCTTTAATTTTCCACAAAATTTGGATCTACCCTTACTAGACTTGTTGTTATTTTGCTTCTCTCTGTCATTGGATATCTTGCAAACAACAAGAGCTTCCTTAGCCAAATCTAAAGACTTTCTCTATGTCTCCTTAGATAACAGTGAAGACACCATGTCTTCCATTCTTAAAGTGATTATAGTGCTTCCAAGAGCCATCATAAGATGGTCTCATGAATCTAACAAGGAACATAATAGGGTCATACATCGATGCTCCTCCTCTATCTTGACACTAGATGATGTCAACCATGAAATCAATAAATTAAAAGCATATAGATGATCTATAACAGACCCTCCTTCCACTATTCTTAAAGAATAAAAATTCTTCCTGAAGAACAACTTGTTTACTAGAGATTTTTCATGATACAAAGATGCAAGCCATGTCCACAAATTATTTGTGATCTTCTCCTCAAGAATATTTGGGAGAATTGAATCAGCTTGATAGAATCTAATGAGACCCTTAGTTTTCTGATCCTTGAGATCCCAATCTACTTAATACACTATTGTGGGCCCCACATAAAGTTAAGCCACCTTCCATATATTACAATCTTAACAAAGTCTTCCATCTTGAGTTTCCACAACTCAAAGTTAGTGTCATTAAATTTCTCCACCTCCATTCTTCCATATGATGAACTTGCCATCTCAATCTACAAATAAGATTTAGAATGCTCTACACAAAACTCCCACTCAACTTGATATTAGCTCAAAAAACCCTACCCAACAACTAGGATCAAAAGTTTATCAAGCTCTAATACCACTTGGAAGGAAACTTAGGCATGGAAAAAGCTTCATACACTAATCCCTTGAGGAAAGTGTCGTACAAATTCCTATTAGATCCTTACAATTTCAGATTCAATATTATGTAAAAAATAATATTGCAGTCAACCATGGATACAAAAAATAGATAGAGAAAGAAAACACATAAACACAAAGATATGTTGGTGGAGAAAAACCTTTCGGTAAAACAACCCCACCCCTCCAAAACATGCACAATGTATTATCTTCAACACAGAAGGTTACAACACACTTGCAATGTGAGTTATTTTAGGAGAACAATGACACAAAAGACCAATCCAATAACAACATACCATACCAAAAATACACTTTCTCACTCTCCAATCTACAACACTAAATATTCTTATATCATGCACTTTCATATTTAAGGCAACTTCCAAAGAACAATTGTATTAGGGTTTTACCATTCTCTAGAAAAATAGGAACCTTGTGCATTAGCTAGAGACTTGAGTGTATAATACTCAATGATCAATTTCCACAAAACTTCAAATCTTCACCTATCATCAACTCTTCTGAAGATAGCTCTTATGCATCATAGGAATCTTTCATAACCATTTTAGCCATGATCTCCTTACATGAAATTCAAGATGCTGACACATATAAGTGGAGTGACACATCAGCATGCCAACTAGACATGTATGCTCACACTTAATTACATTATTTGCAAAAAAATATATTTTAAAAAATAATAATGAGAATAGGAATTATCCAAGGTTGAGACACTTTATTCCTAACAACATCAACATTTGGAAACCAAGGGTTTGACACATATTTTACATATGCCAAGGGATTTTCAAGTCAAATGGATTAGACTTATTCTAAGTTGTGTTCATAATGGTAAATTGTGGTTGGATCAACCCATTCAGTTAATGAAGAAAATGATTCATAGAATCACTAGAATACCAATGTTAAATAAAGAAAAGGCCACCAAAACCCTACGTTGGGTTGAATTGGCTAAGAGAGCTCTTGCCAAGTGGGACAGAAGAGGCATGAAGCTAAGTGGCATAATAGACATAGAGATTAAGTTTAGAATCATTGTGATTTCTCACAAAATATATAACTCAAGTCAGTTGAAAACCATGTCTTGTAAAGTTGTTGATCTTGTATACAATGTGGTAAAGAATAATTTGTCTTTCAACCTTGTCGAGCTGATGTTGAACCAATTCAGCAAAAACATGGAGGGCATCAGAGTGTCAAAGAACAACCCATGTATGTTTGGTTCTCTTTTGAAATGTCTATTATTTTACATTCAAAATTTTATCCCTTCCAAAGGATCTATAGTGTGGAGGAAGGATGTTCCAGTATTATTTCAAATCAATGAATCTATAGCAGAAACGGGTGAGAATTTTGATAACATCATGGAAAATTATTTTGAAACATTCAAGCAAAAGATATAAAATAGGTTTAGGATACCCAAGAAGCTTGTAGAAGACTATGAGAAAGATACATGTTTCATGGTTGACTATGAGAAGTATATATTCAAGTAGTCAGACCTAGAGTGGCATGGGTTAAGCCTCTGGAAAATAAGGTTAACATTGATGACACTAAGGACATAATTGAAGCTCTACTAAATGATCCTATGGATCTTAAATCCACCTAATTTGGAACCTATGATGAAGACAAAGCAAGAATTGAACTTGAGATCAAGCTACCTCAAGTAGTAAGTAGAGGAAGAAAGAGGATAAAAAAGATAATCAAGAAAGAAAAATATTCAAGCTCTCCTCTAATGCTTACCAAGGGAAAAGGAGATGATGTGGAAGATGAAGATGATGAAATGGAGGAATCAAAATCTCAGAAGGAAGAGCCTCCTAGGAAGAAGGGGAAGGTAATTATAACCAAACCTACTAAATTCTCCCCTATAGTATTCGTAAGAAGAGTAGCCAAATCCAAGAGAAAGCTAAAGTTAGGTGAAGATGAAGTAGAATAGATCATCTTTAAAAGGTTTGCACTTACACTTCAAGAAAAGTTGAAGAAGATGGAAGAAGGAGCAAGAATGACATTTTTTAAGTCTCTTAAGTATGAGACTAGAAGTGAGAAGAGAAAAAGAATAAAGAAGATACACTCATGGAAAAATTGGGTAAGTGGAAATACTCTCCATATGAGCTTTCACAGCAAATATCTAATGAACTTTTGGAAGTAGGTAAACCTAGATGAGACAGTGTAATGAAGACTACCAAAGACATCCATGAATAGACTTTGAGATAGCTTATGTCGAGTCTCATTGAAAAGCAGGTGAAGGAATCCTTCAAACAAAATGAGAAGAAACTCACTCTCAAGTTCAAAACATGTTTGATATTGCGTAAAGATATTGAATATGTGGTGTAGTCAACTTCTACCACATGGAAGAATATCTATTGGTTGCAAAAACCCAGTGACTTTAGAGTGCATGGTGATGATAAATATGTTGAAGAAGAAGAAGAAATAAAAGATGATGAAATATATTATGTTGATCTAGATGATGAGGAGGAAGGATATGAATCCATTGAGGAAAGTCTTCCATAAATATAGAGCATTGAGGAAACTAATGCAGAGAAGATTGCAGCAGTGGTTATGACTTCATTTCCTCACTCTTTGAGTAGAGCCTTAGTGCAATCAGGCTTAGAGAAGGCTCCTACTGAGTTGGTTGTGGTTACCACTACTACACCAAGCACCCAACCAATCTCTAGATCTCTACTGCTGAATGTTACATTGATTGAAGTTCCCAACACTTCATTTGTAGAGTAGCAAGTTCCTCCATCATCAGGCTTGGCCAAGAAATAGCAAGATATTCATGTTGTTAGTGCTATTTCTACATTTATTGCAATTCCATCTATTTCTACAATTATTTCTATTATGAGTGTATCCATAGAAAGTGCAATGACAATTGAGAATTAGTCTCAACTGAGCACTAATGTTCTTAATAAGAATAAAGAAATTGTTTCTACAATTCTAAAGGTTATGGATAAAGAAGAAGATGAGGTAATGGATCTGGATGAGGACATAGTTATTCCAAATTGGGATATCTCTATCATCACCCCTGATCAAATGGATACTCTGGGTGAACTATTAAAGAAAAGGGCTAAGAAAAATAAGCTTAAGGAAGATAATAAGAAGAAGAAAAATCAAGTCCTTAAGGACATAAAGAGCAATTTTTTTGATGCTCTAAGTATTTAGGTTGATAGAAAAAAAACCTATTTTAGACTAATTAGCTGAAATTTTCCATAAGTATAAAAAAGATCTGAATGGACAAGATAAATTGTTGCAAAGAGCTGAAAGAAAGTTTGAAAAAAAGGTGTTGGAGAAAATTGCATTGAACATTGCTATAGACCAAGTAGAGTTGTCTAACATTCTTGCTACACTTGAAATATCTTCTAGTATGTTGTTCCATTGTTTGTCAAACTAAGTGACACATCTATCTTCACAAAGGAGATTAAGGATAAATTGTCCAAGATAGATGAGGATATGAAGGAAAGTGCACATCAACTGTCACTTGATCCAAGTCATGGTTCTACACATTACACAAGGATCATATATCTGAAAAATCTATAGGCAGAATTATTGAGGGAAGAAGCTAGAATTAGGGCCACATTTGTAGAAATTTAGGGCATGATTCTACCAAAAATGGATGCACTGTAGAAGCACATTGTACATGCAAAATCTCTCATCCACAATAATAACTTCTCCATAGCTAACTGCATGATGGAACTGTCAATAGGAGTTCAGATAGCCTTGCATACAAATAAGGTATTACAAGAGAATTAGGACAAGACTATGGTACTAATTCTGAAGGTACATTCTTAATTCTTGTCACATTTTGGTATTAACTTGTAGATATTATAAACCTTTGGCATTTATGTAAAAAATGGGGAGAAGTAAAAATGTTTAATATGCTAAAAGGGAGAAGTAAATATGATAAGATTACCTATATAGAATATTATTTATAAAAATGGGAGAAGTATACTATACTCAAAATATATGTGCATAGAAGAGGTATATCTATGGGGAAGTAGTATAATATTATGTAGATACTATTGATAATTGGCTAATATAGATATGTAATTATTGTCAGTTATGGCAACATATGATGTACATGCTAGAAAGAGACCTCAAAAATATAGATACTCAATGTTTGGTAATTAGAAAATTGTCTAAGTATAGAATTTGGTTTACATCAGTGTACTATTTTGTTCATAACTTGTTCCTAGCACCATATTATAACTTGCAAAGTTAGATGGAGATAATATACATGTTGATGTTGATGTGTATAACCTTAGAAGTCAGTATAGACTATACGAAATAGAGAAATCATGTTTTAAGTGAAATAGAAAGATAAAATAAAAGGAAAGGATTATTTTGTTTACAAGATAATTACTTGTCCAATTAGGGCCAACATCCTAGATGTTTCCTCTAAGTTGGAAAAGTGGATTGTGGTATTAATCAACCTAGGAACAATTTGTGTAAAGTTATGGTACTTATGCAAAGGACGTTTTACAATGAGAAGTGTGATTGTGATTACAAGTGCTAGCTTGTGATTGTGATTATATGTGAACTTTTGTGAAAGTGATATATGAAGAGTTTTATATAAGCTATTGTGTGATCCAAGATTGAGCTAAAGATTAGAGATCAGTCAAGGAAAAACTTATGGTACCTATATTCTAGAAGTCTAATTACTTGTTTGGGTAGTGAGCTCTTCTTGTAATTGGAACTATATGTTTGGGCAGTGGGATCATCTTGCATCTACTATACCTCAAATCCTAACAAGGATTCAAACTCTCCTAATAGGGACTCCTTATACTAAATTTTCTCATTGACTCCTAACAAGATCCATCGTCTAACAAGGAACTTATATATTAGTATTTTATCTAGTGGGTATCATCCCCACTAGGGTTTTCCCTCAGCTAGGGTTTCCCTAGTTAACAAAATATGGTGTTATGAGTTATCCCTATGCATTGTTATTGTTATTGTTCAACATTACTTTATTGCTTTGTTATGCATGGTTTAAAGTAAGAAATACTATCTAGTTGGCAACTAAATTTTTTAGATTACTAATTCACCACCCACATCTCCACCCCTCAGTAATCCCTATTGCTAGCATTTGGTATCAAAGCATAGTTACTTTGAAGAGGCTAATATCTTGTGTAAGATCCCTATGGATATGGAACAATTGATGAAGAATCTTGAAGAAGTTCTTACAAAAATTGATCTCCTTACTAAAGAAAGAGATAAGTTGAAGGAAGAATATGAAGACTCCAAAGTGTACATTGAAAAATTGAAGGAAAAGATTGAACATCTCATATCCAAGCCTGAATCTACTGAATCTAGAACTAGTGATGATGATTATTCAAAGCTAAAGACAAAGCACAAGATCTTGAATCATGAATTGAAAATTATGAATCTAAAGTTGACTTTGAGGAATGATCCTAGCAAAGTTGAATTTGATTTGAAGAATGAGAATACAAATCTAAGAGAAAGGTTGGCAAAGAAAACATTTGAGTTCAAAACATTGAAAGAAGATCATGAAGAAATTCATAAGTACAATACTATTGTGAAAGGTGAATTAACTCAGTGCAAGAAAAATTTGAGAAGTTTTATTCTAGCAGGGAAAAACTTGATGATTCAGTGTCAATACAGAGACCTACTTGTGATAAGACTAGTCTTAGTTATCTAATTAAAATATTTGCAACGAAGCCTAAGATTAGATCAAATCTAAAAGAAGAAGATAAATCTAATGATAAGATTGAATCCAATCAATCTTTTGATAAATCCAAAGAAGTTTGACAAGAAAAGGAAGTTGAAATTTTGGATGAACCAAAGCAAGTGGAATCTCCTAAGGAAACCATGTATGGATTTAGAGGTAAGTGTTTTTCATGTAATGAAATAGGTCATATGAAAAGAGATTGTACAAATAAGTCATTTAATCATGTTAAGGACTTTTATTGTCATAACTATCATGGTATGGGTCATAATGCAATTGATTGTAGGAATCCTAAGTATGATAATGATAGAAGAAATAGTAGAATGTCTAGAAATAATAACCCTATAGATAGAAGAAGATCTAATGAAAGGATATCAAGAGATAGAAGATCTTATGAAGATAAAAGATAGATCATGTGTTATAAATGTAACAACTTAGGAAATATTGCTCAGAATTGTTATGCAGCTAATGATCAATAGAATCCTATAAGAAGAGATCCAGTATATCACTTATGTAACAACTTCATACATCTAGTAAAGTACTACAAAATGGACAAAAACTAGGGTGATAGAAGGAACAATGGAAGAAAATTTGGGAACACAAGAAATGATGGAAATAATGTTAGAAATGACAGAAGGAACCATGAAAGGAACTCTAGAACTAATAGAGACAATGAGGAACAAAGAAAATTTGTTAGTGAACTTTGAGAATAACTCAATGAGGCATTTCTAAAAGTTGTAGATATCTCAAAAGAAAAGCTAGATGATAATGAGATAGGAAGATCAAAGGTAGTTATTGAGTTTGATTCAACTAAGTTTAATTAAGCTTGTTCATAGTATTAGAATTTGAGAACTTCACACTACTATCAAACTAGAGGTAGAGAAGTTGGGAAAAGGTATAATGAGATATGTTTAGATGGTATCTAATCTCACTTGAAATTTGGAACTTATCTAAACAAGTTATGAAGGAGTTTAGAGTTATTAATATTACAATAAATGTTAATTCTATAACTGAAGATGAAAAGTATGTTTTTGTGGAGAATTTTGTGAAGTGAAGTCTTGTAGAGTTTTTTTATGATGCAAAATAGCTATGAAAAACCTCATATGGCATTAGAAGATCAGACAAATGATCTTGAGCAGTTATTTGATTACATAATGTAATTGACAACTTTTTCATGTTTGCAAAGTACACAATTAATGCAAGTTCAATTTGATGGAATAAATGGAGTACAGAATTGATTTTCACTTCATTGCAAATACATCTAAAGAAAAGAGCACTTTTAAGTGACTTGTTAGAGGGTTTTCAAAGAAAACCCTATTTTTGAAAAGAGGTATTTTATCATTTTTCCACAAATTTGTTTGGTGAAGGTTCTTATTTGATAAAATCATGGATATGTCAATAGTGTGCAATGTTGAAAACAAGGATGGACCTAAGTTGATAGTTGCTTTCATGAAACCTACTAAAGGAAACCCTAACTTAGTGTTATCTATCACTTTGAACAATGTAGTATATCTTGAAGATGCAGGAAGTTATCTAAATAGAAAGTTTGAGTCTATTGGTCATGAATTTATGAATAAGGATGTGGAATTAGTTTTCAATCATGACATGAATGTGAAGCCAAGATTTGAACATTTAAAGGAACTATACCTATTTAAATATCATTTCTATCGTGAATTGGACACAGATGAATGGACATAAATCATTTTAAGTAGGATATATGATGGTAAACTATGGATGCAAGATAATGTAATTGATATATCTACTGACCTAATTCATGAGGTTAATGGTCTTTGTAAACAAGGAAATGTACCTATAGGTGAGAAAATGATCAAGAAGAAAGTTGAGAGCTATACTAAAGCAATGTATAATGGAAAGGCTATGGTGATCAGCACCATCAAGAAAGATGATGTAGGATTTTTGAGTAGAATCATTGCCTACTCTATATGTGCAAGCTCAAATATTGATGAACTATTAGTCAAATTCATCTATGCAGCTTATCAAATATTGGTAGAGAAGGAACAAGTGAATCTTAGTGAAATTCTGAGAATGAAACTCTTAGAAAACCTAGAAAAGATCAAGAGGAAAAAGAATAATGTGTTTAGATTTCAGTCATTAATCAATCACATATTCATTCATGTGCTTAAAATATTTCATTATTTATCAGTCATAGACATAATGATCAGTTATAGAAGTATAATGGAAAATATTATAGAAGTATGCAGAAGGCATCCTGCAGATAAGATATTGGATAGTGTCAACTTGATAATGAGAACATTTCCAAATGAAATGAAACAAAGATTTAGAATTGCACCTACAATTGTAGATAGATTTAAAGAATATATATTCATTATGGTTGATACAAATTTTACCTATATTCAAGTAGTGGAACCTCAAGAAACATTTATTTATCCCTTGGGTTATGAATTAAATGATGATACAACAGTTAGTTAAATATTGATTTATTATTGAAATTAGAGAAAGATAAAGCATAATATAGATTTTGCACCTATGATGAGATTATGCAGTCATCTCATTAGGCAACCTTGGAGAGGATATTAAACAAGAAAATAGAATCTATTATGAAGAAATCACTATCATAGGCCGGTATGATAGAAAGTGAGTCTGAGGTTGTAAGGCAAACTATGAAGCAAGGAATACTGAATGTGCAACCTTTGTTAGTATTTTTTTTAGAATCATCTTTGGAGAAAAGTATTTCATATGTAGTACTGTCAAATGTGTAGCCAAATGAGCCAAAGAGAAAATTTAAAAGATTGGTGGAAGCAGTGACCACTAAAACAAAGAGGGTAAAACAACAAGCCACTTAACTAGGCAAAAGATAGAAAACATTGTTGATAATTGTTGAGTCTAGTGATGAAGAGGATGGAGAACAAGAGATCAAGAAAGAAGAGAAAGTGACATTGTCAAAGCAATTAGCAAGAAAAGTTTAACAACCCTAGAAGCCAAAGATAGAGAAGATCAATAGTATTGCTCATGAAGGTAACTTTGTTCAGATGAACAAATTTTATGATTTGTATAATAGTTTTGAGAAGGATCAGATTGATATCTCTACTACGATATATATCATAGTAAAAAATCTAAAATTGAAGGATATTGAGGGTGTAGTAAATCATAAATTCTATGAAAGACTCATTGAGAAAAAGGCTCCAACAAGCGAAGAAGATCTAAAACTTTAGAAGTCTATGCTTAGAAATATTTGCAAGACTGATGACAAAGAAAAAATTAAATGATCATTAAATAATCTCACACTACACTTAAGAAATAAAGTGAGACCATTTCTATTTATGTTTGGTGAAAAGGATAAACTAAGAAGTGAGACTATGACAACTATTAGTCAAATGTTGATAGAATCAAAGGTAGCATCTCCTCCAACACCTAGAACCTCAGAAGTGTCAATGAGTAGTGACACAATGTAAATTGATCAGACCAATGTTACCATTAACATTGATTATATTAATCCATTTGAAGGTTTTTAACCTAATGAACCTAATACCATATATTGAGGACAAACTAAGATAGACTACAGAGTTAAAAAGGCTACTTGAAGAAGGAAAGAAGAAAATAGAGAAGGCCAAGCATAAATTTCTTGAGGAAGAGAAGAAAAGAAAGGAAGAAGAGGAAAAAAAAGAGAATATCAAAAGAAGAAATGTGAAAGAAAATAGAGGAAGATGAAAAGAAAATATTGGAAAAGGAAAGAGAGGAAAGAGAAAAAAAAGAGGAAGAAGAGAGAAGAACAAAAGAGGTAGCTAAGAAACAAAGAATGATACTAAACCATCTAGTTCATCTACCTTGCTCTCTTTTTCTAGTTTAATTACTAATGATGATGATCAAATAGATTTGATCTCATCCCTATCAAAGCTTATACAAAAAAATAAGACAACAAAGAGCTTATAGAAAACCTTGATGGAAGTTACTAACAAGCTGCATAGTACTTTGGTCATACAAACACTGAATCAGATCCTGAATAGAGAGCACAAGTAGTGCTAAAATCATTTTATGAAGAATTTACTAACTTGTTAAATGTGGTAAAAACAAAGGCATAGATTTCACATGATGCTAACTTGTTTAGCACCATCTATCAAAACATTAAGAATGATTTGGTTAGTCTTGATACTTGTATCAAGGAAGTTTGGAAATATCAACAAGATGAGAAAAATTTGTATATCAACTATACTTTATCATACAAGCTGACCAAGGAAATTAACAATTAGAAAGAAGGAAAGATGAGTGAGCTAGAGGGTTTATCTAGCCAGATCTAGCATCCATCTTATAAAGTTGATGATTTTGAAGGATAAGTGGCCAGTATTCATAGTGATATTAGGAATCTAGAACTTCAGAAGGAACACATTTTGAAGAGAATATTAGATTTTAGAGATTCTATTGCTCTGAAAACATCTTTTGTTGAGAAACAGTTGGTAGAATATGTCAAGGTCAAGGACACATATTTTAACTTTTTGTATTTAGATCTTAATGCAGTTGAGATTGCATCATATGCTCTATGTGTAATTCTCACCTTAGCTAAATCCACCAAGGAGACATGGACTAAGGGTATGGATAGTCTGAAGCAAATTATGATGATTGCATGAAGATCATATCAACTTAAGGAAGGATAACATGTTTGAATAGTTTTTTATAGTTTTTGAGAATATTGTAAGTACATAATGTGAAACATATTGTAAGGGGGAGCATATGTAAATTTGGATAAAATAAACAACACACTACTTTATTTTATTTATTTTGTTGTGTTAAATTTTTATCACTTAGCCAATTTTCCCTATTTTATTGCCATCAATGCCAAAGGGGGAGATTGTTGACAATTAGCTAATAGAGATATGTAATTTTTGTCATTTATGGCAACACATGATGTATATGCTATTAAGAAACCTCTGAAATAAAGATACTTAGTGTTTGGTAAAAAGAAAATTGTCATAGTATAGAATTTTGTTTACAATAGTGTATTGTTTTGTTTATAACTTGTTTTTGATGCCATATTATGACTACAAAAGTTAGTTGGTGATGACGTGTATAACCTTGGAAGTCAGTATAGAATAGAGATAATCATTTTTGAAGCAAAACAAAACAACAAAATTGAAGGAAAGGATTATTTTGTTTACAAGATGATTAATTGTCTAATTAGGGCTGACATCCTAGATGTTTACTCTAAGTTGGAAAAGTGGATTGTGGTCTTAGCTAACCTAGAATAAATTTGTGTAAAGGCATGGTATTTATGCAAAGGACATTTTGTGATGAGAAGTGTGATTGTGATTACAAGTGATATCTTATAATTATGATTGTTTATGAACTTTTGTGAAAGAGATATATGCAAAGTTTTATATGAGCTATTGTGTGATCCAAGATTGAGATGAAGATCAAAGATCAGTCAAGGAAGAAGTTATAGTACCTATATTCCATAAGTCTAATTACTTGTTTGGGTAGTGAGCTCTTCTTGTAATTGGAAGTGCATGTTTGGGCAGTGGGCTCATCTTGCATCTACTATACCTCAACTCCTAACAAGGTTGGAATCTCCTAATAGGGATTCAAAGTCTCCTAATAGGAATCCATCCTCTAACAAGGAGCTTATATATCAATATATTATCTAGTGGGTATGATCCCCATCAAGGTTTTCCCTTGGCCAAGGTTTCCCTAGTTAGAAAAATATGGTGTTATGAGTTATCTCTATGCATTGTTATTGTTACTATTCAACATTATTTTATTGCTTTTTTATGCATGGTTTAAAGTAAAATATATTATCTAGTTGGTGACTAAAGTTTGTAGATTACTAATTCACCCCCCTCAGTAATCCCTATTTCTAACAGATACACGTATAGATAAGAAGAAAATATCTTTTCAAAAGAAATTTTGAAAAGTCAAAAAAATAGAGAATGTTACTGAGCTATAGAAGCTGGAAGTCAAAACCAAGTTAAAGACACAGTATGGTGATAAAGAAATTTTTAATGTGTATTCAGATATTTTTGGTTTGATAAGTGTTTTTGTCACTAATTCCAAAGGAGGATATCATTGACATATAAGGTCAATTTGTCTATCAGTGACTCAACACTTAGTCAAATGGTTACATTGCTACTGAGCTCTATAGTTACTACCAATCTTATCATTCATCCAATAGTGTTAACCAAGTGTCTTAGTTTCTACCAAACTAAATAGATAGTTTGTAGTGCATATTGAGATACATAGTATCTACTGAGCATTAGAGATAATTTGTAGTATAGCCCAAGGGTAGCAGTGTCTACCAAGCTATCTAGTGGAAGTGATGGAGACTCTAGTGTTAACCAAGCTCTATAGTATTAACCAAGCTCTACAGTATCTACCAATATCATAGGGTTAACAAAGTGAATATAGAGTTGACCAAGTCATGTAGTGTCAACCAAGTGATTTAGTTGTTATTGATTTTCTTAGTGTTCACCAAGTCACATAGTTTTGACTAAGTTCGAGCTACTTGAAGAGTGATTAGTGTGTACCGAGTGTTAATAGTATTTTCCATGTATCAGAACATCATTGTGTTTTTCTTCAAAGCTTGAGTTACAATAGTTGGGCTAACTTTGTGAATTATGATGAATTTGGTATTGTAGCCGACTCTAGATGGTAATGAATTGGATTGGTATATATGTAATGCATTATATCATAATCCAAAAATGTATGTGAAGAGTATTATGATGTGCATGAGTTCGAATTGAAGAATGCTACAAGAAGTATAAGGGACAGAAGAGATTTATCCATCACAATAAGGTGATCACTGCAATATAAGGAATCCCATTCAACAAAAAAGAGTTGAAGATCAAAGCTCAACCTCTAACTCATCCTAATAGGTACATCAATTAAATCTTTTAATAGGGTTGACTTAATAGTCTTTTGCTAAATCTCATAACTAAGTGCATACTTCATTTTATGTTTCTAAATCCTTTAACAAGGTGGACCACATAGTCCTTATTGCTCCTAAAAGGGGAGATCACTAGAAGTGGTCAACTATAAGCCTTAAAAAGTTTACTTTATACTGTAGTACTAAAGCTTGTGGGTATCATCCCCACCCTAGTTTTACTTTCTAATTGAAGGTTTCTAGGTTACCATATCTTGTGACAAAATTTTATCAATGTTTTATTTCTTTCATTCTTTCATGCATGCAATTAGATCAAAATATTATATGAAGCATTAATTGGTGAAGTAAGATAAAGTTTTATTGGTTCCTGATTCACCCATCTTGTCTTAGTAACCTAGCCTACCCTTATATTTCCAACAAGAGTAGGTCATTAAAATCATTATAACTATCTTGAATATCAATCCCATCCACAATGTCATATTCGTGACAATTTTTTTGTTTTGTCTCTTAAGGCCTTTCAATAGAAAATCCTTATAAATTATGAATATATTCTAATGAAAAAATTTCATGTGGATAAAATCAATAATGTAAATTTTCTTATGTTCTTTGTATAAAAATATATATGCCCTTATAGTAACATTTCAACTTTTAAATTGGCTACACAGAGAAAGATAAACAAATGACTAAAGTAATCAATTTAAACATATTATGAATATAATTATAATATTCTTTTAATCATTTGGATATCTTCCATGGTGCTCCTCTGAATTCTAATATTTAATAATTCTTTTTATTTTCTATTATTTTAAATGTATTTTCTTTTATATGTCATCGTGTATCTCTATATAAACATCTTTATCTTATTGGAATCAATATATAATTTTCATCATGCACAATTTTGTAATACAATGAATTTGTGATTAAAATGCAATATTAATATTTTATCTTATTTTTATATATAGGAACAACACTCCTTCTCTCCCATCAATGTATAAATCTTATTGTGTTGTTTATATTTAGGCACACAATTTCTTCTAGACATTTTTAAAAATGTATCTGTCTATGAATTTGGTGGAAAGAGAGTTTAGAGTTGTTTCTTTAATAAGATTGAGGTTCATAATTTTTTATGAATTTTAAAGAAATTATAAGACTTTTATACCCTAAAATGTAATAGATTTGATATAGTGTTCATATTTTTATTGCCATATTTTATGAGGAATATAAAATTTTATTTTAAATTTTAGTCCAAACAAAAAGTATATAACTATATTCCTCTAAGTTATACTCTTCTAGGTATAAGATAATGAATATGTCTAAAACATAAACTAAAACTTAAATCTTGTCAAGAGGAACACTTTTATTTTTACACTTCCAAGTGTTCCCCTTGGTAAGATTTAAGCTTTAGTTTATGTTTAGCCAATTCCTAGCCAATTCCAAAAGACAATATTTATTAGTAGTTAAATTTTATTGATTTTATCATTATTATTTTTTTGAAAAAGTAATGAAGTTAAAAGAAACTTTTTCTTGAGCTAATTAGGTGTTCAAAGATGATTATATCAATTATGACCATTTAAGAAAATACAAATTCATTTGTTTTAAAAATCTAGAAACAATACATTGAAAATATTTAAATTATGGATAAATCTATCACTTAAAAATATATTCTTATCTTTAGATTTATTGAACTCATTAAATATTATCTTATATATTTATAAGAAAGGTAGTGTTTATCCTCCATAAAAAGTATGATTGACTAACTTATAAATAAATAAATTTATAATATAATAGATTTTTCTTAAATTTCCAGCATTTTCTTTTACATATTCTAGTCAAAAACATCAAAAGCATTGGAAAAAAAATGGTGTTTTCAAAAATCTAAAAAACTAAACTTTTATTTATTTATCTTTGATTCATCTTGTATGAAACTTAGTCAAATAGTACAATTAAATAAACAACATAAATAAGTTAGACTAACAGTTGCACATTTTTGTACATGCAACAATGAGCTAATAAAGTGTTTTGAGAAAAAATGGCCACAAAAGGTAATTAAAACATAAATAAATGATTTCCCAAAGCTTTACTAAGCTGATATCGTATTTATAAAGAGTTTCTTGAGAAGTATTGAATAGAGTTCAACAAGACAAAGGCGAGGTTAGTATGATGGTACTAATTACATGAATGGGTACATAGTAATGACCTATGAACATTACCATTAAACAAAAAATTATGAATATAGAAAGAAGAAAATGGTATTTAATGACAATGCCTTGATACAAGAGAGTGAGAGAATGCAAAAGGCAAAATAATGAACATTAATGTGTATTAATGAAAAAAAATAGTGGAAAGTGAACATTAATTAAACTATTTAATCTTAATTGAATTATAACCTTAATTATATCCTAACCCTTGTTAAATATTAATCTTAATCAAAATATAAACTAATTATATCATTCCGCACATTATTTCAAAATTAATTTTAATTTTAATAGTAGGGTAAAAGCACAAACCTATGTCACCTTTTATAAAGGAGAAGTGATATCAGAATTTAAAGTCTTCAACTTTAACGAAATATAAGTGGCATTTGTGCTTAGAATTTGAAGATAATGTAAAATAATGAAATGTGTAAAATTGGATGAAGTTTATGTCTATATTTTTTTTAAAAAAAATTGAGGGAAAATATATTTATTTTTGAATTTTTAAAGTGTATTTTTTAATTTTTTAAAAATACTAAAAATATAGAGTTTTTTCCCTGTCAAAAAAATATATTCAAATGTTCATATTTTGGTTTCATTTTGGAATATGTCAGAGTTAAGATGTATACGTAGTGCACCAAAAAAGAAAAATTGAAATTCAGCTAATATTTTTGAAGTTATAACTAGTCAAAGTCAAAGTTATCCAAAATTGACAATCTTTTGTTCCCGTCAAACTTTTTCCATCAAATCTACATATTTTTTAAAAGAAATTACATATTCTTGAAGAAGACTCTCTCCTCTAGTGCAACATAAAAAAAGAAATAAAAAAATTTAACATGATTTACTATTTTTTTCTTATTTTTGAATAGGCATCTTCCTAAACCTTAAGATACCTACTTGTAATATTTTCAAATTATAACATATTATTCATAATCAAAATTTTAAAAAAAATTATATGATCATAATTGTGACTCTAAGAACAACAAAAGTATTTTTTTAGTTTTTAAAAAAACTTCAATTTAGTAAATTGGCCTTCAAAGTGAGATGTTTATAGAAGTTTTGATTTTTGCTTGTTTGGCTACCACATAGGATGCCACATAGATTGTTTCAGCTGGAACTATTTTGGCCATAACAGTTCCAGCTGAAACCCCTGTCGACAGATTAAACCACCAGTGGTTAATGTCACTATTTGATATAAAATAATTCTTTTTTTCTTTTTTTTTTAAAATTAAATATATGGGACAACGAAAATTGGAAGAGGATTTTCAAAAGAAAATTAATTTTCAAGTAATTTTCAACAACTATTCTGTAGATTTAATCAATATTGCAAAGGATTGAATATTTTGAAGGTTTTTTTTTTCTTGTCTACTCAGTTTTATTTTTATGTATTATATATTGAACCATTAGCTGATATTTAGTGAAATCTAAATTTGTTTATTTTTGTTCTATAGATTGAAATATTCAATGAGTAGTAAAAGGAAAAGATCAAGGAAATATGATAGAAAAAGAGATGACAAAATGAAAGGTCATTCAAAACATAATCAAAACCAACCTATTGAAATTCCTGAACAGGATGAGATTCATGAAGAAAATGAAAGTAATGAAGAGGAAGAAATTGGAAGTTCTATTGATAGAGACAAATTAGAAAGCATAAAACATTTGATGGATTTGGATGAAGAACTACTTTTTAACCAAATTCCATCTAAAGATATGATAAATGATAACACTATCAGAAATCATTGTCAGAACATGTGGGATGAATATTTCAATGATAAAAGTATATTTGGATAGGCACAATTATTTGTCAAGTTATTTAGGAGAAAAGATATGAGACCTATTTTAGAGTTGTTGGGTGTTGATAACAGGAAAAGCCATGCACATAATATTAATAAAACAATAGTTGAAAACTTGCAAATTTCTTATAAAAAAATTGACAACACAACTCGAGGAGCTGATTTGAGTAATGCACATAGAGAATTGATGACTACTATATCTAGTAGAAAATTGACACATAGAAAATAGGTAGGTGTAATTTTTGATGTACTACATATATCTAGAAGAACTGTCGAGAGATACATCAAGAGGAGAAATGTGCTAGATGATAACATTGAGAATAACTGGGTGAATATTTGTAGAGTTCCTCAAAAAGACAGGATTTTTGAAGAAGTAAAAACACAAGTTATTGAATTTTGGACCACACATTCTCATGTTTCTTCCAAAAGGTGTGATACTATACAAATTAAAGATCAAGAAATAGGGGCCAAAATTGAACATCCAAAACATTTCATAGATATAACTCAAAGTGAATTATTTGAAGCATTCAAACAAGAATTTTGAAATGTCAAAATATGTCAGAGAATGTTTGAGAGTTTACATCCTTCCTTTGTACACATAAATAAGATGCATGAAACTTGTTGTAAAAATTATGTTGAATTTGGTCTACACTTGCAATCATTTTTAAAAAGTTATGGCAGTACTTGATCCTAATTTGGTCATCCCTAGTAGTACAACACAATTTGTGAGGTCCATATTATGTGATAAATTTGAAGATTCAAATGAATTCAAAGTACAATGCATCAAAAATCAGAGTGAAGATTGTGGAGATTTACACAATTTTTTTGAAATTATGCAAGTTGAGAATATTAATGAATCCACACCAATTTCATGGATGAGATATGAATATGAGACATACCAAAATAATAGATGACACGAATCCAAAAAAATTGCATTGAAGGAGAGTGAATTGCATTATGATGAGTTCATGACCAAGTTCCATCCATTGATATATCCACATATCCAACATTGTCATGGTGCACGATGTCAAGCTAAACAATTTCATGATTTCAAAAATTGTTTTCCACCTGGTTGTATACTTTTAGTTGTAGATTTTTCTAAGAATTATACATTTTCACCTCATACAAAGCTCCAAGGACAATATTATTATTCTGAACAAGTTGCAATATTTGGGCAGGTGACCTATAGACATGCACAATTTGAGGTGGATCAGATAGAAAGATTGGATGAAAATGAACGCATCATCATCAAAGAGGTTCATTTCTATATTAGTGATGATAGAGTTCATGACAAGAGTTATGTGGCTCATTCTTTTGCAATATTCTCTGAAGATCTCAAAAATCGTGGAATAAATGTTTCAGAGCACTGGATTTGGTCTAATGGATGTGCAGGTTAGTATACACGAAATAGTTACACATTTATTTAACTTTATTTTAACTTATATTTATTTGGACATGTCTATTTCCATTTGATATACGTACATGGATAATTGTAGATACTTATCATGTTTCATGTTCATAGGACAATTCAAATTTGCAAAAGCATTTAATTGGTTAGCAATGCAACATGCTAGAACCAATATTAGGTTTTTATGGAAATTCTTTGAAAGTGGACACGAAAAAGGGGAGCATGTATAAAATGTGCGCTTCGACAACATGAACTCGTAGGTAAATATATGCATTTTTTAAATGTGCATGTTTAATACTCTAGTAGCATATATATCATATGTACATATAGGGAATAGGATAAAGAGCACAAATCAAATTGTTGAATGGTGCAAAGTTTGTTTTGCTACTCGAGATACTGAATACAATAAGCATTACTTTTGGGAGGTGAAAGGTGAACTAAGTTATATTTATTTTTAATGTATTTTTCAAATCAAGTTGAATTTTTAATTAAATATTTATTTTGAAATATGACAATTACTTTTTGTATTTGTAATAGATATAGATCGATCTAATCCTTACAATTGTCAAACGATTCCTAGTATTAGAAGTTTACATCGAGTGATGACTATAAGAAACCATAAACCTCCAATAATTAAAGTAAGAGAGAAAACATGGTTTTGTGATGACTGCATTAAGGAAAATCTAGTGAGTGCATGTGAAAATATTGGGAATGGATATGTTTCACATTGGGATTTGAAGGAGATAGTTAGAAAGCCTCCTTTTGAAGATGTTGACATTGAGATTCATGATCCTATATATTCAGCTGATTATGAGCACATTTCTGATTTAGTTATGGCAGGTTTGTGTGCATATATACATATATACAAATTAATATACATGTATATTTGTTTTAATCTATATTTTTATATCCATGTGGGAGATATTTTTGCAATTCAAGCCTTACCAGATAATGCAGAAAATGTGGACTATTATCTTTTAAGATGCACAAAAGCAAAACACAAGTTGCTAGAAGGAACTATAGATGCTGATCAACAATCATATCCAATTGGATCAGTTGTTATTGAAGGAACATATTATCAACAAATAAGGGTAATTGATAGTGGTATTGAATTTATTGAATACAAGCCTAGAGAAAAGGTTTTACACTATAGTAACCATGTTATAGCAACCAAATTACAATTTGAAGCAATAAAAAGAAAAGGACATCATGGAAATCAAAACTAGAAATTGCCTATTGAAGAACATGAAAAACTTCTAGAGATAATAAAAAGTAGAGAGGATCCTAACAATACATTTTTTGTGGAGCTCTAGTTTACCTATGTACTTATTGTGGAGTTGTAGTTGAGCTATGCATGTATAGCTCTTATACTTTCATATTTAATATTGACAGGATATTTCTTTTATAAATTTTTGTACATTGGATCATTTATCTTGGATATGCAAAATTAGACATGTATTGTTATTTTTATTTAAATTCGACATGGATATCTCATTTAAGACCAGGTCTCTTAGGACCTCCCCTTAAGACAATCTATTAGAGCATCCCCTTAGTACCACCTTTTACCTAACCTCTCCTTAAGACAACCCCTTTAGTATTTGTATGTATTTATATGTACATTGTTTATGTTTTCTTACATATGATTGTTAATGTTGTTATGTATTTATGTACATATAATCTTTATATGTTCTTATATGATACATTCTTTATGTTTGTATATAATCATTATTTTCTTGCATGTATTAACTTTTACTAATTAAATATTGTAATGTGCATTCTTTAGGTCATACTCTTTATATGTTCTTACATGTATATGTTATATGAACTACGTTACATATTACATACATTATATTTTATTAATTAAATGTTTTTAATTATAGTTAATTAAGAATGTATGTCATTAAATATAATTAATTATAGTTAGATTAAATATAGTTAATTAGGACATGTCATTAAATAGAGTTAATTATTAAGACATTAAATATAATTAGATTAAATATAGTTAATTATAGTTAATTAAGGCATGTCATTAAATATAGTTAATACATGATCTACATTAAACATAATTAGAATAAATATAGTTAATTAAACTTAAATTAAGGCATTAAAAACAGTAACATGTATGTATAAACATGAATATTGAAAACATATACATATGTATATTAACTTTTATTAATTAAATGTTGTAGTTCATGCATTCTTTCTAGGTGATCATAGTCTTTATATGTTCTTATGTACATGTATATGTTATATTCTTATGTACATGGACCATTAAAATTATATAGTTAATTACACTTAGATTAAGGCATTAAGATGAATAACTATACATATACATGTAAACTTGAATATTGAAAACATGAATTTAAGGCATTAAGATGATTAACATATAGAAACATATGCATAACACATACATAAGTTACATAAAAGATTAAGACATCAAAAGATCAATAAGATAGACGTGTACATTAAAAGATCAATAACATACATGTGCATATATCTGGAGAATATAATGTACCCATATGAAATGTATAAAAATAGATCATGTATCAAATGTTTGGAAATAACATATATAAAACATCAAAATCTCCATATAAACATGTATCTATAAATAGCATATAAAACATCATTTAGTGTCCATGATATAAAAACGTATTTGGAAATAACATTTAAAACATCAAAGTGTCCATATAAACCATGTATCTGAAAATAACATATAAGACATCAAAGTGTCTGGATATAAAATTTATGCATATGGAAATAACATATAAAACATCAAAGTGTCCATATAAATATGTATCTAGACATAACATGTGTGTAAAAAAATAAAAGGCCACATATGATCTAATCAACTACATCCCCCCTCCTAATCCTGGGCCTTGTCCCGAAAAGGGTCTATCAGCTGCATCTGGACCCTGTGTCAAATGATAACTTGAACCATTTAATTATGTGTAAAGACAAACTATATCAAGATCTACATGTATATAAATTATATATATATATATATATATATATATATATATATTGTAACATACCTGGGACTCATGACATGTAGGATCTGTCAATGTCTATAGATCAGCAAAACATAACATACTATCACTCAAACCCTATAGCACATACACAAAAACACACATATACATAAATTTAAACATATAGACATATTATTTACTATAATAAAAATAAATCTAAACATATAGAGATATTTACCATAGCATTATGTAATGCTCTACCAATCTGACTAATATCTGAATCATGTAATGAAAAAATAGTATCAGCGTCCAAGTCAATAGTGCGGCCCTAATCTGAAAGCATGGAAGTAAATAGACCAGGATGTCTAGCACTAAGATCTTGAGTAGGGGGGGTGTTGTAGGGTCCTGAGTAGCTAGGGCTGGTGCTGTAGCCTGGGCCTGTGTAGCAGTAGGAGTAGTAGAAGGTACAAGAATGTTCTCCTACCTCTATGAATCCTCTAAGACTGTTGTATGTGAAAATATATGACTAATCTGAGAGCTCATGTTACGAAGTGGAATCTATGAGAGTGTAGATAATGCTCGATAGGCATCTAAAAGATCAGATGCTAAATATGATGCCAAACGATGCAATTCATCAACCTCTAAGACTGCAGAAATGTCTACAGGAGAAGGTATGTCTGCAACTCCATAATCATCATCAACAAGTGTGCTAGATGATGTAGCTATGGGAGTAGTACCTTGAGACCATAGCATATATCTACCACATTGATCAAAATAAATCTCATGTAACTATGTGGCGACGGTGGCAATGCTCAAAAAAATTTGTGTCCTAATTGTGTCATTAGGAACACTCTCATCTACATCAACCATCTATGGGCCTCTCGGCATAACCAAAAAGTTTGGACCCACCATTGCCCATTTTTTAATGGGTGTAGGAGTGTCCATGGGTATAAATCTATCAGAAAGTCTCCCCTAACCCTGCCCAACATGCCTTAGATAATCTGTATAGTCAACATCATAGTGTAAATGAAATTTTGCAAACAATTGTTTGCAGAAATATAGAGGGAACTCATCCTTCTATAGACATCTATGATGAGTGGCCAACTAATGAGGATACATCAATGGTGCGATGAGTGGATCAGTACACTTCCTCACAGAGTAGTCTCTAACTCTGTGATGATCTATATAAGATGGAAACATGGAGTTCACCATGCTAGTGGAAACCTCAGTGCCAATCTATGTATACTTCACAGTGCCAGTGACACTATGAGATAAAGAAGAATAAAATGTCTCAATGCTCATATCATTAAAAGGGTTGTATGATTCAACTATTTGAATCATATGAAATAACTCCTCTCACATCATTGTGACCTTCTCCCTATTAGGGAGGGTGGTAGAAGAGGAAAGTGAGGTATCCAAAACCTACATAGCATGAGATAATCTTGCAACTATATCTCTAAATAATGATGTCTATCATGAGTGGAGGAGGTTGATTTGCATGTTGTACTAGACTCAACACTCTGACCCCCACCACAAACACTAGCATACCCTAAGGATGCAGGAACATGATCCCCAAAACCAGATGCCATAATGTATATATGAAAATAAATATGAGGATATGAATGTGAAGCTACAAGAGTGATAAATATCTAGAGATCTGCACATACATATATATACAAATATAAACATATAAGTGTATTTAAATTAAAATAATTAAAGGTTAAATTTAATTTGAAACACACATACATATAAATACATCACATTAAATGTATGGTGCTAAATTCAATCATGTAACATACATATGTATTTTTAAAAAAATTATCTTAGAGACCATATCTAATGTACATTGTAACGTGCTCATGCAAATGTGAAAAATAAATATTCCTACATGTACATGTGTATATGCGATAAAAATAAAATAAAATTTCTTGATTAAATGATAACTAAGTGTACACATGTATACATGCAATAAAAAAATATAATTCTTGACTAAATTCTAGATTTTGATGTAAATGCTTTGATGATTATGGGGAGTGTAGATGAGAGTTAGGACATAGGGATAGAAAAGTTTGTTACTAGATAAGTAAATGAGTTTAGTTAGCAAATGTTAGTTTACAATTTGGAACTCATGACTTAATTTAGTTGTTTGAATTAGAGTTAAGAATGTTAATAAAGTAAATGGGATATAGTTTTATTAAGGTTGATAGTAAGGTCAGTCTATTATGTGCTAGTAAACATATGAATATCTATTAGAACCTATAACAGACATAATGACCTAGTAGGAGTCCCTAGGTCTCCTTAACATATATATGGATAAAAATACCTAGAAATGTATTATAAGAGGTCGTTATGTGTCATTTGGTAATGTAAGAATCATCATTACCTAATAAGACCTATTATATCCTAATAATACATATTAAGACTTATTAAAACCTATAAAAATAGTATGACCTATTACGACTCCTATGTCCCCTTAAGACACACATGTATGGATAACATACCGAAAAATTTAATGTATAAGTGATCTTAATATGTTGTTTGGTAATGTAAGACTCATTATTACCTAACAATACCTATTATGTACTAGTAAACATATGAATACCTATTAGAACCTATAACAGACATAATGACCTAGTAGGAGTCCCTAGGTCCCCTTAACATATATATGGATAAAAATACCTAGAAATGTATCATGAGGTCATTATGTGTCATTTGGTAATGTAAGAATCATCATTACCTAATAAGACCTATTATATCCTAATAATACATATTAAGACTTATTAGAACCTATAAAAAATAGTATGACCTATTACGACTCCTTTGTCCCCTTAAGACAGAAATGCATGGATAACGTACCTAAAAAAAATCATTTAACTGATCTTAATGTGTTGTTTGGTAATGTAAGACTCATTATTACCTAACAATAACTAGTTGTTAAAATGAACATCATCAATATCTAAGTGTGGCTCATTCGGTTAGTAGAGGGCCTATGTTATGGTTAGAATGTGGTAAGGCTTATGATTGTAGTTAATATAGGGTTATGTCAGAAGGTGTATTTAATGTCAAAATTAATTTCTCCATAAGAGATTATTGTTTCACCTCTAGATCCATCAGGTTATGTTAGAAACTAAACAATGTCCCCTAAAAGTTTGCTGCATTTTTTACTAATGTTTTTCTACATTTTTACCTCATGCTTTTCTATATTTTTTAACTAATTTTTTTGACATTTTTACCTAATGTTTTCCTATATTTTTATCTAATTTTTTTCTATATTTTTACCTAATGTTTTTCTATATTTTACCTAATATTTTTCTACACTTTTAACTAATGTTTTTCTATGTTTTTATCTCATGTTTAACTACATTTTTGCTAACAAATTAATTTAAATACCATTCTAAAACAATCTAAAATAATTTAAATAATTTAAACATATTAAAAAATAAACAATTTTAAATATTTCACTCACAAAATAGGTAAAAAAACAACTACTTTAACTACAATTAATATCTATTAATCAAAAAACACATTAAAAAATTATTAAAAAGTGGGGAGGAAAAAGCCACTAACCAGTTACGGTCAAAACACTTGACCTGCTCTCCAGGAACCTAAGAACTGTAACAATGAAAATGATAGCCGCAAGAGGTTTACGATGATTTTATTGTGGCACAAGATTTCAGCTAGAATAGTACAAGCCACGTAGGCACGCAAAACTACCATGTATGTTCGGCTGAAACCATTCCAGCCGAACTGTTCCAGCCGAAAGCTTTCTGGCTGAAACACCCAATGATATCACAAAGGGTGACACAGGTTTATGCTTCCACCCTGTAATCATTAATAAAATATCTCTTTTGTAAGCTATAGATTAGGATTATGGTAAGGGTTAGATTATGGCTAAAATTTGGTTCAACTATCCAACATACATAATATTTAGTGTTAGGGTTAAGCTATGGATTAGGTTGTGGGTATCGAATCCCCTCCTATATCTAATTCGAAGACATCATCCATATTAAAAGAAAATAGAATTCCCCTAGACTTAAAACCCCATTTCAATATCGTAGACAAACTTAGACCCCCCATCAAAAAGGATTTCATCCAAGATCAAGCAAAATTGCCACAAACCAAAGCCCTAGAACCATACTAGAACCCTAAGACTAATCCAATACCCAATCAAGCCTTAAATCCTACTTTCTAGAATACCAAGGAAAACCATAACACAATTATAATCAAAAACTCCCACAATGAACACTATTGATAAGAATGTGAAAAGTTGGTAGTCTTTTCCTATTGGAATGAGTCTCAATCTAAAAATATTAAGCTATTTAAATGGCTAGAAGACTTCTATGCTAAATAGGTAAGCATGATTTACCTCTCAAATCATTTGATTTACATTCATTGTAAAAGCATACCAATCATAAATGGTTTACTTTCAGGATCTTTATGGTTTTTCAAAGGTTTTAGCATTATTATTTTTAAATGGATGCCAAACTTTAATTAAGAAGCAATTAAAACATTAACAATGTCAACCTAGTTAGAATTCAAAGAAACCTTAGTAGACCTTATCAAATTTCACACTCTTCAAAAAATAGGCTCCTCATTAGGATAATTTTTAGGCATAGATGCCAATTACAAACTTTCAAATAGGGTTAAAATCTTAATAAATCTAAAATGTAACTTAAAATATTTTAATTCAATTAAAGTTATCACCAATAGGTCAATATACAATCTAAAATATTTCAAATATCAAAGAAGTATACATGAAATAATTCTATTGGAAGACCATAAAAGATTAGAGATATGAGGCTTTACATATAAGGGTTGAAACTCATATTGAAGCCAAGTTTTCCCAAAGCTTACAGTTTGGAAGGAAAACAATTATGTAGAACAAAGTAAAGAGGAATCCTTAACAAGTAAGTTCACAAAGAAACCTCTAGATATAAGCAACATGCACAACCAAAGGCAGCCTCAGGAAAATCAAACAAGTGATCCCAACAAAGAAATTTAAGAAGAGATTATAGACAAAAATATTAGTGATGCCTTAAATAATAGTCACATTCCTTAGTTAGCAGAGAAGGAAATGGAGAACACAACAAGAAAGAAATATTAAGATAGTGAAAGAGAATGGACAATAATCAAAGAAGTGGAAAACATGACATGTGGAATTTAAGAATATCTGTAGTGTAAAGATAGTAACTCACACAGTGAAGAAATCAAGGAAATTTTGAAAAGATAAAGAGCGTTGATTCATGAGAAACTCTTATTAGAAAGTTACTTATAAGAGGATCAAGTGATAGTCTGGGAAGAAGCTCACAATGATCACCAAAGGTTGGCAACAATGGAAAGTAATCTAGTGACTATTAAAAGGTTAGTAATTGAAAGGGTGGTTAAAGAAAGACAAAAAATGGTAGTAAAGAAGAGGGTATATCAGAGATAAAACCCTCAACACCAACAAAAAATATTGTAACTCAATCTTTGAGTGTAGAAAGGAAGGAATAAAAAAAAGTAAATAGCCCCATGAAAAATTCAATTCAAAATCACCTCAATAGAAGGTAGTGATACAATCACCAAACAACTAAATAACATAGTAAAAAAAACAAAAACCAGAGAGATAACTACAATAGAAGATTATGATATAAGCACTTCAAAAGATAGCAATTTGCTAATAAAACTAAGAAAAGTAGACATTAGCAATATATTAGAAAACTTGATGCTAACCTTGACCCAAGATATATATCAAACAAGGCTTGAAGATAGTAGAGATAAGACTTAGTAGGAGCCAAACAAAAAAATAAAGAAGGGAGAAGTGAAATACTCATGGAAATATAAAAACAATGGGAAAATATATTAATTAGGAAAAGAGAGGAAATGTTAGGTATACTCCCTTGGATGGGAAAGATCCCTTTGCCATGCCTCTTACACCACTACAAAATGAAGACAGTGAACTAAAAGTAAGTCCTAGGAATATACTCATATCTATAGAAGTGGAAACAATAACAAGAAAATTGAATGAAGGGATCCATGAAGAAGTTGAAAAATATCTAGAAATTAGTAGTAAACAACATAATAGGAAGAACTTAATACAACAATGGGTAGAATATGGGGTACGAGACACATAAGAACACAATAAGGAAAATGGGCTACAAAAATTAATAATGAAAAAAGGAAATCTCCAAGAGTGACATGAAATGAAGATTTAGATATAAGTGAACATATTTTAAAATAATTAAGAGAGGACAACAAGGAGGCTCTCGATGAATAAATAATAGAAAGTCTACAAAATGTAAAAGAGAATTTAGACAAACTAGGTATAGAAGAAAATATGGAAGATATCTTAACCCTAAGATGTTGAAAATAGTTTGAAAAAAGAGGTAGGAAATCCACTGCTAAACTTAGATCAACAACTAAAACAAAGAAAGATCAAAGATATTCTAAAAGTAGGGAAAGAAAATATCTTCCCAATGAGCAATGAGGATAATCACATGGAATGTTAGGGGACTAAATGCCCCTAACAAGAGGTGCTTGCTAAAGTGCAGTTTATCCCTATTTGAATCATAAGTTATAATAATCTAAGAAACAAAGTTAAACAAAGAAGAAGGTGAAATATTAAGCAAGAAACTTGGAAAATGGGAAAAAGAGTTAATAGAATTAGGAGGAGCTTCAAAAGGCATAGGTATAATATGGGACCCAATAAAAATAAATTATAGAACAATATTGTCATCAAATAATTTGATGGGAGGGAAACTTTAGAGCTACAAAAATGATATATAATACATCCTTATTAACATATATGAACCAACTCCAGCAATAGCTAAGAAGAATCTATGGACAGAGATCATTACTTTTATGGAAACTAATTAAACATCCAATGATTGTATAGGTGGAAACTTCAATGTTTTTTTGAATTTGGATGAAAATATTGGAGGAATACAAAGAGTAACACAAACTATGATGAATTTCAGAGATTGGTTTACAATAGAAAATTTAATTAATATCCCATTGTCTAATGGTTTATACACATGGAATAAAAGAAGAATAGGCTCCTATTACATTTTACAGAGGTCAAATAGGTTTTATTTTTAATGGGGGTCTAAGACATTTCAATTACATAATGCATTCAACAATTTTGGCCAATGCAGAATCATACCATTTTCTGATTAGATTAGACATAGACAAGTCAAACCTAAAAGAAACACCTTTAAATGTGATAAAATGTGGTTTCTTGATGAAAAATTCATGGATGACATAAAGAAATGGTGGCCAAAGTGTGGTTTTGAAGGATTCAAAATGTTTTGGTTTGTATCCAAATTTAAATACCTAAAAGAGGACATACTAAGATGGAATTAAAACCATGTTAAGAATGTCTTCAAAGAAAAATGAGATAATGAAGAAGAATTAAGGAGACTCAATGAGGAAGTAATAAAAATTGATATGGATGATGAAAAAATCAATAAAGAAAAGGAACTTCTAATAAAACAAGAAAATATATTAGCAAAAGAGGAAATCTTTTAGAAGCCAAAATCTGGGGAAACTTGTCTCTTAGAAGGTGGTTGAAATACTAAATTATTCCATAATAGAATTATCAACAATAGAAATATCAATAGAATAACCAAAATAAAAAATAATGTAGGAGTCATGGTAGAAGAGTCAAACAAAATATCTGAAGTATTTGTAAACTATTAACCAAACATACTCAATAATTACGAAAGTTCAAACTTAATCACTCAAAATACAATGAAAAGACCCATAACTCAAGTAATAACTAAAGAAGATAATAAAAAACTAAACAAATCCTTCACAATGGAAGATATTAAAACATTGGCGTTTAGTCTCAATTCTAATAAGTCCCTAGGTCTAGACAGTTTTTGAACCATATTCTTCCAAAACTAGTGGGATATTTTAAGAAACAACCTTTGGGAATTTACTAAAGCAACTAGAAATGCGAGATCTTTATTTTCATAAGCTAGTTATGCCTTTATAGAATTAATCCCTAAAAAAGACAAGCCTAAAGAGCCCAATGACTTCAAACCAATAGCTCTCTACAATACTGTATATAAAATATTATCAAAGGCATTAACCAATAGACTCAAAATAGTTCGTCCAAAGATAATATCATAAGAAAAAATAGGATTTATACTAGGTAGATCAATATTAGATGTTATCATTACAATACATTCAACATAATCTAACAAAGAAGCATGCATTCTAATAAAGTTAGATATACAAAAAGCTTATGACAATGTAGATTGGCATTTTCTCTGTAAAATATTAGAGGAGTTAGGTTTCTCCCATAAATGGATTAATTTAATCTATAATTGTATAGCGACCCCAAAAACATCAATTTTAATTAATGGTACTTCAAAAGGCTTTTTTAGCATTTCAAGAGAAATAAGATAGGGGGGCCCAATTTCATCATTCATCTTCATCATAATGGCTAAGGTATTTGGATGAAAAACAAAAAATGCTCAAGAAAATGGGAAATTAAAAGGTCTCACTATAGAAGAAGGAATCCCAAAAATTACTCATGAACAATTCGCTGACAACACTATCTTCACATCAAAAAGTTTAGTAGAAGAAGCTCAAAACTACAAGTAGATAATCAAAACATATACCTAAGTCTCAGGAAAAATGGTCAATGCAAAAAAATCAAAAATCTTTTTCCTAAACACAAGCTAGAAATGGAAAGAATAATCTATAACATTATGAGTTAAAAAAAGGGTACCTTCCCATGTAAATATTTAGGAATGCAGCTGGAAAAAGATATGAAGAAACTGAAATCATCAAATTCCATAGTAAAAAATATCGATAAAAAAATGGATAATTGGAAAGGAAAATAGTTAAGAAAATAGAGAGAGAGAGAGAGAGAGAGAGAGAGAGAGAGAGAGAGAGAGAGAGAGAGAGAGAGAGAGAGAGAGAGAGAGAGAGAGAGAGAGAGAGAGAGAGAAAATCATATTAGTTATAACTGTCATCCCTACATACCAAATGTCATGCTTACCACTTCATAATGGAGCAAAAAAGAAAATTGACCACAAGCTCAAGAACTTCTTTTTGAGTGGAATTGAAGAAAAGAAAAAGCTAGCTTTGATTAAATGGGACAAAATATGTAGACTAGAAGATAAACGAGGACTAGGCATTAAAAACTAGAGTTGGAAAAATGAAGCTTTGGGGGAAAAATTAGTTTGAAGAATATATCATGAGCATGAAAATAAATGGGCAAAAATATTATACCAAAAATACCTAAGCAACGAAGATCCTCTATCTATATTTTGATACAAAAATCTACCACAGGGCTCCAAAAATTAGAATTTCATGATGCATCGTCAACCCCTCATAAGATAAAACCTAACATGGGATATAGGTAATGATGAAGAATATCTATTTTTGGGAAGAATCATGAGATGGGTTGCTTTCCTTAGACAACTACAACCTCCCTGCAAGAATCAATAAGCAACTATAAACATAAAGTAGAAACCAACTAAGTAGTAAAATGGGAATGAAAATCTCTACAAGAAATAAATCTCACTAAAGAAGACAAAATAACATATAACCAATTCATAAGACAAAGACAAAGCAACTATAAAGAGAGAAAAGAAAGATTAATTTGGGCCCTACTTAACAAAATGGAAAATATAGTGAAAAAAAAGGTTATGTACTAATCACAATTTTAAAAAGATGGGAACATATAGAGATACCCACTAATTTGTGTTGGGATTGAGTCCGTCTACCAAAGATAGGTATATTCCTTTGGGTTGCCATGCAAAAGAGGATTCTAACAGTAGTATGATTTACAAAAAAAGAGTTTTGAAGGCCCCTCGAGGTTCCTTCTTTGCAAAAATGGCTTAGAGACTACTAAAAATTTATCATATCAATGTCCCTTTGCGAAATCACCCTAGCAATGGATTTGTCAAAAATTCAACTAACTCTCTGATTTCCCAAAAAAACTATAGGATTAATTAAAGAATTGGCCCAAAAATGGTTACTCTAAGATATAAAATATTTTGTGTAAAATCTATCTATGCATCCTTCTTCAGGAAATATGGAAAGAAAGGAATAGGAGAATCTTTTCAAACCAAGAAATGGAAATGTCTTCCCTCCTGAACAAAATAGAAGCAAGTATAATGAAAGTAATGAATATAGATCTAAGAAATTAAATTAAAGAAGAGGAAGTCTTCTAAAATTGGGATTCAAACATGCAGAAAAAATGGAGTAATCTTAATAATCCCCCAATGTTACATACAAAAGTAAGTAAACAAGCTAGAGAAAATTGTAGATGGGAAACTCCACCTATAGAATGAGAAAAATTAAACTTTGACAAAGCTTTTAGAGGAAACCCTAGGAGGATAGGTATAGGATGTATTATCCACACAAAAAATACATTGAAAATAAAAGGGGCAAAATATTTAGGGTATTTCACAAACAACATGGTAGAAATGTAAGCCCTGTTAGAAGGACTAAGACTCAGTTTGAATTCTAGTTTTAAAAAACTAATCATAGAGGGTGATTCACAAACATACTAAATGTTATCAGAATTAGATTTAGACCTAATTGGAAACTCAACTCAAGATTATAAGAAGCTCTATCTTTATTATAAAATTTTGTTGAAATTAGGATACAATATATATATATATTGGGAAGGTAATAAAATAGTAGACTTGCTAGCCAATATAGGTGCTAATAGGGAAGACACTCTTATTCACAACATCTAAAGTAGCTTAATCAAGATTCAATTATACTTAAATGAAATATTTTCCTTAAGTTTTCACCCTTTCCTCTTAACTCCCTATTGAATCTCTCTTTCCAAATCCTTAGGTGTTATCCCCTCACCCCCCTTAGGAATTATCCTTAACTTTTTTGACATCATGACACACTAGGTTTATAACCCCTTTATTTGGGGTTATTGATAGGATTGAAGGTTGTTTTGAGTTTCTTTATCTATGGATTATGATGAAGGGTCAACCTTCTCATGATTAAATAACAATTGTCTATGTATCTTTGTATAATAAATGCCATTAAAATGACCCTCGATCATTTGTAAGGTCTTCATAGTTATGTTTACACCATAATGGTCTTTGGTTATCTATTTAGCCATCTTACATAGTCTTGGTCTACAAGGTTAGTAAATAATATCTCGTTCATACACTAGAAAATGTATACAGTAGTACAAGAAATTTAAAGATATTTATTTACCAGCTATTCTATTTAGCCTTCGTGAGAAAGTGCAACTAGCATCTATTTAGCTCTAGGGTTTAATACAACCAATAAGTTTTCATGTTCTCTTTGTATAGATTAGCTTTGAGTTTATGTTCAACATTTTTGTCACTTGGGTAAAACACACCTAACAATTAGCTTTAAACTAATAGAAATTTTTGTAGAAATTTTTATTCAAGTGCTAAACAAAGAATTTTTTTAACAAGAATAATATTACTCCATGAATACATTTCCCAAATTGAAGGACATTCACATATATGAACGTAGAGTGTGTGGAGTAAAACAAATGTTATAATTTGCAAGACATAAAAAGGTTGAATATATTGGGCTAAACTAACTAAGTATCTAAGAATGTGAAACTAAATCTTTAAATTGATCTAAAAAATAAGTGTGTGCTTTCTAAGACATTAACAAAGTTAAAGTAGGAAATAAATCCATCTTGAATGTTTTTAATTATATGCAGCATAAACTTCATAAATACAAACATACATAATTAGGATAAGATACCCCATCAATTTGTGACAGTAGATCAAGATTCTAAAATCATATGGACAAGGCTTAATATAACTTCAAAGAAATTAATAATCTATTGAAGCACCAATTAAATATATGCATAAACCATGGAATAATATTGAAAGTGATTTTCCAATAAGACAATAAGATTGACAATTACAGAATTCTTTTATTTTGATAACTAATCTCTCATGAGTCTGAAGTGCTTTGTAAGATATAGAGAATATCGAGGGAATCAGTCAATGTTAATAATACATGGAAAACTTCAGCATAATTAAAGGACCCAACAATTGCATTAGGAAATAAAGGAAGGATGCATCCCTATGTCCTCACTGATCAAAAGGGGAAAATGCAAATTAAATAATTATATTGTAATGTATTAAATAAGTTCTAAGGTATAAATAAGAGAGAGCTCTTTTTTAAACTAGGGTATGCATCTTTTAACTGTGTATTTGTGTAAAGAACTATATCTTGGAAAAGACTGGAGCTTTTGTTTTCTGTTCTTTTCTACTAGTGCTCATTTGAATGGAGATCATTTGTAATCTTTTTCATATATATAAAAAAATGACTTTGACATTTTATCAATCAAAATAATAATTCTCGATTGAAATACCCAAATAAATTAGATAATATTTACTTTTCTTACATATTTGATATAAATCAAATTCAAACAAACCATTACTATCACCATCTACATGGGAAATATAAAAATTTGATGAAGCCTTAAATTAAGGATATACCTTTTTCCATCATGTTATAAACAAAACTTAAAAAGAACTTGCAAAAATCCACACTTTTTTTGCTCTATTAATTTACATTAGAAAAGTTTCATCTGAATCTGACTGCATAAATTTCCATCTCAATTGAGTTTCATGTGATCTATAAACTTGTCTACTATTCAAATACAAATAAACTAACTTATGGTCTATAGTATTTATACTTGTTTGCATGTTCTTATTTTACTTATGTCTTGTACATATGTAATTTCAAACTAATAGGAATATGGAAGTTTTTAAGGTGACTTTGATTAGACTCTAAGGTGAATATTGTTATTCAAAATTGGAAACATGTCTCACAATAGTCATTTCTATTAGAGGGAAAAGAGAGAAGTCATGATGGTCAGAAATTTTAAATGTGCCAAAAGGATGGAATAAGATAATTTGATGTGAAGGCTCAACAAGTAAGACTAAATTTCTGATAAATGCAATCACACATGGGTCAAAATATATTCTTTCTATAGATGAAATATACAAAGAAAGGAGTTATCTTAATAGCTACATGAGAAGTTGTTTTATCCATGAGTATACTTGGTTGTCTATCAAAAAAAAATTATAGGTAAAATGATAAAGGATATTATTGATAGTAATATGTTTTCTTCTATATCAAGATACAAACATGCTTTATGTAAGATCCAAACCAAATTGAGCAATAGAAAGTTTTTTTATTTAATGTGTGTAACATGTAGATCCATGCATTTGTTAATAGTGACTCCAAGGATTTTACAAGAATTGAGATCCACATTAAGAAGTCACATCCATGAGAAAAAAAATTTAATTGTTTCTTATAGAGTTCAATGCAAAATATCTAGAAAAGAAGGGCCAAGTTCTTTGAGTACACATAAATGAACAAACAAAATGGCAAAGAAAATGTGTGTATTCATCTACAAGTAGTATGTAGACAATTTCATACACAATGGGAAACCACTATCAATTATTAAAAGTAATGAACCTCGCCACACTAATAATTTTCTTAGTACAAATCCTTATAAAAATTGAATAAGTGAACTTGGTCATGGCCTTCTACAAGGGAAGGGCCCCCTTAAAGGAGATAAAACCAATTGAGTCATGCATGAATATTGTCTAAAGTAAAAAATCTAATAAATCCAACTGCGAGTGGAAGCTAAATTTAAAGAAACATAACCTAAAATGATTGTGCATGGGAGAGCAAAAAAATAAGTTCAAAGAAATTGTTTTGATACAACCAACAACAAGAGGAAGGGAAAAAGAGAAACTAATAGATCATTTCTTTAATTTATGTAGAAATGAATTGATTAAAAATAAAATGAAAGTAACAAAAATTAAAATAGTTCTAAAAGAAGTCGAAAGTAATCTAAAATCATGTGAAATTTTTCTTGACAATAAAGGATGGAAATTTTCCTATGAGAAATTATAAACACTCCCACATATAACCTGATCATGTAAGACTATTAGCTTAGAAAAAATCAATGAAATTTTTTTTGTGCAGTAGCCTTTACAAGTATGGGAGCCACTTTATGAATTTTGAGTCTAAAAGTGCATGCATCTAATCGCAATCCCTCTTTTCAACATTACATCCACGTGGCCTACTTCTTGCCTGCATAATTTTTCTATTTAAGGATGACTGAATTTTAATTATTTGTCTTTGGAAATCTAAAAGAAATCACATCTCTTAGTGCAAACTTGCCCACATAATAGTTTATGGACTAATTAAGTGTTGAGAAACACGTGTCTCAACCTTGTGAGCTTTTTCCAAAAAAATTCTAGAATTGAGTTTGGGATTTGTGCTTTCAAAGTTAGATCATTGTATATATTTTGAGTTTGATGGTGACCATTTCCTAGTTATTTCCATATATGTTGATGACATGTTGTTTATTGGCAAAGGAAAAGGTTTTATTGTATAATTAAAATCTCATCTCTCAAAAAAATTTTAAATGAAAGATCTTGGTGTAGCAAGGCACATTCTTGGAATGGAGATTATAAGAGATAGGAAAAATAGAAAGCTTTGGCTAGGCCAAAGTAAGTATGTTGGTACTATTCTGAGAAGGTTCAATATGTAAGATTCCAAACCATTGAGTGTTCCTATTACTATGGGAAAAAAACTTTCTATCTCACAGTCTCCTGCATGCCCATTGGAGATGGAAGAGATATGTTTAGTATCATACCAGAGTGTTGTTGGAAATTTGATGTATGCTATGGTCTATACTAGACTAGACATTGCCCAAGAAGTGGGAGTACTTTCCTATTATATTTCTAATCTAGGAAGAGCACATTGGGATGTAGTAAAAAGAGTCTTTAGATACTTCCAAGTTACCTCAGAGTACTCTATATGTTTTCATGGAAATAGAAATGAGCATTCATTCGATATTCAAGGCTCTATGGATTCAGAATGGGTTGGCAATATCGATAGAAGAAGATCCACCAGCGTATGTATTTTTACATTATTTAGTGGTGCAATTAGTTGGATGAGGAAGTGACATGATGTGATTGTGTTTTTCGCTATATATTTAGAGTATATGGCAGCTACTCATTCTCACAAGGAAGCCATTTGGATTAAGATATTGTGTTCAAATATAGAGTTCAAATAGGGTGTAGTGACAATTTATAACAATCATTAGAATATAATTTTCTTAGCAAAGAACCTGATATTTCATGTTAGGACCAAGCACATTAATGTCTAATATCATTTTTTGAGAGATATGGTCAAGGATGGCAAGGTGAAGTTAGAGAAGGTAGAAACTTTGTCAAATGTTGTTGATGCATTAACTAAGCTCATGAGTACAAAGAAGTTTAGATGGTGTTCAAAGTCTATGGGACTCTCATCCCCTAAGCATTAAGTCCATGACACTAAGGTGTTTGAAAAGTGGGAGAATGTTGAGAAACATGTGTCTCAACCTTGCAATATTTTATTGAAAAATTCTTGAATTTGTTTGTGGTAGTTTTCCACATGTTTCTGTGTTGGAAAAACGTGTATGAGTTGTTAAAAATGTGCATTGTCCCGACTAGAGTATAGGTGGGTTATTTTTAGAGTATAAACAACTCATTATATGACTTCTATGAGAGTCTAAAGTGGGGGACCAAATTATGGACGGGAATACTATTTTAACTTGGTTTTTTTTCCCATCTTGGAGTTACAAATGTTAAGAATGGGCAACATGTGGCATGGTTGTTTTTCCCATGCTTTTGGAAGACCAGAAGTGGTTTCCAAGTTGTAAAATCACTATATAAGGAGGTCTTGGGGAGGAGTTTGATCATTGAGTTTTTTTTGTAAGATTGAATGCTAGAAGGTGTCTCTCTAAGCTTGAGTTATGGTGATGTGCTCCAATAAGAACTTACATTTCAAGTTTATTGTAATCATCTTGATTTGGCAATACATTATATAGGTTTTGGAGGGTGGGGTTTTTCTCTCGTAAGGTTTTTCCCATGGTAATCATTGTGTTATGTTGTTATTGTGATATTTCATTTATGCATGTTTGTTTTTCCATTGATATATCTATAATAGTTAGTTTAATTTGTATAATCATCCTATCAAGATTAACATAGGAAGCGATTCCACCCACCTTTTCTTCCTTACAAGTGGTATCATAGCATAGCCATTTTTGGTTCTATTTTTTGGGTACAGGGGTTTTTGAGTTAATCAAGGTTTGAGTGGGAGATTGCACAAAGGTTTTCATTTTTGTGTTGCAGGATTGCAAATATGGCAAGCATATTAGGGATAATTGATGTAGAGAAGTTTTCTTGCACAAACTGTGAGATGTGGAAGCTGAAGATGGAAGATTTATTGATTGATTGAGATCTTTAGGATGCAATTGATGAGAATATTAGAGGCCCATAGATTTTATTTTAGCCACATAATATGATGTGACAAACAAAAAAGCTAAGGGTCTCTTCAAATTGTGTCTTGTAGACTCAATTCTAATAAATGTCCATGAAGAACCTACTACGAAGAATCTTTGGAAGAAGCTAAGTGAGGTTTTGTAGACACTTAAAATTGTCCTAAACACTATATTAATTGATTTAATATCTCCCTTGACATTATAATTAATTAATTATTAATTAATTATATTTTTCATGTTCCTCTACTTATTTAATTAAATTTATTTAATTAAATAGGTTCACTTCCCTAATGTATTTAAATTTAATTTAAATGCATCCCCTCTAATGTGTTAAATTCATTTAATGCATAGTGCTCCATAAATCCCCTTTTAAATAAATTTCAATTTATTTAATTCCCTCCACTTTATTATTTACTCTATAATCCTATGATTAAGTTAAAACTTATTTAATTTAATATTAATCTCATCCTAAAACCTAGTCTACACCCATCACTCTCATCCTTTTAAGACTACCCATTAATTAATCCCACTTACTTATCCTAAACACTTTTGTAAACACCTTTTAGCTCCTAAGTGTTTTCTCACATGTGTGAGAAACTCAATATCCAATAAAGCTTTCATTTTATAAATTTATTCAAAAGTGTCTTACACACTTGTCCCCCTTTCCTTTCTCCAAAGTTTCTTACACATGTGTGAACAAACCTTCAGCGATCACTTTCACTAAAAAGGCTTATGTTGACCTTTTCATGGCTTCTCTCCTTATCCCATGTGTCTCCCTTGTGGAGCCTATGTGGATGCCACATAGATGCCACCTCGCCAAGACATCTCCCAAACTTATAAATAGAGCCCTTGTCTCAAGCATTTTTCATCTGCTCCATATGCATTTCTATCATGCTAGCTTAGACTTAGAGCTTTCTAGTGATTTTTATGCATTGTTACTAACCTTTGGTAGTTTCTAGTTCATTTTTATTTCCATTGTTAACTTAGCTTGATTTCTTGCATCCACATTCATATTCCTTTGAATGCTTTCAAGCATGGTTGTTTCCATAGCAATTTCTTGAAGTGTTCTCCATTCATCATAGTATAGTTTCACATAATTTCATATCATTTATCAATTACTGGATTCCATAGTTGTGTTTTACGAGAGCACATCCACATTTATCATTCTTAAACACACCAAAAAGGCCTCTTATGGTCACCCTTCTTGAGCTACTTTTAGGTTGCATGGGGATTCTAGTTTTTCAGTTGTATAGTTTTAAAACTCAAGTCTAACATTAGTTGTATTTTTATTTTTTTTGAATACTTGATATGCACATTTACAACTAATGTTTTTCTGTTTACGTTTTCTCCTAATAGGTTAGGTTTTCTTGCATACAGGTCTATGAAGCAAAATCACTTTTGAACAATATTTTCTTAAGGAACAAGTTCTATTCTTTGAGAATGAAAGAAGGTTGAAATTTTTTTGAGCATCTAGAAAGTTCTAATGTGTTGGTGACTCAATTGACCTCCCTTGGGGTGTTTATGGATGAAGAAGAAAGGTGCAAAATCTTTCTATTTTCATTGCCAAACTCATGGAACAACTATGTCATGTCCATAGGCAGCACTTCAGTTGTCTTGAAGATAGAGGATGTTGTTGGTTCTCTAGTTTATGAAGAGATGATAAGGAAGGTCTCTATGAATGCTAAAGAGGCTTTGCTTTTTTGAGTAAGACCAAAAGAAAGAGGCAAGAATGAAAAGTGGCATGGCCATTCTAAGTCCAAGAATAAGGGGATATCAAAATCTCTTAGCAAGTCCAAGGCAATCTACTATAATTGTAGCAAACTTGGACACTTCTAAAAGGGCTACAAAGAGGAAAAGAAGAAGAAGAAGAAACAAGATTTTAATAATGAGCCCAAGAAGGAAGATGGAGACAACTTCATCACTACCTTGGCCCCCCATGCAGGTGACAATACATGGTTGACAGACTTGGGTGCATTTTTCCACATGACTCTTAATAGAAATTGGTTTAGTAAGTATGAAAATTTTGATGGTGGTAAGGTGTATTTGGGTGATAACTCAATTCTTGATATTTTTGAAGATGGAAGCATTCATGTAAAATTTTCAAATGGTATAATTAGAATATTTTATGGTGTCTTGCATATCTTAGGACTAGCAAGGAATTTATTATATGTTAGGAAATTAATAGATGCGGGCGTGCATGTACTTTTTTTGAAGCAAGTGTGAAAATGGTGAGAGGTGCTATGGTAATAGCAAGAGGAAGTAGATTGGGTACATTGTACTAGCTTTTGCAAAGGACTACTTTGTTGGAGAATGAGAGGCCTTTTCTCTTAGTAGATGGTCATTATTTTTGGGTACTCAATGATGCCCTATATACTAAATCAAAGTTGCCTACGAAGAATACTAAATTATAGCACTGGAAAGATGACCACATATGTGATAAGGGTCTATGAACCTTAAAAAATAAAAAAAAATTGTTGATGGGTTGAATTCCTGCAATCTTGAATTTCATTTTTGTGAGCATTGTATCTATGTTAAACAAAATCACATTTAGTTTTACTCAAGTTCTCATAAGTTCTATTGTATTTTGGATCTAATCCATTAGGATGTGTTTGGTCTAGTTGATGTTCATTCTATTGGTAGATTGATTTTTATTATGTTTCTTTCGTTGATGATTCCATAAGAAGAACATGGGTATATTTCCTTATGAGCAAAATTGAATTTTTTAGTCATTTCAAAGAATTTAAAGCAATGGTTGAACTGCATACTGGAAATAAGATAAAGTGTTTTAGAATTGATAATGGTGGTGAATATTTCTCTAATGATTTTGAGACATTTTGTAAAGATTATAGTATTAAAAGAGAGAAGAAAACTATGTATTCTCCCTAGAAAAATGGAGTTGTAGAAAGAATGAACATGACCTTGATGGAGAAGGCTAGGACAATGATGAGCAGAGCTAGACTAGAGAAAAAATTTTGGGCTAAAGTTGTAGTTATTGTCTACGACTTGATAAATAGGTCTCCTACATTATCTTTTATTGATAAGACAAAAATTGAAGCATGGTTAGGCCACAAACCTTCACTTAGACATTTGAGAGTGTTTGGTTGCAAGGCATATGGTCATGTGCCAAATAAGAAGAAGACAAAACTAGACAACAAAGATATCAAATGTATCTTCATTAGATATAGTTATGGTGTGAAAGGATACAAGCTTTAGGATCTTGGTGAAGAAATGTTTTTTTTAAAGTTTTTGAAGTGTTTTCTTTAGAGAAACTAAGCCTTCTTCTATTGAAATGCAATGAAAATAGATAGAAGAAAAGAAAGATATGATTTAACTTCCTGCTACACCTAAAAAAGTTGAATCAAGGCCCTTAGAAAGATAAAATGTTGAGGAGAGCTCTACAAGTTTAGAATCGATAGAGGAAGAAAGAGAACCTGGTCATGCACCTGAATATGAACATGAACCCGAACTAGATCATATTCAAAGGTCTAGTATACACAGGATTGTGCCAGAATGGTACGGATATTATCCTAGTAATTGAAGGTGTATATTTTCTTTGAATGCTAATGTGATGAATAAAGATCTATAGAAGAGGCTCTTAGTAGAATGACTTAGAGTCTTGGAAAATAACCGTGGATGAAGAGATGGAAACTCTTAAGAAGAATGACACATGGGTTCCTATACCATTTCCTAAAGGACAAAATCTTATTGGTTGTAAATGGGTGTTCAGAAGAAAGATGGGTTCAGATGGAAGTATTGAGAAGTAAAAAGCCCATTTGGTTACAAAATTTTACTCCTAGGTTGTAGGAATTCATTAGGGAGAAATTATTTCTCTTGTAGAAAAAATGACATCCATTCAATTTTTACTTTCTATTGCAGCACCTTATGATCTAGAAGTTGAGCACATGGATGTGAATACAACTTTCCTTCATGCTAATTTGGAGGAAGGAATTTGTATGACATAGCCAAAGCATTATGTGGTGAAAGGTAAAAGTCATTTGGTCTATAAGTTGAACAAATATTTGTATGGTTTAAAGAAAAGTCCTAGAATGTAGTACCATAATTTTGATACATATGTATTGAGTTTGGGGTTTGTGCATTAAAATTTAGATCACTATATATATTTCAAGTTTGATGGTGATCATTTCCTAGTTATTGCCTTATATGTTGATGACATGTTATTTATTAGAAAAGCAAAAGGTTTGATTACATAATTAAAATCTTGGCTCTCAACAAAGTTTGAAATGAAAGATCTTGGTATAGCAAGGCACATTCTTGGAATGGAGATTATGAGAGATAGAAAAAATAGAAAGCTTTAGTTAGGCCAGAATAAGTATGTTGGTACTATTGTAAGAAGATTCAATATGTAGGATTCTAGACCATTGACTATTCCTATTACTATGACAACAAAGCTTTCTATCTCATAGTGTCCTACATCCCATTGGACATGGAATAGATGAGTCGAGTACCATACTAGAGTGTTGTAAGTTTGTTGTATGTTATGGTTTGAATAAGACCAAACATTGCCCAAGCAGTGGGAGTGCTTTCCCATTACATATCAAATCCAGGAAGAGCACATTAAGATGTAGTAAAAAAAAGTCTTTAGATACTTGTGGGGTACCTCATATTACACTATATGCTTTCATGTAACTAGAAACAAGAATTCATTAGATTTTCAAGGCTATGTGGATTTAGATTGGGCTAGCGATGTTGATAGAAAAAGATCCACTAATGCATATCTATTTACACTATTTGATGGTGTAATCAGTTGGATGAGCAAGTGACATGATGTAGTTTCTATTTCCACTATAGAGGTAGATTATATGGTAGCTACTCATGCTTGCAAGGAATCCATATAGCTTAAGAGATTGTGTTCAAATATAGAGTTCAAATATGGAGTAGTAACAATATAAAGTTGAGGATGGAAAGGTGAAGTTGGAGAAGGTAGAAACTTTGGTGAATGTTTTTGATGCATTAACTAAGCCTGTGTGCATAGAGAAGTTCAAATGGTGTTCAGATTATATGGGCCTCTTGACTCCTAGAAATTAAGTCCATGACACTTTTGATCCCCTAACTCTTTCAGGGTGTTTGACAAGTGGGAGAATGTTGAGAAACATATGTATCAACCTTGCAAGCTTTTTTTGAAAAATTCTTGAATTTTTTTGAGGTAGTTTTCCACATGTTTATGTGTTGGAAAATGGTGTCTAAGTTGTTAAAAATGTACCTTGTCCCTAGTAGAATATAGGTGGGATATTATTAGAGTATAAACAACTCATTACATCACTTCTATGAGGGTCTAAAGTAGGGGAGAAAATTATGACAGGAATACTATTTTAACTTGGTTGTTTTTCCAACTTGGAGTTACAAATGTCAAGAATGGGTAACATGTCACATGGTTGTTTTGCCCATGGTTTTGTAAAATCACATGTGGTTTCTAGGTTGTAAAATCACTATATAAGGAGGTCTCTGGGAGGCATTTGATCATTGAGTTCTATTTGCAAGACTGAATGATAGAAGGTGTCTCTCTGAGCTAAAGTAGTGGTGATGTGCTCCTATAAGAACTTCGATTAAAAGTGTATTGTAATCATCTTGATTTGGTAATACATTATGCGGGTTTTGGAGGGTTGGATTTTTCTCTTGGAATGGTTTCCCCGTGTTAATCATTGTGTTATTTTCTTATTGTGATGTTTCATTTATGCATATTTATTTGTTTATTGAAATCTTGTAATAGTTAGTTGAATTTTCATAATCGTCCTCTCAAGATTAGCATAGGAAGTGATTTTGTGCACCTTTTCTTCCTTACATTAAACAAAAATATTATACACTATTTATATCATGTTTCATGAAATTTTTAAAATAATTTAAAGTATAGGATTTAATTGCTTTCAATTCTAACAATAATTATCATTATTTCAAAGAATTGGACAAATTACAAATGTAACGTAGTGTTATTGTAATGTAGTTTTTCCTATAATGACAGATGAACAAATATATAGTTTCTTACTTTGGAAGTCCCAATTATTAGTAACACATTTTAAATTTTCTTTCAAATCTATTATTAGTATGCCAAAATATTTTAAAAAGAAACAAAATATTATTGTAAGGAATGGTCTAGTGAAACCTATAACTATACTATAAAAGAGCTAGTGTAACAAATTTGGTTATACATGTGGTGTACCTCATATATAAGAGCCAATATTTCTTGGTTTTTTCATTAAAAGATAGATTTAAAAAATTGTTCAACATAAAGAGAGTTAGAAAGTAAGAAGGTTTAGCCATCTAGTAGAGAAAGAATACAACATAATCTTATTTTTATTTATTAATTAATTTAGCATGCAAGATAACCTCAAAAAGTTGTTCCTTATTTATATTGGACCACCTTTAAAACATCAAATACTAAGAAATTAATTTAACTTCAAAATTTTATTTAGTGTAAAATTTACTATTCAATTTCACTTTCTAGAAATGTGAATAAAAATAATAAATTCTAGAAAGCTCAAAATCAAACAATGTTAGATTCTATCTAACAACCAAAGTTAAGTTCCAATTGATATCAAAATAGAAAATAATCATTTTCTAGGCAAGAAAACAACCATTCTCTATAGCACACAAAATGACAAAAGCCTCTATGTAATTATTCATATAAGGACCCTTACAAAGTGAAAGATAAACTAAACATCTCTAGACTTATTACTTATCTATTCAAAACAATGCTCACATAAGAGGAAAATAGAACCATTATACCCATTACAGGTTAAGGCACTTATAGGAAACTTCTTAGTGTGGTGGCATATAAGGTAATTAGTTTGATAAACATAACATACATGTATATATAATTTGCATGTAAACTAAACATCTCTAGGCTTATTACTTACCTCTCCAAAAGAATCACTCAGATAAGAGGAAAGTGGAAAGAATTGCACTCATTACAAGTCAAGGAACTTATAGGAACGCTACAACATTTGGGGTCAAATTGTGATGGTAGTTTATGATGATGATGCAATTTGTGGTGATTTTCATGTTTTTTTTTGCAATTCTTCTCGACGTTGTCACAATATAAATGGGTAAGTCCACAAAGTTGTGGTGCCAAAAGGGGGGTATAAGTGGACACCTTTTTCCTAAAATCTACAAATTTTGAAATTCAACAAGAATTTGAAGATAGTTATGCTCAAAATTTTTAGATATGACAAAAAAAAAGTCATAGTCCTTTGAATCTAGTTTCTAAACCACTAATTTATTTTCAAAATGGTTTAGTTTTAGGTCCTAAAAAAAGGGGACCACAAAAAGTGGTACTGTTTATTCAAAAAAAATATAGCACAGTACAAAGTGTGGCCCCCCTAAAATTTTAAATTTTTTTTTGAAATTTTTTAATCGCTCTGGTCAAAAGTTACTTAACACTATGTAGTTTATCCCAGATTTTTTGAGTAATTTTATAATGTCTATTTTTTTTTAACGAATTTTTTTAACTAGACACATCCCAAAAATGTGAAATATCTGTGTGCTCCCCCTAGAAATATCTTGGACAATTGATAGCCAGAGTCAAAATAGTAGAAAGGATGGTTATTTAGACATTCGAGATAAACTTATGAAAATAAGCCATGACATGTCTAAATAGTTGGTTGAGCACCACCATATAAATGACATGTTATCTAACCCAGCTAAGGTGGATAAGTTGACTGGATTTCTATTTGGTAGATTTTCTCACAGGACAGATGAAACAATTCCCAAGAACTTGCATGAGGAGTTTGAGAAACTAGCTGATAGCCAGGTAGAGGTCTCAGATTCTACTCTGTCACAGGAGGTGGTGGGAAAGGATATCACACAGATTGATAGTGATAGTCAACTTGATACTCAAATTGAGACAATTGTTTACAGGTCGTCAAAGGGTGATGCCACAGGTATTCAAGATGGTATAGTTACAACAAGCAATGACTACAGTGTAGTGGGTTCAGATGATGATTATGAGGATGTTGTTGTGCAAGATGGTGAGATACCTGGTAGAGATGAGCAGACATTGAGCATTCATGACTTTGCTGAGAAAGAGTACCAGGCATAGTTAGATGCTTCATCACATGAGGTTGAGGCTGGTAGTACTTCACATGATTTGTCCAGCCAGCTGAAGGTGAACCAAGATAGTATTGTGACTTCATTATCTCATCATGATAGGTATGTGGAGTTAGTTGGTATTGGTCATATTACTCAGGTGAGGAGTTTTCTTGAGTTACCAGTTGATTCTAGTTTACGGATATGGACTCGAGATTGTTATATTGGCATTTGGGATTCAGTTGACTGGAGATCTTTAACACTTTTTGGTAGCAGTGTTTGTTTGGGTGCTATCATGGATTTGATTAGCAGATTACACGGTGTTGTCTTTTCTTGTGCCAGTATCTTGTTTGATGTTGGTATTAGTTTTTATACACCAATGTTGGGCTTTGTTCATATATCCAGTCGACCATACTTGCTGGAATGTGTTGATGATATTTCATATTTGGCAGTGTGTATAGATGAGTCCCAGGATCATATTGGCATTGATGACATCCAGGAGGATGCAGTGGGCAGTTTTGAAGACTTAGTTTCCTTGGGTATAGAGGAGTTGGACAGCAATTCTAATGTTTTTGATACTCCATATGTTGATATGAGCTTTAGATTTGATTCACAGGATATGGATGGTAATACTCTAGAGACTAGTAACTTTGAGGACACTCCTTCAAACAATGCATCAGAGGAGGTTTGTAGGAGACAGTCAAGCCAGTACCATCATGTGTCTAATCAGTTGAGAGTTAGTGACCAAGACATTGCTATCACTTGCCAACATTTCGATGCTGCTCGTCAGTTGTTAGCAGTTTATGGATGGGGTTCTCCTACTAGTGATGAGCAGGGAGGAAGTTATCTTTCCTTGACAGAGATCCACTCTTTATGGGAGGCTATTCGGATTTCGAGACAAAATTATATGCAGTTGGTAGCCGACAGAGATTATCTTATGGAGTGGGGCAGCACAACATATGATGCATTATTGGCCAAGGAAGATGAGGTGAGTGAGCTTACTAAGCAGCTTGAGGTGACTTCCAAGATTCTTGAGAGTACACAGTTGGCTCTCAAGGAATCACAGTTTCATTTGGCTAAGGTGACCATGGAGTTAGAGCGACTACAATCTTTACCTAATTCTATACAGTCACAAGCTGTGGTGTTTGGTGATCTGAGGATGTCCATGGCCGAGATTGTTAGAGACAGTAGAGATGGGGACGCATCCATCCTTGATACTAACATTGGCATATCAGGTTCATTCCCACTAGAGTCAGGTTCAATTGAGTTGGGTGTTGTAGCAGATTTTTGTGGTGTGCCTGACATGGTGGTGACCTCTAGTACTAATGGCACGAAGACTAGAGATGTTGTATCAAAGACCATGTGTGACGTTGGTGAGCTGATAGTTGGCATGGTTCCTACTAGCAATACTACTCCCTTCGCAATGTCTTCAGAGGTAGTAGTCAGTTCCAACTTGGTTAATGATCGATTGCAGTTAGTTACATCTGGATTGCAGTCTGAGCCACTGACTGAGATTGGTGCATTCTATCGGCATTACACTGTGAGGTATGCTCATCTATCTACCTTTGATGACCATGTTGATGAGATGATGATACAGAGATGTACTTTGGTTCCTAGTGCTTATCATCAGTTATGGGATAGTTTGATGCCTCGGGATGAGAGTTGTGATGGGCATGACATGGTGATAGGTCCTGCAATTGACAGGTTGATAATACATGACTTAGAGTAGGAGTTTTGGAGTGATGCTTTAGCAGGTGTTGTTATTGATTCTACTCCTTTGGCTATGACATCTCTTGACTTAGCTGGTGATCAGTCACAGTGGGTTGTATCACTTCTTCATGGTGAGCTGTTGACTGAGGTTGGTTTTTTTTATCAACATTATATTGCAGGGTATGTACATCAGTTAGCATTTGATCCTTGTGCTGAGGAGTTGATGGCAGACAAATTTGGTTTGGATTCCATTTCTTACTCTTTATCTTGTAATGTCTTTTCACCATCAGCAGTGTATGGGAGTTATGGTTATGAGATAGTGGCCGATGATTTGCAGAGTTGTGTTGACTGCAGGAGTTGTACAGTGTTTGGATTCTCCATACTTGGTTCAGTTTCATTTGAGAGGGTTCACCATTGTTGCAGAGTTGGATTGTACATTCCATATAGGCCAGTGGGATGCGTTGATGGTATTTACTGTGTTGGTAGTTTGATTTGTCCACTTTACTTGGGTTTTGATGTTCTAAGAGTTTGTGCCTCATGGTTTTTTGATTGTGGTAGTGGTGATTTTGGAGTTTGGTTGAGCTATAATTGTAAATTTGATTATGGATTCCTCTTGGTCATATTGTAGAGGATATTGCAGGAGCCTGTGTTAATTGGTAGTAGTATAGTTCATGACTACATTTGGGATCCAGGTGGATTGATTGGTTTATTGTTCAGCCATTTTTTGAGGACAAGAAATGATTGGGAGGGGAGGACTTGTCATGTCCCCTTTTCAAATAATTAAAAAAGAAAATCTTTGCTAAGGCAGGCAGGCCCAAGAAAGTGAAGTTTCAGAAAAAGGGGGTTAATCTTTGGAAACCGTTGGACTAATAAATGAAAATTATTATTAAAATAAGTTTCATTAACCTCTCTTGGATGTGAGTTACAGTTATGCCCTCTTTTAATGGGTTTGAAGGCATTTTGGGCTCATTCCAGAACTTGATTTTTGCTCATTCTTTGTTATTCTTCAGAGGCTGCCAAACCTGTGGAGAAGGAGACCCAAGAACGGGAGTTTGTAGGTTTCCAGGGAGACCCAAGAATGGGATTTTGCAGGTTTCTAGGAAGGCTAAGGATGGGATTTTGAAGCCATTCCATGTGCATGCTCATATAGAGTTTGCCTTTGTGCTGAATAGTGTAGATTTGTGGGTTTTTGGGTGTGTTTTTTGCATGAGTTTGGTGTTTTCAGTTGAGCATTTCATATTAGTTTTGGTTGCTGCTGTATTTCAGACTTTAAGCTGTTAAAATAGAGCTGAATATATGTATTGGGACATGATTAAAATTTTGAGATAGTTTATTAGTGTTTTTGTGGTGTTTTCGAGCATTTTTGTGTTAATTTCGGGAGCCCGATGAGCATAGTTTTTGTCCTACATTTGTGAGCTGTTTTGTAAAGGCTATATAGATCTGGAAATGAAATTTTATAGGCTATTATGCTGCTCAAATTTCTGTAAAAATGTCTACTTTCAGATTTATTAATAACAGGTGAAGCTATGAAGCTTTTTGGCACTATTTTCGACATACCCGATTTGGGGTTTCTTAAGAAATTTGGTGGATCTTTGTGATATCAGTTGTTTGATCTTAAAGATCTGATTAAAGGTTGGAAATATCATACAAAATCAGAAAAGGGACATTTCATAGATACAAATTTGATTATAATTAGATATGTTATGTAATATATAGTGAATTCATTAAAAATTGTATGTTTGAATGAAATGTTATTTCGAAATGGTTAGAAATTTGACAAGTCATTTGATATATATTGTGTATTCATTTAAATAATTATAATTTGTATATGTAATTGAATAATTTGTAATTTACACATTTTAAGTAATTTGGATGTTTGAATAATTTGACATGTAGAAATCATCATCATGCCAAGGAAAAAACCAAAGATTCAACCAAATGCAAATAGGGAGAGAGATTTGACAATTAAAAGAGATAAAATGAAATTACTACATGAACAAAGAAAATTTCAAAGCAATGATGAAGAATTAACTTTCGAAGAAGATCAAGAACCACCAGTACAAAGAAACAAGGAGGAAGAATTAGAAAGATAAAGAGAACGAATGAGATTGTTACGCTCAAGAAGACAATTGAATTGTGAAGCTACACCATCCTCCAATATTGGAGTCATATCGTCCGCTACACCATCTTTGAATGTTGGAGTCATATCATCCACTACACCATTTTCCAATTTTGAAGTCATGTCATCCTCTCATGTTGAAGAGACACTGATTTATAGATCCGACGATATACACACTCCATCATGTCATGTTGAAAGCACAACAACAACACATCAAGTAGGTGATATTCCATCTTTTACATCTTATTGCCAAGGCACATCATCTTCAGTTCAAGGTATGCAATACACTCAACCTTATATTTATGTTCAAAATGTTGAGAGAATTGAAGAGATTATAACACCTTCTAGAATTCATTTTAGAAAACCAAAATATTTGATTGATATTGATACTAACATTTTGAAATCAATGCCTAACAAGATTAGCAAGCGTACTTGTAGAAGAAAAGTTAATCATATGTGGAGATTTTTTTTGAAGAATTAAATATTACAGGTCAATGCCAATTATTTGTTGAAATGATGAGGAATTTGAAATTTAGGCCTATCATGAAGATTCTTGGGCTAAGAACGATGGATGATTCAAATGAAAGAAATATTGTAAAGAATCTAATAAGTGCTTATGACAAAGTGAGTTCTAAATCACACACCAAAGATAGTAATATCACAAGACAAGTACTCACATCAACAATAGTAAGTAGCCAAATGAAGAAAGCTCGACTCATGAGAAAGACAAGCAAAATATTAAAAATTGGTAGAGGTACCTTAAGGAGAGCCATGCTAAGGCATGAGAGATTAGAAGATCCAACAAAAAATGAGTTATGGACATTTAGCAGTAGACTACAGCGAAAGGATAAAGAAATTAGTGAAGCCTTGAAATCATTGATCGAAGATTTTTGGAAAAATAACACACGTGTTTCTCCTAATCAAAGAGATGTTGTAAGAAGGAGGATTGGTAGCCAAAATCACGAGCCACATGCGAAACATTTTTTGGACTCGACTCAGACACAATTTTTTGCAAAATTTATTGGTATGTATCCTCAAATTCAAATAAGTCAAATATTTTTTGAGATGGGTAAACCTTTTTATGTGAAAATAAATCACACAGGTGCAACTTCTTGTTGTAGGATACATATTGAATTTTCTAACCATTTTGATGTTTTTAGGCACACATGCGTAGTTTTGCATTCTTAGTTTGTTTTGCAGGATTCTGACATAAAAGAGCCACCAAGATCTTCAAGGGAATTCATATCCAACATTTTATGTGAAATAGGGGATGGCCAACAATTTTACAAGACATCATTCTTGAATGGTACGTGTTTATTTTGTGGTTCTTTGCAACTTTTATCAACTTGTCAACATATGGATAGTACACATGCAATTGGAAATGAAATAGTAGATTACGGAAAATTCAAGACAGTGACATATGCTCTAAAAGATGGGAAACATGGTAAAAGATGTGATCTAGTGATTGAAAAGATTCTAGTGTATGAGTTCATGAAGATTTTTTGTGAAAAGATTATGTATGAGTATGCAAGGCATACCCATAGAGCTCGATGGTTGGATTTTCAATTCAAGTTTTACAAGGATACGTTTCCATTGGATACCATTGTTTTGGTTGTAGATTTTGCAGAGAACTACACACTACAACCACAAAATGAGCTGCAAGCAAAGTATTATACATCTCAACAGGTTTCTATATTTGTTCACATAAAATTCATGCATTGACCTACAAGTACAGAGGATGACAGGAAGATTTTGAGGGAGTACCATTTTTACATCAGCGATGATCGATCACATTCTACCGAGTTTGTACATGGTTGTTTTCAACTATTTTATGGAGATTTGGCTGACAGGGGCATATCATATTGTCAACACATTATTTGGTCAGACAATTGTGCATCTGAATTCAAGAATGCACGGATGTTCTATTGGTTGAGCAGGATGCATAGGTTGTGTAGAATTTAGTATATGTGGAATTTCACAGAGGCTGGTCATGGTAAGTGAGAGCACGATGGTGCAGGCGCATGCATTAAAAGAGACTTGGCTCATGAAGAACTGAAGTACAAAGGTGGAGCAATATTGATAGATGCAAAATCCATCGTTCAATGGTGTAATGCTACAATGGGTCTAGGTAAGGAAGATGAGTCTACAGTTCATAGATTTTTTTGGTTGATAAATAATACTAACATTGCACCATATCAAGATTGTTGCACACTAACAGGATCTAGTGAGTTACACTCTTTTAGAAGCTTTGATGCAGGTTCATGGAGTATCCACACATGAAAAATGGCATGCTATTGTCCATCATGTGCAGAGGAAAATTGAGATGACTGTGAGTCAACTGAATGGGTGGACAAATGGGATATATGGGTTTTGGACCCAATTGACACCTATCGTATCCCACAAGCACTGGAAATGGTAGAGATGGATTCATCTATTGAATTTGACCACTTGTCAAATTTAGTGCAACCTGGTAATATATATATTTATTTATTTATATTTAAATATCTTTGTAATTTCAATATGTAACTTTATAACTTTTACCCAAGTATTTTTTGAATTAATGACCGCATTTTGTACATTTGTCACTGCAGGCCATGTTTTTGCTTTTATTGCACCTAAAGACAATGAAGAAGGGACAAATTATTATTTGTGTCATTGTGTTGAAGCCAAACAAAAATTGGATCACTCGGTTATAGATGGTGAAGGTTTAGAGTACCATGTCGATGCGGTGGTTGTAATAGGTACATGGCTTAGACAATATCCTATAAAGAATCCTAACTTGTGGTTATTCAAGGATTGGCAAACAAAGAGGAAGATTCTTCATTATTCAAACCTTGTTGTCACATCAAATTTCCACTTGATAAAATATGGTGGAAAACCACATAATAAGATTTTTTGGAAAGTTTGCGAGTTAGACCATGAGGCAATACTTGAGACATTAAAATGTCGAGCAGATCCAGTTGGCTCATTAGATTGAATTGAGAGAGAGAGAGAGAGAGAGAGAGAGAGAGAGAGAGAGAGACAGAGAGACAGAGAGAGAGAGAGACAGAGAGAGAGAGAGAGAAAGTGATCAATTGGATACAAATACAATGTTACAACCTCTTCCCCAAGACTATCTCAGAGCTTGTGCAAGATATGGATGAGGTTCTAGTTCCTACAAGACCATGTTGTAGAGACCTACAATAACCTCTCTCACTTTTTGGAGATCGCATTCCGTTTTCATTCTACAACGCCATCTCAGGTGATGTTGAAACTTGCAATGTTGGCAAGTACAAAGTTACCAACTGCCAAATCTCTCTCATCTTTTTTCGTGGGATCAAACTATTTGCTCCATTAGCTCTGGGTGGCTGGGTAAACTCTATCTCCAACCTTGTCTTGTCCCCTTCAGTGCTCGAATGTTCTCAGGCACGCTGAACAAGAATGTCCCTAAGGGTCACTAAATGCCATAGGGCTGCAATCTTTGACGGGGCATATCTCGGAGCTCGTGTGAGATATGGATGAGATTCTAGTTCCTACAGGACCATGTTATAGAAACCTACAATAACCTCTCTCACTTTTTGGAGATCGTATTCTGTGTTCATTCTAAAATGCCATCTTGGGTGATGTTGAAACTTGCAGTGTTGGCCAGTACAAAGTTGCCAATTGCCAAATCTCTCTCATCTTTCATCGTGGGATCAAACTATCTGCTCCATTAGCTTCGAGTGGCTGGGTAAACCCTATCCCCAACCTCATCTTGTCCCCTTGATTCTTGAACGTTCTCAGGCACGCTGAACTGGAATGTCCCTAAGGGTCACTAAATCCCACATGGCTGCAATCTTTGATGGGGCATATCTCGAATCTCGTGCGAGATATGGATGAGATTCTAGTTCCTACAAGACCATGTTTTAGAGACCTACAATAAACTCTCTCACTTTTTGGAGATCGTATTCCGTGTTCATTCTGAAATGCCATCTCGGGTGATGTTGAAACTTGAAGTGTTGGCCAGTACAAAGTTGCCAACTGCCAAGTCTCTCTCATCTTTCATCATGGGATCAAACTATCTACTCCATTAGCTCTGGGTGGCTTGGTAAACCCTATCCCCAACCTCATCTTTTCCCCTTCAATGCTCAAACATTCTCAGGCACGCTGAACTAGAATGTCCCTAAGGGTCACTAAATCCCATAGGGCTGCTATCTTTGACGGGGCATATCTCGGAGCTCCTGCAAGATATGGATGAGATTCTAGTTCCTACAAGACCATGTTTTAGAGACCTACAATAAAATCTCTCACTTTTTGGAGATCGCATTCTGTTTTCATTCTACAATGCCATCTCGGGTGATGTTGAAACTTGCAGTGTTGGCCAGTACAAAGTTGCCAACTGCCAAATCTCTCTCATCTTTCATCATGGGATCAAACTGTTTGCTCCATTAGCTCTGGGTGGCCAGGTAAACCCTATCCCCAACCTCATCTTGTCCCCTTCAGTGCTTGAACGTTCTCAGGCATGCTGAACTAGAATGTCCCTAAGGGTCACTAAATGCCATAGGGCTGCAATCTTTGACAGGGCATATCTCGGAGATCGTGCGAGATATGGATGAGATTCTAGTCCCTACAAGACCGTGTTATAGAGACCTACAATAACCTCTCTCACTTTTTGGAGATTTCATTTCATTTTCATTATACAATGCCATCTCGGGTGATGTTGAAACTTGTAGTGTTGGCCAGTACAAAGTTGCCAACTGCCAAAACTCTCTCATCTTTCATCGTGGGATCAAACTATATGCTCCATTAGCTCTGAGTGGCTAGGTAAACTCTATCCCTAACCTCATCTTGTCCCCTTTAGTGCTCAAACGTTCTCAGGCATGCTGACCTAGAATGTCCCTAAGGGTCACTAAATCCCACAGGGCTGCAATATTTGACGGGGCATATCTCGGAGCTCGTGCAAGATATGGATGAGATTCCAATTCCTACATGACCATGTTGTAGAGACCTACAATAACCTCTCTCACTTTTTGGAGATCGCATTCCATTTTCATTTTACAATGCCATCTGGGGTGATGTTGAAACTTGTAGTGTTGGCCAGTACAACGTTGCCAACTGCCAAATCTCTCTCATCTTTCATCGTGGGATCAAAATGTCTGCTCCATTAGCTCTAGGTGGCTGAGTAAACCCTATCCCCAACCTCATCTTGTCCCCTTTAGTGCTCGAATGTTCTTAGGCACGCTGAACTGGAATGTCCCTAAGGGTCACTAAATGCCACAGGGCTACAATCTTTGACGGGGCATATCTCAGAGCTCGTGTGAGATATGGATGAGATTCCAGTTCTTAAAAGACCATGTTGCAAAGACCTACAATAAATTCTCTCACTTTTTGGAGATCAAATTCTATTTTCATTCTACAACGCCATCTCGGGATATGTTGAAACTTGCAATGTTGACCAATACAAAGTTGCCAACTGCAAAATCTCTCATCTTTCGTCATGGGATCAAACTATCTGCTCCATTAGCTCCAAGTGGCCAGGTAAACCCTATACCCAACCTCATCTTGTCCCCTTCAATGCTCGAACATTCTCTGGCATGCTGAACCAAAATGTCCCTAAGGGTCACTAAATCCCATAGGGCTGCAATCTTTGATGGGGTATATCTCAGAACTCGTGTGAGATATGGATGAGATTCTAGTTCCTATAGGACCGTGTTGCAGAGACCTACAATAACCTCTCTCACTTTTTGGAGATCGCATTCCATTTTCATTCTACAATGCCATCTCAGGTGATGTTGAAACTTGCAGTGTTGGCCAATACAAAGTTCCCAACTACCAAATCTCTCTCATCTTTCATCATGGGATCAAACTATCTACTCCATTAGCTCATGTGGCTAGGTAAACCCTATTCCCAACCTAGTCTTGTCCCCTTCAGTGCTCGAACGTTCTTAGGCATGCTAAACCAAAATGTCCCTAAGGGTCACTAAATCCCATAGAGCTGTAATATTTGATGGGGCATATCTCGGAGCTCGTGCAAGATATGGATGAGATTCTAGTTCCTACAGGACCATGTTGTAGAGACCTACAATTATGACTCTCTTTTTTCAGAGATCACATTCTATTTTCATTCTACAATGCTATCTCAGGTGATGTTGAAACTTGCAGTGTTGGCCAGTACAAAGTTGCCAACTGCCAAATCTCTCTCATCTTTCATTGTGGGATCAAACTATCTACTCCATTAGCTCTGAGTAGCTAGGTAAACCCTACCCCCAACCTTGTCTTGTCCCTTTCAGTTCTTGAACATTCTCAGGCATGCTAAACCAAAATGTCCCTAAGGGTCACTAAATGCCACTGGGCTGCAATCTTTGATGGGGCAGATCTCGGAGCTCGTGCAAGATATGGATGAGATTCTAGTTTGTATAGGACCATTTTGTAGAGACCTACAATAACCTCTCTCACTTTTTGGAGATCGTATTCCTTTTTCATTCTACAGTGCCATCTCGGGTGATGCTAAAACTTCCAATGTTGGCCAGTACAAAGTTGCCAATTGCCAAATCTCTCTCATCTTTCATCGTGGGATCAAACTGTCTGCTCCATTAGCTTTGGGTGGCTGGGTAAACCCTATCCTCAACCTCATCTTGTCCCCTTCAATGCTCAAATTTTCTCAGGCACACTCAACTGAAATGTCCCTAAGGGTCACTAAATGCCACAGGGCTGCAATCTTTGATGAGGCATATATCAAAGCTCGCGCAAGATATGGATGAGATTATAGTTCCTACAAGACCACATTGCAGAGACCTACAATAACCTCTCTCACTTTTTGGAGATCACATTCTATTTTCATTCTACAACACCATCTTGGGTGATGCTGAAACTTGCAGTGTTCGCCAGTACAAAGTTGCCAACTGCCAAATCTCTCTCATCTTTCGTCATGGGATCAAACTGTCTGCTCCATTAGCTCTAGGTGGCCATGTAAACCTTATTCTCAACCTCATCTTTTCCCCTTTAGTGTTGGAACGTTCTTAGGCACGCTCAATCGGAATGTCCCTAAGGGTCACTAAATGCCACAGGGCTGCAATCTTTGATGGGGCATATCTCAGAGCTCGTGTGAGATATGGATGAGATTCTAGTTCCTACAAGACCATGTTGTAGAGACCTACAATAACCTCTCTCACTTTTTGGAGATCACATTCCATTTTCATTCTACAATGCCATCTCGAGTGATGCTAAAACTTGCAGTGTTGGCCAGTACAAAGTTGCCAACTGCCAAATCTCTCTCATCTTTCATTGTGGGATCAAACTATCTGCTCCATTAGCTCCGGGTGGTTGGGTAAACCTTATCCCCAACCTTGTCTTGTCCCCTTCAGTGCTCAAACATTCTCAGGCATGCTGAACTGGAAATGTCCCTAAGGGTCACTAAATCCCATAGGGCTGCAATCTTTGACGGGGCATATCTTGCAGCTCATGTGAGATATGGATGAGATTCTAGTTCCTACAGGACCGTGTTGTAGAGATCGGAGATCAGCCAAGGATAAGGATAGAATAGTAAGAAAATGATTATTTATCTGGTGGATATAAGTCTTTTATATAACAAACCATTTATATGCATAGTAAAAGAACTAAATATAGATTTGAGACATATTGATCACCTGCAGTCTGATCATCTTCACAAGTATGCAACTTTTGTTTCACTATTTCATATGGGTTTATTGAACTTTCTTTATGAGGTCATTTATAGATGGGATGTTCAAAGGTTGAGTTCCTATGGGTTGTCAATACTTTGACTATACTTTAAATCAATGATTATCAATATGGGAAAAAATGGAACTCGTTGTATTTTGACGTATTGAGAAGATGGCCTTGCCCTTCCCCAAGAGTTTCAAAAATGGGAGACATTAGGTAAGAGAGTGAAAATGTTACTATCTCTTCAACGCACATGACACAATTGGAAATGCAAATTTTGATGGTAATCATTTTGTGATAAGGGAGAGACTAGGGATGATCATTGTTACTATCTCTTTAGTAGTGGATTTTTGTTTTCTCTTGAATTTGGTGGTGGGGGATCAGTGGTAATTCTCCTTGGATATTCCTTCTTATGATGTTAGTGACAAGTGTTGCTCTTTGAAAAAACTTGTACAATCTTTTTTAAATTATTAGATAAAAACAAAGAATTGTAAGTATTAAACATGATTAGCCTTTAGTTCCTAGAAGATCTTTATTTCCCCATCAATGCATTCAGAAAGTTAAGTTTTAAGAAGATCATAAATAGAAAAAATTAGAGAAGCAATTTAAACATTTATATTGATTGGAAACCTATGAGTCTTGAGTTTCCTCTACCTTTTAAAGAACGTTCCTTAGCTAGCATACCTAATTCCACATTCCATAAGAGTGTCATTGTGCTAAAGATTTAGGAAACCAACTGCTCTAAGATAAAGCTTCTCAGTCAATAATAATCTAGCCTATTGAGGTACATAATACTTTTCAATTAAACTTGTGTTAATTCAGTATTAATTTTGTAATTAACTACAATTTCAAATATCTATGTATAGGGGGTGACTGAGAAAACTATTTGAGGTCCAATTTGAAAATATATTTGTAAGGATCTCAACCAAGGTTCACAACTTCGATGATTAATACATTCATTCAGGCTAGAACCTCACTACAAAAAGTTAATATATAAAAAAGGTAGTGAATAACATCATGTCTAGACCCAAATCAACCAATGAAAGTCAAATCAGCATAATGTGGAACAACAATATATGCATTGAGTGGGTTGTCATAGAAAAGCTTCAGAATAAAATTCATGTCTAGAATTAAAAGACCTTAAAGAAAATTTATGCTTGTAACACAAATGGCCATTCAAAATTGAATATGATTACAATATGTGAAATAGCATTACGAGAACTTGTAATGCTCTTGTGAACATCATGTTAATTCTTGTAAGAATCCCTAAGATTCTTGTTATACTCAAAATTTTGTTGAAATTGAATTAATTTTTTTCCTGTTGATTAATTGGCTTAGGGTAATATATACTTCTTGGATGGAATAATGAGTTCATGATTAACTCTGTATTAAGATTCATAGCATCTTCTAGTTATTTGCAAAGGAAATTTATAAATTAAGCTAATGTCATATGGCTTGCTTGAGAAAGGTGTCTGTGTTCTTATTGAAGGGTACTAATGACTGTCCACATTTAGTTCTTCAATATCCTATTTGACAAGCTTTCCATAGACATTTCTTTGCCATACTAAGTATTTTTGAAAACATATTTGAGTAGAAGCACTATAGTAGATACTACATGATGTTTTAACAAATAAAGTAATGGGTTAAAGACTATTATTTCCAAGGTATTATGTCATAGTATTTTAATTGTAATGATCTTAGACTAATGATATTCTTGAAGGTAACTTTGACATGCATCAAGAAAGACAACCTACAGCCAAGGCTATATTGTGCCTACAACCAAAGCCATAAATGCTCACAGCCAAAGCCACTAGTACACATAGCCAAAGCCATGGATGCTTATAGCCAAAGTTACGAGTTTTCATAGCCAAAGCCATGAGTACATGAAGTCGATGATCATAATTGTTTACAACTATTCACCAGAAATAGCTTCTTTGCAGTTTTTGAGAAATACTAATAAAGCAAAAAATAACATCTACTAGTTGGTAGACATAATGGCAACTCTTTAGCAATTGAATTTAATTTCATACATGCACATATATAGTTTAATGTCATACACGAACATATCTAATTTAATGTCATAAATGAAAACACATATAATATAAAATGATAACCAATAATGTCATATACATTAACAAACACATAATATATTATGATAACCAATAATGTCGTATATGAACAAAAATATCATATATTAACCAATAATGTCATACATCAAGTATAGAATGTCATATGTACATCAAATGTATGTTGAATATGTCTCTCTGATGCCTATATATATACATGGGGAAGGAAACAAGTCTCTCTCTCTCTCTCTCTCTCTCTCTCTCTCTCTCTCTCTCTCTCTCTATATATATATATATATATATATATATATATATATATATATATATATGTATCGAATATCTCAACTACATCTTTTCCTTCCCATGAGGGGAAGGAAACAAGTCTTTCGACGTCCTCTGCCATCATGTGGAGGGAGATAGTGGAGATGACGGGGCCCTCTTGACACGCTCACTTGACCTCTTGTTGAGGCTCTTCTCCAGGTCCAACTGATACAAAGAAAGTAGATATGAATCAATATTTATTATATGTTGAAATCAAATATATGTACACGCAAAATCAATTATTTTCTTACCGCCAACAAATAGTCACTCTTTAAGTCCACCTCAAATGCTCGTGGATGATTAGGTGTGACAAGACCCTACAAAAATTCAATAAATATAATCACTTATAAATAACATTAGAAATTTTGAGATTAAATATTATAAACAAAAACTAAAATGAAGAAAATTCTTTCATACTTCCGTCAGTGGCTATGAGCTAGCCATAGCTACGGCCACTCCACTATCAACAGACTATCGCATATGAGGAGGTGTGTCTGACATCATGAGCTACATGTCATATAATACACGTTATATCTAACATGAAACATGGAATAAATATAATCAAATGAATTAAATTAACATGAAACAATTGTACCTGTGTGAAGCTCATATGATGTCTCTGCTCTGTGTCTATGGTAAAGGTTGAGGGTCCTATGGAGAACTGATGCACATGCATAAATTTTTTTGTCAATCTTTAATATGATTACATAATAAATATATGTATTAATTAAAATGATTAAATTGATACATACCTTAGGACTCGTCGAAGGGACAAAAAATGGGTCTGGAGGATCGCTGCTAGGCCCAACAACACTTTGACCCTAAATTTTGAACAATGTCAATAAATACTAATTAATTAATCATTCACTATACCTATGAAATGTGATCAAATTAGTAATTTACCTGTGTGTCAATGCCAAATGTCTCGTTCAAGAACTCATCGATGACAAGCCCATCATCCACAGCATCTTCGGCATGAGTGCCAAATGTGCATAGGGATCCGCATGAAGTACACATGTAACCACAATGCATAGAAGGCTCCCCCTCAACTAATGGGCTCGTGGAATAGATGAGGGTCTGTGTCAAAGCATTAATGGTCCCTAGAGTGCTGGCCTCTACATGTTCCTTCACAATTGAAGGAATAATCACATGCTCGTGTCGTGGATGGACCACAGGTGCCCTAACTACATTAGGGTCACGACGTGCTCCTGGCCTCTCAAATGATAACCCCCCACCTCTACCCTAGGAATCTAACATATCAAAATAATTGGGGATCTCCCCAAGGACAAACTCACAATATAATTTCTTCAAAAAATACATGGGGACCTTGTGATTATTGCAAGGCGGAGCATCAAAAACCATCCACCATCTATCCCAAAAAATATTTCTAATAGCATCGTGTATGCACCAATGGATGGGGAATCATTTAGTACCCTCTCTAATAGTATTTGGCTCACCGAGTTTTCTAAATAATGCACATATACTACCTTTTGATATTTCTTTTTTTTTAACATCTTCATATGACAATTTATTTGCATAATTTTTTTTTGTTCATCCCTCTTAGCCCGCCAAATATCTAACTAACCACTAACTGAGGCTATCTGAGTGTTTATGGATTTGAGGGATGATGCCAATTGAGCCCTCATTGGATTGGTTTGTTCGGATTCTTTCAATCGAGCAATGAGTCTTTCTAATTTAGTTTTGCCTCTCTATATTTCATTTCTTATATTTTCTTGTGTGCTTGGGAGAGGTCTTGCAATTGGTTCAGGTTGTGGAATTTGTTGTTCTTCTTGAGGAGGGTTTTGATTTTGAGGTTCTTGAGGGTTTTGTGGATTTTCCGGTTGATTATGTACATTTCCTGATAAAAAAAATCAATTGAAATCCAACTAAATAAACAAATCTAAATGAAATTTGTAAAAACTCTACAAAAGAAAATCAAAAACCAATAAAACAATATGGAAAACATATTAAACAATGCAAAGTTAAGTTTATATCACTTACTTTGTCGTCATGGGTGTGCTCATTGTCTTGAATTTCGTCAGTGAGGAGGCTTTTTGGCAAATGGTGGTGAATTTTTGCTGTCAAACCTGCGTACGCGCTGTTTGAGAGCCAAAAAACAAAATGAAAATGATGAGTCATGGGTCTATAGCCCATCATATAAATTTTTGGACATTAGAATAGTGCGTACGTGCTATTGAAAATTAGAAAAAAAAAAAAAAAACTTGTCATCTTTTTGGCACCACAACTCGGTGCATATGCCTAAATGTTTGAGTCACAATTGTGATACCCCCATGAGCATAAACAAAAAATAAATAAATAAAATGGCATAAATAATTTTCCATTTATTTTTTATTGTGGAGAGTTCTGTGTGAAAGAGATGGAGAGCTTTGAATGAGGGTGGAGAGGTGTGAACATTTTTGTGCCCTTGTGATCAATGCATTTGATTGTTGTGCCCTCATGATCTCTGCATTTCATTTCCATCCCCTTTCTCTTTGATTTCATTATTGTGGCATGCCCTTTCTATTGGCAATATGACCAATCAGTCAAATAAGGTAAGATATGTGGTTGTCATTTATGACAACATATGTTTTGAAGTTTAGTTATGATGATTCATGAAGGAAAATTGTCTAAGTATTGGATAGTGTTACAACAACATGACAAGATTTGTTGATAGTGAAATATTCCCTTGGAATATTCTCTTGTGAAATTAGCCATAGATGCATGACATCATTTTGATGATGTGTACTAGTGCACATGTCAATAGGAGCAACCTAGTTCAAGTTATGAAGGAAATACTAATGAGGTTATTTCAAAGTGCAAAATAGAGCATGTCAACAAATTGAGTGAAATGACTTGAATAATTATTTCAATTATAAAATCTTGGTGAGCCAACACTAAAGATGATAAGTGATCCAACTAAGGAAGAATTTATTAATATGTTTGGTATAAGTAAAGAACTTCAATTATGAAGTTGGTGTGGAATGTGAATGATGAAGTGCAATAGAATGCTATGTTATGTAATGTGAAATATGATTGATATATGTGCAGTTACCTCTTGTATGAAGAACTGACAATTAGAATAATTATGAAGTATAGCAAGTGATCCAATTTTGTATGTATATCTATTCTCTTGAAGAACTCAATTGTATAGTTGCATGTTAGGGCAGTGGGCTTTTCTTACACACATTTGTATATGATCTACCAACTCCTAATAGGGTTGAAGCAACTCCTAATAGGGTTTAGGCTTCTACTAGGGCTTGGTCTCCTAATAGGGACTTGAGACACTATACATTCTTCATTGACTCCTAACAAGGCCAGCATCCTTAACCAAATTCTCTATATAGTGAATCGTCTTGTGGGTTCCATCCCCACCAGGGTATTCCCTTGCCCAAGGTTTCCCTAGTTAACAAAATATGGTGTTTTGAGCTCTCTTTACATATGGTTGTTTATATTGTTCAGCCTTATTAGTTTACTTTCTTATGCATGTGACAAAGTATTAATAATATTCAACTATGGGAAAAAGGATTGGAAATACTGATTCACGCCCACTCTCAGTATTATCTATTTCTAACAATTGGTATCAAAGGTTAGTTATTCAGAAGAGGCTTAATAGCTTGGATAAGATCCCTATGGATATGAAACAGTTGAAGAAGAATCTTGAAGAAGCTATCAAATAGATTGATCTCCTTACTGATGAAAGAGATGGCCTAAAAGATAGATACTAAGATGCAAAAGCTTATATTGGTCAAGTAAAGGACAAGATAGATAACCTGAAGCAAAAATGACCTAGTGAGAAAATTAGTGATGATGATATTGAAGATCTAAAGAAAGAAAATGAGATCCTAAAAAATGAGTTAAAAATAGTTGAACTCTGGCTAAGTCTTAAGAAAAATGGAGAAAAGAATGACTCTAAAATAAAAGATGAAAATGTAGATCTAAGATCCTAGTTAAGAAAAGTAACATCTAAATTAAAATCTATCAAGTTGGAGCATGTAGAATTAGAGAAATACAACACTATTGTGAAAAGTGAATTGGTGCAAACTAAATAGCAACTTGAGAAATTATATACTAGCAGTAAAAAGATTGAAGAACAAATATTTGTACAAAGACCAAGTTATGACAAGACTGGACTTAGATTCTTCCTTGGAAAATCCACCAAGAAATCTATTGAGGGAAAAGAACCTAATAAGCCTAAAGTCAAAAGGGATCTAAGCATAAGAAAAATAGATGATACATCTAAAGACAAAGATAATGTTACTCACTCTGAGAAATCTAAAGAATCTAATCAAGATGAGGATAATAGAAGAAAGGAATCTCATGCCAGGCATAATCAACTTGAACATACTTGAAACAATTGTAGAGGTAAGTCCTTTAAACCTATTTCAATTTTGTATTGTCATAATTGTCATGGATATGGACATTATGTAGTAGATTGTAAGAAAACTAAATTTGATAATAATAATAATGCAAATAGTAGGATGTTTAGAAACACTAACCATGCAAGAAACAAAAGAAGATCTCATAGCAATGAAAGTGGAGAAAGAAGACAAATTGTTTGTTATAGATGCAATAATCTTGGACACATTGCAAGGAAATGTAGAGCACCTAACGACCATTAGAATGAACAAAGAAGGAATGCACTTGTATGTTAGTTATGTATTAAATTTGAACACACAAAAAATTTCTACAGAATGGATAGAAGAAACCTAAATAGAAATCAGAATTATAGATGGAACAATAGAAGAAATGATGAGAATTTGAAGGAAGAAATGAAGGAATAGATAGAAGAATTCAAAGAAACATTTGTAAAGGCAAAGGAAGCTAAAAGCTCTCATATAGTTCTAGAAGATGTGCACCCTAATGTACCTAATAAAATAGTAAAGTCACTTATTGTTTATGACTCATCCTACCAAAATTAAGAATTCTTAGTAAAATAGTGTGTCAATTAATAATAGCTAATGTTAGAGAGAATATCATAGGTTGTGCAGTTAACAACATATGCTAGACGTTTACAAGAGTCTATAGTAGAGTGTGTATTGCTTAATATGATCTATGTAAGGTTATGTAAGAAGAATAACCTCTCTAGTATGCAGAGATAGTGTACTAAACTAGTGGTAGATACACATTTAATGTGAAATACAGGATTGTGAAATATTTAAAGGATACAAATTGATTTATGAACATCATTTTCTTATGCAAAATCTTAGGTGCAAGATTGAAGTGAGATTTGAAGTGTTAAAGAAGTTTGCAAATACACAAGTTCATTGAAAACCCTAAAACGTGAAATTAAGGTATTTTCCAAAAAAATTGATTATATTTTCAGAAATGGCAAGGTAAGAAGTGTTTAATGTCAGCAATAGACCTAGATATAACTTCAAGAAACACCCATTTGTTTCTTTGCTTGATTACCCTATTGGAGCATTTTTGCAAGTACCAGAAAATGTTCTTCATGTCAAGGATATAAGAGGTTATATTCACTATAAAATTGAAAGAATAGGAGATACAAAGATTCATAAGGAATTGGAGAAAATGTGCAACAATGATTTGTCACTAAAACCAAAACATGCATACCTAGAAGAACTTAACCTAGTTAAGCACATGTTCCACACGGACTTTGATAACCATGAATGGACAAGAATAATTTTGAGCAAAGTTCATGATGACCTTCTATGGTTGGGAGATTCTATTATATGCATCGATAATGACCTAGTTCACAAGGCCACAAGTTTAAGCAATCAAGGATGCAATCTTGTCAACATAAAGAATGTGTGCAAATTAGTTGAAACCAATCTCAACACAAGTTTTGATAGCAAAAACATGAAGATCAACACCATTCAAGATGATGGAGTGAGACTTATTAGTAAAATTTTGGGGTATAAGTTCAACCATGGATCTAGGATAGATTCTGTCCCTGTTAGATTTCTTCATGTAGCTTATATGGCAGTAAAAGGTGAAAACGTTGATCTAAGTGACATTATCCTAACACAGTTGTTGGATAACATATCAAAAATCAAGAAGTCTAGGAGTGCATTCTTTAGGTTTGAATCCCTACTAACACATATATTCTTCTACACATCAAAGAAGCTTCTTGGAATTTCAAATTGGGATGGAAGTGAGTGCACAATGCAGATTATCACTTGTGCATATAGATCTAAATTAGAAATAGTTAGAGATAATGATATTAACAAAATGATGAAATATTTCCAAGATGAAATGAAGCAAAGGTATAGGATACCTCTTGTGCTAATAGAGAAATATAAGGGTGAACTATGTTTCAGGGTAGAAATAGATTTCACATGTATGGAGGCAGTAGTTCCTTGAGTAAAGTTCATTGAACCTATGGGTTACGAAATGAGTGAGGAACTGATTGAAGGATATGAGTGGATAATCCTACACTATGAAGTTGATTCTAAATGTCCTAGATGGAGGATATATACTAAGAAGATGAGAGAATTCAAAACAAGTTAGATAATAAAGGACTCCAAGAATAAGGTAGAAAAAGTGATTGATTCTATCTTGAAGGAATTAGGAATGTCAAGAAAGGAATTTGAAGAGGTGAAAGGGATAGCATTGGAAATGAAGGCCACTAGTCAATCTAAATTATTGACCGCCACACCTATTGCACTAGCTAGACCTACTAAAGAGCTCATAGTTGCATAAACAACTGTGCAAGCACCTATAGTGTCATATGCTATAGTTGTGTAATAGAAACCTCTAAGGAATCCAAAGAAATCTAAGGAAGTACCAACACCAAGGAAGTCTACAAGGCTTCAGTAAACCAAAACCCCTCCTAAGAAGAGATTCAATCAAAGTACAAGTGGACCAAGCAAGAGGAGAAGAACCTTGCAAATTAGTTCTTCTAAATTTGAAGAAGAGACTGGTGATAGACCAGTAGAGCCAGAAAATTAGGAAGAAAAGCATGGAAACCAAAGGTAGAGAATCTTAACATGCAAATTATTAATGACAATAATTTTGTGCAATTGAATAAGTACTATGACTTGTATAATAATATGGATAGAAGACAGCTAGAGAGTGTTTTTGATTAGATAAATAGGTTTTACAAGGACCCTAAAACCCAAAAGTAATTACATAACTATGGCTGATAATAAGGAATTAAAGGCCAAACAAAAAAGATAGGTCTCAGGGCTAATAATAAGCAAAAAGTACAACCAAAAACAAAGGCCAATGAAAAGGCTAGTAGAACATCTAGTTCGAAAGCCAGAACAAGAAAAAGCCAACAAAAAATAATATTCATCAATCAACAAAAGACAGAATAGGAAACTTACTCCTTTGTCTTCCTCTCAAGCTCTTGCATAGTCTGAGCAGCTTCATAGGCTTCATGAGTCTCCTTTGTCATCTACCCATGGGTCTTCTACGCATCCTGATCCATACTAGTGAAAGTAATATCAATTGCCACATCCCCATTAGTTCTGGCTCTTCCTCTATCCTTGTCATTATCGACATCCAGCATACCTCTGGATTTTAACACACTAGTTAGGGATAGAATGCTTTCATTGATTGAGTTAAGAATGGAAATCATTTGATTTCTAGGTTATGGTTATAGTTTTCTAGGTTTTGAATTCTCCACTCAACCAAGATAAATCTATTCTCCTAGTCCTTATGATAACCCTGACTTGGCTCTTTCTTATTTCTCTCCATATGTCCAATCTTCTTCCTAAACTCCTCTAACTTGTGATAGAGCCACTTGATTGATCTGAAGTTATCAATCATGCTATTATGAGCATTATTCAATAAATTCATACCCATCTCCCTTGCATTATCAGTTATTGCCACAATTGCAGGATCGATGAGGTCTTCAAACTTGGATTGGTCCTAATTATCCACCAAAATTTGGGTGTTCATAACCTCTGTTACAATACCTATTGTCACAGTTCTAACTTTGAAGTTCTTCCAGGCTTTTCACCTATCCTTCACTACCACTTCACCACCCTCACCCCCAATATCCTCCTTTTCTTACTGTTGGGATTGGAACTAGGGATGAACAGGGGAAAGTGGAATAGTCAAAATATTTGCCCCCTAGCTCAAAACCCTCTCTTCATCTATGCCTATTTCCCTCTTCCATTTCTTCCCTGCAAGATCTTTTGATTTGATAACCTTTTCCTCCTTTCCCTCTTCTTCAGAAACCATGTCCTCCCCTTCCTCATTATAATCCTTATCATCTTGACCTGAAATTTTTTGCCTATGTCCTCTGGGACTCTTCCTTTGAGGGATTATGGTGGAAGGTGACTTCGTATCCTTTCCTTTAACTTTCTTACCTGAGGAATTTTTCTCCTCCCACTCTAAGCTAATACTCTGGATGTCATCAAAATTAGAAGAAAAACTAGAACTACACGTGTCTTCAATAGCATCTGCATCATGCGAAGGGTTACTACTAATTTTTTGATCCTTGAAATACTCATGAATTAACAATAATAATCCCTCATGCAGAGCAAGATTCACTAAGGATTTCTTCTTGAAACTAGAAATTCACTAAGGATTTCTTCTTGAAACTAGAAATAGCCTTACTCATAGATGTAAATAAATAGTATGGAAAGGAAATTTTAATATCTTGGCGAAAGTGATTAAGAAGAACAAAATGATAAGTTCTCACTCGATCAAATCTAGAATCCAAAGTGATGTATTCAATAACAGCTCGTAAGACATAGCTCCAAAGTTTCTTGATGGACTCCATTTCATAGTACACCTCACATTTTTACAGGTCATTCTTCTCCTCTAAGATCTTAAAAAAATACTTCATTGCATTCGTCGATAGCTTCTTATCTCTAAAGAATTTGAAACCCTCCATTGGGATTTCAAACATAGTAGCAACCACTTCCTTTTTGACCTAAAAAGAAACACCATTCACTTTCACCTTCCCATCCTTCAATGAATTCACCATGCTACTTGTAACATCTGGGTCAAAATCATGGAGTTTTGCAATGTATTTTACAATACCTCCCTTCTCTAGTTTTTCCCAAACTTTACCCTTATTTTTCCATTTTTCCACATCCCACACAAGCTCCTTCCTAATTTGTTCACCCACTATCTCTTCACTCTCAGATCCAATAATTCTCATAAACTCTACTCTCTATAGATCCTTCTCAGACCTATTGAAAATCTAGTTTCTATTCCTTTTAAAAGTGCCAATTTGTTTTACATTACCCCATAAAATTTAGCAAAAGAAAAATTCAACCCACAATATGTGTCGAAATGACACAGATAACCTCAGCTGCTTCCATTTTCCATAAACACCTTTATTACTCGAACTCATTCCCCAATATCCATAAATAATCATAATGGAAATTAGATCTCCACCATACACCCCTAGATTTTTTCCAATTCGATGAGACTCTTGGCTTCTACCAAAATATTCCTTCCTGAATGCCATGTCAACAACTTGTCTAGCCTAACACCCTCATTGGAAAACTAGTCCACCATAGAGTTAGCTTCCCTAAACACGTGTGATGTGGACACTTCCAAATTTTTCAAGGATAGAATGGGTCTCTTCAAATAAGTTAGCAATAGACCAAGAAGGTTGAGAAATATGATTAATACAATTTATGATATTTTTAGAGTCCCCTTCTAACCAAAGTTTTCTTATACCCATATCAAAGGCCAACTTAAAATATTGGCAAGTAGCACTATATTTAGCAAACTAATTGGTTTGGACTCCCAAAGGAAGAGAAAAAGCTGCCACACCTTCACCAAAGTTATTCCTTATAACTCCTCCACAACTTGAAGGTCCAAGGTTACCTTTAGAAGCACCATCAAAGTTTTCTTTATGCCATCCCTCTAGGGGAAGAAGCCATTTTACTTCCTATCTTTTTGTCCTCTTCTCGTTCTCTTTCTCCTTCTTTTTAACTCTAGTCTCTATATCTCTCCCCTTCCTAACCTGGTAATTTTCCTTGATGCTCCTATAAATATTTTCCCTAAGAATGAAGGTAGGGTCCTCTTTTTCTCTAAAAACTGTATTGTTCCTTTCCTTCCATATTCCTTAGAAAAAATGAGGCAAAATCCAAGTGCCATATTCCTGTAAAATAGAAAATTTGAACAAACTTTTCCACTGATTGAAGAAATCTAGAAGATTTTTTGGCATGCACCAACAAATCCCTAAGTCCTTAGTTAAGAAATCCCAGACCTCCCTTGAAAAAGGATAAAGGATGAACAAGTGATTACCCATTTCAAACTGGATTTTACATAATATACATATATTGGGCATAATATGGCCTCTTTTAATTAAGTTATCATGGGTTAGAATTTTGTTCTAAAGAGCTAACCAATAAAAGATATTGATCTTTGGAATAAGACTAGGTATCTAGGTAGTCGCCCATGGGGGTTTCTCCTTTAAACTCCAATGAGAATTATAGCTCAAAGAAATAGAGTAAAACTAATTAGGATTATCCCCCCAAATAACCTCATCTTTTCTATTGCTTAAAACCATTGAACTTCACATTGTCATAATTGGTTTAAGATCCTCAGAAATGAGAGAAAGATCTCTCCATTCCTGACCAATTCTATAATTCATAACTTTTAATCCAAATTGCCTTTTACAAACATTTGCCAAAATTTCAAAAATAGGATTATTAATAAGGGGACCTCGGATTAGCTAGTTATTAGACTAGAATTGGATATCCTCCCCATTGCCCAATTTCTAGATAACCTTGGCCTTAGCCAGATTCCTAGCCTTTTGAATACCATTCCATATGATTGATCCCTTTAGGATATCCTCATTATTAAGTGCAAACTGAAGAGAAGGTCTTATGATGTATCATCATAAGAGGATACATTTTTCTCCTTTCAAGACTAGTCCATAAAAAATCCCTCTGAATTTTTTCCATTTTCTTAGCAAATTTAACTCGTATCCCAAAAAGACTAAAAGCATACATAAGCAAATTCTGAAGAGTAGATTTAACCAGATGGCATTTTCCAACTTGGCTAAGAAAAGCTCCTTTTCATCCCACTAGCTTTTTGTTGAACCTATCAATGATCCCATTCTAGAAAGAGTTAGGAGGCTTAGTGCCCAAAGGCATCCTAAGATAAGTGGAAGGAAGCTTTCCCACTCCACAACCAAGGATCCTCGCAATTTTTCTCTGTCTAACCTTAGGAGTGTTAACAAAGAAGATCAAGCTCTTATCCCAATTAATAAGTTGTCTCAAACCTCTAGTATAAAAATCAAGGATCTCCTTCATTACCTTTGCCTCTTTAACAAAGGCCTCCCCTCCCATAATTGTATCATCCACAAATTGCTGATGGGAAAAGGGAGAACACCTAGAGGAAGGTTTTAACCCTTTTAACCTTCCTTCATGCTTATCTTTTTCAATTAACCTTCCAATACATTCTACCATAATAATGAAAAGAATTGGCGAGAGGGGATCTCCTTGTCTAAGGCCTCTCGAGGTTTTAAAAAAGGCTAAAGGAACACCATTTACCAAAATAACAAGAGAAGAAGTAGAAACAAGCTAGGAAATAATCTTACAAACTTTCTGATCAAAACCAAAAGCCTGGAGCACTAAATCAAGGAAAGACCAGTCAGCCTAATCATAAGCTTTTGAGAGATCTAGTTTTAGTAGCATACCTTCTCTTTTACCATCTTCCATTGAATGTATTACTTCATGCACCATCGTAATCAAGTCCAAAATCCATCTACTAGGAACAAAGCTAGTTTGCTACTGACAAATAATCAATGTGAGAATTTTTAGCATCGTGGAAGAAAACGCCTTTGAAATAATCTTGTAGAAGGAATTGCATAGACTGATAGGTCTAAATTTATCGAAAGAATCAGCCCCAGGAGATTTAGGAATGAGGACCAAAAAAGTGGAATTTATCTCCTTCAGAATACTCTTGGCTCCAAAAAATTCCTAAAGAGCCTTCACCACATCATCCATTACCACTTGCCAATAAAATTGGACAAAGAAGGTAGGAAACCCATCTGGGCCAGGGGATTTATCAGCAGGCAAAGAGAACAGAGCCTCCCTAACTTCTTGAGCATTAGGGATAGCCCAAAGCATTTTTTTGTGATGGGATTGTATAATCTGAGGAATATAGAACACAATATCATTCTATTCCATTTGAGATAACAACGGATCCCAAGACAAAAGAGAGGAGAAAAAGGAAACTACCTCAATAGAGATATCTTTCTCTTGAGTTAGCAAATCATGCCCTTTATTAATCCTTGAAATTTTGTTATTTGCTCTATGTTTGAGAGTGGATAAGTGGAAAAAATTTGTATTCTAATCCCCTTCCATTAGCCAATTAATTCTTGATCTTTTCCTTTAGAATTTCTCTTCCTTACTAATGATATTGTGCAAATTAGATAATATAGATAGCTCAACCTCCCTACTTAAATCATTATAACCTTCTTGCTGAATATTATCTTGAATAGAGGAAATTTTAATAGAAAGATCCTCCTTCTCATGAAAATTATGACCAAAATTTGTTTTATTCCATACTTTTATCATTCTCTTCACATTACTCAAATTCCTAGCAATGCTAAACATAGTAGTACCTTCCACATCTATCCCCCACTAGAATTTCACTTTGTCTAATGAGTTAGGGTGAGAGGTCCACATCTTTTCAAACCTAAAAGGAAAATTCCTTCTTGGTTCAATATGAGAAACTGAAAGGGAAATAGGTGAATGATCATAGCCAACTTTTGGGAGTAGAGATAACTTACAAGAGAAGGACTGCAACTAGTCAGGGGAGATTAAAGCTCTATCCAATCTGACCTGAATACATTCTTGGGCTATTCTTTTATTGGACCAAGTAAAAGTTCCTCCTGAAAGATCTAGATTCAAAAAAGCCAAGCTGTTTATAAAATTGGAGAGATCCTATTTACTTTCCCAATTAGGCGCCAACCCACCCATCTTCTCCTCATCCACTAATGGAGTATTAAAGGCCCCCATGATAATACTTTTCTTTAAGTTACTAGTCTATACTAGCTCCCCAACTTTAGACCAATAATTCTTCCTTTCTCTCTTATTGTTGGGAGCATATACATTCAACAAAAACCAACTTTCATTGGAATAGATATGAAACACCCTACTAAAAAGGATATTGCCATCATTATATATAGTATTGAATTTAAACTTCTTGATGTTGTACAAGGTTAACAAGCCTCTAGAGCACCCTCTAAATCTAAGGCTTCCCCACTCATGGTACTACTAAATTTGATTTTCCGCAAAATCTCTTTCTTCATCTTAGTTTCTTGAGCCAACATAATATCAGGTCTCTGATCTCTAATCATGTTCCTAATAATTTCTTGCTTGTGGGCAACCATTAAGGCCCCTTATGTTCCATGAGATTAACTTCATTTTACAGTCATAGTACATCCCAAAAGAGTTTTTTGAAGCCTATCCACCAAAATTCTTTTGGTCTCCTCCTCTCTGGCTTGTTTTGTAGTTCTTCTTCCTCTTCTAGATTGAAGTCCCACATCTAGTTTACTACTGCTTCTTGTCTCAACTGGCAAAGCCAGAGATGGCTCCCTATAGATTTTCTTTCTTGGCTTTGGTGATAAAGAAGCTTCCCTCTCCAACTCTTTATCCAAAGAGTGAGATATAGTTAAGGCTTTCCTTGGGGTCATGGGAATATTCAAAGGCTCCTCTTGTTTTTCCTTCATGGCCTCATCATCTAAGATAGAGTCAAGATCCCCCCCAACCTTTGATTGATTCTCTATCTTTGAGTCCTATAGGTTCCCAACCATTACTGTCCTATCCTTAATAAACTCATCTAAAACCAAGACTACACCTTCACTAGAAAGAACATCTATATCATCTGAGATTCTAGGACAAAGTTCTTTCTCCCCACTTTCAATCTCTTCTTCTTTGGTTTCAAAAATTGGCTCCTGCCCATCATCAGCAAAAGCCATAGATTCTTCTACTAGCTTTACTAGCTGAAAGGAAACTTTCCCAACATCATCTAATATATCCTCTCTTTGGAATCTCCATTGACTTTATAGGAACTGCAACCTCATTTGGCTTTGGAAGTGGTGCATCTATAACTACCTCTCTCTCTAGAATCTCCATTTCCTTTACTGGAACTACAACCACATTTGGCTTTGGAAGAAGCTCTCCCTAATTATTGATCTTTAGTCTAGACAAGACATCATTGTCTTTCCTAACATAAGTATTAGAAGGTTTTTCTCTTTTCTATCATTGGGTCCTTAAGAACCCCATCCTTCTAACCACTCTTAAAATTCTTCTTTTTCTAGATCAATTTTTCACTCTATTGGAAAGAAGAAAAAAACTTCTTCTTATCCTTTTTAACCTTTGGACATTGATACGCCTTGTGCCCTATTTTTAGATAGTGAAAGTAGGCAAAGGGGATACTTTCATAATATAACTTTTGAATATGAGTACCCAGCTTAGAGTGAAAATACACCACTTCTAGCATGCCATCCCCTTCCCTAACACCAATGCAAATCCTTGCATAAGTTAATCTACTCTTTGAAGCTGTAACTGGATCCATAGATAAAAGTTCCCCAAAAGAATTTGCCACTGCCATAAAAACATCTTCATTCTAGAACTCTAAAGGTAGCTCTAGAAGTATAACCCAAACTGGTGCTTGCTGAAAGAAATATTCATTGAGATCCAATTTTGATGACCATTTTTGAAGCACTAGGGTAGAATGACCTATACTCAAAGGTCCTTCACAAAGAATGTTAGCCAAGTCCTTTTTGCAGGAAAAATCAAAAGACAAAAATAATTTTTCCATTCATGTAACATTGACATGGCCTTTAAGGTGTCATTTCTTCATAGTGAAAGCTCTCACCACATCTATGTTTGGTCTTTTCCAAATGAACTTCCCAACTAGAGTAGAGGCCATAGATGCAATACTATGATCAACAAGCTTGTTCAAAATAGCAATGGCACACAACCCCTTTTCCAAACTACACAAGATCTTAACCAGAGGGAAAGAAGACTTACCAGATGATTTGAGACCAAAAAGGGAAGATCTTTTCTTCTCTAAAATATTCCCTAACCTATCCACCTTGGGTGTTGGAAGAGGCTTGTTCAGTCCTCTGCTATGATCACATAGGTCCCCATCTCCATTCTCTACTGCATCTCCACACTCTACTAAACTCTCTTCCTTTAATCTTGGTTTTTGATTTCCCCCACCTGTAGATTCCTACCCACGACTAATTTCAAATTTTGAATGGGCACTCCCCATCCTCTCCCCTGACTACTCCCACTCTTCCTCGCCATCACTTCTTGTCAGGTGTGATGACAACTAGAGAATGTTGTAGTTAGAAATATGATCCTAAAAGATAAAAGATTTGATAGCATAAGAGGTCAAATACCTAAAGACTTGTACAATAGACTTTTAAATAGAAAAAGGAGAGCAATTGAGGAAGATGAGAAAATAAGGATAAATATGGTGAAAAATTTATGTATTATAAATAATGAGGAAGAAATAACATAAATTCTAAAAGAAATAGCACCATTATTAAGGAATAATAAGAAGAGATTCATTCTCCTTGTGGGAGGAAATTATGAAGAAGTGAATATGGAACCTCAAAAGGCTATAGTTACAATTTTTCTACTATGCCTAAGTAGACTGAGAAGAGTGCAAAGACAAAGGAGACTAGTCGTATTGTAGTATCAGGCAGTCCACCTCATAGTTTTGACGACCAACTAAAAAATCAATTCCAAGTGATTCACCACATATTACCATTAGCAGTGAATCTATGCAAGTAGATAACACCAATGTGACAGTGGATAAAACTAGAAAGCTATTTTAATATTTTGGTTCCAACATTGTTTGCAATATTGTTGATTGCAACAACTCATATAATGAAGAAAAAGAAGAGGTACCTTCTAAAAATAAATTTGAATCTAGCACTAAAGCAACTACCACAAGTGCACCTACAACTATAGAAGCAATATTACCATCTTCACCACCTACTCAAGCAACAATAGTCAAAATAATAGCAGTACAGTCAAATGAAGAAGACGATGCACAAAATCTTATATCTTCTTTAAGTAAATTTCTTGAAAAGATGAAATCAATCAAGTCTATTGAGAAGACTTTAACTTCAGTTTTGGACAGATTGGAGAAGATAGTAAGTTCAGTTGACACACTTGCAGACATTCAACAAAATGTAGCAATTTTGTGTAAAACCTTTGATAATGAGTTTACAACACTTACCAATGTTTCTACAATTCAAGCATAGACTAAGCATGATGGTAAACTTCTTAATACTATGTGTACAAACATAAGAAATGATATAGAAATGTTAAATGTATGCATTAAGGTATTGAGGTAGAGTATAGAAGAAGGGAAATGAATTTATGCTAAGTGCAACTTAGCATACCTTCACCTTCATAGTTTTGATGAGAAAATCAAAGAGAATATAACTAAGCTTCAGACAGTCACTGATAACTTTCTAAAACAAAATTAGAAGTTAGAAACCCTTGAGCATGTAATACAAGCAATTCATGATAGCATATGGTATTTACAAGTAGAAAAAGTGAAAGCTCTAAAAATATTTTCTCTTTTAAGAGATCATTTATCCCCATAGATTTAATTGCTAGAAAATCAGTTGGAGGAATGCTTGGTAGCAAAGACCTCATATGACAAGTTTGTGGCTACAAATTTGAATACAATAGAGTTAGCCGCATTTGCTTTATGTGCACTAATCAATGTATCTAATGCACTGAAAGATAGTTGGAAGAAACACCTTGCATAGTTGAAGACTAACTTCAATGATTTTTTTTCCAAGTTTTGATGTAGCTTCTAGATTTTGATAGGATTTTCTTTTCATTAGCACCTTTGTCATTGATGTCAAAAGGTGAGAAATAAGGAAAATTGTAATTGTAAGTTACAGTGTTGTATTTTGAAGTATAGCAGTAATCTTTGCTTCAAGAAAATTTTGTAATAAGAGTTAGATGGAATGTAATCTTTCTCAAAACATGAATATAATGTTTTTATTGTGTTATGGCTATTTACTTTGATTGGTATGAGAACATGTTTGGGACTTAGCCAATTTTTCCAAAATGTTTCCATCAATGCCAAAGGGGGAGATTGTTGGTAATATGACCAATAAGTCAAATAAGGTAAGATATGTATTTTTTATTTATGGCAACATATGTTTTTTAGTTTAGTTATGATCATTTTTGAAGGAAAAATATCTAAGTATTGGAGAGTGTTACAATAGCATGACAAGATTTGTTGATAGTGGAATATTCCCTTCAAATATTCTCTTGCACAATTAGCCATATATGCATGATGTCATCCTAATGATGCATACCAGTGCGCATGTCTATAAGAGAAACCTAGTTCAAGTTATGAAGGAAATACTGATGCAATTATTTCACAGTGCAAAATAGAGCATGTCAGCAAATTGAGTGAAACGACTTGAATAATTATTTCAATTATTAAATCTTTGTGAACTGACTCTAAAGATGATATGTGAGCTGACTAAGTAAGAATTTATTAATATGTTTGGTATAAGTGAAGAACTCCAATTGTGAAGCTAGTGTGCAAGGCTAATGGTGAATTGAAATGGAAGGCTGTGTTATGTGATGTGAAGTAATGTTATGTGATGCAAGATATGATTGATATATGTGTAGTTACCTCTTGTATAAAGAATTGACAATCAGAAGAATTGTGAAGCATTGCAAGTGATCCAGTTTTGTATGTATATCTATTCCTTTGAAGAACTCAATTGTATAGTTGCATGTTAGGGTAGTGGGCTCTTCTTACACACATTTGTATATGATCTACCAATTCCTAATAGGGTTGAAGCAAATCCTAACAAGGTTGATTCTTCTAACAAGGCCTAGTCTCCTAATAGGGACTTGAGACACTATACATTCTTCATTGACTCCTAACAAGGTCAACATCCTTAATCATATTCTTTATATAGTGAATCATCTTGTGGGTTCCATCCCCACCAGGGTTTTCCCTTGGTCAGGGTTTCTCTAGTTAAGAAAACATGGTGTTATGAGCTCTCTTTATGTATGGTTTTTTATACTATTTAGCATTATTAGTTTACTTTCTTATTCATGTGATAAAGTAATTAATAATATTTAGTTGTTGGCAAAAAGGATTGGAAATACTGATTCACCCCCCCAGTATTATCTATTTCTAAAAATTTCTCTGTGATTTCACTATTGGGTCATGCCCTTGCTCTACAATTTTATTATTGTGTTGTACCCTTATGATCTACATGCCCTTGCTCTATGATTGTATTCAAGGGTGAGAAGAGATATGTATGTAAATGTTTTATTCTTTTCCTTGTAAATATGTATGTCTTTATATTTCCTTCCACACATGTATCTATTTATATAGTTAGAGAGATCTCTTTTAAGGTGCTTATTACATATTATCTCACAACAACAAAAATGATCGAGCTACATTCATATTCCAAAATCGAAATAATAAAACAATAAAAGTCACTCAACCCGTGCTAAGTGACTTACCTCAAGATCCTGCACAAAAATAATGCAGACCACAAAAAATGGGTAGAGTTTGCAAGAAATTTTACAAAAACATATCATAGTAGACATTTTTAGAAAGAAACAAGTCACAACCTAATTAAATTGGTCTAGTTTCTGATTAGCTAGGTTGATTACAAGTTCCTGTAGAATTGTCATCATATTAGGTACAATAAAATAAATAATTAGCTTTACCAAAAATTATCTAGATGCATACATATTCTAGAATCCAAATAATAAAACAATAAAATTCACTTAGCTCATGATAATTGACTTACCTCAAGATCCTAAATTTCCCTTCAAGTGCATCAAAGTACTATTCTCCCAAAACTATATCAGAACTCTCTAGATTACAAGCTTTCACAAATGCTTCTTTGGATTCATCAACATGTTCCTTAATTGCTTCATTTTGACTATTGTCACTGTCATTTCTATTTCTTTTGTCATTTTTGTTGTTGTTCCATCTATTATTAGGATTCTTGCTAAAGTTCCTTCTGTCCATTTTGTAATGCCTTGTTATGTGTCCAAATTTATTGCATAACTAACTTATAGGTGCATTCCTCCTTTGATTGGTTCCATTTTGAATATTAGGTGCTCTGCAATTCCTTGCAATGTGTCCAAGATTGTTATACTTGTAACATATAATATGCTTCCTTTCACCATTAGGTCTTTCTCTATCATTGGATCTACTTTGGGATCTTCCTCTTTCATTAGCTACAGGGTTAGTATTCCTAAACATTTTGCTATTTCCATTATTACCATCAAATTTAGGTTTCTTACATTCTACTACTTTATGTCCATGACCGTGACAATTATAACAATAGAAATTAGTGATAGGTTTAAAATACTTACTTTTTCAATCTGTCTTCATATGTCTGATTTCATTGCATATGAAACATCTAGCTTTTCATTCATGTCTAACTTCTTTGGGTGACTCATCTTTCTTAGGTTGATCAACTTGCTCTATTATCTTAGGTTTATTATATTACTTAGACAAATTAACTATCTCAACTTCTTTAGATGACTGGATCTTATTCTAATCAATTTCCTAATTTCAATTTTCTTGGCTGAATTTTCTCTAGTAAGGTATCCAAGGCTTGTCTTATCATAAGAGGGTCTCTGATAAAATATATGTTCATTAATTTTCTTAAAACTTGTATAAATTTCCTATAACTGTTGTTTGGCCTATGTCAACTCTCCTTTCATAATAGTGTTGTACTTCTCCAACTCATCATGTTCTATCTTAATAGAATCTAATTTAGATGTCACTTGACTCAATTGGGATCTAAAGGTCTGCATTCTTAGATTTTAGATCAAATTCACTCTTACTATCACTTCTCTTAAGACTCAACTTAAGTTCAACAATTTTTAACTCATGTTTCAAGATCTAATTTTATTTCTTGAGATCTCCTACTTCATCATTATCACTAGTTTGCACAATTAATTCCTTACTAGATTTCAGATCATCAATCTCTCTTTTAGTTTGGCAATGTAAACTTTTTCATATTCATATCTATCTTTTAAGTTATCTTTTTCTTCTACAAGAAGACCAATCTGCTCAAGAGCTTCTTCAAGATTTTTCTTTAACTGATCCATATGCATAGGGATCAAGTACTCAAGTTTTTTAACCTCTTCAAAGTAATTGTGCTCTGATATCAATTGTTAGAAATAGGTAATATTGAGAGGGGGGGTGAATCAAAATTTTATAAACTATTTCTCACAATTGAATATTGTTAATCACTTTATAACTTGCATATGAAAGTAAACCAAAAATGTTGAATAGTAAATATAATCATACACATAGAAAATTCATAACACTATTATTTGTTAACTAGGGAAACCCTGGCCAAGGGAAAACCCTAGTGGGGATGACCCCCAATAGATTATCCTCTAAAAAAAGGAATATTGTTAAGGATATTGACCCTTTTGGGAGTCTATGAAGTACATATAGTGTCTCGAGTCCTTGTTAGAGGACTAGACCTTGTTAGAAGCCTCAACCCTATTAGGAGTTGCTTCAACCCTATTAGGAGTTCATAGAACAAATACAATGTATGCAAGAAGGACCCACTACCCTAACATGCAATTATACAATTAAGTTCTTCACAAGAGTAGATATACATATAGTACTTTCTCACTATTGTAACTCATAATTTCTCTAATCATACATTAGATATCGCATCACATAAGGCTCATATATTTATCAAGCTATCCATACAATAGTTTGCATACCATACATCTTTCACATTATTTGTGCAAGATAAGATCTTTACTTATACCTCGCACATTAATAAATCTTTGCTTAGTCGGCCTTCATGTCTTTACATGCTTGACATAATATAAAATATCTTATGGATTAATATCCACAAAGTTAGCTTGGCATGACTTAGTATTAATTTTTCACCAAAATAATTTCTTAAGCTGTACAACTTATATTTTTGATATGTTATGTTCTACTCTATTAAATGTTTGTATTGGTATTTTAATTGTAACTCACATAATATTGTCTGTACACATTTTTGTGCTATCATACGTCATCATGAAACTTTCATAGAGCTATCCTCAACTATGAATAAGGTAACTCAAAGTGAGTTGTTTGTACACATCGCATATGTCTATGTACTGCTACAAAATTTCTAAAACTTAGAAAATTTTCTAACTTGAAATGCATAAATGAAATGTTGAATACATGTTTCCATAAATGAAAACTTTCAAGACATCTAACTGACCATATTGCCAACATAACCTCTCTCTATTTTTGGTGATTGGATTCCATTTTGATTTTGCAGCCCCATCTCGTGTGATGCTGAAACTTATAGTGTAGTCAAAGATATGCAAGAAAAAATGACAACTATAGCTATAAGAATCATAAGAAGAGCATGTGTATAATGTGTTTCTATGAATAAAGTTCTCAAAGAGATGGATAAGAAAGTAATATTGATATCAAATTCCATGAATAAATTAAAAATAGTTTTTTCAAGTCTTCTCGTGTTGTGAAGATAAAGCATATATAAACTCTTGACATGTTTATGATGAGACTAAGATTCAAGCTTAGATATTTACATAATGTAGCCAACTCAAGATTCAAATTTCAATGTGAATTGTATAATAGTAATAAAAATTCAAGTTTCATTATTCTCATCCTAACAAGAACTCAAAATAAGTTACTCATAACCAAAAGTATTCATAACTTGTACAATATAAATACAAATATAGCTTTATTCACATGTCAAAAGATACTATCAAATCTTATTATAATGATTCCTACCCTTATTTTGGATGTAAATTACATTAAATCAAAATAGATCAAATACTTAAAAAATAAACAAGAAAAACAAGATATTTATTATGATTACCAATAATGTTATCCATGAACAAACTAATGCATCAAAGTTGTAAGTCTAATAAAGTCACACATCAAATATATAATGTCATATATACATCAAATGTATGTCAAATATGTCCACTAACATAAAATCCAAGATATATGTTCACTAATGCCTATATGTGTATGTTAGAAATTTATTCAGCACTCCCCTTAGAATTCATGACAAGGGCTTAACTGCCTCCTATGCACTATAACTTGAGTGGTTGTATCAAGCATTGACAAATCAGTATTTTTGTGCAACAAAAACCCCACTCTAACAATTGGTATTAGAACTTGGTTACAGGTTTGAATCCTTAGACCCTCAGGTATGCTGAGGGGGAAATTGTTAGAAATTTGTTTAGTACTACCCTATGGATTCATGATAATGGCTTAACCACCTCCTATGTACTATAAATTGAGTGGTTGTATCAAGCATTGACAGATTGGTCTTTTGGTGCAATGACAACCCCACTCTAATAGTGTATCCTTTCCTATATCTTCTCCTTCCCACAATAGGAAGGAAACACATCCCTAGAGGTCTTTGATCATTGCATAGAGGGAGATGATGGGGTCTTCCTCACATGCTAACTCATCCTCTTGTTTAGGCTCCTCTCTAACTAGAGCTGATACAAACAAAGTATAAATGAATCAATAATTATTATACATGGAAATCAAACATATGTACACACAAAATCAATTATTTTCTTACCACCATCAAATAGTCACTCTGTACATCAACCTCAATGGCTCGCAGCTGACTGGGAGTAACAAGGCCCTACAAGAACTCAATCAATATAATCACTCCATCATACTTATAAATACCATTTGAAATTTCAATACTAACTATTATAAATAAAAACCAAAACTATGAAAACTCTTTCATATCTAAGTCAATGGCTTTGAACTAGCCATCATGGTAGCAACTCCACGATCAATGAACTGGTGAAGATGAGGAGGAGTCTTTGATGTCAACAACTGCAAATCATATAATATAATTTACATGCTTTTATAGAATATAATATAATCAAATTAATTAAATTAACATGAAAAAAATGTACCTCTAACAAGCTCATATCATGCCTAGGCTTAGAGTACCTTGTGAATGTTAATGATCTAGTAGATAAATTATGCACACGAATAAAAAAATTTTGTCAATCCTTCATATGATTACTTAATAAATATATGTATTAATTTAAATTATTAAATCAATGTATACCTATTGACTCGTTGACGAGAAATAAAATGGGGTTAGGGAATCTATACTAGGGTCATCAACACTCTTACCCTAAATTTTGAACAATTTCAAGACATGCTAATTTATTAGTTAGTCATTGTACATACAAAATTTGATCAAATTAGTTTATCATAATTGTAATTTACTTATGTGTCAATGCCAAATCTCTCACTTAGGAAGTCATTAGTGACTAGCCCATCATCCATAGTGTCTCCAATATGACTATCAAACATGCATAAGAATCCACATGACATACACATGTGACCACGATGCAAAGAAGGTTCCTCCTCAACTAATGGACTAGCACAATGAATAAGGGTTTGTGTTAAAGCATTGATAGTCCCTAGAGTACTAATCTCTACATGTTCCTTCACAATTGGAGGAATAATGACATGCTCACCCTATGGCTTGAAAAAAGGTTCCCTAACTACATTAGGGTCACGATGTGCCCCTTGAATCTCAAATGATGACCTCCCACCTCTACCTCAAGAATCTAACACATCAAAATAATTGGGGATCTCCCCAAGAAAATATTCACAATACAATTTCCTTAAGAAATATATTGGAACCTCATGATTATTGTAGGGAGGGGCATCAAAGACCATCCACCATCTATCCCAAAATTTATTCCTAATATCATCATGGATGCACCAGTGGATGGGGAACCTTTTAGTTGTAGTTTTAATAGGTTCTTGTTCTCTTGGATTTTTAAACAATGCACATATGTTATCTTTCATTATGTCATTTTTTTTAACATCTTCATAGGATAATTTGTTTGCATAATATCTTATTTTTCCTTCTCTCTTAACATGACAAATATCCAACTGACCACTAACAGAAGCTACTTAGCACATAATGGACTCAAGAGAGGATGCCAATTATGCTCTCATAGGATTAATTTTCCCACAAGCTTTTAACCTACCAATGATTTCTTCTAATTCATTTGTCCCTATTTCTATATCATTCACTATATTTTATTGGGTGCAAGGAGAATGTTTTTCAATCGGTGGAGGTTGTGGAGGTTCTTTCTCTTCCTCATGAGGGTTTTCATTTTGATCTTGTGGAGCGTTTTCATTTTGATCTTGAGGAAGGTTTTTGCTTTGATTTTTTGGAGGATTTTGTTGATTAGGCTAGGGATTTTGTTGATTTGGTGGTTGATTATTCACGTTTCCTTATAAGAAACCAATTGCATTTTTTAAAAAGAAACAAACTTGAACCCAAACTTTTAAAAAATACAAAACAATGCTAAAACATACAAAACACTACAAAAACAATGCTAGAAAAGATACTTGATGAACCCGATCTTGATATCTAATGACAAGGAGGCATTTAGAGGAGGAGAGTGAGTAAAGATTTCACCTTCTACAAAATGCATGCACATTGTTGGGAGTAGAGAAGGCAACCAACAAAAGAAAACCAAAAAAATGGAATGGGTTGCAGATTGTAGTCCATAATTAGGTTGTCCAATAGTATGCACACATTATAGTGTTATAGAATGCATGCACTATGGCCTAGGATCCACAAGCCTAAGAATTGTGGAGCCTAGGCCATAGTGCATGTGCACTATTGGAAATTTTTAAAAAAAATGATGTGTGTCATCTTTTTAGCACTACAACCTCGTGCATTTGCCCATAAATATTTTAAATTTGATGATGAGGTAATGATTCACTTGAAGTAAAATATATTTCTAGTTGGTACCTGCAATAAGATGAAGATGAATAATTTTGGTTTTTGTAAGATTAAAGGAGTTTTGATAGTGGAAATATCATTGAAATTTAATTACTGAAAGGCATGGATATTTCACCTATATCATAATATCTTTGAGTATTTTGAGTCAAATGAAAAGCTAAAAGGAAAATTGGATTAACCTTCGAAGAAAATAGAGAGCACTAAGATGATATTGAGTAGCTAAATAAGTAAAAGCACCAAAGGAAAAGACTACATGAAATACCTAGTTGAGTGGGAAGACAAACCAATTGAAGATAGCTCATGAATTACGCAAGCTAAGTTGGATCTTTATGGCTTAGGTTAGAATAGTAATCATTTTTTATGTAGACATCGGCTCTTTATTAACCCCAAGTGTTTGACGTAGGAGCATCTTGGGTTTTTTAGCAATCTTGCATCAATAAAAAACATTTCTAGTTTTTTGTATCATTTTATTGTTCATAAAGTAGTAATTATTTCTTTTATTTTAATCTTATACATAGTTGTTATCATATTGAGGACCTTTCCTAGATTCTTTTCCTAAGAGCACAAGTTCTTAAGTTCTATATATCTTGAGTTATGTATCATTCTTTGTAGTCATGTTTCCTATTGTTTTCACCTTGTGTAGTGTGTTGTTCTAATTGGCACAATTTCAATCGATTACAAGGCTTCTTCTATAGTTAGGAGCTTACTCCTAACACACATGTGGATCTACCTTCAAGTGAACATCACTTCATATTACTATTGGTGTAGGTATTTTGATAGGCTGAAACTAGGGCAAGTAATAGAGAAAGATTTAACATAAGTTAGAATGATTTTTAGCTTGGTCTATTTGTGTCAATCCAGGGGCATAAGCTTGTGAAAGGTGTCCAGGAAATATGCCATCAATGGATGCTAGTTGTGAGATGAGAGATTATGAATGTAGCTACAACACGTGAAAGTAAATATATGAAAAACCAAATAAATCTTGGCAACAAGAACTGTTACTTTCTAGTGATGGGAACATTAGCAATAGAAATAAACATCAATCTATTAAAATAATTTATGAAAGAGATAATAATAACATAAATAGTTATAGAAATACTAAATCACACTTTTAATAACTAATCTAAAAATCTAAAAATGGATAAAAGTATGAACATCTAAATTAACAAAATTAAATGCTCAAATAATACTTTAAACAAACACACCAAAATAAAAATACCATCATGCTTTGCCAAAGAGTAGGCCCCTAGTCCCTGACTTTCATGGTGAAAAAAGACGAAACGAAGCTTGATTAATTTCAATCATGCAAAAATGCTATTTTTATTTATTGCAAATAACATAGTTTGGATCTGCATACAATACTTTTCTCTACCAAAATATTTATATCTACACCATGATATATATCGCTACAATTTACAATCAACCCCCACTTTTTATAAGATGGCTCAACACCCTATTTTTGGCCCTTTCTATGCTTGACTATTTGGTTATTATAATTTATGCAACATACACACAATATAATGGTAGAAGGTTTTTTCCATTTAAATGGAAGGTGAAATTTTCAATACTCATGTATTAATTTTATTGGAGCTAATCTCATTTAATAGAAAAATACAATAGTTTAGTAATGTGGAATGAAAGGTAGGCCATGAGAGTAACATAAAACATGATGCCATAAGCCCAAATGGAATCAAATCCCAATTTCCTTTCAACAAAAAAATCTTCTAGATTGATATTGTAGTGGTATAAATTTCATTGATGGTAGTATACAATGACCACATTCAGTTTTAAGAATAACAGTTCATGTCCAAAATGTGATAGGAAGTTCTTATGGAATAGGCAATCGGAAGATCTGTTCCACAAATCAACATGCTACAATAATAAAGATTAGAAAAAGAAATCAATATTGGAATTTCTATATTTTAATCCCAAACTATATTAAATAGTAATTATATATATTAAACCATATGCAACATAAAACAATAAAATGAGATGAAATAGAATGGAAATGGAATAGAGAAGTCTGTATGAAACTAAATGAAATGGATTAAAATATGGCATAAAATAGTTTATAAATGGATTTCATCACATTTGTTTACTCTTCCAAGTATGGACCTAATTTGTAAATAAATGCTTTACTAGATAACTATAAAAGAAGCTTGGTTAGATGTAGGAAAGCAACAATCTTGGAGAATAGAAGATAGAAGATTTGAGATAAGACTCTGAGATTGAAGAATTCTAATTTTGTATAAGGCTACAACCTAGAAGGCCTCACAAAAAGGCATGTTTTGGTTTCTCTATATGTGAAGTTAAACAATTACACCTTTAAATATGTTACATATGGCATTGTATTCTATGTGCTTTTTTTTATTATCAATGTGTAGCTTACGTGCGTAATATGGGCAATGAGTGACGAATGTTTAAGTTAAGTTTATTCCACATGTTGTTATAGAAATCCTTGTATCTCCCTACATCAAAGACACTAAGAGAAAGGAAACATTGCTTCATTTCATTTCCAAAACCCAACTAATTTACATATTGGAGAGATCTAAATCAGAAATTATTTTCATTGAAACTCTTGTTATTCCTCTTTACAAAGGAAAGAAATTCAAAGATTCAAAACCACAAAGACATAACAAGGGATCTAACATATTATTCTCTACAAGAAAAACTATACATCTATTTTTCATACAAGAAATATACCGAAAGAATGGTGGAAATCCAGCTTGAGAACTTGTTCAATTGGGTGGAACCAACCTTGTGCAATGAAAAAGAAACAAAATAAGTACAGGAGAAGAGAGAGTCATATCTAATCAAATAGTGTCAAACATCCTCTTCAAACTCCAACTAAAGTTGTTGTAAATATTCTCTCAACTGTCCTCCTTCAACTGAAAATGAAATCCCCATCATTTGCCTCAAAAAACTCATCAAGATATCTCCAAATGATATAGGAGCAAACTATTAGAGAGAGAAAAAAAATTCCACTAAAGTCTTGCCAAAAATTCCACTAAATGATTTCCAAGGTAAAATATCATTGATGGGAATATTCTTGCCAAATTTGGAGACAACCCAGATAATCATTTTCTCATAAACAGAAAATGAAACTCCATTGAAAAAGCCAAAACAATCTATGTCCCCTTTTACAAAACTAATTATATCTTTTACCCAGTTAAACAGACAATATCACAATCCTCATTCCAAGACCTTTTCAATGATATATAAAACTTGTATATCTAGATCAAAATGACAATGTTGGCATCTGTTTGAAGTTATAGGCTTTGAAGGTGAAAGGGCTTTCAAATATTTAAAATATTTCATTTTATTCTATAGTTTGAAACTATGCAATAAAATGCAAGCTTATTTAAATGAAAGAAAATCAATTATTTATTCATCTTTGAAATTTTAATTTCCCTCCATATTACTCATCTGGTCAAACTGATCAACTACCCTTAAGCACAACTTATCCAAAGTCATGACTTTGAACCATGGTCTTAACTTCTCCACCTACACAACCTATGATCTCCCCCTTGAGTGCAACTTCTCCATAGTCATGAATTCTCCATGGTTGTAACTTTTCCACCTGGGTAACCTACAATCTCCCACTCCCCCTCTATCATGAATTCTCCACCTAGGTAACCTATGATCTCCCCCTCTGTAGTGACTTCTCCACTAGTGTGGCTTATCCACCTAGGTAACTTGTGATATTTCCCTCTATCATGGCTTCTCCACTACCATGACTTCCCCACCATTGTAACTTCTCTACCTAGGTAACATGCGATCTCCCCCTCTGTCATGACTTCTCTTGACTAGTGCAACATCTCCATAGTCATAACATTTCCACCTCTAGAATGAGAACCTAGTATTCTATGTCATAACTAGTCAGCATCACATGGAACATTGGTATTGGTTAACATCATGCCATGTCACCTCTAGTCATCTGCTAAGTGTCAAGTTGTGGTTGGTCAAAATTTATTTACATATCCTAGTAACTCAATCGGGCTCCATATGCACATGTATTCACTGTCAAAAGACCTTAAGCTTTGACATTTGATGTGCTTTTACTTGTACATATATTATTTAAGAAAACACTCAACTTTATGAATATGGGATAAATCCCTTGAACAACACTTTTTTAATGTTGAAAATGGTTAAGTAGCCTCTAGAAATGACTTCAAAAAATGACCAAATCTCCTTATGAACCTAATGCTTTGCATGACCTGATAGTCTTTCATATGGAGAATCTATAACAAAAATTGGATACTCATTTTTATATTGGAGGAAATTTTTATTCACCTTCAAAGTTTCCCATTTAGCCATATCTGCACATTTTAAAACACTAGTTTTGGACACTCTTAAATAAAATGCATAATGTATGAGCTCCAAAAGTTGATCAAATGGAGAGTTCATGGGATACAAATTGCACAAATGGTAGATAAAATAGTAGAAATCATGGAGTACCATTTTTTTAATTGTTGGTCAATAGTGTGTGAGATTAAAATTTATGAATATGGTGTTTCAAATTTTTCAAAATCTGTTAGCACTAAATTAGAATAAATTGCATTTTACATGGCCATGGGAAACCTATCAAATGGACACATAAGGGGCTCAAAATGGATACCAAGAATGTCTCTCACATTTACAAAACACCATTGAAGGAGTTTCATCAATATACTCAATTTTTCATAACATATTAACCTTCAAAGTAGCGTACTTCAATTTGTGAGAAAGTACAAACAGTAGACCAACATGAAATGCCAGACATTGAGAAATTTAAAACCCTATCATTTAAATCATCATGGAGACTTAAAATTTAAAATGTAGGATATTTGATCTCCAATTTAAACATCTCTAGAAAGATAACTCATGAAACTCAACAAGGTGTAGGATATACTTATGCAAAGTAGGCATGTTCATTCTATATTACACTTAGCAATACTTGTAGATTTCTCAAAGACTTAAAGCAACATCTCACCAAATGGCTTGAAATTATAAACCAATGACCTGAGATGTAGCAGTAGGATAAATGAAATGCGATGAACAAATGAGATAAAAGATAAACCTCAAAACACCAGCTAGGCACATATTCATAAAAGCATTTATAGGGGTACTTTTGGCAAACTTCACAAATACGTTATTCAGAACTCTTGCAAATTTTTGAGTCCCAACACCTTCTTTGGGTTACACATGATCGAGTGGTAGTGATTATTTTTCCATTTAGATTTGGTGTTAGTTTCATTGCCATGTTATATTCTATCTTCTATGTTAATTTCTTAAAGACCTTCATGTTGCTCATCTTGAGATATCATTATGTACTATATGACATATGTCTATGTGACATATATTCAGAAGGTGTATATTTGTACTTGTATTAGATCATGATTTAACTCATTACCATTGTTATCCCTATAATATGTGTAATGAAAGATGTGTTATTTTATATTCCATGATGTATCAATTTATCTCATGGATTGTACCTTTCTTATATGGATATGATAAATGTAACTCTACTCCTTCTAGCCATGTATATGTTGTAGTATACTTCTTTATTTGTGTTCATTTCATGACCTCTACTTAATGGATCGGGAATATTTCAATTGGATTTTTAAATGAATGAAATATCTTCTAATATATATGTGATATATCTTAGTATTTTAAGTTATATAGTTAAAAATAACTACATTTTGGAAGCCGTGAGATAGTTAACTAGGTCATGTTAGTTGGTATCATGTCCTAACAAATGTTAGTAATGACATTTATACTTATAGTTGTACTTGCTTCCATGTAATGTGTAATGTATATTCAACATTTAAAGTAATAATTTGTTGTATCAACTTAGTGTAGAGATAGGTTAATTTCTCATGCATTAGAGGATGGGGTTTTACAAAACTCTAAAATGCATATATAACTATGGAGAAATGATTACTTGTAGTATGCAATGTAAACATGTATTTATGACCACTTCTAATGCATTGAAAAGCATTTTTTTAGATGTATAACCTTGATGTATTTCAATGTGTCTTGGTGGCATCATCTATATGAATGTGTTTATAGGCTATTTTAGATTAGAGAGTCTCAATGATCTAAGTGGATTAGTCATATTGTTATGCATTTTTAGTAGGGATGACAAGAAACTTAAGAGGACTTGATTAACTAGTTGATGTCCTATGATCATGATTGTATTTAATGTAATATCTCATAACTAGTTAATGTTATATGCAATGGTAATAGAATGTTTTTGCACTTTAATTTTTTTTAAACAATTATTTTCTACTTTTTCTTTCTCTCTTAATCCTGATGATAGGTTGATGGGAAAAAAAATCTTACACAATGGATTTAGGAAGCACCAATTGAAAAATTATTTGATTCTAAGAGGAATCAAAAGACAAACGTCAATCATTTAGAGTGTATTTTTGCTCTACTAGGGTTTCATGTGTCTCTTGCATACAACTCTCTATCTGAGTTGTCCTTCTATGTTTTCCATCTATCAAACCATATTAAGTGTGGGAGTTTTTAGGGCTAGTTTATAATGGCCCTAGCTAGCTATGACCTAGTAGTTGATACCAGTGCTCACACTACTACTTCGGATAGCCATGGTGTCTCCATTGAAAAAATATCCTCGCAAGTTTGTCTCAAAGTTCTTCCATGAGGTAATCCTGATATTATCATTCCTCTACAATAAGTTGATGCTACATGTGAATGGTTAGAACAACATACTTTGATAGGGTATTTTTGGGTGGGACTGCTCCTAAAGCCATGCTCAGAGAATGTGTTACCAAGAACTGGACTCCTTACAGAGTCCACTTTGAAGCTATGCAAAACCTTACCAAAGGCTTTTTTTATTTATTCTACTTTTCTAACCCATCCCAGGCTGATGTGGTCTTTGGCAATGGCCCTTGGTCAGTTCATTCCTCCTTGCTTATTTTCCAAAGGTGGTCACCATAATTTACAATCTCTGATGACAAAAAGCTTAGGGTTCTTTTTTGGGTTGATTTTCCTTGTCTCCCCCTTCCATGTTGGCCATTTATTGAGTCCATTGCCAACACTCTTGGAAATGTTGTTACTAAGGAACATGATAATTTTTCAATGCTCACCCTCAGAAATGTGTTTGCATTGAGGTTGATCTCTTTAAGGATTTCAATGATTCTATGGAGATTCAAATTAGTTCCCACACCTTCTCTCAAAAGGTGCTTTATTTGAACTTTCCAAACACCTATTATAGGTATCAGTCAGTGAAACACAAGATCATGGATTTGCCTTTGGAAGTGCCTAGGGTTAAACTTGTGCCCAAGGATGCTCCTATTAAGCCAATAGAAGGGGAAAAAAAGAGGAATGGACAACTATTGGGTGCAAGGGCAAGGATTCCTTGGCCCCCAAATTGTCAAATGTTGCTTCAGCTTTCACTCCTCCTATGTAGAATGGAGCATAAACCTCATCCATTGTAGGGTTGAAAGTGGTTTCACTGAAGTCAATTCCTATTATTTCATAGGGTTCAAACACTGTAGTTTTATAGGGGATCAAGGTGGCAATGAGGGATAACACTCTTGTAGTAGTTCATACTCCACTTGTTACATCCTCCATTGAGACTTAGAATTTGTAGCATTCTCATAGTCCTCCCAATCATGCTGAGAAACCAGATGAGAAGTGGCAGGTCATCATTCTTGGAGGGTTTCCCTCTGGTTTAAACCTAGTTTCTACTTTTTTGTAAAATAGCTAGTCCTCTGTTAAGGACAAAGAAGATATGGAAGAGTTTTCATGAATGTTTTATCATGGAATGTATGAGGTATTACAAACCTCTCTAGAAGGTACTATGTCTAGGATACTCATCATAGACTACATAATCTAGATTTCCTTTGTATGCAAGAGGTTAAAATCTATAGTTTCATGTTTTCTTTTGCATGTTGCATCATTTGACCAGACGACATTATGTTTTCTTCTCAACACAAAATTGGTAAAGGTGGTGTAGTTACTCTCCTATCACCTCATCTTCATTTGATTATTATTTTACATGGTTTTGACCCCATGCATAGAATTATTTGGATTTTTCTTTTTATTAATAATCATTCCTTTGGTATAGTTAATGTTTATGCTCCAAATGATGTTGTGGAAAGATCTCAACTTTGGTGTTGGATGGCTAACAACTTGCCTCTAGCTAGTTGGGTTATGTGTAGCAATTTTAATATGGTAGAGCTAGCTTCTGACAAGGAAGGTATTTTTCCTTTTTGTTGGATAGCTAGGGAAAGGGAAGTGTGATACTACATGCACAATAAATTGGACCTTTTTTATCCCAATGCTAACTGCCACTAGTAGAGTGAGGTCTAGCACATTTGGTGTAATTTTTGAGCTGGCTTTGACCATATATTAAAATGTCTCAATAGTGCCATGATTATTGCACAATATTTTTCTTCCTTTCTTAAGATTGAGAGCTACCTATCATTCCTCTATTGGATGTGACTTTATCAGACCACTATCCCATTTATTTTACCATCTCTTGGCAAACTATTGTCCAGTGATCTGTCAGAATACAATTTTTTCTCAACATGTTTGTGTCGACACATGCTTCCACTATTGCTCACAATCTATGTGTCTAGAATTTGGAGCCACGTCCCCATTCACAAACAAGTTGGATTCAATGGTGGAATGATGTTGTTACTAGAACCGCTAGGTTTCTTCACATCTATGGGCATAAATTGGTTATTTTCAAAAAAAGATCTTATGAAGCTAAATCCAAGGCTCTCAAGGAGGCTTTTAAAGCTCTCACCCTTAACCCATTTGATTCTAATTTGTATGTCTAGCTTGCCAAGCTTCGTCATTATAAACAAATTTTTGATAAATATGTTTCTCAGGGTGCCCAAATCAAAGCTTGCCTCCATTGGTTGGAGGTTGGGTATACAACTTCTAAAGAATTCTTCTAGGCTCTCAGAGCCTGTCATACTAACATTGGGATTAAAAAGATTAAATAGGGAAATACTATTCTTTCCAATCTTCTTGACATCTTACAAGCTTTTGTACATCATTATGAAAAAAAATTTGCTTTGCAAGTAAATTTGGTTTCCTAAGAGGAAGCTCTTAGAAAGTGTATTTCTTTTACTCCAAACTATCTAGTGATCAAGAAATGGGCTTTCTGTGAATAGCTTCTCACCATTAGGGACCTCAAGGAGGTTATCTTTTCTATGGTAGATGACAAGTTCCTAGGTGTGGTAGGTTCCCTTGTGAATTTTACAAACACCTCTAGGAGTCTATTGGTCAAGACCTGCACAAAGTCTATCTTGAAGCCTACCACACTAATAGTCTAGGAGCCATCATTAAAAAAGGAAACATTAAATTCATACCTAAAGCTGGCGACCTTAAGGATATTTGCAACTAGAAGCCCATCACCTTGTTTAATGTGTCATACAAGATCATTGCTAAGGCCTTGTCTCTCAAGATTCAACATCTTCTTCCCTTGATTGGATGCCAAGTGAAAACTAGTTTTATCAAGTCCAGGTATATTCTTGACACATCATTATTGTTTGGGAAGGCATGGAGTAGGCTTGCAAGTCCAATCAATAGACTCTATTTTTGAAAATTGATTTTTCCAAAGCTTATGATCGAATTGAATGGCCCTTCATTTTTCCTATGATCCAGGCTTTGTGTTCACCCCTAACCTTCTTCAATCTGTGGAAATACTTTTTGGTGATGTTAATGCTTGTATTACCATTAATAAAACTCAATTTGAAGCCTTGAGGCTCTTTCGATCTATCCAACAAGGTTGCCCTCTAGTTCAGACTTTGTATGTTCTTACTATTGAAGAGTTTGGTTACATACTTGCCTCTCTATTTTTGTTGGTTTGGTTCATGGAATTTTCTTTCCTAAATCTTCTCCTCATCTTGTCAATGGTCACTTTGTTGATGATTCTTTTCTCACTCTCCTAGAGGATGAGGAAAATATCTCTATTACCTTGCAATGCTTGGACACTTTTTGTCAAGCTTCTAGTTCGGCTATTCAATGGAACAAGATGCTCTATTACGAGAAATCTTTCTTTTGGGCAATGCCTTGGCTTTCTCAATTTGAGTGGAAATGGTTTACCATTAGGGAGATATTTTTCTTTCTAGTCAACCCCTTCACCTTTCAAGATTCTCTCGTGGAATTGTGGAATGTTGCGCTAATGAAAATTAAGAAAAATCTCGATTGTTGGATTACTAAACCCCTTTCTCTTGCAGGGAAATTATAGGTTTTCTCTAAGGTATTGGTGACTACTCATGTATATTACTCTTCTTGTTGGGCACCTTCCAAAGCCTCCTATCTCAAGCTAGAGTGTCTACTCCATGACTTTCATTGGTCTTCTAGGTCTGATCATCATTGTTTTCATAGGGTAGCCTAGAAATTTTGTTCTCTCCCCAAAGAGTCTGGTGGCTTTGGCCTTCTTTCCACATAGAAGCAAGGGCTTGCTCTTTGTGCTAAGTGGATTATCTATTCTCTCATTGGTGATGAAGCTTGGAAAGTGTTGGTTTGGCACTATATCTCTTCTGGAATCTTTGTTAACAGGCCTACATGGAAGGGGATTGGTCTTCAAACCCTTCTCATCATATAAGAACCTATTCATATCTAGGGCTTCTTTGTTATCAAAAGAATTAGGAAAGATTGGGAATCTGTGAAGCCTTAGCTTTGCTAGGATTGTGATGGGTTTCTTGATGGGCTTTCTATGAATCAACAGAACCTTTGGTGATCCCTGATGTTTTCCATTCAAGATGTTCCTTTGGCCAAGACTCAAGGTGCCAATGCTCTCCATTTTTTCCAACATGACATCAAGACTCCTAAGGATCTTTTTTTCCAAGATCTCTATGAGTCTCAAATCTTGGGAGGATATGCAAGTCCAGTTCCATCTTTCTCAACCACATTGATAGAGTTTTGATCTTTTGCTCTCTTCCCTTCCATATCATTTGATTCACAGGGTAGTCTATGCAACCTTGGTTGAAAGACTGGAAGTGGTATCTTGCCATGCCCTTCACCAATTACAAGCACAACTTAGGATATCATTGGATTTCTTCCCACCTTCCTATGGTGAATATTCTACACCAGCACTGGCATCTTCTGTCTTCTACTTATCATTGGAAGATGTAATTTGATACTATTTGGAGTGCTATCACTAAGCCAAAGATTGCCCAATTTTCCTAGTGTCTATTGTTTCAAGGGCTTCCCCTTGGGCTGTGGTTCAAACATATTTGTGTTCTAGATCCTCAATGTCCTTTTAGTGGACATCCTGAGTCATTTTTGTATGTTTTTTGATTTTGTAGGTATGCTCAAAATTATTGGCAATGGATACATGATTTTTTCAAGCCCTTCAAGCCAGAACCCTTTTCTTAGCACATGATTGTGCTGGGTGATTCCTCAAGATTCCTAAGAAATTTGCCTAGATCTGACATACTTTTAAGATGGAGATTTTGTTTATTTTATGGAAGGATGCATTTACAATAATGTCATGTTTCAAATTCAGATCCAAGCAAACAAGGTGGTGCTGGAGGTGGCCCACCTTCAGGAATTGCTCAATCATTTGGGTAACACACCTTGCACGGTCGCCAAAGTTCCTCCTGACTCCTCAATTGACCACACTTTTCCCTGGGGTTGTAGTCAAGGTCGAAGTTCTTTTTCTCACCGCTCGCACACGTCACGCTCACATGCTCCCCACCACCACTCTCCTAGTGGTGGCGATGTTGGTTGGTGGCGTTGTTCGGCTTCTCTATCTCCCTGCAGCTCTAGCTAGTCCCCGGTTCCTATGGTTCCCCCTCCTGTTGCCCCTCCTAGCATTGGCGGCTCCAAATGGTCTTTCCCTCACCTGGATTTGGCTATTTCTCTATCGCAGGCATAAGCAAAGACAAGGATGATGATGTTGCTAATGGTTGGATTGTTTCTAGTCCTCCTGTCTCCTTGGGTTATAATGATTGTGATGATCCACCTCCCTAGACCAGCATTGCTCTAGCGACCTTAGGGAGCTGCTTATATTTATTTATTTATTTATAGTTGTTGATTCCAACTACAGCCCTATAAACTTTCGCAGGGTGATCTTGTATCCCCCAGCCCCTTTTTTATTCTATAGTAGAAATTTACATAGTTTCCACTTGAAAAATAATGATTATCTTAATTTTTCCTAAGTAAATTGTTTTTAGTATGTCTGATAATTTGAGACCTCATTGTTTCATATAAGAATATTTGAACCCTCTTGTTTCTTATAAACATTATTTAAATAAATGTTACATAAAAGACTGGTCACTAAAAATTATTAGTTTGCTTCGACCCCTATAAGTCTGTAACTATTGATCATAGGAAAACCTTCTGAAATTAATAAGTCAGAGATTAAGTTGACACTATATAGAAAAGCTTTGCCAAATTGAAAAGATCATTTTTTCATAACACGGAAATTATATTGTCTATATAGTGTCGTTCTTTTAATTGGCATGCCTGTCAGTATATTAATTAAAGCTTTTCCTCCTTAATGAAAATAGATAGCCACTTATTCACTTAGCTTTCTTAATTTAGTAATTCACTTAGCTTGCTGAATTTAATAATTCCGTCACATATAGATGGCAGTAAATAAAACATTGTCTTCTAAAATAAGATTAGTAGGGTATGGGATTAGATCTCATATCAGTGAAACATGAATGGAGCTCTTGCCCGGCCTATTAAACTTATCTGATGGGTTTGCTGCATTATCATAAGCTTTGTAAATGATAGCCTGGGAATCAGAAATTTACAGTCCATCTCTATTTCTAATTCTCCCAACCCTTAGAATACCATTTTCGGTTCCACTTGTTTTGAAACTGTGGTGAAACTGTTCAAAACGCCTTTCAAATTTAAAAATAAATAAATTGCTGACACTCTGGAGAGAGAGAGATTTGAACCAGGGACCATGGGTAACCCACAGCCACCTCCCCTCTCAACCAGACAAGCTAGCGCCTTTCAGCTGTGTGGATCTAATGTTAAAGCTAAGAATCGTTTGGTTAAAAAAATTCTATATTCATTTTTTATTTGAAAATATAAACTAATATGTAAATTGTAATTAAATTTTGTTAATTTTGGAGATTGTACAAAGCTCTACAATAAAGATGAATATGTTTATACAGTCTATGGTACTTTTCATTCATGTATTCAACTATAAGAAGCCTCTCAATTTTGAAAAATACTTAGGTTTATTAATACATATTGAACTGAAATTTATTTATCATTAATTTTTATCAATCTTAAGCATTTAAAAGTATTCAATTGATTTACAATCTAATTAAAATTAATTAACTTTTATCATACCGTTTAAACATCTAATCCACTTTATCACATACTTTATTTCTTCATAATTTATTATTGAAAATATTCAGTACAATTTAAAGAAACTGTCATCCTTCTTATCAATTCCATACAAATTTTGTCATTAAATAAAACAAATAAATATTTGTATCCACGCAAACTGTTCTTATAATTCAGCTGAAAGACATTCTAAAAAGATCCACACATCTTGAAAGACATAAAAGCACTCCACAAAAAAGACAACTCATTTTGACAGTGTTCTACTAAACACTTATTATTATTATTTTTAGGCAAAAGTGGGCTAGCCACTGTATATATAATATATATATTATTAGAATAAAATCCTGATTCAAAGATTCAATTGGAAAAGAATCAGGGAAGAATACCCGATATCATAAGAAACAAAACAAAACATTTTGACAATATTGTACCGAACACTTATTATTATTGAAACTCCACATGTCCTTTGAAAATGAAGAAATAGCAAATTCATTTTTAATCGCAGCAGGGGCAATGGGAATCATTACAACATCTAACACATTCCACTCCCAATTTTCCTGCAACAATAATAACATCATTTCATCTTTATTTATTGTTAATAATATATTACAAAGTCAATTATTATGATAATGGATCAGGAAAATTATCTGACCTAATAAGAAGTAAAATAAATAAGATATCTCATATCAATTTCCTTAAATGCAAAAATTCCTGATCTTCAATAAACAAAAGCAGTTATAAGCAACTATAATTAATTACACTTACTAATAGACATTGAAGATGCGTACGATGCTTCAGTAAGAATGGTGGTGAATAGCAGGAACAAGAAAAAGCACAATAAAAGTCCCGCTGCACCACGCTGGTAAGCTGCCATCTTAATGCTAATTGATTTTACTGCGTTTGCATTGCATTCAACCTGAGTAGTCTTATTAGGGATTTATAGCAGAAATAGGACGATGGATTTCGTGGATATACTCGATTAGATCAAAGAAATTGCATTGGTTTTTAAGACGCTAATGGCTGAAGTTGACAATAAAAATAAAAGAGTCCAGCTATTCATTGATATTGGAGATGCTGTTTAATCAAGTGGCATTGAAAATGTCGTATCCATTGAAAAAAAAATTATTTTGATTATTTAATTGTTTTTTTGATTTATTTGGTTGGATTGTTTCCTGTTGTTGCTTCTCTATGACTCATGGCTCATGATGATTAAATCTGGTATTCAACTTCATCTTTATTTATAAATTGGTCTTAATCTTAAGAAGAGAATGCTTTTGATTTATAGTTATAAATTATATTAATTTGTAATTTTAATTTTGTCATTAAGAAGAGAATATCTTTGATTTAGAGCTATAAATTAATTTTTGTTCTAACGCATATTTTAAATCTGTTGTATCAATTAAAGAAAATCAATGTTAATATTTATTATAAAGAAATTTATTGATATATAATAGAAAAAATAATTAATCTTAAAAAATTCTTAAAAGTCTTTTATTTTAGGGTTTTGCCTATGTGAAGTTTAACATTAACATAAATATTGGTCTTCTTTCTTATAGTAATTTGATGGTGGAATTGGTTTCTATAAATAGCTCTCAATATGTCATGAATTGTTTTGTATCAATTAAGCATAAACAAAGATGTTCCCTTTTTTGAGAAGGGACATAAGCATTAATAGATATATTTATTTGTTTTATCTGCTCAATCAAAACTTACATTTAGTATTAGAGCTTGGTTAAATCTAGGTAGCAATTATCTTATTTTGGCTTCCAAAAATGTTGTAGGATCTCCATTTCACTCTCCTATATAATGAGTTTATTGAAACTTCTTATAGGAGCAATTTTGGTAAGGTATTTATTGGAGATGATGAATTTCTAAATATTATTGGCAAAGAAGTTGTTTTATTAAAAAAAGCTAATGAAAATAGTTGGTTGCTACCCCTTGTAAAGTATATCCTTGAACTTAAAAATAATTCAATTTTAGTTGAGCAAATATTTTTCAATATTGTAATGTCAAGTTGGAATCCAACAAATAGAAGATGGCAAAAGAATATCTTATGAATGCAAGTGAAAGCTAATTAGATGATTTATATCTATTAGAAAATTAGAATATTGTGAGAGTTACTCTAAATTATAATGATTTATATCTTGATTAGATTGATTCCATTTCGAGTGTGTTAAATGTAATTATTAAGTTTACCGTTTATTGTATTGACTTCATTTGTTAACCCTTGTGTTAACACTCAGTGGATGAAAGACCAAATCATGCTATCATCAAAGGGATTACTTGGCAAAAGAACAAAAGACCAAGAGTATGTCAAGTAATATTAACACCTGTCGCGATAGTGTGTTAACCCACCCACGTTTGAAATTTTTGATAGTTAGTTTTGTATTTAATGTGGTAGGTAAATATTTCACTTTCCCACCCAGTTTTGAGTTTCAAATCTGGAACCCTTTGAATGCTATTATATCTTGTAAATGTATAATGTAAGAGATAGATTGATGGTGAGATTAATGAGAAGCAATACAGATAATATTCTCTGCCTGTGAGTTTTGGTTGTGCTCTGTTTTCCTCTGTTCTAAAAATATCTAATATAGTATTAGAGTTGATGGTTGAATGCTGATGGTTGAATGTTGATGGTTAAGAGAAAACTGTTGGAAGCTGGAGAAGATCAAGAGAAAGATTTGGGTGAACTAGTCATGTTCTTACCTTGCAAAGATAGAAGTTAAACCAGTCATGTTTAACTTCCAGAGATAAAATAATCTACAACAAAAATGTCCAAGGACATACATCTCTCTCAGAAGAAGAGGAGATCAAGGTAATAGTGTGTCTAACAATTTTTTAACAAAGAAATCTTTTTATTTATCTTAGAAGAAAGGGAAAATAGATTAAAGTTGGTATGGCTTCCACAAGTAATCCTAGCACATAAGGACCAATATTGAATGACAAAGATTATTCTATATGGGCCATCAAAATGAAGAGCTACTTGAAGAATCTAGACTATTGGGAGGCTATAGAGACTAAGTATGAAGAGCCTAGTGCACAAGAACTAGCTCAAATGACAAATGCACAAAGGAATGCTAATGTAGAGAACAAAAAGAAAGATTCAAGAGCTTTGTGGAACATAGTTAATGGAGTTAAAGAATCCATCTTTCCCAAAATTTCAGTAGCAACTAATGCATATCAAGCATGAGAAATACTTGCAACAGCATATCAAGGACTAGAAAAGGTGAAGAGTGCTAAGCTATAGATTTTGAGAAAAAGGTTTGAAAGCTTGCAAATGAAGGATATTGAAACTGTAGATTAGTTCATGTCTCAAGCCATGGATGTAGTGAATTAGCTACGAGCTTATGGTGAAGATGTCATAGATAGAAAAGTTGTAGAGAAAATCCTTATAAGTCTTCTACAGAAATATGACACTTTGGTAACTAAAATTGAAGAATGTAAAAATCTTTCTACATATTCCATTGAAGAAATGACTAGTTCGATGTTGAACCATTAATCTAGAATTCAAAAGAGAAATGAATCTTTGGAGATTTCTCTACAAACACAAGCCACAATCAGTAGAGGAAGACGTAGAGGAAATAGAGGTAGAGGCAGAAGAGGAAGAAGTTCATTTCAATTTGATAGAAAACACAATGCTGAAAATCAAGAACAACCTCTATCACAGTCACAAAATCAAAGAGGAAGAAGAAGAAGAAATAGAGGATGAGGTAGATTTGATAAATCAAACATACAATGTTACTACTGCAAAAAATATGGACATTTTGAGAGTGAGTGCAGGAAGAAACAAGCAAACCAGAATAGAGGAAGAGCTAATATTTCCAATATGGAAGAGGGGACTCATTCAATGTTTTTATCATGCTCAACAACAAAAGATAACAATAAAGAAGACACATGGTTGTTGGACAATGCCTGCAGCAATCACATGATAGGTAGCACAAATCTTTTTGCTAGCTTTGATGAAACAGTGAAGACCAAGATAAAATTAGGAGATTTCTAGGAAGAGGTACTATCACAGTTCTAAATAAGAAAAATGAAAAGAAAAATTTCCATAATGTTTATTGTCTTGAGAATTTAAAGCATAATTTATTGAGAGTAGGCCAAATGAGTGAGAATGGGTTTGGAGTTAGTTTCAAAGGACCTACATGCACTATTCTAGACAAACCTCTAAGTAAAATGGTCATAGCTAGAGTCCAAATAACAAGAAATAGATTATATCTCTAAATTTGAGAAGTTTCAAACAATCTATTGCTTATGCACAATATGTCACAAATTCTGATGAAACTTGGTTATGGCATCTTAGATATGGCCACTTAGCATTAAACAATCTAGACATGCTGCAAAAAAGGTCAATGGTTGTAGATCTACCAACAATAGATGTTCATCATAATCCTTGTGAGAGTTACATAATTGCCAAGCATAAGGGGAATGGCTTTCTAAATGCTGCAACTTATAGAGCCCAAGATCTTTTAGGTTTGGTGCATATCGATCTTTGTGGCCCCGTGTAAATAGAGTCTATAGGAGGGAGCTATTATTTCTTAACTTTTATTGATGATTGTAGTCAGATGCCATGGTTATATATCATCAAGAACAAATTAGACACCTTTGAGAGATTCAAACAATTTAAGCCAATGGCAAAAAATCATAATGGTAGGCACATTAAAGTCTTAAGATCTAATGGTGGATGTGAATATGATTCCAAAGGATTTGCTGCATATTGTAGAGAACAAGGAATTCATAGACAATTTACTACACGATATACTCCATAACAAAATGGACTAGTAGAGTAGAAAAATCAAACAATCATGAACATGGCCAGAAGCATGTTGAAAGTTAAAAACTTACCAAATGAATATTGGGCTAAGGTAGTTACATGTTCAATCTACATCTTGAATAGATCACCTACAAAAAGTGTGAAGGATAAAACACCTCTACAAGCATGGAGTGGAGTAAAACCACATGTAACAAATTTGAGAGTTTTTGGAAGTATAGCTTATACACATCTACCCAAGGAGCTAAGGAAAAAGCTTGATGATAGAAGTGAGAAATGTATATTCGTAGGATACAGTGATGTATCAAAAGCCTACAAGTTGTATAGCCCAATCACTAAGAAGACAATAGTGTCTAGAGATGTCAAATTTATTGAAGATAAGTCATGGTATGAACAAGATAATGGAGCAACTCAAGGTCAACCCACTCCACATAGTTTTGAACCAGAAAATGTTGATCAACCAATAGAAAGACTGCCTGGAATAGAGGTTCCAATAGTAGTAGAAGAAAACCAAGGACAATAAGTGCATAGTCCTTCTTCTAGTAGCGATTTAGACCCTACACTAGCACAATTAGGGAACCAAAAGACTAGAACACTTAGAGAAATATATGAAAAAAAAGACAAAAATGAACAGGTATTGTTTGTTTTGATGTCTAGTTAGCATGTATGCTTTGAAGAAGCATTTGAGAAGAAAGAGTGGGTAGAAGCAATGAGCAATGAAATTGCAGCCATAGAGAAGAATGAAACATGGGATTTAGTAGACTTGCCCCAAGAAAAAACAAGAATAGGAGTTAAGTGGATTTATAAGACAAAATTTAATGAAAAAAGTCAAATTGAGAAGCACAAGGCAAGGTTGGTAGCCAAAGGTTATGTACAGCAGTCTGGCAGAGACTATGAAGAAAGATTTGCACTAGTAGCAAGATTACACACAATTAGAACTGTATTGGCAGTAGTAGCAAACACTAAAGGTTAGTTTATCAGTTAGATGTGAAATCAACATTTTTAAATGGAATTTTAAATGAAGAAGTATATGTTGATTAGCCACCTAGGTTTGTGATCAAAGGACAAGAGAAAAAGGTTTATAAACTAAAAAAGGCCCTCTATGGACTGAAACAAGCACCAAGGGCTTGGTATAGCAGAATAGATTCTTATCTACTCAACAAAGGGTTCAAGCATAGCAATAATGAGCCAACATTGTGCACCAAAAAAAACTTCCAAGGTGAAATATTGATTGTATGTATTTATGTTGATGATTTACTATATACTAGTAATTTGCATATTGAAAAATTTAGACTTGATATGGAAAGAGAATTTGAAATGACCCATCTTGGTCACATGAAATACTTTCTTGGTTTAGAGATTGAACAATTGCAACAGGGCATTTTCATTAGTCAAAAGAAGTATCCACAAGATGTGTTGAAAAAATTCAGAATGAATAATTGCAAGCCAATCAACATGCCTATTTTCTAGATACAAAATTGAGAAAAAATGATTCAGGTGTAGCAGTGAATTCCACTTTATACAAGCAATTGGTAGGCAACCTAATGTACTTGACAGCAACAAGTCCAAACATTATGTTTGCAATCAGCCTTCCTTCACTGTTCATGGAATCACCAAAGACGTCACATTTGAAGGTAGGAAAAAGAATACTAAGGTATATTGCAAGAAAAAAGGAACATGGTATTTTCTATGTAGGTAATGAGTACAATCAACTAATTGGATTCACAAATAGTGACTTTTTCGGAAGTGTAGATGACAAAAAGAGCATATCAGGTTAAGCATTTTGTTTGAGTAAAGGTATAGTTTCATGGGCATCCAAGAGGCAACCGATTGTCACCATTTCATCAACAGAGGTAGAGTATGTAGCAACAACATCAATAGCTTGCCAAGAAATATGGATGCAAAGATTGATAAGTGATCTTGAAACAACATCAAAGAAGGAGCCAATAACATTTTTTTGTGACAACAATTCAGCAATTGCACGTTCTAGAAATCCACTCTTTCATCAAAAGAGAAAGCACATTGACACTTGATTCATTTCATCAAAGAGCTGGTCAAAAATGGAGAAATCAACCTACAACATTGCAAATCAAAGGATCAATTGGTAGAGATATTCACGAAGCTGTTAGCAAGAGCAAGTTTTGAATTTCAAATGTAGCAATTAGGAATTGTTAGTGTTGAAAATGTATTAATGTAGATAGAGTTAAAATTAAGGGGGTATGTTAAATGTAATTATTGACCTTACCGTTTGCTCTATTAACTTCATTTGTTAACCCTCGTGTTAACACTCGGCAAATGAAAGACCAAATCACTTGGTCATCAAAGGGGTTACTCAGCAAAAGAACAAAAGACCAAGAGTATGCTGAGTAATGTTAACACTTGTCAGAATAACATGTTGACCCACCTATGTTTGAAATTTATGACAGTTAGTTTTGTATTTAATGTGCTAGGTACACATTTCACTTTACTTCCTAGTTTTGAGTTTCAACTCTAGCGCGCTTTGAATGCTATTATATCTTGTATATGTATAATGTAAGAGATAGATTGATGGTAAGATTAATGAGAAGCAATACATATAATATTCTCTGCCTATGAGTTCTAGTTGTGCTCTATTTTCCTTTGTTCTAAAAATATCTAATAGAGAGACCCTAAAAACTATGAGCTAGTCATGTGACATATAGAAAAGAATTTGTTCCAATGAAACTCGGAGAATACCCTTTCATGAATGCAAATCAAGTGGGAGGTGTAGACACCTAAATTTGATTACACCGCTTCGGTAATCCTATTTAGTTATCTCTAAAGGCATCATTAATTATATTCCTATTTAATTAATCCTTTGCCATCCCCTAGCTGATTAATTTAATTAATCATCTATAGTCCTAATTGATAAATCAAATCACCTATTATTTATCAATTAAATCATATCCTTCTATCTAATTCCAAAAATCCCCATTTATTAAATAAATCTATTTGATAAATAAAATCCTCAAATCCAAAAGCCCCTAACTTATCCCTAAACCCCCTTTTTAGCCTAATCCACCCCATCCACCCATACAAACTAAACTTAGCCACTAACTCACCCACCCTCATTAATGCCATCCACTTGCACATCTCTCACATCACTAATCTAATCCTAAACCCAAGCCTAATCCCCCCCCTAATATTGTCACATTCCCTAAGCAAGTTTAAGACTTTCCTAAACCAAACCAAAGTCTCCCCTCAAAATTCCCAACCACCAAGTCATGAGTGCTCTTACAAACCATAAAAGACTCTTACAAGCCCACTCATGACTCTTACATCCATCTTCCACACCCTTCCCTCTTCCACACTCATTCCTCTTACATCTCTCTTACAAACTCAACCCCACTCATCATGCCTTTAACCAACCCTTTGCCCTACCCTCTCACACTCATCCTCCTTGTGACAAGTGTCACCTTCCCATTGGTTCTAAACAAGCACAATCCATGTGCTCTCCTTTGAGTGCATCCTAGCCCTCCATAAGCCTTCATCTCTCCTTGCATCTTAGCCCTCCATCCCTCAAACCCTTAGCCTATAAATTGAATCCCATCTGAAGCCATTCAAGCACAACCATTTGAGTAAAGTTATCATGCCTTTTTGAGAGCCAAAATCCATACCCATACCCTTATAATGCCAAATTGAGAGCTCACAAAGCTACCAATTTGCCATTACCCATCTCCATTGAAGCCATTTTGAGCACTTGAGCATACATCCAGCCAATCCATAAATAGACACATCCTAAAAACAAGAGAACAATCTCATTGAGAGAGCCTATCCATGGCTCACATTCTCATTTGATTTTGTCTTCTCTTTGTCTCTCTTATATGTTATGTTAGTTTAATGTGTAAATGCTTTCATTGAATTAGTATTTCTAGCATATTAGATTAGTGTATACAGGAGGGACAATAAAAGACACAGAAGATGAATTGACAAGAAAATAAGGATAAAATGGGTTTTATTGAAATAGTTGGTGAATTTATACTTACTAAATTGTTCTAACCTACCAAACTTGATGCTACTTCCCCAGTTGAAACATTGTCTAAGTATGGGTTTATTGTAGGTGACAGAAGGGAAGAGTTTGTAAGCAAATTGCTCACAAGAATGATAGTATAGCTAGCACATCACAAGATGTGATCTCATTTATGTGTAAATATGATTAGATGCATTCTCCTTTTATGAAAGGATGTATTTTGAATCTCATGTAGAAAGTGGTCTTCCTTTTCATGGATTTATGGGCAATTTTATGTGTATAAGAGTGAAGTTTACTTGGTCCAACAACTAGATGGGACATGCAATCTCATTTAGGTTAGACTAGATAGGATGCTTCAACCATCTAGGATATAATGCCTTACACCTCTCTCTATGAGCTCCTTAAGAGTGTCTCAGATCATTCAATGCTTGGCATTAACTGGATGAATAAGAAGCTATGCAAAAAGAAATCTTTCAAGTATGATAGCCTATGACATTCCCATCCCCAATTTAGAGAATGTATAGAAATTTGGTGGAATGTAAAGGTCTAAGGCATGATTATGTTTTGCATAGCTAAGAAGCTTGAAAATATTAGGCAGGAGGCCATGGCTTGGGAAAAAACTTCATTTAGAGACATCTTCAAGAAAAAGAAAGAAATAGAGAGTAAATTTGAGCTTTTTCAAAAGAGAATGGTGAAGGAAGACTGATGTAGGGGACTACCCTTAATACCATAAACTCATAAAAAAAACAAAGAAACAACAAAAAATGTGAGAACAAAGAATGAACTTCTTATTATTGCCACAAATGTGGAATTACAGAATTCTCAATTACAATATGCTAACCCAAATGGGTGCCTTCATTGCAATAATTTGCAAGACAATGCTATGAACTATCACCCAGAGTTGTCCTAGACAATCTTTGGGCCTTTCTAAAATAGGCACTTTTATGCTACTCAAGAAGGTTCTAGATGCTTAAACTTAACACCTAGGGCTGAAAGACCCTAACAATACACATAGAGTTAACCAAATACATCTTTGAACAATTATTTTGGAAATTTTGGTAGCCCAACTTTCGAAGGCCATAACTCACAAACCGTTGCTCTAATTGGCTATTATAACCACTTTTCAAAAATGCTAGCTCTTGATCTATAAGCTCAAAATAGCGCTAGTGCCCTGCTGTCAAGTTTTCAAACCTCATCTGGGCACTCTAAGGCCTCCAAAGATGAGCCTAAAGATTTTTCTACAAAATTTTCTATCAAAAATCTGCAATAACTTCTCTGATACTAATGCTTGAGCAATGAGATTTTTATGGTAGGCTTACAACTCTAAAATGAACCTTTCTATAGAAAATGAGTACATTTTGAGCTCATACGAAAAACTTACTAAAAATTGTAAGTTCCCATAAATAGTAACCACCCTGTCTCCTAGTCCTTATTAAAATAGAAAAGGCTGAAAATAAAATTTTTTTTGGGTGATGTAAGATTTCCCTTACACCCAAGATGCTCCTGCATCAAACACCTAGGGTAATTTGAGAAGTGACCCCATCACATCTCAAGTGTGCAAAGGAAAACCAAGATGGTTGACCTGCTCCTTTGCTAGCCATGATGAACCCTCAATTGTGATCTCTTTCCATTTGACCAGATATTCCTCATAAGTTTTGTTTCTGGTACCTTTTCCAAGATGACTTTCTAGTATCTCCTCAATCTCCTTGGTAGCTGAACTAGCTACTGAATGCTCCACTACACTTCTGCAAGTTCATCTCCATCACCTCCTTCATAATACTCTATCAAATCTAAAATATTAAATACTAATGAAATATTCAATTTAGTAGGCAACTCCACTTCATACACATTTCCAAAATCATGTTTGTTCACTATCTTGCATAGTCCAAACTTCTTCATCTTTAGCTTATTATATGTACCTACTAGTAAATGCTCCTTTCTCAAATGAACCATGACTTCATCTCTAATATGAAATTCCTTATATCTTCTCAATTTTCACATCTGCCTTAGCCTTATATTGTGTATTCATCTTTATGATGTGCATCCTCACCTCCTCATGGATGTTCTTTAAATGTTCAACAAAATATTCTACTCCAGCACTACTTATCTCTCCCTTATCCAACTTCCTCAATTTAGAAACTTTTTTGGGACTACTCCCATATACAATCTGGAATGGTGATTTACTAGCACTCCCATTGATAGAATTATTATATGCAAATTCTACCTATGGTAAAATGATATCTCATCCTTTTGGTTTATCTCCAACCAAGCATCTCAACAAGTTTCCCAAACTATGATTCACAGCTTCTGTCTATCCATCAGTCTATGGATGATGTGATGAATTGAACTTCAAATTTGTCTTCAACTTCAACTACAATGTACACCAAAAATACCCAACATATTTGGTATCTCTATCTAAAACTATACTCTTTGGCAGACCATGCAATCTCACCACTTCTCTAAAAAATAACTCTGCTACATGAACAATATCACTAGTCTTCTTGCCAGGAATAAAATATGTCATCTTTGAAAACATGTCAACCACCACAAAAATAGAATCATGTCCATGTTGTGTCCTCAGTAATCAAAGAACAAAATCCATGCTAACATCCTTCCATGGCTTCTCTAGTATAGGTAATTGTTGATACAACCCTACATTTTGCTTCACTCCTTTCACCATCTAACATACTCAGCAACTTTGTACAAACTTTGTCACATCTTTCTATAACTATGGCTAGTAATAATTTTCAACAACCAAAGCTATAGTTTTATATCTACCAAAATTTCTAGCCAATCCTCCACTATGCTTCTTCTTGATGAGATTCTCTATCATTGTACTTCTTGGAATGCACAACTGGCTTCCTTTGAACAACATATTATCTTGGAACATAAAATCTAACAATTTTATCCTATCATGTGTAACAGGTTTTGTACAAGCCTTCCACACTTCACCAAAATTGGGATCATCTAGATATAATGTACTAAGTTCCTTGAAAACAACCACCTCTATCTACATTTCTATCAGCAAAAGTTGTCTTCTACTAAGATCATCTACTACTTTGTTAAACTTCCTACTTCTATGTTTCAAAACAAATATATAACTTTGTAAAAGTTCAACTCACTTTAAATGCCTTTGGTTCAATTTTCCTTGACTATTCAAATATTGTAAAGCTTGATGATCAGTATACCAAAAAAACTCCTTGGTAAGAAGATAGTGTCTCCACTTTTTCAATGCTTGAACTATGGCATAAAATTCCTAATCATAAACATAATATTTTCTTTTTTTAGTATTCAACTTCTCACTAAAATAAGTAATAGGTCAACCTTCTTGGCTCAAAATAGCTCCTATTGTAGTACCACTAGCATCACAATATACTTGAAACACCTTGTTAAAATTAGGAAGTGCTAAAATAGGTTGCGAAGTAACTTTGTGTTTCAATAGATTGAAACTCTTATCTACTCCTACAGTCCACTTAAACTCTTTCCTATCTCCTCTCATTGTTTTAGTCAAGGGTCCACAAATACTGCTAAAACTTCTTATGAACTTTATGTAAAATATAGCCAGTCCATGAAAAGATCTTACCACTTTCATACTCATTGGAGTAGGTCATTCAAGGATAACCTTCACTTTCTTTGGTTCCATTTTTAGACCTTCTCCTAAGACTACAAATCCTAGGTACACTAACTCCTTCTTTACAAAACTACACTTCTTCAAGTTTATCAACAACTTTTGTTTCCTCAACTTTTCAAACACCTTGCGAATATGAATCAAATTCTCCAAAAATGTCTTACTAAATATCAATATATCAACTAGGTAAATAATGAAAAACTTACATAGAAACTCCTTTAGTACCTCATTCATGAGCCTTAGGAAAGTGTTTGGTGCATTGGTTAGCCCAAAAAGCATGACTAACTACTCATATAGTCCTTCCCTTGTCTTGAAAGAAGTCTTCCAGTCATCACCTTGTCTAATACAAATCTGATGGTACCCACTCTTTAGATCTATCTTTGTGAAATATTGAACTCCACTCAAATAGTCCATAATATCATCCATCCTCAACAAAGGAAATCTATACTTGATGGTGATCTTGTTGAGAGCATGAGAATCTATGCACATCCTCCATTCTCCATTATTCTCTGGTGCTAACACTACTGGTACAACACATGGACTTAGACTCTCTTGAATTAACCCCTTTTGCAACAACCCTTGAACTTGCCTATTCAACTCTTCACTTTCTACTGTTGTCATTCTATGCGCTACCTTTTTTGAAAAATTGGCTCCTAGAATGAAATCCATTTGGTGATTGATCTTCCTCATTTGGGGCAATCCATCAGGTACATTATCTAATACAATATTAGAAAACTCTTCCAACATATCTGCAACTTTTGTAGCTATCTCCTCTACTTCTTCTTTGCTATCTTTAGGAATTATAGAAAAACCCATATGCTATTGTTTCATACCTTTAATAAACTCTCTTCCATCAAAAAAACATATTCTAGTAGCACTACATACCTTTTCTTCTTTATCCTTTAATGGCTTCAGCTTATGTTTCACTCCATCCTTAATAAGAGTGTAGGTATTTGCTCACCCATCATGTACAACATGCCTGTCAAACTGCCATGAAATAACCAACAACATATGACATATGTCCATAGGTATGATATCACATAGTACCTCATCTTGGTATCTCCCGTTCTTGAACTTCATTGAGCACTACTCATTGACCATAACCTTGTGGTCATCATGCACCCAATCAATATGGTATGGATGCAAGTGTTTCTATCTCTTCAACTTCAACTTGGTGACCATCATTTCTGAAACCATCTTGTCAATAATTCCACCATAAATGATCAGATCACAACACTTATCTTCACATTTGCATGTTTTTTGAAAAAAACTTGTTCTTTGATCAGGTTCATTCTCACCACTCAACAAGACTCTTCTATTAACTACGACTTCTATTTCAACATCTTCAGAATGTGAGGATCGAGCATCTTCATCAACATGTATAACTCTCACCTAACCTTTTGTTCTTTGATCTGTCTTTCCTTGGCATTGGGTACATTCAAATGCTCTATGCCCTTCTTCCCCGTAGTGGAAATAAATTCCATAAAATCCTCCTCTTCCAAATCCTTTTCCTCTACCTCTTCCTCTATTATCTCTATTTTTTTTATCATGCAAACAATTGGAATTGTTTCCCCTTTAGTTCTGGTTGCTACTTTCAGCCTCATCCTTGTTCTTATAATCATCATTATGGCTTCCATAAGATCATCTGCCAAATCTTCCACCATTACCTCTTCCACTATTCTTATTGTCAAGCTTCTTGCTCAATTTCTCCTCAACTCTTAGGACAAACTAGTATGTTTCCTCAATACTGTTCATCTAAACTAGACTCGGCTCATCCTGAATGCTAGGCCTTAACCCATTAAGATAATGAGCAACTTTCTCCTTATTAGCTTATGCACGACTGGTTCTAATGGGAACTTGGTAGAACTCCTTGGTGTACTCTTGAACAGATTTTACTGCTTCCTTCATTCCTTGCATCTTCTTCAATAGATCAAGCTCATAATCCATAGGAATGAATTTTTGCTTCATTTTAGCTATCATCCGATCCCATCTAGTATTTTTTCCTTTCCATTTCTATTTTGTTCCAATTGAACCTCTTGCCACTAGATCTTTGCATGTCCCTTTAGTTTTGCCTTCGCAAACTTGACCCTATCTGAATCCTCAATATCTTCATACTCAAAGTACTACTCTAGTTCATTGATCTAATTGACTAGCTCTTTTAGGTTAATATTTCCTAAAAATGTGGGAATGTCAAACTTAGGTCTTTTTCCTATCTTGGAGATGGCCCTAAAAAGCCTCTCTTCCTCTGGGTTTAGAACTGCCTCTGCTTTAGCATTTTCTTCTAATTCATCCTCCTCCTCACTTTCATCTCTTATGGGAAGATTCATTCCTCTAAAAAATTATTCTTCCAATGCTTGCATTTGTCTTTGGAGGGCTTGAAAACCCTCAGGTGTAACACTTGCAACTCTTCTGCCACACTCTCTTCATGGAGGCATTTTTGCACTTCTATTGAAATCCTAGTGCAAACTGCCTCACAATTGGTGATTTGTCTACATTCTCAACCCAAACCATGGTCTTGGTGTGAACTGCCTCATATGTGGTGATCTATCCACACACTTAAGAATTCTAGCTCTGATACCATTTGATGTAGAGGACTCCCCTTAATACCGTAATCTCATAACAAAAAAAAAGAAACAACAAAAAATGCAAGAACAAAATATGAACTGTGGAATTATAGAATTCTCAATTACAATATACTAGCCCAAATGGGCACCTTCATTATAGTAATCTGTGAGATAGTGTTGTGAACTATCACCCAGAGTTGTCCTATACAATCTTTGGGCCTTTCTTAAATAGGCAGTTTTATGTTGCCCGAGAAGGTTCTAGATGCTTAAACTTAATACCTAGGGCCAACAGACCCTAACAATACACATAGAGTCAGCCAAATACACCTTTTCAAAAATGTCAACTCTTGATCTACAAGGTTAAAATAGTGCTAGTGCCCTTTTGTTAAGTTTTTGGACCTGATCCAGGCACTCTAAGGCATCCAATGGTGAACCTAAAGATTTTTTTGTAAATTTTTCCACCAAAAATCTCCAATAACTTCTCTAATACTAATGCTTGAGCAATTAGATTTTTATGGTAGGCTTACAACTCTAAAATGAACCTTCCTATAGAAAATGAGAACATTCTGAGCTCATATGAGAAACTTAGTAAAAATAGTAAGTTACCATAAATAGTAACCACCTTGTCTACTAGTCTTTATTAAAATAGAAAAGGCTGAAAACAAAATATATTTTTGGGTGATGCAAGATTGCCCTTACACCCAGGATGCTCCTACATCAAAAAAATTTTAGCAACTACACATGACTTAAAGAAGAACTAGAGGAGGAAATGGAAACAAGTAGTTGAAAGAGAAGAAGTCTTCTGGAAAAAGAGATTAAGGATTTAGTTGTTCACAAAAGAAGATTGGAACACAACTTCTTCCATAGGCTAGCCTCTAAACACAAGAGTAGAAATACCATTAGGAAGCTCATTGAGAACACTGATGAGGAAGAGATTGGAAGATGGACCACCAGATAATTTGATAAAATTTATAACCCCCCACAGTTGTAGGTGAACTTGATGATGGAAAATGACCCTCTAGAAATCATAAATTTGGTTATTGATGAGAAGGAAAACAAGGACTTAATAAGGAAAGTAATTGTGCAAGAGGTGAGAGAGGTAGTTTTTGCTATGTGAGTGTTCAAGGCCCTTGGACTTGCCAAATTCCCCTTGGCCTTCTTCTAGGAGTATTGGGAGATTACTAAATATTACCTTCTATTAGAATGTTTAGAATAACTAAGAGTGTGGTGAATCAATTATCCAAGGTCCAAATGTACCAATTTAACAAACAAACATTTAAACTACTTTAGATCTTGGCATTTATCAATTCGGTCTTTATAGTAAACTTTTAGTAACATAAATTAGCAATCCACTATCCTAAATATAACACACTTGGAAAATGTAAACATTTATAATAAATTATCACAAATAACATCTACACAAGTTTGATATTGAGATTTAACTTGGAAACCCAATTTGATAAAAACCACCTAAAACATGCCAACCAACTTTTTTCTCTTTTGAAGTGAACTCTATTAGGATCCAACCCTTTTAAAGTTTGCAAAACACATTCTTAAATGTGATCTTGTTAAAGGATTTAATCACCATATTAAGAGTGGCCTTGTTAGAGGACTTTAGAACATTCCATTTTGAATGTCACCTTGATTAAAGGATTTACTTATGACTATTAGATCAACATTGATTAAAGGATTTCAATACTGATACAATGGTTAGAAAGTAATAGTAGATTTGATCTAAAAAATACAACTCACTTTACAATTTCAGATCTCAATTTGGCTCAAATGTTGATCCATTGAGTAGGTTTCATTGTTATCTTAGTCTCTAATTTATTGGGGAACCCTTCAAGAAATCACTCTTCAGCTCTTCTCAACTCTTTTCAGCCTTCTCTTTAATTTTTCAAACAAAAAGCAACAACAATTGTTTCAACCTTGTTAGGTCTTCACAACCACTCATACACACATGAGCTTATCCCTTGTGCCTCCTTAAATAGGAAATTTTGATCTTTCCCACTTAAATACCACCATAGATCTTAGGGTTATGATTAGATTCAACACATATAGTGAATCTCTCTACCTTCTTGTTCAAGTTCTCCTTTTCTAAAAACTTCTCTTTGAATTCTTGCATAAAAACCCACAAATTTGGTTTCCCTTAATTTAAATTGTCCAGATCATCCATTCTTATCTTCAACACATTTTACATATTTCAAAAAATTAACTCCGTGAGTTGAAAATCATGATTTCTCATAAACTATTAAAATGATTTCCCTTGGCCAACATTGTGTTTTGATACTTAGTCATAATTAGGTTCGTCAATACTAACTATCTTGCTCAATAGATATACTGTCACTTGATCAATACTAATGCTTAGTCAATACTGATATACAATCAACACTATTTCTACTCACTAGCATCACTAGACACAAACTTTAAGTTCCTTAATCTTCTACTCTATTTCTCAATCAAAATCATGCATTTGGTCAATCTTTGATCACTTATTCAAACCTTTAGTACAATTAACTTCTCTTCTTGTAGTATGATTAAAAATTTAATTTATCTTGTCAAATTCTAACTAATCAAGTACTCATTTGTGGTTTCTTCTCATCACTCAAACTTTCTTGTAGGTATTTTTCTTATGACCAACTTTTCAAATCCTCTTCATCAATCATATAGATATGGAACTCAATTGAGATAGAAAATTGTCTTACCAATAAGGTTTGACATGAATGATAGCATAAGGATTGTTTCAATTATATTTTCCAACAATCTCCCTCTTTGGCATTGATGGAAACACCTCTAGTTACCATCTAATCCAAAATATGTATTGCATCAATTGAACTCCCTATGTGTACAATATCAAATATTTTTAAATATCTTTAGTTTGATTTTGATTCTCATCTCTGTGTCCAACAATCTATTTCTTAAGTTCCATTTTGATTCTCATCCATGCAGCTCTGATATGCAACACGTAAGCTCCTTCTATCATATCATATCATGAAATCAATTACATTCTTATGTATTTATAGAAACACCTTTGGTTCTATAAAATCCCTCTTTCTTATTCAATCTCTCCCTCTTACTAATCACATCATAGAAAACTACTTCAATGTTCTCCCTCTTTATGGTGACCGAATTACATTATTCTTCCTCTTTGACAATAATGCCAAAGACATTGTGTCTATCCTATGCATCTTTTCCATGTAGATATTTTCATGTTAGTACTTAATTATGCCTTTGTCATATATGTATGACTGATACAAGACTTTCTCCTTCTTCCTCCACTACTACCATAGGCAACTCCTAAAGTAGGATAGTTTACATCAACTTGTAGGACATTCTAATCAATCCATTTGATGTAGAGCTATATTTAGCTTAAGTAGCATTGTCTAGGGAAATCACCCCTAACTTACCTCTTAGATATTCATGAGCATCCTTAGAAAAATCTTCAGTGAAATTATCAACTATTTTCTCCTTAGTGTTAACATACTCCAATCTCACTTCTTTGTCTTGAACTAGCTATCTCATGTAATGATACTTGATAACAATATACTTAGTCTTAGTGTGCAGTACAATATTCTTTGATATGTTAATAGTATTAGCATGAATTTTTATGATACTACTTGGGGGTGGTATCCTAAGCATTGGAGTGTATTGACATGTTGCACTCATGACTATGTTTATCATTGATGTCAATATAGCAATAAGTCTACGAAGATTGCCAAAGTAGTAGCCAAATATCTTAGTTGTATAGATGATGCTTTGATTGATTGGTAATGTGCACCTAAGGAAATTCTATAGTGTGTCTTGATGTTAAGATTCAATACACAAAGTCTAAGTCTAAGATGTACAAAAGATATGTTTGATTTACAAAGAGCAGTGTAGAAATAGAGTTCTTGGGAAGCAATTTCTAATGTTTTTATTATATCTTTCATCTGAGATGTAATTAAGTGATGTGAAGTTAGCTACTAACAAAGGATAGTCCGATGGTGACATTAGTGAGTGCACAATCCCTAGTATTACACATGTGAATTTTTTCATAGATTGTGAGCCGACAGTGGTATATTAATTGAGAATTAATTAATTATCTTATTATAATTAATTGGGAAAGCCTCAAGGCTGACTCAAGGAATTATTTTGAAGATAAGGTATAAAGGAAAGATATTTTCCTTGTTTGTAAAATGTGCAAGTTGTATTGAGAAATTATCAAGTGTGAAAAGGATCAGAGTGTTTGAGGAATGCAAGTAAGAAATCCAAGGGATTATTGGATATGAGATTTGTGATCTAGTCACAAGATTAGAAGAAGCAAAATTCCAGTTGACAAGATAGAGAAAGAGGAAGAAATTACAATTCAATTCTATTATTCTTCAAGGAATAATATAGAGAGCATTTGGATAGTGGGTTCATTGGTCTTTCCTTAAATTTGTTTGGATAGTGGGTCCATCTGTCTTTCACAACAATAGGGTTGGAATCTCCTAACAAGGATTCAAAGTCCCCTAATAGGAACTAATATGTATTGAATGTATTAATAGACTCCTAATAGGTTCCATCCTCTAATAAGGAACTTTTATATTAGTACATCATCTTGTGGGTACCATCCCCATCGAGGATTTCCCTTTGATCAAGGGTTTCCCTAGTTAACATATCTAGTGTGATTGTGCATGAGTATCTTGTTATGGTTTCTAGTTATATTTCTCATATGGTTCAGATTTATTAAGGTTGATAATTGTGGTAATATTGGGATAACTAATTCACCCCCCACCCCATTATATTGGTGGACTATATACTCTAACAAATAGTACTAGTGATATCATAGTAGATAACAACTGGATCAGTGATTTCTTCCTGCATTCCTTTTAAAAGTTGTTTGATCAATATGATATTTGAACAATTCATTATTTCTGTCACATATTCAACTTCAAATTTTGATTGAGAAATGAAATTATATTTCTTGCTTGTCCATGAAACTAGTCTCTTTCCTAGAAAAAAAGTTCCTTAACTTGTTCCTTTCCTTGTCATCAACATTTCCCTCTTGTTAAGTGTTTATTTTGCATGAGGCAAATGTTAGAAATTCTTATGAATATCTCTCTTGGAAAGCTTATCTATGACCAACTCCAAGGTTTTGGGTAGTTTTTTTTCAACCTGTTGGATAATTCAATCAAAGATAATTTGAATGTTCACAAGGAGGCCTTTTCTAGTATCTTCCAATCTACACAACTTTGCAAAAATATGACAACAACAAAAAAAATTATATATTTTTAAATTTTATGATGGATGCAATTTATTACCAATGCAACTATATGAATTCCTATTTTAGCCCAATGTTTTGAAATGGAAATAATTGAGTTTGACACAAATTGCTGAAAAGTAAACTCCTAATGGACATAGCCAAAGTAATAATACATCTGCAAATTGAATTCTCAAAAGGATCATAATAGGAAACCAATGAAATTAGAAGCAACATTTCCTCAAATCCACTGATGATATCATCTATGGAAACTTCCATGAAAACCAAAAGATATTTCGTGATTCATCAACTATATGGCCATGGAAAGTGCACTCACACTAGAAAAAACTCTATGTAAGAAATATGATTATCATTTCCATAATTCATCACAACAACATAATTTTTTAACATAAGGAAAACATGGGAATTAAAAGATCACAAAATTATAACAATGCAATGCAATTATAATAGAGAAAGATTGCTAATATTCTTGGTTTATCTATAGGGTCTTTTCCCTGTATTTATTTAGGACTTATTTTGGGGCCAAATCCTTCAGATTCTTTATGGGAAGATCTTATTAAGAAATTCAACAAGAAATTGGCAAGTTGGAAAGGTAATTTATTGAGTTAAGCTAGAAAAACTACTCTTCTTAAGGCTTGCCTCCAGAGTATTCCTATGTATGCTTTGAGTCTCTTTAGGATTCCAGCTAAATATGTTGATACTATTGAAAAAATCCAAAGGAAATTTCTCTAGTTTGGTTCTGAGGTTGAGAAGAGAATGGCTTTAATTTCTTGGGATCAAATCTATAAGCCTAAGCTAGATGGTGGTTTAGGGATCAAGTCTATCAGGAGTATAAATATAGCTCTTCTAGCTAAGTTGGGTTGGAGACTTTATCATGAAAAAAGGAGTGGATTTATATTTGAAAACATAAATACCTCTTTGGTTCTCCTTCTTTGTCTGAATTTCTTTCTTATCCTAATGTTTTATCACCTTCTGCTATTTGGGGAACTATTCAGGGAGCTAAAAGTATTTTAATCAAAGGTTGTATGTGGAAAGTGGGTAATGGAAAGAAAATTAGGTTTTGGGATGATGTGTTGATTCTAGATCATCCTCTGATTGAGGATTTTGAGAATATAACTCTTGTAGATAAATTCAAACAAACTTTTGGCTTTCTTGTGAAGAATTACTAGATCAATAATGAATGGGTTAACCTCAGTTGAAATTAATATAATTTTTTATAGTATCCAATTAATCTTGAATGCTTTTAGCCTGTATCCTCATATTGAAGATAAAATGGTTTGGGGATTAGAACCAAGAGGTTGTTTTAAAGTCTCTTCTATTTTTAGAATTGAGGAAAAGGGGATTAAACCTTTATAGACTAAAACCTAGATTAAAGGGCTTATTCGTAAAATTAACATTTTTTTCTGGATCTTGCTTCAAAAAAAAATTTTAACCTTGGACAATTTGTAAAAAAGAGGGATTTATGTCGTTAACAAACATTTCCTATGTAAAAGGGATTCTGAAGATAGGAATCATCTTTTGTTAAATTGTAAATATAGTCAAAAAGTGTGGAGTTATATCTTTATCTACTGGAATTTAGATTGGGTTCAATAGAATAATATTCTAGAGCTAGACATGTCCTTCTAAGGAGGTTAATATTGGTTTTTTGTGGAAAATTACCCTACCCCATCTCTAGTGGGGAATTTGGAAAGAAAGAAATATTATAATTTTTAGAGACAAAAAAAATCCTGAGTGGGTTCTTGGTCATAATATAATTAGAGCTATCAAGGAAAACTTTAATTCTCACAAAAAACTGAGTGATGATATCCAAATCAATAAACCTATGCATACAAAAGGCTATAAAATCAAAATTGATGATTAGAGGAAGAATGTAAAATGGAAATGACCCCCTATGGGTTGGATTAAAGATAACTTTGATGGTGCCACTAAAGGAAATCCTGGAAAAGCTGGTTGTGGAGGGGTTTTGGGGGACCATACTAGTAGAATTGTTAATGTTATTGCTATCCCTATAGAGATTTTTACTAGCCATAAAGTTGAAGCTACAACAACATTGTATACTATGAGGCTGGTAGTAGATCCTAGTTATCAAAATCTTTAGATGGAAGGAGATTCACTTAACATTATTAACATGCTTAAAAACAAGAGTCCAATTACTTGGACAAGTGAGGGAAGTATAATGGAAATCAAAAATCTTATTAATAAATTTGATAATGTTATTTTCTCTCATTTTTTTGGGAGGGTAATTCAACTACTAATTGGATTTCCAACCAAGCTATCTATAGGGAAAGCAAGTTGAGGTGGCATGCTAACTTATGCAAGGATGTGGAGCTAATGGTGATAGTTAATTATGACAGGACACATGCTAGAGAAGGAAAGATTTCCTAAGATTGGAAAATTTATTAAGAGGAGTGATGCATTTACAAAAGATAGTTTGAAATTCCCTAGGAAGTATTCTTGTGCTATTATGACTTGCATTTGGCATGTAAGTAAGTTTAATAGCTCCATAGTAATCTTTAAATCTTTATTACTTTTTCCAGTTTTTTCTACTCTAGTGTGTTGTAGTGGAAAAAATATGGGAGGGGAACCTAGAAAGAAAGAGCCAAGTCATTGCAAGGTATGGAATGCAAAGGCCTCTATGTGGAAGATTTTGTAGAAAGGAAAAGTGATGATCTACATTGAATGACTCCATGGGTATAAACCTCACATCATAGATTCCTTCCTTAAAAACTATTTTGAAGATAGGGTCACTTTGCATGGTATCACAGTGAAATCAATTAAAGAATTTATTTCTGAGATAACAGGGCTTCCAATGGAAGAGATTAAATTTAGCAAGGAGACTAGTATCTCCAATGCAGCTTTCAAGAAATTTCCAAAGATGGAAGATGAAGAGAAGAATTTGGAGAAAAATGGAGACTTTTATGAAGTAAATCAAATAAAGGTTATCTAGAGGGATGCTCTATCATGTATCCATGATTATTTTATTCTTGATGGTAGGGCTAAGAGAGTCCATAATTTCACTTTGTTTTCCTAAATCATTTTAGGCACAAAGATAGGATTTCCTTTCCATTTTTTCTGAAATATTCTCTACTTCAAAGACTATATGCTCATAGGAAGAAAGAATCTTGTCTTGTGCTTCATGAATATTTAATATTACTTATTGAACAATTTTGTAAAAGTGAGGCTATAAAACCCTCTCCAATTTTGGAGAAGAGGAAAGGGTATAGTAATGTTCCCCACTCTAAGAGAATAAAGGTTGAAGAAGGGACTAGTGATAGCAAGAAGGTTTTCAAACAAGAGAGGACTAAGAAAAATGTTGAGGAAATCATAGAATCTAAGAATTCTGATAATGAGAAGAAAATAGAAATGGGAGAACTTATTTCTAACCTAGACAGTTACTCTAGGAGTAAAGGGATGTCAACTAGTAAAGAAAATGTAGAGGGAAGTAAGGACATAAATATTGATTCAAATGTTGGGTCAGAAGCCCTTGGGGAGGATGAAGAAAATAAGAGTGACCAACCTTCTCATATGAAGTGTATGCGAGTGAGGACAAAATGGAGGAGGATATTGGTAAGGAAATTGAAGATAAAATCCCCACCTATAAGGAAAACACCTAGAGTAAAGAAGAAAAGGAGGAGAGGATGAAGAATTTAGATATTAATACTAATACCCAGATCAATACTATGACTACTATGGTTAGTTTTGAGGGTTGTTGTAGATGGGAAGGATGACTCTCAGTAAGCTAAACTTTCCTTTCTTTATACTGCTAAGCTAAAAGGTGAGACTTCCCTTCAAGGTAATTCTTGGCTATATAATGAAATTATGGTTCTCAAGAAGAATCTAGGGGTTATGGAGAAATAATTATACATTGAATGCACTAAGAGATCTTAGATGGAAGTGAAAATTGGTAACATCCCTAAAAATCTTAAATATTATGAGTAGAAGCTTCATTACTTAATTAAGGAAAGCGGTCAAAAAATGGAATAGGTCACTTCAAGTCTATGTTCTATGGTGACCAATCTGGGTAAGAAGAGTAATCAGCAAATAATGTCTCCTAGTAATGCAAGGATGGGGAGTCTAGGAGGACCTAGTAAGAGAACTAGGTAGAGCACAAGGAAAAAGGTTACTGAGGTTCTTGAGGCTTCTATTCTTACTTTGGCTAACATAATCTAGTCTATTGTAGAAGCAGGCAAAGAGGTGACAAACATTATCAAAGAGCTATTGTAGGTGTTCGTTGTGGAGCAGGTGTGGTGGTTGCTGGTCTGGGTATTTTTTCTATTTTTTGCTTTTTGCTTTAAAGCTTGTTTAAACTCTAGGGTCTAGGTCCTCATAAAACCTTGTTACTTTTTTATGGTTTAAACTGTTGGTTTCAGGTCCCTATAAACCTAGTTTGAATGTTTAAAACTTTAGGTTTTAGGCCCTTGTAAAACCTGGTGGTGCTTTAAATGTTTATCTCTAGTTTTTTTATAAAGGGTTTTGGGTCCCTTCAAAACTTTCTTTTACCTTAATCTAAAATAATGCAATAAAACCATTATCTCCATTATCACTCATGAACATAATTCACAAAAATAACACATTGGCAAGATTTACTAACTCAGAAAGAGAGTATCAATAGCATATATTATTGTATCAAAATGTTAGCCTTGAATACATATTACATCCATGTATTTATAAGAAATCCTCTCCTCCTTTTTTGTTATAGGTGAGATCTCTTCTAATGAAAATCTTATACTGAAAACTAAATGATTATATACAAATTGACTCTCTTAAAGAAGCTAAGTAGGTCTCCACCCTTATTTTCATCAATTAATGGTTGCACAAGGTTTTACATGATAGAAAAGAATAAAAAGAAACAGAAGATAAGAAGAGAGAAGATGCAAGATGAACTCAGAGTCATAGGCACTTCCAAAAATGTGATCTTGGCCTCAAACTGTAGTCAAAATGCATTTTTTGTGCTAAAAAATAGCAAATGGAAATTGACTATCGGCACACTGCATGATCTCTAAACTTTTGATGCACCTCTAAATTTTGTGCTCTTTCAAGAAATGAAACTTTGAAAAGTGCACCTTCAAAAAGTACACCTTGGTGACAGAACCTAATAATTCAAAAATTCTTCTAAGTGCCAAAACTGAATTTCTAGCATCTAGGTTTTCTTCCCCTTTATACCAAAATGTATCCCTAAATTTTTGAACTATGGTTTTCATAGAGAAAATCTTGGTCTTTGACTCATCTTCAAAAATCTCAAGGCTAGTGGCATTGTAATTTTTATCTGCTTTCAAAACTTGCTTGAGTCTTATTCTTTATCTATTGAATGTCTTCATGTAGTCCTTCCATGACTTTATTCCTAGAATATATCTTATCTATCCAATCATCAAGATTGTCTAATTCTTCTACTAAGTATATCTCCATTACCATCTAGTACTTTTCCCTTTTATATTTTTTAGAGCCCTCAAATCATTGGCCCAGATGCATACCTCATTTAAAAGCCCAAAAACTTGGTTTATAATGGTAACCGATTTGTTAGCATTAGTTTGGATGTTGTGCAAAAGGATAAAATTGCCTTTTATTATTTTCACTTTCCTTTTCTCAAAACTATGATTTCATTTCTGACAAGCATCCAAAAATGAATCCATTGGTTATTTGTTTCCTTTCCAATGTAGCTCCAAGAGTGGTCTCAAGATTTTCAAAGTCTATCAGCCCTACTACCTCATTCAAATACCCTTCCAATAGCTCATTATGTTTCCTCAACATCAAAAGATTTGATTCATGTTTGTGCAAATGTGTGAACACTTATTTGACACCTATAATGATCAAAATCATTGATATATCTATTTTGGGTTTCCCTATGCCTACCTCCTTTATTCGGTATTTCTTAGGAGTCAATTTATTTTTATCTACATGAGGAGGTGGGATGGAAATATGTGCCAAATAGTCCTAATCTTGATTCTTCATTATGAAGGCCAATGTTTTTACATCACCCTTAGTTGCCTCAGGCTTCTTACTCACTTTATTAATTATGGCATTCCCTCTTTGTCCCTCTTCTTACATCAATTCCATCTAACTCTTTTGTCTAAACATAACCTTTTTCTTAAGCCATGACAGTGTTGTCCCCATTGGTGACATGTATTGCACTAAAGAGGTAGGTTCTATTATAGGTTTATTTCCCTTAGCACTTCTCTCCTAAGTCTTCTCATGTCAATGAAGAACTTTAGAGAGTGCTTCTATATCATTTTGGGTTGTGGAGCTAGCCTCTCTATTTGGAGGACCTTTCTTACTTTCTTCTACTATCTATCTTTTCTTAGATACTTCATCGAGATGAAACTAGACATATACTCCTTCCTTTGGATTTGGGCTTTCAGGTTCAATTGTCAGAGGAGGTTGAGCCATTGATCGTTTATCTACTACTTTGGGCATATCCTATGTTGGTGGAGGAGGAATGCTAAGGGGTCCCTGTGGTAGCAGAGGTAGTGGATTCCAATCTCCTCCCAATGGATTGTTCCTAGGGGTGTCTTGTATTTTCTCTCCTACCATATTATTACCTACATGCAAGAAATCAAAATCCCAGAGGTCAAAAAGGTCTACCCCCTCACCCTCCATTTTTGCAATCCATTTCTATTTCTCATCTTTGTAGGTCTCAACCTAGATGGGCTCCCTAGGGATAGAAGGTGGTGTCTAACTTAAGCTTCTTCTCCTCTCTTCCTTTGCTACATTAGCTGAATGATTCATGCTATTCATAGGAAAAATTCTATTTTCTCTCCTTCCTCCTCATCTTCAACGTTAGGGATGGTTTCTAGCATTTGATTTATGGGTTTTTTCTTCTTATTTAGTCTCCTCCTCTTGACACTTACCACCATTGTCTCTATTCTAGCTCATTTGGGGACTGGTGAGGATGCATCTTCTACTAAGGCTTGAGGTGGTGGAGCTACTTCCTATTCCTATCACACAAATTCCTTTTCTTGTGCAGCTTTTTCTAGTTCATGTCGGGCTTCTTCTTGAGAAACTAGTTCTTCTTGAGCCTTGGCCTCTTGCTCTCTAACCCTAGAGGCTCCTTTTCTCTTCTTACCCTTTCCCTTTTATGCCTTAAAGTAATAAACCTCCCACCCATGGTGATGTACTATATCTAGCCTTACTGGTGACTTGGTAGGGTAGGTTGGTATTGTGACCTTTGTACCTTTCCCATTGTTCCTGTTGTCGACATCCTCCCTTGGTCCTCTTTTTGCCTATCAATTTTTTTGATACCTATGTACTTATTTATCTTCACACTTTAGTGGCATAATTATTGGTTTACCTTTTAATATTTTGTGTGGTGTATTGACTTTACTTCCTCTTCTATTTTGCATGACTTTTTTGGGTTGGCTCATGCACAACACCTAAAGTATTCTCTCTCCCTTAACTCTTTATTATGTGTACCTTATTTTTTCATACTAACATGGCATAATTGGGATAGTTAATAATTTAAGTTTTGTGGGGAGCGGGGGGGATTCCTTTCCATGTCATCATTATTGTTGACCACATCACCATTTGTCTACCTCACTCTGGATGTAATATCTCATGATTTTCTAGACCCTATCTTGTCATCATTATTCACCATGAATTGTATTACTTTCCTTATTAACTATCATTTTTGCTTTAAAATTTTCCCATTTTTATTGTCATCACTTTCCTTCACTATTCTTTCCCATTTTCAAATATAGTTCTTGTTTTTACTATTTGATACCATGGGAGGTAAGCATATTCGCCATGAAGCTAATTCTATAGATGAACTGAAAGCTACTAAACAAGCCCTCAAAATTTTTAATCATTCTATATGGACATGCTACTTTGAATAGTTGTGTGGGTTTGATGAAGCATTCACAACTGACTTCGCAATAGGGTTTCAAGGGGAGACTGCCACAGTGCATGGATTACAATTTCATGTTGATACATAAACAATTGTAACTGCCACTTTTCTTCCCCACATTGATGATAATCAATCCCCTCGGGATAATCTAAAGGTATGGACTTGAAGTCTTATATCAAGAAGTTCCTAGAGCATGGTGAACCAATAGAAAATTTTTAGGGGCAAGGAATGGTTTGTAAGTCTCCACCAAAACCTTGGGATGAAGTGGCTAAGTTTTTTATCAAATATATTACTTGTGAAGGGAAATATAAGTATCTTTTTCTCACCATGTCCATTTAATGCTTAATTTGTGATGTAGTATTCTTGATAACCTCACGTATTACTTGTTATTTTCTCCAAAGGATTCCTATAGTCAATTTCTTGAAGGTCACATTGATTCACTAGCTCATTGTTGATTAAAAAAACCATTAGTTATCAAAGCCCTTCATTCTACATAGCCTTACTTAGAATGGGATGGTTTTATTGATCAAGTTCCTAACTCCTTAGCTGCTCAACAAGTCCTTGGAGCTAGTTCTTTAAAACAATGGACAAAAAAATCCATATCTTCCCCAAATCCAAATAAATCAAAATCCCTCCTAGTACAACCCTCTAAACCTAGTAGGCAAACCCCTAAAAAATCAAGGTAAACCAAGTCCACATATTATTAAGAAGATGTGAAGAACCTTTGGTAGATTATAGAAACTCATTGTTAGTGTTGAAACCATTAACAATGTGGAGGTTCTACCTATTTCAAAACCCATATAGATAAATGATCATATTTTTAGGAATGTGAGATCCCAAAAATGTAGAAATAGGAAGCAATCCAAAATGAAGGAAATGTAAATCTTTGTTGAGGAGGAAGAATTGTCATCTAGAAGAAAAGTGACTGAACATGAGGCGATCCTTCAAGGAAAAGGAACTGAAGGGGAAAATGAAGAAGACTCTAATTATAAACATGAACAAGAAGAAGAAACACTGGAAGAAGAAGCTTAAAGTGACCCTAAAGAAGATAGTGTAGCAGAAAATAAAAATGGTTAGGAAATGTAAGGGAGAACATAATCAGTACATTAACAAAGCCCCTAGGTGAGAATCCCCAATTTGGTAATATAGAATATGTGTAGCAAGTCAAAATGAGGAGTCAATTAAAGAGTTCCATATAGAAACACTACTAAAAAATACAGTTATCCAAGAAATCATAGACAAGGCTAGTGATGTTTCTTTTAAGGGTGGTGTTTAGAAAGAAACCAAGATAATGAGTAAAAATTATGTTCAAGACACTAGTCCATTATTGGAAATAGGTATTCCATAGTTTGAAGGTACAATAGAGGATGCTCCTATGGAATTCTCTTTTCTAGATGTGTTGAGCTATAATTTGGCATGATGCATTAATGACAGGAATCCTTTCAAATTCCTCTCTTGAAAAGCTAATTTGGATTCAACTCCAAGATATTGGGTGATCTTTTGACCTACTAGAATCCACTCAATTGAAGATAAATGTATTTTTTCATAAGTAGGCCTTTGATGGTTCCCACCAATTTGGATAAGATATCTAATATACTATTTGAAAAAGTAACCATGAAAGAAATCTATTTTGGATTTTCTCTTTTATGATGTATGCAAATTATTGATGCAACTATATGAATTCTTAATTTAACCAAGTGTTTGTAAAAGCAAATAACGAAGATAGGTTAACAAGAATTTTAAGAAAATGGATTTTAAAAGTAAAATCCTAACATACATAAGCCACAAAAAACAACATGTATCTGAGTTAAGCCTTTGAAAAGATTAGTGGGTAACCAATGAAAAAAGGAGTTGCACTTCCTCAATTCCACTGATGCAATCATCAATGGGAATTTAGTAACTATAAGATGTTTCACTTCTCATCAAATTGCAAGGTCATAGAAAGTGTGCTCATGTGACACAAAAAGCTATTTAGGAGTAATAGGTGATATCATCTCCAACTCAATGCATCAGAAAAATTGTAAACATGTGGAAAATACTAGAACTAAAATATTGAACACTCAAATCAACACAACAAAAGTATTGGCTCCATTATAATTCATGAACATGCATTCATAAAATATAACACACTCAAAAAAGAATAACTCCACTCATAATGAGAGCACCAATAGCATTTATTATTGCATCAAAATAATGGCCTAGAATACATATTACATTCTTGAATTTATAGGCAATAATCTCCTCAATTTGTGTTGAGAGTGAGAGATTCCTTCACGCAAATATATGCTTAAAACTAATTTTAAAAAATCTAATTATATACAAATTGAGTCTCTAAGAGGTGCTAACTAGGATTCCACCCTTGTTTTTTATCAATTAATGGGTGCATGAGCCTTTACATGTCTTAAAACAAAGAAAGAATGAGAAAATAAGAAGATCAAAGCTGTAAGATAATGTGGGAGCCTCTAGAGGTGCCAAAAATAGAAGCTCAACCTTCTTTGGATGTTTCAAAGAGTTAAACTATTGTCAAAATATGTTTATGGTGCATGGAAAGCTCTAAATTAGGAACTAGTAGTTAGCTGTTGGTGCATAGTCACTTCTTCAAAATTGTCGGCATGCCTTTGGAAATAGCACACCTTATGCACCTCAATGACAGACTTTAAAATTGTAAAATTTTCCCAAGTGTCCAAAACTGAAATTATAGCTTTTGGGATTCATTCCCCTTTATACCAGAGTTATGTCTGGATGTTTTCTCTTAAATATCTCAATAATCTCTATCACTTGGGATACATCTAATAAATCTAAAGCCTTATACTTATTCTTTACTATCTATTGGCAGTTGCTAACCTCTATGTGAGTCTCTAAAAGGTCCTCAAGTTTTATATCTAGTTCTAACAATGCCCCTTCAGAATCAAAATGCTTGTCTAATATCTTAATCAGATGAAGCATTCTTGAAAGTTCCTTAGAAATGTTGAATTATTAATTGTACTAAATAGAGCTTTGTCTTTGACTCATCTTCAAAAATATCTATACCGACAGCATTATAATATCTCTCTGCTTCCAAAATTTTCTCTTGAACTTGGTCCCTGAGTTTCTAAATCTCCACTGCAATGTCTCCATAACTTCATTGCCTACTATAATCTTCTCAATCCAATCATTTATCTTATTCAACTTTTCCACAATATATACATCCATAAGCATATGATACCTCTAGCTCTATTGATTGCAATGCTTGAAGATCATTAACCCATGTATCTACCTCATCCATCAATCAAAAATCTTGGTTCAATATAGAAACCATCTTATCTACACTAGCCTACATATGGTGTAATAGGTTCATATTACCCTATATTGTCTATACACCTTTCTCCTCAAAATTATCCTACCATTGTTGATACACATTAAAAAATGAATCCATCTACACCCCATCCTTTCCTTTTTTGTCAAGTACCGCACCTAAATTTTCCTCTAGATGATCTGAGTCTAAAGGACTAACTACTCCATGCAAATAACCTCTTAGAAGCTCATTTTATTTCTAGAGCATTATCAACTTAGATTCTTCTCATTCCATAAATTTAAACACTTCTTTGATCCCTATAGTGATTAACACTTTTGTAGTGTATATAGTGGGATTTCCTAAAAAGACTTCCTTAATCTGATAGTCTTTAGGCATCAAATCTTCAATATCTACATGTAGAGGGATTGAAATATGAGCCAACAAGTCCTACTCTTGCTTCTTCATAATGAAGGCCAATGTTCATGCATTACCCGTAGTTGGCTCAGGTTTCTTGAGGGCTTCAGTTAATTCCTTAGTCCCCTCATCCACACTACAATGCAATTGCCTCTTTTGTATGACCATCACCTCTCTCTTCAACCAACTTGGAGTAGTTTGTTATTTTTGTGGAGTCTAATCAATCTCCAAGTGGTAGATTGTTGTGATATGGAGCATAATCAAACTCATAAACTTATTCATCATGATTTCCCTCTAGATTATTTCTATGGGGGTTTAGGGGCAACACCCCCAAGATGAGGTCAAGGGGCAGTAGCCCTATAAGGTCCTAGGGCAGTGAGGTGCACTCCCTATCATAGTACAAGGTGGGGTTGAGAGGGCAATTCCCCCATGGGGGTTTTGAGGGGCAGCACCCCCAAAGCCAAAAATGCCCTTATATTGTAAAAGGGACCAGCTACTATTTTTCTATTATTCTAGCCCTAATTTTTGTCTGTGGCAAAAGCTTGTGTAAAGAGGATTAGGGTTAGGGATTTCATAATGAATGGTGGAATTATAGCTTCATGTAGTGGTATTGAGCTATAAGGGATTACAGATTGTAATCAGGTTGTAATTACTAGATAATAATAATATTGGACTTCTTTTTGGTGGATGTAGCCTAGGGATTGGGTGAACCACATTAAATCTTGGTTTCTTGTGTTCTCTTTTATGCAATCTATTATTTTTTGGAATTGGTTATATTTGCATGTAACTATTATTTTCATCTAAGGTTATTCCTATCATAGTTCCCATCAAAGACATGTACTTTTTTGAAGAAGGGGTTTGTACTGCAATACCCTTTCCCTTATCACTCATCTATGGTGTCTTCTCCTTTTGAGAAAGATCTTCATGTGGAGCCTTTTTTTTGTATTGGCTAGAGTCTTAACCTTGGTATCATGAGGAGTCTTTTGGGGTTGTTCACATATTTGACCCTCCTTTGATACTTCATAGGCTGGTAGTTCTTCTAGTTCTTTCTCTTTGGCAGCTTGCTTTCTAATGTACATACCTAAAGGAAGAGGAGTAATTGATCCCTTTTCTAGAAATGACAAGTCCTGAGATGGTGGTGGTGGGACACCTAGAGGTCCTTGTGGTAGAGGTGGAAATTGACTCCAATCCTTTCTACAAGGTTGATTCATCAGTGTATCTCTAATTTTTCCACCCACCATTTCAATGCCAACATGCATGAAGTCAAAATTGAAAATGTCAAAGACATTTGTTTCTTACATTTCCTAATCAATCCACTATTGTTGCTCATATTTCAATTTTGTAACTTGGATAGGTTCTTTGGGAATAGATGTCAGTGTCACTATGGAGATTTTCCTTCCTTTGTCTTTAGTTTCCCTAGTTGATTAAGTTCTTTGACTCAAAGGGAGATTATCTTCCTCTTCTTCTTCTTCTTCATCGAGAATAGTCTTAGGAACTCAGGGAATAGGAATAACTTTCTTTTTCAACTTTCCCTTTCACTTCCCTCCTACAATAGACTTTCCTTTAGCCTTCTTGGTTATTGAAGGTGATGCTTCTTCCCCTTGACTAGTCAATTTCACCTCTTGTGCTTCATCTACTGGTTCTTGTTCTACTTTAGTCGGGGGCACTTGCACAATTTCTAGAACATGAGCTACTTGCTCACCTTGAGGTTTAGCCACTATTGGATCTTGTTTTCCTTGTTGCATGGATCCTCTTTTACTTTTATTCTTTCCCTAATCGGCTATAGAATATTCAACATCCCTCTCATGTTGATACATGGTTTCTTGCCTGAGAGGAGATTGGGTGGGGAAGGTCGGCACTATAACTTTAGCACCTTTACCCTTAATAGGGTGTGCTATGGCCTGTAGATTAATGGCCTAAGGAATTGGATCGAGATTAAAAGGTTTCTTAATCCATTCCTTTGTCAACTGGATTATATGCTTGGCCCTGTCATTTATGTTCCAAATTTAATCCTTGTCTATCTTTGCGTTCATGATTGGTATATCATATATCTTATCCCTATTATACAATAGATCCAAGACATTTTATGTGTCCTTTTGAACAACCTTGAGTGAGATCTTTATTTTCAAGACCCTTTTAGCTAGATATAGAGTCATCCTACAATAATCCCTTATCCAAATATTATAGTCATCTATCGTGTTCATGCAATGATCTTCAATAAAATCTTCATGTTGAAATGTCTTCCCTACTAAATGTTGAACTCTGCAAATATTATCAAAATAGAGACAAGGGGATTTGTAATCTTCCAAGGGATATTGATCCCATTCTGAGTCAAAAGTCATTATATCTTGATTCTATTTGACTTCAAATGCACCTATGGTAATAGGTCATACCTAGCTCTTCTTGTGATGTTTCCTTGTAATTTCCAATAGGATGAGCCTATTTGATGGATATCTTAGGAATTTCTTCAGATTCACCATGGTAGCAACTACCCTCAGATAAGTGAATTTATTGATTCGAAGGTAATAGGTGTCAATCTTAGAGATCCTTGTTGCTTCCTCTACTAACATCCTCTTGGCATAATCGCCCTCTATGAAATGGATGATTACAAAGATGAAGGCATTATTCACTATCATATACTCCTTGCTTTGATATAAGAACTTCTTCTTTACTAGCTGAGGATTTACCACATATGGCCAAGCATTGGCATCTTGCATGTTTCCCTTCTTGTACGATCCTAGGTGATTAGTTATCCTAGCCATCAATAGATACACCAAGTATGATGTCATTTAAAACATAGGTTCAATTTTGACTCCCACTAGTTGCTCATCAAATTTCTCACTCGGTATTGTGGCCCAATTAATCAATATTTTGGCCATTCTAATGTTCTCTATGAAATGGATCATCCAGACATTAAGATGTCCTATTGCTGGTAAAACAATGACTCTGCTCAGAAGCACTATAGCATAACTAATGTCATCCTTCATTTATCCCCTTGTCATATCAATCTTTCTAGCCCTACATCCCACTAGTGTCCTATCAATCAAATATGATGATTGAATGATCTCGGTAGCCTTTACGTCATTCTCCCTATACCATCATTTTGCTCGATCATAAGCTATCTTCACGTATTGATCAACTCTGGGCAGATGGAAGACCTTTTCAATATTTATGGGTGTTAGGTCAAGTATAATTTCTTCTATAGCACTTTTCACAACTCTTTCTTTTGATTCATAATTCTTATCCAATGGCATGTTAAGTTTGGATGGCTAAACAGATCTATGATGAGATGATGTATTCACCAATCTAGATTTGATAACCATAGAAACCATTGTAGACCTCTCTTTAGGTTTGTTACAAAATACAACATGTTCCAGTCTATAAGACCCAACTCAATATCTCAAACTTTTGAATGTCCATCTTGAAAGTGTGATCTTGTAGGTACTTGAAACTTCAATACAATAGGATTTGGGGCAAAATTTTCTGCGACCAAGGAGTATGAGGACACAGTTTTATCTGCACATAAAAGCAAACTATTAGTTTTAAAATTCAAAAACCAAATCCTAACCAATCCCAAAATACAAGAAAAATCACACTCAAAAAACCAAAACCTCAAGAAATAGCTAAAATTCCCCCTTTTGTAGCCCTAAAGAGAAATTTGGTGCACCTTGCACACCTTGAACATATGCTAAGTGTGCTTTATTACTCAAACTTAGCTTTTACTATGTGGTTGCACACCTATGCAGGTGCACACTTTTGTGGGATGTGCACATGCACATATGTGTGACTGCACACATTGCAATGTGCTAAGGGAAAAGGGAAATTTTTTAATTATAAGTGTTCAAGATGTTAAGGGTGCACACATGTGCACCCTTACTTAACTTAGGTTACTATGTTTTAACAATGGTGTGGAGATGCGTACTTGTCCTTGGGTGTCTTTAGGTTTTTCCTTGTTTTTTTTTTCTTTTAAAGTTTTTTGAACCTTAAGAAAGGTACACACATGCACACCATAGATATGTTACTTTTATCTTTGATGACTTGGTGTATTGTGTGTGTAGGTTGGGAAGCTATCACACCTTGAAAGGTGTGAGGGTGTGGTCTAGAGTGGGAGCAATAGAAATAGTGATGTAGAGAGAGGGAGGGTCCCAAGTATTTATAGACCTAGGACCATGTGCACCCTTTGGAGATGCACACATGTTGTATTGCATAAAAATTTAATCAATGAAATAACACTTTAAAGCAACTAATGCATATTCCTACATGATTATGCAAACCTAAAAATATGCAAGAGAACATGTAAAATAAAGACAACATGAACATCAAAGTAGCACTATGCAAACCTCACAAATCACCAAGTGGTTGATGATTTCACATTATGGGATGTGGTTGCTCACATATCCAGCAGCATAATAATGAGGTAGATGGTGCTTGTGTAAATGAGGAGAGAGCTCTCCTTTTATAGGACAATGGATGCAACGAATAGCTGAGATTGAATGTGAGATGAAGGGCTAAGATCTCTTAAGGATCAATGAGGTGGAGGCCAAGTAGTCTCTACATGGATTAGGGTTTTGACCAATTCAAAGGGAGCAATATGCTCACACATGTGTGAGCAACCTTTGATGGTGACATGTTTTAAATGTGTGAGAAGCATGGCTTCTCACATGTGTGTGAGACAACTTGATTCTCATGCAAGAGGAAAAGTGTGCAAGAGGTGTGAGAAGCATGGCTTCTCATACATGTGTAAGACACCTTGATTCTCATGCAAGAGGACAAGTGTACAAGAGGCATGAAATACATGAGGGGTGAGAAAAGTATGAACATCCCTCACACATGTGTGAGGATTCCTCACACATGTGTGAGCACACACTTAGGATTAAAAGGTAAATTAGCAAGATGATTAGGAAAAGCAAGCATGATTAAGGAAGTGGGTAGGTTTAGAAAGATGGGTTAGGTTAGAGTAGTGAGGTTAGGTGAAGATTAAAGGTAGGAGCCATATGCTCAAATAGGATTAAATCTAATATTTAATTCCAAGGGGGATTAGGCAAGGATTAATTAAGTAAACAAAGTACTTAATTAAAGTGAATGGGTTAGGATGCAAGTGGAAAGGCTAGGATTTAAATAAACCTTAGTTTATTTAAATCAAGGAAAGGCAAACATAATTAAATAAATGTAAAAATTATTTAATTAAGGTAGGGGGATTAAATAAATAATAATTATTTATCTAATTGGTCAAGAAATGGGTTTTGGACAATTGTAGGTGTCTACATTTTGCCCCTCTTTGATATAGCATTAGTAATGTTATATCAAAGAAGAATAAAATATAGTGGCTAGGAGGATAAGAATAGTAGCATGATATCCTAGTCATGGAAGGATGAGGAAGGATGACGAGGGGGAAATGGTATGCCCCCTCAAGAGGACATGCGAGTTAGGAGAACATGGATGTTCTCTCGAAATGGATGGGAGGATGGAAGGGAGTTATGCTGCAATGGCGTGAACAACCTAAGTTTGATATTGTACTCAACACTATGCACCAAGGTATGAGGAACCAAGATGACAATGTGTCAAGTATGTGAAAATAGGGGTCTAATACAACCATATGCCTTATGAAACCATGATATGGAAGACCATTATTCCTGGGACAATAGGATGCAAAGACCATGATAAATGCAAAAAGTACTAATGTAGACAAGTAACAAACAATCATGCACAAAAAACCAAAAGCAAACCAACATTTTGCCCCTAGTCAAGCTGAAAACCCATGAATGGACTGATTGATGATGATTGATTAAGGATGGAAAAGCTAACAATAAGTGTAATGCACATCCAAGGATTGGGAAGGATTCATCTAATGATAATGTTTGAATATGGTTAATGGATGATCAGCTGATTGGGTCAAATTGATGAATTGATTAAATATTGATGTACAAGATTGCAAGATTAGATTGATTGAATTAGTATTGATTGCACAATGAGATTTTTTTTTTGATTTTTTGTTTTTATGGCAGATAGAAGAATGAATGTGGATGAGATTGGAAGAATGATGTTGATAGGATGAAGAATGATGAAAGTAGAATTGATTTGATGTGAAAAAATTAGAAGAAGGGAAAATGATTAGATTAGAGGATAAATGATGTGATTGAAGTGATTTGGAAGAATTAGATTGAATGTGATATGTACAAATGCACAGAATGGATAAAAATGAATTGATTGAATGAATTTGGAATAGAATGGATTGGGACTGATAATAAGGGATAACCAAGGCATGGTAAATGGAGGAAAAGCAACGTGAGTTGGTGGAAGACAAGAATGGTGAAAGGATATGAGGGGCCAAATGATATGGTATTAGAAAATGTGGAACCAAGGACCATGTTTCTAAGGAGTCCCAATGCCCCATACCAAGGATATGAAAATGGAAGAAAATATGGTGGGAAAGGATATGTGAAAATGGAAATACGGATGAAGGGAAAGCATGTGCTCTACCAAAGAATATATGAACATTTTGGTATGGTGCCTCTAATGGTGATCACAAGCATGGGTATGAAAGTGGAATGAAGAAGGGATATGGGAGGGAGGGTATGAAAAAGGGATAATGATATGAAGGGTATGGATGAAATTTGGGATATGTAATAGATGGAATGGAAGGAATAACCAAGATCAAGGACATATGAAAGGGGGATGGAAATAGATAGTAGTATGGATGGAAAATGGATGAACATGACAAGGACCATGAGATGAAAGATATGGATAGCATGTCAAGATCAAGGATATAAAAGGATTGTGGAAGTATGTAGGGTAATGGATGGATAATGCACAAGGGATATGTCAAGCAAGAATATGGATGGATGAAAGGAAAGTGAAAGTCAAGATCAAATATGGAAAAGGAAAATGAACAGTAGATGGAAGTATGGAAAATATGTAAGGAAGAGTGGTATGGATGGAGCTTGCCCCTAGTATATAGTGCAAGTGGAAGAGGAAAAGAGAATAGATGGATAAATGGAAGTGGAAGACATGATAGGAAAAATGAAGGGAGGACTCAAGCATCTATTTTCATGGATGGTATCCCTTGATATTTATTTTTCTCGATCTTTTTTTATTTTCAAGGAATTTGTACTAGTTTCTCATAGATGTTGGTAGGATAGTGCAAAGAAGGATGAAATGGATTGGGGAATGGAGGACAATGAGTTATGAAAAGGTTTGGATTAAGGGGGTGGAATGGGTGGGAGGAAGACATGGTTGATGGATGCTAGATTGGAAGACTTGTGAATGAATGGATGAAGGAGGCAGAAAGATCATCATTGGCACACACCTTGAAGGGTGATGGAAAGGAGGAAATTGTGGAGGATGTGTAGGAGAAAGTTGGGATTTTTGGATATAGGGACCCAAAATGGATGAAGGAGACAATGGATGTAGGATGGTGGATTTGGGTATATAAGGACCCAAAATGGATTTGGAAAATGGAAGCATGGGTAAGTTATGAATGAGGGAAGCCTTTGGATTAGTAGAATTGGATGTTATTTGGAATCTCTCTTTGAGATTCATGGCTACATTAAGTAGCTTTGGGATCCACAAAATTTTTGCATTTTTGATTTTGAGCCTTTGTGACTTGTTGATTTTGTTGTGGATCAGATTGATATTTTCTTGGGCATGTCTTTTAGAGGGGACATGTTGATCCTTTGATTTTTGTGGATATTTGGCTTTATGCTCATTTTTTTCAGCATCCAATTTGTTTCCATTGGCCATGGTGTGGGTGCATGAAGATAAATGGGGTGGAGAGCATGTGGATGGTGAAGGTTGTAAGGAACTCAAGGATGTGTGCCTTTATTGATCTTGACTAGAACCAAGAGGGAATGAAGTGGAAAACATGGATATGGTGGATGGGTGTATGTAAGGACCTAAAATGGAAGGAAGGGATGAAGGGTTTGGTGATGGAATATAAGGACCTAGAATGGATGGTAATGAGGAAGGAAGCAAATGATGGATATAAGGGTGCAAAATGGATTTGGAATATGAAGGATGGGAAGCTTTAGGTGTAGAAGGAGTAGCTGTGGATTTGGAAGAAGTGGAAGGCATACCAACATCTTGAGACATTATTTCTTCAATGGGATGCTTATCATTTTCAACACAATATGTGAGTCCATGTATATGCGGTTCGTGAGTGGATTGGATAGATGTGATAGGTGCATGTGGAGGATTAGGATCATGAAGGGGATTATGAGGGATAATAGGATCTTGGGATGGAATGGGATCATGAAAGGCAAATCAAGGGGTAATTTGATCTTGACTTAGAAGAGGATCATGGAGTGGAATGTATGGATCATGAGATGGAATAAGATCATTGAATGGAGTGAAGGGAATGGATCCATGAGATAGGGTGATTTGATCTTGACATGGAGGAATATTAGTGGATGGAGTGGAAGGGACTTATGCATGAAGTGGAGGATCTACGGATGCTAACTCTTGAGATGGAGTGGAATTGGAGGTACATGGAATGCCTTGATCTTGATTAGAAATGGAATCATGAGTGTGACTAGGAGGGATAAATGGATCTTGAGGGATAGGGGAATGATGGGATGAAGAAATGCTCAAATCTAGATTAGAAGAGGAATCTATAGTGTCATGCTTTGGAGGAAGGTCTTGAGATGGAATTGGGGGTATCACTATGGGTGATTGGCTCACTTTATCTTGTTCTTTACACTTAATGAAGAGTGATGTGAAATACCCCTTACGAGGTGGGGATGACATTTTTGGAGGATTAGGGTTGTGGAGGGAATTGCATGGAGGATTGGGGTTGGATGGGACATGAGGAGTAAGATCTTCGAAACATGGGGAAAGAGGACACATGGCATGGAAGGTGGCCTCTTTTTGTTGGCTTGCTAAGAGATAATTCTTTAATTGTTCCATTTCCATGGCAAGGGAATTTGTGTTTAAGGAAGTGTGTGGGCTATGAATAGAAGTGTATGCAGATGAAGGATAATGAGATGGATTTCCCTTTTCAAAGGTAGAAGAATAATGGATATGATATGGATGAGAGTTGGATATGAAATTTTGAGGATGAATTTGATATGTAGGTTGAACGAGAGGTATAACTCCATACTGTCTTTGAAGATTGTCAACCATTTGATTAAACCAACTCGGATCCATAGATGTTAGATGAAGAGTGATGAAATATTTGTTGAGGGATAGAATATGAACTTAGGACTAGGAGAAATTTTGGACTTTGTGTTGATTTGATTTGAATTGGATTTGATTTGATTTGATTTGATTGAATTTGATTTGATTTGATGTGATATTAAATTGGATTGGATTAGGGTTTGATTTGGTGTGATAAAAACCTTATGATATTACAAATAAGTGAATGTTGGATTTGAATTAAAGTTCAATGTTTATGTCAATGCTCCTATGTCCAAAGTAGAAAGATGTAATGCAAAGTTGAATTAGAAGAAGACATGAATGAAATTAGGAAGATTGATTATGGAAGAATATGTAGATGGATCGAATTAAGAATTGATTAGAAATGACTAAATTTGACAAGGAATTGGATTAGAAAGATGATGATGTGAAGGATTGAATTAAGAATGCATTATGAGATTGGTGGAGGAATTTGGATCGAGATTTGGATTATGGCTCATGACTAGGATGAAGATTATGGATTAGATTGAATGATTAGGAAGACGAGGAAATGATTTGGATGAATAGAGATGGTTAAGACACTAAGGAATGGTTTGAATGATGAAGACAAGAGATGTATGAGGGTGATGACTTTGATGGAAAGAAGAAGTGATGTGGAATTGATGTGGACAGCTTGACTAAGAGGACCTAAACCAAGACTTGTGTTTGTTGTTTTTGAATTTTTTTTATTTTTTTGGATTTTGAACTTTTATGATTTTTTGGATTTTTATGTTTTATGATGATTTTGGGTTTTTAAAATTTGAGATGCAAAATATATACAATGAAATATGTACAAGACAAGTGTGTTTCAAACACTCAAGAATGTCAAACACACCAACAATCCTATAAGGTTTTGACTAGGATGTACAAGGATCAACTAGAGGGCATCCTCAATATACGCAAGGTATGTGAGGCCCAAATATGTAGATGAAAGAAAATACTAAAACACAGCTAGGGGGAGACGGTAACCCAAATCTCCTCCTTCACTTCCCAAAGGTATAAAGTTCTTTGGGGGTCAGCCAAAAGTGACAATATTATGCTTCCAATAGAGGTGTCTTTCAATTCACCTCCCAATTTTTATACTCCGCCAGAATGCTGGAGTTGAATTCGTCCCAAGGGGTGATGAAATCCCCAAGCAGGCCTCTTAAAAAAAGTAAAAAACAAGACCACTTATTTCTTGTGCACCCAAGATCACCCGAAGGCGTGAGGGGAGAGAATACGTAAGTGGCCCTAGGGTTCAAAAGACACGTTCTTTCCTAATGAAACTTTAGGTTTTGTAATTTACTTGAAGACACACATTTTTAAAGCATACAATGTTTATTCCAACTTGAAATCATCATCAACATAAATGAAAAGCATGGATTCATCAACAAAAAAGTAAATTGAGGGTGTGCATAAGCAAGATTGCTGAAAATGAAATCAATTTCCCTTAAGGAATTTAAGATTGTGTGAGTTTGTTTTAAGCACCAATTCCAAATGTTTGCTAGCCTAAGCATACATGTCCATTTCCTTAAGGCATTCAAGAGTGTGTGAATTTTTTTTAAGCACCAAGCCCAAAATGTTTGCTATCCTAAACATGCATGTCAATTGCCCCTTAAGGCATTCAAGATTGAATTTGATTGTTTTAGCTTTAACCATGCATTCAAAGATGAGTGTTTAAGCATACAAGTTCATTCCCAAAAAAAAATTAAAGCAAAAATCTACAAGAAATATGGTTAGTGACAAAATATCCCTACAAAAAATACAAGTTAATGTAGCAAAAATGTAGGAAAAATGTGAAACAACCCTGCAATGAAAGAGTTAGCACAAAGTTTTGTCTTTGATAGGAAAAATAGAGATATAAATAGCATCAAAATCTCATAAAACTAGAACCATGACAATGGGCTTAGAATCAACTTTCCATTAATATTTTGTTTTGCAAAAATGAAGCTTGTATGCTCAAGTTATGAGCAAAAAACCAAAGGCTGCTCCTTATGATCTAAAACGACATGTGGACTACTGATGGAGTGATGACATCAGTGACCTAGGAGCAAAAATTTGACAGTTAGGAGCACATCAAGCAAAAAATTTTATGTTTTTTTGACATTTTTGGGAAGAAAAAAAAAAGAGTCTGCTTTATGAATAAAAAAGATGAATGTTATATTGAAAAATTAAAAAGGCCATATGCTTTGCGATTTTGAAACAAAAATAATATTAAAATTATAAAATAAAAACAAGAATGGGCGGACGTAAACTTTTCACGAGTGGAGGGGCAAAGGTTGTAGGTTTTGGTGAGAGTTAGGTTTTGGTGAGTTGTAGGCAGGAGTTGGGTTGCGAGCAGAGGGGGATTTTGCACAGGGCGAGCCACGAGGGGAGGGGGTCGAGCCATGGGTGGAGGGTTTTTGGGTAGAGTGTTGGTGGTGCCAAGCCGAGTGGCGGCCATGGCGGAATGGGTTAGGATGCAAGTGGAAAGGCTAGGATTTAAATAAACCTTAGTTTATTTAAATCAAGGAAAGGCAAACATAATTAAATAAATGTAAAATTTATTTAATTAAGGTAGGGGAATTAAATAAATAATAAATATTTATCTAATTGGTCAGGAAATGGGTTTTGGACAATTTTAGGTGTCTACACATGCATACGTGTATAGGTGTGCATCTCCAAAGGAGAAATATGTACACTTGCTCATATAGTGCATTTGCATTCCTTGGATAGGTGCGAATGTGCACTAGGTTATTGAAATAAACTTATTTCCCTTTGATCTTAGATTATGTTATTGATAATATATGTAGCTAGAACAATCAAAAATAAAAATAGGCTTTAGACCTATATTTTCTCTTTTATAATGTTTCAAATTTCAACTTATTCAAATCAATAGTTTTCATCTCCCACCACATTTTTTGAAATAAATCTATTCCAAAGAAAAGGAAAATTATATATTCTAGAAGAGGACTCTCTCCTCTAGAGCAACATATAATTTTAAATCTTTTTTATATTATTTAATATTATTTTTTCTCAAAATCGACATCTTCTCGAGTGTTAAAATACATACTTGTAGAATTTTTTAATTACAATATACTATATCTAATTAAACCACTATGAACTCTATAAGAGAATATTCTTGACTTTGAGCTCTATAAAATGGTGTTTATATTTTATTAAAATAGTATCATAATAATAGTAAGAGTTATTGAAATGTCAATTTTTTGAAATAATTATATTTTTTGAGTAATTGGATACTAATTAGTATAAAACATGCATTTAATAGACATTTCCAATTGGAAAAGTGTGATACTGTATATAACATAGCTAGAATAATTTTATCAAGATCATATATTTGAAAAAAAAATGTGTTTTAGATAGAAATGCTCAAATTCAATCATTCTAACAAGTCAGCCTGAAAGGTGATGCAACTTTATACTTCTACCCTCAAGCCTGAACACCGCAATTCTTTTTTTCTTCAGATTCTCCATGTTTTCTATAGTTGATGTCTTACAATCCCACACATATTAACCTTCTCTCTCTTTTTGGTCATCAATTATGTTGCATGGATAAATCCAATAGGTACTGACTTCAACCTTGAACTGTGGTTCATTTTGTAACCAATGATCTTGTTGATCACCCTTACATCTATTTTATTTATAAGGTCAATCCTCATGTTCCTCCCATCTAATTCGGTCTTCATATTTGTTTCCACCATCTTCTTCACATTATTTTCATTTACTATATTTCTCCCCTCATTTCTCAATCTTATTAACTTATGAATTATATCATTGTCAATCATGACAAACATATCTCCAATCTAGAACATTCCTTCATGAATTCATCTTAGAATGATTCTGCTCCACTTGTGATTGTCAAAGTTCATATAAAACATATGGTTCACTATGTTTAGTTCCTTTAGATATGAAAATTCTTCTTTCAACTCCATGGAAATATAGGTCTATGTCCTTATGAATTTCATTGTCTCCAATACTCTCAAACTTGTAATGTGTGTATGATCTAATGTCTTTTATGTCCAAGACATTTTCTAGAGCTCATGAAAATGCTCCTAAGGGACTATCTACTTGAGATATGAATGGATTCTTCTTAAACATATACCTTGACCTCTCACTTACATAAAATATAATAGGATTCTCATTCCACTTGATTCAAATACTTCAAGAACTTTGTAAAATACCTGGAATTCCCGTAATGAGGGATTTTCTTACTTCACATTGTAAACACTTCAATTTTTCCTTTTCTCACTATCAAATTGCTCTGAATTTCTCCTTAATTCTTTATATGATCGAATGGTACTTAATATTTTTTTTTAAATCCCTTAAATCTTTCAAATTAAACTTTGCATTGATTGCACATCTACCAATTTTTTGTAAAAAGTCATTACTGTTGACCAATAAGTTTGTTTACCTTTGTCCTCATTCATGCAATCACCAAATGATTTAAGCTCTTAACTTGAGCTTCCTTATCATTTGTTCTACCTTCATATAACTTTTCAACTTATAATTTTATTTCAAACTTATATTCCTTCTTTTTGATACTATGTCTTCAATAAAAGGTGCTTAATTCACATTATGGTTGATTTCAATCTTCCATGAGGTGCATTAGAAAACTGTTCTTCTAAAACCACACATGAACTTTTTGGATATTTTTCCTTCACAAATGCTTCCTTGAATTCTTCAAAATGCTCTTTAAGTACTTTTTTCTTACTTTTATTGCTACTTATGTCATTTCTTTTGTCATTTATGTTATTTTTCCTTCTGTAGTTTGGGTTTCTGTTGAAGTTCTTTCTATCCATTCTAGAAAATATTGCTATGTGCCCAAATTTATTGCATAACTGACATACATATGTATTCCTTCTTTGATTAGGTCTATTCTGACTATCTAGAGCTTTTTAATTCCTTGCAATGCGTCCAAATTTATTACACTTATAACATGCCACATTCCTTCTTACTGCATTAGCTCTTTCTTCATCGTTGGATCTTCTTGTGGATCTCCTTCATTCATTACTTCCATGATTAGTATCCCTAAATATTCTATTGGTTTTATTATTTCTATCAAAATGAGGATTTCTACAGTTTACTACTTTATGTCCAGAACCATGACAATTATAACAATAAAAATGTGTAATAGGTTTAAAATACTTACTTGTGTAATCTCTCTTCATTGTCATGCCCATATATGCATATATTTATATATGATTTTCATTGGGCTACTAATTCTTGAGTTCAGTGTGTAGGAAACAAAACCATGGAATTTAATCGGGGAAACAAGGGCTAAACTTATGGAAACATGGCATCGCTAAGGAGAATCTTTGGAAGATTCAAAGCCTTGTTGTTATGTGTTTATTTTGTAAATGTGAGTTTGCATCTATGTAATAAGTTTAAATACATGAGTAATTAGGGACATGTCATTGTGATGTGAAATATTTTTTAATGTGTCACTTGACACTTGTAATTGTACATGTGTAGGTGACATGTCACTTAGGGTTTTGGGCATGTGGTCACTTAACCTAAACATAATCCTCATTTTATAGTTAAGTAAACCAACTCAAGAGAGTGTTAGGATGGGTCACCATCATGTGAATTTTGAATTGAAACTTGAAAACATTTTAGAGGGGCTAAATGTGGTCCTAAAGTTCTATTTTTGTAAAAATAAGCCACCCACATGATATTATAGCATGTTAGGGTTTTAAATTTGACCATTTAAGTGCCTAGATAACTTAGAAGACCCTTTAAACAATGAATTTTTGAGCCATTTCGAATTTTGAGTCACCCCATGATTTTACTTCGACATTTCCACTTAGTCAAAAGTTACCATTTTGGTAGGTACAAGAGTGTAAGAGATAGTGGGCTTGATATTTTTTTCCAAAAGTGTGATAGTGTGTGGGATAGTGGAGGAGCCTTTTTAGAGGGCTTGTGATAAACTAGTGAAGTGTTCACTCACTCTCTAAGTTTAGAGATAATTAAGGTTATTGGAGGAAAAAAGCTAAGGAATGGAGCTCTTCAATGACTATCATTGCCAATTGCTTGGGTTCAAGGTTGGCGCCCATGCCATAGTTTCTCATTGAAGCTTGCATTATGGTGTTGAATCTATGTTTATGGAGAAAAATAATTGTACATTATGTGTTGTGTTGTAAATATTGTGGTGTGTTCTTTGTTTTATTTTTTTTTCTTTGATTTTTCCTTGTTTTTTACATGAGTGTTATTCATGGGTGTGAGGACTTGACTCACCCTTTGGGAAGGAAAGAGAAGTCTAGGGTGAATGGGTTAGTTGGGAATGACAATGTAGTTGTGAGACTTGGAGTATGTGCTCCATTTTAGCCATAATCATTCATATCTTACTTTGGGGGTGATAAGGGAAGTATGGTGGTGGAGAGATAAATTTCATGGAGTATGGGCCCCAATAAAGCTATAGTTGATGATAGTTTGTTTGGAATTTATTGGGAAAAGGAGGATGATTGTGAAAGCCCTAAAAGGGCATGAAAATTTTTGGTTGTGAAAGCCCCAAAAGGGCATGGAAATTTATTATTATAGATATTATTTTATATGGAAAATCTTCTCTTTGAAAATCACACCTTCACCCTATGTTCATGGTTCCATTTTTGAACCATTGTGAAAATACCTTGGGTTGGGATTGTTTAAGTATATTATTATGATTTTTATTCATTTGTAAGATTTAATGTGGTAACCCATTTGAGTCATATTTCCCCTAGCTTGGTGGTTGGCTTCATAGAGGCCTATGATGGGAGGTGAGCCTCCATGGCTCTTGTGTGACCATTTTTTAGGTTTACCTTGTGCTCTTGGAATCCAAAGAAGGAACTAGGGTTCCTATACATTGATATAACAAGGAACAAACATGTCATTGTGCATTGCATTGAAGATGAAATTTCCATCTATGTTGTTGTGTATTACATTTGTAAAATGATGCATTCCCCATCTTATGCACATTATTGTGAAGTGTAATTTCATGAGAAATATGATGAACTTGGAAGATGATTGTAGGAAATTGCATTGTAACTTCAATCACATTCTTTTATATGCATTGAAATAGAAGGATTGATGCATCAAATAGTCTTAGATGGGATGTAAAATAGACTCATATCTAGGATAGTTCATTTTTTTTATATTCTTGTAATGACCATGCATATGTTGTTTTATGCTTATTTAGATTCATGAATTAATGTGATAAAATGTCTTTCAAAAGAAAACGAGATTGTTCATGTTTAAGAAATTTTATTATGTATTGGTTCAATAAGAAAATTTATTTCAAGTACCAACATGGGTAGGAAGAATTGATCTGTTAGTTCACACTTGTTCTTATTTTCAAAAGCATTACATGTATTAAATTTATTGTTCAAGTGGACTTGATAGGTTATTAATCTAGACATATACATTAGAATATTAGAACAATATCACATTAATAAAATTCTTATCACTATAATTTAATAGAAAAGGTAAAACTATATAGAAAACACAACTTAAGATTACATGAATAAGCAAGGTTGGGAGAGTGATTTCCACTCTATGGAAAATGTATGTGGAGTGAAATAATCCACTCCCTATTTTTTGTCTCTAATTAAAGTCCATTAAAATGATCTAGAGAATATTCTTCAAATTCTCTTATTTTAAAAAAAATGTACGTAAGTGCTATAGCCTAATGCTATAATGTAGCATGCAAGGTTCAAAATGGACAACCCCATGTCCCATCAAAATTTCTTGACCATGCATGTCTAGCAATAAAATAATAGAAATAGCTAAATATGAAAAAAAATTAAAAATAATAATAAAGGGACAACCTATATTTTCTTAAAGTGTAGAAGACATTGGAACAAGGCTAAGTAATGGAGGAAGGAGATCACAAGATCCCCATCCCCTCCTTCTAACACAAACTTTAAGGTGCCTTGATATGTCATTGAGGACCAAGCTAATCTCTAGACAAACTATACCAAAGACAAAACAAAGTCAAACTTGATTTTTTTTCCATATTCATGAAAGTAAAGCATTTTTTTGCCAATTTTTTTGTTGTTTTCAACTACAAACTACATAGATCATGAAGATCGAATGATGGAATTCTTTGAAAAATCCATGTTTTATTTTATTTTATTTTAAATTGGTCAATTGTATAGTTTGTTTGGAGGATAGCCATGTCTAACCACCAATTGGGGGGCATGTTAGGCCTTCCCTATAACTCCCTCCCCATGTCCACATCAACCTCACATTTCCCTCACATTATACCATGTGGGCCCCACTTCATACCACTATCCTAACTAGTCACATGTCCAAGTGCTCACCCTTCTCAATAGATTGGACATTGACTTGGGTTGGTGGGACCACCAACCTCCCCTTCAAACCCCTCCCATCCCTTTTTAGGACCTTCACCCAAGAAAGACACTCAATGGTAACGAGGGGTCAAATTTTGGAAAAGTGTGTGGAAGCTTGGGAAGCTGACCCAACATGGGAAGTGCCAAAGACATGAGGGGAAATGGAGAGTTAGGTGACCAAGTGGCCAATAGGAATATAGGGCTTGGGGTTTCAAAATTACTATGGGTATGGGTTCGGTGGATTTAAGATTTTTGGGATATGAATTGATAATCACTAGGATTTAGTGTTTAGTCATTTAAAGTGATAAATATATTAATAAAGGATGGTAAATGGGATAGAAGTAAACAGGTAATATGTATATATAGTTTCATGTTAATATATAAATATCTAGTAAAAATGATTAGTTGTAACTTATATGTATCTTAATGATAGTATATAGGTTAAATAATGGGGCATCTATGTAAATGTTTAGTACTTAGTAATAATTGGTAGGATTTTAAATAAACATTGAAATAGTTTTATTAGAATTACTAGGACATCTATTGATTTGTAGGAAATGACAAACTTAGTTATATATTTGGAATTTTTTATTAGAAAGGAATTAGTTTATGGAAGTGGGATGAGAGAATGCAAGTAAAGGGTCATTGAATAACATTAATTGATAGTTAGTGAGATCACATTGGCGGATCATCAGAATGATAAAAAATTAAATGTTTAATATATAAGTAGAGTATTTACATTGTTTAATTAGATAGGAGATCATTAATAATATGGAGGATAGGTTTTTACTAGTTAATCTTAGTTAGCTAGTCTGGTGCACATAAAATTTAATCAGTGAGAAAGTGAAATGTGCGATCTGGTTACAGTGGTTTTAGAGCTATGAGATAGATCTAGTGTTGGATGAATTATATAATTTAATTAATATCTAATGAGTTAGGGACCAATATAGCAATAATATAATCATCTAATGGTTATACCTCACCAATGCCATATATACTTAAGTTTAAATTCTAGGTTGATATATCCAAACTCTTATATTAAAGGTTATTTTCTATATCAATTCAACTATACTACACCCTCATAATAGATGCGTGTGCATATTATAACTCTAAGGAACCCTAAAATATTTCAACACCCAAGTATACTTTCCCCATCAATTTAATCATGATTGAAATATAGAGTATCAAACGAATGAGGCATCTATTCATAACACCATAAGAGTTAAGAATTCAATTAAACCATACCCTTAAAGCCGACTAACCTATAGGCTCACTTCCATATAGTGGTTGAAGTTTGTAGTCCTCTATCAATACAACCATTTCTCATAGACCCTAAGTAGTTTTTTCTTAACCCATAACTAATTGTTGTCCTATTTGCAGCATGCATGTAACAATATGTGTTTTCTAAGTTTTTCCTTCAAAAGAATTTGTAGTTGTGTTTTTCCCTAAAATTTTGGGCATGGCATTCATATGACTAACTTCATTTCATATGAGACATCTACCTCTAAACTCATGCCTAACCTCTTTAGGTTGTTCAACTTACTCTATTTATTTAGGTTCATCACATTTTTTAGGTTGAATTTCTTGCTTAACTTTTTTAGGTACTTTTCTAGACTTTCTTGGTTCAATCACATCCTTCTTAGAGTTTTTAGCTACTGAATCAAGTTCCTTCTTAGCTTTGATTTTCTTTATTGATTTTTCTCCAATCAAATATCCAAGACCTTTCTTATCATAAGATCTGTGATAGAATTCCATATCAATAGGGATCTTACTCAAGTTGCTAATCCTCTTATGAATCTAACCCCTTATGAGGATGATTTACATATCCCTGGTATGCTTGATAGGGAATGGAACAACAATCAAAGCACCATGAACTTGGTTACATATTATTACAACAAGAAATTTGAGGAGAGGATGGTAGAAGACATAAAAAAGATGATGAAAAGATTCCAAGAAGAAATCAATCAAAGGTACAGAATTCCACCCTCACTAGTGTTGAAATACAAATATGATATATTTTTCATGGTTGAAATAGATTTCACTTGCATGAAGGCAGTGGAGCCAAGAGTTAAGTGCGTAGACCCTATGTGCTATGAAATGAGTGAATATGTGATAGAAGGTTATGTGAATATCATACTCAAATTTGAAAATGATAAGGATAGTCCCAGATGGGGAACCTATGCTGAAAAGATCAAAGAAGTAGAGAGAAAGCTCTACAACAAGGAGATAAAGAAGAATGTGGAGAAGAAAATTGAAACAATTATCAAGAAATCAAACATGACTAAGAAGCAAAGGGTATAGCCATAGAGATGAATTCCAGTGGATAGACTAAGATTTTTGTGGCAAACAACACTAGTACTGGCAGGACCTTCTAAAGGGGTCACCAAAGCAGAGTGATCCTTGGAGATATCTACTACCCTATGATGCAATTGCACAAGTGTAACCCACTCCAGTCTAAAGGAAAAAATATGATGAGGACGTGAAAATAGGTAGGAGAAATATGTTACTCCTCCAAGCATAAGGAAGTCTAAAAGACTCACGAAGGTGAAGACTAAACCCACTGAGTCCCCTAGCAAGAAGAGAGTAAAACAAAAATAAAGTGAACCTGGTAAGAGAAGAAAATCACTAAAAATTGTTGAATATAAACCAAAATGAGTAGATGAAGAGGAGAATGAGGATAGACCTACAAAGAAAGTAGTAGGAGAATTAAGAACTTCAACTAGAAAGAATCTCTAGAAACCAAAGGTAGAGAATTTAAATGTATAGATTATACAAAGTGATAATTTCATTCAGTTAAATAAGTACTATAGAATGTATAGCAATATGGATAGATTATAGTTAGAGAATGCAATTGTGAGAAACATGATTTTGAAGAAAAAAATGTTTGAAGATATACAAAGGCACATACCATAAGACTTATACAATAGATTGATCAATAGAAGAAGATAAGAAAATTAGGAAAAACATGATAACAAAGATTTGCAAAGTTAACATTGATAATGATATGAATAGTATAATGAAGGATATTGAGCCCTTGTTAAGAAACAAGAGAAGAGCCCTTCTTTTAATGGGGTAAATTATGAAGAGGTTAACAAGGAAATAGAGGAACCCATCATTAAATACATGACCTCTATGCCTAACATCACATAATAGAGCCCAAATTCAATGAGAGAAATCCCTATCATTTATGAGTACACTACTTCAGCAGCAATAGAAGTAGAAGTTAAGGACACCAAAATGATAGATCTATCATCACAAATATCAATTGGGATAGACATGATGAAAATTGGTGCCACAAAGGTAATTATAAACATCACAGAGGATCCTTTTTAAAATCTTGGCCCTTGCATTGTTGCTAATATTATTGATTACACTAGCTCTGAGGTGGAAGAGGAGAGAAGGAAAGAAGAAGAGAGGAGAAAGAATGAAGAATAGAGAGACTAAAGAGTCAAAAAGAAGAGGAAAGGAGGAAAAAGAAAGTAGAGGAGAAGAAAATAAAATAATAAGAAGACAAGAAGGAAGTAGAGAAAGAAAGGAAAAGGGAGGAAGAAGAGAAAAAATATATAAAAGAAGAAGAAAAGAGGAAAAGACAATAAGAAAAAGCAGAGTGAAAAATGAAAGAAGAAGAAGAGAAGAAAAGAAAAAAGAAAAAGGAAAAGGAAGATAAGGAGAAAATGAATAAAAATTGGAAGGTTGTAATGCAATAAACTATATTCCAACCTCGGCTCAAACATGTCAACAAAGAAGTTGACAAAAGTAGTCTTCCAGCATGAAGCATATGAGTTAATTATCACAGGAGTGAAAAGAAAATTACTAATGATCCCCACATTCCTAGAATAATCAAATGATGATGATGACCAAAAGGGTCTCATATCTTCTTCAAAAATAATTTTAGAGAAGAATAAGACAATAAAATATCTGGAGAGAACATTGGGAGAAGTTTTGGATAGAATGCAAAAATCAGTAACTTCCAAGGTGACAAAATCAGACCTACAGACAAAGGATAAGGATATGTAAAAGTGTTAGATGAAGATTTAAACACTCTAAGGCATTGCATTGGTTCAACCTTACAAAAAACTTGATGTAAAACTATTTGGTACAATTTTCACAAATGTGCACAATCATCTACAAACATTGGATTTTTGTATAAAAGAGTTGAGAAATTGTCTTGTAGAAGGAAATAAGTTGTATGGACAATGAATCATGTCCTACAAACATATTAAAGATGTTGATAGTAATATTTTCTCCTAGCTGAGTGAGCTTCAAACACTCACTTTCGATTGCAACAACGTGATATAAGTAGTGAAGATATTGACAGTGAGTTGTAGAAAGTTCATGATGCCAACATGATTAATGAACTAGAGAGGGAAATGATGATCAAGAGATTCTCTATTATTAGAGAACACTTATCCCCAAAGATCAATATACTTCATAGGCAGCTAGAAGAATGTCTTACTACTAAGACATCATATGAGAACTTTTCTTATACCAACTTGAATGCAATGGAAGTAGTGTCCTATGCCCTATGCACACTTGTAAGCACTATAGAGTCATTAAGAGACACATGGAAGAAGCAACTAGAGAGGTTAGAGATAGATTTTTAGATTGTATCTCTGGATTATCAAGTTGAGTCACAAGAGGTCATTCAATTTCGACATGTAAATAAGTTTTGACACCTTTGTCATTAATGTCAAAGGGGAAGTAATGTACAGACAAAAATAGAATGAGAGATTTATAAAAGAAAGTAACAATTATATACTAAGGGGGAGTAGTACTTTTGGGAAAGATAAGGAAAATATGGTTATATGTAATAATCCACAAATTTTGAAATTTTTGTAAAGGCCAATTTTTGAAATGTTTTTGATGAAACATTTTGGAACTTAACCAATTTTCCCATACGTTGCCATCAATGCCAAAGGAAGAGGTTGTTGGAAATATGGCTAAGTAAGATGAGTACTAGTTATCATTTATGGAAACATATTATTCTAGAATAGAAGGAAGGTCGTACATCTAAAGATTTCATGATGAGAGACAGAAAATTGTTTACATATCAGATAGTTGAATAACTATTAAGATGTAGTTTTGATATTGCAAAGTATATAGTGTGAATTGAAACATTTTCAATTAAGGATAGGTAGACCATACTCTCATGATGATGTACCTAAGTGCATATATTAGTAGAGATGAAGTTATAGGTAAAACACTAGTAAAGGTAGAGAGCGAAACAAAATAGAGCATATCAAAAAAAAGTTAATAATAGGCTAAGGAATTATTTTTGCCACAAAATAATTACTTAATTATTTAGGAATGACACCCTAGCTATTTACCCTAAGTTAGCATTGGTTAATTTAGAATATAGGAAAACATGTGAAAGCATCAAGCAGATTGGACAAAGTTTTCTAAAAGAAAAGGGTATAAATAAGAAATTACTACTTGTGAAGTATGAGTATGAGAATGTGAAGTTTATGGTGTATATGTGAACTAAATATTTGACATGAAAAGTTATGTGAGATATCTATAATGCAAATTCTGATGTAAGATCAAAGATATGTGAAGTACATCATTCAATAGATAACAAGTTATTGTATATATCTTGTTTTCTTTGGGGCACAGAATTGTATAATCACATGTTTGGACAATAGGCTCTTCTTGCATACATATGTAATTATAATACCAACTCCTAACAAGAGGGTTCTATGAAGAAAGTTATTTCATTATTTTTATTGATGATTTTACTAGAATGATGTCGGTAGCCTTTATTAAAGAAAAATTAGAGACATTTGAGAAATTCAAGACATTTAAGAATAGAGTTAAGAATGAATATGGTGTTAAGATTAGATGCTTAAGATAAGATAGAGGTTGAGAATTCACTTCTAGAGAGTTTGACATGTTTTGTGCATAAAATAGAATCAAAAGATAGTTATCATCATCCAAGGCCCCTGAATAGAATGGGATAGCACAAAGAAGAAATAGAACAATAACTCAAGTAGCAAGAGCAACGTTGTTTGAGAATGATGTATCCAAGACCATTTGGAGAGAAGAAATAAATATTGAAATATACATTATGAACAGAGTAAAGACCAAGAAAGGTACAAATAAGACTCCTTATGAATTGTGGTTTGTTCATACACCTTCAATGAAGTGCTTCATAATTTTTGGAAGCAATTGTTACATTAAGAGAGAAGATGATGTTGGTAAGTTTGACCCAAGAAGTGATGAAGGTATGTTCCTTGGTTATTCATTGAAAAGAAAAGCATATAGATATTTTAATCATAGAGCTAAGACAATTTTTGAGTATGCAAATGTAAAATTTGATGGAATGTTTGGAGTTAAAGAGGGAATGTTGGATTATAACTCTAATGAAAAAGAAGAAAATCATAGAATTCTTAGACAAAATGCATAATTTTTCTTTTATACTAACAATGACTTGTAAAATGATGTACAAATTGTTGAGAAAATAGGAGAACAAAGGTTTGAACCTAGAGAAGAAATAATAGTTAAGATAGCAACCCCCACACCTAACAAGAACTTGGTAAAGAATCACCCACGAGAGAAGATCATTGGAAGTAGAGATAATAGAGTGATGAAAAGAAATAGAGTACATGAGGAATTTTGTTTGATTTCTCAAGTTGAACCTAAGAGCACAGATGAGGCATGCAAAGATGATCATTGGATTCAAGTAATGAAGGAAGAATTAGATCAGATTGTAAAAAATGAGACATGGGAATTTCATGAAGGTACACTCTGATACCACTTGATGAAGGTACATTCTGATACCACTTGATGAAGGGCCACACCACCCTACCAACTCATAACCAAAAATGCCACAATATGAAGACAAGAGAGATAAAATGATTCAAACAATTTTATTATACTTGAAACTCCAATATTAATTACAATAACATTTTTGCAAGATCTCTCAAGATCCAATCCAAACCCAAGCTAGTCCAGATCCATGCTCTGGTAGAAACCTCCAAGATCTCAACTTGTGCTCGCAAGCCACCAAGCAACATCTTTGTTTCTAAACTGTAGCCACTAGCTCTTCTCCAACTTTATCCAAGATCCAAGTGTAAACTGCCTCACATTCAGCACTCTATCTACACACTCACAACTCCATCACAATCTTGCTATAAACTGCCTCACATTCGGTACTCTGTCCACAGACTCAAGAAAACTCACTCTTCACTTCCTCCTTCTCTTTCACACCTTAAAACCTTCACCTTCTAGCTTTCACACCTTGAAGCTTTCACCTTCCAAAGCTTTCCAAGCTTCACCTTCCATAGCTTCTACTTCTCAAGCTTCTCCTTCTCAAGCTTTTCCTTCTCGAGCTTCTCCTTCTCGAGCTTGATTAGAAATGCTCATATGCCTTGCTTAAATAAGCACTTACCACCCAATACATGACTTATCCACAACCTTCTATAATTCCACCTACACAATATCCACAACCTTCTACAACTTCCATAACCTTCTACAATATCCACAACTTTCTACAATATTCATAACTTTTTAGAATTCTACCCACACACCTTGATAAATGGAATGAAAACTATTTTTTATTTTTATTTTCTATTATACCACCTATGCACCTCAAAAATAGAAATTCCTCCTTTTTTTCCTTTTTCTCCTTTTTCCCTTTTTATTTATTTATTTATTTTCTCTAATTTTTGTCACTTTCTCTCTCCTCCAATTTTTCTATTTTTTTTATTTTTTTATTTTATTTTATTTTATTTTTTAATAATTTTTCGATGAAAGATGCTCTTGCATCAAAATTGGTTCCTAGACCTAAAGACAAGAATGGTATAGGAACTAAATGGGTATTCAGAAACAAGATGAATGAACAAGGGGAAGTTGTGAGAAACAAAACTAGAATGGTATGCAAAGGGTATTCATAGCAAGAAGAAATAGGTTATGAGGAGACATATGTCCCTTTAACTAGAATGGAAGGAGTAAGAATGTTTTTGGCTTATGCAACAAATAAGAAATTCAAAGTGTATCAAATGGATGTCAAATCAGCCTTTTTAAATGTAGAATTTGAAGAAGAGGTTTACATTGAGTAGCCCAAAGGATTTCCCTTAAATGAAGAAAAGGATATGGTATGCAGATTGAAGAAATCTCTATCTAGCTTGCAACACACACCTAGAACCTAGTATATGAGGTTGGACAAGTATTTGGCAAAACTTGGATTTGCTAAAGGTATGGAAGATAGCAATTTTCATTTGAAATAAATTAAATATGGTTTTTTAATCATTGTAATATATTTTGATGATATAATTTTTGGAGGAAATGATGAAGCAAGTGATATTTTTTTTGAAGAAATGAAGAATGAATTTGGAATGAGTATAATAGGAGAAATGAAATTTTTCCTGGGTTTGTAGATTGTACAAAATAATGATGGAATTTCCATATCTCAAGCTAAGTACCTAAAATATTTGTTGAAAAGATTTGGCTTGGAAATTTTTAAGCCTATTGGTACACCTACAATAACTGGTCATGAGTTATTCAACAAAGATTAGACACCTACAATTGAGTAGAAGAAGTATGAATCTATGATTGGAGGTTTGAAATATTTGACTCACACTAGACTAAATATAGAAAATGTAGTTGGGATTATAGTAAGATTTAAAGCTTATCCTAAGGAGTATCATTATGTAGTAGTGAAAAGAATATTTAGGTATGTGAAGGGTACACTTGATTATGGTTTATGGTATGAAAGATCAAGAGATTTCACATTATGTTCTTATATTGATGTGGACTAGTCAAGAAGTATAGATGACATAAAGAGCACTAGTGGTGGAGTATTTTTCCTAGAAGGAAGATTTGTTTCTTGGCTAAGCAAGAAACAAGATTGCATTTCACATAGTATAGTAGAAACAGAGTATGTGGAAGCAACAAAATAATTGTAATCAAATCATGTGGATGAAGCAGATGTTGAAGAACTTTGGGATAGAATTCTCAAAACCAGTTGTCATACATTATTACAACACAAGTAGAATAAGTATTTCTAAGAATACTATATTGCCTTCTAAGACTAAGCATATTTATATTAAGCATCATGTTTTGAGAGAAAGTGATTAGATTGGAGTACTTTAGTACTAAGCAATAGATTGCAAATATTTTTACTAAGCCCTTTCTAAAGGATACTTTTGAGTATTTGAGTAGTATGCTTAGGATTATGCCCCTACCCACCTCTAAGTAGATGATGTAAAGAGTACATCAATCCAATAGTACAAAGCACTATTGTTTGACTAGACTGAATGTTGATTCTTCCTATATGGGCGAGTATCTAAAGGAGCAGAGTCATATAAAACTCTTGGTAACTAATTGTGGAAAAATTCTTTGGACACTTGACCTGATTAAAGATTTGAACCTGATGATTGACATAATGAATCCTTTGTCATTGATGTCAATGGAGGAGAGTATGGATGAAAAACATCTCCTAAGTATGTATGGGGGATAAATTCATATCTCCTAAGGAGTAAAACTAATTGGGGAGTAGATATGAGTTATTTAGTGTGTGAACAACTTATGTGATTTAAAAGAGTTGTGGAATAGAATAATGGTCCACATGAATTTTGGCTTGATTGATCAAGAGGATTTGAAAACATGAGAATAGAAGAAACAACAACAACAAAGTGTTGTTTTGGTATTCTTGGAACTTAGATATTTTTCATCTATGTTGACATCAATGCGAAAGGGGGACATTGTTACAATGAATGTTGATGGTATTCCTTTGGGAGAGTATCATAAGCATTGGATAACATGCGACATGATTGACATGTTGTATTCATGACTATGTTTTTCATTGATGTCAACATAGTGATAATTCTATTAGGACTAGCAGAGTAGTAGACAAAGATTATGGTCATAACAATAGAGGATTAATGTTCCGATGAAGCATAGTTAAGGACATGTTATACATTATGTCCTGATAATGATGTTAAGTGCATGTAACTAAAGTTAAATATGTACAAAAGAAATGATTGAATTATAGAGAGAAATATAGAAATAGAGTTCCTAAAAATAAAATTCTAATTTTTATATTTTATCTCCTAACAGAGATATAATCAGGATACATGAAGTTACAGAGTGATAGAGGATATTCTGGCGATGATATTAGTAAGTGTGCAAGGTCCAATGTCATACATGTGAAAATGTGTAAAGACTGTGAACCAACAGTGTCATGTAATTAAAAAATAGTTAATTATCTTAATAAGGTCCTATTATAATTAATCGGGGAAGCCTCAAAGCTGATGCAAGGAATTCTTTTGAGGACATGGTATAAAGGGAAAAAAAAATTCTTTGTTTAAATACATGGAAGAAATGTGAATGTGATCAAGGTAGTTAGAAAAAGAGTATATTATTTGGTGAATGTGAGTAAGTGATCCAAGGGATTATTGGATGTGATTTTGGTAATATGGTATTGACATTAGAAGGAACAGAAGTTTGGTTGACAAGATAGAGGAAAACGTAAGAGAAGTATCATTAAATTCTATTATTCTACAAGGAATAATATAAATATCATTTGGGCAATGATTTCATTGGTATTTCCCTTGAAGCTATTTGGACAATGGGTCCATCTTCCTTTTACAACTCCTAATAGGGTTGGCACAACTCATAACAAAGTTGGAATCTCCTAAAAAAGATTCAAAGTCTCCTAACATGGATTGATATGCACTAAATTTATTTCATAGACTCTTAACAGAGTCCATCCTCTAACAAGGAATATTTATATTAGTATATCATTTTTTGGGTACCATCTCCTTCGAGATTTTCCCTCTGATCAATGGTTTCCTTAGTTAACATACAACTCCTAATAGGGTTGGCACAACTCGTAACAAAGTTGGAATCTCCTAACAAAGATTCAAAGTCTCCTAACATGGATTGATATGCACTGAATGTATTTCATAGACTCCTAACATAGTCCATCCTCTAACAAGGAATATTTATATTAGTATATCATTTTGTGGGTACCATCTCCTCACTGGGGTTTTCCCTCTGATCAATGGTTTCCCTAGTTAACATATATGGTTTTATTGTGCATGTTTCTGATTATATTTTACATATCATTAAGTTTTATAAGGTTGATAATAATTGTTGTAATTGGATAACTTATTCACACACCCCTCTCAATTATATTGCTGGACTATATATTATAACAATACAAATAAACTTCTAGATCCACTAGAGAAGCCTTTTAAGACATACTACATACCTTGGGTAGAAACAGTCTTGGAAGAAATCATGGTTGATAATCCATGAAATACAGAAGGAGGTAATAATGGTGGAAACAATGGTAATGTGATTTTTCAACATAATATGACCTTTGAGTTTCCTATCCAACCTTTCAAGGATAATGCCCCTATGAAGAATATCCCTCACTCAACACTTCCTATATTTAGGGGGTCAACCTCTAAGGATCCTCATATGTTCCATTTTAATTTGATGTCCTTTGTAATAGCTATTATTATCAAAGTGATACACAAACAATAAATCTATTCCTAGCTACATTGGAAGATTTTGCATTATGATGTTTTATGAGCCTTAATGAAATTAGAATATGGGAGGTGAATTAGGAATCAATATAACTTCAACTTATTTCACTAATTAATCCTTCATAAAATATTTTGATCTAATTGCATGCATGAAAGAATGAAATTAGTAAAACATTCATAACATATTGACACAAGATATGGTGACCCAGAAACTTTCCAAATAGAAAGTAAAACTAGGGTGGGCCTAATACCCACAAGCTTTAGTACTGCAATATAAAGTTGGCCTATTAAGGCTTACAGTTGATCACTTTTGATGATCTTCCCTATTAAGAGAAATGAGGACTACTAGGTACACCTTGTGAAAGGATTTACATACAATGAAGTATGTACTTGATAAAGAGATTTTTTTAAAGATTGTTAAGTCTTCCCAATTAAAGGATTTAGCTAACACTTGTTAGGATGAACTAGTGATTAATATCTGATCTACTAAATTTTTCTAATTGAAATTCCTTTAAAATTTAATGGTCACCTTGCTGATAGATAAATCTTTGCTACTCCTTATACTGCTTGTAGCCTTCACAATTCACACTTCTCTCTTATTATATTTGCATCATACATTCTTCTATATCATTTGGATGTGATAAAATACATTGCATATATACCAATCCAAATTATAATTCATCAAAGTTGGATACAACATAAGTTTCAATCAAGATCACAAAGTTAGCCCAACAACTAGCACATGGGTTTTAAAGACAAACTCGATGAAGTTCTAATACTTGGAAACTATTTTAAACACTCAAAATCATCATGCACTTGGTAGACATAGAAGCTTGATTCATACTAATTACTTCAAAGTAGTATGAACTCAATCAACACTGGTGACTTGGTGAGCACTACAAAACTTGACATATAGACTAAATCACTTGGTTAACACTGCATGGCTTGATCAACACTAGCATTGTGATCTTGGTACAAAATGAATCACTTCATTGATGCTCCTTGAATCATTTAACACTAGATTCACATCACTAAAACTACAAGCACAGTAGACACTATAGAGCATGGTTAACATTGTGCAACTTGATTAACACTACGAAGCTCGATTAGCACTATCACTGATCAACTTGATAAATACTGCTCAACATGAACTGAATATTGATTCTATAGCTTGGTAGCAACAAAAAAGCTCAATAAAACCTAAATTACTTAGTTAACACAACAAACTATAAGATAAGGTTGGTAGCTATTTAACCAATTGACTAAGTGTGAGTCACTAATAAACAAACTTTTACCATAATGTCAACAATCTCCCTCTTTGGCATTAGTGACAAAAACACTTATCAATCCAAAACTAAATTCTCAAAAATTTCAAGTCCAAAACATTATTTTTTTCCTTCCTATGTCTTCAACTTAGTAACATACTTTATTTTTGAGATTTTTCAAAATTATTTTTGTAAAAGAAGTTTTATGATTATCTATATATGTATTTGTATAATACTATGCTTCTCCCCCATACATATATTCGGTATCTCATATTATACTTCTCCCTAGTACTCTTCATATATAGATATACATTCATCTTATATACTTCTCCTCCTTCATATATATCTATGTATGTATGTATGTATGTATCTGTTGGTGTTTGAAAATGTTACCCGTTTCCAATTACCATGATGAGAACAAAGCACATCTAGGGGTAGCTAACTCCCATTTTCAACATGCCCATTTAGACACCAGGCCAACTATAAGGCTAGACCCTTCTTCTTCTTTAGGCTCTACAAAACCTAGGTGGGTAGACCTATAGATTCTCTATATGATACTAGTTGTGAAAGCATACACTGAATCTATTATGAAGCAGACAAAACCCTTATTTCTCCTGATAACTCATGAAATAACATCAATCTATAGTAGCTAAATGCAAATCTAGGATATTCATCAGCCAAGTGAGGGCATTCTATTATAGCTCTTCAACATGAAAGGGGAAAAGCATTTGATTATTGATGTTGATCTCAGCAAAACCTCAAATATGCAGTAGTATAATAGGTGATCCTATAAATGATCAGTGCCTTATCTATTGGGAAATTCACACAAAAACCTAACACACATCCTTGAATATCACTGACATATGCCATACATCAGGACTTCTTGATCTACCTATCCACTTTGTGAATTAGACATCTGCATCCTTCTAAACCTCATACTCGACTTATCCCATCATGAAATATGCAATCCTATGATGAAGAATCAAGCATTTACATAACTCTTTGAGTCATAAGCAAGATAAATCAACATATACAACCAATAGGTTACAACTGAGTTTCATATTCTTTGTTTACAAAACACAAAAGATCACAAACAAGATGAATAGGAGACAAGATATCAGAATGAAGATTGACTTGTTGCTACCTTATCATTCATTTCCTTGAAACAAATTACAATAGGATCCATGGAATTTAAATTCAAAGCTACCTAACAGATCAGACTATCTGTATTCTTAATTCGTGTTGTTCATTACATGAGAAATTTGCTGAAGAATGAAGGTGGAATTATAGTTATGGATCCAAAGAAATGGTCTCACAGAATGACTACAACTTCTCTACCAACAATGGTCTCCCAGTAACAAAAAATTAGAACCTATTCAATTTAAGAAAGAAAGAAACATATAGAAGAGAAATAATTCCCAGATCTATTCTAAAGATGACAAGTGTCCACTTGAAATTTAATCCTGTGCAACTGAGTAACCTCTTTCTTCCTTCATCCCATCTAATCTGATTTTGTTTCATCATTATCTATAGCTGATTGGAAAATATCTTTGTTCAAATGATGAAATCTTTTTGAATCACCAAAATATCTAATTGCCCCATGAAAAAGCCAGTGAAAATGAGTTTTTACTGAGTAAATTTGAACAAATTCAACCCTAACTGCATTTCCATTACCTTCTATTAATATTCATGTCATTATCTTGAAAAAAAATCAAAACTAAACTTCCTGGTCTGAATATGGTTGCAATTCAAGTACCTGATAGAAAATCTCATGTAGCTTAAACTGACTGATACCTGTGCAAAAATTGACTCCAGAATCGGAAAGTTTATCTTCTCCCGATTTCGGCGATATATAACATCGCCTATCTGGCCTCTTGGAAACCTCCTGAAAGTCTGTTTGAAAAATAGTCCTCTGCTATGGCATTCTGGCTTGCAACTTTCTTGAATTTAAAATTTTAAAAATTAAAACCTTCTAAAGCTTTAACTTTGGATTTAAGCCTTTTTAAATTTAAAAATGTTGTGACCCTATTTGATTTGAAATGAAACTAAGCATAAAAAATTATTATTTTTTATTACTTTCAATTCTTTCACTGATTTTTGAATCTGTGGTCAACTCTATGTTTGACCATTGCCACATGGCACTCCATGATTAGACACCTAATCTGCATTATCGACCACGTGTCATCTCCTCGCTACTTCGCCATGCTTAACTAGTGAGCAACTTCGGTTAGCGAGGTAACCCGAACTGTCGAATCTACCACGTGGCGCAATCTGGTCCGCTCCTAACATTTACTCACCACATCATTACCCAGTCACTCTGTCACTGCCACTTGTCAACATCCAATTCATTTTTGTCTCTAGGTGGGACCCACGTTGCATTCTGACTCTTGCCAAATTTTCAAAAAAATTTGGCAACCTCGCTATGTCGCTAGCTGGACTTTTTGTTTTTTCTCGGCTAGCGAATTAGCGAGGTGCTAGATTTTTATTTTTTTGGCAACCTCCCACTCACTGACATCATCCTTCTAATATGTGTGTTCTATCAAAATTATGTCATGTTCATCCTACTGACGTCATCATCCTTTGGGTCGGATTGGGGGTCCTACGCATGTGTGAGCTTCCAAAAGCTCTTTCTCTTAAGACACAATGACATTCATGTAGATTGGTATTTAAATAACAAAAACATCTGCCATAGAGGCAATGTGGGATATTGACTTTAGACTGCATCTTTGTTTTTAATGGACGGCTTCTCCTTTGAGAACGTGAGAGCTCCCTACGGATTTGTGGTCTACTTTGTTGTGCTGCTTCCTTTTTCTTTAGTTGCAACTGATCATTGATTGTTGCTTTGGTTCTCAATCAAATGGAAAAGTTTGAGTCTAAACAACTTTTGATTTTCCACTGAATGTACTCAAATGTTTCCTTGGTTTCTTAGCGGCTGGGGCTTCTCCTCTCTTTATTGCTGCAGTTACCTCATGTTTGGCATAGACTTCTCTATCATGCATTAGCTGCTACTGGGAGTGGATGTTTTCCCATTGAAATCTACCCTCATGCATGAGTTTTCTCCATTGCATAGCTGGCTTCATCAAATTTTTTGGACATTCTGCCTCCTGCAGACCATGTCAATGTTGCGTGAGTATCTTCTATTTTAATGGTGTCTTCTCTTTCTAAACTCACTGACTACCTACTTTGACTGCGGTTAATCTATGATGCAGCTTCCTTTGTTCCTCATGTGTGGGCATCCTCCAACAAGGCATGGAGTCTTCCTCTAACAACGTGGGTGGCCTCTTTAAAATGTCTAATGATAGGGCTAGCAGTCAAAAATCCCATCACCATGTCCACAAACTTCTTGCACCACGACAATTTTTGCTGCGACAAATCTAACATGGTTCAGATTGCGCTTTGAGTTGTAAATGTAACCAATGTAGTCTTCCATCATATGTTGCATTATGTCAATGTTAAGTGGCATGACTACGTGACAATGTGTAGTTCGGTCCCATTTATTCAAAGCTTAGCATGATGGGCATAGTGCAAGTGTGTCTGGCCTGCCACAAGTTTCTCACTCTTGATTTTGCCGAAAGAATCTGCTGCAATTGGACGTCTTACACTTGTCTCTATGCACCTTGATTCTGGTTTTGACATCATTGAACCTCACCCTAACTAGATTTTTCCTTTCACCATCAATTGTGCATATGCCAAGTTGACCTATTACCATATCCTTTAATGGCATCTCCAGCCACTTTAATATTTGTGAGCTTTAGCACAACCTCAAATGGAAATTCTGTTCTCTCCCCATCTTATGCAATTATAAGAAAATTTTCATCTTCATCAAATTCCCTAACTTTACTATGAATAACCTTCTTTTTATGAGTTAAAAGATCATCCCACTGATAATAATTAGATACTAACATCTAGTAAGTCACAGTTATTTAGATCTCCCAAACTATGCACAATCCCATATATCTATCCTATGCAACAGCAATTATTAATATTTGAATCTAATGAGAGTAAACTCTAAATCTCAATTTGATCACTTTCCCAATCAATCTGCCAGGATTAGCCAGACCCCAAAGTGGGTCTGGTTAAAAAAAATTTTGTTTCCAAATGACTGAAACCTCAAACTAACCCACTGATCATTTCAAATTGATTAGAATTAAATTTGATCACTGACTGATCATTAAAAATCCAATTTATCACCCTTCTCCAGCTGTCAAATTTGTGCCAGGAGCTCCTTTGACTGGCTTTAAAAGTTGACCCGAACTGATAACTGGGCTTTGAAATTTGGCACACTGATTCTTTGTTTTGTAAACTTTCACCCTGTCAGATCTTGTCTTATGACGAATTCAGGGTCAAAAGATATCGACCTCCGAAGTTGCCAACATAAATTCACCTGCAAATAAACACATCAGAAAGCAAAAAATTGGGTTTGGATTTGGCTAGAAAAATTGGGCAAATGGGCACGTGAGTTAATGAAAACTAGGGGACTGACTCCCTGTCAAAAGGTAAGTATGAAAATGTGATTTGGGCTCATGACGAATCACAAGACACAAATGGCGAGCATTCAAAGTAAGCTACTTGAAATTGCAGACTGGAAACATTAACAAGATAATGATTTTTGCGAATGGAATTGACCTGGTAAAGTGTGAAAACGGATTCGTCAAGTTCTAAAAATTGGCACACTTGTAGTATTTTTAGTATAGAACATAGGGAAACAAACCATTCAATCTTACCAATCATAGACTAGGAGTTATAGCATCATGAAAAGGGCTCCTGATCAATTTGTAAATACTGACACTAGTAAAACTTTAGAAATTCCATTTGGAATCACGTTTGAAAACTAATCAAACGGATACGTCATAAGCTAAAACTTGAAACATGGCAAGCCCCTAACATCGACAATGTAATGCAAAAGGAATTTTAGCATTCATGTCAATTGGGTCAAAGTTATAGCACGTCAAACGGGGCCTCCCAGAATTTTGAATATTTTGCAAATGAGTGAAAACAGTAATTGACCAACTTTGAGGGATTCAAAACCTAATCAAACAAACTCGAAACGACTCAAAATCTAAAACATAGGTTCTCAAATATGGACACTAGACACTCTCAAAGCAGCAGGTCATGACACATTCTTGGGTGCAAGATATTCATTGGCAAACATAGCCTCCTGTTGCTATTTGACGCTAAGGTGAAAATTGCAGATTTGGCAATTGCTTAAAACAGGACTTCGCCAAACAACTCGGAATGATGTTTTAACTTCATGGAATAGGTAGATAGGCTGAATGGAAGGTGTTAGAAACATTAAACACCATTTATGCATTAACTCAACGGTGAAGTACATAGGCTTCACAAAGCATTTATAGGCCTGAATTTTTCAATAGTGCTCAAAATTGACCATGCAATTTTGAGTGCCAACAGTATGTATGTATGTATGTGCTTTAATTATAATTCTCCCTAGTACTCTTCATATATCATTTACATTCATCTTGTATACTTCTCCTTCTTTACATATATATATATATATATATATATATATATATATATATATATATATATATATATATATATATATATATATATATATATATATATATATATATATCTTATATTATACTTTACTTCTCCCCATTTGTGACATAAATGCCAAAGGTATATGTTACATGGTAATGCCAAAATGTGACAAGAAGTCAAAATGTACCTTCAATTTCAATGCCATTTTCATGTCCCAATTTTCCTATAATACCTTGCTTGCATGACATGTAATTTGCACTTGTGTTCATAACTCCATCATGTGATTAGCTATGGAGAATTTATTATCATGTCTGAGAATTTTGGCATGTGCAATGTGTTTCTACAATGCATCCATGTTTGGAAGAATCATGCCTTGGATGTCTACAAGTGTGGCCCTAATCTTGGCTACTTCCCTTAATAATTTTTCTTGTAAATTAGTCAAAAAATTGATCTTTGAGTAGTGAGCAAAACAATAGCTCAGGTCAACTGACAACTGGTGTGCACTTTCCTTCAAGTCCTCATCTATCTTAGATAGTTTTTATTTGATTCCTTGGGTGAAGATAGATGTATCATACATCTTGCTAAATAATAAAGTTACATTATTTTCAAAGGTTTCTAATGAACCGAGAATAGTAGATAGTTCTACTTGATTTATTGCAAATTTTTGTGCTACTTGCTCCAATAATTTGCTCTCAAATTTCCTCTTTGCTCTTTGTAACAACTTTTCTTGTCCATTTAGATCTTCATTGAATTTTTGGACAACTTTTGCCAACTGATCCAAAATAGGTTGTGTACTATCAACCTCAATACTTAGTGCATCCATAAGTATGTTATTTACATCTTCAAGCACTTGGATTTCTCTACTCTTTTCTTCTCTAAGCTTTTGTTTCTTAGTTCTCTTTTGCAATATTTCACCCATTATGTTTATTTGATCAAGATTCAAAGTAGAGATATCCCAATTTGAAATAATTACATCATCATCAAGACCAATGTCTTCTTCTTTATCCTTATCTTTAATTGAAACTTTAGTACTCGATTAAGACTTGATCTTAACCATCCTTGTACTAACTAAATGTGGAATAGAAAAAATAGTAGAAATAAATGGGCTAGCAAAAAAAGTAGATATTAAACTAACTTTAGAAATACCTTGTTGCTAATGATGGTGGAGGCATTTTCTACTCAGTAGATGAAGTGTTGATCACTTCAGTCAATATGTTACTTATCTGAATAGGTGCAAATATTGGTTGGCTTCCTAGTGTTGTAGTGATTACCACAATCAACTCAACAAAAGCTTTTTCTAAGCTTGATGGTATTAAAGCTTTTCTCTGAGAATAAGGAAATGAAGCCATTACTACTGTTGCAATCTTCTTTGGGTTAGTTTCCTCAACATTCTCCTCTGTAGCTTCATGTTCTTGCTCCTCATCATCCATATTTACATCATCTTTTTTTTCCACATCTTCATCATAATAATTATCATTGTCTTCCTTGATATCTTCCTCATCTTCCTTATCACTAACATGAATAACAATGTCACCTGATTGATGAAGGTTGTAAATGTTCTTCCATGTAGTACTAGTTATCTTCACCACAAATTCTATGTCTTTTATCAGCACAAGACATGTATTTAATTTAAGAGTGATTTTTTCTTCATTTTTCTTCATGGAATCTTTCACCTATTTTTCACTGAGACTTGACATAAGTTGCCTCAGGGTCTGTTCATATATATCTTTTGCAATCTTCTTAGCATTTTCCCATCTCGGCTTTATTGCTTGTTGTTAGTGAATAGATTATCTTTACCTATAAAATTCAATAATTTAATCTATTCCCAAGGCTGGAAAATCTAATAAAGTTCACAATATTTGGGTAAAACTTGTGTCAATCATTTCCCTTTAAATTTTTATAGGTATATCTCCCTTTACGAATAATTTATCGATGAATTTGAAATATCAAAATATAAAAAATTGCACACTTTTGCTAGAAAGTGTTTAAGGGACACTCACGTACTCTTAGGTACTAAGGTATTGATTTACGAATTCATAAATTTAACATTAAATAAAAAATATCATTATATTTCCACAAGTGATTAAGACTCAAATACAACCAATTTTTACAAATGAAGGACAAATACAAACAATAGGAGAAATAGCAGTCGATGTCATACAATATTAACCATCATGGCTCACAAAGTAACCATAATTGATTTTGCTCAAACACTAAGTTTCAAAGAATAGTAAATTATTATATATATCCTCTGCATCAATCTCCCCAGATTCCTCCTTCTATTTATAGGTAGTCACCTCTGCTATCAACTTTCCAGTCATAGGATCTTGATCAACCCCATGTCACTTTTCATCTTCTTTCTCTTAGAACTCTAGGATACATATTTTGTGACAATGTCATTAATAGGTATGGACACTGATTGAAGACTATATTTCTTGCTTATTAAGTTTGATAGCCATGGTGGAATAGTGGAAGTGGTCATCATCCCTTTATTTCCTTTGAGGGGAGTCATGAAACTAAGCTGATCTAACTTTGAGGCCTCAATAAATTCTACATCACCATCTTGATTATCTGAGAAAGCGAGTTCATCTCTTTGATCCTGTCCTTGAGTCATCATTTTCTCTTTTTGAACCTTTTTCTGTTTGAGTGCCTTAGATTTGGTCCTAGACCTAGTTCTAGGAGCCATGATTTGCTTAGGATTTGTTGCTCCTTTTTTTCTCTTGGAAGTCAAAATACCACCTACAACATGAGATGAAATCTAGATGTTAGAAGTTAATGTTTTAGAGAAAGAAACCACTTTTGGGGACTTTGTATTTTGTTTCTCATTGACTAATTTCATGTTCATTCTCCCTATCCAATTATCTATACAGTTTAAAATGGATCTAGTTCTAAGGTTTATATCATCTTCTTCATATCGATTCTAGTCCACTTCTAGTTGTGTCTACTCACTTGCCTCTTCCCATCCTAGTTCAACAACATCTAATCTATCTTTAATTATTCCCTCCAATGTGAACTTCAATTTGAAGCAATCAATTTGAGTAAGAATTAATATTGAATGATATCTTTTAACCACCTCTCTCTCATCATTGTAATCTTCCCATAAATCTTTTAAATGAGGAACTGTTGGTGACTAACCCTTAAGATTTAGCACCTTTGCAATCAAAATCTCTCCTTCCCTGGTAGAATCTGAGGTTAAAATTGAGCCAGTTGCTTCCAAGCATAGAGGCATTGATCATATTACTACAAGCTAAATGATTGATTCTAATGGGAAAAATGGACTCCCACTTCTCTTGAGGTAGATTATCTTTAATCACAAAAAATAATTGCCTATATATCTCAGCTATAATAAAACAATCTAATGCATGTTGAGGTAGCTTCACATGTTCTTCTTCACATCCTCCTACTTGTAGGTATGTAAACTTAGGAAATTGAATGAAAGAGCTTTACTATATTTGAACTAGCCTTTGAGCCTCTAGGGATATCCTCAACATTGGTGCTTTTCTGAAGTGGTAATGTACACTTTCTATTAAAACAGCATGCATTTTCCTGAATTTCTCCAACACTTTGTCTTTTTTTACTAGGGGGCAATATTGAAAAATAGTTACATCCTTGTTCTAAGGTTCATGGGGAAGAAAAGTAATATTTCTGACATACACAATGTAATAGGTCAAGTAGGAAGACATGTGGAAATCTTCTCTCGATATCTTAGAATATTTAAGCTAATTCCTTAGTTGACTAGCTATCAATTCTGCCTAATTTAAAAACGGTTTTCCTTTCAGGATAATATCTATGTAGTGGTACATCTAGTCTTCAAAGAGGAAGACGTCAAGAAACCCTTTAACCTAGTGTAGAAAAACCATGTGATCATGGACATGAGGCTTCATGTGATCTTTAGTGATTATTTTGGGCAGCCTTGAACAACCTTTATAGTTAGTCTCTATCCATTTCTGAGACATCATGTTATGGTACTTGTCTTGATTTTCTTAGTAATTAACCAAAGACAAGTTAGGGCTAAAAGTAGCAAAGGTACACTCAGGTATATGTAACACTGTTGAGATAGTATCCCTAGAGATGGACAATATTGGTTCCATGTCTTTGTTCAAAATACTCTTGGTTCTCACATCATACTGATCAATGTGCAATTTAGGACTTAAAAGGGTAGGGGGAAAAGAAACAACTTCAAGTAGACCACTTGTTAAGACTTTTAAACAACCATTAACCTCATTAGCTTTCTCAAGAAAATTCTCTTCTAGCTTCTCAACCTTGACTCCTTTTAAATTAGTGTTGGAACTGATGGATCTCTTACACTCAAGACTAGAAATATTCCCAAAGAAATGTAGAACAAACCTCATTCTAAACATAGGAAAGAAAAACCCAACACTGTTCATGTTCTTCAAACTATGAACACAGAAGAAAGGACAAGGCATTTTGTGTATTTTCACCTATAACCAACTGAAAGAAAACCAAACCACTTCCCTTCCTTTATTGTTGCGCTGCTTCTAATTTTCCTTTGCACATGATAAAAAAATTAAGTGGTAAACTGGTGTTTTAAAGGTAAGATAAGATACTGGCAAAAGTATCACCTCATAATGAGGTATTCATGGTGAGATTGTTGCAGCTTAACTTGCACGCTTGAAACTATGACAAGACTCCTTCATTAAATGATCACCCTACATGAATGTCCTTGCAATAATAATGAACTCATGGCATCCAATCTAGCCCCCAAATGAAATATTTGCTTCCTTTTAAGCATGATGACAACTTGGTCTTTGCTCCAAGCAATAATAAATTGGATAGGACCTTTTAATCATTACTCTAACACCTTATTTAATTTCTTTGGAACGGTCATCCTTTTGAGAATCATTAATATCCATGTGCAAAATCCTTATTAGTAGAACTACTTTGAACTACTTCGAACCAAGGTTCAAAGCGATTTGAAGTGGTTCAAGAAAAAATATCTAATGTACTTAGTAGGCCCCACCTGTAGAAAAATATTAGTATCAAAAAGCTTTGGTTTAACTGCTTTGAACTACTTTGAACCAAGGTTCAAAGAGGTTCAAATCGGTTCAAATGAAATATTCACAAAAATGCATCACAGAAATGACTTCTATATGCAAGGCACAATGACTCTTGAAAAGGAGAAAACACAAGGATTTTAAAAAGAAGGAATGGGAAAGTTATAATGGCAACTCAAAACTAGGGCTAACACTTGCATAAGCTCATTTGGAATTTTTTGTACAAGTTGATTAGGAGACTATTTCCATTTACCTAGTTTTGACATCATCATGTTTTCAATCTGCTTCTTCTCATCTGCATTTCTGGTTTCATATCTGATAGGTTTGAAATTTTCCATTCTAGGTCCTCCTTCTATTTCCTTTCATTTTTCTTGAAAAGTGGGTGGAGGCTTCTTGAAAATAACATCCTCATCACCTAACTTTAGTTTATTTCTAGATCCAGATGCTCTTCTTGTGAATACAATAGTGGATGACTTGGTAGGTTTGGTTATGATAACCTTACCTTTATTCCTTATAGGCTCTTCTTCTTTAGATTTTTTTTCTTCTACTTCATTCTCTGCTTCATCTTCTCCCACATCATCACCTTTTCCTTCATTCAACAAAAGACTAGAACTTGATTGCCTTAGTTTTACTATCCTCTTCTTTCCTTTGTTAACTGCTTGAGGAAGCTTAATTTCAAGTTCTATCCTTGTCTTAGTTTCATCACAAGTACCAAAATATGTGGCTTTGGGATCCACAAGTTTATTTAGTAGTGCCTTAATGATAGCCTTGGTGTCATCAATGTTAACCTCATAGCTTAGAGGCTTAACCCACACCACTCTAAGTCTAACTACTTGAATGCACACTTTGTCACAGTCTACCATGAAAAAAATATCATCCTTGTAATCTTCCACAAATTTCTTTGGTATTCTATATTCATTATTTATCTTTTCCTTGAATGAATCAAAGTAGTTGTCCATGATACTAACAAATTTTTCACCCATCTCTACTATATATTCATTAATTTGATATAAAAATGGTACATCTTTTCTCCATATTATTGAACCTTTAGAAGGGAAGAATTTTTGCATATAAAATAATAAACAAGCTACGAATGAACCAAACTTAAATAGATTGTTCTTTGAAGTTCTAATGCTCTCCATGTTCTTGTTGAACTAATTCAGTATTAACTTAGCAAGATCGAAGGACATGTTCTTCTTCACTACCTTGAGGGCCAAATCAACTACCTCACATGACACATTATTGAGATGATTGGAGATGTAGATCTTATGAGTGATCACATGAATTCCAAATTTTAGCTCCATGTCAGTCACATTGCTGATCTTAATTCCTCTTTCAGCCCACTCGACAAGAGTCTTGTTTTCTAGTTCTATCTGACTTAGGTTTTGGTAGTGTTGGCTTTGTTCAACATTGGGAGCCCTATAATTCTATGAATCATTTCCTTTGTAATTTTAATAGGCTACTCTAGCCATAATTTCATACTGTGTACACGGTTGAGAATAAACCTTATCCATTTTATCTGAAAGTCTCAGGGCATATGTAGAATATGTGTTAAACCTTTGGTCTCCAAATGTTGATGCTCAAGTTTCAACACACCATTCACACACAACATCTTCAGAGACCCATCCATCTCTAGAGTTCCAATTTCTTGTATAAAATAGAAAAGATATGAATGAATATTGTTAATGATTAATACCTTGGGTGGAATCTGTGATTGAGTTCTAGTTGGCTCAAGCACTTTTGCAATTGTCAAACTCAACTTGAAGTCTAGTGCCTTCCAATCAACTCCTCAAACCAACATCTTAGATCCTTTCTTGGTTTTTCTGGAGGAAGACACCATGCTTAGTAGGGTTTATGAAAACATGAACATCTTCAGCAACAAACATACAGATCACTTGGAAGCACAAAAATTGCTATTTGCAAATAGCTCCTTGAAAATTCACAGTGACAAATGAATTCAAATTCCTTCCTTTAACAATTTTTTCTTTTCAAATGCCATAAATTCTTGGTACATTCACTTATTTGGTGATAAAATGTCTTCCACTCTATCCAACCTTAATGCTCGATAGATTCATTCATAGCTCAGTGTCCACACAATGTTTTATTGTATCCTAACCTTGCTTGGTAGGGTGTTGCAACCTGACCTAGCTTGGTAAGTTCTTGAATTTCTACAATCATTTGGTTATCCCTTTGCATCTTGAATGCTAATATAGATATTTCCTTTTAGTTGGTTGGAACTGATGTGAGATGTCTACTTCAGAGTCTTAGTTCTAGTCATTCCACATGGAATTCGAGTTGAGGTGCTTGAGTCACCCAACTCTTGAGTGACATCTACTTCATGACTCAGACTTGCATTCTTAGAAGATTTTGGAATCTATTGTTGCCTCATCTACTTTCTAATATTATCAGCTCTAGCTTTCTTTTCATCTTTAATTCTTCTAGTGTCCATATAGTTCTTGGCAAGATGTCCAAGTTCTTTACAAATGAAACATCTCCTAGTGTTGTCTCTTATCCTCATGTGATGTTTCACAATTCCAAAGTGCCCAAATTGTCCAAAGTAGTGGCATCTACACCATGTGTTGTAGTCCCAACTAAGTATAGCTTTTATAATCTATTCTGATGGATTCAATATCTTGGTTTTGCATTTAGAATATTTGTTTCCATGTTTCTTGCAATTGTGACATTTACCTTTAAACTTAGGTTTCTCCTTGCATTCACTTGCTCTATGACCATTCTTATTGCAATTGTAACATTTTCCATTGAATTTTTCTTTACCATTACTCCAATATTTGTTTTATGTATGACCTAACTTACCAAAATGATTGCAAGTAAGCCTTTGATTATTTTGAGCTCCTTTCTTAGATGATTCACCCTTTTCTGTATATCCTATTCTAGCTTTGCCTTTGGGTCTGTAATGATTTTGCTCATTCAATTGATTCATGTCTACTTGAGATTCCATCATCTTCTCAATAGTTCTCATCTCAGTTTTTAGATCATTCTATAATCTTTCATTCTCTGATCTTAGATTCATGATTTCTTCATTTGCATTAGTGAGTTGATCAATGAAGTCTTCCTGCTGAAGGGATAGATGTTGAATTTGATTGTTCTTTCCTTCTATCTCTTCTTTGGCTTTTTCTTTTTCTTCCATGACTTCACATAATCTTACTGACTAGATTTATTGTTCTCTATTTATCTTTCTAACTTCTTCTTGAAGATTAGAATTATTTTCAAGTAGATCTTTGATTGCTTCATCAACTTCATCCGAATTCCTTTTAGGACAAATATCTTCAATTCTTTCTTCAATATAGAGATTTTCATTCATTTGTACTAAAATGTCTTTACTTATTTTTAATGACTAAGAGAGTTTCTCCTTTGCTTTCTTTAGAAGCCCAATAGCCAATTCAAGATCCAACTTTTCATTGTCAATAGCCTTATCTAGCTTGTATACTTCCATTGCCTCTGATCTTTTCTCAAGTTAAACTTTTTCTCTGACAATGACAAATCTCTGATACCAATTGGTGGAAATGTGAGGTATACAAGGTTACTAAGAAGGGGAGGGTGAATCAGGAACCAATATGACTTCAACTTATTTAACCAATTAATCCTTTATAAAATATTTGGATCTAATTGCATGCATGAAAGAATGAAAGAAGTGAAACATTCATAACATATGTACACAAGATATGGTGACCCAAAAACCTTCCAAATAGAAAGTAAAACTAGGGTGGGGATGATACCAACAAGCTTTAGTATTGTAGTATAAAGTTGGCCTATTAAGGCTTACAATTGATCACTTCTGATGATCTACCCTGTTAAGAGAAATGAGGACTGCTAATGTCACCTTGTGAAAGGATTTGTCAAAGAATATTAATTCTACCTGGTTAAAGGATTTAGATGATACACCTATTAGGATGAACCAATGGCTGATCTCTAATCTGAAACTCTAATTTGTTGGCTGAGATTCCTTTGAAATGTAATTATCACCTTGCTGAGATAGATAAATCTATGTTGCTCCTTATACTGCTTGTAGCCTTCACAATTCACACTTATTTCTTATTATATTCACATCATGCATTCTTCTATATCATTTTTATGTGATACAATACATTACATATATACCAATCCAAATTGTATTTCATAAAAGTTAGCTACAATGTAAGTTTCAATCAAGATCATAAAGTTGGCCCAACTACTAGTACATGGGTTCTGAAGAAAAACTCAGTGAGGTTTTGATGCTTGACAACCATTGTCAACACTTGGCATTTTCATGCACTCAGTAGATATAGAATCTCAGTTCATACTAATCACTTCAAAGCAGTCTGAAATAGATCATTACTGGTGACTCGGTGAGCACTACAAAACTTAGCATATAAACTGAATCACTTGGTTGACACTACATGGCTCACTCAAGACTAGCACTGTGAGATCGATATAAAATAAATCACTTGGTTGATACTCCTTGAATTGGTCAACACTAGATTCACATTACTAAAACTACAAGCTTAGTAGACACTGGAGAGCACAGTTGACACTGTGCAACTCAGTTAACACTATGAATCTCAATTAGTACTATCACTAATCAAATTGGTAAATACTACTCGACATGAATTGAATACTGATTTTGGAACTCAGTAGCAACTATAGAGCTTGGTAGAACCTAGATTACTTAGTTAACATAGAAAACTACAAGATAAGGTTAGTAGCTATTTAACCAATTGGCTAAGTGTGAGTCGCTGATAAACAAACATTGACTATAATATCAACATCTTTGATGTCTAAATTGTTTTAGAGTTAGACGATAGTTTTCTATTACTATTTTAATCATATAGAATCCATTCTTTAATTTTTTTCCTTTCTCAATCATGGACCATATTGACTGAATAATAAAAAGATCAATATTCATAATAGATCAATTTGGATAGTACATGGGGATTTTTACATCTTAGACTAGAAACCTTTCCCTTTTTTTGGTCTATCATGAGGGAGAAAACCTTCAGTATACACTAGAAAGGGAATGCTTCTTGTCCTTCAATATACTTCTCTCATAGAGATTATTTATCTTTATACCCTACATTAGATATGAAGGTATTGTGTGTATTAAGATTCTTGGATAACCATCCATATTTCTAGGAAATAATTTTACTTTATTTAAAAGTTATTTTGGACTATCTTATATACTCTAAACAAATTAATCCTTAGTCACTTCCAACCTTTCAATTCTTTGGGTCTTGTTTTCACAATTTTTTTACATTTTGAATAAGATATATGTATAATTTACAATCAATATATCAACATAATATGGGATCAATTTAAATTAGGTTCAAGTATGGAAATAATCATTAGGCTTCATGGACCTATGTATGAAATAGATTTTGATGGGCGTATAGTAGAAATCTTAATCAAGAAATGTTGTTGTCTACACATTTTTTGGTCCGTAGGGTAGTTTATCAAAAACTAGTAAAGGAGTTCATTTTTAATCTTGAAAAATAAAGATTTCCCTTTCACATTGCATCAATGTTCGTTGTAATGGTTTATATTATGGGAGAAAAAAAATTCATCATAAAACTTTTATGCATGATAATTTTTTAGAATGTGTATTTAGGAAATTTAGAAAATGATGCAAGGGTGGTTTATATTGAAACTAAAAAATCAAACTTAAACATACAACAAGCCCTACTCAGAGTTACACATAGAAAAAAATATAAATATCACATGAAACAATGGAAACAAGATCCATATAAGACTAGGCAATTGGCAACCACACCAATGTAATAATTAAAATAAGTTTATCAACATTCCTGACTATGAGGCCTTCTGGGTTTTGACCATATGCAAGGAATTCATGAAGTTAGAATCCAAATTCACATCTTATCCTTCTTCTCCATATATTTCATATCATCCTCTACTACTTTCTATCTCTCTCTAAGCTTCTTATATAGCAAGCTAAGCCACAAGTTGGCTAGTCAAGCATTTAATTATATTATAGCTCTAGCCTTTGAAGAGTAAACCAAAACCAATTTTAAATGAAATATAAAGAATTGAGCACTCATAGGTGGATCCACATGTGTCAAATGAGTTAGATCCTAATTTTACAACACATCATGTTAAGATAAGAAATTGTACCAAAATAAATAACACTCTACGTTAGAAGGAAAATGTAGGAACAAAGACCACAAAGAATGGTTCATAACTCAAGAAAATATAAAACTAAAGGCTTGTGCTCTTAGGAGGAGGATCAAGGATAGGTCTACATTGTCATGATAATCATGCACATCATGAAACCAACAGTAGAAATGACTACATCACAAACAAAAAATTGGTAAAGAAAACAAGAAATATTTTTGGTTGATACAAGACTACTCAAAGGCCCAAGATGATCTTGTATCAAATAATTGGGGTTAATAAAAAATTGATGTCCACATCAGGCATCCAACACCTAGGGTTAATAAATACTTTTTCCTATAGAAACTCTTGATTTTGATTAGATACCTTTCCTTACATCTATAGATTTTTCTGTAAACAATATTATTTTCTAAGATAAAGGATTTGGATGGTAATATGATTAATTTTCTATTTTTAGCATATTCACTATATATGGTTGAAACCACATCGATTTGGTTTCTAATATACATTGGCCTAGCAATGGAAGCCTAGAATTTTGAAAAATAACTATAATGATGAGTTGAGTGAAATGAGTTGAAGAACCAAGTTTTGCTTCTATGTAAATGCCATAATCATGAGGCTCATTCCCTTGTAGAAGCCTCTTCCATAATGAAATTACCTCTAAACCTCTAAACATATCAACAAACATATTTTAGTCAACATTGAGGCTCTTTCAAATGATGATCAAAAAGGGTCCTAAGGTGCCAATGTCTTGGACATTAATTTGAGCACCCAAGATCGTGATTAAGGACTTTAAAGTCGCCAAGATGAACTAGGTGAGATCACCTCCCTAACATGGCTATCAAATTGAATGTGATGGGGACAAATAATAATATCCCAACCCATTAGGATTTAGCAAGGTAGATCTAATATAAACACCATGTTGTTGCTTCTGAGCTAACAGTTCCTCAGGTGCATTTTCTTGTAAAACATTAATTTTTTTGAACAATTGTAAACTCTTAGAAAATGCTTCTTCTTTTTTTCTATTACCATTGATGAGCTTCCCTTGAACAAAATCAAAATGAAGAGACATAAATACACCAAATTTTTCTTTTCAAAACCGTATGTGCATATATAAACATTAAGTGCAACATGTCTAATATTTTTGCAGATCTATACATTAATTACACCAAATGTTTCTTTCAAAACCATATGTTAAGATATAAACATTAAGGACAACATGTCCAATATTTTTGCAGATATGCACATTAATTACACAAAATGATTCTTTCAAAACCATATGTGCAGATATAAACATTAACTATATCATGTCCAATATTTTTGCAAATATACACATTAATTACAACAAATTTTTCTTTCAAAACCATATGTATAGATATAAACATTAAGTACAACATGTCCAATATTTTTGCAGATATACACATTAATTATGATAAATGTTTATTTCAAAACCATATGTGTAGATATAAACATTAACTACAACATGTCCAATATTTTTGTAGATATACACATTAATTACACTAAATGTTTCTTTCAAAACCATATGTGTAGATATAAACATTAAGTACAACATGTCCAATTTTTTTGCAGATATACACACTAATTACAACAATGTTTTTTTCAAAACCATATATGCAGATATGAACATTAAGTACAACCAACTCAATAATTAAAGTACACGAATAAGTTATTTTCATGAAGAAGGATCATGTCAAATAATACAAGGGATTTTGATCAAAATAGGGAGACAATCGCTAGATTGTTCTTTAACTTTCAAAGAGTGGGTGATGAAAAATGTTATTGTACTTGCAAGCATTATAACAGCTTCAAGACAAGAAGAATCAAAATCAAACCAATTAAGAGACATTGTAAGGATAATGGACACACTAAAGGGGGGTTTGATTACCATTAATTGGTAAGTTTTCTATTATATTGTTTTCACAATCAATATACATATGAACCACAGAACAGGGGTTTGATTATCATCATTTTTATAAAGGTTGACCCTAGGGTAGTACATGATATGGACCAACACATCTTGGAGGAACATGGAGGTGTGAGTATTGAAGGAGAAGATCATGATCCCATGGAAGATGATGATCATGCACTAGAAAATACATTTGAAGATGATGGTATAAATGCGTTGATCCATGACACATTTTGTACTGGTGTTGTTGTTGTTGCTGCTGCTGCTACTACTGATGATGATGATGATGATGATGATGATGATGATGATGATGATGATGAGGATGAGGATAACATTAAGGCCATCCATGATATACCTCTATTTGATAAGGAAAACACGACCCTTTATGAAGGATCCCAATCAACTCTTCTCTTTTTTGTATTGCTATTGGTGAATTTGAAGGTTATGATGGTTTATTCAACATAAAAATGTCATGTATGCTAATGTTTGTGATATATGTCATTATAGTTTGTAAAAGTTAAAATGTGTACCATTAAGATTGTTTATACTAACAACTAATATTTTTTGTTGTAGATTGATAGGTGACTATTTGTTACCACCATCAAATGTTCTCCCTCACTTGTACCAAGAATTATGTGCAACTATGAAACATATTGGAATGGAGTATCAATCAATAGATTCTTATCCTCAAGATCATGTAATTTATTATAAAGAATATGAAAATAGAATAGAATGCCCCAAATTCCATATGAGAAGATATTGAGATAATCAAGTGACCAAAAAGGTATCTCAAAAGGTTCTTCATTATATCTCCATTATTCTTCATCTTAAATGATTATTTAGGTGTAGTAGATTGGCACAATTTATGGATTACCATGCATGCAATAGAAGTCGAGCTAACATTATTCAAATGCTTGTAGATGGTTTATAATTTAAGGATGTAGATGAAAAGTGGCCACACTTTAAAGAAGAACCTCGAAATCTTAAGCTTTCTCTTGTAATTGATGATGTCAATCCGTATGGAGAGATGAGATTCATTTACTTGGTCTGGACTTTTTTTTTATCAACAATAACCTTCCTCCATGGATGTCAATAAAGAGGGAGCACATTATGTTGCCAATGATTGTTCAGGGAATTCAATTATTTTATTGTTGCCTACATGTAATTATAAGTCTTGTAGTGAAATGACCACAATAATTATCTAATGTTGTTAATTCAACTAGGTAAGTACCAAGTGAAAGATATGAATGTATATATTGTGCCTCTTATTGATGAGTTTCTAGTGATATGGAATGGTTTCACTATGTATGATATCTTTAGACCAATTTCACAAAAATAGTTTAAATTCCATGTAATGCTTGTGTGGACAATTCATGATGCCCCTGTTGAAAACAATTGATAAATTATATATTGTCTTTGATGTTACACAAAATGTTATATCTTTACCAGTCAAGGTATGATGAGCTCACTTAGGAAATGAAGATAGTTTCCTATGTTTGTTAAGAATTCCATTGTTTTCCAAGTTCAAAAACCAAGTTCACTCATGCTTCAAAGATAAGTTAGTAGAAGTTGAGTGTTAACCGAGCTCACTCAGTTAACAAAGGAAAGTTGGAATGGGACCAGTGTTAATTGAGCCCACTCAGTTACCAAGGGAATTTTGTGATGATGCAGTGTTAACCAAGTTCACTTGGTTAACATAGAAAAATCATTTCTAAGTTAGTATCTTCCAAGAAGGGTCGACTAAAAAATGCTTTTCTTATTTTGGTATATTGAGTTTATTGGATTTATTTGATGGTTCTAGCCAATTGAGGAGATGAATATTAATTATTCTAAGTTGTATTCAAGTCAACTTGAAAATGGATGTGATATAAATGTAAGACCAAGTGCAGGATTGAATGTATGTGAGTGCATGGAAGAATAGAAGATGCTAAGAGGAAGCGAATTAGAAGGATAAGATGAATATCCTTGAGGAGCTGCAAAGATACATTTGATTAGGAAGGATCAAGTATTCAAGCCATAATTGAGATATGAAACCAGCAATATAGTTGCATCAAAAATTAGGTCATCTCATTGTTACTCTCTAACCATTGTAGCAGAGATCTAAATCTCTTAACAGAGTTGTCTTAATGACTATTTGTAAATCCTCTAACAAGGTAGTATTTCTAGATTGAAGTATCGAAAGACTTCTAACAAGGAAACTCCTAACAAGGTGATTAAATCCTCTAATAGGGTCACACATAATAGTTTTTCTTGTAGCCTTCAACAAGGTTGGCTCCTAACACTGATGAAGGTACGCACTACCCCTACCAACTCACAATCAAAATCACAACAAGATGGAGATAGAGATGACAAAAATGCTTCATAGAGCATCCATTCTCAAGCTTCTACTCCTCGAGCTTCTATTTCTTGAACTTCTACTCCTCAAGCTTCCCCTTGAGCTTCTCCAAGCTTGCTTTAGAAATGCTCATATGCCTTGCTTAAATAGGCACTTACCACCCAATACATGACTTATCCACAACCTTCTAGAATTCCTCCACAACCTTCTACAACTTCCACAACCTTCTACAACTTCCAAAACTTTCTACAATATTCATAACTTTCTAGAATTCTACCCACTCACCTCGATAAATGGAATGACAACCATTTTTTTTTATTTTTTTTCTATTATGCCACCTATGCACCTCGAAAATAGAAATCACCTTTTCCTTTCTTTTCTCCTTTTTCCCTTTTTTTATTTTTTTATTATTTCTCCTCTAATTTTCGTCACTTTCTCTCTTCTCCACAAATTTTTTTTTTTTTTTTTTTTTCCAAAATTTTCTTTTTCAACTTTTTTTTTTTTTTTTTCATGCAAGATGCTCCTGCATCAGACTCCCCCGGTAGATAGAAAAGTGTGTCCCACACTTTGACTCCACAAAAGAAAGATTTACCACCATCTTCATCTTCACCAAAGGTTTCCACCTCAACGGGGACAAGAAAAACACCATGCAAATCTTCCACATCTACATTACTGTATCAAACACTAGAATCTCAACCATCCAATTAGCATGCTCACTCCCAGGAACAAACTGAACATAATTCTTCATCAACAAACCCTCATTCACATCAGCAACTAGTGAATTCACACCCATAGCAACAAACCCCGCATCAACAACAACAAACTCCATATCAAGACCAACATGTAGATCACCATCAATACATGCCAAACTCTCAACACCAGCAACATCATTGCTCACAAGAAGATGCTCTACAATACATAACTTACCTCCAACAACCGGATCATCCATGACCAAGTGCTTTGCAACATTCAACTCACCACCAACATCAACTAGATCATCCATGACCAAATGCTCTACAGTCTCCATGTCAGACTCAACCAACTGATCATGAAAACCAATCTCCATCCCAACATCAATAACATTAGGAATATCTTAAGCAACAACCTCTAGTTGCTCTGCAGGTTCTGCATCAGACTCCACAAACTGATCAGCAAAACCATCCTCTTCCACCTTGACCTTCTTAGCTTGATTAGCCAATCTAGCATCCAACCGAGCAAACATCTTAGAAAAATTCCTCTCCACTATATCATGGATTTTCGCAATCATCTTAGGGTCCAATCCTCTCGGAGCCATCTTCCAAGATCTTTGTAAACCCTCTGCAACAAATCCTTCCCACGCTCCTTGTGACAACCAAATTGTTTGCAAGTCAGATCACAACCTACCACCTCGCACAAACAATCAGGAACCACATCACAAGTCTAGGACAACGGATTTGCAATCCACAAGCTCTCTACGATCATGCCTCAACAAGTTCAATCTTCCATCTTTGCATCCATCAATCCATCTGCATGTCCTTCCAAGGTCCTGGTGCAAACTTCCTTAGCTTCGGCGATCTGTCTACACGCTCAGGAACTCTCACTCTAATATACTTCACCCAACCAAGGTCCTGGTACAAACTGCCTCACACTTCGGTGATCTGCTTGTACACTCAAGAACTCTCGCTCTGATACCACTGATGAAGTACAGCTCTGATACCACTTGATAGAGGTATGTTCTAATACCACTGATGAAGGTACGCACTACCCCTACCAACTCACAATCAAAATCACAACAAGATGGAGATAGAGATGACAAAAATGCTTCATAAAGCATCCATTCTCAAGCTTCTACTCCTCGAGCTTCTATTTCTTGAACTTCTACTCCTCAAGCTTCCCCTTGAGCTTCTCCAAGATTGCTTTAGAAATGCTCATATGCCTTGCTTAAATAGGCACTTACCACCCAATACATGACTTATCCACAACCTTCTAGAATTCCTCCACAACCTTCTACAACTTCCACAACCTTCTACAACTTCCAAAACTTTCTACAATATTCATAAATTTCTAGAATTCTACCCACTCACCTCGATAAATGGAATGTCAACCATTTATTTTTTATTTTTTTTCTATTATGCCACCTATGCACCTTGAAAATAGAAATCACCTTTTCCTTTCTTTTCTCCTTTTTCCCTTTTTTTATTTTTTTATTATTTCTCCTCTAATTTTCGTCACTTTCTCTCTCCTCCACAAAATTTTTTTTTTTTCATGCAAGATGCTCCTGCATCAAACAAGGCTCACTTTAGAAGAGTGAAAATCAATAACTAGCTGCAATTGGTGGGTTTTCCCAAATTGGGTTTCCATGTTAAATCTTGGTGTCACTTGTGTTCATGATATTTATTTCATGTGTATGCACTTATTTTATTAAGTTTAATCACATAAAATATCCTATGATTTTTATGTTAAACATTTGTCAAGTTACAGTTGTTATCGAGTTATAATATATTATCAGTATTAACCCCGTGCCTGTGTGTTTATCGAGCTACAATGTTTTAGAGTTTATGTTCTATGCTAACATGTAAGGGATTTTGGATTTATTTTAGTGGTAATTTATTCATCCCTCACCTCTCTATTACTCCTCTTATATTTCAAAAAGTTGGTATCAAAGCTAATGCAATGTCAACCATCATAATGTTATGATTTTTCTTTTTAGCAATCTCGTCCATAGTCAATATTCTAGTAGGACCCTTGTAAGAATTTTCCAAATATTTCAAACCTAAATCACTAATGGTTTTTAGGTGCAACTTCAGTTCCTACCATGCCTCAAAGTTATCTCTATTCAACTTGGAAAATCTCTCCTCTGTAAGACATCCTGATCTTTTAGCTTAGGTCCTTGAAACCTTTCCTTGCAAGCACCAAATGCTCTGATACCAATTGTTGGATATATAAGAGTAACTGAGAGGGGAGGGGTGAATCAGTTACCACTAAAATAAATCTTAGATCCCTTAGATGTTAGAACATAACATAAACTCTAAAATACTAGAACTCGGTAAACACATGGGAACTCGGCTAATATTGATAATATGGTGTAACTCGATAACCACTAAAATAACAACTCTAACTCAGAAAATTATTTACATGAAAATATTAGGATATTATTTGTGATTAATCTTAATTAACTTAGTTTTATACACATGAAAGAAATAGCATGAACACAAGTGACACCAAGATTTAACGTAGAAATCCAATTTGGAAAAAACCACCAATTGCAACTAGTTACTGATTTTCACTCTTCTGAAGTGAGCCCTATTAGGAGCTAACCATGTTAAAGGTTACAAAATACATTGTAAGGTGTGACCCTATTAAAGGATTTAATCACCCTGTTAGGAGTGGCCTATATATATATATATATATATATATATATATATATATATATAGTTAGAGGTCTTTAGACACTTCAATTTAGAAATAAGTTGAATGAAGATGGAGAAGTTTCCAGAAACAAAGCAAGCTTAGTATGCAAATGTTATTCTCAAGAAGAAGGTATTGATTATGGTGAAACTTTTACTCTTGTTGCAAGATTACAAGGTCTTAGGACTTTACTTTCTCATGCTTCATATAAAGGATTTAAAGTTTATCAAATGGATGTAAAATATGCATTCTTGAATGGAATTCTTAAAGAGGAAGTTTACGTTGAAGAACCCAAAGGTTTTGTAGATCCTAGAAAAAAGGATATGTTTTGTAAACTGCAAAAAGCATTGTATGGTCTCAAACAAACTCCCAAAGTTCGGTATGAAAGACTTCATAACTATTTGATAAAGATTATTTTTCAAAGGAAAAATGATAACAACATCCTATATATCAAAGAGGGACCTAACAAGAAGATTGTGTTGGTAGAGATCTTTGTGGATGACACATTGTTTACTAGAAATGATGACTTGTGCAAAGCTTTTTTAGAGGAAATGAGTAAGGAATTTGAGATGTCCATGTTTGGAGAGATAAAATTATTTGTTGGATTCCAAATTCAACAAAAGAAAGTTGGTATCAACATTACTCAATCCAAATATATCAAGGAGATACTAGATAAATTTGGAATGAAGGATTCAAAAAAAATTGGAATACCCATGTCTAATGGACATAAGCTTTCCAAAAATAATGATTTCAAGGAAGAAGATCAGACCACATGAAGATCAATGATTGGAAAAATGCAATATATAGTACATACAAGGCTTGATATTGCATTAGCAATTGGTATGATGGAAAGATTCTCAAGAAATCCTAAAGAAAATCATATGATGGGAATCAAAAGAATCATGAGGCATTTGAAGGGTACTAAAGATTATGGCTTATGGTAGAAGAAAGCAGCCACTTTAGATTTGAAATCCTTTACTAATGTTGATTGGATAGGAAGTGTTGATGATAAGAAGAGCACCAGTGATGGAGCACTCTTTCTTTGTAAAAGACTAGTGTCTTGGATAGTTAAGAAGAAAATTTCTATTTCTCATTCTACAATAGAAGTAGAGTATGTTGTAGTAGCAATTAATTATTCCAATGTTGTTTGGTTCAAGCAACAGTTGGCAGGTATGAAGGTAGAAATCAAAGATCCAATGGTTATCTTCTATGATAACACTAGAACAATTAATATATCAAAGAATTTTTTGATTCATACTAAGACCAAGCACATTGCAATAAAATATCATTTTCTGAGAGAATTAGTGCAAGATAAAGAGGTAAGATTGGAATATGTGAATACTAAAGAACAAATTGCAAACATATTCACTAAGCCATCACCTAAGGATTCATTTTTTAATCTAAGAGGTAATTTAGGGGTCATTGCCCTATTTGAAGCTCCCTAAATGAAGTTTAGTGATGCATTAACTAGTGCATGTTGAAGATCAATCAAGTTGATGCAGTATTGAAAGTGCAGATTACATATGAATTTATACATGAGGTACATTGATATTCAATGATTATTGACTTTGGTATGAGATATCAAAGAGGGAGAGTTTGGTTTTCATATCAAAGAAATTGTCTAAAGAACTAGAGTTTTCTAACAGAGGGAGAAATTGAAGGTAGAAGGAGTTCACAATAATAGAGTTCTCATGGATGAGAATCAGAATGAAACTAAGGATATTATCCTTACTATTTTTTTTCTCTAAAATTTTATTGTATTATGAGATGTATTGTCATCAATGCCAAAGAGGGAGATAGTTAAAAACAATTGATCAATTGTATATTATCTTTGATGTTACACAAAATGTCATATCTTTACTAGTCAGTGTATGTCAAGTTCACTTAGGAAATGAAGATAGTACCCTATGTCTACTAAGCATTCTAGTTTTTTCCATGTTCACAAGGTAGTGTATACTGAGTTCACTCAAGCATCAAAGAGAAGTTAGAAAAGGGTGAGTTTTAACTAAGCTCACTCAGTTAACGAAGGAAAGTTGGATGTAACCATTGTTAACCTAGCTCACTCGGTTGCCAAAGGAATTTTTTGAAGATGCAATGTTAACCGAGCTCATTGGGTTAACATGAGAAATCATTTTTGAGTTAGTGTCTATTGAGAAAAGTTGGCTAAAGAAGGATTTTCTTATTTTGGCATATTCAGTTTATTAGATTTGTTTGTTTGTTCTACCTGACTAAGGAGATGAATATTAATTATTTTGAGTTGTATTCAAGCCAAGTTGATAATGGATAAGATATAAATATAATACCAAGCATAGGATTGAATTTGTGTGAGTCCATGGAAGAATAGAAGATGCTAAGAGGAAGCGAATTAGAAGGATAAGCAAAATATCCTTCAAGAGCTGTGAAGATACATTTTGATGAAGGTACAACCCAAGACAAAATGAACACAATCAGAAAAGGGGAATATTATTATCATAAGTGATATTCTATTACATTTATTACAATGAAAATAGACTCAATGGGGTGCGCTATGGGCTTACAATGTGTTTGATTTTGGAGAAAAACCCTCTTCACAATACCTTCTCCAAAACTCCACTAAATACTACGTTTACAATGCCAGAAATGACCTTAAGTAACATGAATTATGTTTAAGGTTAATAAACCATTTTATAATATTCCATTTGGCATCCACCACAAAAATAGAAGGTTCTAGAAAACACGTCAAGAGTCGGTGTAAAATTAGAGGAACCTAAAAATGGTAGTCCAACTTTTGGGAGTCATAACTTTTGATCTTGGACTCCAATTGACAAACCATTTACATTTCCAAAAATCTATCCAAGTGCTCTATATCCCTATGGACCAATTATTCTTGTCCCCCATTTCTTAGGCCCATACAAGACTATTTAGTGCCTCAAATCTAACTTTGAAGCATTCTCAGGGGGTCTCCAGGCAACTTAAAACTACAATAACTTTCAAACTATAAAGCCTTTTAACTTGATTCTTTTTCTGGAGTGCTTTAAATTACAAGTGTAATCAAACCTCCAATGTACACCCTCTAACTCATCATAATTATGGTTCAGTTACAAAATAACATATTTTTGGCATTGGCATGTATCCCAAGGTGCTAAAAAACTCTAACCCAGAAAACAAATGGTGGAACTATGAGAGTTGGAATTTATATTTGACCCAAATGGCTATCCAAAAATAAAGACACATTAGACAAAAACTAACACTAAGCATATTATTGGGTAATATAGGATTGCCCTTACACTACTGGATGCTACTGTATAAGACACCCAAGGTATATTGAAAAGTGGCCCTGTCATTTTATAGCTAGTAGAGGAAAACCCAAATGGGCCACCTCCATTATGGATACCTAATTTGAATCTTCCACTAGTCATTCTTTCCACTGGTCTTTCTTTCCACTTCACCAGGTATTCTTCATACTACTTGTTTCTGGTACTTTGGCCCACATAACTATATAGAATTTCTTTAATCTCTTCCTTCTTAGTAGTAGGAATTGGGCATGGCTCAAACATTAGTTCCTCCTCTGCACCATCATCATTATATTTGGTTAAGTCTACAATATTGAAAATAAGAGAAATGTGAATCTCTTCTGGCAACTCCACCTCGTATACATTTCCTAAATCATGTTTCTTCAAAATTTTGCAGGTACCAAATTTCTTCATCTTCAGCTTGTTACAGGTGCCCACTGGAAATCATTCCTTCCTTGAGTATATCATAACTAGATCTCCAACTTATAACTCCTTAGGTCTCCTCTTTTAATCTGCTCTAACCTTATAATGCAAGTTCATATTGGTAATATGTGCATGTACCTCCTCATGTAGGTTCTTGACATGTTCAACAAAGTCTTTTGCATCAACACTTTTCCTCTCTCCTTGCTCCATCTTCCTGAACTCTAGTGCAATCCTTAGACTACTTCCATACACAATCTAGAATGGTGATCTACTAATACTCCTACTCATAGAATTGTTGCAAGTAAATTCTTCTTGTAGTAGAATCAAATCCCATCCTTTGGGATTATCTCCCACTAAACACCTTAGAAAATTTCCCAAACTTCTATTCACTACTTTTGTTTTTCCATCAGTCTACAGATGATGTGAATAACTAAACTTCAATTCTATCTTCAATTTCTTCCACAAAGTCCTCCAGAAATACCCAACAAATTTAGTACCTCTATTAGAAACAATACTTTGTGGGAGACCATGTAGCCTCACCACTTCTCTGAAACACAAATCTACAATATGCACTACGTCATGAGTTTTGTGGCATGGAATGAAGTGTGTCACCTTGGAGAACCTATCAACCACCACAAATACAGAGTCATTACCCTTTTGTGTCCTTGGCAATCCAAGAAAAAAATCCATACTTATGTCCTCCCAAGGCTTCGATGGAATAGACAATGGCTAATAAAGTCCAATATTTTGGATAAATCCTTTTATTGTTTAACATACTCAATAACTTTGCACAAACTTCTTCACATCCTATGATAGTTGAGGCCAAAAGTAATGTTCACTAATAATGGAAATGGTCTTATCTCAGCCAAAGTGTCCTGCCATCCCTCCAATACATTTCTCCTTAATCAAGTTCTCCCTTACGAAACTCCTTGGAATACACAATTGACTTCCTTTAAACAACATACCACCATGGATCATTTAATCTATCCACTTGGTCTTGTCTAGAGTAATAGGTTCTTTACAAGCACTCCAAGCCTCTACATAGTCAAGATCCTCATGGTATAGATTCTTGAGTTCATCAAACCCAACCACTTTAACCTGTATTTCTATCAGCATCAATTGTCTCCTACTTAGTGCATCTACCACTCTATCAGAACTTCTACTTCTATGTTTCAATACAAATTTATAGCTTTGCATAAACTCTACCCATTTCAAATTTCTCTAACTCAATTTATCTTGGCTATTTAGGTACTGCAATGCCTGATGAATCTAATCTAGAAAATCCATCTCATATGCATTTCCTGAATCATGTTTCTTCAAAATTTTGTAGGGACCAAATTTCTTCAGCTTCAACTTGTTGTAGGTGCCCACTAAAAACCGTTCCTTCCTCAAGTATACCATAACTAGATCCCCAACTTGGAACTCCTTAGGTCTCCTCTTTTGATCTGCTCTACCCTTATACTATAGGTTCATCTTGGTAATATTTGCACTTACCTCCTCATGTAGGTTCTTGACATGTTCAACAAAGTCTTCTGCATTAGCACTTTTCCTTTCTCCTTGCTCCATCTTCCTCAGCTCTAGTGCAGTCCTTGGACTACTCCCATACACAATTTGGAATGGAGACCTACTAGTAATCCTACTCATAGAATTGTTGTAAGAAACTTCTACTTGTGGTAGAATCAAATCCCATCCTTTGGGATTATCTCCCACTAAACACCTTAGCAAATTTCCTAGACTTCTATTCACTACTTTTGTTTGTGCATCAGTTTGTGGATGATGTGCAGAACTGAACTTCAATTCTATCTTCAACTACTTCCACAAATTCCTCCAAAAATACCCAACAAATTTAGTATCTCTATTAGAAACAATATTTTTTGTGAGACCATGTAGCCTCACCACTTCTCTAAAAAAAAATCTGCAATATGCACTGCATCATGAGTCTTGTGGTATGGAATGAAGTGTGCCATCTTAGAGAACCTATCAACCACTACAAATATGGAGTCATTAAACCCTTTATGTCCTTGGAAATCCAAGAACAAAATCCATACTAATGTCTTCCCAAGGCTTTGATGGAATAGGCAATGGCTAATAAAGTCTAGTATTTTGACGAAATCCTTTAGCTATTTGATATACTCGACAACTCTGAACAAACTTCTTCACATCCTATAATATTTGAGTCCAAAAATAATGTTCACTAATAATGGAAATGGTCTTATCTAGACCAAACTATCCTACCATCCCTCCACTATATTTCTCCTTGATCAAGTTCTCCCTCATGGAACTCCTTGGAATACACCATTGAATTCCTTTAAACAACATACCACCCTAGATCATGTAATCTAGCCACTTGGTCATATCTAGAGTAACAAGTTCTTTACAATCATTCCAAGCCTCTATAAAGTCAAGATCCTCACAGTATAGATTCTTGAGCTCATCAAACTCAACCACTTCAACCTAAATTTCTATGAGCAATAACTATCTCCTCCTTAATGCATCTTCCACCCTATTACACCTTTCACTTCTATGTTTCAATATAAATGTATATCTTTTCATAAAATCTACCCATTTCAAATGTCTATGATTCAATTTACCTAGGCTATTTAGGTACTTCTATGTTTGATGAATCCCTTCTATTAACTCCACATCATATTAATTTCCTAAATCATGTTTCTTCAAAATTTTATAGGGACCATTCTTCATCTTTGGCTTGTCATAGGTAAATAATGGAAATTGTTTCTTCTTGAAGTGTACCATAACCATATCCCCAAATTGGAACTCCTCACATCTCCTCTCTTGATTTTCTCTACTCTTATACTATAGGTTCATCTTGGTAATATGTACACCTACCTCCTCATGTAGGTTCTTGACATGTTCAACAAAGTCTTTTGCATCATCACATGTCCTCTCTCCTTACCCATCCTCCTCAACTTTGGTTCAATCCTTGGACTACTCCCATACACAATTTGGAATGGAGATCTACCAATACTCCTCTTCAGAAAATTCTTGTAAGAAAATTTTGCTTGTGGTAGAATCAAATCCCATCCTTTGGGTTTATCTCCCACTAAACACCTTAGTAAATTTCTCAAACTTCTATTCACTACATGCGTTTGTCCATTAGTTTGAGGATGATGTGTAGAATTGAATTGAATGTCAATTCTATCTTCAACTTCTTCCATAAAGTCCTCTATAAATACCCAACAAATTTAGTATCTTTGTTAGAAACAATACTTTTTGGAAGACCATGTAGCCTCACCACTTCTCTGAAAAACAAATCTACAATATGTACTGCATCACAAGTCTTGTCGCATGGAATGAAGTGTTCCATCTTAGAGACCCTATCAACCACCACAAATATAGAGTCATTACACCTTTGTGTCCATAGCAATCCAAGAAAAAAATCCATACTTATGTCCTCCTAAGGCTTCGATGGGACATGCGGTTGATGATAAAGCCTAGTATTTTGACTAAATCCTTTGGTTGTTTGACATACTCAGCAACTTTGCACAAAATTCTTCACATCCTATGATAGTTGAGGCCAAAAGTAATGTTCAGTTATAATGGAAATGGTCTTATCTTGACCAAAGTGTCCTACTATCCCTCCACTATGTTTCTCCTTGATCAAGTTCTCCCTCATGGAACTCCTTGGAATACACAATTGACTTCCTTTAAACAACATAACACCCTGGATCATGTAATCTACCCACCTAGTCATGTCTAGAGTAATAGGTCTTTACAAGCCTTCCAAGCCTCTATAAAGTTAGGATCCTTATGGTATAGATTCTTGAGTTCATCAAACCCAACCACTTCAACCTGCATTTCTATCAGCAACAATTGTCTCCTACATAATGCATCTACCACCCTTTTAGGCCTTCCACTTCTATGTTTCAATACAAATGTATAGCTTTGCATAAACTCTACCCATTTCAAATGTCTTTGATTATATTTACCTTGGCTATTTGGGTACGACAATGCTTGATGAATCCCATCTGGCAACTCCACCTCATATGCATTTCTTGAATCATGTTTCTTCAAAATTTTGTAGGGCCCAAATTTCTTCATCTTTAGCTTGTTGTAGGTACCCAATGGAAATCATTCCTTCCTCAAGTATACCTTAACCAAATCCCCAACTTGGAACTACTTAGGTCTCCTCTTTTCATATGATCTACCCTTATACTATAGGTTTATCTTGGTAAAATGTGCATGTACCTCCTCATGTAGGTTCTTGACATGTTTGGAAAATTCTTCTACATCAGCACTTGTCCTCTCTCCTTGCTCCATCTTCCTTAACTCTAGTACAGTCCTTAGACTACTCATATACACAATTTGGTATGGAGATCTACCAGTACTCCTACTCATAGAATTGTTGTAAGAAAATTATGCTTGTGGTAGAATCAAATCCCATCTTTTGGTCTTATCTCCCACTAAAAACCTTAGTGAATTACCTAGACTTCTATTCTCTACTTCAACTTTTCCATCAATTTGTGGATGATGTGAAGAACTAAACTTCAATTTTTTCTTCAACTTCTTCCACAAAGTCCTCTATAAATACCCAACAAATTTAGTATCTCTTTCATAAACAATACTTTTTGAGAGACCATATAGCCTCACCACTTCTCTAAAAAATAAATCTATAATATGCATTGCATCATGAGTCTTGTGGCATGCAATGAAGTGTGCCATATTGGAGAACCTATCAACCACCACAAATATAGAGTCATTACCCCTTTGTGTCCTTAGTAATCCAAGAACAAAATCCATACTTATGTCCTCCCAACACTTTGATGGAATAGGCAATGGTTGATAATGTCTAGTATTTTGACTAAATCCTTTAGCTATTTGACATGCTCAGCAACTCTGCACAAAATTCTTCACATCTTGCGATAGTTGAGGCCAAAAGTAATGTCCACTAATAATGGAAATGGTCTTATCTTGACCAAAGTGTCCTTCCATCCCTCCACTGTGTTTCTCCTTGATCAAGTTCTCCCTCATGGAACTCCTTGGAATACACAATTAACCTCTTTTAAATACCATACCACCCTACATCATGTAATCTAGCCACCTAGTCCTATCTAGAGTAATAGGTTCTTTACAAGCCTTCCAAGCCTTTGCAAAGTTAGAATTCTTAGGGTATAGATTCTTGAGCTCATCAAACCGAACCACTTCAACTTGCATTTTTGTTAGCAACAATTGTCTCCTACTTAATGCATCTACCACCCTATTAGACCTTCCACTTCTATGTTTTAATACAAATGTATAGCTTTGCATACACTATACATGTTTCAAATGTCTCTGATTTACTTTCCCTTGGCTATTTAGGTAATACAATGCTTGATGATCAACATACAAGACAATTTCTTTTCACAACAAATAATGGCTCCATTTCTTTAAGGCCTGAACTATTGCATAGAACTCTTGATCATAAACAAAATACTTCTTCTTTGCGTAGTTCAATTTTTCACTAAAATAGGCAATAGGCTTACCTTATTGGCCCAAAACAACCCAATAGCACTTCCACTAGCATTTTAATCCACATGGAACACTTTGTTGAAATCAAGAAGTACCTACATAGGTTGCTCTTTCACCTTCTTCTTGAGCAATTCAAAACTCCTTGCAACTTGTGTAGTCCACTTGAACTCTTTTCTATCCCCCCTAATTGTTTTAGTTAGGGGTACACATATACTACTAATATTCCTAATGAAATCCTTGTAAAAACTAGCCAGACCATGGAATGACCTCACCTCAGTGGCAGACCTTGGAGGAGGTCATTCCAAGATGACCTTCACCTTCTCTGGGTCCATTTTGAGACCTTCAACTGATACAACAAACCCCAAATAGACTAACTCCTTTTTTGAAAAAGCTACACTTCAAATTAATCAACAATTTTTCTTCCCTCAACCTTTCAAGGACACTATGAATGTGCAATAAATGTTTATCCAAAGACTTACTGAAAATCAAAATATCATCTAGATAGACAATAACAAATTTTCCCAAAAATTTCTTTTGTACCTCATTCATAAGTTGCATGAAGGTGCTTGGCACATTGGTCAGTCCAAAGGGCATGGCTAACTAGTCATATAGACCCTCCTTGGTCTTAAATGTAGTTTTCCACATATCTCCCTCTTGTATCCATATCTAGTGATAGCCACTCTTGAGATCTATCTTTTTTCAAGTACTGAGCTCCACTCAAGAAGTCCATAAGATCATCCATCCTTGACAAAGGAAACCAATACTTGATGTTTATTTTATTTATAGCCTGAGATTCTATACACATTCTCCACTCTCCATCCTTCTTTGGTGCTAGCACTACAGGTGCTACACATGGACTCAAGCTCTCTCAAATTAAACTTTTCCTCAATAGCTCATGAACTTGTCTATTTAGCTCCTTAGTCTCAGTAGGAGTCATCCTATGAGAAACCTTGGTAGCAAAACTAGCTATAGGGACTAAATCTATTTGATGACTGATTTTCCTTATTGGTGGCAACCCTTCTAGAACATTATCAGAGATGACATCTCCATGCTCACTTAATAGACCTAAAACTTCAAGTGGAACTTCTCTACTACCTTCCTTATCCTTTCTAGGAATTAAAGCATAACACTTATGCTAATGTTTCATGCCATCCAAAAAATTTCTTTCATCAACAAGAAATACCATAGCACAACTACATAACTTTTCACCCTTCTTTTATCAAGGGCTTCAATTTCTGGCAAACTCCATCCTTTTTCAAAGAGTATGCATTTGCATAACCATCATGTATAGCATGCCTATCAAACTGTGTCAACCTTCCCAACAATAAATCATAGACATCCATTGGGATGATGTCACAAAGAGCCTCATCATGGTAACTCCCAATCTTTAACTTTAACAAACATTGCTCACTAACCAAGACCTTATGATCATCTTGCACTCAAGAAATCTGATAGGGATAAGGGGTGTTTCTTCTTCTTGAGCTTTAGCTTTGAGACCATCTCCTTTGAGACAAAGTTGTTAGTGCTCCCATCATCAACCATCACATCACAACATTACCCTCACACTTGCACCTCATATGAAACAAACTCCTCCTTTATCTAGGTTCAGTCTCACCACTCAGCAAGACCCTTTCATTAACAATAACCTATCCTCTTTTTACATCATCTAAATGCAATGATTGTGCATCATCATCCATGTGAACAACCCTTGCTTGACCATCAGGTCTCCTATTTGTCCTTCCTTAGCATTGAGGACATTCGTAGGCATAATGACCTTCTTTATTACAATGAAAATAGGTAGCACAAAAGCCTCCTCTTCCAAAACCTTTTCCATATCCTCTACCTCTTCCTCTTTGTTCTCCAAATTTTTGATCATGGGAGTGGTTGAAACCCTCATTCCTCTAGTTTCAGATGCTACCCACATCTTCATTTTTCTTCTAGTTCTCATTCTAGCCTCCAAATGACCTACCACCACCCCTTCCTCCTTGATTGCATCCTCTTTGCCTTCCATCAAACTTTTTGTTTAACTTCTCCTCAACTTGCAAGGCAAACTGGTATGTCTCTTCAATGCTAGTCATTCTAACTAGACTTAACTCATCCTGAATGCTAGGTCTTAACCCATTAAGGTAATAGGAAACCTTCTCCTTGTTTGCTTCCACATGCCCCACCCTAATAAGTACTTGATAAAACTCCTCTATGTATTCTTGGATAGATTTTCCTTCTTTCTTTAACCCTTGCATCTACTTGAACAAATCAATCTTGTAATCAACAAGAATGAACTACTTCTTTAGTTTCTCCACCATGCGATCTCATCTTGTTATTTTCTCCTTTCCTTTTCTATTTCTTTCCAACTAAATCTCTTATGGCCTTTCATTTTGGCCTTCACAAAGTTAACCCTATTAGGGTCCCTAATATCCTCATACTCAAAATATTTCTCTAGCTCATTGATCTAGTCGATCAACTCATCCGGGTTTAGATTTCTCTAAAACATCTTGATGTCAATTTTAGGTCTTTTTTCTAGCTTGGTAATGGCCCTAAAAAGCTTCTCCTCACCTAGGTTAGGACTTCTCTATCTCCTACCCCTTCTTGCAAAATATTTCCTTCTTCATTTTCCTCCTCACTTCTGCTGCCTACAATAATATTCATCCCTCTATGGATCTCCTCTTGAAATGCCTAAACTTGTCTCTAGAGGGCTCTAACCTCAAGAGGAACAACTCAGCCCTTCCAACACACTCTCTTCATGGAGGTATCTTCCTGCCATATCAAAACCTGCAACCACATAGTCCTGGTGCAAAGTACCTTACAGTCGGTCCTCTATTTACACACTCAAGAAAACTCACTCTGATACCACTTGATAAAGGCACAAGCCAAAAAAAAATGAACAAAATAGGAAAAGGGGAATATTATTATTAGAAGTGATATGCTATTACATTCTATTTAATGAAAATAGACTCAATGACGTGCCTTATGGGTTTACAATGTGTATGATTCTAGAGAAAAAAAACCCTCCTCATAGTACCTTCTCCCAAACTGTCATGCCCAAAATTTGTGAGGCAAACACAACAATTTTTTTTTTAAAAATTAATAAATTAATTTCATGATATTCTATTAATACCTAGTAAACTGGGTTATAATTAAGTACTTCGCATATGATTTGATCTATTATTTATTTGATCTTATAAAGTGCTACTTCCAAAAGACACATTGTCCCTATTTAATTATTCCTCTATTCTTACTTCATTTGTTTTATTGTTATTTTACACTCCATTTTATTTATAATATCTTCTTTCATTATTATTTATTTATTTAACTCTAACTCACTAACATTAAAACTTAAGTTTTCAAGTCATGATCATACATATGTTATTAAATCTCAACAACATCGAAGTTAAAACTACTATGACCATACACTGTTAACTTATCTAATATTTATAGCTTCATTTTAAACCTTCTTGATAGTTTTCCATGTGGTATATTATAATAATAAATCATTTGAATGTCTTTCAAAAAAAGGTACAATGATGTCGATAATGAATTTAGTAGTAAAATAAATAAACTAAAATAATAACTATGACATATACCATAGAATCATTAAAATATCAATCTCACCATTCTAACTAAGCTGAGTGCTTATGTATCCTTAAATACTTGGTTTCTTTATTCCTAATGGTTTCTCCTTAGATTATATACAAAGAGATTACTTCACATCGAATAACTTTAAAAAGCAACTATATTCATATATATTCTAGATGTATAGATTTGGATTCATTATCAATCATATTTGCTAATAAAACCAAATGGATATGTATATAGTATTTAATATAATGAACTAAAAGAGAGAGATAATGTGAATAACAATAATTTCATCAGTACTATCTTGACTATCACCTTTCACTGAAGGAGCTTTCTTCCTAAAACTACAGTGCATTAAACTAAATCATTATATCCTATTGACAAAAGCTATCTAACATTTAAAGAAACTTATTATAGTTTAATGGAACCAAGATACAAGGAATTAATTATATCATCATCTGACTTAATTTTAATCCATACCCACATTACTAATATATACCATTGTCGATTTGATTCATACAGTTTGCAACCAACACTAAATCTATGCCGAAATGCTTGAGCTCTACCATTTAATACTATCTCCCTAACATGGCTACACAATTTTCATATTATGTTGCCTAAGATTTAAGTTGCATGAAATTAGATAAAGTAGTTCTATAAGCTATACTAAGTTGACATAATTACTCTACATACAATTTACACATACGTATAGGCAACAACAATAATTAAAATATTTTTATTTATATTAAATTATTATATATATATATATATATATATATATATATATATATATATATATATATATATATATATATATATATATATATATATATATATATGCATGCATGCACACACTTTACATCATTCTCAATTTTCCATAATGTCTCCTCACTATTACTACTATATTCATAAACTTATTTCCTTCCTTAAACAATAATCTAATTTTTAACAAATAACAAGGCCAGTTTAATATTATAATCTATGAATATATCCCATGCTAATTATCCTCAAATACAATTCTAAATTTTATAAATCTATTTACTTTTATTACTATCCTAAGAACTTACTCAAGCCTATTACATATGCTTTTCCTTCCTTATCATAAATTGCTTTACTTTATTTTCTTAACTATCTTTTTTCTTCAATTTCTAGCTCCTAAGCATAGGCTCTCCTTGATGAAGTCGACTTGATCATCGCTGCTGGTTTAGAACAGGTCTAACACATAAATTTTGAAGTTTTAAACATGCCCCTAGGAACACCCTCCAAGCCACCAACTCTGCATGCACTCCTACCGGTACTTCCCTAGCCTCTACTACTTCCACGCATGGTGTTTTCCTAGGCGTGTGTGGGGAAAAATTTAAGTCTTAACTTTGCAAATTGCCCAACATGTTGGATGCCTAGGATTGTCTTTGTTCCATGTGCTTGTTCACGGGTGGGGGGGGTTTGATTTGATGCTTACTTTATTCTTTTCAAACCTATCACCAAAGTTGTTTAATGTCAGCGTTTTAGACTATTTGTCTCCTACATAAGAGAAGAAAGAAGGTGTGGGGAGCTCCCAAGGTAATCGACCTTGGGACGTTCCCCAAGACTTAGGCTTTTACATTAGTTGCTAGGTGCATTTAGTTTTGTTTATTATATACTTTATTTTTTTTATATATAGATTTTTTTTCATACATGACTTCCCTCATTTTTTTTTATTAGCCCTCCCTTTTCTCAGCATCCAAGGCTCTAGGAAAATGCCCTTGTGTTGGCCCAAGGTGAGGCACTTGGGATTTGGAGCTGACTATTATGTCATTGAGTCACTTCTATGTTTAATTATTAGCTATGTGTCTAGACTTCTTAATATAGCCTCTAATTATTATGTGTATTTTCTTGTCACATTCTCTAAAAAGGTGACACAGGGTCACAGGCATGATGAAAAGCTCTCTTTAATGATTAAGAGCTAGTTAATGTGGGGACTTCCCCTAAGTCAAGTTAGCTCGTGGCTAATGTGGGGACTTCCCCTAAGTCAAGTTAGCCCGTGGCTATACAGCCATGAAAATGCACTTCCTTTACATCATTTTTTGTAACTTTTCAAAAAAAATTCTAAGTCCTCTACTTCGTAAGAAAGTGCATTTTTGTGGCTGTATAGATGTTGCTGTCAAGTTATCCTCTTATTATTGATTTGTGCATATGATCCTAGGAATATTCTTTCATTATAATATTGCTCTGTAATTTTTGGGAAGGAATTTAATTCCTCTCCATACATTTTCCAGAGAACTAAAGTGCGTCTATAGCCAACCTTCCTTATAGAATTTTAAACTAAGTCCAATAAAGAGGTATTTCCTTCTATGTCATCAAGGTGATGAATTCAATGGGTTTTCTATTATCTATGTAGGCTAGGGATTCATTATTTTAGATTACTTAAATGTGACCAAAGGTTTATATTCCATTACTAATCTTCCAAAGGATAAGTACATTCTCAAGAGAGGTTAACTTTGTATTAAACAAGATATATCTCCATTTGAGCATACATATAAACTGTTCAAAAAACTTGATACTTCCATTGCATCACAATTCATAATAGTGAACCATAAAATTTAATCACCCTAGCTTACAATGATCCTTCTCATTTATACCCCTTTTTATTAAGACCCCACAAGATTTAGTTGTGATTTGAATACATGAAAATAGGAAGAAATAGGAGGTAGAATGCATGGTTCAAACTTTTACATGAAATGATTCTTTCCTCCCTAACTATGATTGCATTATTTATCTTGCAAGCCAAACTACATATACTTCTTACAACCTGTCTTGCACAAATTCAACCATATACAATGAAAGACAATTAACATTTTACATGAGCAACCATAAATCGAATGCATATTAAAACTACTATTCAAAATATAATTATGATTGTTTCTAAACATAAAACTATCTCATATATGACAGTGAAGATAATCAACTCCTTCTATTCCAATAAAGCACATAAAGAGAGAGTTCTTACAATGCAATTAGTTAAGAGAACCTCCAATTTTATTTTTACTTTTTATTTTTTTCTGCCCCATGAACCCATACATCACAATGGTATATACAAATGGAGATTTTCTTTTATAGCTCAATACACAAAAAAAAAGAATAGGGACTATACTTTTACAAATACAATATTTGATGCCATGGAAAAAAATAATATCTCCTTCCAAGAAATGACATATCCCTTCTTCTCTACTATGCAATCATTCATTGCAACCATATGAACAATATGGAGAGTTCTCCATTTCAGTTACAAAGCAAAATGACAAGTTTTTATCTTCATGAAATGTCCATAAGATGATCATTCTAAGCTTGTTTACATTGCTCCCTTGAGCACAAAATCTGCATATGCAACATAACATAACAAAAAAGACCATGGGTGCTTTCCACCCAACCATAGGCCTCCAAAGAGACCACCCCCACGCTGGGGGAACAAGGCTCAAACTGGAATTCACATACACCTTTGTAAAACAACATTTACATCACATATCAAACCTCAACATCCCCATCCCAAGATTATTTCACAAAGGTTCACCATGAGAATCTTGATCATAGGGTGAAGGTGGAAACACAAGGAGGTTTACCATTTCATATCATATTTGCCATAAAATCATGCCCTTTCAAGGCTGAATCAACAAAATACAATGCCCTTTTGGGGTTTCATAATACCATTCCCTCTCGGGGCTTCATAAACATCTTCCACCACACACTACCAACACAACATCCTCCACCACCCACAAGCAACACAACATCCTTCACCACACACAACCAATAGCTTTAGCTTCCTACAAACCCATACTTCATTTACTTCCTTTCTCACCATTTTTTTTTCCTTAACCCCCCCAAGGCAAAATGTGAATATGACAATGGCATACAATGGAGCCCATACTCCAAGGTCCTCAACTATGCAATCCAACTGCTGCTTGTTCACCCTGGACTTCTCTCCCCTTCCCACAAAGGTGAGTGTAAGTCCCACGCCCATAACAACACTCAAGCACAAACAAGAAAACAAAACCAAGTAGAAATAAAACAAGAAATTTTCAAGAGCACATCACATTTTCACAACACAATATCAACACCCATAATACAACAAGGAAATAGAGGAAATCCAAACCTCATACTCACAATACAACAAGATGCACAATGGTGTCATGCTAATGTACATGGAATGAACACCATTCAAACACTCACATGAATGTTACTCCACAATGCAATGCAATGCTTACTCCATTGATAAACTCCACACTTGCATATTTGCTTAACCATGCTAAAAGAAAGAAATGGAAAAGAAGCAAGTTTGGGATACCAACCTTGGTCCAAGCTAGGGTAAGGATAGTTGTAGTCAAGCTCCCCTAATCTCCCTCCAAAACCTAACTGTCTCTAAAATTAGAGAGTGGGTAGACACCCCACTAGCTTTTCCAAAACCCTCTAATGAAGCCTTCCCACTAACTATTTTTCTAATTAATTATTCTAAGTTAAATTCAAGTTGACTTGACAATGTGTAAAATATAAACATAAGATCAAGTTAAGGATTGAATGTGTGGAACATAATCGAAGATTTGATGATGTTTAGAGGAAGCAAATTAGAAGGATAAACATAATATCCTTATTGATATGCAAAGATACATTCAATTAAGAAGGATCAAATATACAAGTCAAAATTAAGATCTATAATCAGTAATTCAGTTGCATAAGAAATTAGGTCATCTCATTGTTACTCTCTAACCATTGTAGCAGTAATCTAAATCTCTTAACAGAGTTGGCTTAATAGTAATTTGTGAATCCTCTAACAAGGTGGCATTTCTATTAATTTTCTAAAGATCTCTAACAAGGTCACTCCTAATAGGATGATTAAATCCTCTATTAGGGTCACAACTAATAGCATGTTTTGAAACCTTTAATAGGGTGGGCTCCTAATAGGGCTCCCTTTAGAACAGTAAAAATTAGTAACTAATTGCAATTGTTATTTGTACCCGAATTGGGTTTCCTTGTTAAATCCTGGTGTCAATTGTGTTCATGTTATTTATTTTATGTATGCAACTAGTTTAAATTAAAATTAACCACAAATAATATCTTAACTTAAGCATTTTCTAAGTTATTTCAATGTTTACTAAGTTACAACATTTTTCATGTGTGTTTACCAAGTTAAAATAGAGTTTATTTTTAATTTGTATTGACATCTAAGGGATCTAGGATTTATTTTTGTGGTAACGATTCACCCCTCCCCTCTTAATTACTCCTCTTATATTTCTAATAATTGTATTAGAACTTTTGGTGCCTGTAGAGAAGATTTCAAGAACCAAAGCTAAAGATTAAGATGTCTTACACAAGAGAGATTGAAATGAGACAACTTTGTAGCATGGCAAGGACTTATGAGGTTACATTTAGAAACTATCAATGACTTAAGTTGTAAATATCTTGATAGTGAATACAAGACTCCTACTGGGATATTATCAGTTGACGAAATTGCTGAAAAGAAAAATCATAACATCATGATGATTGACATTGCTTCTGCTCTTAATTATGTTGAATTTGATGAAGTCAAAAGTTGCACTATATCTTATGATATGTGGATCAAACTGAAAGATATCTATGGAGGAGATGATAATGTAAGATGACCTAAAGCCAAAAGTCTCAGAGGACAATTTGATTAGATGAAGATGAGAGAAGATGAACACATTACAAAATATGTTGAGTGAACTAAAGAAAGTGTGAGCGCAATCAAAGAATCTAGAGGAGACATTAATGACAAAATAGTTGTAAACAAGGTACTCAAAACCCTTCTTCCTATCTATGCAATTAGAGTGTTTGCTCTTCAAGAAATGAGATGTGATCCAAATTAGAGAAATATAACTTTGGATGCTCTAGTTGGAAGATTTACAGCTTTTGAGTTGGATAACTATGATAACTATTTCCCTAGTTCCAAAGGTATTGAGTCTGAATTTGAAGCCAAGTTTTCACTCAAGAAAAAGGGTAAGAAATAAAAATCCAATCAATCAAAAAGTGAAGAAGAAGAAAAATTTTTAGACAGTGATCTTGAAGTTGTTGAAGCCATAATTGCAAGGATATATTCCAAAGGCAGAGAAAAGTACAAAGGTAAGATTACTCTAATCTATTTTTCTTGTGAAGAAGTTGGTCACATTGTTTCAAGGTGCCCAAACAGAGAAGACAAAGATGAAAAGAAAAGCAATAAATTCAAAGGAAAGAAAGAATTTTAAAACTACAAGGACAAAGGTAAGAAATCTTATTTTCTGGCTAAAGATTCTGATAATAGTGAAGATGAAATGGTATATATTGCAATAAAAGATGATTATGATAATGAAGGAGATAAAATGACACTTATCTCTCATGTTAGAAAAAATGATACATGAATTATTGATAGTGGATGCTCACATCATATGATTGGAGAAAAAATAAAATTTGAACACATGGAACATTATGATGGTGGTAGTGTGAAATTTGGAAACAATGAACCTTGTTGCATAAAGGGGAAATGGTGTATCTCATTAGCTAATGAACTTAGATGTGACAATGCTTATTGGGTTGAATGACTAAAGCATAATCTACTGAATGTGTCACAGTTGAATAACATTGGATTCAAGGTAGAATTCATGAATGGGAAGGCCAAACTGCTGGATGGAAAATGAAATTTGGTTGGATCTAGCAAACAAACAAAAGATAATCTATTCTATCTAGATCTTAATGAAAGTTTACATTTTATTGCTCAAGTAGAAGAAAGATGGTTATGGCACAAAAGATTATGTCATGTAAACTTTGATAATCTAGGCAAGATAAGCAAAAATAGAAGAGTAAGAGGTATTCCTAGCTTGAGGAAACTTGATATGGGTCTATAGGAAAATTCTCAAATTGGTAAGATGGGAAAAACTAGAATCAAAAGCAAGAAATATCATTCTAAAGAAGTCTTAGAGCTTGTACATACAGACTTATGTGGACCTATTGGATAGAGAGTTATAGTGGAGATAAGATTTTCATTCTCTTTGTTGATGATTACTCTAGAATGATGACTATAATGTATCTAAAAGAAAAATCTGAAGCTTTTCAAAAAATTTAGTGGTATCTAGCAAGAGTAGAGAAAGAAACAAGAAAAAAGCTAAAATGTTTGAGATCAGACAGAGGTAGTGAATTCATTTATGATGAGTTCAATGAATTCTGCATTGAAAAATGAATTAAGAGATAGGTATCAGCCTATAGTACACCTCAGCATAATGGTATAGTTGAAAGAAGGAATAGATCCATCATGGATTGTGCAAGAATATTGATGATAAGAATGTTGCAGTCAAATACTAGAAGGAAACAATCAATACTATAGTGCATACCTGGAACAAAGTACAGCTAAAGAAAGACTCATATCAAAATCCTTATGAACTATGGTATGGCTACAAACCTAATGTAAGTTACTTAAAAGTATTTGGTAGAAAATTTTATATCTTGAAAGAATCCAGAAAATTTAAATTTGATGTCAAAGGTGATGAAAGCATATTCCTAGGATACTTTTGCAGAAGTAAAGCCTACAAATGTTTGAATTTGTCTACTCATAAAATCATAGAAAGTGCATGTGAGAATTGATGAGTTTGCATAAAAGAGTGAAGAAGAAAGAAACAAAGAACTTGAGGATTACAGAAGATTTGTTTACTATGAACTAGATACATTGCCAAATCTATCTAGAAATCAGAAAGCTTCACCTCCTGAGTCTCTAAAATCTCCAAATACTATTGAGTTGCATCCAGTGCAACTTGAGTCATAATCTGAAGGACCCAAGTCACAGTCAAAAGCTATCGAGTTGTTGCTAGAGCAATCCAAGTTTGATGGACCCAAGTCACAGACAGTGGGACCCGAGATTAATATAAAAAATCATGAAGAGGTCAGTGAAACAAAATCCAAATCCAAATTACCTATGTTAGCAACATATGTCAGAAGACGTCATGCACCAAATCAAATCATTGAAACAAGTCAGATGGAATAATGACAAGAAATAAATTGAAAGGTACATGTTTGCTTGCTCAATTTGAACCTAGAAATGTTAAAGATGCTTTGGATAATCAAAGTTGAATTGAAGCAATGAATGAGGAAATAGAATAAATAGAGAAGAATAAAACTTGGACTCTTGTTCCTAGACCCAAGGATAAAAATGTAATTGGCACAAAGTGGGTATTTAAAAATAAGCTAAATGAAGATGGAGAAGTTTCCAGAAACAAAATAAGTTTAGTATGTAAAAGTTATTCTCAGGAAGAAGGCATTGATTATGGTGAAACTTTTTCTCATGTTGCAAGATTAGAAGGTGTTAGAACTTTATTATCATATGCAGCTCACAAAGGATTTAAAGTTATCAAATGGACATAAAATCTGCATTTTTGAATGAAATTCTTGATGAGGAAGTCTACATAGAACAACCTGAAGGGTTTGTAGATCCCAACAAAAGAGATATGGTTTAGAAATTACAAAAAGCATTGTATGGTCTCAAGCAAGCTCCTAGAGCTTGGTATGAAACATTTCATAACTACTTGATAAAGATTGGTTTTCAAAGAACAAATCATAACAATGGTTTGTATATCAAAGAAGGACCACACAAGAAGATTGTGTTAGCAGAAATATTTGTGGATGACACTTCATTTGCAGGAAATGATGACTTGTACAAAGCATTTTTAGAAGAAACGAGTAAAGAATTTGAGATGTCAATGTTTGGAGAGATAAAATTCTTTGTTTGATTGCAGATCTAGTAGAACAAAGATGGTATCAACATTAATCAATCTAAATATATCAAAGAGATACTAAAGAAGTTTGGAATGGAATATTCAAGACTAGTTGGAACTCTTATGTTTACTAGACATAAGCTTTCCAAAAATGATGATTCCAAGGAAGTAGATCAGACTACATAAAGATCAATGATTGGAAAATTACAATATGTAGTGCATACAAGGTCTAATATTGCATTAGCAATTGGTATGGTGGCAAGATTCTTAACAAATCTCAAAGAAAATTACATGATGGCTATCAAAAGAATCATGAGATATCTGAAAGGTATTGAAGACTATGGTTTATAGTACAAAAAAGGAGGCAATTTGGATTTGAAAGCATTCATAGATGTTGATTGGGTAGGAAGTGTTGATCACAGAAAGAGCACCAGTGGTGGAGCATACTTTCTTAGTAAAGGACTAGTGTCTTGGACAAACAAGAAACATAATTTTATTTCTCAATCCATAATAGAGGCAAAATATGTGGCAATAGTAGTTAATTTTTCAAATGCTATTTGGTTCAAGCAACTGTTGGTAGGTATGAAGATAGAAATCAAGCATCTAGTGGGGATATATTGTAATAACACTAGTACAATTAATATATCAAAGAATCTAGTGATGTATACCAAAATAAAACACATTTCTATAAAATATCATTTTTTGAGAGAGTTGGTACAAGATAAAAAGGTAACATTGGAATATGTGAATACTAAAGAATAAATTGCAGATATATTTACTAAGCCATTACCTAAAGATGCATTTATGTATCTAAAAGGTAAGTTAGGGATCATTATATATCTGAAGCTCACTAAAATTTTACTGATGCATCAACCAGAGTATGTAGAAGTCAGTTGATGCAGTATTGACAAGGGCATATTGCAAATGAATCAGTACATGAGGTACATTGATATTCACTGAATATTTTCTTTGGCATGAGATGTCAAAGAAGGAGACTTTGGCTGTCATATCAAAAGAACTTTTTTTTTGTGATGTCAATGAGGAAGAATTTGGTCTAATACTAAAGAGGGAGAGTTTCCTATCAGAAGAATATGTTGAAAGTAGAGTTTTGCTAACAAAGGATGGAACTAAAGGCAAAGGGAGTTCACACTGATAGAGGGAGTACTCAAGGATAAGAATTAGAATGAAACTAAGAATATGTTCATTACTTTATTCTTGCTCTAACAATTTCATTCTATTATGACATGTTGTGTTGCCGTCAATGCCAAAGAGGGAGATTGTTGGAAACAATTGATTAATTGTGTATTGTCTTTGATGTTACACAAAATGTCATATCATTGTCTGTCAGTGTATGTCAAGCTCACTCAGGCATTGAATACAATTTTCTGTGTCTGTTGAGCTTTCTAGAGTTTTCCTAATTCATAAGACAATGTCTACTGAGTTCACTCGAGCGACAAAGTAAAGTTTGCAGAAGTTGAGTGTTAACTGAGCTCACTCAGTTAATGAAGGAAATGTTGGATGGAACCAGTGTTAACCAAGATCACTTCGTTACCAAAAGAACTTTGCGAATATGTAGTGTTAACAAGGTAAACTTTAAGAAACCTCCCTCCAAAAAAAGATATAAATTATTAGTGAATCTTTCATTATTCTGAAAAACCAAATTATTTTATCTACAAATCTCTCAATTTTTTTATTTTAAATATTATTTACATTGGCGATTATTTTGGAATCATAATTTTTAAGTAGAAAATATTGGTGAATCTCAATAATAATAGGAAGTTCGATAATCATCATGGAATATTACAAATCAAAATTGAACATGTTTTATCTCATAGAAATTATGAGGATAATTACATTATATTTTAAATCAATAGTGAAAACTAAATATTGGTAATATATCCATAAAGTAACTAATAAGTATGATAATTATTGGTGAATTAAATATAATTTCTTCAATAACATATAATATTTAGGTGAATCAAATCTCATCATGTATTGAATATTGTGGTGAATATTTGAGTTTAAATTTTTTTGTAAAATAAATTATTGCGCGATTTTAAATATTTTGGAACTAAATTTAATAAAAATATGCTGATTTAGGTTGCATTAAATCTTAAATTATTAGCCAAATTACTAGCAAAAAAAATCTAAAATTCACAAAATTATGAATATTCATCATTAAAAAATACCCTAGTGTTAACCGAGCTCACTTGGTTAACACAGGAAAATTGTTATGAGTTAGTGTCTATCGAGCAGGTCAGCTAATGAAAGATTTTCTTATTTTAGCATATTGAGTTAAATAGTTTTGTTTGTTGGTTCTAACCAACTAAGGAGATGAATTATTCTAAGTTATATTCAAGCTGACTTGACAATGTGTAAGATATAAATATAAGGTCAAGTTAAGGACTAAATGTGTGGAATATAATTGAAGATTTGATGATGCTTAGAGGAAGTGAATTAGAAGGATAAGCAAAATATCCTTGTTGAGATGCAAAGATACATTCGATCAAGAAGGATCAAGTATGCAAGCCAAAATTGAGATTTGTAATCAAAAATTCAATTGCATCAGAAATTAGGTCATCTCATTGTTACTTTCTAACCATTGTAGCAGTGATCTAAATCTCTTAACAGAGTTGGCCTAACAGCTATTTGTAAATCCTCTAACAAGGTAACATTTCTATTAAATTTTCTAAAGACATCTAACAAGGCCACTTCTAACATGGTGATTAAATCCTCTATCAGGGTCACACCTAACAATGTGTTGTGTAACCTTGAACAAGGTTGGCTCCTAGCAAGGCTCACTTTAGAAGAGTGAAAATCAGTAACTAGTTGCAATTGGTGGTTTTTCTCAAATTTGATTTCCACGTTAAATCTAATGTAAATTGAGTTCATGATATTTCTTTTATGTATGCAACTAAGTTAAAGTAAGATTAACAATAGATAATATCTTAAGTGAAACATTTTCTGAGTTATTTCAGTGTTTACTAAATTATGACATTTTTCCTATGTGTTTACCGAGTTACAAAAGAGTTCAATATGATTTTTATTGACATCTAAGAAATCTGGGATTTATTTTTGTGGTACTTGATTCGCCCCTCCCCTCTTAGTTACTCCTTTTATATTTCCAACATCTCCTGATATAAATGATATTGCTACTAATCACGATGATGATGCTTCTACTAATCACAATAAGGAGGAGGAGGAGGAGGATGAGGATGATGATGATGATGATTATAATGAAGACAACGATGACTGGGATAGTAGTGGTGACAATGTCAACAATGACGATGATCCTGATGATGAGATGGATGAAGAATAATATCAATGTATATATACAAGTAAACATTTTCTATTTGGTTTTTTATTTCTAAATTATTAATACAAGTAAACATTTTAAATTGAATTTGGTGTAGTGATACAAATTTAACTATAATATGTGTTGGGATTAAGAAAACATCTTGTATTACAATTGTAGGGGATGCAAAGTTTGTTCCTGATGAGTGTGTTGAGGTCCAAGTCATTGGGAAAGATGATGTGGTTGGACAAGGTAAAGAGCACTACAATGTTCTTTAAAATCTTTAAAGTCTCAATTTAAAAAAAAAATTAACTCTTTTATTTTTTGTTGTAGAGGACCAACCTTTGCAAAGGATAGCGAGTGCACATCTATGGGTGAGAAGAAATATCGATGACGACATGGATATTCCTCTACAACAATATAGGAATGACCAAAAAAGAAAAAAAGAAAAAAAATGATTCATGTGAACTTATGTAACTTATTTGATAATGACTGATGTTTATGTATAGATGTTTTATTTATGTTCTATCGAATATTCATGTGAATGTTCTAATGAATCTTGTGTTTCAATGTTAATGTGAATGTTCTAATAAAACTAATGTGTTAGTGAATGTTATCATGTGATAATGTTACATTTTATTAATAGAATGAATGAATTTTAGATGTTAATGGGGAATGTAGATGTTGAGAGGGGGGGTGGGGGTGGGAGGGTTTGGTGGCAAGGTGGGGAAATGAGCTTCCACCATCATGTGGTTGGACCTAATTAGTAGAGAATATAAAACTATTCTCGAAACCAAATGAAGGTCAACATTAACCTATGATTGCATGACAACTAACTATTTGAATCTCTTGGTTTCAAGAAATGTAGAAGGATGTCATAGTGAAACTCATTTATTGATGAAATTTAGTTATAGTGTATGAAGAATTTGAAAGAATGGCTTTCTATGGGATTGCCTCAAATTATTCCTCTCTAAGATATTCTATTGTTTCTATTTATCTGCAATCATGTTTGATTGCATTTGATAACTTTTGTTGTAAATTGGGAGACACAAAGAAGAATTTTAATAGTGGAAACAAATGATATTAGATAATTCTAAAGAATATATTGATTCATGAACTATTCTCATTATTTCTTTTAAGTGCGGTGATATGTTGAATAATATTACAGGGAGGAAGCAAATGATCCTAAAGTATGGTCAAAGATTTGTCTTCAAAACATGGCAAAATTAGCAAAGGAGGCCACCACAATACACCATGTACTTGAACCTATATTTCATTTTTTTGATAGTGGGAAACACTAGTCCCTTCAGAATGGACTCACACTATGTGTTCTATATGACATGCAATGCTTAATGGAGAAAGTAGGTAACATTTATATTTTAGTTACTATTTCCAAATGCCAAGTTCACCTTTTCATTTTAATATTTTATGATATTTCATGCTTTTCTACTAGTCAATTTGCAAGTCATTGTAAGGTTTGCACAACTCTCATTTCCTACCAAATAACAACACCACAATGACCATTCTTCAATTATAAATGCCTAGGTTATGTGTTGAGAAAAACATATAGATCTAAATTGGGTTTTGAAATTCATTTTACATCTTTTCAATATGAATACAATCAAAAGATCAATGCATCAAGAAAATTTAGAATCTAGTTTCTTACCCATAATAAAGGACATAATTCTCCATCCACCCTTATAAGACTCTTTCTTTTGCACAACATAATCCTCATTTGTTGAACATGATTCTTCCTGCACTCTCAATGGGGACAACTACACTAATATACTGATTGGGTCTATTAGAAAGAATCTTCTTCTTGGGTATACAAAGATTGATGTTACACTTCAATTCATGAACAAATCATTAATATTTTTATCACAAAGCTAGATTACTAAATGCAATATGATATATTCATGAAAAGTAAACTATTATAAAATCTAATTGAGAAACAAAATTGCTCAATCACTACCCATATTTTATATCTACACAATCTAGAACAACCACTATTCAACCTTTCAAATTCTGAATTTGTTTGATGACATTGCTAAATCAAATTTTGTGATTGTTATTCTCAAATTATTGCTACTTATTTTGAACATCAAACTCAATGCAACAAAATTGCCTTGTCAGGGTTTTGTCAAGAAACATATTTATACATATAAACAACTATCATGTTAAAATCTCTCTCTCTCTCTCTCTCTCTCTCTCTCTCTCTCTCTCTCTCTCTCTCTCTCTCTGTTTGTGTGTGTGTGTGTGTGTGTAGTTATCATACCAAAATCCATTCCTGTATATATGAACATATTTTAATATGTATAAAAACAACTATCATGTTGACATCCATTCTTGTTTATAGGGGCACAAAAGAACATGGCCATTGGAAGACCTGCATTTGATAGATACTTTGTATGTAGGTGCTTTTCTTTATGTCTTCTCTCTATAGATTAAATTCCTTTATTTTTGCAAGATTTTTAAAAGATTTGGACTGAATTTTCATATAGATTATGGTAAGAATGGTAGTAAAATTGTTTTACTTAAGAAATTATAAATGTTTGGTATTATAGTGTCTTCCATGGATTTTTTTTTATTAAAATTAATAACTACAATATGAGATGTAAAGAAGCTTTAGTTATGTGTTATATAATTATTACATCTTTTTAATATCTTCTAACATATGATTGATTTTTAGGAAATATTTAACTTCAGTACAACATATATGTATAATCTTGAAGAAGAGATGCACAACATTATAGTTGTGCCCTTTCCATATGATAATTTAGACATTTTCAATCCTTGGGATACCACTTTCTTTATTGGCTAAGTACTGAAATAAGAGTATTGCATTCTAATTAATTTTTGTGATCTTATTTCAATTAACCTCTATTGAATATTAGTTTGACATGTGTTCTATTCAATGAGCCTCGTCACAACATACTAATTTAGAGATGGAATATACATGCTTGTAGAGTTCAAATCTTAGCAACCACAGGGATAGCCACATCAATAGAAGTTGCGACCAAAACCATATGAGAAAGAGCAACCTCCAAGCAAGAAATGAGAAAGGAAGACACACATTCACCATTGAAACACCAACATGTGGAGTGGACACAACATCACAAGGACCAATGAAAGGAGCTCTGGCAACACCATCAACAACAACAAGAGGAACTCGAACCATGACAGAAACAACTGGAACAATCACAATGTTTTCTTGAATAACATGATCTTCTACATAATGGTGTGAGTTATTAAGAATGATTTTAAGATCATGCTTGCAATATGTTAGAATATTTAGTACCTTGGATATATTTAGAAGAAAATAGTTAAAGTAGACCTTGCACAATTGAGGACGTTTGCAATATTAGGTAGACCCGCAAGAGAGCAAATGGAGTGTGCTTCAGAAGGAGGAAATTTGTGCTACATGAATGAAGTTGCACCAGATTGAAAGGACCTTATAAAGGAAATGTTAAGCAATAAAAAGGCATGGTAAATCCCTTGGGAGATGTGTAGATAAGTAAATACAACACAATATCTCATTATGTGTCAAGACATGAGATACAAAAAATATTGAATGATACCACAAGGAAAACATCTAAAGAACATGTCACACTACAAATATTTCACTCAACTCTTGATGATACACCCATGGCCAAGAAACCAATTAAAACATATCTTTTATAAAGAGAATGATGAAAACAAACTACTAAGTGTCCTATACATTTTAGTATGTTGTTTAGAACTACACCTCATATTTAATAAAGACAAGGATGAAAAAAATACTATCTTCTTTGTTAGAAATACATTTTACTATGTTGATCACACATGTATGTTGTTTAGCGCAAGTCTTGCAGATTCTTCTTTGGCTCCTCTCATGAAGATTGTGTTTGACATTCTTCTAAGTTGTTTGATTGATATTGCTTCTACTCAAGCATTTCACAACTAGTGTTGCATTTCCATTTTCTTTTTATATTACATAGATAAGAATCCCAATGTCATGATTATTTCTCCATGTATGAAGCCATGGATTTAACATACATTTTATGTGCAACATTAGTTTATTGAGGACTTGACATGAAAACAAGTGGACCACTGCCAAAAGACCACTTGGAAACATTTGTCCTTGGCATGAATTTCAAAATCAGATTTCTCATTCGATCATTTCCCTTATAAAGATATATTTTGTCGAATATTGGAGGCACAAAAATTGTAGAAAGCCATGGCTACCAATTTGAATCCATGGGTGCAAGGATTTATTCCTCCTATAGTACAATACATGACTCTCCCTCCACGCCCATACACTTTCCAAATTGCCCCTCCAATAGTGAATACAACCTCACTGATATCATAAAATATTGTTCTAGCTCCATTCCAACCGTAGATAAATTATGTTCCACACATCATGAATTATATTCCAGCAATCTCTCCACCAATTTTCCCTCTCATGGGTTGCCTTATTCCTTTTCCTCCCATAAATACTCCCTTTCCTAGTCGAAGAATAGTGGAACCATCTAATTCTTTGTTCAATTTTTTGGATTTCCCTCCTCATGAGTAGTAAGGTTTGACGGGTCCTCCTCCACAACATCATTGTCTTCATCTACATATTTTATGAGAAACAAGGTGCATGGACTTTTAACAAAAGGACAATGATAGCAGGAATTCACAAACAAAATTGGTCGTCATAAAGCCAAATTCCACTTCCTCTTCCAACAACCACAAAGCCTAAAATTGAATGAAGTGGATATTTTGGAATGGTTGCATATTGAATTTTTAAAATAAAATATTCCAGCAAGCCGTCATAATTGTGATGGCTTGGCCCGACGAAGCATTGTCACACTAGCAACCTTGAGGTCTTATACCCATTGCAACTATGATAGATAAATCCGATGGATAGTCATCACACCCACGACACTATTGTTGCAATCTGTCTCACTTGCGACGACCTTTCTGACGGATGACCGTTGATCGTACAACAAGGGTGTCACTATTGTGATAGAGGACTAAAAATGTTAGATGTCATAATTGTGATGATGGCTTGTGACAATTATGACAATGTGACGATGAAACCTTGGCCTTTCCTTTTGCCAAATTGCGACACCAAAAGTCATTGCAATTGTGACAATTGAGCTTTTCATCGCAATTTGCGACTCTAAAAGTCTGATGCCACTGGAGCCAATTCTTGGTACTGTCACTTGGGCAACAAGCAACCTTCGCAATTGCGACGGCCTGTCATCACAATTTGGGTCCAAATGTAGTAGTGGAAATTTTTTAGTTTGATGGTATATAAGGAAATCAAAAGTGGTTGTTGGAATATTAGATTAGTCCAGATAAAGATAAGATACATATATGTATAATCTAGAGACTGGTTTATAGAGTACAAGGAGCTTGTCTAAAATTTTCAACTTAAGAATACATTGTAACTTAAGCCATAATAAAAACATCACAAATTTTAAGAAACAAAAATGAACAAAAGAATCTGACAATTTTAAATAATTGGAAGTAATCTTACAAGAAAAAAAGTGCAGAAAACATATACTACTAAAACTGATATGTTTTACACATTTGTAAAGCTCACAAAATCAAAAAGATAGAACAAGAGTAAGCTAAAGAATAATACTCAGAACTCATAAGTACTTGAATTTTTAAACCACAATGCATAAATAAAACTACACCACAAATAAAATAAAACTACTTAAGTCATAACCAGTTACTTTACAATTTAGAGTAAAAGAACCATATCGTTCCTTACGAAGTCCATAGAAAACATCTAAGATCAGGGTCTTAAAATCATGTTTTGTCCAAATTAAATCAGACATCAGACGACTAACACAAAATCTACAAATTTAGAGAGATGTGACTATACTGCCTTATTTAAAGATACTCTAAAGTCTGAACCAAGACAAATAAGCTCATGAAATATAAACCCAATCTGCCTGAGCCAATTGAAATCTTCTCTTAAGCTTTTTTTTCCATAGGTGAACAGATTGGGTGGACATTCAAGATTCTTATTTGAACATGCCTTCATCCACATGAGAAGCAGTGACTAACCCATTAGTCAACCCTGCAAATAAAGGTGAACTTTAAGCAACTCTTTCAAAAAAAGATAAAATAATAATGAATCTTACATTATTTAAATCTTTTTAAAACTAAATTTTATAAAAAATATAATGATTCTAAATATTTTTAAGAACTAAATTATGTGTCAAAATTTTCTAAAATTAGCCAATTGACTTAGCCACTAATTATATTTGCAATTTCATTAGACCCAAATTCATATATGCTTTAAGAGTGAATTAAGCTTAAGCTTAAGTTATAGACCCCTAAAATAAAGGAAAAAAATGAAATGGTACCATTAGGTATAATGGAGGTTCTAATATTGATTTCCCTGGCTTCTTGAGAGAGGGCACAACACCCACAACACATGAACACGACAATCTCCACATGGTTCCTCTGGCAGATTATATTTCTGCCTCTGTTTCCTCCTATATCCACATGTATACAAGCATGACACTCCAAACATGCTCAAAATAACATACACACAACCTTGTGCACAACAGCCTGCAATTCACACATATTCTGCCATTAAACCACAATTCAAAGAAACCTCAAATTCTCTATTCAAGGTACGGGTTATAAAATTAGGTTTTGTATTGAAAGCATGAGTTTAAGAAATCTAATTTTGTATTGAAGTATATGAAGTAGAATAGAGTATATATGTAAATGACTTGTATCCGTGTTCTCTCTGATTCTGTATTGATGTAATTAAAGAAATCTGATTTTGCATTGCAGTATAAGAAGTAGAATAGAGTATATATGTAAATGACTTGTATCCTTGTTCTTTGTATGCTCAGCCACCCTTCCAAACATAACACATGGTAAGAAAACCTGCACAAATCAAATACCCATCTCATAAATACCAAAAAAATCATGAATAGACTAGAATTTAAGGATTTAAGGTTTTTTCACAGATAAAGATGCAATTTTCACTCACAAACATAAAAGACTTCGAAGTATACATAGAGGTCTATTGACCACTTCATTTTGTGATAGAATTGAAATTTTGATTGAGGCGATTTGGGCATTGTTTGTAAGCTCGAGTGAAGCATTTTAAAGATTTTTTCTTCATTTCATTAGCTGTAGAGGTATATGAAGTTGTTATAAATTTTCTTTTGTTGGAGAAAACAGTGATCACTTCATTTATTATGTTGAATTTGGAATTATTGTTCAAAATAATATTCTTTGATCAAGATAGGGAACATCAATTATTGTTCAAAATAATATTCTTTGATCAAGATAGGGAACATCAAGGTTTGTTTGAGTCGAGTTACTTTTTTAATCTTCTTATGAATTTTGGAAAGCCAAAAAATACAAAATTATTGTCCCCAATTATATGTATGCCATCAATATGATGCATCCCTCCTCCATTGTAAGCTTATATCAACCATCACTTTTTGCCCTTTTTCTTTTTTTTCTATCAATTCTAACAATATATTAATTCTAATAGTTGCATCATTAATTAGATATGAATCTATTTTTACATTTATGTAATTTATTTTTATACTTATATTTATACTTTTAGTACTTTCAAATATGTAATATATCTTTTGAACTTTTATTCATTTTTTTTGTATGCTTTTTGGCTAAAGAATGTAGTGAGAAGGACATCTAATTAGAGATGTATTGAACAATTTAAATATGGGGATCCATCCCTCCCTTAAATCCCTTTTTCTCTATCAAGGAGTGTGACATCTCTATTCTATATTTGGAATATTGCAATTTTGATATATCCAATAATTTGATATAATTAGTTCTTATATTGTTAGACATCATTTGGTAACTAGCATTTCTAAGTACTATATGTTTAATATATCTTTTGAACTTTTTGTTGGAAGCACAAATATTGGTGATATTTCTACGGGGGAATATTGTAGATGATGATATGTTACATTCATGACTGAGTTTGTCATTGATGTCAACATAGCTGTCTTCTGTGGTATCTAACAGAAAAATAGCAGAAAGATCAAGTTGGTACGGACGACTAGTTAAGTATTCTCACTATCTGAGGTTATGGGAGATACTTCTAAGTATCTAGTATATGCAATTAACATTGGGTGAAGAAATGTTAAATTTGGAAGAAGTTATGTAAGTTTTGGTGATGTCTATTTTGAGATAGAGTTTACAGAGGCATTGGCATAATATTGCGTGTACAGAAAGTTATTTAAGTTGCAAGGTGAAAGATTAATGTTACTGTTAAGTGTAACGTGTTCTTAATGTGGTCCTATAATAATTAACAACCAACTTAGGGAATTGTTTTATAGATTTGGTATAAAGGAAGGACATTTTCCTTTATCATTGAGATATGCATATGATGTACAGATGTATGAATGCGAATGATTGAAGAGTGGAATGTGAAGATAAGTAGAGTAGAGTGGAAGTGAAGGAAACTTCATTGCCAACATTTTATTGTGTGATTTGAGGTTTGATATTTGGATCTAAGGTTCGTGACCTGGTCTACAAGGTCTAACAGTGATTGGTCAAGTTGACAGGACAGAGGAAAGAAGATAAAGTTCAGTACACACAATTATTCTGCAAAGAATAGTTGAGAAATCAGTTGGATAGTGAGTTCAGTGGTCTTGCCCTAAAAGTTGTTTGGACAGTGGGTCCTTCTATCTTCTACAACTCCTAACAGGGTTGGAATCTTCTAACAAGGATTCAAAGTCTCCTAACAAGACTCTATGTACTGAATGTTGTAATAGACTCCTAGCAGGGTCCATCCTCTAACAAAAAATATTTATATTAATACATCATCTTGTCGGCATCATTCCCACCAAGGTTTTCCCTCTGATCAAGGGTTTCCCTAGTTAACATATCCGATGTAATTGTCTATGTGCATCTTGTTATGGTTACTGTTTAATTTGGTTGAATGAATAAAATTGTTTAAGGTTGATAAATGTTTTAATTATTTAATTATACTAAAATATTTTCCTAGAGTTTTTGTACAATAAAATTTAGGAATATCTAATTCATTGTTTGCATGCTGCTGTGGATAATATGTTTTTTCCATGCCTTTTTTTGTAGTCATGATATTCTCCTCTATCATTTAGGTGATTTAGGGCCTATTTTTTTCAATTTCATGTACTCATAACTTTTTCTTTATTGAAGTGATTTGCTAAAGATCCTTGTGTTCGTTTTTTGAGCCCTATATTGATCCAGAGAGGTCTAGTACTTGATATATATCAACAATCACGTAATAAAAGTATTTGATATTGTTCCCACTATTCCTTGTTCTAATTTCTGTAAACTATCAAAACAGAAAATAAATCTTACTAACAAGCATTATTTACTCTAATTACTGTTACCGTATGAGGAGCTTCTAGGGTAAGATAAATAAAACAGGGAGATTTGGATCCTTCGATTGGATGAGGACTTTTTGGTGAAAGGGAAGGAACAATCGATCATGTGGCAACCTGGACAAATCACGTGAAAAGCTTATTTTTCAGCAAGTAATTTGGATGTCCGGATAAGTATTTGCCTTTTTTGGAAAAATTGGAGTGGTAAGGGTTGTCGAAGTACAAGAAGAAGAAGCAACGTCGCTAGTTGTAGATGCCTCTTTTGGCTTCAAATCTGTCTGGAAAGATAACAGACTAAAAATATAAATGGTGGAAGATTGTGAAATCGTTTCACATTCTAGGGTTAATCCCAATAGGTTTTGAGATATATGCCACTTGAACCACACGACGAATATGTTTAGGTGGTATGACCAATAAACTTTTGATTTTTTTAAATCCTCACAAATTTTGAAAATGTGAATTCATCAGCATCATCCGATGGATACTAATAACCAAACTGGTAATAGATTTTGGTTTGTTAATCTATGTAAAGATTTTGTTCCATACAAGTTCTAGAAAATTCTAGAATGTACTTCAGAGTACACGAGAATTTCCCAAGTTGAAGTGTTCATCGTATCTTATTTCCTGCTAAGGGTGCAATATTTTTTAGTGACTAATATGCCATGTCAAGTCGTTGCATAGTTGTTTCAATTTCCTCTATCTCATTTTCCAGTAGGCTTTCTGTGGAGGCATTTTCCTAGATGAGTCCCCTTAATATTTCCTGGCTATCAGTAATGATATATTTGATAAGGTGTTTGATACTTTTTTGTGTGATCCCATACAATTTATGTTAGCAGAAACTGCTATGGAGGCCTCTTCTTGAAGTGAAATAGTGCACTAAATGGAAGTGATATTGATGGGTACATTTTCATTTGCCATGTACAGGCAGCCATTTTTATAGTTATATTGCATAATCAATATAATATTCATTGAAACTATATTATTATGTACACTATTAGAAAAATAGAATGAAACATATTATGGACATTGTTAATAATCAGTTTGTCAAAATGGAGAGTTCATATTCAAAATGACAAATGAATGGACCAACATACCTTCTCAGAAAACCCACTACCTAATAAGGACAAAACGATGAAAACATTTGATATGATAAAAATGTAGATGGAATAAACAAGGATGCTGCTAGAAATCTATCTTCAAGAGGTGGAATATGGATTTCATCTTTCCTATGGAGAAAAAGGCAAATTAGATTATGTAGAATGTACTCAATGATTTCCATTTCCCATCGGTGAACACTTCATTTGTTGAGATATTTTTAGGATAAGAGATCCTTATGACGATTACAAATGTTATTTGATGAGCAGATGCATATGTTTGCTGTCTTCATCTACTAAAGAGTCCTAATATCCTGTTTCTATCTTGCTATACGTGCACCTGTGTTGTCTGCCACCGTTTTAATTTACAAGTCGGTGGTAGCAAAGGAGACTAAGCCACTTACAGGTTTTGTGCCCTTCAGCAAGAGGAACTTGAAATTATATTCTAAATATACAATAATCAGATCTTGCCTCAGTTTTAGTTTAATCCCAAATCTACAACAATCATGTTTTCTTTCAGTTTTGATTTAATCATATGTCTACAATAATTAGATATTGAAATAGAAAAGAATTAGTAGCGGGATATGAGGGATTCAATTTAATGGTAGGTATAAAGTCCAACGGAAGTTGGGTTGGGTTCATTTTTCTACTATTTTCCTTCTAGAAGGATTTAAATCTTAATAATCAGCTTGCATAATGGAATTTGCATAACTGGAATTCGGCTACAAGATGATTCTGATGATTTCATCTTGTTTATTTTGATGGATTTAGGTTGCATTTAAAGGTCTATGCATAAAGTACTCAAATTGTAAGTCATACATTTTCCCAATATTACAAATAAGAAGTAAATAACTCTAAACAAGGGAACCTGTAATTTATTTGGAAATTTGTTCCATTACAAACCACAACATTGTGAAATAAAGCGAAGTCAACGTAAAGCCAACTATAACAATTTTAGAAGGTTGGTTGTTAATGATAACATATTGAAGAAGCTTATTTTCTCTCCAAATTATGGAAGGCATTGCAAGAATTGTTGTTTCAAATCATATGCAACAATTATTGATGTTCCTATATCTCCCACACTACTGAAACATAGGTGAACATCGACACAAACACATTGACAAAGCCAGCTTGTTGTGTAGCTTATTTCAAAATAATGAGGCATGCGAGCAGGAAGAATTGTTGCAAAGTTTCTCCATTTTCAAAACAACAGATCTTTCTCATCTCGAAACAACTACAGGATAGCTATATTCACATACTCAATTACTAAGAATACCACCAAAATAGAGCAGCCATATGCAATAGTAAAAGTTTGATAATTCTTGTCTACATCTATGGTTTCAAATGGGAACAGGTCTATTCTCACCTGAGTAAAACTGTTGTCATGGGTTTTAAAACCCACTACAACAATTAGGCATCTACTCCAAAAAAGAATTCCATTGCATTGAACCATGTCATTGTAATACATAAAAATTTCCAGATTTGTTGAAGATTGGAACTTTAGTTGCCATTGGCCTTGGAAATAGTGATAAATTTGTATAGAAACATTAGACATCCACCTCTAATTGTTGGTTGCCTTTAGTGCTAATTAAGGCTCTCCATTTCTTCCTTGTGCAATTCCTATGAGCTTGGAATGTTGGTCTAGTTGTACCTCTATATATATCCTCATAAGCAGGTTGTAGATGTATAGATGTGAAGGGAATCTTACAAGTAATCTTCCTGGGGAAGCTAATAATATAGACAATGGGGAATTCTGATTGCCTAAGAAAGAGAAAGATATTGTAATCCACTTTTGCATAGAAAAACAATATGCAGTACATAATCCTTCAGTATTAACGAGAAGCAACCATGGGCTAGAGTGAGAAAGTGAAGATAGGAAGGTGTGGAATGACAAAATTGTGTTCCATTCTATAGAAATTGAACTTGATGAGTGTTAAGTTTCAGGATTTGCACCCTTTACTGAACGAAAAAAAGTTTAGTAACCCTTACTTAACATGGGATTCACTTCACTATATGGGACTGGACAGTGAGATGAAACCTCCGGATTCTAGGCCGGCTCCTATTGAATCTCTCAGTGATAACCTCTTGAAACTTAAAGAAAACTTGAGAGAAAAGGGGAAGAAGTTACTGAAAACCTAAACCTAAACCTTAAGTCTTAAACTAAGGAAGTGATACACCAAAGAGGGGGATGGAAATGTAACCCACATGTAACAGAGAGGATAATTTAGCTTTATGAAACATAGATGAAGCACAACTTCTTGTAAAGGCTTGCACAAATGATTTATAATAAGGTTTTCCACTGAAACTACAAAAAGGAAGACAAACTAATACCGTCCCTTGACTAATTTCACCCAAAACACATGTTATAACCTGCAAACAAACTTACTGTTCTACACAGAGGTGCTGAAATGAGACAGAAAATAGGGAATAATGAAACATTCACAGGTTAACCTATCCAATCATTTTAAAATGCACACAGAAATTGTAGAAAGGAAAAGGGCTCACTAATAACTTCACCAAACATAATCACATTGCTGCAACCTGTATTATATCTCTAGAAATGAATTACAGACTCTGTAAAATGAAGTCCAGGGCTTAGAGAAAAAGCCACAAAACCTGCATCTACACAAATCAAAACCCTTAAAAATGAGCCTTCAACTCATTCTTATGCACCAAAATACCCAACTACATTTAGAAAGTCATAAATGCTGGGTCGGATTCAACCCCAAAGGCCAACTTGAGTCTTTGACAAGACTTCAAAAAGGGGTACAACATAGCCCAAAAGGCATGGTCTAATAATATCACCAACTGCCCCTCATAAATATAGCCCAAAAATACCTGCCAGACTCCAAAAGTCCTCCAAAAGCAATAATTTCCTACCCTCAAGTCTTATCATACATGACTGATGCTATAACTTTGCAAAAAATACCTAAAGTTCCTTCTGATTATTTTAAAAGTTAAATAAATATCTTATTCTTTTCATTAATATTAAATATTTTATGATTTAATTATCTAGTCAATATTGATTAATATCAATTAGATGAATAAATCATAAATTGTTTAATATTTTATTTAATAATATTTATTATAATACTTATATTTTATATTTCGATTAGTATTAATTGTATTAATAATGTTATTAAATGACACGTTAAATCACTTAACATTATTAATGCAGTTGATGCTAATTAAAATGTAAAATATAAGGTTTATGATAAATATTATTAAATTATATATATATAGTGTCATGAGTATTGTTTTGATGTACCAATTGGATTAACAATGTTGAGTGATTTCATTTAAATGATTTAAATCATAAATCACTCAATCATGTTGCTAACATTGATATATCAAAACACACTCCTAATACTATAATGCATATTTTAAAATATTCATTTTACCCTTCAAATAAAGTTAGAGAAAGATAACTTTTTGCAAAGTTATAATAAAAATCAATCAAAAAGACAAGGCTCATGGCATGAAATAAAGACTTGGAAAAGAATAAACCTATCCCACAAAAATTTGATAGGAAATATGAAGTTCTAGAAGGCATATGCATACCCTAAAACATATCAAAAGCATTTCATTTTACACATTGCAAATGTGAGAAAGAAGAGCTCTCGCCGCCATGGGGAAGAATGAGGGTTTTGCTGGAGCCTATGTGATGACATTCTGTAGCTTGAATCTACACTTTCTATGCACTTTCCTATGATATCACTGCTGTTGGAGGTAAAAGCCATTCATTTCTTCCACTGTCTTTATCTGTTGGGTTGCTATAACAGAAGAAAAAGAAAGAAAGGTGATCTGTTGTACGTTTTTTGCTCCTTTTCTTTCAAATTTGTTCTTTTTCCATTCGTTGGCTGCCATTTAAGGAAAGAGAACAAGTTGCTGAAGCTTTTTTGAAGCTTTTGGGGTTCGAGTCTGAACATTTTCTGGGCATTTTTATCATCCAGAATTTTTGAGTCTTCTGATTATGACCACCATGAAATTATTTTGCTTGCAGTTTTGGCACCATTTCACTTCTATTTGCTACTGTTATATGGGTTCTGGACCCCATTTCCACCCCATCTCTGTTGTAACTGCTCATCTCCCTTCCAAGCCTTCTACCCAGATTTTCTTTCTTTAGCTTCCTCCTCTTTACATTGCTTCTACAGTTTGACTTCAATTTCACTTAGTTTTCTCTGCTGCTCACAAAAAATGAAAATTTTATTGGCATCTTGAACCTAATTTTGGGAATCTTGTGCTCTTCCATCAAACTTACATTTTCAGTCTTCTGAACATCTGTTTGAGCACTGCTACTTGTTGCAGGGGTTTGATAGGAGCTTTCTTGTGTGTGCTTCACATATGCTACTGTAGGTGTATGTTTCAGCATTTATCATTTTTACAAGGGTTATGCTAGAAGATTAATTCTAAAAGTTATACTTGTTTCCATATTCAAAGATAAAAACAAAACAGGGTTTCTCCTATAGCGTCAGCTTTTGTTTGATAGCAGTTTTGAGAGTATCCTGCCTCCTTCAAAGTATGAGGTGGATATTTGAAAACCACACTTCATTTTCCCAATTTCATTTAATCCTACTAATGAATTTATCAGAGAAGATTCTTTTTCATTTACAAAAATTGGTTTTCTAGCTCCTATGCCCTGTTCACACCATGTCTTCATGACTTTGTAGCTCTACATTGACAATGTTCATGAAGGCGAATCTTATGCTCTAGATTGTTGAAATGTTGAGTTTGATTGATACAGATTTTAACTGTGTATGCTCTCAATGTCCATTTCTATCTATAAAATAGTCATTCTTTTTGTTATATCATTGTTTTGTCCTTTGATATGCATGTTTAAAAGATGCAAACAACATTCCTTGGTATCCCTGTTTGCTTGTTGCACACGTTCATAGATAAGTGCATAATACAGATTTGTTAGTCTATTCTGCTGCATATCTTATGAGGTTCAAGCACGGGCTCGTGACACTCACAAATAGTTTTATTTCTTTTTAACATTAAATGTTAATATCACTGCTTGTTTTTCTTAATGACAGAATGCATTGACAGATAGAAAATAGAGTTGTAGAGGTAGGTAGTCATTGCTTAGATCCCTCAGGATCTAACATCAGTTGCCTTATGTTTTTTATAGCTGCTGGAGAGCGTGGAGCTCAGAGCTGGACAAGTGCGGCAGGAAAAGAAACTATAGCTAGTCAAAGCAACAAGCAATGACTAGTTATCTCTATTCCTATTTCTTTCATGTACATATTTATCTGTTAGTGTATTTCTTGATGAAAGAAAAGTAATCAGTTATCCTCACGGCTTGTGTGATATTTTCTCTATTCAGCACATTAATTCATTTCATTTATTTGTAAAAATGAAAATTTTACATATCAATGATGATCTATATAATGAACATTTGTATCTCTTTTGTGCATGGTTTCATAATTGATTGCAAAATGATAAAAATGAATAGAAATGAATACTTTCTTTTGCAATTTTTTCTATGATGTTACTTCTTAGTAAAATTCAGCATGTGTGAAATTTTTGTAACATTTTTGGTGACTTCTACTGTATGTCTGCCTACTTGACACTTGACCAGTTTGCTTTTAGTTTCTCTTATTCCTCGTGCACAGAGTCTGATTATGCATTCCTAGCACCTAGACCTGACAAAAAGTGACTTCTAAAGTTGTTGGTTCAATTTTGAATGCATGCACGTGAGTTCAGTAAGACTGAAAACTCTTATTGGATTGATGGGTATGCAAGGTTAGAACTCAAGTATCAACTTTAGGTGTCAAAACCGTCATAATCGACCATTTGGTTGATGTATGGGTGAATGTGTAGGCTTGAATGGATGCATGTATGCAGCATATGCATGGGTATGTAGATATGTATGGCTGACAGCCAGAAATTTATTTGCAGCGATATATGTGTGTGTATGTATGTGTATGTTGGATATGTGTGTACATTTGAGTACACATATTTACACATGCATGAATGAAATGAGCGGGTATGATGGCTTCCACAACATAAACCAGCAACTTAACTGAACTAAACTACAAACAAAATAGGAAACTAACCTAGAATAGAAATAAAACTAAACTAAAATGCAAATGCACTTATTGAAAACAAGGCAAACTACCTTATTATGTACAAGGCAGGACTGAAAATCATACCTCAAAACATGGTTTGAGGTGGATCGCGTTCACAGGGATTGGTAGGACATCTCCTTCCATGGTAGCCAACTGGTAAGCATTGTGTTGTTTACAATCAGCAATTTGAAATGGCCCAGCCCACATGTGATCAAATTTATTGTGTTGGCCAGGTCTGCTCTTGAGAACATCCCACTTCAGTACCATGTCGCCAACATGCAATTCCTGAGCTTGAGCTCTTTTATCGAAGCTCCTCTTTATTTGCATTTTCTAGTACTCCATGGTTTCCATGGCCTTTTTCCTAGTTTCTTCCAGCTCCATCAACTGGGCACACCGCACCAGCATAGGGTCCCCTTCCTCAAATAAAACCAGTTGTGTAGCAAGATCAAGTGCTGGTAATTCTGTCTCAATTGACAATCTGGCCTCTTTCCCATATACAAGCCTATAAGGAAAGTTTTCAATGACTTGTTTTGGGCTGATCCTGTCAACCCATAAGGCAACCTACAATTTTGAATGCCAATCTCTTTGATTATCTTGCAAATTGTGCTCGATAATTCTTATCAAGTTCTTGTTGGAAGATTTCGCTAATCCATTACCTTGCAAGTAATAATTTGAGCTCGTACTGAGATATATTCCATGATTAAAAGCCCAATTAGTGACTTTCATTCCAATGAAAGAAAGTGCATTATCAGAGATAATGGAATCTGGTACTCCAAATCTATTCACAATGTCATCATAAAAACTTAAGACTGCTGATTCATTTGCGTCCTTTAACGTTGCTGCCTCGGTCCAACACATGAAATAATCAGTGGCTGTAATGGTCCACTTGTGACCCACACTTGATGGGGGGTTAATGGCCCCTATGAAATCAATGCCCCACTTTTGAAAGGGCTGTTCGGTCTTAATTGGCTGCAAGGGCAAAGCTGGCAGCCTCTCTTTTCCCACAAACATGGCGCATTTAGCACATTTTCTGACATGTGCATGACAGTCCTTAAATAGGTCAGGCCAATAATAGCCAGCTCAGAGAATCTTATAAGCTTTTGTTCTAGGAGAAAAATGTCCTCCTGAATGCCCATCATGAAATTCATGCAACACTTGAGCAGTTTCATCTGAATCTATGCATCTACGAAGGACTCCATTGAAGTCTTTTCGGTATAAAATGTCATTTATCAGCACAAAAGGGGCTGATTGCAAGCGATAATACCTTCGCTTTGCTCGATCTAAGGTGGCTAGACATTGACTAGTTTTCAAAAAATGTATCATATCTTGTACCCAGCTTGTTGTTCCATTATTGTTTCCGACAGCACCGATTAGTAAAATAGCATTTGCTTGCTCTTCAAGCTCTGAAATATCCTTATCTGCGATTTTCTCGCACAATCCCTTTCCTCTAACCAGCTTGGTTATCTGGATTTCTATGTCATTTTCTATGATGCGTGTGATCCAACCAGCATGCTTCTCATTTAAATCTCTACTCAGGAGGAATTCTTTGACACTTGGATGTGTGACACACAAAATGACTTTGTTATGCGTCAACAAGTGTCAAAACTTTTTAAGGCTTTTGACAACTGAAAGGACATGTTTCTCAACAAAATTGTACCTTTTCTCATACTCTTCTAGTCCTTTGCTGAAGAATGCGATTGGTTGTTCTAATCCTTTCACATTTTTCTGTACTAACATAGCTGAAATCACGTCATGACCACCGTATGCATAAAGAATGAAATCCTTACTGAAATCAGGATTGATCAAAATGGGTCCTGCTACTAATGCATCCTTAATGGCCTGAAAATTCTCTTTGACCTGCTTTGTCCATACGAAAACTGCATTCTTTTTAAGCATGGTTGTTAATGGTATGAGAAGTGCTGCAATATCAGGCAAAAATCTTCGTACAAAATTAATGCCGCCAATGATACTATGAAGACCTTTCTTGTGTTGTGGTAGAGGCAGCTCCAGAATTGCTACAACTCGTTTAGGGTCCACCGTAATACTTGACTTATATACAATGTATCCAAGTAATTTCCCTTCGTGTATAGAAAAGATACTCTTTTTTGGATTTAATGAGATGCCAAACTTTCTACAACGCTCAAAAATCTGTCTTAAGTGATCAATATGATCTGCTATTTTTTGTGAATAAACAGTGACATCATCCAAATAAACCAGGATGAACCTATACATCAAATTGCTGAAAGCCATTTCCATGGCCTTCTAAAAGGTAGCTCCAACATTGGACAATCCAAATGGCATTCTTTTGTATGTCATTGTTCCCCATTTTGTCGTAAGCTATTTTGAACTGATCTTCCTCCTTTACCAAGATTTACTTATAACCCGAATAACCATCTAGCAAAGAGAACCTTTCAACCCCTAATACACACTCTAATATCTGCTTCATGGATGGAAGTGGGTGTCTATCCTTCAATGAGACTCTATTCAAGTCTCTGAAATCTATGCACAGTCGTAGCTCTCCATTTTTCTTCCTTACCAAGACCAAGTTAGCAACCTAGCTCGTGTGTTTGATGGGAAAAATTATCTTACTTTCAATCAACCTGAACACCTCCTTTTGCATCAAAGGTTCCAGCTTAGGATTGATTGGCCTTTGCTTTTGCCGAATTGGTTTAGATGCTGGTTCTAGCTCTATTGTATGTTGTGCAAGCTCTGGATCGAATCCTTTTAAGTCGTTGTATTTCCAAGCGAAGATATCATTGAATTCTTGGAACAAATGAAGAAAAGCTTCTTTCTCTTCAACTAAATTTACTTCGCCAAATTTTAGGCATTTACTCGGTGCAATTTCTAGATCTGCATATTGGTTCTCTTTGACCAGCAAGTTAGCTTTTCTAGGTTTCAGCTGATCATCTGAATTAAAAATGCTTTCTAGTGTTACTAAACCCTTTGGCAACTTGTTGTTTTTTAGCTGTATCACCTAATCGCCATACTGATCTTTATATCTCTGCTGGTTAGAACTGGCAAAAATGTCTTCTTCCAACAAAAATTGCAAAATTTGTTCATCACTGTGAAAAACTTGCCAACTAACATCATTATCAGGAACATAAGGCCTGGTAATAACTCTAATATGCTGCTGATCAGTATGAGCTGAAACACTTTTGACAATATCATACTGAGCTCCTACAACTACCAGTCTGTCAGCATGTTGGTTTTCTTTTCTAGGCACAGCCAGTATATTAAATGCATCAAAATTTTCAAGTAAATCCCAAACACGATGCCTATAAGATTTTAAAATGTCATTTTTTGTAGCATTCAAACATCTGATTTGATTTACTACAAGTTCACTATCACCATACACCCTCAAGCACTTAATACCACGCTTTCTTGCCCATTCTAATTCTTGGATCAACCCTTCGTATTCTGTTGTATTATTGGTACAAGAAAAACTGAATCTGAAAGTGGCATAGTACCTATCATTATCAAGTAAAGCCAGCATGACGCCTCCACCAACACCTTGTTTACCTCTTGAACCATCAAAAAACATGCTCCATAGCTGATCTTGGGGCTCCCCCAACTGATTGGTGGGTTTGACTAGATTGGGAACAACTTCATTTTGTTCATGTATAATATAGGTCCCTAAGTTAGCATTTGTCATATGATAAAACTAGTTTTCATAGGTCTGACTTGATGCCCATTCGTCAAGAAGAATATCTAGGACATCATCTAGCTGGGTTCGACTTTCAACAGCTGTATGACACTCTTCTTGGTCAAATGCAAGAAAGTTCGCATTGACAGCACTAGGAACATAAGGCTCTATGTGATTTTTTGCAAGTAACTCAGATTTGATCGTCACTTTTGTGCCATATCTAGTCCTAAAAAGCATGTGGGACCAATCGGATGACAGGTAACCACAAATATTTGCTATGAAATCTCTAGACAAATAGATGGCGAAGTCTGGAGGTAAATCTATAACATAGATATCCTGCTGAATGGAAAAATTAGGACAGGCATGAAGGGTGACACTTGCATTTCTAATCATGCCTATAGTACCCACAGATGTCCCATCAAGCTGAACAACATCATTTTCAATGGGCTGGTATCTTAGTCCTAACTAGTCAGCTATCCTTTTTGGCATGACTGAGCTTGTAGCTCCACTATCTACCATACAATTATGGACTAGTTTATCACCAATGATCAAGGAAAGATAGAAAGGGGGTGGCTTTGTTACCTTATTTGGCTCCTTGGCAATTTTATCATTGTCCTCCTCCTTCTCATCAGCGCTGGTTAACACCGATCTTGCTAGTTCATTCCTCACCCTTGCGGGGTTCGCTTCATCCAAGAGAGCCTTTTGCAAGATATCCGCTTGACCAGGGATGGCCAAAGTCTCCCATATTGACATGGACACGTTCATCTTCTTCATGTTCTCCACGATATTAAATGGTGCAGCAAAGTGGGATTTCTGATGTGCTTTAACAGCACCATGCTGCGTTGGCCTGTGAACGGTCTCCTTGGCGACAAGAACGTGAGTGTCTCCCACTGCATTTGTAGTACTTGATGATGGCTCAGCAGTTTCAAGTAGTCTACCCTTATTTGTTGTTTGCTCTATTTCAAGGGCTTTTTTCTTAGCTTGGGTATTTGCTGATATTGGTGAGTCATTATTGACTACAAAAAACTCATCTTTCTGCCAGTTAAGGAAACCGATTTCAGGAGTAGGTGCATCATGTTGCTGTTTAGGTGCATCATAAATGGCATTTTGTTGTCTTGGCATTGTATTTTGTACCATTAATGCCTGATTTATAACTCCATTTGTGCATGTGGCTTGATTATGTAGTTCACTATAGGGGTAACACCACTCAAAATCCGCTGCAAGGTTATTTTGCATGGGGACTATGTCTCTTACTGGATTTGCAGTGTTAAGAGGGGCCGGGTTATAAGGTTGGAAAGGCCTTTGATTGATATTTTGCCTATAACCCATTGCATTACCTTGAAATGGTTGTCTATTTCCTTGGGCCTGACCTTGATTTTGCTGCTGGTAAGACGGGTTTGCAACTGGATTATGCTGTTGGTAAGGTGGTCTAGGTTGGAACCGTTGTTTTTTAAGATTGCCTAGCTCATTACTAAAAATTTTCATCATGTTTTCGATCTTGAGCTGACTATTTTTTATCTCCTGCAGCTCTTGTGAAGGGCTTGTAGTACCTGAAGGGCCTGCCATGGTAATTTCTTGGCAGGGAACAATAGGTAATTGGTTAAATAGTGGAATTGTCAATGGTATATTTGGGTGAATGTCCGAAAAAATGGGCATTGGAGGCCTAGGGGCTATTTTACCAGCCTAGATAAGACTATTTTCAGCTCTAATGGTGATATCACAAGCTTGAGGCAACGAAACACCTCCCATAGATTGAAATATTACTGATATATCGCTATTTAAGCTTCTCAAATAATAAAGAAAAATATGATCAGCTGAAGGTCTTACCGTAATGGGTATTCTAGTCCAGGTTCTTTGAAACTGGTTGTTAAAATCCATCATTTGCTCTTGTGGCACCCACTTTATAGTTGTGAGCTGCTCTACCAGTGACAAGAAGTCAGACTTGTCCTCAAAATGCTTCGTCAACATGTCACCTAAAGCATCCCATGAGCCTATGGAGCCAATAGTTAGGCTTCTAAGCCACTATAATGCTTTCCCCTTTAAAGATGCTACCAACAACTTAGTAGCCACATCCTCCTCTGCAACATGATGTACGTTGCACAAAGTAGCAACATCCCTTATGTGCTCATAAGCTGTAGTCTAGTTTTCTCCAGTAAAATCTAGCAGACTCTTCAATGCTACAAGTGGTATGTCGTGATGTTGGAAAAAATTCAAGGGACTCCCTTGATTAAAAGGCACAAAAGAAAATTGCCTCGCCATTAGTGGAGGTCATTGTACAGGATGCTACACTAGTTGCTCTTGTACAGGTTGTTGAGCAGGAACACTCTGCTGAAAGCTTTTATTTGCTATACCTACTGGTATAAAACCAGTACTTGTTGAATTTGTAGGTGAATCAGTAGATATGTCAAATAATTCAGCCATTACTGATGGACTTGTTGAACATCTAACTTTAATTCGACATGTTCTGATGTACACGCGAAAACCAGGGGCTGATAGTTGCCTTCTTGGTGTTGGCTTCGTTCTAGCAAGACTCCTTCCACATCTTTTCAAAGTTTCTAGCTACAAATATTCAAAAGAACTGGAACTTCATGTTTGTATCTTTCTCATAAATTCATCATTTCCTGCTGGCTGGTTGAAAAGGGCTTTCATCTGTACCAGCACAGTTGGAAAATGTATGGGAGTCCCACCGAGCATGCCAAAACTATTAAGTTTCAAGATTTGCACCCTTTACTGAATGGGAAAAATTTTAGTAACCCTTACTTAACATGGGATTCACTTCACTATATGGGACTGGACAGTGAGATGAAACCTTCGAATTCTAGGCCGGTTCCTATTGAATCTCTCAGTGATAACCTCTTGAAACTTAAAGAAAACTTGAGGGAAAAGGGGAAGAAGTTACTGAAAACCAAAACCTAAACCTTAAGTCTTAAACTAAGGAAGTGATACACCAAAGAGGGGGATGGAAATGTAACCCACATGTAACAAAGAGGATAATTTAGCTTTATGAAACACAGATGAAGCACAACTTCCTATAAAGGCTTGCACAAATGATTTATAATAAGGTTTTCCACTGAAACTACAAAAAGGAAGACAAACTAATACCGTTCTTTGACTAATTTCACCCAAAATACATGTTATAACCTGCAAACAAACTTATTGTTCTACACAGAGGTGCTGAAATGAGACAGAAAGCAAGGAATAATGAAACATTCATAGGTTAACCTATCCAATCATTTTAAAATGCACACAAAAATTGTAGAAAGGAAAGGGGCTCATTGATAACTTCACCAAGCATAATCACATTGCTGCAACCTGTATTATATCTCCAGAAATGAATTATAGACTCTGTAAAATGAAGTCAAGGGCTTAGAGAAAAAGCCGCAAACTTGCATCTACACAAATCAAAACCCTTGAAAATGAGCCTTCAACTCATTCTTATGCACCAAAATACCCAACTACATTTAGAAAGTCATAAATGTTGGGTTGTCCATTCAACCCCAAAGGCCAACTTGAGTCTTTGACAAGACTTCAAAAAGGGGTACAACATAGCCCAAAAGGCATGGTCTGATAATATCACCAACTGCCCCTCATAAATATAGCCCAAAAACTCCTACCAGACTCCAAAAGTCCTCCAAAAGCAATAATTTCCTACCCTCAAGTCTTATCATACATGACTGATGCTATAACTTTGCAAAAAAATACCTAAAGATCCTTCTGATTATTTTAAAAGTTAAATAAATATCTTATTCTTTTCATTAATATTAAATATTTTATGATTTAATTATCTAGTCAATATTGATTAATATCAATTAGATGAATAAATCATAAATTGTTTAATATTTTATTTAATAATATTTATTATAATACTTATATTTTATATTTCGATTAGTATTAATTGTATTAATAATGCTATTAAATGACACGTTAAATCACTTAACATTATTAATGCAGTTGATGCTAATTAAAATGTAAAATATAAGGTTTATGATAAATATTATTAAATAAAAAAATATATAAATATAAATTATAGTGTCATGATTATTGTTTTGATGTATCAATTGGATTAACATTGATGTCGAGTGATTTCATTTAAATGATTTAAATCATAAATCACTCAATAATATCGCTAACATTGATATATCAAAACACACTCCTAATACTATAATGCATATTTTAAAATATTCATTTTACCTTTAAAATAAAGTTAGAGAAAGATAACCTTTTGCAAAATTATAATAAAAATCAATCAAAAATAGAAGGCTCACGGCATGAAATAAAGACTTGGAAAAGAATAAACCTATCCCACAAAAAATCGATAGGAAATATGAAGTTCTAGAAGGCATATGCATACCCTAAAACATACCAAAAGCATTTCATTTTACACATTGCAAATGTGAGAAAGAAGAGCTCTCGCCGCCATGGGGAAGAATGAGGGTTTTGCTGGAGCCTGTGTGATGACATTCTGTAGCTTGAATTTGGACTTTCTATGCACTTTCCTGTGATATCACTGCTGTTGGAGGTAAAAGCCATTCATTTCTTCCACTATCTTTATCTATTGGGTTGCTATAACAGAAGAAAAAGAAAGAAAGGTGATCTGTTGTACATTTTCTACTCCTTTTCTTTCAAATCTGTTCTTTTTCCATTCGTTGGCTGCCATATAAGGAAAGAGAACAAGTTGCTGAAGCTTTTTTGAAGCTTTTGGGGTTCGAATCTGAAAATTTTCTGGGCATTTTTGTCATCCTGAATTGTTGAGTCTTCTGATTATGACCTCCATGAAATTATTTTGCTTGCTGTTTGGGTGCCATTTCACTTCTATTTGCTGTTGTTATATGGGTTTTGGACCCCATTTCTGCCCCATCTCTGTTGTAACTGCTCATCTCCCTTCCAAGCCTTCTACCCAGATTTTCTTTCTTTAGCTTCCTCCTCTTTACATTGCTTCTGCAGTTTGACTTCAATCTCACTTAGTTTTCTCTGCTGCTCACAAAAAATGAAAATTTTGTTGGCATCTTGAACCTAATTTTGGGAATCTTGTGCTCTTCCATCAAACTTACATTTTTAGTCTTTTGAACATCTGTTTGAGCACTGCTACTTGTTGCAGGGGTTTGACAGGAGCTTTCTTGTGTGTGCTTCACATATGCTATTGTAGGTGTATGTTTCAACATTTATCATTTTTACAAAGGTTGTGCTGGAAGATTAATTCTGAAAGTTATACTTGTTTCCATATTCAAAGATAAAAACAAAACAGGGTTTCTCCTATAGCGTCAGCTTTTGTTTGATAGCAGTTTTGAGAGTATCCTGCTGCCTTCAAAGTATGAGGTGGATATTTGGAAACCACACTTCTTTTTCCCAATTTCATTTAATCCTGCTAATGAATTTATCAGAGAAGATTCTTTTTCATTTACAGAAATTGGTATTCTAGCTCCTATGCCCTATTCACACAATGTCTTCACGACTTTGTAGCTCTACATTGACAATGTTCATGAAGGCGAATCTTATGCTCTAGATTGTTGAAATGCTAAGTTTGATTGATACAAATTTTAACTGTGTATGCTCTCAGTGTCCATTTCTATCTATAAAACAGTCATTCTTGTCATTATATCACTATTTTGTCCTTTGATATGCATGTTTAAAAGATGCAAACAGCATTCCTTGGTATCCCTATTTGCTTGTTGCACATGTTCATAGATAAGTTCATAATACAGATTTGTTATTCTATTCATCTTTTCTATTCTGCTGCATATCTTATGAGGTTCGAGCACGGGCTCGTGACACTCACAAATGGTTTTATTTCTTTTTAACATTAAATGTTAATATCACTGCTTGTTTTCCTTCATGACAAAATGCATTGACAGATAGAAAATAGAGTCGTAGAGGTAGGTAGTCATTGCTTAGATCCCTCAGGATCTAACATTAGTTGCCTTATGTTTTTTGCAATTTCTAGAGAGCGTGGAGCTCAGAGCTAGACAAGTGCGGTAGGAAAAGAAACTATAGCCAGTCAAAGCAATAGGCAATGACTGGTTATCTCTATTCCTATTTCTTTCATGTACATATTTATCTATTAGTGTATTTCTTGATGAAAGAAAAGTAATCAGTTATCCTCACGGCTTGTGTGAGATTTTCTTTATTCAGCACATTAATTCATTTCATTTATTTGTAAAAATGAAAATTGTACATGTCAGTGATGATCTATACAATGAACATTTGTATCTCTTCTGTGCATGGTTTCATAATTGATTGCAAAATGATAAAAATGAATAGAAATGAATACTTTCTTTTGCAATGTTTTCTGTGATGTTACTTCTTAGTAAAATTCAGCATGAGTGAAATTTTGGCAATAATGAGCAGATTGAATATAAATCTAGAAGCTTTCTAAATATATGTTCCTGCAAATGCACTGGTAAACTAGGTAGATGAATGTTGAATTTTTTGTGTTTTCTTATTTGAAGCTCAACTGCCGAAATGTTTATGTCATCCATTTGTTAACTTCATAGTTGTTTGGAGAATCAACTGAAAATATCAATTGAGAACTAATTATACACATGAATTGCATAAATATTTTGTCTGACATAATAACGTAATTGAATGCAAACAGAGACTTTGCACCCCACATATACAATCCATATGCATAAATTTGCCTTGAAAAAGGGGTAGTTTTCAGAATTTTTGCAAAATTAGAAGAATAAGAATACTATAAGCTAATCAATATTAAGTGAAAAGATAATACATGAAAGATATGAGTTGATTCCCCTAACTACACAAAATCTCAATGGTGACATGAAATAAACTAGACGAGAAAGATAGAATAATAATATACGATTGGGCAATAATAATGGGGCAATGTTAGCTTACAGTCTGTGTTGAGAAGATAAGTGTAATTGCTCACTGGGTAAAGTAGGACTAAGTGCACACTCCAACATTTGTCATGGCATAGAAATATTTGGGATAAAAGAGTACACATAATTAAAGGGAAGTATAATGACTTTTAAAGAATGTAACTTTTTATTTATGTCATTTAGAGGCATAGAACTATATATGTAACACAACAGGGTTGTTAAGACAATACATACATTCAACTATAGTTCTTTTGCGGGGTGAATTGGAATTGCATTAGAAAAAATTGGGTTTCAATTATTTACATCACAAGAGTGTTTAATGCAGAGTATTGCAGCAACCAAAGGGTTATAGAGAAAGACTCGCAATAAAATAATCGATGGCACGTGCAAATATTGTGGGCGTCCATATAATTGCTTGATTGTCAAAGGATACCTACTGCAAAAGGAAGAATTTGTAAGATAGTATTGATTATGAGAGTAGTTAAAAAGGAACAAAATCATTTAGCTGAATTGAAAACAAATTTCTAAGAAGCATATTGATACATATTAATGAACTCTACCCAATAGATTTAGCATATTTACTAAAGAAAAAGGGTTTTTGAGTCTATTTTCCATTGATGCACCTTTTGTACCATTGTGTAACTAACTTTTAGGAAAGAGACATGCTTTGAAGTTGAGCTTCTTCATTTATTCATTGTATTGTGTATGGATAGTTTTGCATTCTAACAAGCCTCTGAAAGTTGAGTATTGGTTGGGAACAAAGGCTATCTAAACTCTTAACTCTAGATAGGGTTGTGAATGTTAACCCTTATGTTTCTATCCTACCAATGTCGATCATAGCTTTCTATAGGGTTAGTCCCTAAGATTTGTTTATTGTCGTTTCCCATGCCATTCTGATTGGTAGTTTCCATCGGCTACCTAGAGACATAGGTGTTATTGGTACCAATGTGGGGTCTATAATATTCCATGGTGGCCCAACATATTTCTCCATTCTTGCCACTACATACAATGGGAGATTATGTGGCTTCGCCTCATCATTGTAAACAATGTGTACTACCTCACCTAGAGCTACATTTACAAGCCTATCTAGGTCCATAGATTCATTGTTAACATGATTTGTTGTCCTTTGCAAAGTAACAACTCTATCTTTAGTTTTTTTTCCTCTAGAGTAGTATTAGGTGTAGGCCTTGTTTTTGTTGCCAAGCTCAATGCCATTGGGATGTTTAACTATTTTAGCATTTTTTTGTTGTGGTATTTGACCAAGTCATTAGTAGCAAATAAGTGTGTTGCATTTTAAAATTCCTCCCTTTCAATTAATGCAATTTTCATGTGACCATGTGTCATTAGGAGCTTCCAATATATTTGTGTTGGAGTTGTATTCTGTATGTTTTATAGTGTCTTACAAAATTGTATTTGTTGATCTGAATCTCCTTGCTAGCAATACAACATTTTTAGCGTGACAACTTTCGTAAAATTTTCCCATAATAATTGTGCCCCTACACAAGCAGTGTAAATATGTCTATCCATTACAAGTGGTAATTGTGCAAGATCTTTAACCAAGACCATGAAGACACCACCAAAACATACGTGACTCTTGTATGAAAATTCCTAATGCAACCTTCTATTGATCTTTAGTAATAACTTTGGGCCAATAAAACTCGTCTCATCGATGAGGACATATCTTGTGCTTTTCAACTCCTCTTGAAAGGTTTTGAATGCTTGGCCCTATAATGGTTGCATCTCCTTGATAGGAATGCATAGTGCAGAGTGTATTGTTGTTGCATGTATGTTGAATGTGGCTACTCTAGTTGGAGCAAGTGTGAGCAATTGGATTATTTGTCATTGTGTGTTCCCATTTAGTGCAGATCTTATACAACTAATCAAGAATGATTTCCCTATACCTGTTGTTCCTCTTATGATCATGTACAATGGTGTGATAGGGTTACATTTACTGTGGCTAATAATTATGTCTAGAGCTTGTATTTTCTGATTGGATAATGCATGTACATGGTTGTCACTATAGAATAGCATGCCTCTGGTTGATAAGCCATTTTTTGCAATCTCTATAAACTTTGTTACTATTTGGTAGAGGTAGGGAGGCACTATGTTTTGGTCCCATTGATTATCATTATCAAAATAACACCTACCAAGAATTTTAATGTCATTGCAGTGAATATTTGATGTTGGCCCCATCTTTGATAGCATTTCCCATTCATTGATCTTAAGAGTTCCATTGTTGGTAGTATTGGTGTCTTCTTCACTTTTTTCATCCACATTTGTCATTACCTCTAAAGCAAGACATTGGATGTGCCAAATAGTGTAGTTCATTGCATTCATTTTTTGCCAGTTCCTTTCAATCTCATCCTTTGTAAGGCCCACATCATGCTCAATGCAGTGGAAATTTTTGTATACGAGCAATTTTTCTAGAAAAATATTTCAAATTGGTCTAATTCTTCCTTTGGAATGATGTAAAATTTGGGGTGTACATAGATGATAGCTTCAACTGGTATTTTTCTTCATTGGCTTTGTTTGTGTTTTGTAGAGTAGGTAAATAACCTTGTAGAATCAAGCAGTGTCAATGTCTCTAACTCAAGTGGTCATTTCATGTAGCTCTATATGTAGTTATTCTCTACTATTATGGTAGTTGTTATCCTTTTTATTCATTAGAGTACTTTTCTACCCACATTTAGGGAGGCAAAAGGGCGATTGCATTCTACAAGTGGTAATTTCTGTAGCATGTGGCATGTTTCTTGTGCCAACTACCTCTACCATGAATTTTCTTAGTGCAGGAGTATCTAATTGCTGGCCTATGCACATCCTTGATAGTATATTTGTCCATGTTTCTGACATCCTCTCTACTTTTGCAGCATACTTGGCTATGTATTTGAGGACTAATTCTCTTGAAATAACAGGTTGGCAATCTATGTTGGCTCTCTATATTTTTAGCATTTGTTGGTTATGGATGTTTAATCTACCATGATTTCTTGTAGGTTCATACTTCTTATTTCCTATGCTATCACATGTTAGTATTGATGTAGGTTACTTATTCCAAGGAGCCTTGTAATGGCATTCCATTATTTTTCCTTTCTTACAAAGGCATGTTCCCTCAGTGCACTTTGTATGCCTTTGGACATGATTCACAAGCCCTTCATAGTCTTTGAAAGGGTCCACAAAAAATATTTCCATCATTTCTAGCAAACACGGATTTTCATGTGGCGATTGAAATATTGTATTATTTCTTTGATTTTCCTAGCAAGGATTCCATGATGTTACAAATGTATCAAAGAATGTCCGTTCCCTATTCAGCTTTGTGTTTTTATCCCAATTGAGTTTATCAACGTCTGGTGCATTAGGAAGCCAAATAAGCTCGTGCACATGTCTAGTACCTCTAATCTTCCATTTGATAAATGTAACAGTAGTGCTTTGTGCCTAGCAATTTCTAAATGACCTCTTCTCAAAATATCTAAAAAATTTGATGCAAGTAAAGTGATGTGGTGTGAGGGTTGTTGAAAACATTCTCTAAGCCTTGCCTATTGGATAATGTAGCTCTTGGTGTTCCAGTAGTGAAGAGTTGTTGGAGATCTAACCATTTTGTATCGGTTGCACTTAATGTGAAGAATAGTGAAGGTGGGCCCAACTAATGGATTAGGTCTTTCAACTCTAAAATTTGTATATTCTAATATGGCTTGGTTCCTCTAATCGAGGAGCCAAAGTGCATAAGCTCATTTACAAGTTGTGTATCTAGTAGATCCTATAGGTGTGTCCTGAGGTCTTCAAAAGTAGTTGGTATATTCTCCTCTACACTACTCTTTAAAAAAATAGTTGCAATGCCTTTTGTATGATGACGTAACATGATATTATAGATGAAGTATCAGAATCAAGGATGCCTTCCAAATCTCTAGTCATGAAACTACAATTGGTGTACAACATACTCATGGAGTTATACATGGATCAAATTGGGTAGCTCCAATTGGAAAGACTAGAAATGCCATATCAATTAAGCCTTCAGTGTTGTATTCATTTATCGGGCACAGATCCATAGTAGGCCAACATATTGTATTATCTATGGGATCATCAAGATGCAATGTGTGATGTATTTTATCAAGCTCACAATGTGCATTTGACATTTTGTTAATGAATGATGATGTGTGGACTTTATTAGTTGTACTTTGGTCTTCATTTGCATCTATCTTGTTTCCAAGAATGAGAAGATCATCTTCAGTTTCAATGGTGGTCAACATGGCTAATACATCTAATCTTTTCTCTGGTAAGGCAAGTAAACATGTTGCATCTATATTTACATCAGAGTAGTATGGATCATATTTGATCTTGTACAAGAATGCATCTCTAACATGGCTCCTACTAACATAGTAGTCATAACATTGTGTTTGACTATGTTGTTTCCATACAATGAGCACATCCAACTTTGTAATTCTACATGGCAAGGAATTTACTACACTTGTGATGTCTTGTGCAAATCTAATGGTATGTCCATGGTACTTATATTGTCTGCCAAATACTTGTGTCACTTGTATGATCAGGTTGATTCTGTCATTGAGCAATTCTTCAACCTATGTTAATCTACCTATAATAGTGGGTTGCTCACCTAGGTCCATGTTGTTCAATGCTGAAAACCATTGTATGCCCCCTTGTCTAGAATATCTTCTGCAAGTAGGTTGTAAGGTAGATTTTTGGAGGGCCATACCTGAGTAATCTTTCATAGATTGATAGTTCATGTCTATTCTTTGTCTGAACCTCCATGCTACAAATAAGTGGTCTGTATAGTCACTTTGTATTGCTCAGAATGTTGGCAACACTTATAAAGTAGCATGTGGTTGGGGAGGGCTTGATAGAAAACTTCTATAGTTGTTCATGTTATCAATAGTCTGTGCACTACTTTTGTGTTGTCTGCAACATACATGATAGCTTTGCTTTCTTGCAGGGTCTTTGAGGTGTTGCATCTAGATCTCTTCTAGATGGTTTTGAATGTGTTCTACTCCCTTTGCACACCTATGAGTTATTATCTCATCTCTTTGGATGGCATAATATTGTCGATCCCTACTTCCTTGATCCTCTCTAGTGAGCTCGATTTGCTAATTATATGCTTCTCGTTCAGTGCTAGACATGTCCATTTGTTCCTTGTTGTAAATAGCAATCTTTAATTATAAAAAAGGCTATAGTACCCAGAAAGATAATTTAGAATATTAAAGTAAGAAAGACAACTCAAATGAAATTAAAATCAATAGGGTATGTATATGATATAATAAAATACACATGTAATTTTAAAGGATTTCAGATTTTTGCATGTTAATAATGCCCAATATTATACCTAATCATGCCTAATATTATCACTTTGATACAAGTGGTTCCCTAAAACTAGGGTTTAACTAACTTAGAAATATAGGTTATTCTATAAATATTTTCCTATATTATACTTGAACATATGACAACTTTTTAAAAAATAAAACACTAATATTCTATAAGTTGTTCATATCAACCTAAAAGGTAAACAACAACTTTAAAAAAAAAAATAGTGAACATTAGAATAGAAATTATACATTGAAATGAAAAGGAAGTGAAACATTTATATTGCATTTAGTACATAATGCATAACAATTAGCCAAGTGGAGATATCAAAATGGAGTTTGCTAAGATACAAAATTATAGTAATACATAGCATTTACCTATATTTACAATTATAGTCACTAATCCCTATACTGTTAGCTCACCAAGTTACAAGAAGGAAATGGAATAATTACATAAACATGTTTTCATGGGAATAACAATGTTATGAAACCAATTATTGTAAAAATTTGTCTAGCTCTAGGAGTAGAATGACAAACCAATAAAGATGCTCAAATATGTGTCATTGCATAGAAATGTCTATAGTAGGATTGACTATCAGATAAAATGCATGATCTGTTTGAGTTGATGTTGGTATTTGCTCCGTAGAAATTTGTTAGATTGTGGTGATTGATCAGGAAAGTACTGCACATATTATGGCCGACATATGGCCGACATGTTATAACCCTAAAGCAGTTTAATACTTGTATAAAAGGGCTTAGGGTTGGGTATTTTTCATAATGTTGTGATACGAAATTGGTTCTTGTGGCAGTATTGAGCTGTAAGGGATTACGGATTGTAATCAGGTTGTAATCACTGGATTGTAATAAGATCAAACTTGTTGTTTGGTGGACGTAGCCCAGGGAATGGGTGAACCATGTTAAATCTTGTTTCCTTGTGTTCATTTTTGTGTGATCTATTATTTTTTCTGTTATTGGTTATATTTGCATGTAGTTTTTTATTTCTGTCCATAGTTTATCCTAACAAAATTATTCTGATTTTCTCATCAAGTGGTAGGGATAGATAGACCCCCTATGGGCCCCATCTTTGTATCATATGTTGGTTCCATATTGTGCCTAAACTAGACCCAAACTGCAATCTAAATATTCTTCCATGGTAGTGTAAGCATCTACCCGTAGTACTCAATTCGAGCACTCACAACATTTGCTCCAACCATATTTTTCCATTCCCAACCAATAGATAGGCATTATCTAGTTTAGATGCTATGGATGTTGGTTGGAACCATATCTCACCTAGAGCATAATGTGTGCTCATTAGATTATAGGTATTGCACCTAATCATTTCTGATATGTTTGGATCCATAAACATATGGTCCAAATTTCATTGTGATGGTGATCGATATGTGATTAAACCCCTTTCAATCAGTAGGTGTTGTGCAGTCATGTGTGCACATATTTCTTCATTGTGAATTACGTATAGATGTGCATGATCGTAGAAGTCATCTATCACAATTGTCCTACAACTCAGCATATATGGGTAGTAAATTATAATTTCAATTCTCTTGAGATTTTGTAAATCAGAAATATTTTATGTTTACCACTAGTTTCACTGAGTATTGAATCACAAAATAATTTCAATAGTCAATCATTTATACATGCTTGGTAGTAAACTATGAGTGCTATGTATCTAAAAGGTTCTACATACCATTTCTATTTTATGTCCCATTACTTTCTATAAGCATTGAGATACAAAATAGCTGCTATACTTATTCATTATTATCACACCAAGAGGCGTTCTATAGAATAGCAGCACAAATGCCCAGCATGAGAATATGCCAAGATTCTTTGTCAATAAAAAAGAAAAGGGAGCAGTTACAAACTTTTATTTTAAATAAAAAACATTTTCGAAATAATAGGTGGCCAACATAAAACACAATAAAAAATATTCCCGAAATAATAGCTGGCAAAGAGGAAGCCAAATGGAACCCGAAATAATAGGGTCCGAAAAAATAGGCTCTTATAAATTCTAATAAATCAACAATTATTGTTTTAAATAAATAAATAATTTAAAAAATAAAAATAAAAAATAGCATTACCATATCATAATGCTTTTCTTTAAAAAGTGCATTTAAAAAAAATTACATACATTCTTTTTTAAAATATGAAAAATAAATACGAAATTAATTTTTTTTAAAGTGAAAAAATTTTTAAAAATAAAAATAAAAAATAAAAAAAAATTAAATTTAAATTTTAAAAAAAAATTAAAAATTAAAAAAAAAAATTTAAAAATTAAATTTTTTTTAAAAAATCAAAAAAACAAAAGGAACAAAACACTATATAAAAGCTGGCCTGCTCTTAGCAGCAGTTACTGTCGGCACTGACACATGTCAGTGACGGTAGTAACAGCCGCTGCTATCAATGGTAGTTACTACCGACACTGACACATGTCAGTGACAGTAGTAACCACCGCTGATAGCAGTGGCTATCACTGCCAAGTAACGTAACTATGGAGTGGTGCGGGTGGTGGCCTGTCACCTCATTTAATTTTTTTTTTTAAACAATTTTAAAATGAAATGCATGCGAAACGCATCGCGTTATAGTTTTTTTTTTAAATTATTATCAACGACGATGTGTAGCGACGTGTAGACATTTGATGTGTCTATTTTTTAATAATTTAGTTTTTTAATGTTAATTTGAATTTCGAATTTGAGTGGAGTAGTGGAAATTGAAAGGTTTTTTTAGTGTAAATTGAAGAGTCTCTTAATGAGAGATGGAGAGTTTTTTTCGTGGGAGATGAAGAGTTATCTGTCTCATTATAAAACACTCATCTCCTCTCATTTTTGCTCTTCATTTGTAGAAGAATACATTTGCAGAAGACAAGTTTTCAATAAAGCTTTCATTGTTTTTGTTGAGAGATAGAGTGCACTTTGTTTATGAAGAAAAGAGGGAGATAAATCATTTGGAAAAGCATTATACATTTGAAGATCAACAAGTAGATCAAAAAGCAAAGTAAGTTTTTTCTTTATTTTTTGTTTATATTAAGTTTTATTTTGCATTTTGATTATTATTCGCATTAAGAATTGTAGTTACACTATTTACATTTAGTTGTAATTTATTTTTTAAATTAGATTTCTTAGCTTTTACATTGTTGTATTCAAATTTACATTTGCATGTTTCATGCATTATTTATATATAGTTGCATGTTATATATTTAGATATGATTTGCGTAGATTATTGTTTTTTAATATTTTTCAATGGTTTTTATAGATTAATGTTGATTTTGTTTTCTATAATATTTCATATGGATGGCAATGCCACCATATCAATATTTTTTTTTAATAGTGATTTATAAATTTAATGATTACTATTTTCATTTACAAAAGTAGTTTGATTTATAATAGTTTTTTAATTAAGATTAATATATTGATTTATATTAATATTTTGAGTTAGATTACTATTTCAATCAAAATAATTTTGTAATCAGTAGACTCAAATCATTTTTATGAGACAGAGTTTCAGAAGTGTGCACGAATAATTAAATAGTGTTGTACAACTATGGTAAAAGCTCTTGAGAGTGCAACTTTATCTATTGATCATGTACAAGAGATAGAGATAATGGAGATGGAAGATGTTACAAAATATATATGCAACACATCTACAAAAGTAGATGCATTTCCATCCATGATGAAAGAGGTCTATGATGATCATATTACGAACAAAGGCCGTAATACAATTTTAAACTCTGAAGAATATGTGATGTACTTACATCATTATGGAGAACTATACACATGGTCCATATGATGATTTCACAATTTTTAGTATTTCACTTATTACTTTATCTAGAGAATTGTACTAGGAGATGTTGTTCTCCTTTCATCTATGTGTCAAAAAAATAAATAAACAATTTAACTTCTTAGCTCAAATTCTTCTCAACTATACTTGCAAATATTTCAAATCTTTTTCCTTGACCTTTGTGTTTGTATTATTAAAGCTTTAACATGAGATATATCATTTATATGTTGATCATTAAATTATGTATAAAATTGATGTTTTATTTCTAACTATTAATCCACTCTAAAGTAGAATATTCATTTTATACTCATTTTAAGTGCAATCATTACCTCAATAACATTCAGTAGTTGTTCATTGTACACTATTCATGCTAAGCATAATTAACATTAATCAATTGTCTATTTATAAATGCAACTATTAAAGTTATAAAACTACATAAGGAACATTGTAATCCTTATATTGCTTGATTATGGTAAGAGGCATGTGTAAGGAGAACAAGCTGCTCTCCTAAATGTAACTTTAAACATAACAACAATCGTAATTCTAACTGTGGTCCTACTTTTCCCCTAACCATAATTCTAATGCTTTTTCTACCCCTAGCTCAAACTATAAGCCTAATTGCAACTTAGAATTTAACCCTAACCCTAATCCTTACCCTGACCCTAACCCTTTCTCTACCCATATCTTTAATTCTAACCCTAACCCTACCCCTACCCCTACCCCTACCTCTAACACTAACATTAATTGTACAACCATTGTCCTACTTTTCACCTAACCTAATCCTAACTCTAATTTTGACTCTAACACTAACTCATATTCTAACCATAAACTAAAACCTAATCTTAACCTTAACCTTATCTCTAACCCTAACCCTAACCCTAACCTTAACTCTAATACTAACACTAACCCTAACCCTACCCCTAGCCCTAACTCTAACTATAAATATAACTCTATCATAATTATAATATAGCCCTAACCCTAACCCTAACTTTATGCTGACTGAAATTGTAACCCTAACTCAAACCCATACCTTAACCTTAACCCTAATGTAACTCTATATATATCGCTAACTCAATATATAAACCTAACCCTAACTATAACCCATAATCTAACCCTTTCTCTACCTGTTTGTCTAACTCCACCCATAATCATAACTGTAACCCTATTGCACCCTTAACTCTAACTATGAATCTAACTCTACCATAATTTTACTTTAATATTAACCCTACCTCTAACCCTAAATCTATCCTTAAACTTGACTTAAAACTCTAACCTTAACCCTAACTCTAACATTAACCCTAATTCAAACCCTACTTGTAATATTAAATCTATTTGTAACTCTAACCCTAACCCTTTAGTAATTCGAACCCAAACTCTAACTGTAACTCTATCTCTAACTATAACCCTAACTCAAACTATAACCCTAACTCTAACCCTAAGTCAAACTCATGCTCTAACCCTTAACCTGACCCTATCCTTGACCATAATCCTAACCCTAATACTAACCCTTTCTCTACCCCTATCTATAACCCTAATCCTAACCCTAACTCTAATCCTAACCCTAATACTAACCCTTTCTCTACCCCTATCTATAACCCTAACCCTAACCCTAACTCTAATCCTAACCTTAACCATAACTCTAATCCTATCACTAACCTTAACCTTACTCCTACACCTACCTCTAACTGTAAATCTAACTCTACCATATCTAGACTTTAACCCTAATCCTAACCCTAACTCTAACCTTGACCCTAACTCAAACCCTTATGCTAACTTTGACCCTAATGCTACCTCTATATATAACACTATCTCTATATAAACATAACCCTAACAATAACCTTATGCCTAACCCTTTCTCTATCTCTAACCCTAACCCTAACCCTAATTGTAACCCTACCCCTACCTCTAATTGCAGCCCTGAATCTAACTCTACCATAATTGGACTTTAACCCTAACAATTATTTTAACTCCAACCCTAACCCTAACCATGACTGTAACCCTACCCCTACCTCTAATTGTAGGCCTAAATCTAACTCTACCATAAATGGACTTCAACTCTAACCCTAACAATTATTTTAACCCTAAAGCTAACCCTAACTCTAACCCTTTCTATACACCTATCTCTAACCCTGACCCTAACTCTAATTCTAACCCTAAAACTAACCCTAAACCTTACCCCAACCATACCCATAACTCTAACCCTAACTCTAACTCTAACTATAAATCTAACTCTACCATAATTAGACACTAATCCTAACTGTATCCCTTAGTTTAATCTTGACTAAAACCCTAACCCTAACTCTATCCTTAACCCCAACTCAAAACTCTAACCCTAACCTTCACCCTTACTTTAATCTTCACTAAAATCCTAACCGTAACTCTAACCATCACCCCGATTCAAAACTCTAACCCAAACCTTAACCCTTACTTAAATCTTCACTAAAAACCTAACCCTTATTTTAACTCTAATTCTAACTCTACCTCAACCCTAACTCTAATTCTAACCCTAACCCTAACAATAATAGTAACCTAAACCCTAATTCTTAACATTGTCCTTACCCTAACCCTAACACTAACACACTCTAATCCTAAACCTAACCCTAACTCTAACCCTAAGAATAGTCGTAATCCTAAAATAGCCCTTGCCCTAGCCCTAACCCTAACCCTAACTCTAATTGTAACTCTAATCCTAATCCTAACTCTACCTCTAATTATAACCCTAACCCTAAATCTAATTAAAATCCTAACCCTAACCCTATTTCTAACCCTAACCCTAACCCTAACTCTACTCTTCAATATAACAATTTACCTAACAATATCCTTAAAATAAAACTCAATTAAAATCATAAGAATTTTTAAAAAAATGTTGAATAATTTTATACTACTACTATTTTATAGTAATTTTATACAACTATATTTAAAAAGAAATAAAAAAATCAATACTAACCTTATCAAAAATAGAAAAATTAAAAAATACTTTTTTGGTTGCGTCGTGACTGCCACTAGCTTATATATACCTTTATATATATTACGCTGAGAGTAATCGCTCTCGAGGTGCCTATTTTCATTTTCATAAATCCCAACTGTGATTAAAATAACCTTGGAATTAAATGAAAATAGGCACCTTGAGAACGATTACTCTCGGTGTAATATATATATAGGTATATATAAGCTAGTTTGACAAATGCAATGGCATACGGTAACTTCCAAAGACTGTCAGTTAGACTAATTTTAGTGGTGGAATAATAGTGACATATAATAAGTAATGACAAAAAAAGAAAAACAATTATGACTAAAGAGGAATTGAATGTATGAGTACAATCTTTTAATGAGACTTTGTTTAAAGCATCAAGATATAATAACCTCCAAAGATTATCCTTTAGCAATATTTTCTCAACAACAATATTGGATTCAAATAAAATAAACTATAAAAATAGGAATTGAATTTTTAAATGTAGTTTATGAGGTATGATTTTCTCAAGCTTTGAAGCAAAATGAATGTGTTAACAAGACATTATTTATTTTGTACAATCATGGATATTGAAGATGGAATAGCCTATGTTTGGCTACTATACAATTGTGGATATAGAAGATGGAATAGCCTATGTTTCAGTAATGTACAATTGTGGATATACAACATGGGATGCATCATTCCTGAGTTATATACAGTTGTCGTTATATATTATTGGATAGCTCACACCTCACTATGGCTATTTGTACACATGTTAGTAATAGCTTTCAAAAGTTTGCCACTCTCACCCACAAAATCTACAAGTTCAATGTGATCAGCTATTATTTTAATTCAATCTATGTTATTATATGTTTCCTTCTTCCAAATTATATTGAACACATAGTCTTTGTTCAAGACATGTCTTATAATGTGTCGAGAGAAGTATTTGTCCTCTTGCAAAGACTCAGTAAAGCATAGTTCTTTCACTGGAATATCAAGAAACTAAGTTGAAACCTCATCAAATGCAATGGCCCATAGTGCATCAATATGGTCTTGGATATTCATTTGAATCAGATATCTATAGTTATAGTCAGAATGACTCACATTGCACTTTGAACAAATCCACCTACCATCTTCATCCTCAGTGAGCTTCTTGTTACACAAACATTCCCTAGTTTTGGTTGAGCAAGCTAGATAATAGAGGTCATTTTGCTTGATAGTTAGTATAGTGGCCTTTACGATGCAATGAAGAGATTCAACAATATTTTCCATCTTTTCTCAAATTTCTAAGATTGAAATCCTTCCTATATGCATCCCTAAAGTTGTACTGGTGGTAGAAATTGTTTCCAAGCATGTCCCATTTTCACTGTACCAATATTAGATCTCTCGGGCCTCTTCAATGTTTGGACCTATAATTAAATTGCTAGCAGCTGATGTTGACACAACCTTTCCATGATATTGACCAACATGACCATTCCTTAGTGCAATGATAGTTTCTTAATGTTTCTCATACTATAGATAGATCTAGTAGCCCTCCTTGCCTGCCAGTTGCCCCCAGAGAGTGAGATCTATAGTGGTGTCAGACTCATCTAGGATTCGTATAGCACGACATTGCACTTTTGTGTTGTCTCTTCTTCTTAAAGTTGATGATGACCCTACAAATGTAACAACTCCAATGATGTCAATTTTTGCATTATCACTCATATTACAATGTGAGAGATAGGTGTAAAATGGAACTTGTGGCTTGGGATGGTTTGGTCATCTTGATAGGTGAAAACCTTTGAGTCTTTTGATAAAAAATAAGATGATATCTAGTCCACTATTCAACTTGTTATACATTTTATTGGTTGTCTTCACATCTCCACCTAAGATTGTGTACATTGTACCCTTCTCTATATTTGAGAATTATAGGTCAACAACCTCATTGAAGCTTGTGACACGAGTTTCTGATCCCTCACTATCTATTATATCAAAGCTAAAAACCTGTCCAGCGCCTCTCTGGTTTGTGTATTGCCTCTTATCTCCTTTACTTGTGACACAACATTTTACCATCAACAGAAAGAGCTTTGTCCACTAAAAAAAAGGATTCATCAAAAATTAGTTTTTGGTCTTAGGGTGCAAAATCTAATGCAAGATTTTGGTACTCAGATGTATGTGCATCTATCTTCACTTAGAACATGTTCAACATAAACATCTATTTTAGTACAATCTGATCATTTTGTATAAAAGTAATTCTTGTAATCAACCATTCTATCTCATCCCGTATAATAAGAATGCAATGACCAATCTATTATAAAACCTTTTTGGTGTCATTCAATTACTTTTTCAACCACCTCATCAAAGATCATTAGATACCAAAGTGGTTAGAGAAGCAATTTTTGAATTCGTTTCAAGGTGATACCCTTTAAACTCACTCTTTCTTTCATGTTTTCCTATAAAGAGGTTTGAATGGTGAAGATTCAATGTCACACCTTGACAAAGAGAAAAAGCATAATCAAGGGTACACCAAGCACTAAAAGCTCCTTAAATCATTTTTTTAAGATCAAGCTAATCACATTAATGATGATGCTAGTTTTTTTGAAACTTAAATATACCACTACACTTGTAACTAAGAGTAACAACAAAATAAAAACACTAAATAGTCATAAGGATGAGATCATGTCCTGCATTAATGAAGTAAAATATCATAGCCAAGGGTAAATAGAGAACATGAGTTTATTTGAAACTCAAATAAATGACTATACTTATAGAAACAATTAAAGGAAAATGATATTTGAAACTTTTTTATAATATTGTAGATTTTCACTTGAGTGCAATGTGTGTTCAAAACAATAACATGCACTTATAAATTATTATTCATGAATATGAGAATGAAGGAAGGATTTATTCATAGAGATACAAAGAGGAATGCAAATGGTCAAGATTCACTCTCAAGGCATGGTTGATGTCAAATGGAACAAAGTCAAAATACGATATATATTAGAAAACCTAACAATCAAACATTACTCAATTAATCAACAAATAATAATCATAATATCAAATTTCTTTGTTGTGTTTTATTTTAGTCTTCGTTTCAAGTCCTCCTTGACTAATTTGTTATATGTTTTAATATTTCATTCACAAAACAAAATATATATAGGAAACTACCATGAATTTCTACAAAATAGTGAACCCAAGATTACGGACCAAAATGAGTACATAAAATCAACTATATCATTTCAATTGAAAATAGTATCAAGAAGTTTCACCTTTCAAGCTAAAATATAGTAAAAATCATACTCCTCTTGAATTAAGAGACAAATAAATTACAACTTAAGTGAAGGAAAAATCAACCCTCGCAATTAAAAGGGTTATGAAAAATTATCCTAAAATCCTCCTACTTACAAGTTGTTTAACCCAATCAAATGGAGATAAGATAAGGTGGTTTTAATTTTTTATTAGGAATTCCATCTAAAACATATTGTGTGTACATTTTTACCATTGCTAAAACTCCTAAGAAGATAATTCTATTAATTAAGGTCTAGTTAAGAAATATTGCTACTGAACAATAAGTTGGATGGGATACTTAGAATACCAAGACATGTGAAGAAACTTATCATTGAAGGAAAAATAGAATTGTACAAGAGTATTTAAGGATAATCCAAATATGATAGAAGATAACTTTCATTAGTTAATTAATTGAAATTTTCTCTAGGTATGATTAATTATGTGTTTATGTTTAGAAAATTCAATTTAATTTTTTAAAATTCCTCTTCTTTCCACATATCTATCAACAACTTCACCAAAAACCCAGTCAAAATAAATTCATTTTATTGTAAAATACCCCATGAATATTCTGAGAACACATAACTAACACTCTACACAAGTCAAGTAGGAATAGGTCAAGTCTTAAATCATAAATTGTAGGGGCTTTCATATTTAAAAACTACGTTATAAAACCAAAGAAGATGTTAATGCTTAAATAAAGAAGTATTTGCTTCTAGGGAGACAGAAGGATTCAAAATCAATTGTTAACCAATCTCCTTGAATTTTCTCCTTATATTGATAGCTGTAAAGCCTCATATGGCCCTTTGATTTTTTATTAATGGCAGGATCAACATTGTGTCCAATTATTTTCCATTAGTGTTTCCCTATTTTGTTTGCAAGTTATACTTAATGCATAGACAACAAAGAAGGATTTCGAGGATGAGATTATCTAGTAGGAAAATATTAATTTTAGATTTTATGTCTCTTCTATAATCTCTATGATATTTGTTCCCCTTGCTTCCATTCCCTTTTGGGCTTAGTCTTGGGTAAAGGTTCTCATCCCTATGATTAATATTTTTTACTTGGATAAGAGATCTAGAGAGTATCTCACATCATCTAAGAGATAATTTCATGATGAATTCTGAGAACCTAGCTTATTCTAAAGTCCAAAATAGATTATAATTTATATACTTATTCAAGACATGATCTTCTCAACACTTGCTAACTTTGAAATTCAAGTAACAAGCTTGAAATTGTATCCTCAACAAAGCACTAAAAAGCATTTTAGTTTTCTAATAAGTTTGTCTTCTGACTATCCAGTTCGACTTCCAAGAGGCACATGGTTCACTATCATACTATAAAGTAAGCAATATTACGTTACATTAATGTAACAAACTTTTATAATAGGTTAAGTTAAAAAGAACATCTTTAAATAATCTTGTTCACCTCATATAAGGTTGGTAAGCTCAATATAGGCCTTTTTGGACCGTTAGATAACATCATTGAAAATTAGTACTTTGGCTGCATGCATGTTATTGTTTGCTTCAATTTCATGATATTTTATTGAATAATGTAACACCCCGCTAGGGAACCCAAAAGAGAATAACCTAAAGTTTCACTAAGTTTATCAAATGTATTTATTTTGAAAGCTAATAAACAACAATGTATATCATATCGTGGAAGCAATAACTCACATGCATACAACCATCATAAAAAAATTACATCTCTTTATGGCATTGTGATGTTGAATCACATTTAAGTTTAATTAATACTAAATCCACTACACAAAATAACCAAATCAAAGAATAATATCAAGTACAAATCTATTTAAACAATATACAATTATATAAGATATCACCTAGCAACAATCAGAAATGTTTAATCATTCATTATAAAAGTCATAGGGTATAATAAGCTCAAAGAATATACAACATATATAAAATATGTCATCTCATAAGATCTTTGATAAACAAATACATATAACAAGGTATAACCATCTAATAGAAATACAAGATCATAAAGAAAGGTACAACTACACATGTACATCCAATAATGACATCCAACGATTAGATCCCACTAGTATAACAAAAATGCACTACCACCTGACCATGTGGAACCTAAATGGTCCACTCCCATTGCACTGAGGAGATAAACTCAAGTCCCCAATAGATATCAAAACACAAGTCAAAACCAACATCTAGGTAAATGAAACACCTAAAAGAAAACTATCTCAAAGGGAACCAAGACACAAGTATCAACTAATGTCAGAGTAAACAAGATGCATAGGAAATCTACTATGTAAGTGGGAAAGTGTCAATACATGAGCCAAATCTAAGGTTTCCTTGGCGACCTCTCTAGACTTTGGCCCCCTAGTGTCTCTATGCAACATCAATATCCTTTTGTACAGACAAGACATACTAACAAGTAAACTCTAAGGTTACCTTGGCAGCCTCTCAAGACTCCACCCCACTAGTGACTTTATGTGGCACCGATATCTTATTAATTCATTTTAAACCCATTTAATGAAATGTTATCACTTATTAAAACAACCTACAATGAATTACTCATGCAACCTCTTTAGGGCTCTGGCCTCCATTGCAAGTCACTTCCCAACATGACATACATATAACCTACCCTAAGCTCAGTAAAAGCATAAGGTCTTATACAACCATAAACCACACATCAGTTCTTAAACATGCAACTGGAAAGTACTGAAATATCACTGATCAAAATCACAAATTTCATCAATACAATCATCCTAACAAGACTGATCCAAAATCAAGTACACATATATCAAACCCTGACATCACATGACATCACCAAAAACAAATCACAATCACCACCTCAGTCCTAAACAAGCAACTCGAAAGCAATCCAAAGATAATTGTTCGAAGACCCAAAGGTTACATCAAGAAAACACACCATTCACCTTAGTTCTATACAAGAACTAGAAAGCACAACAAAACATCTAATCAAACTCATCATAAAACACACATGACATATCACCATCGTCGGTATAAAATATTGTAACCAAAATAAGCCATAACATCACCACAAAATAAAACCCCCAAGCCTTTGGTAAACATCCTAATTGGTCAAAGCTAAGTCAACCCCAAAACTCATAACAGTAAACCACATGTAATAAAGAGTACATACAATATAACTTTCTCAATTCATTAGGTTTTTAAAATGTGACAGTTAAATTTTCACTAAAGGTTTTCAAGTTTCCATTTCATTTTCAAGTATTACAGATTCGTTAAAGTCCTCGAGTCTCAACACTCAACAATTCATAAAAAGTTGTTTGAACATTCTTTTCATAGTTCAATTCATTTTCAAAAACACAAGATTCAATATACAAGTGGGGTTTCAATTTTTGTCTTTTCATAATATTATAATTACTAAGGTTTCCAACTTCACAAGAATAATAGATTCAAAAATCCTATTAAAAGTCAATTAAATATGATATTGAATTGTCAACCAACACTAGCATTTACCAATTTATCCCAACTCATAATTCACAAATTTACTGTAGAAATTACGTTGATAATTAACAATCTTCCATTTAAAATCTATTCAATGATTTAACAATAATTAATAAATTTATTAAAGATCATAATTATTTAATTATTAATAATTTATACTAAATCATTAATAAAATAAACTATAATCTCTTAATAAAATACTAATTATTATTATTAACAATATTTATAATATATATAATATTCAATAACCAAACATTGTATTTGAGTTTGTCCATGGCAGGCCCTAAGCCTCTAGACTCTCCATCCTGCCTTGATCTGTAGATGGTGTTGACCTTGCGCACAAATTTGGAGGTCATGATAGATGGGTGTGGGTCTATGGAGGAGGTGGAAAGGAATCTTTTTTACTCTAATCTTTTGGAAAATGGGGTCTTGGTGGGCTATTCGGTGGTAAGTGGTCAGAAGATGACAAATGGGACCTTGGGAGGTTGGAAGAATGCTCTTGTGGGATCCCAAGTGGTTAATGTTTCTAAGGAGGAACCCAGGATAGCTCACGATGCCAATGGGTTGATGATCTCCCTCCTAGATGATTGGGTGGACTGTGTTACCTCTGGTTTAAAATTTTGTGTGGTTGGGAGATTTGTGGCCTTCAAACCCACGATAGAGATGGTGCATAAGTGGGTTAGCCAAAAATGGAAGATAATGGGTAGTGTTGATATCTTTGCTATGCCAAGTGACCTTTTCTATTTTAAATTCTCTACAGAGGAGGATTTCAATTTTATACTCTCAGGAACCTGGTACTATGGGAAGCACTATCTTGCATTAACAAGTTGGCACCTAGGATTTGATACTAGTGTAGAACTAAATAAGCTAACTCTTCTCTAGGTAAGGCTACCTAGCTTACCACTTGAATTTTGGGATGAGAGGATACTTCCTTTGGTCACTTTGTGACTACGAACAAGGTGACAATGCATAAATCTAGACTAGTGTATGCCAAATTCTATGTGAATGTGGCATTGAATCAAGCTCTCCCAGCTATAGTAACCCTAAAAACTAAGTGGGCAAATAAATACCAACCCAGAGTATGAGAATGTTGGGCTTTTCTATCGAAAATGTGGGCAATTTGGACATCTTATTGTTGACTGCAAAACCCAAATGCAGAAAGAGAAACAAAAGGTTGGATCCCCTAGAATAGTTAAAGAGATTGCTAGGGAACCCTCAGATGCCCCAAGACTAGAGGAGGGGGGTGTTGATGTCTAAAATATAGAGGATAATATGAATTTGGATACCCCAGTTAAGAGAGTCAAGGGGAAGAGTGTACCTAAAGTAAGGGAAGCTCTAGAGGAGAATAGGAAAATGGAGGAATACCCATTTAGACACAAGATAGAGGAATTAATAAGTTCACCACTGGGGGGGCTTCAGGAAGGAGAAATAATGGAGGAGGGTGAAATAGTAGCACACCACTCCCTTCCTAGTTTGTCAGCAAGTGTGGGTGATATGTGCTTGCAAGAACATATTGAGGTAGTGATGTAACCCCAATATCATTAACCAATAAATCTGAGTTTCGCACAAGATAAGTGTCTCAAAATAACCAAGTTCTTCATTAAAAAATATTCTCCAACTCTACTCTACCTCTACAATGAATAAAACATCTACTTATTAAAGTTTTGAAAATTACAATATTTGGCAGATTTTCAGGAAAAATGAAAATTTCTATTTTTGGTAATTTTTAAAACTTATCCTATGAGTCTTGATTTTCCCCAAGAAAAGCCCCCAACTAAGGCAAGACGAATTGCCAACTAATCAATGAAATCAAAGATACAATTTTAGATTTATTACAAAAACAAAATTCTAAAAAAACTAGAAAAAACACTAAAACTCAATTTTGAAGGTCAAGATGAGTTTTCAGGATCCCAAAAAAATGTCAAAACAGCCATCTATCAAGTTGAGCTCCATCAGCAATCCAAATAACTCCTATTGCAACTACCTATAAAATTTTAGCCAAAACCCACATCTGAGTCAAAAGTTATGACCCCCCAAGGTAATTCTCGACTAAAACCCACATTTGAGTCAACAACGTTGACCCTCGAATGCCCCTGCATCAGGTAGACTATGTTACCCAAAAATAGGTGTGCACTCCTCTAAATGTGATAAAGATTTCCCCAACAGAGATCACTGCTAAGGTAATGGCAAGTTTAGAGAAAGTTAAAAAGGAATTAAGTCCCATCTCACTGCAAGAGGGTGAGAATGGGGAATGGGAAGTGTAGAAAAGAAAGAAAAAGGGGGGGAAGAAACCAAATGTAGGAACTTGTGGGATAGCGGGAAGACCATCTAGTAGAGCAACCAGGACAAAAACAAACAGCAAGGGATGTGGCCAGTGGTAAGCAGCTTACACTGGAGACTATAACAAGAGGTAAGAAATGAAATTTCTCTCTTGGAATGTAAGGGGGTTAAATAACCCATAGAAGCAATATGCTCTAAAGTAGTATATATTTTAGGAAAAGGTTGATTGTGTTTTAATTCAAGAAACAAAAATGTCTAGTGCTAATTTTGTTAAACTAGTTAGTCATGTCTGGCCGAGGGCTACTTTTGTACATATGGATGTTGAGGGAGCCTCAGGGGGTATTGCAACCATGTAGAACCTGTGCTCTATGACTAGGGGTGAGATATGGAAGGACAATTTTTTTATAATAACAGAGTTCCAAACTAGTAATAAAAAATGGGGGCTTATTAACATTTATGCTTCTAATAACAAGGTAGAGAGGAAGGAAAGATGGAAAGGATTATAAATAACATGAAGGATGAACAGTCAATGTGTATGGGAGATTTTAATACCCCCCTCTATTACTTAGATAAATTAGGGGAAAATAGAGACAACCCTAAAAGCTTGCAAGATCTTGTTGATTTAAGAGGGAACCCATTCATGTGGACTAATAATAGAAAAGGAAGAGATCTAATCCAAGTAAGACTAGATAGATTAATGGTGTGAGGGAATTAGGACCGATTGAGTAATTCTCTTCTGGAGAATCTCACAAGAACTATCTCTGATCACTCCTCTCTAATGTTTCATTGGGAGTATGGTTTAAGAGGAGGATCAAAACCCTTTAGATATGAAATTATGTGGCAATCCCACCCAAAATTCAAAGATCGTATCCAAGAATGGTGAAATATAAAAATAGATCGTACTGCTATGTACAGACTAAAATAGAAGTTAGACAACATTAGGAGGAATGTTAGGGGTTGGGCTAAGAGTTCATTTGGTGATTTATTCAAAATTAAAGGGGAAGTGGAGGAAAAAATAAAAAGCTACAAAAAGAAATTGTGGGGGGTAATAATCTGGATGCTACTACTTAGGAGGAGGAAGAATATAGAAAAAAATGGAAGGACACCATTTTAAGGGAGGAAATTTATTGGAAACAAAGATCAAGGGTTCAATGGTTAACTGAGGGAGACAAGAACACTACTTTCTTCCATAGGTCTGCCTCCAATCATAAAAGAAGAAACATGATTAACAGGTTGGAAGGAGAATGGGAAGAGAATATAAAGATCAAGAGGAGATGGGGAGACATGTGGTAGAATATTTTCGCAAGGCCTATAAAAAGGATAACAATACAGGAAATCAAGTTATCAGAAGAAGTTTGATAAATACAATTTCACAGGTGCTCGAAGATGTGGAAAATAATTGCATTTTAGGCAACATCACAGAAGACAAAGTGAAAAGGGTTGTGTTCTCCATGAAATCTTGTAAGGCCCTAGGTCCTAATGGCTTCCCCCTGCATTTTTCCAACATTTTTGGGAGGTCATTAAAAGTGAACTGATATGGGCTACCAGAGATTTCTTCAAAATAGGGAAGATGCTAAAAAGGATAAATAAAACATTTATTGCCTTGGTTCCCAAGACCTCGACACCCATGAGTCTACTGGATTTTGGACCTATAAGCCTTTGTAACATAGTTTATAAGATATTTGCAAAAGTGTTAGTGAATAGAATTAAGCCTTTCCTGGAAAGTATTATAGGTACACCATAGAAGGGGTTTGTGCTAAGAAGACAAATCCTAGACTCAGTGATTGCTACACATGAAATCATACATTCTATGGAAAATAATAAAAAACCTAGTATGGCTTTCAAGCTGGATATAGCTAAGGCATATGATAAGGTAAAGTTGGACATCCTATATGATGTGCTTGGAAGAGTGGGGTTTAATGATAGAGTTATAAACCTTATTAAGATGATGGTACGGACAATTCAGTATGTTATTCTTCTAAATGGATCTCCTTGGGGTAATTTTATTGTGAAAAGAGGACTAAGATAGGGTGATCCACTATCTCATTATCTTTTTATTATGCTGGCAAAGATACTAGGGAGATCATTTTCTAAATTGGTTAATACAGGATGTGTGAAAGGAATAAAACATACAACTACTATTGACACTGAGGTGTTACAAAAATTTTTTGATGACACATTTCTATTTGGTGAATCCTCTATTATGGAAGCTAAGGCTTGGAAAAGTATACTTAGAAATTATGAAGAAATCTTAGAGCATAAAATAAATTACTCTAAGAGTAAGATTTATTTTTTCAATATTGAGGCTATTATGCAAAGGAGGATAAGGAACATATTAGGTTGCCAATTGGTCAACCTCCCAAACACATATCATGGACTACCATTAACCACTAGGGAGGTGACCAATGAATTTTGGAGCACTATTGTTGAAAGAACCCAAAGGAAGCTGGCAGGATGGAAAAGGAAGATTTTAAGTAATGCTAGTAAATTACAGTTACTCTTTGTGGCCCTCCAGGGCATTTCAATCTATTTTTTGTCCATTTTAAGATTAATCAAAACATGGTTGACAAAATAGAGAAAATACAGAGGAACTTTCTATGGTTAGGAATGAAAAATAAGAAAAAATTAAACCAAAGGAAAAGGGGGGATTGGGAGTTAGAAGACTTTGAGACCTGAATAAGGCTCTCCTTGCAAAATTTGGATGGAGATTGGGAGAAGGAAATACTGATTGGAGTAGTATCATGAAAGCTAAATATCTCGCAAACTCCGTATTCTCTCATAATCTATTTAATAATGATCTTCCAAGAGGTTCCAAAATTTGGATGAATATTATTAGGAGCAGGGGGGTGCTAAAGGAAGGGGTAAGATGGATCTTGGATAATGGGCACAAAATAAGGTTCTAGAAAGATAGCTGGATGGGAGGGAAACCATTGGTTTATAGAAAACTTAGAAGACTAATGGAGAATTTGAAGGAGGTGATAGGACAACAAGTGGTGGATTATATAAACTAGGGAAGAAGGTGAAAAAATTACAAAATGATATGTACTCTCAGGAGGATATTCAACTCCTTAAAGAACTGGAAGAATTGATGGAAGCACAAAGAATCTCAATTCTAATTCAAGATGATAAAGTGGTATGGGACTTAACCCCTAGTGGCAACTTTACAATCAATTAAGCTTACAAACATCTATGGAGTAAAAACTTGTATGCCCTAATATGGCATAAAGTTTGGATAAGTAAACTCCTCCCCAATTTTATTTTTTTGTGGACTATTCAACATGGCAAAATTCTAACATAGGACAATCTTAAAAAAGGGGTTTTATTATACCAAACAGATGTTATCTTTGCAAAGGAGAAAAGAAGAATATCTCCCACCTGTTTCTAAAATGCCCATATACTTTAAAGATATGCAAGTTTGTATGGGAGAAATTGGGATTATGTTGGGTGTTGAAGGATAACTTAAGTCAATTCGTGGAAAATTGGGATTGTCCCTTCTATCACCCTAAAATAATACTTCTATGGATAAGTGTTCCACCTTATATTTGTTGGCACATCTAGAAAGAAAGAAACAATAGAATCTTTTGGGAGGAGGAAAAACTAGAGGAGGTTGTCATGGGAATTATGAAAAAATTGCTGAAGGAAAATATAATGATTGCCCAATGCAAGCTACCAAAGGAATAACCAGGTGGAAAAGAAACACAAATAGTAGAGAGATGGGGTATCTAGGAGGGTTTCAATCATTTTGATAACTCCAAGGTCTTAAAGAGATAGAAAATAAAATGGGAACCACCAACCTCAACATCTCTCAAACTAAATTTTGATGGTGCTACAAAAGGGGGTATAGGAGCAGCGGGTGGTGTGTTAAGAGATAAAAGTGGAGATGTGCTGCTAGTATATTCTGGGAATGTTGGAGGAGGAAGTAATAATTTGGCTGAAGCAATGGCTTTTCTCTAGGGCTTGCAATTGATAAAGGAAATAACCATAGAAGGGGATTCCAAATTAATCATTGATTTGGTGAAGGGAGTTTCTAAACCTGGCTAGAATATCCTAAATGTTATCATGGATATAAGACATATTGTTGATGGGATGGAGAAAGTCCAATTATAGCATATTTATAGAGAAGGAAATATGGTGGTAGATGTTGCTGCCACCATGGGATTCAAATTAAGGACATTGACATGTTGGAGAAACTTAGAGAATCTAAAGGAGGAAATGAAGGCCTTGATCAACAAGGAAAAGGAGGGAAGCAAACGTTAAGCATGATTTGGCAAATAAAGGTCAGTGCTAATTTTGGCAACATTATACATAAGAAGACAAAATGTGCTAAATCTAATAGAAAATTTAAGGGGAAGTTGATAAGACAGTACTGTACTGATTGGATAATAAATGGAGGTGATTTGAGGTGGTAGTTATTTTGTCATTATGGTAACACAAGGTGAAATTTGAATTACTTCCTTTTCAAAAGTATGAAAGTTTTCAGTACCAAGGGTATCACTACATTCAGGGATGTGAGAATAATAATGCTAAGTACGTGTGAATCCCATCATAATTTTGATTGGGATTTTGAAGCAACCCAAAAACTAGTTTGGGAGATGATTAAAACCCCTATTGGTGTTAATTGTAGAATTGTTGTAATATTAGTGATTAATATTTACAAGAACCCTGACAATAAGGAAATTCAAATGTGAATTGTTAAGGTTGGAGGGTTAGAAAGTACTAAGGAGGAGAATCAAGAGATGGGTGGAGATTTGAATAGATTGGAACCATCAAAGATTGAAAATTTTAAAGACAGAATGGCAACCTAGTTTCTATTAAAGGAGGGGGGATTTCTTCCCTATATGAAAGCAATGGTGGGATATAACGACAATTGTGCACTCTAATTTGTGATTGGGTGGAATGAGTGCAAGGTCACAATAAATGGCATTATATTCCAAGTTAATGAGGAAGTGATTGCAATGGCTACTGGGCTATCAATGAGGGGGGGAAAATGGTAGAAGGTCACAAAAACCATAGACAAGGTTAGTATGATCAACTTTTTTGATGAGAATGAAGAACCAGTGCAGTATAAGGGAGGATTCAAAAGGGACAAGGTTATGGCTCCATGGGATGACGTCTGCCTGGTGATTATGAAATACCTTACGCTTGAAGGTAGGTTTGGAGTTTACTACTACTATCACTTTCCACTGCTCAATCATTTTAGAAAAAGGGATTTCATTTTTTTTTTTTTTTTTCTCTTACATTCTCTAGAGGATATGGTTAATAATGTTAGGGAAAAAAGGAGTAAGGGTCTAAATTTTACCATTATCCACCAAGGCCTAATTTTTAGGCTCTATCAGTTCCACCTTGTCCTTTGTCCCCTTAGGGTTATAGTGGTTGATAACTAGCGCTAAAACTAGAATTCCCCCCTAAGTACCAGCACAACCACCAAAATCTACACCCCACCCCTCCCCTAGTAGAGATGATAAGAAAAAGAAAAAAACCAAATTCGGCTATAAAACAAAAGGGTTGTAAAAAATTAAAGGTTGAAAAGCCTGTGGAGGTGGAAATTGAGGAGTTAGAAGAGGAGGGAGGGGGTAACTATAGGAGAAGGTCAGGAAGGTTTGCTAAATCCCAGGCTAGGTACAAGTAGAAGTCCAAAAGATATAGGGTGGAAGAGGAGGAAGAAGAGAGTTCTGAGAGAAAGAAAAGGAAGCTGGAGGAGGAAAATCTCTCTGACTCTAGGAGAGATAATGAGGAAGTGAAAAAAGAAAAAAGTGAAAATTTGGTGGATAATTCCCAGGCATCTTCTGGTAAAGACATTACCACCGAGACCCATGTATCGGCCAGCTTCACCCTTTAGCCCATTACTTTTTGTGAAGATAGCAAAAAAGTGGACACTTCCCCCATCACAATTTCCTCCCCAGTTAAAGAAAAATGTAATGTTCTTACTAACCCTCAAGTTTTGCAGGATGAAAATCAATTGACAAAGACTAATGAGGGACTTGGAAAGGTTGATAAAGATGGAACCAAAAAAGAGGAGGAACAAAATGAAAAGATTGCACCACTAGAAAAAAAGAGTCAAAACCTTGGAGGAGGGATTCCATTCTTTCTCTAAATTTTCTTTGAAGGTCACTCATGCAGTTGCTACCACCCTCTAGTTGCTAGCATAGGAGAAGGATGGTTTGGGGATGGACATGGAAGATAATAAGCTCCTCTACAAGTTTCTTGCTAATGATTGGGCCCAAGTCCTTCTAGTTGGAAAAGGAAAAGAAAAAGATGAGAAATAATTTGACTGTTTATGAAGGATTTAAGGATCCTAGTTTTTTTGTTTATTTTCTACTACAACATAATTACTGGTTCATAATTGTTACTAAGACTTGGGTTGGCCTGTTTGACCCAACAGTTTTTTATTCAGAACTTTATAGTTTGATTAGTACTGTAGTTTTTGGCTAGTGTTATTGGTTATATGATCCTAAACATTAGTTGGTTAGATTGTTTTAGACTTTTGATAGTTTTGTTACCTTCTTTTTGGTGCTTTTTGGTTGCCCCTTGTTACTTTTGTAGGTGTTTGTTAGTAGTGTGCTGGTTACTAGCTTTTTTTGTAAGGGCCAACACCCTTGTTTTGGTCACTTTATATTTCAAAAATAATTACTATATACAAAAGACTATTTTAATATTTTACGTATATTAAAATCACAAAACAATTTTTTAAAAATAAAATAAAACACAAATCAATCTTACCTTAACCCTAAGGTGGGTTAGCTACACGCGGCCCTAGGCTAGTGTGTGGCAAACTACTTTGGCAGCCTCCGCTGTTGCGGCAGTCAAGGACTACACGATAGCCTTGGCTACCATCGTAGTCACGCGATGTGGATAGGAGGAGAAGGGGAGTGGGGGGGTGGTGGCCCCTACCCACCAAACAATTTTATTTTGTTATTAAAAATAAATAGGACCATCAACATAAAAGAAAGGGAGGAGAGAGCTGGAGTTGGTGGCCCGCCTCTGCAAAACAATAAATTTATATTTATATTTTTTAATAAACAAAACTAGTCACAACCCCTTATACAATAGAAATTTGTAAATTAATAAATATATATGTATTTATAATTATCACAGTGATAATTATATTTATATATATTTTTTAATGATCCTCCCAATTATATATGATATAGAAACCCAAAATAAACAACTGAAATAAAATAAAAAAATTGGTTTTTCTATTCAAACCCCATAACCCAATTTTAGCAATCTGTATACAAATCCTCAAATTAACAAACAAGGTTTTCACAAATGTAATTCAATAAAGTAAGAACAATAAATTCGTAAACAAGGGTTTCAATTGTCAATTCGTTTACAGAAGTTTTTGAAAACAGAGAACAATAAAGATACAAACAAGAGTTTCAACCCAGAGGAATTCTAAAAATAGAAACACAACAAATGCAAAGTAGAAAAATATTTTCAATGCACGAACTACTGTGCAAAATTCACAAGATCCTACCTAGATATGATGTTATATAACAAACGCACCAAACATGCAAAATTTTCTTGCTCTTTCAAAACCCCTCTTCTCAAAAATTGTATCCTCCAAACCTATCTATGGAGAAATGATCTCTCAATCTCTAATAAAGAGTTTTTCCTCAATTTAAGGCTTCGATCATACAATCGCACCAAACCCCTTTCCTTTATTACTTTATTATATTTTAATTTCATGCACAAGCTTTATGCAATTTAATTAAAATAAACTTTATTAAATTGATATTTTCTCTCTCTTATTAAATCATGAGACACTTTTAAATATAGTATTTATTAATTTAACTAATAATATTATTTAGTGTTTATTAATTAAAATAAATTATTATTAAATTAAATTAATATAAATATGCAAAAATTAGAACTTTAATAAAATATTTTAAATTTAATTCTTTTATTTAATTAATTTCTCAATTAATTAAATATAATAAAATATCAAATTTTCTCATAAAATTTCTATTAAATTAAATCATTAAATACTCTTTTAATTCAATTTAATTATAACAAAAAATCATCATAGACCCACAAAAGAAAATACGACAATTCAATTGAAGACAAAGAACATAATCAAACTTGAGGTAAAAATTATGAATTCAAGTCACTTGATGAATTTAGATGGGTAAACAACTCAAATACTTGTCCTACTTTCTAGGACAATTGGCTTAGGTTAGGGTTTGGACTCAATAATTATCTCCCCACTTATACCATTGAGATATTGTGATAAGGTACACTCATCCTAGCAATTTAGGGAAGTCGATACTTGGTACCTGCAATCTGCATAAAATCCACACATGTACATTCAGATATAATCTAGAATAAATAGGCAATGGTGGGAAGTGGTATATCATATAGATCCCAACTAGTAGGTCACTATGACTCCCTCCGTCAACCATATCAAAAACATCATGCATAAAGTGAAACTTATAGGTACACCATACACATGCAAGAATGGGATAAGTATCCATAGAAAACACTTATAATTAATCCAACTATCATAATGAGATAACTGAGATTACTATATAATGACATCATCATCAAAACAATAATCACGCATACATGAAATAACTAGTAACTCATCACATATAATCAAATGAGTACTAAATAACATCTAATCAATCTAGTAACCAAGTACTACTAATCATAAAATAGGCCTAAAAGAATCTGGCAATCTAACAAAAAAGTCAACTAGGGTTATGCATTACATCCATGACTTAGGCTTACTCCTAGAAGCCTACTAGAAAGATGAAACTACATTAAGGGTAGGCATTACATCCACTCCCCCTGGACTTAGGCTTACTTTTGGAAGCCTACAAGAAAGATAAAATTAAAGAACTTATTGTGTGGATCCCATTGGACCCTTTCCCCTTGTAGGAGGATAAGACTCCACTGCAAACATCCAAACAAGAACAAAAAAAATGTTCACAAAGTCAACAAAGGCATACTACCATAAAGAAAAATCATAAGAAAACATGTCTAAAATCCAACTAACAAGTTTTGTCTTTTTCTATGTTTCAAGAATCAAGTTTGAAGTTTTCAAGTGTTCAAGTTGCAAAAGATACATAGCACTATTTAATTTTTTTTTTAGTTAACTAGTTCAAGTGTTCAAGTTTGTAATGGATACATATAATAGTTCAATTTTTATTTTAGTTCAACTAGTTATCAACTAGTGGCATTCCAATATACCCAAAGCTCCCAATGTAGAAACTTGGGCTCTAATACCAGATGTAATGCCCTGCGAGGGATCCCAAAAGAAAATAACCTAAAGTTTCACTAAATTTGTCAAACATTTTTTTTTATAAAGATAATAAACAACAACATATATAATATAGTGAAAGGAATAACTCACATACATACAACCATCACAAATAGATTACATCTCTTAAGGTTCCATGATGTTGAATCACATTTAAGTTTAATTAATACTAAATCCAATATACAACATAACCACATCAAATAATAATCACAAGTACAAATCTATTTAAACAATATACAATTATATATAAAATTCCACTTGGCAATAATTAGAAATGCTTAATCATTTGATGTACAAGTCACAAGGTGCGATAAGCTCAAAGAATATACAAAATATATAAAATACATCATCTCATAAGATCTCTGATAAACAAATACATATAACAAGGTATAACCATCCAAAAAAAAAAAAAAAAGGTACAACTACACAAGTACATCCATCAATAACATCCAACAATCGAATCCCAACAGTATAATAAAAATGCACTACCACCCAACCTTGTGGAACCTAAATGGCCCACTCCCATCGTGCTAAGGAGATAAACTCAAGTCCCATATGGATATCAAAACACAAGCCAAAACTAACATGTAGGTCAAGGAAACACCTGAAAGAAAACTATCTCAAAGGGAACGAAGACACAAGTATCAACTAATCCTAGAGGCAACAAGACACATAGGAAATCTACTATGTAAGTGGGAAAGTGTCATCACATATGCCAACTCTAAGGTTACCCCAGTAACCTCTCTAGACTTTGGCCCCCTAGTTTCTCTATGCGGCATCAATATCCTTTCTTATAGACAAGGAATACTAACAAGTCAACTCTAAGGTTACCCTGACAGTCTCTTGGGACTCTAACCCCCTAGTGATTTTATGTGGTGCCGATATCCTATTAATTCATTTTAAACCCATTTAATGAAATGTTATCACTTATTAAAACAACCTACAATGGGTTACCCAAGCAACCTCTTTAGGGCTCTAGCCTCCATTTCAATGCATTTCCCAACATGACATACAAATAACCTACCCTAAGCTTAGTAAAAGTAGAAGGTCTTATATGACCATAAACCACACATCGGTTCTTAAACACGCAATTGGAAAGTATTGAAATATCACTGATCAAAATCACAAATTTCACCAATACAATCATCCTAATAGGATTGATCCAAAATCAAGTATAGATATACCAAACCCTAACATCACATGACATCACCAAAAATAAATCACAATAACCACCTCAGTCTTGAATAAGAAACTCGAAAGCAATCTAAAGATAATTGATCAAAGACCCAAAGGTTACTTCAAGAAAACACACCATTCACCATAGTTTTATACAAGAACTAGAAAGAACAACAAAACAATTTGGTAAGCTCAATATGATGTCATGTATCATTTCTTGATATGATTATTTAGATACTTAGTTGGTGATTGAGTCAAACTTATACTAGTCAACACTTTTGTTTGACAATAATGAAGTGATATTTAAGCTAATTTCCTAAGTTTTTTAACTTAATCTCATTTCTAGGGATATATTAAAGTTTTGAACGTTGTTACCACACCATCCCAGTTGTCCAGTAAGGAACATAATAAGATGACCACCTTATTTTTGTCATCTTGAGGCATACCAATGGAGTGTGCCCAACATAAAAGAGTATTTAACTCGTTTATGTGATTTGACATTGCTTCATGACAAAAAAAAATTTTGCAACAAACATTGTTTTGTACATACCTTGAAGCTTGTCCCATACCTCCTTTGTTGACTTTTCATTGTTCACATTGAACAACACATTCTTAGACAGTGAGAGAAAAATCTCTGTTTCCTTTTCTTCAATTTTATTCCAAGTCTTATCTGTCATGGAGGTTGGCTTCTTCACTTTACCTCCAATTGCAATTACAAGAGCATGCTTGACTAGTAATGATCACATCTATACCTTCCACAAACTAAAATTCTTCCCTGAGAATTTATGCACTCTTGATTCCTCCATGACTTTGAAATTTGATCACCAAAATTTATCACTACCTCTAATACCAATTGTAAGTTAATTAAGAATGCAAAAGAAAAGCACAAAATAGCAAGACACACAAACACAAATGTTAATCATGGTTCACCATAAATTGTGGCTATGTCCATACTGAGAGTAGAGGAATTATATTGATGAAATAGAATTATTTTACAAATAGATGCCATTAGCATTTATAGATTACAAATGATCAGTTGAAGAGACAAAATACAAGTGGAGGGGAAAAACCCATGTGACTATTGGCCTTCAATATTCAACAATATTCAAGGTTCATTCAATAATTTCTTCTTGCATATTATTTGTCAACACTTTTTCAATCTAAAAGGAGTTGGTTACGGTAGCAAGAAAGTCATAGCTTGAAGTCTGTATTTGACAAACGATGAATAGGCAGTAATGAAAACATAAATACAAAGCTATGTTGGAGGAACCAATGATGTTTATACATTGTTGCAAATAGTTGTAGTATTAATATATTAAAGCAGCAACACATATTAGACCCAATGAATATTGTGCACATAAAATCACCAAGCCATGTTCAAAGGCAGCGGAGACAACATATGCAAGTTTTGGAAGCTATCTAATGTGCCTCTATGATGAAATTATGAAATATAAAAAAAAAGTAATTATTTCTAGGGAATGGGGCCCAAAGTCTGGATATCATATACTGTGGTCTATACAATGAATCTTAAAATTATGAACACAATCATTATCCCCATTAGCAAAGAAATCTAAACCATCACAGTCAACATAGTTCAAATATTCCTAAAACATCAATTTTCATGGCAAGAATTTATGAATGTATATATATACATATGTATGTATATACATATATATATACATGTATATATATATATAGATATGTATATATATGTGTGTGTGTGCATGTGTGTGTCTATATATATATATATGTGTGTGTGTGTGTGTGTGTGTGTGTGTGTATCTATATATATAGATACACACATATATATAGATACACATATATATCTATATATACATATGTGTGTGTGTGTATCTACATACATACATACATACATACATACATATATGTGTGTGTGTGTGTGTGTGTGTGTGTGTGTGTGTGTGTGTGTGTGTGTGTGTGTATATATATATATATATATATATATGTATCTATATGTATAGATACACACACACACACATATACACATATATATGTGTATCTACATATATATATACATATATATGGGTAAAAGCACAAACCTGTGTCACCTTTTGTGATATCTTGTACCGTTTCGGTCGAAACACTTTCGGCCGTAACGGATCTAGTCGTACACATGTGGCAGTTTCGTACGCCTACGTGGCATGTACCATTTTGGTCGAAACTGATTCGGCCGAAAGGGTTACGTCCGAAACCCCGAAACAGAATAAAACTCAATGCAAACCTCTAGCGGCTATCATTGTTACTGTTGCGGTTCCTGAATGTTTGGAGAGCAGATTAAGGGTTTCAGCCGTAACTAGTTGGTGGTTTTTCCCTCCCTATTTTTTAATAGTTTTTAAACGTATATTTTGATTAGTAGATGTTAATCGTACTTAAAATAGTTTTTTTTTATGTATTTTGTGAGTGGAATGCTTTAAATTATTTATTTTTTAATATGTTTAAATTATTTTAATTATTTTAGATTATTTAAAAATGGTATTTAAATTAATTTGTTAGCAAAAATGTAGTTAAACATGAGATAAAAACGTAGAAAAACATTAATTAAAAGTGCAGAAAAATTTTAGGAAAAACATTAGAGTAAAATATAGAAAAACATTAGTTAAAAGTATAGAAAAACATTAGGTTAAAATATAAAAAAATATTAGGTTAAAAAATATATAAAAACATTAGGTTAAAATATACAAAAACATTAGGTTAAAATATACAAAAATATAGCTTCTAACATAACCTTATATTAACTACAATCATAACCCATACCACATTCTAACCATAACATAGGCCCTCTACTAATCGAATGAACCACACTTAGATATTGATGATGTCCATTTTAACAACTAGTTATTGTTAGGTAATAATGATTCTTACATTACCAAATGACACATAACGACCTCATGATACATTTCTAAGTATTTTTATCCATATATATGTTAAGGGGACCTAGGGACTCCTACTAGGTCATTACGTCTGTTATAGGTTGTAATAGGTATTCATATGTTTACTAGCACATAATAGGTATTGTCAAGTAATAATGAGTCTTACATTACCAAACAACACATTACTTGATCACTTATGTCAACTGCATTTTTCAATACCTTATCCATACATGTGTGTCTTAAGGGGACATAGGAGTTGTAATAAGTCATACTGTTTTTTATAGGTTAGATAATAAATCTCAATATGTATTATTAGGATATAATAGGTCTTATTAGGTAATGATGATTCTTACATTACCATATGACACATAATGACCTCATGATACATTTTTAGGTATTTTTATCCATATATATGTTAAGGGGACCTAGGGGCTCCTACTAGGTCATTACATCTGTTATAGGTTGTAATAGGTACATTCATATGTTTACTAGCACATAATAGGTATTGTCAGGTAATAATGAGTCTTACATTACCAAACAACACATTACTTGATCACTTATGTCAACTGCGTTTTTCAATATGTTATCCATACATGTGTGTCTTAAGGGGACATAGGAGTTGTAATAGGACCTCATGATACATTTCTAGGTATTTTTATCCATATATATGTTAAGGGGACCTAGGGACTCCTACTAGGTCATTACGTCTGTTATAGGTTGTAATAGGTATTCATATGTTTAAACTAGCACATAATAGATTGACCTTACTATCAACCTTAATAAAACTATATCCCATTTACTTTATTAACATTCTTAACTCTAATTCAAACTAGTAAATTAATTCATGAGTTCTAAATTGTAAATTAACATTTGCTAACTAAACTCATTTACTTATCTAGTAACAAATTTTTATATCCCTATGTCCTAACTGTCATCTACACTCTGGTCCATAATCATCAAAGCATTTACATCAAAATTTAGATTTTAGTCAAGAATTATATTTTTTATTGCATGTATGTACATGTGTGCACTTAGTTATCATTTAATCAAGAAATTTTATTTTATTTTTATTGCATATACATGTACATGTACGAATATTTATTTTTCACATTTGCATGAGCACGTTACAATGTACATTAGATATGGTCTCTAAGATAATTTGTTTTAAAATACATATGTATGTTATATGATTGTTAATTTAGCACCATACATTTAATGTTGTGTATTTATATGTACATGTGTTTCAAATTAAATTTAACTTTTAATTATTTTAATTTAAATAGACTTGTATGTTTATATTTGTATATATATGCATGTGCAGATCTCTAGATATTTATCACTCAGATTGTAGCTTCACATTCATATTCTCATATTTATTTTCATATATACACTAAGGCATCTGGTTCTGGGGATCATGCTCCTGCATCCTCAGGGGATGCCAGTGTTCATGGTGGGGGTCAGAGTGCTGAGTCTGGTACAGCACGTAGAGCAACCTCCACCCATGATAGACAGCAGTTATTTAGAGATACAGTGGCAAGATTATTCATGCTATGCAGGTTTTGGATAGCTCGCTTTCCTCTTCTACCACCCTCCCTAATAGGGAGAAGGTTATAGCGATGCGAGAGGAGTTATTTCGTATGATTCAGATAGTTTAATCATACAACCCTTTTGATGATATGAGCATTGAGACATTTTATTCTTCTTTATCTCACAGTGTCACTGGCACTGTGAAGTACACACAGATTGATATTGAGGTTTCCACCAGCATGGTGAAAACCATGTTTCCATCTTATGCACATCGTCACAGAGTCAGAGGCTACTCTGCGACAAAGTGTACTGATCCACTCATTGCACCATTGATGTATCCTCGTTGGTTGGCTACTCATCATAGATGGCCGTAGAAGGATGAGTTCCCCCTATATTTCTGCAAACAATTGTTCGCAGAATTTCATTTACACTATGATGTTGACTATACAGATTATCCACGGCATGTTGGGCAGGGTTAGGGGAGACTTTCTGATAGATTTAGACCCGCGGACACTCTTGCGCCCGTTAACAAACGGGCAATGGTGGGTCCAAACCTTTTGGTTATGCCGAGAGGTCCACAGATGGCTACTGTAGGTGAGAGTGTTCCTGATGACACAATTAGGACACAAATTTTTTGGAGCATCGCCACCGTCGCCACACAGTTACACAAGATTTCTTCTGATCGATGTAGTCAATATATGCTACGGTCTCGAGGTACCACTCCCATAGCTACATCATCTAGCACACCTGTTGATGATGATTATGGAGTTGTAGATATACCTTCTCCTATAGACATTTCTACAGTCTTAGAGGTGGATGCATTGCATCGTTTGGCATCATATTTAGCATCTGATCTTTTAGATGCATATCGAGCATTATCTACACTCTCAGGGATTCCACTTTGTGACATGAGCTCTCAAATTAGACATATTTTGTCACGTACAATAGTCCCAAAGGATTCACAGAGGCAGGAGGACATTCCTGCACCTTCTACTACTCCTACTGCGACACAGGCCCAAGCTATAGCACCAACCCCAGCTACTCAGGACCCTACAGCACCCCCCCTACTCAGGATCTCAGTGGCACCATACAGCCTAGTCTATTTACTTCCATGCTTTCAGATCAGGGCCGCACTAATGACTTGGATGCTGATACTATTTTTTCATTACATGATTTAGATATCAGTCAGATCGGCAGAGCATTACATAATGCTACGGTAAATACCTCTATATGTTTAGATTTATTTTTATTATAGTAAATAATATGTCTATATGTTTAAATTAATGTATGTGTGTGTTTGTGTATGTGTTATAGGGTTTGACTGATAGTATGTTACGTTTTTCTGATCTGCAGACAATGCCGACAGATCCTACACGTTGTGAGTCCCAGGTATGTTACAATATATATATATATATATATTTGATTTATATACATGTTAGATCTTGATATAATTTGTTTGTACACATAATTAAATGGCTCACTTGTTATCATTTGACACAGGGTTCAAATGCAGCTGATAGACCCTTTTGGGGACAAGGCCCAGGATCAGGAGGGGGGATGTAGCTGATTAGATCATATGTGGCCTTTTATTTTACTACACACTTGTTATGTCTAGATACATATTTATATGGACAGTTTGATGTTTTATATGTTATTTCCATATGCATACATTTTATATCCAGACACTTTGATGTCTTATATGTTATTTTCAAATACATGGTTTATATGGACACTTTGATGTTTTATATGTTATTTCTAGATACGTGTTTATATCATGGACACTAAATGATGTTTTATATGTTATTTCGAGATACATGCTTATATGGATATTTTGATGTTTTATATATGTTATTTCTAGACATTTGATCTACATGATCTATTTTTATACATTTAATATGGGTACATTATATTCTCCAGATATATGCACATGTATGTTATTGATCTTTTAATGTAGATGTCTATTTTATTGATCTTTTGATGTATTCATCTTTTATGTAACTTATGTATGTGTTATGCACATGTTTCTATATGTTATTCATATTTTCAATATTCAAGTTTACATGTATATGTATAGTTATTCATATTAATGCCTTAATCTAAGTGTAATTAACTATATAATTTTAATGGTCAATGTACATAACAATATAACATATATTTAATGACATGTCTTAATTAACTATATTTAGTCTGATTATATTTAATGTAGATCATGTATTAACTATATTTAATGACATGCCTTAATTAACTATATTTAACCTTTAAATTAACTATATTTAATCTAATTATATTTAATGTCTTAATAATTAACTCTATTTAGTAACTTAATTAACTATATTTAATGACATACATTCTTAATTAACTATAATTAATAGCATTTAATTAATAAAATATAATGTACATGTAATTATATGTAACATAGTTCATATAACATATACATGTAATCTTAACATAATGATTATATACAAACATAAAGAATGTATCATATAAGAACATATAAAGATTATATGTACACATACAAATACATACAAATACTAAAAAGGTTGTCTTAAGGGGAGGTCCTAAGAGACCTGGTCTTAAATGAGATATCCATGTCGAATTTAAATAAAAATAACAATACATGTCTAATTTTGCATATGCAAGATAAATGATCCAATGTATAAAAATTTATATAAAACAAATATCCTATCAATATTAAATATGAAAGTATAAGAGCTATACAAGCATAACTCAACTAGAGCTCCACAATAAGTACATAGGTAAACTAGAGCTCCACAAATAATGTATTGTTAGGATCCTCTCTACTTTTTATTATCTCTAGAAGTTTTTCATGTTCTTCAATAGGCAATTTCCACTTTTGATTTCCACGACGTCCTTTTCTTTGTACTACTTCAAATTGTAATTTGGTTTCTATAACATGGTTGCTATAGTGTAAAACCTTTTCTCCAAGCTTGTATTCAATAAATTCAATACCACTACCAATTACCCTTGTTTTTTGATAATATGTTCCTTCAATAACAACTGATCCAATTGGATATGACTGTTCATCAGCATCTATAGTTCCTTCTAGCAACTTGTGTTTTGATTTTGTGCATCTTAAAAGATAATAGTCCACATTTTCTGCATTATCTGGTAAGGCTTGAACTGCAAAAATATCTCCTGCGTGTATATAAAAAGAGAAATATAAATTAATTTTTAAAAAAATATGCATCTATATTAATTTATATATATGTATATATGCACACAAACTTGCCACAACTAAATCAGAAATGCGCTCATAATCAGCTAAATATACAGGATCATGAATGTCAATGTCAATGTCAACATCTTCAAAAGGAGGCTTTCTAACTATCTCCTTCAAATCCCAATGTGAAACATATCCATTCTCAATATTTTCACATGCACTCACTACATTGTCCTTAATGAAATCATCACAAAAACATGTTTTCTCTCTTACTTTAAGTATTGGAGGTTTATGGTTTCCTATAGTCATCACTTGATGTAAACTTCTAATTCTAGGAATCGTTTGACAATTGTAAGGATTAGATCGATCTATATCTGTTACAAATACAAAAACTAATTGTCATATTTCAAGATAGATATTTAATTAAAAACTCAACTTGATTTGAAAAAGACATTAAAAATAAATATAATTTAGTTCACCTTTCACCTCCCAAAATTAACGCTTATGGTATTCAGTATCTCGAGTAGCAAAATGAACTTTGCACCATTCAACAATTTGATTTGCGCTCTCTATCATATTCCTTGTATGTACATAAAATATGGATGTATATATAAAATTTAAAATATATGCTATTAGAGTATTAAACATGTACATTTAAAAAATGCATATATTTACCTGCAAGTTTATGTTGTCGAAGTGCACATTTTATACATGCTCCTACTCCATCATGCTCCCCTTTCCTGTGTCCACTTTCAAAGAAATTCCATAAAAACTTAACATTGGTTCTAGCATGTTGCATTGCTAACCAATTAAATGCTTTTGCAAATTTGAATTGTCCTGTGAATGTGAAACATGATAAGTATCTACAATTATCCAAGTACATATATTAAATAGAAATAGACATGTCCAAATAAATACAAGTTAAAATAAAGTTAAATAAATGTGTAATTATTTCATGTATACTAACCTGCACATCCATCAGACCAAATCCAGTGCTCTGAAACATTTATTCCACGATTTCTGAGATCTTCAGAGAACATTGCAAAACAATGAGCCACATAACTCCTGTCATGAACTTTATCATCGCTAATATAGAAATGAACCTCTTTGATGATGATGTGTTCATTTTCATCCAATCTTTCTATCTGATCCACCTCAAATTGTGCATGTCTATAGGTCACTTGCACAAATATTGCAACTTGTTCAGAATGATAATATTGGCTTTGGAGCTCTGTATGAGGTGCAAATGTATAATTCTCAAAAAAATCTACAATTGAAAGTATACAACCAGGTGGAAAACAATTTTTGGAATCACGAAATTGTTTAGCTTGCCATCGTGCACCATGACAATGTTGGCTATGTGGATATATCAATGGACGGAACTTGGCCATGAACTCATCATAATGCAATTCACTCTCCTTCAATACAATTTTTCTGGATTCATCCCCTCTATTATTTTGGTATGTCTCATATTCATATCTCATCCATGAAACTGGTGTGGATTCATTAATATTCTCAACTTGCATAATTTGAGAAAATTTTTGTAAATCTGCACAAACTTCACACTGATTTTTGATGCATTACACTTTGAATTCATCTGAATCTTCTAATGTATCACATAATATGGACCTCACAAATTGTGTTGTACTGCTAGGGATGACCAAATTAGGATCAAGTATTGCCATAACTTTTTTAAATGATTGCAAGTGTAGACCAAATTCAACATGATTTCTACAACAACCAGATTCTCGCATCTTATTTATGCGTACAAAGGAAGGACGTAAACTCTCAAACATTCTTTGACATATTTTGACATTTGAAAATTCTTGTTTGAATGCTTCAAAAAGTTCACTTTGAGTTATATCTATGAAATGTTTTGGATGTTCAATTTTGGCCCCTGTTTCTTGATCTTTAATTTGTATAGTATCATGCCTATTGGAAGAAACACGAGAATGTGTGGTCCAAAATTCAATAACTTGTCTTTTTACTTCTTCAGAAATCCTGTCTTTTCGAGGAACTCTACAAATAGTCACCCAGTTATTCTCAATGTTATCATCTAGCATATTTCTCCTCTTAATGTATCTCTAGACAGTTCTTCTAGATATATGTAGTACATCAAAAATTGCACGTATCTATTTTCTATGTGTCAATTTTCTACTAGATATAGTAGTCATCAATGCTCTACGTGCATTACTCAAATCACCTCCTCGAGTTGTGTTGTCAATTTTTTTATAAGCATTTTGCAAATTTTCAACTATTGTTTTATTAATATTATGAGCATGGCTTTTCCTATTATCAACACCCAACAACTCTAAGACAGGTCTCATATCTCTTCTCCTAAATAACTTGACAAATAATTGTGCCTGTCCAAATATACTTTTATCCTTGAAATATTCATCCCACATGTTCTGACAATGCTTTTTAATAGTGTTATCATTTATCATATCTTTAGATGGAATTTGGTTTAAAAGTAGTTCTTCATCCAAATCCATCAAATTATTTATACTTTCTAATTTGTCTCTATCAATAGAACTGCCAATTTCTTCCTCTTCATTACTTTCATTTTCTTC